>CM075671.1:138207500-140707500 GCA_037962975.1 Clitoria ternatea | reverse complement strand
GTATCGTCGAGTATTCCACGAAGAGATTGTGGAATAAAATGGTACCCTTGGTGAAAGTAGCATGGAAGCATGGGAACGTGGAGACACTCACTTGGGAACGCGAGGATGATATCCGTGAGCGGTATCCTCACATATTCGAATCCGGTATGTCAAATTTCAAGGACGAAATTTCTTTTAGGTGGGTGATGATGCATGATTTATCTTTAATTCTTCACTTTAAATGTGTATAATTTGCCATCACTTAGTGTGTAATATACTGCATTTTAACATATTTTCATCATTTGAGCTTTATGTAATATTTGATTTTTAATATGTGCCAAAAGAAAATGGATCCAAGAACTCAAGAATTCCAATCCAAAATGAAGATCAAAGTGCCTAAGGATCAAGGGAATCAAGGAATATGCAAAAGGATCTCAAAAAGGGTGGAAAAATACACAAAGAATGGAGAATCAGGTGGATGAATCGATTCATCCCCCACTTGAATCGATTCATACGGTTTAATGCACCCAGGATGTGAATTTTTGAAGCTTGAATCGATTCATCAGCATTTTGAATCGATTCATTCGGGTTTTAAAGGGTTGAATCGATTCTTCCCACATTTGAATCGATTCATACGTTAATCTTTAGGCCAGAATTGCATTTGGAACGCATGAATCGATTCATTTCACCATTGAATCAATTCATGAGTGAATTATTGGCCCAAGATCACGTTTTCGAGCTTCTGGATGGTGGGCAAGGCACTGAAGATGATAATGGAGCACTGAAGATGATAATGGAGCACAAAGGACTTGTTAATTGATGAGTGCAACCTCCATTACAATTGTTTATGGCATTGGCTTGCTTTTGGATTGCTATAAATAGGCACCATGAGAAGGTTTTCAAGGGCATTAGAACACATTAATTCCTTCAGAAGCTATTCGTTCTTCCTCTTCCTCTTCTCTGTTTCTTCTTCAGTTAGTTCTTTATTTCCGGGTTAGGTTCTTTTTATTTTCAATTTATTTTAATTATGGAGGGCTAAAACCCCTAGATTGATTTTCTTGGAGAATATTGTAATGTAATTTTGAGGTCATTATTTTTAATATAGTATGTTTTTGTTATTGTTATTTCTTCATAATCTTACTCTGCTTATTTAATTCTATTCTGTTTAATTAATTTTGTATGCTTAATCGGTTTAATTATGCATGCTTGTTATTTAAATTAGAATGGATTAAGGAAATATGCATGCTTAATGAATATTTTCATAATCACTTTTAATAATTATGGTTTGCTTAATTCCATAATTTGAGAATAGATTATGTATGTAGGCGATGTTCTTACATATGTTCAATAATTCCTAGATTTTATGATCTTGACTCCTTTTACTTAATTAGGATGCTTGATTAAAATATTTATTTTTAAATGAAAGTAAAGGAATTATGAATTGAAAAAGACGCTTAGTTGATTAATTCAAATTGAGCTAAGAAATTAACAATAATGAAAGTATACAAATTATCTTTAGTGAACCAAGGATAAATTTATTTACAATACTCCAAGAAAATCAATCGCTTGTTATTTATTGTTTTAAATCCTATATTTACTTTGTTTTAATTTTAATTGTGACAACAAAATCAATCAAACCGCCCCCCCAATTGTATGCTTGTTGAACTTATATTTTGTAAAAAAATTTAGTTGTTGAGTTTTTGTTTTTAATTGTTAAAAATTAGTTTAAGACTTGATTTTTCCTAAATTTTTGTGTTGATCCTTGAGAGAACGACCTAGGTTGACACCCTAGTACTACATTAATTAATTTTAATGTACTAATTTGACAGAATCACGACTGTAAAAAATATTCACGTCAAATTTTGGCGCCGCAGCCGGGGATCAACGATCTTTAGGAAAAATTCTTGTTTTAGATTAATTTTTTTTGTATAAATTAATAATAATAAAAAATAAAAAAAATTGTTTGTTTGTTTTATTTTATTTCTTTTGCATGATTTAGGATTCTTATGATTTATTGCTCATGATGATCAAATATCTTGTTTTATGCTATGTATGACTAGAAGAACTTTTGAGCATTTATATTCATTTGATCCTGAAATTGAAAGAACTTTTCATAGGTTAATTAGAGAAGCTAGATTTAATAATAACTTTGTTGATATTGATAGTGATAGTATCTTTTCTGAATCTGCTGAAAGTACTACTGCTAGTTTTTCTGATATGGCTGAACCTCGTGAAAGAACTCTTAGAGAACTAGCTGCACCTGAATTCACATACGAAAGTTTGTGTATTCAATATCCTGATGAGGATGTCCCTTTTATTCTTAAGACCGGACTTATACACTTATTGCCTAAGTTTCATGGTCTTGCGGGTGAAGATCCGCATAAACACCTCAAAGAATTCCATATTGTGTGTTCCACAATGAAACCCTAAAACGTTCAAGAAGACCATGTCTATCTTAAAGCGTTTCCTCATTCTTTAGAGGGTGTTGCTAAGGATTGGTTGTACTACCTTGCTCCAAGATCAATCACAAGTTGGAATGACTTAAAGAAAATGTTCTTGGAAAAATTCTTTCCTGCCTCTAGAACAACTGCAATCCGTAAAGACATATCTGGCATTAGGAAACTCTCTGGAGAAAGTCTTTATGAGTATTGGGAGAGATTCAAGAAACTCTGTGCAAGTTGCCCTCACCACCAAATTTCTGAACAACTTCTTCTTCAGTACTTCTATGAAGGTCTGCACCACGTTGATCGTAACATGATTGATGCAGCAAGTGGAGGAGCTTTAGGAGATATGACTGCTGCTGAAGCAAGCAACCTGATTGAGAAGATGGCATCTAACTCTCAACAATGTGGTACGAGAAATGATTCTTTCAAACCCATGTTTGATTCTAATTCTAGTTCATCTGGAATTAAATTGGAGAGCAAACTTGATGCTCTCACCACTCTGGTCACACAATTGGCAGTAAATCAAAAATCCATGATTGCTAAAGTATGTGGCATTTGCTCTTCACAAGAGCACCCCACTGATTGTTGTCCTTCTCTACAAGAAAAGGATAATAATAGTCCCCAAGCCTATGCAGCTAACATCTACCATGATAGACCTCCACCACCACAACAACAACAAAACCATGACCTTTCCACCAACAGATACAATCCAGGTTGGAGGAACCATCCAAATTTGAGATGGGGCAACCAACAACAAAATCCCCATCCCCAACCTCCATTTCAAAACAATGCACCAACCTTCCAGAGACCTACACCTCAATCATCCACAAGTGGCCCTTCTTTGGAAGATCTGGTAAAACAAATGGCTACACAGAACTTAGAGTATCAACAGAGGAATGATGCTACCATCCAGAGTTTAATCAACCAAATTAGGCAATTGGCTTCATCATTAAGCCAGTTACAATCTCAAAACTCTTACAAATTACCATCTCAACCAGCTGCAAATCCAAGAAATGTGAGTGCAATTCAGTTAAGATCAGGTAAGAACCTTGAAGTACCCATACCTAAGGAACCTGAAAAACAAACAACTGAGCCTGAAATAGTTTAGAATGATGTACCGCCTTCAAGCAAATCTGAGATACAACCACCCCAAATTCCACCTCATATCCCTCTTCCTTTCCTACCAAAAGCAATTCCAAGTAAGAAGATGGAAGAAGTGGACAAAGAAATCTTGGATACTTTCAGGAAAGTGGAAGTGAATATACCTCTTCTTGATGCAATCAAGCAAATTCCCAAGTATGCCAAATTTCTGAAGGAGTTGTGTACTCACAAGAGGAGACTCAAAGGGAATGAAAGGATAAGCATGGGAAGGAATGTATCTGCACTGCTTGGTAAGGAAATTTCAAATATTCCTGAGAAATGCTGTAACACCCTAATTTTTAACAAATAATAAATCTAAAAACAGGAAAAAAAAATTTCACAATTAACCATTGGTCAAACGGCATAGAAAAGAAGGGAGAAGGCAAGGGAAATAAAAGAGCATTCACACATATAGCAATCAGCGGAAGGAACAAGGCTGGAACCGACCCATTCGGTTCAGCGAAACACATCAGTGCCTGGCCGAAATTCTTGACAACTCTGACTCGCTCAAGCGAGGCCCAACGCCGCCTGAGCGAAGGGTGACAATGCAACAATGGAAAAGGAAATACTCAAGCGAAGCTCAACACCAGCATCTACTCGCTTCAGCGCGATCCCACACGCTTGGGCGAAACAGCTCTAGTCGCTCGGGCGAGGCACGATCCGCTTAAGCGATGCCAATACAAAAGCCTTCCCAAACACACATTCGCTGGAGCGGATCCTTCGTTCGCTGAAGCGAAAAGCCTCACACGGCAAATTCATCACTCGGCATTGGGACATCCATACACTCGGTAACCGACTAAGTACACTCGGAAGTTCATTCCTAAGTCCATTCGGAACTCCATAACTTAGCCTTCCAATTTATCCATACGGCCACACCTATACTCTACTCGGAAACTGAGGGTTATCCCACTCGGATTCAAGAACTCCTTCTCACTCGGAATATATCCTATTCAAACATCACTCAACGCACTCCAACCTTAACACAATCGGGTCACATTTCCTATCCATTATTCGGAGTACACTCACATATTCACTCGGGAAATTAGGTAGTTAAGTCCCACTCGGACTTTACATCTTTCACTCGGATTACCAATACCTTACGCTTAGGATCCAATCCACTCTAAACCACTATTTGAACTCCTCTCTCAGAAGGGAATCACTCGAGGTTTTCACTCGGGAAATACAAACTCTTCCTCACTCGGGATTTAATTATGATTTTCGCCCGGAGTCACATAACATGTTCACTCAGAAAAGCCACCCAGAAATCTTCACTCAGAACCACTAACTTAACATAATTTCACTCCTCAACGGCCCTTGAGTCATTTAGCAACACATCCTAGTCAGAAAATGCATCGAATCAGTACGAAACACATACATATGAATACATGATCACAGAAACATAAATCTGCTAACAAATCCAGTCTACCGACCCATAGACCTGTAACCACACACTCGGAATACCCATTATCTTGATATTATGCATTTACCAATACTTATGAATACCATACAAGTGACACCATGACTATTCAATCTTTAAAAGTGAATATATTTAATCGTCATTTTACATAAGAGCCGGCCAAGGCTACACGGACAAAACATAATAATGCAATACAAGTGCTCAACAGTCAGAGTGCACCACACTCGAACTTGAAACCCTATCATCATTTCCGAGTACGACCTGCACACTGAAAAATGGTGTAGGGGTGAGCATCTTAGATATTAAATGATAGATACCGACTCAGGTTGTCCCACAATTATACAGCAATATACATATACACGCAATTATACATAGTAACGAGTAGGTCAAGCAATATCAATCAACCAAGACACATAAGGAACTCTTACCAATCGGAATTCGTCAGTCACCACTCGGCCAGGTGCACGTACACAGCCAATAACATTAGTATAACAGCAATCAACAACATGATATTACCAATGAATCAGGACGCACGTATTCAACACTTTCCGGTCGGAATCTAACAGTTCTCACTCGGCTATACACGCATGATATTTCAATGACACTAACACATATTCATGGAGCAAACTTCAATTAGCATCAGTTGCGTATACACACCGAATACTCTCTCGGTTATATCCATTCATCATCTCCTTAACATCATCACACGCATAGTCAAATTTCAGTCAGCATCAGCAACACATATATACAGAGTATTTCACTCGGATATACACATTCATCCTTTCATTAACACTATCACATGCATAATCAATTCCAAACAATATCAATCAGTCAATACACACACAGTATTTCACTCGGTTATAAACATACATCATCTCACTAACACCTTCGCATGCACAACCAATTCTAAACATTGTCAGCAGTTAATAAGCACATATTATTTCACTCGGTTCCGCATTCGTGTGTATCGGTTTAGACGTTGCAATGTAGGCTCTCAGCATTTTTATACATAGCTCTCAGCTATCAAATCAACTCCCAGCTGCTTAGCCGTTTTACAGGTACCCAACCGTTTGCCCACAGGTGACACCAGCGCTCTCAGCGCCAACGGAGGTGTTCATAGGCAGCCCGAGTCCCACTCAAGGGCTACCTTGAGTCCCACTCAAGGATTTCATAGCATCCCACGCTTTAAAAACCGATGGTAGTGTCCCACACTACGTGCTCTCAGCACAAACGCATCCCATGCGCCACACGCGGATTCATCACACACAAGAGTTCATATACACAGCCATACATGCATCTCATGCAATCGGCATCATACATCATCAGCATTCAAATGGCACATGCATCTCATGCAATCAATGCTGGACATTAACAGTACTAAACAACACATGCATCTCATGCAGTCGGTGTTACACATTCTCAGAACTCAATAGCATATGCATCTCATGTAATCAGTGCTAGGCATTAACAGTATTCCACAACACATGCATCTCATGCAGTCGGCATTATACATCATCAGCATTCAACAATACACGCATCTCACGTGACTGGTATAACACACCAACAGGACTTAAACAACATACATGCAATCGGCATTAAGCAATGTCAGGACTCAGACAACACATGCAATCGGTATGGTACATTATCTAGTTCACTAAGTCATATTCTATCACATGCAGTCAGCATTCTAACCTCATAGCAACTTGCAGGTCATGTAAAACACATGGTAATCGTCAACATCACTACAACACACTCCTTTCATACAATCGTTCAACACTCACAGGCCAACATCATGCAACACTCATCTTTCACTCGTCATGCAACTGGGCAGTACACACTCGCATGCAACACAACACAATCAGAACACGGAAACAGCAAGCATCAGCACTCGGAACCTGTTCATAACCCATACATTTAAGATAGAAGATACCCCCTACCTGGACTGAAGCTTTCAGTCGGTCAATACGAGGTTCAGTTCCAGAGGAGCACTGAATTACTCTTAGCATATCTGCATGCAAGAGCAGGGGAGGCCCAAGACGTCCAGCTCTCGGCTCGCTCCCTGGAATGGCTCCATCACAATGCCGTGAACACTCCGACCCCCTTGAAGCTCCTCGCAGTGCAGATCTCCACTGGGACTTGGCAGCTTCGAGCAAGGAGAGGAAGAAGGAGGGAAGCCGACGAAGGAATGAAGGAACAAGGAATGAGACGTGTTGCATGCAGAGGGAATGCACATCCTCATCCTCACGGGTTCGTCGAGTAAGGGAAGAGGACCCCAATCCTCAGCCACCATTGCTGCGAGCTCACGGAAACAGAGCGCAGAGGAGGAAGAAGAAGATCGAAGAGGAAAAGAAGAAGAAGAAGAAGAAGAAGAAGAAGAAGAAGAAGAAGAAGAAGAAGAAGAAGAAGAAGAAGAAGAAGAAGAAGAAGAAGAAGAAGAAGAAGAAGAAGAAGAAGAAGAAGAAGAAGAAGAAGAAGAAGAAGAAGAAGAAGAAGAAGAAGAAGAAGAAGAAGAAGAAGAAGAAGAAGAAGAAGAAGAAGAAGAAGAAGAAGAAGAAGAAGAAGAAGAAGAAGAAGAAGAAGAAGAAGAAGAAGAAGAAGAAGAAGAAGAAGAAGAAGAAGAAGAAGAAGAAGAAGAGAGAACGGGGGAAGAGGAGTCTGCTGGGAAGAATGGATGATAGTGTACCCATATATGCATGTGCGAAGGGAAGGAAGAGTGGGGTGGGAAAGCGTGCACAGCACCAGCTCCCACACGCGTCACACCCACCCGGTCTTAACCAATCGGCTCTTGACAATTAATTTCCTTCAATCAGCCTTTGTTTCCTTAACTTAAATTAATTAAGTCAATTAATGAATAATTTTTCTCCACTTTTGAATTTATTATTTTAATGATTTATTTTCATTCGGCAATTAATTAATTCCATGGCTTAATTTCACTCGGTACATTAATTCTTAAATCGGGATGTTACAAATGCAAAGATCCAGGTACGTTTTCTATACCTTGTATCATAGGTAATAACAAATTTGAAAATTGCATGTTAGATTTAGGAGCTTCAATAAATGTTATGCCTATGTCTGTTTTCAAATCATTGTCTCTTGGAAATTTACAACCTACTGGTGTAGTAATTCAGCTAGCCAATAGGAGCACTGCTTACCCTGCTGGAGTTATAGAGGATGTTTTGGTTCAGGTAGAACAACTTGTTTTCCCTGCTGACTTTTTTGTACTTGATATGGAAGAAGGTATGCCTCAAATTCCTGTTCCTATCATTTTAGGAAGACCATTTTTGAAAACAGCTCGAACCAAAATAGATGTTCATTCTGGAACTCTCTCTATGGAATTTGGTGACACAAGGATTCAATTTAATATTCTTGATGCCATGAAATACCCATCTGAAAATCATTCTGTTTTCCAAATTGACATTATTGATGAACTAGTTTTTGAACATTTTTCTAATGTTGATTTGGAATACATGGATGATTCAAACAAATGTTTTGCATGCAATGATTCTGGAAGTTGTGATATTTGTGTTGAAATTGATAAATACATAATTTCTGATTCAGAGTCTTTAGATATACCTGTTAACCATAAGGAGCTGAATACAGGATTTCAAGAAAATTCTAACAAAATTTTGGAGGTGCAAGCAGCAGAATCAAAATCTACTTTGTTAGTTCCATCTGTTTTGCAGGCACCTAAGTTAGAATTGAAACCCCTATCTGAGAACCTAAAGTATGTATACTTAGGGGAAAATGAACAGCTCCCGGTGATAATTTCCACTTCTCTTGATGAAAATCAAGAAGAAAAATTGTTGCAGGTATTGAAAAGACATAAGAAGGCTATAGGATGGACATTGGCAGATATTCCTGGAATTAGTCCATCCATGTGCATGCATAAAATATTTCTGGCGGAAAATACTAAAGCAGTAAGACAGCCCCAGAGGAGACTCAACCCTGTTGTGAACACCTCTTTTGGTCCGGTCCAAGTGGAATGAATCTTTTTATACTGAATTCTAATTCAGAATGGTCAGATTCGAAAAGAATGGCTCCAAAATAATCAGAACCGAGCAAAATAACTCAGAATGAAGCTTTTCCAAGTGAAATACAGCCCTGTTGGAGGCAAATCTAATTGGGATGACTAAAAATGATCACATCTGAACAGGATGACTCAGGTTAAAGCATTTCCGAGTGAAATACTGCCCTGGTGGAGATAAATCCGAGTGAAAAAACTCAAAAATGGTCAAATCCGAGTCAAAATGAAGCATTTCCGAGTTGAATGACTCAAAATTGATGAAATTCGAGTGGAATCACTCAGAATGAGTCATTTCCGAGTGAAATGCTCCCCTGTTGAAGTTGAATCCGAGTGGATAGCTTCCCTGCCAAGCCAGTCCGAGTGGATTATGCCCATTTTCAAGAGAAGTCCGAATGGAATGACTCAAAAATGATGAAATCTGAGTGGAATCACTCAGAATGAGTCATTTCCGAGTGAAATGCTCCCTGTTGAAGTCAAATCCGAGTGGAATATGCTCCTGTTGGATCAAACCCGAGTGAAATCACTCAGAATGAGTTAAATCCGAGTGACATTACTCTGAATGGAGAAAATCCAAGTGAAACTACTCAGATTTGGGCATGTCCGAGTGGAATATGACCTGTTGGGTGGGAAATCCGAATAATGACTCAACAATGGACCAATCCGAGTGGAGTATGACCTGTGGAGTTTAAATCTGAGTGAAATGACTCAGATTAGATGTAAATCCGAGTGGATAATTCCCTCTCAGATGCATTCCGAGAGAAAATGCCAGTTTACAAGTCCTGATCGCAAAGAATGTCAATTCCGAGTGAAAAATGACCCTGTTAGAGGAGAATCCGAGTGGAAGATCCCCTACTGCAACCAATCCGAGTGGAAAAAGGAACTGACTGCTGATTGAAGTAAATCCAAGTGAGTATCACTCGGTTGGAAGGAAATCCGAATTAAAATAGCCAAACTTCCGATTTCTGAGTAGAAGTTAGGCAAAATCCGAGTGAAAATGCCCAAATTCCATTCGGATTAAGAGCTCACAAGGTCGGTTCCGAGTTGATCCTTCAAGCAGTGAAGTTCTATATCACTTTTGAAGAAAATCCGAGTGGATGCTTCAATCAGAAATACATCCAAGCTGAAAAGAATTCTGAGTGTTGCCCCTTCAATAAGAACCGAGAGCTGCTTCTTAGTCAGAACCGAGTGAAGCATTTCCAGTCAGCACCGAATGAGTCATTTCACTCGACTTTCGACCCATTTTCAGTCGGTTCCGTGTGATTCTTTTCTCGCCCACTCCTGAGCCAATTTCCAATCGGTTTCTGAGTGACACTTCAGTCAGTCAGCCACCTTTCCCGAGTCCTTTTGGCCAATCAATTTCGAGCCCCCATTTCCACCATACTTCAAACCTTCACCGAGCCACTTTTTACCCGTCCCGAGTCATCTTTCTCTCATCTCCGAGTCACACTTCACCTATTTCAGTCGGTTCCGAGTCATTGGTCACTCGGATTGTGGAGAGGAGTTGGAATCCGAGTCAGTTTTCACTCGGTTCTGACTCAATTTCTTTAATTTCCCACTCAATCCAATTGCACAACACCAACATGATTTCTTTAGCATAAAAGGGGCCTTTTCCCAGTCGGATTTTTCCCCTTTTCCCACTCAGAATTGACTGAGAGGGTGATCCGAGTCATTTACACTCGGATTTCCAACATTTACACTCAGAATTCAACATTCTTACTCGGATTTCCAATATTTTCACTCGGATTTCCATAATTCTCACTCGGTTTTCTGTCATTCTCACTCGGATTCCCACCAGGTCCCCCTGTTAGCCCGTGCTGACTTGGATTCCACCACCCAAGTGGATCCAGGAATCCTGGGGGTGGCAGACAAGTGGCAAACAGGGTTGGAAGTGGGGGGAATTAAAAATTCCCACCCAGCCGTTGTCCCCCACTTCACTCTGAGTGGAGGCCTGAGCTGGCATTCCACTCGGAAGTGGAAGCCTGAGCTGGCCTTCCACTCAAACTAGCCTATAAATAGGCAAGGGGCTGAAGCTTTCAGCCCTTACACATACTTACACACACAGATACGCATCCAGCACCCTCACTATTCCTTTCTCCTCCTTCCTCTCTTCATCAACCAGTCCTGTACCTCCTTCTTGTCTCCCTCAGCCACACCGTCCTCTCCCCTCAACACAACACCGCCCAGCACTTCATTCCTCTCAGCCAATACCGCCCAGCCAACCGTCCTTACCAAAACCGACCTCCTCATCCCTTCACCCACACACCATCCCAATTCCTCTTATACACCGTCCAGTACCCCCCTCAAGTACACCAAATCCAGTCTCCTCACTCCACTCAACTCCAGCACCGTCCCTCTTCTCACTGTCTCACTCAGTAAATCACTTCTCACTCGGTAAGTTACTGCTCTCACTCGGTTTCTGCTATTTCCACTCGGTTTCCTCATTTTCACTCGGTTTTTTCCTTGTCCTCACTCGGTTTTCTGCTTTCATCACTCGGTTTTACCATTTTACTCGGTTTTTCCTCTTTCTCACTCGGTTTCTACTATTTCCACTCGTTTTTTGTAATTTTCACTCGGTTTTTGCCATTTTCACTCAGTTTTTCTCTTCTCCCACTCGGTTTTCACTCATTTTTCCTCTATTTTCAGAATTTATTGTTTCCCTTTCTCTTTTGTAGCTTCTACTACCTTTTCCTTTCGTTTCATAGTAAAATATAATAAAGGGAAATAAATGTTTCCTATATTTTCTTTCAAATCTAAATAAAAATCCAAAAAAAGAAACAAATCATTTTTAAACAGTGTCGTACGGGAGCACTCCCGTCTACACAACCTCTTTAGGATTCGTACACGTGCGAAGAACTTCGCCTTGTACGAGTTCCCCACCTCAGTGACATCCATCATCATCTCCCAAGTCTTTTCCTAAAAGAACAACATTCAGAACTACGTAACCCTGATTTCTTGATAATTCAAGAATACGTAGGAGCAGGATCTCAATTCCTGTCGGGCCCATCTCTCTTATTCCTTTTTGCTGATTTATTTCCTTACTTTCATGTTTCTTTCATAAATGGTCTTTTTTGGTTACTTCCGTGAAAATCAATTTAGACGTGACGTCTTGTTGGTTTCTCCCTAGTTTTTTTGCTTAAGCCTCCCCATAATTCATAGGGGAGGGATACTTAGGACGAGACGTCCTGCTTATCTCTTTCCTATCCCTGTCTTTTTTATTCAAGGATGTATAATTTAGGCGTGACGCCTTATTAGCATTCTCTTCCCTTCTCTGTCTCATATCGAAGTTGAGTTTAATTCGGATGAAACGTCCCATTGACCTCGCTTCGACATTCTATGTTTGTACAGTTCTCTCACTCCACTTTGTCGTCTTTAAATAAAAAATACAACAATGAAAGGGAAGAAATAAACCATCTTTTGTAAGGCTATTTATGTTGCGCATTTTCAATCTTGGTACTGTTTTTGACAGGCGATGTAGGGTGCTAATACCTTCCCTACTCGAAACCGACTCCCGAACTTGAATCTCAATTTTTAACCAGTGCTTTATTGAACCTAGTTTTTTCCAATGTTTTTCCTATGGATAAAAATGTTGGTGGCGACTCCCTGTTTCATAACTGGTTTTCTCTCTTCGCCGCGCCGTCACGATCCAGGTTGCGACAGATGGCGACTCCACTGGGGACGCTTAAGAGAGTCAGGCCAGTTTGGTTGAAAGCGCGTTTTTTATATAGCCTTTGTTTAGCTTGGATTTCTTCCCCTTGTTTTTTATTTTTCGTTAATTGTTGTGAATGTTCGTTATTATTTGCATCTTGTTATTCGTTTTATCGTCCATGTTCCGCATGATCATTGAACCCTAGGATAGATGACTTTGTATATTTTGTTCTGTGTTTGTTCTCTGTGCAGAATGGTGTAAGGTAAAAAGGTATTGAATGCCCTTTCACACACTACACTCACAAATTACTCACACACACTTATGAGTGGCGCCCTATACCCGGGCCCCAAATGAAACTTAAGTTAGGAGGGGTTGGTATACGGAATCGTATAGGATGTACTTCCTATCCGGTGATCGTGAGAACCCCAACTAGAGTTCGACCTCTTGTGACATACGCACCTAGTGGTTCCCCACTGTTGCGTCCCTGTCATGGGTAGGATCTTGGCTCTGGTAACCTTCTAGAAGTCTAGTATAAGCCACCCGGTGTGAAGAGTCACTTTTAGACAACCCCTAAGGTCCAGAGAAAACCTTCAACAAAACCTGACTTAGGCCACGAAAGGGCAAACTTTACTTTACCTTATGTCATTTTCACTTTCCTGTTATTAAAAAGGGATTATCTATCATCCAAAGATTCGCTTAGTCTTGGAAATTTTTTTTTTAGAACACACAAGTATTCTTCGGGTGAATAGATGATCCTCTCTTTTTTGTCATGTATCTCTGAGTCTGAAGTCATAGGTTCTCCTAATCGTCAAAGGAAAAATCCAAAAAAATTATACTTCATTTCCCTCTGGTTGAAGTGGCAATGACGATTGGGAAAACCTACGACTTTTGAGCTCGCATAACTGATTCCATTCTTTGTCTTGATATTCGCAGGGGACGATTCCGAATTTGTCGGTATTTCTAAGACAGTATGGAAATTAACATGGGACACGGTAATTGTGATATAGGGGTGACTGAATTGAAGAAGTTATTGCACCTCAAGGCTAGGAAGGTCAATACTGACAGTTTACAAGCACTAGGGAAAAAACTGAGCTTGACACAAAAGATGACTTTCGCAAGGAAGTATGGGAAGATCCTGAAACTCTTGGAGGTAGACGTCCAAACAGAAGCCATCACAGCTCTGGCACAATTCTATGACCCACCTCTCCGCTGTTTCACTTTCCAAGACTTTCAACTGGCACCCTCCATAGAAGAATTTGAACAAATATTGGGGATGCCAATGGAGGGACAAATTCCTTATCGCCATTTGGACCATCACGCGTCAATCACTTCTGTCGCTCGTATTTTGAAGGTCCATCCTGAAATGTTAAGAGGAGTACAAATGAACAGAAACCAGATTCCCGGATTTACTAGGGAATTTCTGGAGAAGCACATGCATGTCCTGGCAGAGAAGGAAGAATGGGAAGCTTTCATTGATACGTTGGCTCTCACTATTTACGGAGTTGTCTTATTCCCTAACTTAGACAACTACGTAGATTATGATGCTATAGGTGTCTTCACCGCTCGTAAGCACAGAATGGAAAATCCCGTCATAGCAGTGTTGGCCAATGTCTATTGCACCTTGGATTTCTGCCATACCCAAGGAGGAAAGAGGATTATTTGTTGTTTGCCTGTTCTATATGTGTGGCTCACATCCTACGCTTTTCATCAACTATGCAAAGCCGAGTGTCCCATCTCTGATTTGAAGTTGTGTCAGTTGACAACGAAGAATGGGCGTGAGTGGGCTAATCACCTTGTAGGCCTTACAGCAGAAAAGGTGAGGTGGTGTCCTCAATGGCTAGAAGTTGAGTCCATCATTTATAGCTGTGGGGAATATCCAAATGTTCCTCTAATGGGGACACAAGGTTGCATCAATTATAATCCTGTTATTGCTAAGCGGCAGTTGGCTTATCCTCTACTTGGGCCGCCGGACGAAGCACTACTTACTCCTTTCGTTCTGTACTATGCGAATGGGAATTACACCTCCACTATTCGGGACATAGCCAATGCCTGGAAGAAGGTCCATAGGATGGGCAAAGAACTGGGAGCACGAAGCCACGCTGTGAGAGTTGAATACTTAGATTGGGTGGTGAACAGAGTCTCCATCGTGAAATTGCCTTTCAAGAGCCCTTCATACCAACCTGAGGACACAGTTCCTCCGCCGTGCATTGTGGAGGACAAGGTTACCATATCGCTAAAAGCCCAAGTAGAAGAGCTAAAGGCAAGGAATCAAAAATTGGAAGAAGACCTCCTGAAGTGCCAACAAGAGTGTGCCCTCCATAGGAAAGAGAACTCCGAAGGAAGACATGCTATGGAAGAAATGCGGAAAAAGAGAAAGATTGATGAAGATTACAGAATAAAACAAGATCAATGCCTTCGGGCGGCCAATTCACAGCTAAAGATGAAGGGTCAGCAGAGCGATGCTGTATTGGCCGAAAAACAAATTTTAAAAGACATGCTGGTACAATCCAAGGAGAAGGGAAAGGAGGCTTTGATGCAAAAAGAAATGCTACAAACCCAAGTCCACAAATTGGAGCAACAGCTTGATGAAACGATGAGAGCTTATAAGCAAGAAATACATACTGAACAGAAGAAAACCCTTGACGCCGAACGCCGCTGCCAAGAAGCCACACGAGCTTTGGGGACAGAGTTAGCTCAACGGGATGAAGTCATTCATTTATGGATGGACCGTTTTGCCAAGTTGGCATACCTATCCAATGGAATCTTGGAAGATTTTCCCTCAATGTTGAAGCAGGCCGAAGGCATGGTCAATCCCCTATCCACCCCAAAGGAGATATCATCATTTTTGAACTATTGTCAAGAAAGACTTTGCAAAATGAAAGTCATGATTGCCCAAGCTAGGAATGGCTGAATATTGTAACTGTATCTTTCAAGTAACATTGTACCTTTACAGATGAATGGAATGATGAATTAGTGTGCCTTCACAGTTGTCTCATGTTAATTTCCAATATACTGTTATACTAAGTACTTTTGCACGCGACGTTCTGGGGAAAGGTCAAGGAATACGTGTCAAATTCAGAATCGTATCCCGCGAATGCCCATTTATTTTTTATTCTTCTTTTATCTTCTTTAACTGTTCCCTCTATTTTTCTAACCATTTGCCGTGATTCTTTAGACACTACGGGTAAGCATCCCTACGCGACCAGGCTCAGAAAGAAACTCATGGCCGAAATAGAGCAAGAGAATGAAAACCTGCGAGCTGAGGTTAATCAATTGAAAGAACAAATGGCTGAAATGGCCAAGATGTTTGAAAGGAGGATCGCAGAAAGGGATTCTTTAGCAGAAGTTGAAAATGCTAGGCAGCAATCTCCCATTCTCTAACACGTTCAAGGTCATGCTGGGGAACCGAGCTCAAACCCTGCAGGGCCTACTGTTACCGTTCGCCTTAGTAAGCCGAACCCTGTTCATGTTCAACAACACTCTTTTGTTGATAAAGAAGGGAATGTTATACCCTTCCCACAGTATGGGTTACCCCCAGGCTATTTCCCACCACTCCAAGAAGAGCCAGATTATCAGGAAACAATCCTTCACGCGGCTCAACCAAACATCCCACCTGTCCGAAATCCTTAAACGATTCCGGTCCATACACAGGCTGAACAACCACAAGCTGCCCAAGCCGCGGCTGGACACCAAGCCTCAATTCTGAATGAGAGCCCGGCACATGTTGACTGACCAGTCAAGAGTGCTAGTCACTATGTCGTCACAGGACTAAGTACTGCCACTGCTGCTACCCAGGAAGGAAGATTAGAGTTCTTGGAAAGGCGATTAAGGGAAATAGATGGGAGGAATCGATTTGGATTAGGCAGTACTGCACAACTCTGCCTAATTCCTGACGTTGTTATTCCTCCCAAATTCAAAACACCTGAATTTGATAAGTATCGAGGGCTGACATGTCCGAAAAACCATCTTACCATGTACTGTCGGAAGATGGCTTCGCATGCCTCCAATGACTCTCTGCTCATCCATTGTTTTCAAGATAGTTTGGCTGGAGCGCCTCTAACCTGGTATAACCATCTTGAACGTTCTCGTATACGCTGTTGGGAGGATCTGGCAGATGCTTTCATGCAGCAGTATAAGTACAATTTGGACATGGCGCCAGATAGAGTACAATTGCAGAACATGTCCAAGAAAGACAACGAGACATTCAAAGAATACGCCCAACGGTGGCGTGAAGTAGCTGCGCAAGTTGACCCACCTTTGTCTGAGAAAGAGGTGATCTCGACATTTATTGACACACTCCAATCGCCATTCTATGACAAGATAATCGGAAGTATTTCCTCCCACTTCTCCGATATCGTCACTATCAGAGTAAGAATAGAAAATGGCCTCCGGACAGGGAAGATCGCCCGAGGCCCAGCTGGGGTTAATGCAGCAAGAAGACCCTCCCATATGGAAGGAAAGAGAAGAGAGGGAGAGACTAATCTGATCTCCCATAATCAGGGAAGAAACTAGCCGAGGCCACCCACCCCGGTCGCCTTTCCATCAACCTATCATAATACACCACATCCATATGTGGCTGCCATTCAAACACCACATCCACCACATTTCCGCCCACCTGTCATGCGACCGCCTACACCACTACAGGCACCATATCAACCACCACAAGCTCCGTACCAGCAGCCACAAATGAACCCGCCGAATCCAAATCAGAGAAAGCAAAACAACGACCGTGCCCCACCATAATTTGATCCAATTCCCATCACTTACACAGAGCTTCTCCCTTACCTCATCGAAAACACGATGGTAGTACCCTGCCCTTTAAAGCCACTTCAGTCGCCGTATCCTAGAGGGTATGACCCGAACGCACGGTGTGATTACCACGCCGGTGCACCGGGACATTCTACTGAGAACTGCTTGGCACTGAAGTTTAAGGTAAGGGACCTCATTCGGGCCGACTGGATAAGCTTCAAAGAAGGGAGCCCAAGCGTGACAACTAATCCCCTTCCAAACCATAAAGGATCAGATGTCAACGCTATAGAAGGGGATGAAGATTGCATTTCCAAAGTAGAAGACATCCAGATGCCTTTGGAAACAATACACTCCCATATGCTGAAGATGGGATTAATAGAGGGGTCGTGGAGTGAAGAGCATAATGACCTCCAATCCGCAAAACGAAGGGACTTCCAGGAAACCCTTCAAAGACTCATGAATGCTCGAGTCATAGAGGTCTGTAGGCATCGTGAAGGACAAATAAATGTGGTACAGGAACAGGGTAAGGCACGAGTTCCAAAACCCTTGGTCGTATACTATAACAAGGATACGCCAGCGGCTTCGGCTCCTGCCAAGACTGTCTTCACAGTAAGGGCACCAACTCCTTTCCCCTTCCAAAGTTCCCACGTTGTGCCATGGAGGTACAATACAGATGTGGTCATCACCAATCCAGAGGCGGTCAACTCCATACCATCCTCCTCTATTACAAATATAACCGGAGTGGGAAGAATGACACGGAGTGGAAGGATATATACACCACCTGAACCTAAACAAGGTAAGACTACCGGGGAAGGAAAAACTAGGAAAGAAGTAGCCTCTGGCGAAACAAAAGGGGCTATGACTGAAGAGGAAGCCCAGGAATTTCTGAAGTTTATTCGCCATAGTGACTACTAGGTGTTGGACCAATTGAACCACACCCCTGCGAAAATTTCCCTGTTGTCTTTGCTAATGAGTTCTGAACCACATCGGAACACATTGATGAAGGTGTTGAGCGAGGCGCACGTGAAGCATGATTTACCCGTCGAACAATTTGGGGGCATAGTAGGGCATATCGTTGCCAATAATTACTTGACCTTCACAGATGAGGAAGTACCTATTGAAGGAAGGGGGCATAACAAAGCCCTCCATATTTCTGTGAAATATCGGGATTATATCCTGGCAAAAGTACTTGTGGATAATGGATCTTCTCTGAACGTCATGCCAAAATCCACGTTGGCAAAATTGCCTTTCGACGGAACATACATGAGGCCTAGCTCTATGGTTGTGCGGGCTTTTGATGGGACACGTAGGGAAGTCATTGGAGAAATTGAATTACCTATACAAGTCGGGCCCTGTACTTTCCAGGTACTCTTCCAAGTAATGGATATTGTGCCCGCCTATAGCTGTTTATTAGGGCGACCATGGATTCATTCGGCAGGGGTGGTCCCCTCCACGCTGCACCAAAGACTAAAATTCATCATCGACAACAAGTTGGTGACTGTTTCTGGGGAGGAGGACCTTTTGGTCAGCAAACCCATATCCACTCCGTACATCGAGGCCGCCGAGGAAGCCCTTGAAACATCCTTCCAAGCCTTGGAGATTGCCAATGCAACAAGCATTGTGAAGATGTCTTTCCCCAACGTGCCCCTAGTGGTGACGCTGAACATGTTACGGAAAGGGTACCAACCCGGAAAAGGATTGGGGCGGGATTTAGAAGGCATAACCCAACCGGTGAGTCTCCCAGAAAATAAAAACAGATATGGTTTGGGATATGAGCCCACTATGACGGATAAGAAAAGGGTTGAAGAGGAAAAGAAGGGGAGGAGAGTTGCTCGCCTTACTGGTCAAGAGATCAACACTGCAAGAATCCCTATCTGCGATCTCTATCAAAGCTTTAAGAGCGCCGGGGTAATATATCCGGATCAAGTTGCCATGATTAGGAATGAGCCTAACCTCAATGTGGAGCTGGTATACGCTTGCCATCCAGATCAAGAGCTGAGCAATTGGGAAATCATGGAGTTCCCTACAACCATTAACGTTCTATCAGAGTAATCACTGTATTTCATAATTTGGTGGTCCCCTTGCTATGCCCAAGGCTCCGGGACCCACTTTATAATAAAGGCAAAACTTGTTTACTCTATTTTTGAAATCAATGAACACATTTTTATTCCCCATCACCTCATCTTTGTGCATTCTCTATTTCTTAAACCTTTCACTTGTTTGCTTCTCTTTTCACTTTATAATATAACCCGAATGCAGATCCAAAAATGATTTCCCTGAGAACGATGAAAACCTGGATTTATTTTATGACCCTGTTTATCCAAATGATTGCGTCTACGAGGAAAGTGAGGAAGACTTTGGACCCTCATCTGAATTGACGAGATTGTTGGAACAAGAGGATAAGGAGATCCGCCCACATCAGGAGGAAATTAAAATCATCAACCTTGGAGGTGAAGGAGAAGATAAAATGATCAAGATAGACACCTGCCTGAGTAAAAACCAGCAAGATGAATTGATTGAACTGCTACGGGAATTTCAGGATGTGTTTGCTTGGTCATATCAAGATATGCCAGGGTTGGATAACAACATAGTGGAACATAGATTGCCTCTGAAACCAGAGTGTCCACCAGTTAAGCAAAAGCTGCGAAGAATGAAACCGAAAATGCTTCTCAAGATCAAGGAAGAGGTCAAAAAACAATTCGAAGCCGGTTTCTTGGCCGTAGCCAAATATCCACAATGGGTAGCCAACATAGTCCCGGTCCCAAAGAAGGATGGAAAAGTGTGGATGTGTGTGGACTATCGAGATCTAAACAGGGCCAGCCCTAAAGACGATTTTCCTCTTCCACATATTGACATGTTGGTCGATAACACAGCCCAGCACTCCATTTTCTCTTTCATGGATGGTTTCTCCGGGTACAATCAGATTAAAATGGCACCCGAAGACATGGAAAAAACCACGTTCGTTACTTTGTGGGGTACTTTCTGTTACAAAGTAATGTCCTTTGGTTTGAAGAACGCAGGGGCAACTTATCAGAGAGCAATGGTCACTTTATTCCATGATATGATGCACAAGGAAATAGAGGTCTATGTGGATGACATCATTGCAAAATCCAGAACCGAGGAAGATCATGTCCGCGACTTAAGGAAATTGTTTGAACGGTTAAGAAGGTTTAAGCTTAGATTGAATCCTGCCAAGTGCACGTTTGGCGCAAGGTCAGGCAAACTGTTGGGTTTCATTGTAAGCAAGAAAGGAATTGAAGTGGATCCCGACAAGGTCAGGGCAATCCTAGAAATGCCACCTTCTTGCACAGAAAAAGAAGTCAGGGGGTTCCTGGGAAGATTAAACTACATCGCTCGATTTATCTCACAATTAACATCGACCTGCGAGCCGATCTTCAAGCTACTCCGCAAGAACCAATCGGGGCAATGGAATAAGGATTGCCAAACAGCTTTTGAGAAGATTAAGCAGTACTTGAAAGAACCACCAATATTGGTGCCACCAACCCCTGGGAGACCACTGATTTTATACATGACGGTACTGGATGAGTCCATGGGCTGCGTATTGGGTTAGCACGATGAAACGGGAAAGAAAGAACATGCCATATATTACCTAAGCAAAAAGTTCACTGATTGTGAAATGCGATACTCCGCATTAGAACGAACTTGTTGCGCGTTAGCATGGGCTGCGAAGCGTTTAAGGCAATACATGTTGAGTCACACTACCTGGCTAGTCTCTAAGATAGATCCTATCAAGTACATATTTGAGAAGCCAGCCCTGACCGGAAGGATTGCTCGATGGCAAGTGCTGCTAACTGAGTACGACATAACATATGTCACTCAGAAAGCCATAAAAGGGAGCGCTTTGGCTGACTACCTAGCCCATCAACCCATAAGTGATTACCAACCAATACTGTTTGACTTCCCAGACGAGGATATTTTGGCATTGTCCGACGAAGAAGAAGGCGGTAACAAGGACAAATGGATTTTAAGATTCGATGGAGCTTCTAATGCTTTGGGACATGGAATCGGAGCCATTTTGATTTCACCAAAGAAAGAGTTCATCCCTGTCTGTGCCAGGCTATGTTTCGATTGTACCAACAATGTCGCTGAATATGAGGCATGCTCCTTAGGGATCCGAGCGGCATTAGATATAAAAGTAAGGACACTGGAAGTCTACGGAGACTTTGCTTTAGTCGTCCACCAGTTGAAAGGTGAGTGGGAAACTAGAGATAGCAAGCTTCTCCCCTATCACGCCCATATTATGGAAATGATCAGAGATTTTGAAGAGATTTCTTTTCATCATGTTCCTCGGGGAGATAATCAAATGGCTGACGCTTTGGCCACTCTTGCTTCAATGTTCAAAGTAAACAATGACTATGACGTGCCCCTCATCGAGGTAGAAAGGCGTCATGAGCCCACATACTGCCAAGTAGTCGAAGAACAGTCGGATGGAAAACCTTGGTATCACGATATCAAGAGGTATATCCAGTGGCAAGAATACCCTGACAATGCCACAGAAAATAACAAAAGAACCCTGCGACGGCTCGCCATGGGGTTTTTCTTAAATGGAGACGTGCTTTACAAAAGAAACTATGATTCTATCCTTCTTCGCTGTGTTGATACCGCTGAAGCAAATAGAATCATGAGGGATATCCACGAGGGATCTTTCGGAACCTACATCAATGGGCACGCCATGTCAAGGAAAATCTTAAGGGCTAGTTATTTTTGGATGACCATGGAAGCAGACTGCTTCACCTATGCTCGGAGATGTCATAAGTGCCAAATATATGCTGATCATATTCACGCACCCCCGTCATCTCTAAATGTTTTGTCAGCACCATGGCCATTTTCGATGTGGGGCATGGATGTCATTGGTCCCATTGAACCAAAGGCTTCAAACGGCCATCGTTTTATTTTGGTAGCCATTGATTACTTCACAAAATGGGTGGAAGCAGCTTCATATGCTAATGTAACCAAAGGTGTTGTTGTTAAATTCGTCAAGCGTGAGTTGATATGTAGGTACGGCCTACCGAGTCAAATCATCACAGACAATGGTACAAACCTGAACAACAAAATGATGAAGGAGCTTTGTGAGAGCTTTAAGATCTCCCACCATAATTCCTCTCCATACCGCCCAAAAATGAATGGGGCAGTCGAGGCAGCGAACAAGAATATCAAGAAGATAATACAGAAAATGGTGGTAACCTATAAAGACTGGAACGAAATGCTTCCTTTTGCTCTGCACGGTTATCGTACCTCAGTCCGGACCTCGACTGGGGCAACTCCATTCTCTTTAGTTTATGGCATGGAAGCAGTCCTGCCTTTTGAAGTGGAGATTCCTTCCCTCCGAGTAATCATGGAAGCCGAATTGGTTGAGGCTGAATGGATCCAGACTCGACATGACTAATTAAATCTGATTGATAGTAAAAGATTGACTGCCCTCTGCCATGGTCAGTTATATCAAAGGCGTATGAAGCGAGCATTTAAAAAGAAAGTACGACCCCGACAGTTCCAAGAGGGAGACTTGGTGCTCAAGAAGGTTTTGTCAATGCATAAAGATCACCGAGGCAAATGGACTCCTAACTACGAAGGGCCGTATGTCGTGAAGAAAGCTTTTTCTGGAGGTGCTCTCATACTCACCAACATGGATGGGGAAGATCTACCGATGCCTATAAACGCGGATGCAGTGAGAAGATACTATGCGTAAAAAAAAAAAAAAAAAGAGGCTCGCTAGGTTGAAAACCTGAAAAGGCGACCTAGGCAAAGGTTAAAGCAATTGGTGGGGTCGAAAATCCTAAGAAAGCGGCCCAAACAAATTCACACCCTATAGATTCAACACTGCAATGCTAATTTTCCAAGTCACGGATAAGGGGATGGGTCTAGAACATCAAAGCCATTGTCAAGTCACGCCCTCGAAAGCAAAATCAGAAGATAAACAGGAAATCATGGAAAAGACCAGGAATCTTGTCGCTCTCAGGAAATCGATGGAGGATCTAAAAGGCCTTCCCTTCCATCCTTACCATCAATTCCTCACACCTTGTCATATTTTTGCATTGTCACCTGTACATATCTGTTGTTCATAAATAAAAAGTTTCCTTTCTTCTCACATGTGTTCATGACTAGAATGAATAAACAAGTTTTACCTAAAAAAATTTTTTAAAAAAATAAAAAATAAAAAAATGAGTTTTGAGAAGAACGAAAACACAAAGTTATGGGGAACGAAGTGGACACCGTTGCCAGATCTTACCTCAAGCAAGCTCAACCAGCTCTGCGAAACAACCTCAATGAAGTCAGAAGTAATAATTATTTTGGCCATGAGTTACTCCAACGCCTGTCGCCAAGGGAATCCGCCTGTAAGTTTTTAATTAGTTTTGTGTTTCTCTGTTAAAGGATGGCTGGGAACCATGATCCCCGAGATGTGTAGTTGCCCAACTCTATCCTTAGCAGACCTTCGGCATGTCCGTAGTAAACCCCAAGTCCATTCTCTTTCACCAAAAGGGGCATTACCCTGAATCACCAAATTTTCTCCCCCAGTGGAACCATAATCGCCAAAAACTACACTTCCCAAATCATTCCCCAGTGGGACTACACTTCCCAGTCAACCCAAGACTGGGGCATCTCCCCAATTCTTCTTTTATTCAAGGGGCAGTTCCCCAAGATTTCGTCCAATCATGTCAAACTGGGGCATCCCCCTGGGTTTATTCTTTCATTCAAGGGGCAGTTCCCCAAGATTTCATCCAATCATGTCAAACTGGGGCATCTCCCCAGATTCTTCTTTCATTCAAGGGGCAGTTCCCCAAGATTTCGTCCAATCATGTCAAACTGGGGCATCTCCCCGGGTTTATTCTTATTCAAGGGGCAGTTCCCCAAGATTTCATCCAATCATGTCAAGCTGGGGCATCTCCCCGGGTTTATTCTTATTCAAGGGGCAGTTCCCCAAGATTTCATCCAATCATGTCAAGCTGGGGCATCTCCCCGGGTTTATTCTTTCATTCAACGGGCAGTTCCCCAAGATTTCATCCAATCATGTCAAACTGGGGCATCTCCCCGGGTTTATTCTTTCATTCAAGGGGCAGTTCCCCAAGATTTCATCCAATCATGTCAAACTGGGGCATCCCCCTGGGTTTATTCTTTCATTCAAGGGGCAGTTCCCCAAGAACCCGCAGTCATGGCAACCGAGGGTCAACCCCAACCTTTACATTTCCTGCCAACATTGAGTTAATTCGGACAAGACGTCCTGTTAGCTCCCCCAACCTTTACATTTCCTGCCAACAGTGAGCTAATTCGGACGAGACGTCCTGTTAGTTCTCCCAATCTTTATCTTCCTGTCGCCGATCAAATGGCACCTTTACTTTCCTGTCGCCTATCAAATGGCACCTTTACTTTCCTGTCGCCGATCAAATGGCACCTTTACTTTCCTGCCCCCGATCAAATGGCACCTTTACTTTCCTGTCGCCGATCAAATGGCACCTTTACTTTCCTGTCGCCGATCAAATGGCACACCTTTACTTTCCTGTCGCCGATCAAATGGCACCCCTTTACTTTCCTGTCGCCGATCAAATGGCACCCCTTTACTTTCTTGTCGCTGATCAAATGGCACCTTTATTTTCCTGTCGTCGAACAAATGGCATCCTTTTACCTTTCAGTCACCAAAGAAGGCATCCTTTTTCTCCCGGTCATTGAATGAGGCACCCTTCTACTTCATGTCATTGGATAATTCCTAGTTAACTGCTTCTTGCTAAAAATTAGAGCACTGCTTCACTTCTTTTTTCCAGATTTAAAAAAAAAAAGAAAAAAGAGAGAAAAGTGAAACGGAAGAGGAAAATACTCGTCTTTAAAGAAGAAAGGTCACACTGACTCGTGATTGCCCACACCATCAGTCGCTATACCGATCAAGAGGTCCCACTTGGCCCCCTACATCGGTGTTCATATCTTTACTTCCTTTTCACTTCAAAAACACAGAAGCTTCGTGTTTCTTTTGTGAAAAAGAAGTAAAGAAGGGCATCTGTGAACACCTCTTTTGGTCCGGTCCAAGTGGAATGAATCTTTTTATACTGAATTCTAATTCAGAATGGTCAGATTCGAAAAGAATGGCTCCAAAATAATCAGAACCGAGTAAAATAACTCAGAATGAAGCTTTTCCAAGTGAAATACAGCCCTGTTGGAGGCAAATCTGATTGGGATGACTAAAAATGATCACATCTGAACAGGATGACTCAAGTTAAAGCATTTCCGAGTGAAATACTACCCTGGTGGAGATAAATCCGAGTGAAAAAACTCAAAAATGGTCAAATCTGAGTCAAAATGAAGCATTTCCGAGTTGAATGACTCAAAATTGATGAAATTCGAGTGGAATCACTCAGAATGAGTCATTTCCGAGTGAAATGCTCCCCTGTTGAAGTTGAATCCGAGTGGATAGCTTCCCTGCCAAGCCAGTCCGAGTGGATTATGCCCATTTTCAAGAGAAGTCCGAATGGAATGACTCAAAAATGATGAAATCCGAGTGGAATCACTCAAAATGAGTCATTTCCGAGTGAAATGCTCCCTGTTGAAGTCAAATCCGAGTGGAATATGCTCCTGTTGGATCAAACCCGAGTGAAATCACTCAGAATGAGTTAAATCTGAGTGACATTACTCTGAATGGAGAAAATCCGAGTGAAACTACTCAAATTTGGGCATGTCCGAGTGGAATATGACCTGTTGGGTGGGAAATCCGAATAATGACTCAACAATGGACCAATCCGAGTGGAGTATGACCTGTGGAGTTTAAATCTGAGTGAAATGACTCAGATTAGATGTAAATCCGAGTGGATAATTCCCTCTCAGATGCATTCTGAGAGAAAATGCCAGTTTACAAGTCCTGATCGCAAAGAATGTCAATTCCGAGTGAAAAATGACCCTGTTAGAGGAGAATCCGAGTGGAAGATCCCCTACTGCAACCAATCCGAGTGGAAAAAGGAAATGACTGCTGATTGAAGTAAATCCGAGTGAGTATCACTCGGTTGGAAGGAAATCCAAATTAAAATAGCCAAACTTCTGATTTCTGAGTAGAAGTTAGGCAAAATCCGAGTGAAAATGCCCAAATTCCATTCGTATTAAGAGCTCACAAGGTCGGTTCCGAGTTGATCCTTCAAGCAGTGAAGTTCTATATCACTTTTGAAGAAAATCTGAGTGGATGCTTCAATCAGAAATACATCCAAGCTGAAAAGAATTCTGAGTGTTGCCCCTTCAATAAGAACCGAGAGCTGCTTCTTAGTCAGAACCGAGTGAAGCATTTCCAGTCAGCACCGAATGAATCATTTCACTCGACTTTCGACCCATTTTCAGTCAGTTCCGTGTGATTCTTTTCTTGCCCACTCCTGAGCCAATTTCCAATCGGTTTCTGAGTGACACTTCAGTCAGTCAGCCACCTTTCCCGAGTCCTTTTGGCCAATCAATTCCGAGCCCCCATTTCCACCATACTTCAAACCTTCACCGAGCCACTTTTTACCCGTCCCGAGTCATCTTTCTCTCATCTCCGAGTCACACTTCACCTATTTCAGTCGGTTCCGAGTCATTGGTCACTCGGATTGTGGAGAGGAGTTGGAATCCGAGTCAGTTTTCACTCGGTTCTGACTCAATTTCTTTAATTGCCCACTCAATCCAATTGCACAACACCAACATGATTTCTTTAGCATAAAAGGGGCCTTTTCCCAGTCGGATTTTTCCCCTTTTCCCACTCAGAATTGACTGAGAGGGTGATCCGAGTCATTTACACTTGGATTTCCAACATTTACACTCGGAATTCAACATTCTTACTCGGATTTCCAATATTTTCACTCGGATTTCCATAATTCTCACTCGGTTTTCTGCCATTCTCACTCGGATTCCCACCAGGTCCCCCTGTTAGCCCGTGCTGACTTGGATTCCACCACCCAAGTGGATCCAGGAATCCTGGGGGTGGCAGACAAGTGGCAAACAGGGTTGGAAGTGGGGGGAATTAAAAATTCCCACCCAGCCGTTGTCCCCCACTTCACTCTGAGTGGAGGCCTGAGCTTGCATTCCACTCGGAAGTGGAAGCCTGAGCTGGCCTTCCACTCAAACTAGCCTATAAATAGGCAAGGGGCTGAAGCTTTCAGCCCTTACACATACTTACACACACAGATACGCATCCAGCACCCTCACCATTCCTTTCTCCTCCTTCCTCTCTTCATCAGCCAGTCCTGTACCTCCTTCCTGTCTCCCTCAGCCACACCGTCCTCTCCCCTCAACACAACACCGCCCAGCACTTCATTCCTCTCAGCCAATACCGCCCAGCCAACCGTCCTCACCAAAACCGACCTCCTCATCCCTTCACCCACACACCATCCCAATTCCTCTTATACACCGTCCAGTACCCCCCTCAAGTACACCAAATCCAGTCTCCTCACTCCACTCAACTCCAGCACCGTCCCTCTTCTCGCTGTCTCACTCGGTAAATCACTTCTCACTCGGTAAGTTACTGCTCTCACTCGGTTTCTGCTATTTCCACTCGGTTTCCTCATTTTCACTCGGTTTTTTCCTTGTCCTCACTCAGTTTTCTACTTTCATCACTCGGTTTTACCATTTTACTCGGTTTTTCCTCTTTCTCACTCGGTTTCTGCTATTTCCACTCGTTTTTTGTAATTTTCACTCGGTTTTTGCCATTTTCACTCGGTTTTTCTCTTCTTCCACTCGGTTTTCACTCATTTTTCCTTTATTTTCAGAATTTATTATTTCCCTTTATCTTTTGTAGCTTCTACTACCTTTTTCCTTTCGTTTCATAGTAAAATATAATAAAGGGAAATAAATGTTTCCTATATTTTCTTTCAAATCTAAATAAAAATCCAAAAAAAAGAAACAAATCATTTTTAAACAGTGTCGTACGGGAGCACTCCCGTCTACACAACCTCTTTAGGATTCGTACACGTGCGAAGAACTTCGCCTTGTACGAGTTCCCCACCTCAGTGACATCCATCATCATCTCCCAAGTCTTTTCCTAAAAGAACAACATTCAGAACTACGTAACCCTGATTTCTTGATAATTCAAGAATACGTAGGAGCAGGATCTCAATTCCTGTCGGGCCCATCTCTCTTATTCCTTTTTGCTGATTTATTTCCTTACTTTCATGTTTCTTTCAAAAATGGTCTTTTTTGGTTACTTCCGTGAAAATCAATTTAGACGTGACGTCTTGTTGGTTTCTCCCTAGTTTTTTTGCTTAAGCCTCGCCATAATTCATAGGAGAGGGATACTTAGGACGAGACGTCCTTCTTATCTCTTTCCTATCCCTGTCTTTTTTATTCAAGGATGTATAATTTAGGCGTGACGCCTTATTAGCATTCTCTTCCCTTCTCTGTCTCATATCGAAGTTGAGTTTAATTCGGATGAAACGTCCCATTGACCTCGCTTCGACATTCTATGTTTGTACAGTTCTCTCACTCCACTTTGTCGTCTTTAAATAAAAAATACAACAATGAAAGGGAAGAAATAAACCATCTTTTGTAAGGCTATTTATGTTGCGCATTTTCAATCTTGGTACTGTTTTTGACAGGCGATGTAGGGTGCTAATACCTTCCCTACTCGAAACCGACTCCCGAACTTGAATCTCAATTTTTAACCAGTGCTTTACTGAACCTAGTTTTTTCCAATGTTTTTCCTATGGATAAAAATGTTGGTGGCGACTCCCTGTTTTATTCCACACATCCTCTCTCTTCTCGCCGCGCTGTCGTGATCCAGGTTGCGACACCTGTAATCCTTGATGTGGTTAAGAAGGAGATTACCAAGCTTCTACAAGCAGGAATCATTTATCCTATCTCTGATAGCCGATGGGTGAGTCCGATTCAAGTGGTTCCTAAGAAAACAGGGATCACAGTTGTGAAAAATGAAAAGGATGAATTCATCCCAACTAGAGTGCAAAATAGTTGGAGAGTCTGTATTGATTACAGGAGACTAAACCAGGCAACAAAGAAGGACCATTTCCCTTACCCTTCATTGATCAAATGCTTGAGCGTCTTGCAGGTAAGTCTCACTACTGTTTTCTTGATGGATTCTCTGGATATTTTCAGATTCACATTGCACCTGAGGATCAAGAAAAGACCACATTCACCTGTCCCTTTGGCATATTTGCTTATAGGAGAATGCCATTTGGCCTATGCAATGCTCCTGGAACTTTCCAAAGATGCATGATAAGTATTTTTCATGATTTCATTGAAAATTGCATAGAGGTGTTTATGGATGATTTTACTGTCTATGGATCTTCATTTAATGCATGCCTTGATAGTTTGGATAAAGTTTTGAACAGATGTATTGAAACTAACCTTGTCTTGAACTATGAAAAATGTCATTTTATGGTAAAACAAGGAAAAGTTTTAGGGCATGTAATCTCTGAGAAAAGAATTGAGGTAGATCCTGCCAAAATAGAAGTTATATCACATTTGCCTTACCCCTCTTATGTTCGAGAGGTTCGTTCTTTTCTTGGTCATGCAGGATTCTATAGAAGATTCATAAAGGATTTCAGCAAGAAGGCTAGGCCACTATCCACTCTACTTCAAAAGGATGTGGCATTTGAGTTTGATGAAAAGTGTAAAGAGGCTTTTAATTGCCTCAAGCAAGCATTGACCACAACCCCAATAATTCAAGCACCTGTTTGGACAGCCCCATTTGAGTTGATGTGTGATGCCTCTAATTATGCATTGGGAGCTGTCCTTGGTCAAAAGATTGACAAGCAGCCTAGGGTCATCTACTATGCATCTAAAACTTTAGATGCTGCCCAAGTAAATTACACCACCACTGAAAAAGAGCTCATGGCCATTGTTTTTGCATTAGATAAGTTCAGATCTTACCTACTCGGTTCTCGAGTAGTTGTCTTTACTAACCATACAGCTCTGAAGTACTTGTTAAAGAAAGGTGAGTCCAAGCCAAGATTAATTCATTGGATGCTTTTGCTCCAAGAGTTTGACTTAGAAATTCGTGACAGAAGTGGAACACAAAACCTTGTGGCAGACCATTTAAGCAGAATTGAGAATGCTCCTGATTTAGCACCTATTCAGGACCAATTTCCCGATGAACACCTCATGAGTATTTCTAACTCTTTTGATTCACCTTGGTTTGCTAACATTGTAAATTATCTTGTTGCTTCTATTTTTCCACCATGTGCATCCAGAAACCAAATTTCAAAATTAAAAAGTGATGCAAAGTATTATATTTGGGATGACCCGTATTTGTGGAAATTGTGTAATGATCAGGTGATTCGAAGATGCATTCCCGATCATGAAATAGAATCAGTTCTTCGATTCTGCCATGCTTCACTAGTTGGTAGACATTTTGGTCCACAAAGAACAGCAAGGAAAGTGTTGGATTCTGGTTTATATTGGCCCATAATTTTTAAGGATGCATGGAGAATTTGTAACACCTGTGAGAAATGCCAAAGAGCTAGTAATGCTACCACATGGAGACAACAGATGCCTCAGCAACCTATGTTGTTTTGTGAAGTATTTGATGTTTGGGGCATTGATTTTATGGGTCTATTTCCTCCATCCTTTGGTTTTACTTACATTTTATTGGCTGTAGATTATGTTTCTAAATGGGTGGAAGCTAAAGCCACCAGAACTAATGATGCTCGAGTTGTTGTGGATTTTGTTAGATCTCAAATTTTTTGTAGGTTTGGCATCCCGAGAGCAATCATTAGTGATCAAGGAACACACTTCTGCAACAGGACCATGCAAGCTATGCTCAGGAAGTATGGGGTTGTTCATAGAGTCTCTACTCCATATCACTCCCAAACCAATGGACAAGCAGAAGTCTCTAACAGAGAAATCAAAAAAATCCTGGAAAAGATAGTACAGCCTAATAAAAAGGATTGGAGCAGGAAACTGGATGATGCTCTTTGGGCACATAGAACAGCTTTTAAAGCACCTATAGGAATGTCTCCCTATAGAATTGTTTTTGGTAAGGCATGTCATCTTCCAGTGGAGATTGAGCATCGTGCTTATTGGACTGTAAAAGCTTGCAACTTAGCACTTGATCAAGTAGGTAAAGAAAGAAAATTACAACTGAATGAGCTTGATGAGATCCGTTTGGCAGCTTATGAGAACTCGAGGTTCTATAAGGAGAAAACAAAGAGATTCCATGATAGCTCAATAGCTAGAAAGGATTTTACTGCTGGACAGAAAGTGCTACTATTTAATTCCCGGTTGAAACTGATGGCCAGAAAATTGCGCTCCAAATGGGAAGGACCTTTCATTGTTACTAATGTATTTCCCCATGGAGCTGTGGAAATAAAAAGTGAAAACTCCAATAAAAGCTTCAAGGTTAATGGACAACGTTTGAAGCCATTTCATGAAAATTCTTCACTTGTGGATGTTACAATGGAGGAACATGCTTTAGGGAAACCACTTCTTGATCCCCCTCGAGGGAGTTTTTCTTACCCATCTCTTTTCATTATATTGTCTATTTTGTATGCTTTGTCTTACATTGAGGACAATGTATGATTTAAGTGTGGGGGTGGGAATATTCTTGTATATTGTTGTGTTGTTGTTTTGTGATTAATTTTGTGTAACTATATTAAAAAAATTAAAAAAATAAAAAAAATTAAAAATAAAAGATTTTGTGTGTGTTTTTGTTTTAAAATGGCATGTTTTATTGGAATTTTAAGATATGCATGAGTAACAGGTAAATTCTTTCATGTCTGGTATGAGCTTAATGATATGTTATAATTTGAACTCAAGCAATTTTGGTATGATGAGAATGACATGATAATTGATAGATGATCATATATGATAGAATTATACCTTGTAAGATTTTTGAGCCTTAAAATTTGATGGATCACTTTACGCCATCTGAATTCTTTCATGTGTGATTAATTCCTGAAAGCTTACATCCTAATTTTTGTCTTGTTTCTTGATGATACTTGAAACTCATATGAATGTATTTGAAATGATACAGGCATTTTGTTCAATTGAGCCACTAAGCCATATAAGCCTACCATGAGTAAATTATCTATTGCTAGCCATTTTGATCCTATTTAACTGTTTCCTTGTTGCAGCTCAAATAAGCCATAGATGAAAAACCAAAAATGTACCTACCTTAAGGAATATATTGGAGCTTTGGAATCAAGTCAAAAACAGGCATTCAAATAAGTGTGGGGGTGTGCAAAAAGGAATTGCAACTCTTGTTCCAAGTGTTATGCAATCTCATTAATAATAATATAAAAATAAAAATAAAAAAAATATTATGATTGCGACCTAATATCATACAATAAATGTTTTACCCTCACTGTTTACTAGTTAAATTAATTGCTTTATCATTCTTTTTGGTATTTAAAAAAAATTTCCATCCATTTTAATCTTTACAACCCTACAAAACCCTGTTGATCTATACATGCATTTGTGTTGATTGTGGAATTGAGAAACTTGCCAAATTTTTAGACTGTTTGTTTTTCAGGAAATGTTTAGAGAGTATACACAAACCTTAAATACTTGAGAGTTGAGAGTATGTCTTGTGAGGTTCTATCACTTATGATCTTCTTTTCAGTTTAATTTAATTTTCACATGCCTAAGTGTTTGAATGATTTTTATATATATCTTGATGCTCTGTATCTTGCATGTTGAATAACTCTTGTTTTTCTGTATATTCCTAAGATTTCATGCCAATTCTGTGTGTTGTTTTCAACTTAATGTTTTCAATAAATTGTGATACTTGTTTTTATTTTGATTTTGCCCGGGAGTGCAAAAGAATAAGTGTGGGAGTATTTGATGATGCATGATTTATCTTTAATTCTTCACTTTAAATGTGTATAATTTGCCATCACTTAGTGTGTAATATATTGCATTTTAACACATTTTCATCATTTGAGCTTTATATAATATTTGATTTTTAATATGTGCCAAAAGAAATGGATCCAAGAACTCAAGAATTCCAATCCAAAATGAAGATCAAAGTGCCTAAGGATCAAGGGAATCAAGGAATATGCAAAAGGATCTAAAAAAGGGTGGAAAAATACACAAAGAATGGAGAATCAGGTGGATGAATCGATTCATCCCCCACTTGAATCGATTCATACGGTTTAATGCACCCAGGATGTGAATTTTTGAAGCTTGAATCGATTCATCAGCATTTTGAATCGATTCATTCGGGTTTTAAAGGGTTGAATCGATTCTTCCCACATTTGAATCGATTCATACGTTAATTTTTAGGCCAGAATTGCATTTGGAACGCATGAATTGATTCATTTCACCATTGAATCGATTCATGAGTGAATTATTGGCCCAGGATCACGTTTTCGAGCTTTTGGATGGTGGGCAAGGCACTGAAGATGATAATGGAGCACTGAAGATGATAATGGAGCACAAAGGACTTGTTAATTGATGAGTGCAACCTCCATTACAATTGTTTATGGCATTGGCTTGCTTTTGGATTGCTATAAATAGGCACCATGAAAAGGTTTTCAAGGGCATCAGAACACATTAATTCCTTCAGAAGCTATTCGTTCTTCCTCTTCCTCTTCTCTGTTTCTTCTTCAGTTAGTTCTTCATTTTCGGGTTAGGTTCTTTTTATTTTCAGTTTATTTTAATTATGGAGGGCTAAAACCCCTAGATTGATTTTCTTGGAGAATATTGTAATGTAATTTTGAGGTCATTATTTTTAATATAGTATGTTTTTGTTATTGTTATTTCTTCATAATCTTACTCTGCTTATTTAATTCTATTCTGTTTAATTAATTTTGTATGCTTAATCGGTTTAATTATTCAAATGGAATAAAATAAGATTTTAAATTAGAATGGATTAAGGAAATATGCATGCTTAATGAATATTTTCATAATCACTTTTAATAATTATGGTTTGCTTAATTCCATAATTTGAGAATAGATTATGTATGTAGGCGATGTTCTTACATATGTTCAATAATTCCTAGATTTTATGATCTTGACTCCTTTTGCTTAATTAGGATGCTTGATTAAAATATTAATTTTTAAATGAAAGTAAAGGAATTATGAATTGAAAAAGACGCTTAGTTGATTAATTCAAATTGAGCTAAGAAATTAACAATAATGAAAGTATACAAATTATCTTTAGTGAACCAAGGATAAATTTATTTACAATACTCCAAGAAAATCAATCGCTTGTTATTTATTGTTTTAAATCCTATATTTACTTTGTTTTAATTTTAATTGTGACAACAAAATCAATCAAACCCCCCCAATTGTATGCTTGTTGAACTTATATTTTGTAAAAAAATTTAGTTGTTGAGTTTTTATTTTTAATTGTTAAAAATTAGTTTAAGACTTGATTTTTCCTAAATTTTTGTGTTGATCCTTGAGAGAACGACCTAGGTTGACACCTAGTACTACATTAATTAATTTTAATGTACTAATTTGATGGAATCACGACTGTAAAAAATATTCACGTCAGTGGGGTGGATTGTAACATCCCAAATTTTAAAAATAGAGAATAAATAGAGGAAATAAATATTGAATAATTGGATATGAACCAATTAATGTCCCGAAATATTAAAAATAATTTAATTGAGATTTTCAGAGACTGTGACGAATTATTGAGTTCAAATAAGCAGAAAACTGACCCAGATAAAATATAGGTGTCGGACCAAGTACCTCTGATTGAGATACTGTTGGTCAGGGCTGTAGACAATATTATTGGGAATCTGAATATGTATTCGGGATAATTTTTAGAATATGTATTGAGCCCGAACTGAGAGCCTGTTTAATGAAAAACGGAAGAGTTTAATGAAAGCTTAAAAACTCAAAATAAAAACCTCACTTTTCACTCTCATTCTCGTGACATTCACTTCTCCTTAAGCAAATTTACTTCTTCTTCCTATTACTTTTACATTCATCTTCTTCTTCTAAAAACCCTAATCAAAGGGGTGGTATCTATTTCTTCTCTCTTATTTTCGTTTCTTGGAGCAAGAAGGAGAAGCTTGGAGCTTGAACTCTCTTTCTTTCCCTCTCCCATTTTCGTAATCTTCATCTACCATTCTTGGAACTCACCTTTCTTGGCTTAAGGTATGGTGTCCTCATCATTTTTCATGAACTTAAAACCATGGCTATGGATTCTTAAAGTTTTGTGAGGGCAATGTACATGGGGGTGATGGTGGAATGCATTTAATATGTAGAGCCATTAGGTGAGGTGGCATTAATGAGAGATATAAAAGAATATTTATGGGAGGATGAATATGGCAAGGGAAATGATGAAAGAATAACAAACATTTATTTAGTGGATGGGTTTTGATGAAACCCTAACCTTATAAATTGGGGGAAAATATGATGTGTGAGTAGATGAGTATTAAATGGTAGAGAGAGTGTTATTAATGATGAGGTATTGACATTAAATGATGATTAGAGATGGTGGTTGGAAACCATAAATGAAAACCTGCTTAGAATGAGTTAAATGTAAGGTTGGTAAATGGGGTAACCTAACTAATTGGGTTGTTACCTTGATAATAATGAATGGTGATTTAAGGGAAGGAATTCCCGAAGCCTAAATGGGTAAATAAATAAAAATCCATGAATAGCTTCCACATGATGAGAATCATGTGTACATAGATATGTATATGTATATTGAAATGGTCTTTGAATGAATAATTGATGTGGTCTTATAATCGATTGGTGTAGGACTTGATAACGCTTGTGAGGCGGGAATATCGAACCCGGAAGTCTACTTCTCTTGAGGTAGGAGAGGGGTGTATTTTCTAAATGTATGAGAACATGTATGATGATAATGTATATGATGATGTAATGTGGCATGTTTATTTGAATGAATGTGGTATCATATGGTTGTGATGTGAAATTGAACTTGGTGCTTAAATGATTGATGGTGGATTGAAGCCTTAATAAGGCTATGGTGGTATAATATGTGACGAAATGTTATGGAATCCATGTTTGGCTTGATGAATGCTTGAAATCTGTGACTATAGGGATTCTTGAATATTATGAATGGAATAAATATATATGTGCTGACTATAGGGGATTAATGTGGTAATTGAGTATGAGTATACCCTGGATGAGAGAGTGAGATAGCCCATATGAGGTTGAAGCATGCATGAGAATTGTTGCATACATAGCATGGCATGCATATCATGATGATGATTGATAAGTGGTTGCGATCACTTGATGTTGGAATATAAAGGGCTTGCGAGTTCCTGTGATTATTGGACCGGTGGTTGCGATCACCTGGTATTTGAAATGAAAGGCCCTGCGTGACCATTGAGATTGAATGCCTATGGTTGCGATCATGACGTGGGAGTACCCCTTGCAAGGCGGGAAACCATTATGAATTATTGAACGTGGTTGCGATCACGAGAAAGCACCTTGCGAGGTTGCTAGAGGGAGTACCCCTTGCGAGGCGGGAAACCCATGAACATGAATGAATGATTATGGTGGTTACGATCACCCGTTGGTATGAAATCGGATCCGTGCATATACATCTTAAACACTAGCATGTGCATTAACCATAGGGGCATGGCATAGAGTGATATCCTATTGAGGAGATTGTGTGAGGAGTAGATGGAACTGCCTTTTTAATACTAACTGTGATCGGGTTAATGGTTGACGTATTCTTATGAATCTAATGGATATATGTGTTCAGTGAAATTGATGAGTGTTTGATTTGGTGTTGATTGAATTTTTCTCGAGGAGGAATGTTTATATTGCATTTTTATATATATATATATATATTATCACAATTGTAGATTTTTTATCATTGAGAAAGTATACTCACTCTCCATGTGGTATATCTTTTTAGCTCCAGTGTTGTAGGGCTTGCCTATGGAGCTCTTGTATGGAGAAGTGGTGTGAAGGAAGCCTATTTTGGGTAAAGAATGCCTTGGCCTGCTAATTTTTGAATTTTATAGCTTGATTTAGACCTTGTAATGTCATGGATGTAATTATTATTTTGTATAGCCATGAATTGGTATAGATACTTGCATGGATGATGAATATGTATTGGTGATTTTGGAAGGTCATGTAGGAAAATGAGATCCTAGAGTTTATGGCTCATTTTCATTAGTGACCTTAGTCTTGATTAGATTTCGAAAGTGAAGTATGATTGTGGTTAAAACTTATGAATGATTGATAGTCTAGATGAAATATTGCACATTATAGATCATGCTAAGTAGTAAGTTAGATTGGAATGTAATTCATGAATTGGGAGATAAATCTATGGGCAAGATTGATTGGAATGAGATATGATGAATTTGAGTGAAATGGTTTAAATTGAGTTTTGGCATGATATGTTGTTGAATTCCCACGTTTCTGCATTTTTTCTGATAATCTCGCTCAAGCGAGATGGGTTCTCGCTCAAGCGAGAATCCCCCTGCATGATATTTGGTTTCTGGCCAATTCTCGCTTAGGCGAGAGCGGGTCTCACTCAAGCGAGACGACCCTCGCATCAGGGGTTGGCCACTGGAAGAATTTCGCTTAGGCGAGAAGGGTCTCGCCTGAGTGAGAGTGGGGTATTTTAGCTACTGGCCAAATTTTGCCTGAGCGAATGGCCTTGATGGAGGTACTCGCTCAAGCGAGTGAGCGATGGGTGGATTCTGGAAGAATTTCACCCGAGCTCGCTTGCCTCGCCCAAGAGAATCTTGAGGATCTCGCTCAAGCGAGTTGGCCCCTGATTCTCCCTTATTCATTTCGCTCAGCGTGTAGTGCTGCTTGCTCAAGCGTCCCACTCGGTCTCGCTCAAGCGAGTGTGAACCTCGCTCGAGTGAGGTGACCTCTGAAACTTGTTTTCCTCTTTTCGCTCATCTTATTTCATGTCTCGCCGGGAGTCCTATTAGGCTCAAGCGAGTATGGTCCTCACTTGAGCGGGGAGCGTCCTGACTCTCCAAATTGCTTTGTTTAAATTATTTTTCCTTTTCTTCCAAAAAAAATCATGGTTTTGCATCATTTTACAAACACCTTGGGCACAATTTGTATTTATTATTTTACAAGATGACTGATCTCTTCGAACTCAATCACATAGCATTAGTTTAAATAAATTTTCCATTGTTTTCAATTGAGGATCTCTCATTCACAGATTCTCTTACTTACCTTCTCATATCTCCATATATGAGATAGGTCTTTCATAGATCCAGGGTATTGACCGACAGCTTCACCACTTATGTTCTCTATAAATAAATAATATTAAAATCGCAAAAAATTTACCCCTATTTTCAAGGTGTCACAGACTTCAGGTATATTGTAAGCCTATGGCAACATAAATTTGGATCTATGCCTGGCGTATCAGTCGCGGTCTAGACAAAAAGGTGCTTGAATTCTACTAACAAATTCACTAACCGTTGTACCATATTGGTTTCTAAACTTTCATTTATGCCTGTGGTTTTAGCCAGGTCATTACCCAAAACATTAGCTTTTATGCCTCCCTCTAATGTTGGTCTTGTCGAGTTTAATGGATCAGATACAAGATCTTCTCTGGGATTTAGGTTGATCAAATTTACTGACCACATAATTGCTCCTCCATCATTTAGCTTCTTTTTCTTAATTCCGTCCAAAACTTTAACCATTTAAAGGCCCAGGTTATGACAATAGTGGGCCATTTGTTGATCTCATCTTGTTGAAGAGACTTGATTATCCTTGTTTATGAATTTAATCAACAAGTGTGGGGTTGATACTATAGCTTCTAAAGCGTTTAGGGACGGTCTTCCCAAAATAACATTAAAAGATGACTTCACATCAATGACTAACATCATTGCCTGCACTATTCTTGACCCTGGTTCTCCTTCAAACATTAAATGGGTATCAAGATATCCTTTTGTAATTTTCTTTGCTCTGTTGAACGTAGTTAAATCCGAGGTGTAAGGTTGAAGGTCCATATCGGTCAAACCCATTCTCTTAAAATAATCATAGAAAATTACGTCACAAGTGCTTTCTTGATCAACAAGCATCCTTCATAGGGTTTTATTTACGATTACAACCTCTATTACTACAACACCATCACCACCCGAAATGATCGGGCTGAACTCATTGTCTGTAAAAGTTATAGTTCGGGTCTGAACTCATCACAGAATGATTTGTTATCAAGCTTTGCTTACATGGACATAATCATGCGAAGATAACTTTTCTACGTAGAATTCGAAACTCCTCATCCTGCAAATCCTCATATTGTCATGTTGATAACCTATTTTCCTTTTAGATGAGGGTATTACAAATTCTTTTCCCTCATTTGCGATACTGTCAATCACCATTTTCCCCTTATCTGTTGTAGAGGGCCTCTTCATATTTCTCCCATCATCAGCATCTAAAGAGCAGTCCCGACACTGAGGCTTTTCTTGCTCCAACTCATTAAATGTTTTTGGCCTAAAGAGATACTACTTCAACTTTCCTTCCCAGATTAACACTTCAATAGCGACTTTTAACTACCTACATTCATTAATGTTATGCCCGGTCTGCTCATGAAATTCACAATACTTACTCATATTCCTTGGTCGTTTCATAGGCATAGGCTTCTTTACTCTGTACACCATGAACCTGGGCATTCTGATTTCCTGAAGTATTTAACCAAAGCAGGTTGTTAACTGGGCGTGGTGCTCAAAATTCACACTTTTTCTTTAAGTCGGCAGGTTACATCCCGATTACGACTCTTATTTTGATCGTCCCTTACTGTTCTTCACTCTTTTGTTGGGGGTTTTGGCTTCTAGTAGTGTAGTCTTATTCTGTGTCACGATGAAGGGCATTTCTCTTTCAACGTACTTGGCGGTCTTCCTCTCGAACTCCTCAAATATTTAGGGTAACCCTTTTTTCCAAGGATAAGGTAAATGGTGACTATACATCTACTCAGTCAACACTGAGACCTACCAGCCTTCTTGTAGAATCTTTTCAAAAATTCTCGTAAACTCTCATCCTCTCCTTGCTTTATCTGAGCCAATGTGTGAGAGGACTTTGGGACATCCCTAGATATGATGAAGTGATTTAAGAAGGCTCGAGTCAACTTTTCCTATGAGTCTATGGATCCTGGCGAGAATCCCTTAAACCACTCACAAAGCTTTTGTTGTTAAGGTTCTCGGAAACATCCTATATATTACAACTTCCTCGGCCCCCAAGAATAAAGACTTGTTGGCGTAGACATCCAAATGCCTTCCTGTGTCTATTTCCCCAATGTATATTCTGATGGACAACGGTTGAGGTGTTTGAAGGTGTCTTGGTATGGGAACGTTCATCAATTTTCTAGGAATATTAAAATGGTATTCTCCAAAGCCTTCAGCGGTATGCAAGCCCCTTTTTTGAATTCCGGGGTGATCCATCCTCAAGGTGGATTCCTGATACTGCATTAAGAGTAATGAATGACTTACTTGATTCATCATAAATGATGATATTTATAGTCTAATGGAGGTCTAACTATTGATTTGACATTTGACATTTGACAAGACTAGGTTGCTTTTTCAAGCAAGTAACAACTCTTTCTCGTAGATTCTGATTCACTAGAAGGCTTTTGACCAGGATCCACTCAGTAAGCATATCGACAAAGACTCTCTGATGCTTAAGTCAGTAAGTATTTAAAAGATGTCAGAGCATTAAGAGTAATGAATGACTTACTTGATTCATCATAAATGATGATATTTATAGACTAATAAAGGTCCAACTATTGATTTGATGTTTGATAGGACCAGACTGCTTTTTCAGGCAAGTTGCAACTCTTGCTTAGAGATTCTGATTCACTAACAGGCTTTTGATTGGGATCCACTCAGTAAGAATATCGACAACACTAACAATCGGTCTGAGCTATCTTTCTTGATCTGTATCTTTCACCCTTACTTATGTTTCCTTAGTTTAGGGGCCGGTATGGACACTAGATCATCATTTATAATGAATGAAGTAAATTAAATTAATAAAAATTAAATGATATTTTCCTCCAAACTTGCCTGAGTTCTAATTTCTTTTTTAGTAATATGAATATTATATTATTGTATATGTTTACATTTTTCAGATGTACATATATACATAATAAATTGTTAATATTTATTATATTAATATTATTATATTTCTCATTATAGATATTTTAAATATAAAAAAATAAAAATATATAAAAAAGGAATTCAAAATATTAAAAAATTGAAAGATAAAAAATTAGATGAAGCAAATAAAAAAGTTAATGGATAATATATTTATACAATAAATTGAAAGAAATTTTAAAATAAAAATTAGAAAAAATATTGATCTGGGCCTCACATTGACCCAAATAGCATGAAATCGCATGATGCAAAGACGCTCCATCCAAAGCATCTCATGACACCAGTCGAATCTAGCATTGTCCTGATCCCTTGTCCAGAGTTCCTTAGGACCGGAGTTAGGTATGTTTCGACAAATCTGCAGGGGGCACACCGGTCATGAACCTATAAAAGATGTCAGGAATGTACACAGATGTGTCAACTTTTCCCGTGATTTATAGATCTGTACTAACACAACACCACGTAGTACTCAACTGTCACCTAACTCTATAGATATTCCTCATATATGACCACCAAGGTACGTTACATTGTCTAACTTACGCATGATGTGACACCCTAATTTTAATAAATGATAAACCCAAAAAAAAACAGGGAAAAAAAATTTTCATGAATAACCACAGGTCAAACGGCATAGAAAAGGAGGAAGAAGGCAAGGGAATAAAACCATTCATACAGAAGCACCATCGGCGCTTGAGCGAACCACCAAACAACGTACACTCGCTCAAGCGAGACCCACATCCGCCTGAGCGAGACACCCCAACTCGCTCGGGCGAACTTCCCATTCGCTTAAGCGAAACCGAATACGAAATCCTTCCAAAACAACATACTCGCTGAGCGAGGAATCACTCGCTGAAGCGAGAAGCCACACTCGGCATTGAATCACTCGGAAAACCGAGACATTCATTCACTCGGGGAAGTAGGTAGTTAAGTTCCACTCGGACTTATTCGAAAACCCAACCACTCGGAACACCAATCCTCACTCACTCGGAATCACTCGGTGTATTCACTCGGAATCTGTGGGGGCTCCTCACTCGGAATAACTCCCACGTCCATTTCGCTACTCGGGGTGTCCTACTTACTTCTCACTCGGTAACCATATTATTTTCTGTTCTAGTTTTCCTGCTAAACCAGGACTTACTCGGGTCCTTTAGCCACTTGCTAATCTATCACATTGGGTCCACTTAGAATCTTAGGTGTCTCTCTCTGGTCGGTGAACTACTCACTCGGAAACCGCTGATTATCCTTTACTCAGGGCGTTTCACGATTTTTACTCACGGAATTCCAGTCAACTCCTATTCCAGGCTATGCGACCTCAATCGCTCGGATTATTCAACCCCTCATCACTCGGAATGACTCATTGACTCGCTTTCCTCCCACAATAACTTAGCTCCATTCCTGCTCATAGTCATACTGATCTCCTATACTCGGAGAGTATACTTACACACTCATATTTACCACTTAGGCATCACCTACAGCATAGAACAACACAACATATATATATACATAAAGGTATTCAAATATTACAACGCATTAACACGTCTTTAATACCCGAAAGCGTTCAAGTTCTGATATAGGGATTAAAATCAGAATACGAGCCGGCCAAGGCTTGACAAGACCTTACACATAATATTTACATATACACATATATTTCATAGCGCTCGGTTCCTCCACTTTACGCCCGGTCTCTTCTTCATCCGTCATTCCGAGGGATATTCACTGAAAAATGTAGCCACTGCAGGGGTGAGCTTTCACATGTAAAATGACAATCAAAGACTCGGTAACAGTGTCAGCACGCACACTTACTTTCACTCAGCTATGTTCAGGATAAACTAAGATCATGCAATCGGAATAATGTCAATATCATACATACTACACAAATATATCTTCATTCACACGTACACATGCATCCATACATTAAGAAATCATTCATAACACTCGACACATACTATGCGCACTATTCCAATCGACCCCCTATCTACATGCATGTCTGCGGATCCGACTCGAGGGATGACTTTCAGTTGTAGTTCCCCCTTCACTGGCCCCTCGCCCTTCGGCTCTTCCCATCTGGTACCGGCCTCCCATTGGCGTCTCGAGACTCCTCTCTAGCTCCTACGGCTACCACGAGCCCCTTCAAGATCTAGCCAAGGTCTGCAGCTGGAAGTCATTCTCTCGGGGCTCTTGACCTTTCACGGGTCACCCCATTCTTACGCATGTAGCTAATGCATTCACCAGCACGCATCATTATTCAACTGGTACCTCCTTCGAAACCATCATAGTAGGAATAAATTCAACATAGTCCTCATATTCACTTTGCCAACCATAACAACATGCACAGCAATCGGACAAACAAAGTAACGTCATCTAACGAATCAACCAACAATCACACATTCATGCTCATACAGTGTTAACAGAGGTAGGACCATGAAATTCATTCGTCTATAACAAGATTAACAGGCTACATTATCATCGTCTGGGTCACATGCAATCATTGAAAAATTACCATCTTACACACAGGATTCAGAATCAACAACCATGCACATTATTCAATCGCCACACACATGCACACGCACTTAAAGCAATAGATTCACCCGGTACCATTCGTGGATCATGCATTTGACATACAAGCACCCCCTACCTACTGAAAGGAACCCAAGAAGTTCTCCTGCTCTCAACGTTTGGTCCGACACTACTCGTTCAGCTCTCCTTCACACCGTCGCACTCTAAAATGTGGCTCGGGGATGAGAAGTTGTTCTTCCTCTGCCTCAGTGGTCGTCTTCCACTAGTTGGAGGGGACTCTGATCTTCCTTCAACACTGTCATCGTGATCTCCAGAACGAAGAGCAAAACAGGGGAAGAGAAGGAGAACGAGAACGAAGAAGAAGAAAAGAGAGTATGCAGTAGTGGAAGGGATGGGTATCCACGGTGGTACAGGGTATGCATATATGCGCATGCGAAGAAAAAAAAGTCGGATGGGAAGTTGTGAGTCGCAGTCCACTCACACATTTTGCCAATCGCAAGCAGCCACCCTTCACCAACTAAGCCTAATTAACTTGTCATTATTTCTTAAGCTATGTTGATTACAATTAACAATTAATTCCCTACTTGTATTCACTTCTTAACGTTTTATTCTCATTTGGTATGTAACTTCGAAATTGGGATGTTACAGTTCTCCTCCTCTCAAAAGAATTTCATCCTCGAAATTCAGTCGGCCACTCACCTTGGTTAAACAACTCAGGGTATTGCTGCCTCATGGCATCCTCGCGTTCCCAGGTATGAGAGGTAGTCTTGCCTTATTGCCACTCCACTTCAACCAGTTGTACGTCTTTGTTCCTCAAACGCTTTACCGATCGGTCCACAATTCTGATCGGTGTAGTCACTGTGGTCAGGTCTTCCTTGATTTCCACTTCATCATCAGGCATTGTGTGGCTGGGGTTATGTATATACTTTCTTAGTTGGGACACATGAAACACGCTGTACAATTTGGATAAGTGAGTCGGTAATGCTATACGGTATGCCATGGAACCGACTCGTTCCAATACCTCATAAGGTCCAATGTATCGGGGACTTAGCTTTCCACCTTTCAAGACTCGCCCGACTCCTTTACTCGGAGAAGTCTTCAAAAACACTCTATCTCCGACTGAAAACTCTAATGGTTTGGTTCGTTTGTCATGGTAGCTTTTCTGCCGGTCCTGAGATGCCTTCATCCTTTCCCTTATCACTCGGATTTGTTCTGATGTTTGTTTTACAATTTCCGGCCCCAGCAATAAACTTTCACCCGTTTTCAACCAGCAGAGTGGGGTTCGGCATCTTCGCCCATATAGTGCCTCATAGGGTGCCATACCGATGCTGTTGTGATGGCTGTTATTGTATGTAAACTCAATCAAGGGGAGGTACTGCTCCCAGTTTCCACCGTGTTCCAACACACACGCCCTTAGCAAGTCCTCAAGGCTCTAAATCGTTCGCTCGGACTGTCCATCCGATTGGGGGTGGTAAGCGGAGCTTAGCCAAAGCTTCGTGCCCATTTCCTGGTGTAGGCTGGTCCAAAACCGGGACGTGAACCTAGGATCCCTATCCGATACGATAGAAGTTGGCACTCCATGCAGTCGGACAATTTCTTGGACGTAAATCCGTGCTAACTTATGCAAAGGATACTTCATGTTCACAGGTAGGAAGTGTGCACTCTTCGTCAGTCGGTCAACAATGACCCAAATTGCATCATGGCCCACTCGGTTTTTGGGTAATCCCATGACAAAGTCCATGGCAATGGAATCCCATTTCCACACGGGAATCTCCAGGGGTTGCAATGCACCATACGGCTTCTGGTGCTCCACCTTCGACTTCTGACAGGTAATACACCGAACCACATATTCTGCTACATTCCTTTTTAATCCTGGCCATCAGAACTGGGTCCTCAAGTCATGGTACATCTTCATGGCACCCGGGTGGATACTTAGCAGGCTTTTGTGAGCTTCATCAAGCACCATTCTTCTTAATTCTCCTCCACTCGGCACGTATATTCTGTTTCTTACTCGGAAGATTCCATCCGATCCCTCAGTCAAGGACAAGTCCTTACCTTTACCCTGAGTCTCCCTCATTTCAGCCAAGTAGGGATCCAACTGCTGTTGCTCGCACACGGATTTTAGAAATTCATTGGCAATCCTCAGTGTGCCGATCGTCATTCTCTGAGAGGAGGAGAGGTCAACATGTAAGTTCATGTCTCGGAACTGTTCCAACAGCTCTACCTCCTTCACCATCATCACTGCCACATGGAGGGACTTCCGACTCAACGCGTTGGCAACAACGTTTGCCTTACCCGGATGGTACTTTAGCTCGAAATCGTAATCCTTTAAAAATTCCATCCATCTTCTCTGTCGCATGTTCAGTTCCTTTTGGTCGAATAAGTATTTGAGGCTCTTGTGATCACTGTATACTTCAAATCTGGACCCGTACAAGTAATGCCTCCAGATTTTTAACGTGAACACCACAGCTGCCAACTCCAAGTCGTGGGTCGGATAATGCTGCTCGTGAGGTCTCAATTGCCGAGAGGCGTACGCTATCACCCGGTCTTGCTGCATTAGCACACATCCTAGTCCGACTCCTGACGCATCACAATAAACCACGAAGCTCTTTTGCAAGTCAGGTAATGCTAACACTGGGGCAGTCATCAACTTGTCTTTCAGTTCTTGGAAACTGCTCTCACACTCGGAACTCCACACGAAGGGAATGTTTTTCCGAGTCAACTTGGTTAGTGGCAAGGCCAACTTGGAAAAACCCTCAATGAATCTTCTATAATAACCTGCCAGGCCCATAAAGCTCCTTACCTCCAGGACCGACTTGGGTCTCTCCCATTCCATTATGGCTGTCACCTTCGAAGGGTCCACCAAGACACCTTGCTCGGAAATCACATGTCCGAGGAAGTGGATCTTATCCATCCAGAATTCGCACTTTGAAAGCTTCGCAAACAACTGCTTTTCCTTTAACACTTGAAGTACTGCTCTGAGGTGTTCTTCATGCTCCTAAGGGGTCTTGGAGTAGACTAGGATGTCATCTATAAAGACTACTACAAATTGGTCTAAATACGGGTGGAATATGCTGTTCATGTAATTCATGAAAATAGCAGGGGCGTTGGTTACACCGAACGGCATCATTACATACTCGTAGTGACCATACCGAGTCCTAAAGGCAGTCTTTGGGATATCCGAGTCCTTCACTCGGATTTGGTGGTATCCTGATCGTAAGTCAACTTTTGAGAAGACCGAGGCTCTACGCAGTTGGTCGATCAAGTCATCAATTCGGGGCAATGGGTATCGGTTCTTAATCGTGAGTTTGTTTAGCTGTCGGTAATCTATGCAGAGTCTCATGCTGCCATCCTTCTTCTTAACAAGCAGCACAGGTGCGCCCCATGGTGATACACTTGGTCTAATGAATTGTTTTCCGAGTAACTCATCTACTTGCTTCTTCAGCTCGGTCAATTCAGTTGGGGACATTCTATAAGGTGTACTGGAGACTGGCTCGGCTCCGGGAATCAAGTCTATAGAGAATTCAATTTCTCTATTAGGAGGGACACTCGGTACATCCTCGGGAAACACTTCTGGGAATTCGCAGACGGTCGGAATTTCATTCACTCGGGTTTCACTCTCACCCTCGGTTAAACAAAGCATCATAAACAGTTGAGCTTTACCTTGTGTTGTGTCGTCCTCATTGTGCTGCCTCGGAAAGATTATCCTCCGGCTTCTACAATCCACTAACACCTTGTTGGCTGAAAGCCAATTTATGCCGAGCACGATATCAAGGCCCTTCAAGGGCACGCACACAAGATCGAAGGTAAAACTCCGATCTTCCAACACAAACGTTACGCCTTTACACATTGTTGATGTCAACACCTTAGGGCCAGTCGGGTTGGTCACCTCCAAAATCCGATCCATAACCACAGTCGGTAATCGCAGTCGCCTCACACACTCATCAGCTACGAAGGAGTGGGTGGCTCCAGAATCAAAAATTACATTAAGTGTATATTTACCGAGTAGGCACTTACTCTGTACCAAGTCATTCGCTTGTGCAGCATCTTCCGCGTTGATTGCGTAGACTCTTCCAGCAGTTGGTTGATCGGCGTCTCTCTTCCGGTTATTTGGGGCAAACATCATATTCCCTTTGGCTCTGTTGCTTATACCGCTCGGTCCTTGGTTATCGTTTCCTCGGTTCCTCTCTTGGAAGCCTCCATGACGTGCATTGGGGTTGGCTTGACGAAGTTGGGGGCAGTCGGGGCGAATGTGCCCCTTCTCCTAGCAATGAAAGCACTTGACTTCTGTACTATTGCAATCCTGAGCAAAGTGGTCACTGTGTTTGAATACATTTACAGGTTCAAGGATGTTCAAAGATTTTGATAATGACCAAACACTCTTGAAGAAATCTGTGCAAAAACAAAGATATGGAATCAAGGTCCAAGTAAAAGCGAAGCTAATCGATTAGACCACTTATGCTAATCGATTAAGAGCTTTCTATTTTGGAAGAAACTGCATCAGGATGTAAGATAATCGATTATGAGAATGAAGATAATCGATTACGAAGTCACTGAAATTAAGCTAATCGATTATACACTTGAAGCTAATCGATTACAACCATCAAAAATGGGATTAAATGTATCAGGTATAATGTCTAATCGATTAAGGAAGCCATTCAATCGATTAGGAAGCTACTGGAATTAAGGTAATCGATTACAAGACATGCTAATCGATTAGGAAGATGCAAAATCAAATTAAATGCATCAGGTACAGATGCTAATCGATTACAGGAATTGAAATAATCGATTAGTGACTCACTGACTTGAAGCTAATCGATTACAACACGAGGGTGTAATCGATTACGCTAGTGGAAAAACACATTTAAGTGGGAAACCAGCTCATGTCTCCACCATTCTTCAAATTTCCACTAAGTGCAACGGCTATGAAGAACGAAGGGCACACCTCAACAGCTATTTTGGCTCTATAAATTGAAGAGGAACACAAGCACAAACATACAATAAGAAGCCACAAATCCTCTACTCTATTTTGTGCCTTGTAAGCCCTATTTCTTGTATCTTGAAATACATTTGTATATCCTCTCATCTTGAGAGTTAGAATTGGTTAGAGCTTTCATTTGTGTATCTACTCTATTAAGAGAGTGTATTGATTGTAAACACAACACCAAACACAAAGGATTCACTCTAGGTTGAGTGGTTGTTCACTCTAGGTTGAGTGGTCACAAAGGTTGGGGTTCAACCTTTGGGTATTGAGAGATTGTGAGATTGGGTGGGTTGCCCTTTGCTTGTGAGGATTGAGTTCTTGAGTGTGGGACACTAGGAAGCTACAATTGCTCAAAGCTTGTATCTCAAATCTTCAATAGTGAAATCCTCTAAGTGGGTTGCTTAGAGGCGAGACGTACACCGGATTGGGTGGAACTCGTTATATCGGTTTGCAAGCTTCTCTTCCTTACTCCTTACTTTCATATACTGCTTGCTAATTGATTGTTGTTGATTGTTTGTGAAGAGCACACTTGAACTTGCTTAATTTATTACTCTTCAAATACTGCCCACCAGGTGTTTGAGAAATTGCTTCAGCAATACTTCTCATTATTGTGCTTTGCATATTATCCTCTTCTTAATTTCACTTGCATATTCTCACTTACTTGGTTATAAAAATCAATTTCAAAGGCATTCCAACCAAAAGTTTTAAAACTCAATTCACCCCCCCTCTTGAGTATTGAGGCCACTTGAACAACAAGTGGTATCAGAGCTTGACTCTTGGTAGATCGAGCTTAACAGCTTTAAGAGACTAGATGGCCTCAAGTTCTCAAAATGTTTTTCCCGAGGGTGGTGCGATAAACAGACCTCCCGCTTTCAATGGGGAAGGGTATACCTTTTGGAAAGAGAGAATGAAAATCTTCATTCAATCAATTGACTTGAGAATTTGGAATGCCATTGAAAATGGCCCTTTTATACCAATGCATGCTGTAGACAGTAAGAATATTGAAAAACCCATAGATGAATGGACAAGCGAGGAAGAAAAGAAAGTTCAATATGGCTACAAGGCCAAAAATCTTATTACTATGGCTTTAGGTCAAGATGAATTTTTTAGAATAATGACTTGCCAAACTGCTAAAGAGATGTGGGATACTCTACAAGTAACTCACGAAGGTACCAACGATGTAAAGGACTCTAAGATTAGTACACTTACTAGTCAATATGAGTGCTTTAGATTAAACTCTCATGAATCAATTGTTGATATGCAAAAAAGGTTCACTCTCATCATTAATCAACTCATTACACTTGGAAAGACTTACACTAACAAAGAGCTCATTCATAAAGTGTTGAAAAGTCTAAACAGAGAATGGCAACCGCTAGTTACCGCCATCAAACAATCTCCTAGCATAAACAAAATGTCTCTTGCCACTCTATTTGGTAAGTTGCAGGAACAGGAACAAGAGCTGAAAGAATTAAAGATGGCGGAAGAGGAAGAAAAATCTTCCAAGAAAAAGGGTCTTGCTCTCAAGGCTACTTCCATAAATGAAGAAGAAGAATCTGGAAATGAACTTGATGAAGAAGAAGAATTTGGACTATTTGTGAAACGCTTCGGGAAATTCATGAAAGGCAAACGCCTTCAAAGAAGCTTCAAAAACCCAAGTAAGAAACCTATCACTAAAGAAAATTCTTCCTCACCCAATTGTTTTGAATGTGGCAAGGAAGGGCACTTCAAAGCAGATTGCCCAAATCTTAAGAAGAAGGGAAAAGAGAAAAGAGGAAGAAGGAGAGCATATATAGCATGGGATGAAAATGAGGTAAGCAGCTCGGATGACTCAGAAAATGAAGAAGCAAACCTTTGCCTCATGGCCAATCACCAAGAAGAAGATGATGAGGTAAACTTCCATGACTTAGATAAGGATGAATTACTTGATGCTCTAGAGGAATTGTATGATAAATTTACAAAAGTCTCCAATAGACTTAAGGTATCTAGAAAAACTAGTGACACTCTAGAGATGCACCTTATGGAGATTTGCAAAGAGAATGAATGCTTAAAAGAAGAATTGAAAAACACTCAAACATGTTCCAATAGTAAACCATGTGATTTTGCAAAGAGGTGCATTGTGTTAGAAACCAAGGTTGAAGACCTAAATAGGACACTGGAGAAGTTCACTAATGGAAGAGATAATTTGAATATCCTACTTGGGCAACAAAAATGCATGTTTAGTAAAACCGGTTTAGGATATGACCAAGAACATAGTAATCATAAAATGGAGAAACATTATAAAAATTTCTTTGCACCACCAAGAAAATCCTCCTCACCTTTTATGAAATGCAATCATTGTGGTTCTAAAGGACATAGTGCTTATAAGTGTAGTGTTAGGAAACTAGGACCAAAGGTCTTAAGAAAGGTGTGGGTTCCCAAAGGGACATTACCACAAACTAACCTTAAAGGACCCAACATAAAATGGGTACCTAGTTCTCTAAACTGATTTTGTTTTATAGGTATGCTTCAAGGCAAGCAACACCCATTGGTACTTGGATAGTGGGTGTTCAAAGCATATGACGGGAGACATAAGCAAATTTACATCATTCACTCCCAAACGAAAAGGAAGCGTCACCTATAGAGATAACACTAAAGGAAGAATCCTAGGCATTGGAAATATTGGTAAGAATTCTTCCACATCCATAAATGACGTATTGTATGTTGAAGGCCTCAAGCATAATCTACTTAGCATAAGTCAATTATGTGACAAAGGATATAGAGTCTTATTTGAATCCAATTGTTGCATAATTGAGAATAAGCTAAATAAAGAGGTCAAATTTGTTGGAAAAAGAATTGATAACATTTACATGATAGATGTGGATAGTTTGTCTACAAATGATGAACAATGCTTTATTTCAAAAGAGGATGAAACTTGGCTATGGCATAGAAGAATAGCTCATATACATGTAGACCACTTGAACAAACTTGTTTCTAAAGATTTAGTACTTGGTTTACCAAAGCTTAAGTTTGAAAATAGATTTTGTGATGCATGTCAAAAGGGAAAACAAGTAAAGGCATCTTTTCAATCCAAAAACATTGTTTCTACTCAAAGGCCTTTACAACTTTTGCACATGGATTTATTTGGACCATCCAAAATCAAAAGCTTTGGAGGAAATTACTATGGTCTAGTTATAGTAGATGACTATTCTAGATATACATGGACATTGTTTCTTGCTCATAAAAATGAAGCATATCATGCATTCAAGAAACTTGCAAAGATTATCCAAAATGAGCAAAACTCAAAAATTGCATCCATTAGAACCGATCATGGGGGAGAGTTTGAAAATCAATCTTTCGAAAAGTTTTGCGAAAAACATGGTATCAATCACAATTTTTTAGCTCCTAGAACTCCACAACAAAATGGAGTGGTTGAAAGGAAAAATAGATCTTTAGTGGAGCTTGCTAGAACCATGCTAAATGAAAACAATATTGCAAAACACTTTTGGGCCGACGCGGTAAACACCGCATGTTATGTTATGAATAGATGTTTAATAAGGCCTATTTTAAAGAAAACTCCCTATGAGCTTTACAAGGGTAGAAAACCCAACATTGCATACTTTCATATTTTTGGATGTAAATGTTTTGTGCTTAACAATGGAAAGGATAATCTAGGAAAGTTTGATGCAAAATCTGATGAGGCAATATTCCTAGGATATTCACAATCAAGTAAATCTTATAAAATTTTCAACAAACAAACAAATACTATTGAAGAATCTATTCATGTTAAGTTTGATGAAAATAGCCATAACCCTCCGAGAAAGGAAGATGTTGATGATCTTGTAGGTACTTTCCAAGAAATGAACTTGGAAGACAAAGAAGAAGTCAAAAATGATGGAGATGCAACACAAATTGAGAGACAACAAGATTGGGTAACCTTTAAGGATCATCCCTTGGACAAAATCATTGGAGAAATAACCAAAGGGGTAAGTACTCGAAACGCCATTAGAAATGCATGCAATCACTTAGCTTTTGTATCCCAAATTAAACCCAAAAATATTGATGAAGCCATTATTGATGAGCATTGGATGTTGGCCATGCAAGAAGAGTTAAACCAATTTGAAAGAAACGAAGTTTGGGAACTTGTGCCAAGACCCAATGACCATCTAATAATAGGCACCAAATGGGTTTTTAGAAATAAGTTAGATGAAAATGGCATAATAACAAGAAACAAAGCTAGACTAGTTGCAAAGGGATACAATCAAGAAGAGGGAATAGATTATGAAGAAACGTATGCTCCCGTAGCTAGGTTAGAAGCCATTAGGTTATTGCTAGCTTTTGCATGTTGTATGGATTTCAAACTTTATCAAATGGATGTCAAAAGTGCATTTTTAAACGGCTTCATTCAAGAAGAAGTTTATGTAGATCAACCTCCCGGCTTTGAAAATCACAAATTTCCAAACCATGTCTTCAAATTGAGAAAAGCTTTATATGGTTTGAAACAAGCTCCAAGAGCTTGGTATGAAAGACTAAGCAAATTCCTTTTAGAACACAATTTTGAACGAGGAAAGGTTGATACTACACTGTTTATAAAACGCAAAAATAATGACATTCTCTTGGTACAAATTTATGTGGATGACATAATATTTGGTGCTACTAATGAAAATCTTTGTCAAGAGTTTGCCAAGATTATGCAGAATGAGTTTGAAATGTCCTTGATGGGAGAACTCACCTTCTTCCTTGGACTACAAATAAAACAAGCCATTGATGGAACGTTCATTAGCCAAACTAAGTACTGTAAGGAACTACTTAAACGGTTTGGAATGGACAAGGCAAACGAGATAGCTACACCCATGAGCACATCCTGCTATCTAGACAAAGACGAAAAGGGTAAGGACATTGAAATAACCAAATATCGAGGTATGATTGGATCCTTACTATATTTAACTGCTAGTAGGCCCGATATTATGTTTGCGGTATGCATGTGTGCTAGATATCAAGCATGTCCTAAAGAATCACATTTAACTGCCGTAAAAAGAATTTTGAAATATCTTGTGGGTACTCAAAATGTTGGTTTGTGGTATCCCAAAGGCGTTGAATGTAATCTTTTAGGATATTCCGACTCTGACTTTGCTGGATGTAAACTTGATAGAAAAAGCACTAGTGGCACATGTCATTTACTTGGTAGCTCCCTTGTTTCTTGGCATAGCAAGAAGCAAGCAAGTGTTGCATTATCGACGGCTGAGGCAGAATATGTAGCCGCCGGTAGTTGTTGTGCTCAAATTCTTTGGATGAGACAACAACTTCTTGATTTTGGCATTGTTTTAAACAAAGTACCCATCAAATGTGATAATACTAGTGCCATTAACATCTCAAAGAATCCAGTTATGCACTCTAGAACCAAGCACATTGAGATTAGGCATCACTTTATTAGAGATCATGTGTTAAAAGGGGATTGTGTACTTGAGCATGTTGAAACTTCTAGGCAACTAGCTGATATCTTCACAAAACCCTTGGCTAGAGAACAATTCATTCACATTAGAAGAGAATTAGGCATTCTTGATATGTCAAATTGTGTTTGAATGATGGAATATTTTGATAAGAACTATGTTGCATGGCATGATGAATGGTATATGTTACATTTCATGTTTGGAACTTTGCTGTATGAAAAACTTGAAGTTTTTGAATCAATAATCGATTATATTCCTCCTCACAATCGATTACTATGCTTCTGTTTCCTTCATAATCGATTAGTCCCATCCCCTAATCGATTACACTGATTCTGTTTCTAAGCTAATCGATTACCCTTGACCCACAATCGATTACTCAGCCTCTGTTTCAGGTTCAAAACGTTTCCTCTTCTCCATAATCGATTACCATCCTGTTCCAATCGATTAGGACGGTTCTGTTTCTTATCTAATCGATTAGTCAAAGGTGATAATCGATTACGCTCTGCACGAAACGTTTGGGATTCCCAGAAACAGCGATCTAATCGATTACCCCTGCCTTGTAATCGATTAGCCTCGGTTCTGAAGAGTCAAACTGCAACTTCCAAGGTAAACTCGAAGTACTCCCTCTCTTAACTCCCTTCACTCCTTTCTAAACCCACTCTCCTCCTTCCTAAACCTAATTCTCACCTATAAATACCCCTCCCTTCACCTTCTCATCTCACACTACCTCCTTCCTCTCAAACCTCTCCAAAACTCTCAAACACTCTTCTCTCTTCATCTCCTTCTTTACATTCTTCACCATGTCTACATCCCGCACTGCTAAGAGAGCACGATCCTCCATGGCTCAGGCCCATAACCCCCTTGATTTCTCAAGGTTCTTCTCTTCCCCTAGAGATCTTCAAAATTTTGTGAAAAACTTTTCTGAAAAGGAGATAATGACTCCTCACTTCATAATTACCGACACCTTCAATAACCCCAGCCTAACCTTCACCCAAAGCCTTCACAACTACAACCTCTTTCCCTTCCTCTCCCTCAAAGAAGAAGAGTACTATCCTGAACTCATGAGGGTATTCTACTGCAACCCCCGACTTGTCAATGGGATGGTTGAATCCAAAGTGAAAAACGCAACCATCAAACTCACCAATGCTCAATTTGCGGAAATCTCCCAGCTACCTCTCAACAATGCTGATTTTGATGGAGGAGAACCGGAAGACGAATGGGGCTTCAATGCTCTAACTACTCGTCAATCCTTGTGGAAAGCTGACCGCCCTAGGAGCAACCACAAACTGGTAGGACATTTGACCATGAACAACCGTCTGCTTCACTTCTTCTTGGTCAAAATGATAGTTCCTCACGGTGGGAATTATGCTTTGGTTGAAGAGGATGATGTCCTCTTGATGTGGGCCATGCTGAACTCTAAGGAGATCAACTGGGTTCAGTTGGTCAAATTCCATATGCGCCATGCGAAGGACCAGCAAAAACTCCCCTATGGCATCCTCCTCACTAAAATTTTTAAATACTGTGAAGTTGATTTGGCCGGAGAACTCTCTGAAAAAGTGCCTCCTAGAGCTTGCATTGGCACCCATCACCTTACCAAAATGGGTCTCGTTTTCACGAATGGAGCATGGTACTCACGAATGGAGGGCATTGATGCCAACATTCCCTTCGAAGCTCCTGCCGAAGAAGAACCCGCTCCTCCTCCTCCTCAACCACAAGCTGCACCATCAGCCTCTTCATCTGCACCCCAAGCTGACCCATTTGCATCTCTTTACGCCCATCTTGACCGCCGCTTCGATCGTCTTGAAAACTCCCTTCAAGAGTTTTCAATGACCGAGCAGCAACACTTTGAGATGATGCAACAGCGCTATGAAGAGCTGTCTCACCAAATTGCTGAAATTTGCTTTTTCAATCCAGATAATTAGATCCTTAGTCGCATTTTTGTTTAGGGTGCTTATGTTATTATCTTTTCAATTCTGAATATTGTCTCTTAATGCAATTCCCATCCGTTTTCAATTCAATAAAATTATCTCGTTTCAGTTCGTATTATATCTCTTTAATTGCACGAATTATTTTTGATGATTACAAAGGGGGAGAAGAACATCTGTTCATATCTTGTTTAATCTGTTCATATCTTGTTTAACTCTTGTTTAAAATATGGAGAAGAATATCTGTTCATCTTGTTTAAAATCTGAAACAGATAGGATTAATAAATTCTTTTTGATAGGGGGAGATTTAGCAAGAGATAACAGATAAGAGATAAAAAGAGATAAGATATTTGCTGCTGAATGTGATAATGATTCTGACTTTTTGAACTTGGTAAATAGATAATATATTTTTTGAAAAACTGATAATGCAGCAGAGATGTTTTTGCAAAAGAGATAAAATTAGAGATTAGTTTAAATTGTTTAAACTAACAATCCTCAAGAGATGAACACAGTTGTCATCATCAAAAAGGGGGAGAATGTGTTTGAATACATTTACAGGTTCAAGGATGTTCAAAGATTTTGATAATGACCAAACACTCTTGAAGAAATCTGTGCAAAAACAAAGATATGGAATCAAGGTCCAAGTAAAAGCGAAGCTAATCGATTAGACCACTTATGCTAATCGATTAGGAGCTTTCTGTTTTGGAAGAAACTGCATCAGGATGTAAGATAATCGATTATGAGAATGAAGATAATCGATTACGAAGTCACTGAAATTAAGCTAATCGATTATACACTTGAAGCTAATCGATTACAACCATCAAAAATGGGATTAAATGTATCAGGTATAATGTCTAATCGATTAAGGAAGCCATTCAATCGATTAGGAAGCTACTGGAATTAAAGTAATCGATTACAAGACATGCTAATCGATTAGGAAGATGCGAAATCAAATTAAATGCATTAGGTACAGATGCTAATTGATTACAGGAATTGAAATAATCGATTAGTGACTCACTGACTTGAAGCTAATCGATTACAACACGAGGGTGTAATCGATTACGCTAGTGGAAAAACACATTTAAGTGGGAAACCAGCTCATGTCTCCACCATTCTTCAAATTTCCACTAAGTGCAACGGCTATGAAGAACGAAGGGCACACCTCAACAGCTATTTTGGCTCTATAAATTGAAGAGGAACACAAGCACAAACATACAATAAGAAGCCACAAATCCTCTGCTCTATTTTGTGCCTTGTAAGCCTTATTTCTTGTATCTTGAAATACATTTGTATATCCTCTCATCTTGAGAGTTAGAATTGGTTAGAGCTTTCATTTGTGTATCTACTCTATTAAGAGAGTATATTGATTGTAAACATAACACCAAACACAAAGGATTCACTCTAGGTTGAGTGGTTGTTCACTCTAGGTTGAGTGGTCACAAAGGTTGGGGTTCAACCTTTGGGTATTGAGAGATTGTGAGATTGGGTGGGTTGCCCTTTGCTTGTGAGGATTGAGTTCTTGAGTGTGGGACACTAGGAAGCTGCAATTGCTCAAAGCTTGTATCTCAAATCTTCAATAGTGAAATCCTCTAAGTGGGTTGCTTAGAGGCGAGATGTACACCGGATTGGGTGGAACTCGTTATATCGGTTTGCAAGCTTCTCTTCCTTACTCCTTACTTTCATATACTGCTTGCTAATTGATTGTTGTTGATTGTTTGTGAAGAGCACACTTGAACTTGCTTAATTTATTACTCTTCAAATACTGCCCACCAGGTGTTTGAGAAATTGCTTCAGCAATACTTCTCATTATTGTGCTTTGCATATTATCCTCTTCTTAATTTCACTTGCATATTCTCACTTACTTGGTTATAAAAATCAATTTCAAAGGCATTCCAACCAAAAGTTTTAAAACTCAATTCACCCCCCCTCTTGAGTATTGAGGCCACTTGAACAACAGTCACCACCACATTTAAAACACTTGCCATATCTTGGTCGTCCGCTCATCTGTCTCCCTTGGTTACTGCGACCTTGATACCTGGTAAAGGGTCCATTTCTTTCCACGTTCCCTGGCCTCTTAAACCGTGACTGCTGAGGCTTCAAGTACTGGTTGGTTCTGCTGCTCTGGCCCGAGTGGGCCTTGTCATCTTCTTCAAATATTCTACATTTGTTCACCAGTGCAGGGAAACTCCTGATCTCTTGATATCTGTAGGCCCTCTTAATATCTGATCTCAACCCATTTTCAAATTTAAGGCACTTGGAGCTCTCTGTCCCTGGTTGTTGGAAGGGTGGGTAGAATAGACACAATTCTTCGAATCTAGTTGCATACTCCTCCACAGTCATGGAGCCTTGTTTCAACTCCATAAACTCCAACTCCTTCCGACTTTTTACCGTGTCAGGGAAATACTTCTCCAAGAAGCACGTCTTGAAATCATTCCAAGTCAGCTGAGCATCATCCTCCGAAAATCGGTTTCTGGCTATCTTCCACCAGTTCTCCGCTTCATCTCGTAGCATATACACTGCACATTCCACCTTTTGGGCCTCAGAACAACGGAGACCCCCAAAGATTCTCTCCAGCTCCTGAGTCCATTTAAAAGTTGCCTCCGGGTTACGTCCTCCCTGAAACTCACTCGGCTTCCTCTTCAGGAAGCGGTCCAGCACGTGGCCACCCTCAGTCCGAGTCTGGCCCTGCCTTTCAAACACGTCCGCAAAGCGTTGGAATGCTGTGGCTATAGCCTCCATGCTTTGGCGATGCGTCATCCCTTATCCTAAAATTAACACCCTTCAAGGATAAGCATACCGAACCACTTATTACCGATCGTATCTCAGTCTAATATTTAGTAACTTAGCGCATCATGCCATTCCTGCATATTACACAATCAATCGGACCAGGGGGAATAACCTCCTATCCGTAACTCAATATCATAACATCATTCAGGTTCAGCAATATTACAATAATCCTGACCATTCGATCAGAAGTACACAACCGCTCACACTCGGTAAGCATACCTTGGCCTTAGACCTTTCGGTCTGCTCTGATACCAAAATGTGACACCCTAATTTTAATAAATGATAAACCCAAAAAAAAACAGGGAAAAAAAATTTTCATGAATAACCACAGGTCAAACGGCATAGAAAAGAAGGAAGAAGGCAAAGGAATAAAACCATTCATACGGAAGCACCATCGGCGCCTGAGCGAACCACCAAACAACGTACACTCGCTCAAGCGAGACCCACATCCGCCTGAGCGAGACGCCCCAACTCGCTTGGGCGAACTTCTCATTCGCTTAAGCGAAACCGAATACGAAAGCCTTCCAAAACAACATACTCGCTGAGTGAGGAATCACTCGCTGAAGCGAGAAGCCACACTCGGCATTGAATCACTCAGAAAACCGAGACATTCATTCACTCGGGGAAGTAGGTAGTTAAGTTCCACTCGGACTTATTCAAAAACCCAACCACTCGGAACACCAATCCTCACTCACTTGGAATCACTCGGTGTATTCACTCAGAATCTGTGGGGGCTCCTCACTCGGAATAACTCCCACGTCCATTTCGCTACTCGGGGTGTCCTACTTACTTCTTACTCGGTAACCATATTATTTTCTGTTCTAGTTTTCCTGCTAAGCCAGGACTTACTCGGGTCCTTTAGCCACTTGCTAATCTATCACATTGGGTCCACTTAGAATCTTAGGTGTCTCTCTCTGGTCGGTGAACTACTCACTCAGAAACCGCTGATTATCCTTTACTCAGGGCGTTTCACGATTTTTACTCACGGAATTCCAGTCAACTCCTATTCCAGGCTATGCGACCTCAATCGCTCGGATTATTCAACCCCTCATCACTCGGAATGACTCATTGACTCACTTTTCTCCCACAATAACTTAGCTCCATTCCTGCTCATAGTCATACTGATCTCCTATACTCGGAGAGTATACTTACACACTCATATTTACCACTTAGGCATCACCTACAGCATAGAACAACATAACATATATATATATACATAAAGGTATTCAAATATTACAACGCATTAACACGTCTTTAATACCCGAAAGCGTTCAAGTTCTGATATAGGGATTAAAATCAGAATACGAGCCGGCCAAGGCTTGACAAGACCTTACACATAATATTTACATATACACATATATTTCATAGCGCTCGGTTCCTCCACTTTACGCCCGGTCTCTTCTTCATCCGTCATTCCGAGGGATATTCACTGAAAAATGTAGCCACTGCAGGGGTGAGCTTTCACATGTAAAATGACAATCAAAGACTCGGTAACAGTGTTAGCACGCACACTTACTTTCACTCAGCTATGTTCAGGATAAACTAAGATCATGCAATCGGAATAATGTCAATATCATACATACTACACAAATATATCTTCATTCACACGTACACATGCATCCATACATTAAGAAATCATTCATAACACTCGACACATACTATGCTCACTATTCCAATCGACCTCCTATCTACATGCATGTCTACGGATCCGACTCGAGGGATGACTTTCAGTTGCAGTTCCCCCTTCACTGGCCCCTCGCCCTTCGGCTCTTCCCATGTGGTACCGGCCTCCCATTGGCGTCTCGAGACTCCTCTCTAGCTCCTACGGCTACCACAAGCCCCTTCAGGATCTAGCCAAGGTCTGCAGCTGGAAGTCATTCTCTCGGGGCTCTTGACCTTCCACGGGTCACCCCATTCTTACGCATGTAGCTAATGCATTCACCAGCACGCATCATTATTCAACTGGTGCCTCCTTCGAAACCATCGTAGTAGGAATAAATTCAACACAGTCCTCATATTCACTTGGCCAACCATAACAACATGCACAGCAATCAGACAATCAAGGTAACGTCATCTAACGAATCAACCAACAATTACACATTCATGCTCATACAGTGTTAACAGAGGTAGGACCATGAAATTCATTCGTCTATAACAAGATTAACAGGCTACATTATCATCGTCTGGGTCACATGCAATCATTGTACAACTACCATCTTACACACAGGATTCAGAATCAACAACCATGCACATTATTCAATCGCCACACACATGCACACGCACTTAAAGCAATACATTCACCCGGTACCATTCGTGGATCATGCATTTGACATGCAAGCGCCCCCTACCTACTGAAAGGAACCCAAGAAGTTCTCCTGCTCTCAACGTTTGGTCCGACACTACTCGTTCAGCTCTCCTTCACACCGTCGCACTCTGAAATGTGGCTCGAGGATGAGAAGTTGTTCTTCCTCTGCCTCAATGGTCATCTTCCACCAGTTGGAGGGGACTCTGATCTTCCTTCAACACTGTCGTCGTGATCTCCAGAACGAAGAGCAAAACAGGGGAAGAGAAGGAGAACGAGAACGAAGAAGAAGAAAAGAGAGTACGCAGTAGTGGAAGGGATGGGTATCCACGGTGGTACAGGGTATGCATATATGCGCATGCGAAGAAAAGAAAGTGGGATGGGAAGTTGTGAGTCGCAGTCCACTCACACATTTCGCCAATCGCAAGCAGCCACCCTTCACCAACTAAGCCTAATTAACTTGTCATTATTTCTTAAGCTATGTTGATTACAATTAACAATTAATTCCCTACTTATATTCACTTCTTAACGTTTTATTCTCATTTGATATGTAACTTCGAAATTGGGATGTTACACATGAGCTTTGATATTAAGTATCTAGACTGACTTGAGCTTCAAAGTGTCCTTACAGGTGGTACCATCTTTCATCCATTAACGCAATTGACTGGTATGATAATCGAAGAAGAGACATCAAGATTATGACTCCCCAAGGGACTAAAAGGTATAATAATGGATCCTCACTAGAGTTGACATTAGTACTCATACTGATTGTGTTATCCCCTCATACCGGATAATTCATTGGCACAGCTGCTAAGACCCATTAAAGGTATTCCCACATTCATAATCAAGTCCTTTACCGCAGACATAAGTAGTCAATGCCATGGAACCTTTGAGGGCCATGTAAAAGATGTCCCATAGTTTAAACTGAGACATTTGGCATATGACATTGACTTTCTTGAAACTCTAGCATCTGCCAACCAAAGCACGAGACTCGTAGCCATCATCCCACCACCATATCCTCATAACGAAGTTATCCACCAACTTAGAGCGGAGTTAGCAGAGTTAAGGAAAGAATGCATGTAGCCAGAGCAACGAGCAATAATCTCTCACTGACCTGATAAGCCTTGAAAATGCTTAATTATTAGGTCTATCTTTTAGGACATTTTTTTAATTAATCGCTTATTTTTATTAATTTAGAAGCATAATCATTAAATATTCAGTAAGTTGGAAATTTATTCATTTATAAATTATTTGTACTTTTAGATAGTAATTATATGATTTTTAGTGTAACATTATAATTATTTAAAATGCGATGATTTGACCCCAGCGTAACTATATCTGAGCCAACGTAGGCACGTTGGATGTTGTGTTTTGACTTGATTAGGAGCCAAGGGAAGCATGTACTTATGCTGAGAAGCAAGGTAAACACTACATGGAAGAAAGCCCACCACGTGTGAGCACGCTGGATAGCATTTTCTTATGTTAGTCTATGTTGCAATCATCTTACACAAACATAGAAGAAAAGGATGACCCACGTGTGGCACCAGCATATGTCTACGCTGGATGTGTATATCAAGCATGATGTTATCCCAAGAGCTCAATATGTCTATGCTTACATCATACCACTATCTACGCCTACATTTAGTGTATTCTAGGAGTCACACATTGGAACGCTACTCTCACGCCAACACCCACTCCCATCATCAGTGCCATGCCAGTAGTTAGGCGTGGCTACACCCAGCACTCACATACACACACCCAAGAGACTTCCATCCAGACCTACCAAGCCAGAACTCCCACGTCCACACACCATAACCTAGCATCCATACGCCCATCCCCTAGTGCATGATCATTTACCTGGTGTACTCACATGCCCATGCCAATGTTGCTACGCCGATGCGTACGTCCTTAACTTAGATATTTCTAGTTTTTGTGCATTTTTGTATATTAATAATTTAAGTGATTAAAGGTAAACATAGATTTCATTGATAAAGTAGTAAAGATTACACCAATTACATCACAAATCATCCCCTAAATCCCAAGAATAAGGATTCTAGTCACTCAAGATAAACAAAGAATCATAAAGGTTCATTGAATCCATACAACTCGTAAAATAAGAATTATAAAGATTCAAACTAAAGGTAAACCAAGAATCTAAAACAAACCACAAGATTTGAAAAGTCTTCAAATCTTTGCTCCCTTCGTGTTCTCCTCTTTGAGAATCCTTGAAAAAAGTCCTCCCGGATCACCTTTTATGCTTATACAAAGTGCCTCTAGCTCTAAAGAGTGAGTCCCCTAAAACAGAGTCCCCTTACCCTTTAAATACAATAAAAAACACATAACCCATGGGCCAGGCACAAACCGTTCGCTCTGGACCCTTCTAACTCCATTTTTGGCCCAATTACTCCCTGGTCATGGTTCCTACCAAGGATTAGGTTGGAGTGCACTGTCGGGGCCCTGTTTTTCTTCATTTTTCAATTCTTTTAGCATACAGTTGCTTTGTTATTTATAAATCTAACAGTAAATGATAGATGAGCATAGACTATGTCAATTTGAATCAGTGTTGCCCTAAAAACTCATACCCTTCCCTAGTATCGATCTTATGAGGGACAATTTGCTAAGCTACCACTTCTTGTCCTTCATGGATGCTTATTCTGGCTATAATCAAACTCCGATGTGGGAGAAAGACCAAGAAAAGACTACTTTCATCAACAACAAGGGTGTTTCTTGCTACATCATCATGCCTTTCAATTTGAAGCCATTTACCTGGTATGACTAATAAGATCTTTGAAGGAATACATACCAAGCTGGTGGTATACATGGATGATATCATCGCTAAGACTCTAACGAAAGGAGACTACATAGCCAACCTTAAAAAGATATTTGAATGGATAAAGATGTATGACATGCACCTTAACCCCCTCAAGTGTACCTTTTGTGTTTGAATATGATTTCAGGATCAAGGATTTTGATAATGACAAAGGAACTCTTGAAGAAACTCTTGGAAAACAAAGAAACAGCATCAGACTGCAAAAACCACGAAGCTAATCGATTACATAAGGAAGTCTAATCGATTATGAAGCCTCTGTTTGTTAAGATAATTGATTACACCACACAAATAATCGATTACGAAGTCTCTGTTTTACAAGATAATCGATTATGAACCCAGGTCTAATCGATTAGACAGCCACTGTTTTGTTAACTAATCGATTGTAACATCAAGTAATCGATTACCAATTGTAAAATTGAATGAAGAGAATCAGGTGTTCAAGCTAATCGATTATGGGACATGAAATAATCGATTACCAAGCCACTGGAATTTGGATAATCGATTGCAATGAAACAGTAATCGATTACACAGCTGCGTGACCAAATTAAATGCATCAGGTATCATCCATAATCGATTACAGGCCAAGAAATAATCGATTAGAATCCCTCTGACTTGAATATAATCGATTACACATAAAGGACTAATCGATTACGTAGCTGCGAAGCAAATTAAAATGCATCAGGTATCATCACTAATCGATTACAGGCAAAAATATAATCGATCAGTTTCGCTTTGACTTGGTGATAATCGATTACCATGGATTGGCTAATCAATTACAGCACAAGCTGGAATGAAAAATTCAAGTTGTAATCGATTACACCCAAAGGGATAATCGATTACCATAGTGGAAAAACTTATATTAGTGGGAAACCAGCACATGTCTCCACCATTTTTCAGATCCCCACTATGTGCAACGGCTAGGAAGAAGTGAACACCCTCGGTTAGATAAGACAAATCCTTTTGTAGGTTCATCCTATTTAACTGAGTGTGTTAACAGTTTTCAGAAAAAGTGAATTTTTTTTTTTAAATAAGTACGTGGCAGATCAGTGGAAGCAATAATGTATATATCACATAGTCATTCACAAACTGTAAGTAATTGTACTCTTAACAGAATGGGGCACGCAGGCACCCTTAGATATTATACAGTCATCCGTTGTCTGATTATTAATCATAAATATTCTATCCTTAATGATTATTCTCAATGGGTCAGCATATTGCTGATCTTCACATTCGGGTTCTTGAGTTTCTAATTCCTCTGAAAAATGGTCAACAGTAAAGGTGAGTATAACCCAAGACCCTGTAGGTTACCCGGTGCGGACATAATCCAGCTAACAAGTAATAACATGTAATCATACAATTCATATTTCAAAGATTATAACAATCAAATATGTCCTCAAGGAATGCATGAGTTTGATTATGATATTTCTTGATTACGTTTCATGATGCATGTGGGCCCAAGAAATTATTTCTTCTTCTCTGGAATATCACCATTCTAATTCTCTAGAGCGATCAGGGTCCGCCCAAGCTCTGGTACAAATGAACTCATTGGTTCTCATCATTAATTTATATATATATATATTTGAGACTTGGATCCCTACGATCATAGTTACACTCCGTCATTTAGTCAAAGTACACCAGAATTATTCGTCTCACCCGGCTATCAGGGCGCGACTCTGATGCCATTGGGTTGCCGTTCCGGTTGTACTCCCAAGATTCTTCATGGAGATCGAACGTGAGTGTTCTCCACTGTACCAAGTGTATGCTCTAGAGGTTTTTCTTCTTCAAAAATATTTTCATGATGCGAAATGTATTCTCTTTCATCTTTTGAGTCATGGGTATTTATGTGATTCCAGCCTCATCATATTCGTTCACAAGCTTTTGATTTAATGGATCAAACGTTGCAGGTTATTTTGATAAAATACATCGTTTATAACTTAGTTGAAATTATACTTTGTATAAATAATAAATTATAATTCATATTTATTTACTCATAGTTAATAAAATAAGATATTTATAGCAATAATACTAATTATAATAATAGGAATTACAATAATAAAAATAATAATGTAAATAATAATAATAATATTAAGAATAGTAATAGGGAAAAGACCAATAATGATATTTATAACATTTTAATAATTCAATAAGGAGTATAGAAGGGATTCTGAATGAAAAATCCAAGTATAAAACGTTAAGACTGCTTTTCCGAGGAGAAGGAGTTAAATACCGAGTGACAAATAGGTTTTTCCGAGTGAAATCAATTAAATACCGAGTGAAATATAATTATCCGAGTAAAAGAAGTCTGTTTCCGAGTAAAAATGAATTTTCCGAGTAGAAATAGATTGGTACCGAGTAGAAATGAGTTTTCCGATTAAAACACAAGTTATGTCCAAGTGGAAATGTTGATAACCAGACTTTCTGAGTAAAACTTGGATAAATACCGAGTGCAAATGTTAAGATTCCGAGTAAAAATAAGCAGGATTTCCAATAAAATCAAACTGAGAGGATTTTCCGAATAAAACAAATCTGAATCCGAGTGAAATCAATTTGAAAGAATTTTCTCAGTGAAGTTAAAACGTTTTTCTGAGTAAATCATAATGAAGAAAGAGCTCTCTGAGTGAAATAATTATTTTCTGAGTAATTTCTGATTTTAAAGAGATTTTATGTGTGAAAAGATTATAAATCCGAGTAGAATTATACTGATGAAGTTTTCTGAGTTAAATAAGATGTTTCCCGAGTAAAAATCAAACTGGGTAAGTTTTCTTGAGTGAAATAACTGATTTTTCCGAGTGAATCAAAAATGAATAAGTTGAGTGAAATAACTATTTTCTGAGTGAAATAAGTTTTATTCTAGTTCAAATATATATATATAGCTCCAAATAAAATCAATTGAAAAGAGCTTTCTAAGTGACATACTGAATTCCGAGTGAAATCAACTTGAAAAGATGTTTTCCGAGTGAAATTAAGGTGTTTATCAAATGTAATATAATCCTGTTTTGAAAGTTTTAAATAAGAAACTTGTATTCTTCAGATAACCAATCGGATTAATATATAACTGGTCAAATCACTGTAATTTCTGGGTGAATTTGTGTATTCTTTAACTGCTCTGGTTGATTGGTACAATACCGAGCTTAATATCATAGTATCCGATGTCAGTTCATATCTCTTCACTGGAGTCCTCATAAATACCCATGATACTTTTAATATTTTTACAGTCCAGCATCAAACATATACACTTATTCATTCATATTAATCAATAAAATCAACAGGTTCACTGAATTCTCATGGTCAATAATAAACAACGCTGCAATTAAATATGTTCAATACATTATATACAAATATAACAAACAATTAAAACATTTAAATCACAACAAACCAGATTTTTCCTTTCACTCAGATTTCCCCAGAATACCCGAGAATATACCCCCCTTACCTTGATGGAGTTCTTAGAGGAGAAGAAGAGCTGTCCTGCACTAATTCCGAGTGAAACAGAGGAGAGGAAAGAAAGAGGTTGGTGCTGGTACGTAAGAGAAAGAAGAAGGAAGAGGAAGAAGTTCTTAATTTTGATTCTGATAGTTTGGCTTGGAGATGCATTGATTTAATAGTTGGAGGAGACAAGTGGGAGACATCAATTGGAGGATTAGGTGTGATAATGGAAACTTTTGACTCACTCCACTGTCAGCTTTGCATTAAAGGGGTTAGTGGTATATTAAAATATATAAAGTGGTCTGAGTGGGGTAAAAAGGTGTTCGGTGTTGGAGTTTTGAAGAGGGCGGTATTGAATATGTGAGGGCGGAGTTAAGAGAGGGCGGTGTGGAGTGTAAGACGGTGTGCTGTGTGAGGCAGTGTGGAGTGTGAGGCGGTGTGGAGTGGGCGGTGTTGAGTGTGAAGTAAGGAAGGTCGGTGTGTGTGAAGGAGTTAAGGACTCTGTCTGTGTAAAGAGGGCGGTGTTGTGATGAACACCGGCTCAGAGCTGTCCGGTGTGAACTCCTGCTCTAAGGACGACCTAATTTAGCCAACTGGTGTGGAGTGCTGACATCGGATCGCTTAAGCGAAATCCGATTCGCTTGAGCAAATCCGCCCTTCATGGCTCGTAAATCTTCTAAAACCGATTCGTTTCTCTTGGTCCTCACTCATAATTGTTTTAAAGTATCTAGTCAGATTTCTCCTCTCTAGGTCGGATTTCTTCTGGATTCAGTCGGATTCTCTTTACTCAGGATTTCCATTCGGCAAATAACCTATTTTTATTTATTTCACACTTAACTAAATCATTCCTTAGTCAACTCAACATCAATTCACTTTTTACTCGGATTTCATAACACCTTAGGCTTACTCGGAAAAAGGGTATCCATATTCATATAGTTTCCACTCAGAATTATAACATCCTTTATTCAGAAATCAACACTTTCTCCACTCGGTCTACTCATTTTTCTCCCTCAGTTTGAACCAAACTCTTCAACTACAATTTTAATCGAAGCCTATTAAGGTCATTACCTCTCGGAAAAGACACACATGTATAAGCCTCACCCAGACTTGGTCCAGTAGAGTACTTCTCACTCGGAAGAGGAGTCATACTCATAGACTTACTCGGAAATGGCCCTGCCTATCGCAATTCACTCGGAATGGGTTCCCTAATACCATTTTCCGCTCGGTATTTACTAAATTAGCATTATTCATTCATTACCACTCATATTCAAGCCAAGTAATGCTTTAACCATACAATATATATATATAACCACTCGGAATCCATAACTTAATGACTATTTCTTCCACCAACATTTCTCAATAATTTTAATAACACATTTCAATCGGTAGAAGGCATCAACTCTACATATGCATTCATTCACTCGGAACTCCTCAGCATTCACTCGGGTTTCTCATTCAGACCTACTAAATTCTTGTCTACTCGGAACCATTCAAACTCTCCATCACTTAAAGGATTTCATTCACTCGGGTTTTATTTCATACTTAACTACTCAAGCCTTTAAGTCCTTCATCAAAATACATTTCATTCAGAATCTTTTCAGGTCTTTCACCACTCGGAAAATGAGTAACAGACATAAACCTTACTTGGAAATATCTCTGCCCTATATATTCCACTCGGAATGAGCTTCCATTACTCTATATTTCACTCGGAATTACATATTTGGGGTCATGCTTCTTAGAACAAGTTATACTGGATTCAAATATGCCCTTACTCGGAACTCTACTACCCAAAACACCACACTCGAAGATCTTTCTACCCGGAATGCTATTCCCTTCCTCTCTAGGGAATCCTGAGTTGGACAACTTACTCGGATTGTACTTGGTTATAACTCTGACTGAGTCTATTCACTCGGTATACTGTAATCATAAAGATTGCCACTCAAAAAGAAGCAATTGGCAAGGTCTGACTCGGAAATGAGTCTCTCAAGGGTGTTTTTACTCGGAATATTCATCCAGAAGTGGTTCCCTTGAACCCACTTCACTCCAGCTGTCTCTGTGATCAAGGATCCACTCGGTAGTAACCTTCTTGGTCATATATTACTCGGATAACATAACCTTATACTCAGAATTTCATCCTTCAGTCAGAATTGCTAATCCTTCACTCGGAATTTCACTCTGTCACTCGGATCAGAGCCTATTTCACTCGGAATTTGCATAATTTCACTAATGGTCCGTATAAATTCCATTATTATGTACAAAAATGACATTTCTGAGATACCACAGACTATCAACGGGGTGTATATTCACTTCTTACCACTTACAGACCTTCTAAACTTGAATTTTTATTAAATAAGACTGCTACTAAAAACAGGGATGTTACAAGAAGAAAGGCACTCCTCAAGCTCTCAAATGGCTCTATAAATTCAAGAGGAACTCAAGCACAAAACACATAACAAGAAGCTACATTTCTCTACTTACTCTTGTGCTTTGTAAGCCCTCATTCTTGTATATTTTGAGATTTCATTTGCATATCCTCTCTTCTTTGTACATCTACTCTATTGAGAGAGTTACTTGCTTGTAAAACACCAAACACCAAAGTTCACTCTAGATTGAGTGGTTGTTCACTCTAGGTTGAGTGGTTACAAAGGTTGGGGTTCAACCTTTGGGATATTGTGAGATTGAGAGATTGGGTGGGGTGCCCTTATACTTGTGAGGATTGGGTTCTTGAGTGTGGGACACTAGGAAGCTGCAATTGCTCAAAGTTGTATCTCTAGTCTACAATAGTGGAAATCCTCTAAGTGGGTTGCTTAGAGGCGAGACGTATACCGGATTGGTGGAACTCGTTAAATCGGTTTGCAAGCTTCTCTTCCCTACTCTTTTACTTTCATATATTATGTTAAATTAGCTTGTGTTGATTGATTGTGGCTTGCACACTTAAACTTGTCTAATTTGATAAACCTTGAATACTGCACACCAAGTGTTTGTTAAATTGTCTCTACTATATTTACCTTTGTTTTGCCTTGCACATTTCATTAAACTTGATTTCACTTGCATAAACTTGTATACTTGAACATAAGAATCAAGTTCAAAGGCTTTCCAACAAAAAGTTTAAAAACTCAATTCACCCCCCCCCCCTCTTGAGTATTGAGGCCACTTGAACAACAAGTGGTATCAGAGCTTGACTCTTGGTAGATCAAGCTTAACAGCTTCAAGAGACTAGATGGCCTCAAGTTCTCATAACCTTTTTCCCGAGGGTGGTGCTATAAACAGACCTCCCGCTTTCAATGGGGAAGGCTATGCATTTTGGAAAGAAAGAATGAAAATCTTCATTCAATCTATTGATTTGAGAGTTTGGAATGCCATTGAAAATGGTCCTTATATACCAATGCATACCATTGATAATAAAAATGTTGAAAAACCAGTAGATGAATGGACTAGTGATGAAGAAAAGAAAGTGTAATATGGTTATAAGGCTAAAAATCTTATCACTATGGCATTAGGTCCAGATGAATTCTTTAGAATAATGACTTGCCAATCCGCTAAGGAAATGTGGGATACTTTACAAGTTACTCACGAAGGTACTAATGATGTAAAGGATTCCAAGATTAGTACCTTGACAAGCCAATATGAATGTTTTAGAATAAACTCAGGGGAAACTATAGTAGAAATGCAAAAGAGGTTCACTCTTATTATAAATCATCTCATTACTCTTGGTAAAGTTTACACTAACAAAGAACTTATGCATAAAGTCTTGAAAAGTCTTAGCAGGGAATGGCAACCACTTGTCACAGCCATAAAACAATCTCCAAGCATCAATGAGATGTCTCTTGCAACACTCTTTGGTAAATTATAAGAGCAAGAGCAAGAACTAAAAGTCTTGAAGCAAGCGGAGGAAGAAGAAAAATCCTCTAAGAAGAAAGACTTAGCTCTCAAAGCCACCTCTATACATGAAGAAGAATCATGTAGTGACATGGATGAAGAAGAGGAATTTAGGCTTTTTGTAAAACAATTTGGAAGATTCATGAAGAACAACAGATTCCAAAAGAACTTCAAGCCCCAAGGTAAAAAGCCAACTTCAAATGAAATTTCTTCTTCACCTAGTTGTTTCGAATGTGGCAAGGAAGGGCACTTCAAGGCGGATTGCCCAAATCTTAAAAAGAAGGGCAAGGATAAACGAGGAAGAAGAAGAGCTTACATCGCTTGGGATGAGAACGATGTAAGTAGTTCCGACGATTTGGACAATGAGGAAGCAAATCTTTGCTTAATGGCCAATCACCAAGAAGAAGATAATGAGGTAAACCTTCTTGACTTAGATAAGAATGAACTACTAGATGCTTTTGAAGAGTTATATGATAAATTTATAAAAGTCTCTAATAGGCTTAAGTCATCTAGGAAAACTAATGATACCCTTGAAATGCATCTTATGGAAGTATGCAAAGAAAATAAAAGCTTAAAAGAAGAATTAGAAAATGTTCAAACATGTTCTAAGGATAAACCATGTGACTTTGCAAAAAGATGCGTTATGTTAGAAACCAAGGTTGTAGACCTAAATAGGACATTGGAAAAGTTTACTAATGGATGAGACAATTTGAATATTTTGCTTGGCCAACAAAGATGCATGTTTGATAAAACCGGGTTAGGATATGATCAAGAACATAGCAATCACAAAAGGGAAAAATACTATAAAAATTTCTTTGTACCACCAAGCAAATCATCTTCACCCTTTATGAAATGCAATCACTGTGGATTCAAAGGTCATAACTCTTCAAATTGCAATGTTAGAAAACTAGGGCCAAAGGTCATAAGAAAGGTGTGGGTTCCCAAAGGAACATTACCACAAGCTAACCTTAAAGGACCCAACATAAAATGGGTACCTAGTTCTCTAAACTGATTTTGTTTTGTAGGTATGCTTCAAGGCAAGCAACACCTATTGGTATTTGGATAGTGGGTGTTCAAAGCATATAACGGGAGACATAAGCAAATTCACATCATTCACTCCCAAAAAGAAAGGAAGTGTCACTTATGGAGATAATACCAAGGGTAAAATACTTGGTATCGGAAATATAGGTAAAAATTCTTCTACCTCTATTAGTGATGTGCTGTATGTTGAAGGACTCAAGCATAACTTGCTTAGCATAAGTCAATTATGTGACAAAGGATATAGAGTTTTATTTGAATCAAATTATTGTATAATTGAGAATAAGCTAAACAAAGAGGTTAAATTTGTTGGAAAAAGGATTGATAACATTTACATGATTGATGTGGATAGTTGGTCTACAAATGATGAACAATGCTTCATTACAAAAGAGGATGAAACTTGGCTATGGCATAGAAGAATAACTCATATACATGTAGACCACTTAAACAAACTTGTTTCCAAAGAATTAGTAATTGGTTTACCAAAGCTTAAGTTTGAAAATAGATTTTGTGATGCATGTCAAAAGGGAAAACAAGCAAAGGCATCTTTTCAATCCAAAAATATTGTTTCCACACAAAGGCCTTTACAACTTTTGCACATGGACTTATTTGGACCATCCAAAATCAAAAGCTTTGGAGGTAATTACTATGGTCTAGTTATTGTAGATGACTATTCTAGATATACATGGACATTGTTTCTTGCTCATAAAAATGAAGCATATCATGCATTCAAGAAACTTGCTAAGATTATCCAAGTTGAGAAAAATTCAAAAATTGCATCCATTAAAACCGATCATGGGGGAGAGTTTGAAAATCGCTATTTTGAAAAATTCTGCGAAAAACATGGCATCAATCACAATTTTTTAGCTCCTAGAACTCCACAACAAAATGGAGTTATTGAGAGGAAAAATAGATCCTTGGTAGAACTTGCTAGAACCATGTTAAGTGAAAATAATATTACGAAACACTTTTGGGCCGATGCGGTTAACACCGCTTGCCATGTCATGAATAGATGTTTAATAAGGCCTATTCTAAAGAAAACCCCCTATGAACTCTATAAGGGAAGAAAACCCAACATTTCATATTTTCACATATTTGGGTGTAAATGCTTTGTGCTCAATAATGGAAAGGATAATCTAGGGAAGTTTGATGCTAAAGCTGATGAGGCAATCTTCCTAGGGTACTCTCAATCTAGTAAATCTTATAGAATATTCAACAAACACACGAATACCATAGAAGAATCCATTCATGTTAAATTTGATGAAAATAGCCATAACCCTCCGAGAAAGGAAGATGTTGATGATCTTGTAGGTACTCTTCAAGAATTGACCTTAGATGACAAGGAAGGAGAAATCAAAGACACAAATACAGCCAAACTTGAGGAACCACAACAATGGATCACTTTGAAGGATCATCCTCTAGACAAAGTCATAGGTGAAATGACAAAAGGTGTAAGTACTCATAATGCAATTAGAAATACATGCAATCACTTAGCTTTTGTATCGCAAATAGAACCCAAATGCACTAATGAAGCTATTATTGATGAACATTGGATGTTGGCCATGCAAGAAGAGCTAAATCAATTTGAAAGAAATGAAGTTTGGGAGCTTGTGCCAAGACCCAATGATCACCAAATAATAGGAACCAAATGGGTATTTAGGAATAAACTGGATGAAAATGGCATTATTACTAGGAACAAAGCTAGGCTAGTAGCTAAAGGCTATAATCAAGAAGGCATTGATTATGAAGAGATGTATGCACCCGTAGCTAGATTAGAAGCAATTAGACTACTATTAGCCTTCGCATGCTGTAGGGACTTCAAATTGTACCAAATGGATGTTAAAAGTGCTTTCTTGAATGGATACATTCAAGAGGAAGTATATGTTGATCAACCTCCAGGTTTTGAAAACCATCTATTTCCAAATCATGTTTTCAAATTAAAGAAAGCTCTATATGGTTTGAAACAAGCTCCAAGAGCTTGGTATGAAAGGTTGAGCAAATTTCTTTTAGAAAATCATTTTGAAAGAGGAAAGGTTGATACAACTTTATTCATAAAGCACAAAAAGAATAACATACTATTGGTACAAGTTTATGTTGATGATATAATATTTGGTGCCATTAATGAGTCAATGTGCAAGGAGTTTGCTAAGTTAATGCAGGAAGAATTTGAAATGTCCATGATGGGGGAACTCACTTTCTTCCTTGGACTTCAAATCAAGCAAACCAATGAAGGCACATTCATTAATCAATCTAAGTACTGCAAAGAACTACTCAGAAAATTCAACATGGACAAAGCAAATGATATTGCCACACCCATGGGCACTTCATGCTATTTGGACAAGGATGAGAAAGGTAAGGATGTTGAACTCACAAAATATAGAGGTATGATAGGATCCTTACTTTACTTAACCGCTAGTAGACCGGATATCATGTTTGTTGTGTGTATGTGTGCTAGATACCAGGCTTGTCCTAAAGAATCACATCTCACTGCAGTAAAAAGGATAATGAAATATTTAGTTGGAACTCAAAATGTTGGTTTATGGTACCCCAAAGGGGCTGAATACACTTTAGTTGGTTACTCTGATTCAGATTTTGCAGGATGTAAACTTGACAGAAAAAGCACTAGCAGAACATGTCACTTGCTTGGTAGTTCCCTTGTTTCTTGGCATAGCAAGAAACAAGTAAGTGTTGCACTATCAACAGCTGAGGCAGAATATGTTGCAGCTGGTAGTTGTTGTGCTCAAATCCTTTGGATGAGATAACAACTTCTAGACTTTGGAGTTGTATTGGACCATGTGCCTCTCAAATGTGATAATACTAGTGCTATCAATATCTCAAAGAATCCTGTAATGCATTCTAGAACCAAACATATTGAGATTAGACATCATTTCATTAGAGACCATGTATTAAAGGGTGATTGTATACTTGAGCATGTGAAACTTCTAGGCAACTAGCAGATATTTTCACCAAACCCTTGGCTAGAGAACAATTCATTCACATTAGAAGAGAATTAGGAATCCTTGACATGAACAATTGTGTTTGAATGATTAGTATTTTGTTAAACTCTTATTTTATATCATGTCTTGAATAAGTTTATGTTCAGTTGTGATATGATCCATTAAAACTCCAACACCCTTGTGGAAAATCTGCAAAACTGGGCATTTTTACAGCATATAATTGATTACACAGAGTATCATAATCGATTACTAAGCTCCTGTCTCGAAAGTAATCGATTACACAGCATCACCTAATCGATTACTTAGCTTCTGTCTAATGGACAATCGATTAGAAGCTTTCAATAATCGATTACGTAACTCCTGTTTCGAAAGTAATCGATTACACAACATCACTTAATCGATTACTAAGCTTCTGGTTCATGTCTAATCATTTCAACTTCTTCCAAATCGATTACAAACACATCCTAATCGATTATAAACATTCTGTTTTGAAATCTAATCGATTACTTGTTGAACGTAATCGATTACTCATGCGCGAAACGTTCCAAATTCCTCAGAATCAGTAAGCTAATCGATTACCTATGCCTCGTAATCGATTAGCCTCGGTATTATGCAGTCAAAATGTAGAGTTTCGAGGCACACCAGCGGCCCAATCTCCTTTTCCCTCATTTACTCTCTTCTCTTCACCCAACACTCACCTTTTCCCTATAAATAAAACCCTCACTATCACTCTCACCTCACACCACCTCCTTCTCTTCCCAAATCTCTCAAAAGCTTCAAGAAGCTCCCTCTCCTTATCATTCTCCTCTTTGCCTTTCCATCACCATGTCTTTCTCCCGCTCTGTCAAGAGGGCAAGATCCTCCATACCCCAAGCCAACAACCCCCTAGACTTCTCTAGGTTCTTCACCTCACCAAGAGACCTCCAAAACTTCATAAAGAAGTTTTCAGAAAAAGACATCATCACTCCCTATTTTATTGATGCTCCAACCTTTGAGAACCCCTGTTTTACCTTCACTCAACTCCTCCAACATTACAACCTTCTTCCATTCCTAACTCTCAAGGAAGAGTTTTATTACACTGAACTCATGAGGGTATTTTTCTGCAATGTGAAACTGGTTGATGGCACATTGGAAGCTAGAGTCAAAAATGTGACTCTCAAAATCACTGAAATCACACAAATTCCCCTCTCAACCGCTGAATTTGCCAGGGGTCATCCGGAAGATGAATGGGACTTCAATCCTATCCCTACTCGTCAATCTCTTTGGAAGGCCAACCGTCCTCTCAGCAATCACAAATTGCTAGGCTACTTAACTCTTAACAACCGTCTCCTCCATTTCTTTATGGTCAAAATGCTTATTCCTCGAGGCGGAAATTATGCCTTGGTTGAGGAAGATGATGTTCTACTCATGTGGGCAATCATCAATCACAAAGACATCAACTGGATTCAACTCCTCAAGCTCCACATTCTCAAGGAGCAACACAAACTGCCTTATGGCATCTTGCTCACAAAAATCTTTAAGGCTAATGGAGTAGACTTGGCTGGGGAACTTGCTGAAAAAGTGCCCTCTCAAGCTTGCATCAGCACTCACCATCTCAACAAAATGGGTATGGTCTATGTAGCTGGAAGGTGGATCCTCAAGAGTGACAGAATTCATGGCAGCAGCCCATTTGAGGAAGATCATCCCCCTGTTACTCCTACTCCTGCACCTCAAGCCTCTTCATCTGCCCCTGCTGACCCATTTGCATCACTCTATGCTCATCTTGACCGCCGCTTTGATCGCCTAGAAAACTCCCTTCAAGAGTTTTCAATGACCGAGCAACAACATTTTGAGATGATGCAACAACGCTATGAGGAGCTCTCTCACCAAATTTCTGAACTCCGTTTCTTCAATCCGGATAATTAGATCCATTTTCACGCTTTGGTTTAAGTCGTTCCATGTTTTTTTTTAATTATGCAAATTTCCCTTCATGTAATTTCCTACTTTTTTCAATTTAATAAAATTTTCATTCTGTGATATCTATCTCTTTACTTGCATTTATTATTTTTGATGATTCCAAAGGGGGAGAAAAAGGGAGAAAAGATAGAAAAATGTTTATTTGTTAAAAACTGGCTGATTAATAACAAATGGATTAGTTATCTCTAAAGGCTAAGCATGCATTCTTTTTGATAGGGGAAGATTTATTAATGCTAAGAGATAAGAGATAATGATATTGTTAAGAGATAAAGATGTTGAATATTTTTGAAAAATTGGTTAAAGAAATTCTGCTATTTGAAACTGTGATTAAGAGATAATGCAACAGATATGTTTTCGTAAGAGATAAAATTAGAGATAAGTCTTTTGTTTAAAATTAACAACCCTCAAGAGATGAACATGGTTGTCATCATCAAAAAGGGGGAGAATGTGTTTGAATATGATTTCAGGATCAAGGATTTTGATAATGACAAAGGAACTCTTGAAGAAACTCTTAGAAAACAAAGAAACAGCATCAGACTGCAAAAACCATGAAGCTAATCGATTACACAAGGAAGTCTAATCGATTATGAAGCCTCTGTTTGTCAAGATAATCGATTACACCACACAGATAATCGATTATGAAGTCTCTATTTTACAAGATCATCGATTATGAACCTAGGTCTAATCGATTAGACAGCCACTATTTTGTTAACTAATCAATTGTAACATCAAGTAATCGATTACCAATTGTAAAATTGAATGAAGAGAATCAGGTGTTCAAGCTAATCGATTGTGGGACATGAAATAATCGATTACCAAGCCACTGGAATTTGGATAATCGATTGCAATGAAGCAGTAATCGATTACACAGCTGCGTGACCAAATTAAATGCATCAGGTATCATCCCTAATCGATTACAGGCCAAGAAATAATCAACTAGAATCCCTCTGACTTGAATATAATCGATTACACATAAAGGACTAATCGATTACGTAGCTGCAAAGCAAATTAAAATGCATCAGGTATCATCACTAATCAATTACAGGCAAAAATATAATCGATTAGTTTCGCTCTGACTTAGTGATAATCGATTACCATGGATTGGCTAATCGATTACAGCACGAGCTGGAATGAAAAATTCAAGTTGTAATCGATTACACCCAAAGGGATAATCGATTACCATAGTGGAAAAACTTATATTAGTGGGAAACCAGCACATGTCTCCACCATTTTTCAGATCCCCACTATGTGCAACGGCTAGGAAGAAGAAAGGTACTCCTCAAGCTCTCAAATGGCTCTATAAATTCAAGAGGAACTCAAGCACAAAACACATAACAAGAAGCTACATTTCTCTACTTACTCTTGTGCTTTGTAAGCCCTCATTCTTGTATATTTTGAGATTTCATTTGCATATCCTCTCTTCTTGAGAGTTATAGATTTAAGAGAACCTTCACTTGTACATCTACTCTATTGTGAGAGTTACTTGCTTGTAAAACACCAAACACCAAAGTTCACTCTAGATTGAGTGGTTGTTCACTCTAGGTTGAGTGGTTACAAAGGTTGGGGTTCAACCTTTGGGATATTGTGAGATTGAGAGATTGGGTGGGGTGCCCTTATACTTGTGAGGATTGGGTTCTTGAGTGTGGGACACTAGGAAGCCGCAATTGCTCAAAGTTGTATCTCTAGTCTACAATAGTGGAAATCCTCTAAGTGGGTTGCTTAGAGGTAAGACGTACACCGGATTGATGGAACGCGTTAAATCGGTTTGCAAGCTTCTCTTCCCTACTCTTTTACTTTCATATACTGTGTTAAATTAGCTTGTGTTGATTGATTGTGGCTTGCACACTTAAACTTGTCTAATTTGATAAACCTTGAATACTACACACCAAATGTTTGTTAAATTGTTTCTACTATATTTACCTTTGTTTTGCCTTGCACATTTCATTAAACTTGATTTCACTTGTATAAACTTGTATACTTGAACATAAGAATCAAGTTCAAAGGCTTTCCAACAAAAAGTTTAAAAACTCAATTCACCCCCCCCCCCCTCTTGAGTATTGAGGCCACTTGAACAACACCTTTGTTGTACCAGGAAGAAGATTCTTGGGTTTCATGCTAATCTAGATAGGGATAGAGGCTAACCTGGACATGCAAGGTGATCTAGGAGTTGTAAAGCCCAAAAATCCTTAAGGACGTTCAATCCCTGAACGATAAAATAGCCAGCTTAGCGAAATTCATGCCAAAATGGCAAATTGGTCCTTTCCCTTGTACAAGATCCTGAAGAAAAAAAGAAGTATGAATGGGGTGAGGAGTAGGAGACAATATTCTAGAGTCTTAAGGACATCATAACACGACCTCTAATTTTGGTAAAGCCTGACCTCGATGAACAACTAATTGTGTATTTATCTATTTCAAATGAGGCTCTAAGAGTAGTTATAGTGAAAATACTTTTAAAGGAAAACATCATGTTTATTTCACTGGAAAGACCCTCCAGGGTGTTAAGCTCTAATATAAAAAATTAAAAAGGTAGCACTAGCAGTAGTCTAGGTATCCTGGACATTGAGAGCCATATTTCCATGCCCACTTAATTGTAATTTAGACTAATCTACCCTTGCAAACGGTGTTGTTTAAACCTGACTTAGAGATGAGGATGAATCAAATGGGTCATTGAGCTATCTGAATTTGATATCATGTATGAGCCCCAGAGTGCTATTAAAGCCTAGGTCCTAGCTGATTTCATTGCTGAACTAACTAGTGAAAACTCAAAGGACAAATGTTGTCACTAGACAATGTTCATTGACGGGTCCTCAAATAGCAGGAGCTAGTGTGGTAGTTGAAAGTGATGATAAAGTTCATCTTGAAATCTCTTTGATATTTGATAAGTGTCTAATATGCATAAATTTTACATGTTAATTAGACTATTTTTAAGAGAATTTATTCATTTGAACAAAAACTAATTGATAAAACAGTAAAAATTTGATTCTGAATGACCCAGCATAGGTTTTGTAAGCTTGATAATATTTAATCCCTCTTATTTTTTCTAATTTGTAGGAAAAGAGGACAATGGAGAAAGAAGATTGAAGTGGCCAAAAATTTGAGCAAGTTTGAAGCAACTCGCTTGTGTGAGGCTAGATCTGCTTGAGTGAGGTTCATGCCGCTTAAGCAAAAAATGTCCAGAGAGCAAAGAAAGATTTCTCACTTGAGCGAGGTTTAGACCGCTCAAGCGAGAAAAGTCTAGAGAGCAAGGAATGTGTACTCGCTTCAGCGAGGTTTATCCAACTCAAGCGAAAAAGAGACAGAGACTTCAAGATGTTAACTCGCTTAAGCGAGGCTTGGCCCGCTTTGTTACCCAAGTGGCCTCTAAGAAACTCAAGAGGGGGTGAATTAAGTTGTTAAAAGAAATTTTCTCTTAACAAGTTTTTCTTCTAACAACTTATGGGAATAAATTATCTCTTAGAAACTAGTATACAAAGAATAAATACTTTGAATATCAATGCTTGAAACATAAGGAGTTTTAAGGGAAAGAAGATTGCAAACAAGGATTTTATACTGGTTCGCCAATCCTGCCTACATCTAGTCCTCAAGCAACCCTTGAGATTTTCACTAATCTTTTAAGACCTCATTACAAGAGACAAAGCACTTCTACACCTTGGGACTCCTTCCCCTAATGTGAAGCCTTTTAACAACACAAGACAAATCCTTCTCTTGCACACTTTCACCCTTGGGTTGTTCTACCTAAGTTATGATCACACAAGAACTTGAAGAGAACTTAGAAATTAACTCTCTCTTTTAGAGTATATGAAACAAATTGAAGCGCTACTAAAACTTAATAAGAGAATATGGCCTTAAAGTATTTTTCAAGAAATAATGGAAAAAATTGATATGTTTTCCCAAATGAAATGCATCTCTATTTATAGTGAGAAAAAATCCTTGAAAAGATGTCATTGGATGGTCATGAATCATGGAAAGATACTTTTTCAATAGGAACAAGATGATTCATAAGGGGCCATAACTTTTTGGTTACAAAACAAGAAGAGATGCAATGGTTCATGCATTCTGAACACTTAGTAATCGATTAGACTAATGATGTGATTGACTACATCATTCAAATTTAAAACTATTTTTCAAAACATTCACTTGTAATTAATTACAGTAAATTGGTAATCGATTACTTTAGTTCAAACTGCTCCTGAAAGGTCATGTCCATTGATTTAAACTTGTTTTTCATATGGTAATCAATTACAACAATGGTGTAATCGATCACAGCCAGTTAGGATGCAAAGTTTTGTAAGGATTAAAATAGTTTTTAGGCCATAAATGCTTTATTAAGCCTTACATTGTGTCCTATGATTTTCTCTTGAGTCTTTATGATTTGAATATTACTTCTTTGTCATTATCAAAACACTTTTGGTTTTCATTCTCCCCATTTTTTATGATGACAATTTAATTCCCTAAAATACTAACAAACAAGCATCTATTCCAATAATTTATTTTTAGAAATACTCCCCCTTATTTTTATAATTTAATACTTAAAGTTGTTTTATCTATTGGAGAATCAATTCCCCTTTGGAACATTTTCAGAACATTCTATTATTCCCTTTTGTCAGAGAATGTTTTTATCATTTGCATGGATATGGTTCATTCACGTATATGATTCATTCCCCTTCTGGCATTATCAAAAAGAATACGACAGAATTTTGAACAAAAAAAGGAATTATATTAAAAGGATCCAAACTAGGAGGCATAAATACATCCAAGGAAAGGAAATTCAAACATGAAATTTAAACAAACTTTAAGCAAAATAGGAAATATGCAAATAATATAAAAAGTCATGAACTAGTTAGGCAGAATCGGGTGGAGGGAGATGGGAGAGGATAGCTTGTATAGTGGTGTCAACATGGTCAAAACAGTCATGGACATAGGAACAGGGGGATTGGATTTCAGTTACAAGATTGGTCATGGAAAGGAAGCCAGGAACTGGGTCAGGATCAGTAGAAGGATTAGTGACTTTTGGAACCCAGTTTCCGTCTTTATCTTGCTTATAACCGAAAGAGGAGAGGGTGGTTTTTCCAATCGTATAGAAGCATTGAGGCCGGATGCACAGGTCTTCAATAATAGGGATGTTGAAGTGACGAATGATGCGAGTGATGAGACTTACGTAGGGGAGAGGAGCGTTGTCCTTGAGTGCCTTCTTCATACGATAGTGAATCAAAGATGCCCAATTTAGTGGGTGGACAGTCATAAGAGCCCACATAAGGATAAGACCGGCTTCAGTGACTTGGGTGCGAGGGCATAAGAATTCGGGCAATAATGTAGTGCATTACTCGACACTCAAAGGAGACACCCGACAAGGAAGCAACCTCCAATATCAGCATTATCATGACACACAAGTAGTCGTGCATCAAGACTATTATACTTATCAATCTAAGCTTTAGAGATTTTTCCCTCAAACAGTTCACTAAAAGAGTCTAATTTGGAGAGTTGAAAAAAGAGATCTTCATCAATGCAGATAGGTACTTTCTTGAGTTGTGAAACCAGGCATCTATTGCTAAACTCAAGGTGTAGAAGAGCCTCACAAGATCAGGAAAGTGATTTTTTTTCATAGTGAGGAAGGGAAGTAGGTCTTGATATTGGAAAAATTGGTAGCAATCCAGGCGTTGAAGGCATTGATCATCAATGAATTTTGGATCAATGATGTCACGGGAATGGAATAGGGAGTAGTAGCGTTCTTGTTGGGCAGGAGTGGAGAAGAACTCAGCGAAGGTATGAAGTGAAGGGTTACGGAGAATGGAATGAAAGGAAAAAGTTGAGTGGCCTCTTCCTCATTTTTAGGTGACATAAGGAGAATTAGGAAAAGGTGGAGAAGGAGGTTATGGAGGAGCTATTTTTCACAGAAGGAGGTAAAGGAAAAAGGAAAGAAATGAGTGAGAAGTGAAAAACATGAATTTAAAGGCAAGGAGGGTTGTGGTAATTGATTACCGAAGGTCTATAATCGATTACTAAAGTTGGTTTCCAAGAATCTGATGCGCTTGTCAGTTACGCAGATGGCAGGGGATATGGTAACAGTTACGCGTGATTTCAAGTTGTGTGGGGAAGCGGAATTGCTCATGATTTTAGGAGGTTATTATTTTGAATTTAAATTTTGAAAAGATTAGAAGGTAAGAGAGAAAAGAGATTAATGAAATGGTGATTTAAAAGGATTTAATGCTATTTTGAAGGTGAATTTGAAATAAGTTTTGAAAATATTTAATTATTTTTAGATTGAAGTATTTTTAAGATTTGAGAAAATATGTATTTAAAAGTTCAAAAGATAATTTTAATAAGGATTTAAAGAATTGTAATGATATCAAATATTATTTAAACAAATGTGATAAGATTTAAAAATCATAAAGATGTTGATAATTTAAAATTGAAATTTGAAAATTTGACATGAGAAGATAAGAGTGAAGGCATTGGAAAGGTAAATCTTTGCATGGGTAGATGTCACAAAAATAATCAAAAACAAAAGATTTATTGAAGTTTGAAAGTTCAAGTTAAAAAGGTGGTTGAGAAGACGTGAGGGAAGAGATTTGAAGGTCATGTGTGTGTAGCAATTGACACATGGCATGAGAGAGAAAATGAGGGGACGTGACCATTGACTCTCAAATTCTGCCAATGTTCAGACCACATGGTAATCGATTACATGGCTGGTGTAATCGATTACATGCTGAACAAAAATGATTTCTAGCATATTTTAATGTCACATAAATATTTAATTAGGATTTATAATGCCTAATTCAGTTGTAATATGGAAGAATTGATCCTTTGGCAATGGTTTTATAAAAATGTCAGCTAATTATTTTGAAGTTTCTTTAAACTCTAAGATACAATCCCCTTTTTGAACATGATCTCTATGAAAGTGATGTCTTATTTCAATATGCTTTGTTTTAGAGTTTTGAATATGATTTTTGGAAAGATTAATAGCACTAGTATTGTCACACTTAATGGGAATATTGTCTAGGGTTATACCATAATCAAGAAGTTGTTATTTCATCCATAAGATTTGTGTACAACAACTACCAGCAGCAACATACTCTGCTTCGGTGGTGCATAAGGCAACACTATTTTGCTTTTTACTGTTCCAAGATACTAAGGTGGAACCTATTAGGTGACATGTACCACTTGTACTTTTTCTATCGGCTCTACACCCAACAAAATCTAAGTTTGAATATCCTATTAAGCTGCATGAATATCCTCTAGGATACCACAACCCTAAGTTTATAGTTCCTAAAAGATATCTCATAATTCTTTTTAAAGCCTTAAGGTGTGGTTCTTTAGGGTTAACTTCAAATCTAGCACATAAGCAAACCGAGAACATTATATCTGGTCTACTTGTAAAAAGATAAAGAAGAGATCCAATCATACCTCTATATTGTTTGACATCCACGGATTTCCCAACTTCATCTTTATCTAAATAGCAAGTTGCGCTCATTGGTGTTGCTATTGGATTTGCATTGATCATTGCAAACTTTGTTAGAAGCTCTTTGCGGTATTTGGATTGATTGATGAAGATTCCTTTCACTTGTTTGCTTTATTTGAAGTCCAAGGAAGAAATTTAATTCTCCCATCATTGACATTTCAAACTCACTTTTCATGATGTTAGAGACTTCACCACACAAAGATTTGTTAGTGGCGCCAAATTTTATGTCATCAATATAGATTTGTACTAGAACAATGTCATGCCTATCCTTTTTAATGAATAGGGTAGTGCCAACCTTTCCCCTAATAAATTTATTTTCCAAAAGTATGTACTTAATTGTTCATACCATGCCCTAGGAGCTTATTTTAATCCATACAAGGCCTTTTTCAACTTATAAACATGATCGAGCGAATTTGAGTTTTCAAATCTGGGTGGTTGATCTACATACACTTCCTCTTAAATGTATCCATTTAGAAAGGCACTTTTAACATCCATTTGATAAAGCTTGAAGTTCATTATGGAAGCAAAGGCAAGCAACATGCTAATAGCTTCTAGTCTGGCTACTGGGGCATAACTTTCTTCATAGTTTATTCCTTCTTCTTGGTTATACCCTTTTGCCACTAATCTAGCTTTGTTTCTTACTAGTATGCCATTTTCATCCAATTTGTTTCTAAATACCCATTTAGTACCAATGATTAGATGATCTTTAGGTCTAGCCACTAATTCCCAAACTTCACTTCTCTCAAATTGGTTTAACTCTTCTTGCATGGCAATTATCCAATGTTCATCAATGATTGCTTCATTTATATTTTTAGGTTCTATTAATGAAACAAAGGCCATATTATTGCATGCATCTTTGAGAGATTTTTGAGTAGTTACCCCTTTTGAGATATCTTCAATGATGTTATCGATGGGGTGATTCTTTGAGAATCTTCATTCCTTAGGAAGTTCATTGGAATGTGTGTCTTCCTTGAAGTCATCTTCTTTGTCTTGGTCTTTATAATGAATATTGGTTTTCTCCATTAGGTTTATAAGATCATCGATAGCTTCTTCTCTAGACTTTAAAGAGTTAGTTTCATCAAAAATAACATGTATTGACTCTTCTATAGTCATTGTTCTCTTATTGTATATTCTGAATGCTTTGCTATTTAATGAGTAACCCAGAAAAATCCCTTCATCATATCTAGCATCAAACTTTCCTAGGCTTTCTTTACCATTATTTAAAACTAAACATTTATAGGCAAATATATGAAGGTGAGAGATATTGGGTTTTCTTCCTTTGTATAACTCATAGGGTGTTTTCTTTAAGATAGGTCTCATTAGGGTTCTGTTCATTAGATAACAAGCAATATTAACAACATCAGCCCAGAAATACTTAGGTATATTAAGATCATTCAACATGGTTCTAGCTAATTCTGTAAGAGTCAATTTTTCCTTTCTACAACCCCATTTTGGTGTAGAGTTCTAGGTGCAAAAAAATTATGACTTATACCATGTTTCTCATAATATTTACTAAATGATTCATTTTCAAACTCACTACCATGATCACTTTTAATAGAAATAATGTTTTCATTTTTCTCATTTTGAACGATTTTAGCAAGTTTCTTAAAAACATGAAGTGCATAATTTTTTAGAGTAATGAATAATGTCTATGTAAATCTAGAATAATCATCAACAATTACTAAAGCATAATAATTTCCTCCAAAACTCATTGTCCTAGATGGACCAAAAAGGATGATATAAACTTTTTAGCTTTAAAAGAGATTTTTACTTGTTTACCCTTTTAACATGCATCGCATAGTTTATCTTTTTCAAATTTGAGATTGGGTAAACCTATTACTAGATCCTTAGATACTAACTTCTTAAGATGATCCATGTGTATATGTGCTATTCTTCTATGCCAAAGCCATGAATCATTTTCTTTGCTAAGAAGACATTGTGGGTTAGTGAATAATTTTTCAAAGGCAATCATGTACACATTGTTGACTCTATGACCAATTAGTTTTATTTGCCTATTATTTTTGTTTTCTATGAAGCAATGATGTGAGTCAAAAGTAACTACATATTCTTTATCACATAATTGACTAACACTTAATAGATTATGCTTAAGACCATTAACAAGTAAGACATTATCAATAGAGGTATAAGGTTCAGTACCAATTTTTCTGATTCCAAGAATTTTTCCTTTGGTGTTGTCTCCATATGTAACATGTCTATTTTTCTTGGGAGTGATTTATGTAAACTTGAAAGCATCTCCCGTCATATGTTTGGAGCAACCACTGTCTATGTACCATCCTTGTATTAGGAGGTCATGCAACACAATTATAATTTACTTTTAGGTACCTAGACTTGCTTGGGTCCTTGTGAGTTAGATGTAGATTTGGTACCCTTAACAACCTATATCATTTTAGTACTAATATAACAATCTTCCTTATATGACATGTTGATGCACTACGTCCTTTTCTTCTATAGTGAAAACATGTTAGGAAAGGTGAACTTGTTTTTGTTGAATAAGTAAAGAAATTTTTATATAACTTTTGTTGATTTTCTGAATTGTATCCTATTCCTATTTTATCAAAGAAACACCTTTGTTTTCCTAATAGAATGTCTAAATTGTTCTTTCCAATAGCAAATTTTGACATATCATTTCTTAAAATATTCAATTCGTTTTCAAGATTTTGAAATGAAAGACACTTAGAGTTTAAGTTATTTTCTAGGATTTGCTTTTCTACTTTAGTTGTTTCTAATTCTTGTTTCAAATTTGAATTTTCCTTTTCTAAATCAATGATAGTCTTCTTAGAAGATTTTAATATTTTTTCCAATTTAATATATTCTCTATGCAATTCATGGAAAACATCTTGCTACTCAGCAAATGTAGGTTCATAGTTTATATCGTCTAGCTCATTATTGCTTTCACTTTCCTTAGCCATGAGAGATAGATTGACTTCTTCACTTTTTGAATCACTTGATAAGTCTGTGTCATTATCTTCTCAAGTGATGTAGGCCTTCTTTGGCTTCTTGTCTTTGGAATCTTTCCTTCTAGATTTCTCTAACTTCTTTTTGTATATTGGAGAGTCCATTTTCATGTGTCCTGGCTAATTGCATTCAAAACATCTAGGAAAGTTAGAGTTTTTATCATTCCTTTTGAAGTTCTTCGGGATGAAGTTTGTCTTTCTTCCTCTTATTTTTAGAAACCTGTTGAATTTTTTGATAAACAATCCAAGTCATCATCATTAATATTTTCTTGATCACTATCTTCAACATCACTTTCACCATTTGATAATGATGCAGCCTTAAGTGCAATGCTCTTTTTCTTTTTGTCATTTTCTTCATGTTGGTTTAGCCTTGATAACTCCATCTCATGCTCTTGTAATTTTCCAAAGAGAGTGGCTAATGTCATGCTTGATAAGTCTTTTGATTCTACTATAGTCGTCACTTTAGGTTGTCATTTCCTGTTTAAACATCTCAACACTTTGTTAATCAAATCTTCATTAGAAATAGTTTTTTCCTAGAGATGTCAGATGATTAACAATGTGTGTAAAACATTTTTGCATATCTTGAATGTTCTCATTAGCATTCATCCTAAAAAGTTCATACTCTTGTGTTAGAGTATTGATTCTTGATCTTTTAACTTTGTTTGTTCCTTCATGAGTAACCTCTAGTGTGTTCCATATTTCATTTGCAATTTGACAATTGGAGATCCTAAAATACTCATCTATTCCTAAGGCAGAAGTAATGTTATTTTTAGCCTTTAGGTTATGTTGAACCTTTCTCTTTTCTTCTTCACTCCACTCACTTCTAGGTTTAGCTATAATTCTAGTATCAAGCATCTTAGTGGGAACAAAGCAACCATTTTCTATAGCATCCTAAATATCAAGATCAATGGCTTTTATAAATATCTTCATACAAGTTTTCTAGTATTGATATCCTACACCATTGAATACATGTGGCCTATTAATAGAGTTTCCTTCAGGGAATATGGAATTTAGAGAGGCCATAAGATCTTCTTGAAGTTTCTAAACTTTATACAAGAATCTAGCTCTGATACCACTTGTTACCCGAGTGGCCTTTAGGAAACTCAAGAGGAAGGGGTGAATTGAGTTGTTAAAAGAAATTTTCTCTTAACAAGTTTCTCTTCTAACAACTTATGGCAATAAATTATCTCTTAGGAAACTAGTATGCAAAGAATAAATACTTTGAATATCAATGCTTGAAATGTAAGGAGTTTTAAGGGAAAGGAGATTGCAAACAAGGATTTTATACTGGTTCAGCCAATCCTACCTACATCCAGTCCTCAAGCAACCCTTGAGATTTTCACTAATCTTTTAACACCTCTTTATAAGAGACAAAGCACTTCCACACCTTGGGATTCCTCTCCCTAATGCGAAGCCTTTTAACAACATAAGAGAAATCCTACTCTTGCACACTTTCACCCTTGGGTTGTTCCACCCAAGTTATGATTACACAAGAACTTGAAGAGAACTTAGAAATTAACTCTCTTTTAGAGTATATAAAACAAATTGAAGCATTACTAGAACTTAATAAGAGAATATGGCCTTAAAGTATTTTTCAAGAAAGAAAAGAAATAATTGGTGTGTTTTTCCAAATGAAATGCATCTCTATTTATAGTGAGGAAAAATCCTTGAAAAGATGCCACTAGATGACCATGAATCGTGAAAATATACCTTTTCAATAGGAACAAGATGATTCATGAGGGGCCATGACTTTTTGGTTATAAAACAAGAAGAGATACAATGGTTCATGCATTCTAAACACTTAGTAATTGATTACATTAATGATGTAATTGACTACATCATTCAAATTTAAAACTATTTTTCAAAACATTCACTTGTAATTGATTACAGTAAATTGGTAATCGATTACTTTAGTTCAAACTGCTCCTGAAAGGTCATGTCCATTGATTTAAACTTGTTTTTCATATGGTAATCGATTACAACAATGGTGTAATCGATCACAGCCAGTGAGGATGCAAAGTTTTGTAAGGATTAAAATAGTTTTTAGGATATAAACGTTTTATTAGGCCTTACATTGTATCCTATGATTTTCTCTTGAGTCTTCATGATTTGAATGTCACTTCTTTGTCATTATCAAAACACTTTTGGTCTTCACACTCAAGCGAGAATAGGGTAGTAGCTTCAGGGCCAGTCTTGCTTAAGCAAGGAAACCCTCTCTTGAGTGAGCTCGCGAAGGATTAAGCGGCTAACAAGACAACTTAAAGGTGAAGCAAGTGGGTGTCACTTGAGCGAGGCTTGGCTCGCTCAAGCGAGATTACTTATATATAAGGAATTTTCACAATGAAATAAGGGAGCTATTTTTGGAAACTTAAAGTGATGATCTCCATCTTTTTTGGAAGTGATGTAGAAAGTCACAGAAGCTGTTTTTCTTCTCATTTTCCTTATTTTTCCTGGTTTGTAATGGCTACCATGTATAACTAAACTTTTTTTTGGGATTAGATGTAGTTGATTTGAGCCCGACGTACTTTGGCTCTATATATATATATATGGTATTTCATTCTATTAATTTTGGTATTTCATTTTGTTTAATGCTTGATTCTATAGGATAAATAGTTTCTTGATTTAGTTTTTCTTGAGTTATTGGAAAATGATTCTCGAAAACTGATTTGAATGAAATACTCAATACGCTCGGTTGTTAGGAATAGCTTATGATGCATCGAACGCTTTAAACAACTGATTATAATGGTGGAAGATTTCTTAAAATGATTAAGGGATCAACGTTTTAGGAGTTTTCTTATAGATTTCTTAATCGAGGAATCGGTATGAATATCTTTGGATTGTTGCATAAAAATCAATAGTTTCAAATGCCATTTATGTGTGTTTATCCATAGTATGACTGGGAGAGATAAATGATCCCAGTTTCCCATCATTTGAATCCCTTTCATTTACATTCATGTTTATGCTAGTTTTTAAGTTTACATTTTAATCTTGCATTAAATCCATGTTTCCAAATCACTTTCCCGCCTAAACTATTAGAAACTGAATATTTTAAATTACAATAACCCTTAGTGGAACGACATCTATTTTTATACTACAACAGGTAGTGGATAACTTACCACATATCCTACTAAGATTCAACTTTAAAACCTACAACAACCAAGCTAAGTATGAAGCATGTTTGGCAGGACTACGTGTAACCATGGACATTGGAGCGAAAGTAGTCATCCTATATGGTGACCTCAGCTTGTAAACTCCTAAGTGTTCAAAGAATACCAAGCCAAGGAATTGTTGTTGCAGTAGTAGTTGACAAAGGAAAATGAGTTGAAAGAGAAATTTGGACAAATTAAGTTCAAGGATATACCATGTAAGGACAACATTCACACTAATGTCTTGTCTAGATTTTCCATTACAAAAAAGGCCGACTCAACTACAACTGTGATCCAGAGTACTCTCACATAGCCTAATGTTGTAGCTCTACCTTGAATCTATATCATCCATGCCCGAGCTTTAGATGAATATTCATGGGTGGCTCCTTTGGCCCGGTATATGGTAAATGGCCAACTATGTACAAATCCCTTAGAAAGGAAGAAGTTGAAGAAAGAGTTACTATATTTCATTATGGAAGATGTAATCTTATTTTAGAAAAGCATTTTGGTGCCTACCTTAAATGTTTAAATAAGAACGAAACCACAATCGTAAAGGAAGAGGTCCATAAGGGCCAGCAGGTCATCATATTGGAGGTCAAGGTTTAATGAGAAAAATCCTATAGGCTGGCTATTGGTGGCCTAGCATGGAAAAGGACACGACGGAGTATGTAAAGAAGTGTGATCCCTGCTAGAAATTTACCAATCTACATCGCACACTAGTAAAAAGTTCTTTATGTCCATAGTTTTTTAGCCTTTTCATCAGTGAGGCCTTGATATCCTAGGGCCCTTCCCAACTACCTCATGCAGTATCAAGTATCTAATTGTGGGAGTAAATTACTTCACCATATGGATTAAGACCAAATTTTTCATTCACATCACATCAACATGAACCAGGAGGTTTGTTTATGAAAACATCATTGTAAGGTTCGATGTCCTAGGATGGATTGTCACAGACAACGACACTCGATTCATGGATAAGAAATAACTTGGTAAAGCTAAGGGGTATTGGATGAACTATCTTTGTCATGTCTTGTGGGTATATCGAACCACCCCTCATACTGGTGAAAATTCATGAAGCTTCTTGTAGGGTCCAAAATTTTTTTGACGACGGAAATGAAGACCATCTCCAGAACTAGTTAGACAACATCTCTGAATTATGTGAGACTACCTTTGTCTGAGATCAAGTTATTAAAGCCAAATTTGCTTTAAGATACAACAAGAAGGTCCAGCTTTGACGCTTCAACATTGATGATTTAGTTTTGAGACATGCCAACATCGACAAGAAATTCACCCATCAAGGGAAAATTGCACCAAGTTAGGAAGGCCCATACTGGATCACCAAGGTTACCCACAGAGCTACATATCGGCTAGAAACCCTCGATGACACCACCATCAAGAATAAATGGAACATTCAGAGCCTTAGAATATATTACAGCTAACCGGTGTTCAACATGTACTCTTTTTCTTAACTTAGAGGTTTTTTCTAATTGGTTTTCCCTAAGAAGGTTTTAATGAGGCATGCTCTGGTATGCATTTATTGTAAGGTTACATATTTAATGAAATTCCAATTTATCCTAAGTTTATTCTAAGAATTTTATTTTATAGTTTTTCAAGATGACATCCTCATGCACCACTAATATCTACACGTAGAAAATAGCCCTAACAAGTGGCGATGATTGATTATCTCTTATGGGATTCCGTACCGAACCCCAATAAGTAACACTCGAGCCACCCATAATGGTGATTGGCTACTTGGTCCCAATGAGTGGCGAGGATCAGTTCTCTTACAAGACCGTACCAGACCTACGAGTGGTTCAAGTAGAAACCAACGCCCTTGGAATGACCTAGTTAACTATCTGATATGAACATAGTTAACAAAGCCCCAAGAGTGGCACCCCAATCACCTATATCGATGATTGGATACTTGACCCCAATAAGTGGTGAGAATCAGTTCTCTTAAGAGACTGTATTGAACCCCGACAAGAGGTGCAAGTAGAAAAGACCATATAGAATGGTTCGACAAACCATTTGGTGTACATACACAATCCGCCCGAGGTGGCATTGATACCTCCAAATCCAAAGAAAATTATCAATTCCCACCAACAATGACGATCTTATCTAGATAACTTCAAACATGTACATTCCTTTACTACGGTAAGAATAAATTACTTTGCTAAAAAAATTTTAAGCTAAACTATGATTTACCCTTTGGGTTGCGTGCTAGAAAAGATGTTGATATCGACATGCTAGAAATTATAACTTAGTTCCAAAGTTTCATGAAAAGATACTTGTCATTAACTTGAATCATAGGTCCATGACTAGACTACAAAAAAGTACAAAAGAATGGGCACATCAATCTTCAAAGTTCAATAAAATGATAAGTTACAAAAATGTTGAAGCAAAATATTAATCAAACTAGAGTCTATCCGAGAAACAAGGCAATAAAATACTTTAGGTAGAAAGATCAAGTAGAAGGAGAAGTCAAAGTTCTTTAGCCTTGCTAGAGGATGACATTAGTATCCAGAGTCCCTACTTTCCGTTCTTTATTAGAATCTTCGTCTTCTAGAGACACCATCTTCGGCTACATGGATTGATCCCTAGATAAAGGTAATAGACAATAAGGCTCATCTGTTGGTTCCATAGGCTGACCTCGGCTCATAGAGAACAAATGCCCATCATGAAATTCATGATAAACATATATACCTAAAAGTATTCAAATCATCTCCAAGGTTCCAATGCATGATTTGTCGGGTTGCATTATTGAAGGCTAGATCGACAATGACCTCAAATCCTACTATCTCTTGTTGCCAATCTTCCTTTTCCTTCACATGATTTTCCTTCAAGGCCTTGAAAGCGTCCTCGACAGCCTTTTGCCTCAGCTCAATATCTTTAGCCCTCTTTGAAGCGGAAGTAAAGCCATTCTCCAGCTCTTTATTTTTCTCAATGTCTCTTTAAGGTCATCTGAGCCTTCACTTGTAATTCCTCAGCTTTCTTCATTTTTTCAAAACATTACTTAGCTTTGGCAATAGATGTATAAAACCAACATAAAGACCTTATAATTTCAGTCACCTTAATAAGATTCCAAAGGGCATCATCAGTGATAGAATTTGGTCAAAGGGTATATCCTTTTAGAGTCGGTAAGGGACTTGGAATTATGCCAGTAACCCTCCAATCGGATTCAAAAATTTGATATTGCATAATTGATTATCCGCTCTTCCTTTTCCCCACCTTGGGTAAGGTTTGGTAACTCTTGCGGGAGGTGGCTTCGCCCTATTGATGGCTCTTGTTCTTCTTTGACTCCTGGTGAGCTAGCTCCTTTTCAGGACGTCGTTTCTTTTCCTTTTTCTTTGAGGTTCCATGTACCTCTAGAGTCAATTAAAGAGTCTTAACCTTATCGACCAGGATGCTCGCTTCTAGCTAGAAATTTGGCCTCTCTCTACTTTTGTGAGATGTTATTCTCCACGTTGGTGAAACCAATATTTTAAGCTTTAACTGGCAATTTCACCAATATGTTTATCCGAGCCATCTCCTCTACAATAGAAAAATTCAACTAGTTAGCATATCGACAAAATTAAAGTTTAAGAAAAGGAGAGGTTATAACATTACTTAAGTAGAGATCCCGACGAGACATTTCTCTCAGGAAAGCCTTATAAAATATCTTGTTGAAGTTAGAAAAGGCCCTAAGGGCTTTGACTACTTCCCTTGAATGCAGCGAGAGCTCATCCTTGAATACTAAGTAAGCGTTGTTGGTGAGCAAGAATTGCTCATGTGTCCACCTAATGTAAACTTTCTAGGAGAAGTCTAAGTTCTCCCAGAACAACGGCTTACCCTCTTTCACCTTCACCTTAACAAACATGTATTTGAAGTTGGCATAGTCTATTTTGGTGAACTCTGTATAAGCTTCAAATTTTACAATATTGATATTACATCAAAGATTAATCTAGCCAAGGTTGCCGCCTCTGGTACCTTGGAACATCACAATATAATAGTAAAAAAAACATAGCCATTGTGGGGATGAAGTGGAAGTACACTCCAGGTACTTCTAGCACCTTTATTAAGCCCTAGCCACTAGGATGCAGTTGTCCTAGGGAGTAGTCCAAGTATTGGAGCACACCCATTTCAAACTTTGTGAAAGGAAACTAGACGTCAATCTTGGTTATAATCATCTCGTACATGAAAAGATACTGTAACCCCTAGCGAATCCGCTAGGTTATTAATGAAGAGACGACAGAAAAATAGTCATTGTATTCTTCACCAAAGTAGACTATATCTAGAGGCTCATCATGAACCTAGAAGTAGGGATCCCTCACTTTCTTGACAGTCTAGTTGATACAGTGTACCACCACATTTACCCGTACTAGATCGGTTAATACAGCTTGTAGAGACTTTGTTCCAGAATGACCTTCGGGTGCCATTGTAATTATTGTATGTCAAAGGAATAAAATACAGTTATAAAAAGTCACATCGTCAGTATTGTTGGGCTCACTAGGTTAACCCAAAAGGTTAGAAGACAATGCAGTGATTGTGAGGTTGAAGTAGAAGAGGTGTCTATCTCTTCCATATACCATTTCATCTCTTCATGGGTTAATATCCTTGATGGACATCGAATCCCAGGGTTTCTTCTTCGGTGTAGCGCTGCCCTGAAGGCAACTTGATTGCTAGTTCGAATAATTTGTTAACGACCTTCCCGCATCACCCATAGCTTGCACTGAGATAACACTAATGACGATCTAGATAGAACCCGCACAAACTCATCACTCGAGAATTCATCCCCCAAACCCTTCTATGTTAAATAACAAGCAAAATTGGCTAAGTATTTAAAAGGAAATGGTCTAAGAGGTACCTCTAGAGAAAGCGGCGCGTGTAATTTTCCTCATGCAAGCTAACCGGTATTTCAGATCACACCAAAAAAAAGATGATGGCACTGGAGTGACAAAGGTTTGTCTTAGAAAATAGGTGAAAATGACGTAAAGTCTTTCCCCTTTTTATATTCAAGGCTGGAGGATCAAAAGGGCATGAAAACGGTTACAATGCAATGATGGCGATGTTTCACATACCGTCTGATAAGCATGTAGGGTTTGAAACCTCATAACGAATCAGCGGGTGCCATATATTTTGTCAGAACCTTGCCTTGTAAAAGGCGCATAACTTCGGTCCCAAGAAGGAACACCAGTAATCAACAAAAATCAAGACTATCGACAACATTAGCTATGCTACCTCAGCATAGTAGTAGCTCATTGAAGCAACTTTTAAGTCACCTCAACAAGCTAGGGAGAAAATTTTTTAGGCCTCACACCGACCTAGATAGCATGACATCAAAATAATGTCCCTATGACGTAGAAACGCTCCATGCAAAGCACCTTATGACACCAATTGAACCTAGCATTGTCCCGATCCTTTGACCAGAGTCCTTTAGGACCGAAGTCGGGGATGATTCGATAGATTTGCTAAGGGCACACTAGTTGTCAACCTACAAAAGGTGTCAGGAATATCTACAGAGGTGTCAATTTTTTCTATGATTTACAAATCCATACTGACACAATGCCATATAGGACTTAATTATCACCTAACTCTATAAATACTAATTATTTATGACACATCAAGGTACATTATTGTCTAACTTAGGCCTAAGCTCTGATATTAAGTATCCAAACTGACTTGAGCGTCAGAGTGTCCTTACAGGTGTCATCATCTTTCACCCATCAACGTGATTAACCGATGTGATAATCAGAGAAGAGATATCATGACTTCTGACTCCCTACTAGACCAGAATGTATAATACTAGATTCCCACTTGACCTGTGTAAGATATAAGAGAGAGTTGACATCGGTACTCATACTAGTTATATTATCCCTCATACTAGATAGTTCAAATATCATGTTGCATTCTTAAAAGAACTTTTGTATATATAATAATAATAATAATAATAATAATAATAATAATAATAATAATAATAATAATAATTATTATTATTATTATTATTATTATTATTTATTTTATTCATATTAATTAGAAAATTTTCTATTAAAATTATCATATAAATCTTTTAGAAATTTATAAAAAGTAATTTATTGATTTTCCATTTAATTAATACATGTTCATTAAAGTTTTAATATCATTATATCATTACATCATTTCTTTTTCTTTTGTTATCTATTTATAAAAATTTTGTATTTACACTATTTTCAAATTGTTATTTTTAATGAAAAAATGACACCAAGGCCTAGAAACACCAAAACTAGCTATCCACTATCCCACCTAGAAATACTATACCTATACAATTTTCACTCAAAATCTCCCTTAATAAAAAAGGACAAATCGGTGAAGGCTATGGTACACATATATTTTTTGGCTATACCATACACCTATACATGTTTATGTGTTATAACAGGTATAATTATTCTTTGTGGGGAAGATCACTTACATGAACTCTAAGGGTGAATTGGCATCAGGTTTCATATTCCCTGTTGTCGTTCCACCTCGAGCTCTCTCTCCAGATTGCTTTCTTCTCCAACTCTATCTTCACCCATCTCATTTTCCCTCCTTTCTAACCATTCACTTTGTTTCTCTCCTTTGAACTTCACATCCTCCTTCTTCTTTTCCTTTTCCTTTTCCTTTTCCTTTTCCCTTCTCCCCTTTCCCTTTCTCCCTTTAAATATCCCTCTCTCTTCTTCTCTCTTCCCACCTTACCATTACCACTTCTCCCTTTTATTGCATATCCTCCGTACCACATCTTTGATTTCACTTTTTGTTTTGATTTCGTTGTTTCTGGTTAGATTTCATTTGTTTAAGGTTTAGGATTTTCATTTGATTTTTTATTTTAATTTGGTTTTTCATTTCAGTGGAGTTGAGGATTTTGAGGTGATGGATGAAAAGGGTTTTAGGAGTTGGATTCTGATTGTCATAGTGGATGAGAAAGCAAGGGAACATGACAGTCATGGTGGTGGCGATGGGTTGATCAAAGCCTATAAAGGTTTTATGGAGCTGCTCGTTTTTTTGGGGTCATCGTCGAAGGCTTATAGTTTTCATGAAAGGGTTCATCTGAGCGCACATATAAATTGTCAGAGGTGTATTAATGGTTTTGTTAAGTTTGTTTATTTTTATTTTTTTGCTTTGGGGTTTTTGTTTTGTTGATGGAGGGGTCACTATGTTTAGTTATTGATGGATGTTAGTGGGTTGATGGTGGAAAAGGGCCAAAGGGTATGATTATTCTATTCACATTGGAGTATTTATGGTTAGTTTAGTGACTAGTTTTTTTCAATGTTCCTTCTTCAATATTGACCATTTGTACAAATCTAACAGCTAAAAACTTCATAGTCCATGGTGCACCAAGATTTCATAAGTACATCACAACCTTTACTAGGACAACCCTCCAAAAATAAATCATGTAGCTCATAAGAATGGACCAAATTAGCTAATAGAAATGTATTCGTAGGGATGACAATTTGGGCTTGGCCCACAGGCCAACCCGTTTAGCCTGTTAAAAATAGGCCAGCCGGGTTCAAGATTCAAACTCGTTTTCCCGAATAAGTCTGACCCATTTTATCCCGTCAAAGAACGGACCTTGGAAGGATGGCCCGTCGGGCTGATAATAAAATGTAAAAGAACATATTTATATTAATATATATATATATATATTATTAACTTATGAGCTTTATTATTGTTATGTTATTAACTTATTATGGAGTAATAGATTATGATTTTTATTATTTAGGTTTTTATTATTATAGACTTTATTTTTTGATCTTATTATTTTTATACAATTATATTATGTTATATTGTTACTATATTTGTGTGTTTGATTTTTGTTTTAAATATTGGTTGATTATTTGATTTGGATATACGATGATAGTCGTATAACTTATATTATGTTATTATAATATAATATTATAAAAGGTAAATAATAAAATTTTGTTCCTATTAATACAAATATAATTTATTTAAATTTTTAATAAATAAATTAGGTTGATGATAAAAAAATTGGTTTTAAAAAAGGTGAAATCTGATTTTTATATCTAAAGTTTTTCTTTTAAAAGAAAGCTTAAAAACATTACAAATTTAAATTAAAAAAATAACATACATAAGAAAAAAAAACAAATTGGCTCACAAATCACATAAAATATGAGTTAGATTAATGTTTCTAACCCTTTTTTTTTACTCGACCCAACCTATAAACCCGTATTACCACCCGTGTATTCATATTCCCTTGTCTACAAATATGCCTCAATTGGACAACCTAATCTACACTGAGGAGTCTATAATTTTCCTTAACAATGTTAAGTCAATGATATAACTTAGAAGTATCGTTTAAAATAATATAAACAACAATCTGATAATTTGATTCTACAAAATGAGAACATTTAAGGTCTCCTGCAACTCTTAACATATACCTCATAATTCCACTCCGCCTTCACCCGTGATGTAACTGTTTTCAAATTATCAAATTATAATTAATTTATTTTGATAAATACTTTTATGAATATTATAGAATAAATTTTAATATTACAAGTTAAAGATTGAATATAAAATTTAAAAATATGTAAATTAATATGATCCATAAATATTGTATGAACATAGTTTTTTTGTAATATATACTTGTAATAATAATAATAACAATTTCTCTATTTTATTAAAAATTAATCTGTTCTCATTTTCTAATAAAACTGAAAATTTACTATTATTAAACTTTGAAATAATATTCCTTAAAAAGATAAAATTTACTATAAATAATTTTAAAAATAGAATTTAAAAATATAAAAATTTGATAAATAAGTTTTCAAATTAAATAAAAATTTAATAATGAAAATTTTAAACGAAGAATCAAATTGAATAATTTTTAAAATAAAAAGTTATAAAATTCCATATGGCATGTTAATTAATTTAAGACCTTTTTTTTAATAATAATTCAAAAAATATTTTTCTATTTTATTAGAGATTAATATGCTCTTTATTTTCTATAGAATTTAAAACCAACAATTAGTTTTAATGAAATAATTTTCACCAAAAATAAAAAGAACTACAAATGATTTCCACATTAAATTTTTTTTGGGTAAACAAAATTAAAATTTGTTGAAAGGTTAAAAATATGAAAAGTTCAGAAACATGCATTTAAAATAAATGAAAAGTTAGTTTAATAAATTAATTAGATTTAAAGATTAGAAAAATATTATATGGTATATAAGTGGGAAAACTTTAATAATATTAGTTAATAGAGAGGTATGACAAAATAAACAAACTAAAAATCTCCTTCATTTCTCTGTTTTTGCCTCTCAGAACACGTAGTACATTTGCTATCAACCTAACACCGACTCCAAAAGGCCAAAAAATTCCCAACCACCTCTACTAAACTTTTCTAATTATGCAAAGACCCTCTAATTATATAAACACCAATCTCCCACTTTAAATTAAAACGCCAAACCCAATTTGCTTAATCAAAAACACCAACGGTCCAAATGGACACACTCACTCTTCTCTTCACCCTATTAGCTCTCTTATCAACTTATTTCCTTTGGTTCCACTTCCTAGCCCGAACCTTAACCGGCCCAAAAGTGTGGCCCTTCGTTGGCAGCATCCCGGCTCTCTTCATGAACCGGAACCGGGTTCACGATTGGATCGCCACAAACCTCCACCAAACCGGCGGTTCAGCCACCTACCAAACATGCAACATACCCTTCCCTTTCTTGGCCAAGAAACAAGGCTTCTATACAATCACAAGCCACCCTAGGAACATCGAACACATCCTCCGAACCCGGTTCGACAACTACCCGAAAGGACCGGGGTGGCAAGCCGCGTTCCACGATTTGTTGGGCGAAGGGATCTTCAACAGCGATGGCGACACGTGGCTGATGCAACGGAAAACCGCGGCTCTTGAGTTCACGACGAGAACGTTGAGACAAGCCATGGCCCGGTGGGTGAACCGGACCATAAAAAACCGGCTTTGGTGTATTCTAGATAAAGCCGAGAAAGAAAAAGTCTCGGTGGATTTGCAAGACCTGCTTTTGCGTTTAACGTTTGATAATATCTGTGGACTCACTTTTGGTAAAGACCCCGAAACTCTCTCCCCGGACTTACCCGAAAACCCGTTTTCTATTGCCTTTGACACTGCCACTGAGATCACCTTGCAAAGGTACCATGTAAATGCTACGTTTCTCCACCTATTATTGCTTAGCCTTCATAACTTTTTTATATTTGCATGGAAATATATTGTAGCTCAGGTTCTGTTTGTTTTTACACTGACAAATTAAATCTTGTATTTTTCAATAAAAATAATGCATGTTTCAATGTGAATGTTATTATTCTTTTTGGTACAACCTTAGACTCTTTTTTTAATAAAGTAATTCTTAGACTCTTTTTTTAATAAAGTAATATTAATAATTTTTTTGTTTGCATATGATTTGAACACATATTTTAATTATTTTTAATGATTTAAAATGATTTCTAGAAAAATTAATCCCACCCAACTTGAAAACAAAATAAAATAAATCCACTGATTTTGTTTGTAATTTTCTATAACAATAATTTTTGGAGGTATTAAATGGCCATATTAAAATACTATTATGTGATTAAGATATTTATATAGTTTAACCCTGCATGTAATTTAATTATAAAAAATCCTATAATTTAAACTTAAAAGAAATTGATGTCCCATAGACCCGACAAACTCAAAAAAAGAAGAAATTAATGTAACGTAATATATAAAATTACTTAAAAAATTTTGAATTTTAGCCAAGTCCAAGAGAAAATACATGATTATCAGAATTGGATCATATCAATTGGTTGGATTAGAAATCGAATTCCTCACCAATTTGAATGTGTTAAAAAATTATGGTTTGGTAACAGTTTTTACCATCCACATCATTTAATTTATTGTTTTTTAAAATGATAATTTTTTTGTTTTACTTAATTTAAACTAGTGTATTTTAGACTTATGATAGAGTATGTACTATTTTAAACATATCTTATTATGTGATGTTTAAATATTAATGTATTTTCTAGATATGAATATATTGAAAAAAATATGATTTAGACCAAAATCTATAATATTTTTTAATTCTAATTTCATGAATGTAATTCAGTTAAAATTTAGTGGTTATGGAATTTTTGCATCTACAATAATCCTCTCGAATTCAAACATCCATGGGAAGCCTCAAGCAAAATATTTCCGTAGTTTCTTGTTTAAGAATCCTTTTTTCCCCATTCACAAGTTTAGGAAACATTTTTCCAACATATATTACATGCAATTATCAATATTATTTTTTCTTACAATTTTGTTTTTGGATGTGCTCAATACTCAGGCTTCTCTACCCTAGCATATTATGGAGATTCCAGAAGCTTCTAGGCATTGGCAAAGAGAAGAAACTGAAGCAGAGTTTGAAGATCGTCGAAACTTACATGAACGACGCCGTTTCGGCTCGCGAGCAATCTCCTTCCGACGACTTGCTTTCCAGGTTCATGAAGAAGCGCGACGCCGCCGGGAAACCGCTCAGTGCCGCCGTGCTCCGACGCATCGCCCTCAACTTCGTCCTCGCCGGAAGAGACACCTCATCGGTGGCGCTCAGCTGGTTCTTCTGGCTCATCATGAACCACCCTGCCGTGGAACAGAAAATCATCGACGAGTTAACGTCTGTCCTCACGGCCACTCGCGGCGGCGACAGGCGGAAGTGGACGGAGGAGGCGGTGGACTTCGAGGAAGCGGAGAAGCTGGTTTATCTGAAGGCAGCGTTGGCGGAGACGCTCCGTCTGTACCCCTCGGTGCCGGAGGATTTCAAGTTCGCCGTCTCCGACGACGTGTTGCCGGACGGCACGATGGTTCCGGCGGGTTCGACGGTGACGTATTCGATTTATGCTGTGGGGAGAATGAAGAGCGTGTGGGGTGAGGATTGCATGGAGTTTAAACCGGACCGTTGGTTATCGGTTCAGGGAGACCGGTTCGAACCGCCAAAAGATGGGTACCGGTTCGTGGCTTTTAACGGTGGACCGAGAACCTGTTTGGGGAAGGATTTGGCTTACCTGCAAATGAAATCTGTGGCAGCAGCTGTGCTTCTGCGTCACCGGCTGTCGCCGGTTCCCGGTCACCGAGTGCAGCAGAAGATGTCGCTCACGCTTTTCATGAGGAATGGGCTCCACGTGTTCTTGAATCCACGTCAGCTTCAGCCTCAGGCTGCCACGTCAGCATAGAAGTGGGTGTTTTAGTGATGGAAGAAAGTGTGCAGGATTGTAATTTTATAAATGATACATATTCATGATTTTAATGCGTTTCTATGTATATGTATATTTACTTGTGGGGGTGTGAATTTGTTCGATGGGTTGGTTGGTTTGGTGCTCAACCAAATTTGTTTCCTTTGTTGTATGTGTTCCATATCAGAAGGTATGGGTTCTCATATTCTTATGTTGTTCATCAATAATACACTTACGCAAATATTTATAGCAGTACAATTATTTTTAATTTTGGCTTATTTGTGATTTTGATATTATAATTTTTATTACTGCGGTTTAATCCTTAATTTTTAAATTGTTCAAATTAAATTATCATAAATAACAAAGGTGTGATTGAAAAGTGTCATTTCATTCATTTTTATATATATCTATTATAGGTAAAATAAAACTATTTTTACTTGTTTTTATATTTGCGATATATATGACTAAACACCCCACTTAGTCTTTGATTCCAGTGGCGTCGGACACTTAGGTCCTCCTATTAATAAGTTAGTCCCATTAGTCCCCCACGTCCGTCATCATCAGATAGATGGGTTCTTGCCGTTAATAGAGTGCAAACGTCCGTTAGAGTCAGCTGACGTGGCATGCCACTAGGAATGCCATGTTTCCAAGAGAGACGACGTCGTTTTGCTCCCATTAGACAAAACACCCTCGTTAGTCCCTGACTCCGTTAACGTCGGACACTTAGGTCCCTAGGTTATTAAGTTAGACCCGTTAATCCCCCACGTCTATCATCGTCGGACATGTAGGTCTTTGTCGTTAACAGACGCTTCACGTCCATTTGTTTCAGGTGATGTAAGTCGAATCCCCTGGGTTAAAGAAATTATATTGCACTCCATGGCTTTAAGATGGTTTAGAAGTGTTGGTTTTGCATCTAAGTAGTGCCTAATGTAATGGACAAATAGATGTAAGTTCTTTATTATTGCTGACTACTAGTTTGATGTTGAAAGAAACTGAATGTTGATCTGTTAATTTCATGAGCTAAACCTTTCACCCATCTGTTTTAGTCAACTTTAAAAAGGGATAGACTAAAAAAAGAAACACAAATCAAGAGAATATCTTAAAACCATGGAGTGCAATATAATTTCTTTAATCCAAGGGATCCGACTCACGTCACCTGGAACGAACGAACGTTAAGCGTCTGTTAATGGTAGGGACCTACATGTCCGACGATGATAGACGTGTGGGATTAACGGGTCTAACTTAATAACCTGGGGACCTAAGTATCCGACGTTAACAGAGTCAGGGGCTAACGGGGGTGTTTTGTTTAATGGGAGCAAAATGACGTCGTCTCTCTTGGAAACGTGGCATTCTTGGTGGCATTTAACGAGCCACGTTAGCTGACTTTGACAGACGTTTGCACTCTATTAACGACAAGGATCTTCTGTTCGACGATGACGGACGTGGGTGACTTACGAGGCTAACTTACTAATAGGAGGACCTAAGTGTCCGACGCCACTAGAGTCGGGGACTAACTGTGGTGTTTACTCCAATATCTATATTTACTTGTTTCTACTTGAGCAAGCTAGGGATCACTTGCAAAAGATAGTTCTAACAAAAAAATATCCTTTTTTTGTTTTTTCTAACATAAATTACATGTATTTTCAATACAGTAACAGAAAAGGAAGAACCCACAGACGACACATTTTCTAGAGAGAGAAAGTGTAGGAGAGAGAAGGTGGGTTGTGGATCTACAAATGATGATAGAAGAAGAAAGTGCTTGTATGTGAACTCGGAACTGTGAAGTGAGAGAAGCAAAAGAGAGAAAGAATAACTATCACCAAATCCATATTGAAAGAGCTTATAGCAACAAAAGAGAGGGTTTAGTTTTGATGATCAAGCTTCAATTTTGGTTCATTGGGATGGTTTCCCTTGTGCAAAGAAGGGGTTCTGCGAGTGAAACGACTGTTGTCGATGCTGTTTCGACGAGGACGAAGCTTGCTCTGATTATCAGGAACGACGTAGGTGTAGAAAGGTGTGGAGGAAAAGGAAGGAAATGGAAAAGGAAAAAAATTATTCTTTTAGAAAATTATTGCAAATGATGATGTGGAATTTTTATTTTTTATTTTTAAAAAAATTGCTACGTGTTAACCACGTGTCACTGATGAGGTGGCTCAGACGTTAGCCACTCAATCAGTTAACAGTCAAGCCCAACGTTTCCTTAATTTTGTAAACCCTAAAATTTTTTAAGGGCCAAAAGTGTAAGTTTTTTTAAGGGACTTTTTTCTAAACCATAAACTTTAAAAAGGATGAAAATGTATTTTAACCTTTAGAAATATATAAATTAAATATGTAATTAATATTTACATAAGTAATTTAAGTTTAGTATGTAATTTTAAATAATACATAGTTGTAACTTAATACTATGTTAGCAGTGCAGAATTTGTGATGGGCCATTTATTGATGTATAATAGAGTTTGTCCCTATATGAATGATTTCAAAAATGAGCTTATTAGAAGGGTTAGGGAGTTTATTAATAAGGTTTCAAAACAACCATGCTACTATTCAAAGGGTGCTATAAAGTGTCCTTATGTAAGATGTAAATGATGTAATATTTTGAATAAAAATGAGGTTACATTTAATTTGTATAAGTTTGATTTTAAACCCAACTATTGGGTTTAGACCGAGCATGGAGATGTGAAATTTAGGAGGGTAACAAGTAGAACTGGTATACCTTAAGTCGTGGGTAACTTTGATCACTTTAAGGCCAATATTGAGTAATAATATTTACTAATGTTGTTGAACCACATCACGAGCAAAATGAGATAGAGGTAGTCTTAAAATTAATTTATAATTATATTTATTTATTTATTAATTGTTAGAGTCAAGAAGACTTTGAAGAAATCTTAGATTTGTAGATAACTAACATTACGTATTCTAATTTAAATCAAGTCATACTTTGTTATTATCTGAAGGTTTGTTTAAGTGTTTAAGAATATAAAAGGCTTGGACTATAAAACAAAAGGGGAGCCCATGCAACTAAAAGTCTGGTTAAAAGGACACTCGATCTTAAACAAGTTGCAATGTAAAGAAGAATCTAAAAATCAAGGTCAAAGGCCACTCCACTTCAAGACTCTTCAAATCAAGGAAAAAGAAGCATCAGTTGAAGAAACAAAGTCTAGGAACTTGCTCTAAAGTGAAATACATCACATTTAGACTTATACCAGACACGGACTTGTTGAGTCATGCTTCATGAAACAATCTGTGCAAGGGTTCCTCTCCTCAAAAGTGAAGCTCTTCAGTAACGAGACTCTATCTTCACACATCATCAAGCTATAACTGCTCCAGATCTTATGAAATATTTCAAGCAAGAGTCTGAACAGATTTGCTCTTGATTCATGAATCTTATCATCAACACCCTATGTATCACCAGACCCAGAATCATTTTAGAAGCTTTCCTTCCACGAGTCTGGTCCTTAGATTGTTGACTCTTTGAAGCAGTTTCCATCAAAGCATGAAGAAGTTATTTATGACAAGGAGAGTATCCAAGTAAGGTAGATCAAGATCCATCCTAAAGCATCTAGTTTCACCTATACCTTATCATTTCAGAAAACCTCTGAATGGGAACTTTCCTTTTTGGTGAAACATATACTAATCCTACTCTGCCTCTGTATCCATAAGTCTCAAAACTCTTTGCCCTATGTTTCATATGCAGAACGACTCTCTCTGACCAAGAACCCTTGTCCGTTATGCAAAACACCTCTCAATGGTTGTATTCTCCCTCAATGATTATCTCCTTCCTCACTAGCATAGCTCAAGGAAAACCCATATATATCAACTCTTCTGTCCTTCAGAAGAAAAATGCGTAAGAGAAAAAGAGAAGAAAGATGGGTACATGGATAAAAAGTAAGAAGATACTATAAGAGAAAGAAAAAGAAAAGAATGAAGTGGGCACACACTCAAGCATGCGAATGGGAAGAATGAAAAATATGGACAAGTACTAAACGTCCATGTACCAAAAGCCCAAGAAAATCAGAAATGGCAAAAGCTCATAGAGAAGAAGAGAGATCTAAGAATTGGAAGAAAAAAGAGCTCGCTATGTGCACTCTATTCCTATTTCAAAAGCCATAACAACCTAAGTCAGAGACATGAATCAACTCGTCAATCCATCATCTCTGTGAGCACATTGTCTCTGATTAACTTTTAGACTTAGTATATATCATGCTTTATTTATATATTCTCTTGTACTAAGTGATTTCTGAAAAAGATAAGCCTTTCTCATCTGTACAAGTTTGTAGTACAGACTCTTCACTTAGCTCAGCTAAGTCAAAGGCTTGTTAATCTTGTTATGTTAATTCTTCCAAATTTTTGTAGTACAGGTCTGTGAGATCTGTTAGGAAACAGTGTTTGTCTGAAGAGGCTTTAGAAAGAATACTTGGGTTTAAGCTAGGAATGACTTGTGAAAGAATACTTGGGTCTGCCCTAGGATTGGGTGCTATAAAAGAATACTCAATTTGAGCCAGAAGTGGCTGGTGTAAAGAATACTCAGAAGCACGTGGTGTCTTTAAGCCAGGAGTGGCTGAAGTCAATAATACTCAAAGGCACAGTCTGTGCAGCATATGTAAAATGAAAAATTTTACATAGTGAAAAACCCTTCAAGCACTACTAAAAAAAACCAATCAGCGATGTCCCAAACCGATCGCTACCACTATCGTCGTCGATTCAACAATGACGAGTAGAGTACCCCGTCATAAACCTTTCGACAGTGTCATACTGTCGCTAATCGGGTCCCATGGGTGGTGACCAACCCCGTCGTTGGTGTTGCCTAATAGCGACCATGATATCCCATCACTAGTACTGCCTAAATAGCGACCACGAACGTCGTTGCTACGTTACTGCAGCAACCACGTATTGTCTATCGCTACTATGCTGCCTATTAGCGACCAGGAATATCGTGGCTACGTTACTGCATAGTAGCAACTACAGCCTCTTTGTCGCTACTATATTGCCTATTAGCGACATGAGTGGTCGCTACGTTACTACGTAGTAGCGATCTACGGACTCTCCATGCTACTATGCTACCTATTAGCGACAAGTAAGTGGTCGCTACGTTACTGCGTATTAGTGATCATGTGGTTTCCGTCGCTAATATGTATATAGGTGTTTTTTTTGGATTTTTGTTAATTATTTTTTAATTTTATAAGTTAAATATTAAATATTAAATATCGATTAATAAGTTACATGCATTATATTGCTTATTATTATTGTAATTTAGGGTTTTCCTTCATTGAATAATCAGTAATACAATATTAAATTAATTCACATGGAAAAAAAATGACACAAAATAGATACTGAAATATCAAATATGAGATAAACTATAAACAAAATTTATATACAGTATACAAAAATACAATAAAAATAACCTATAGAGTAGCATGATCACGGTGTAGGGGGATTTTGTGGTGATGGTGGTGGGGGCGGCTAGGATGTAGAGGAGGGCAGCCTCGCCATCATATGCATGATCATCTCCTGTTGTACTACCAGCTGTCGATGAGTCTTGACACATTTCTCCTCGGTCCATAGTCCATCCTCGGTAGCTTGCTCCTGTAGTAGCTGCCTCTGTCGTCGGTCCTCCTCGACCCGCTCCTCCAATATTTGCCTCTGGCATCGCTCCTCCTGTAGCTCATTGTTTAGGTTCTCAATAACCTGAACAACATCTACCGGAAGGCCAGAGGAAGAGGAAGAGGTCTCCCCCTTCTTGGCAAGCTGTGTGCCCACGCCTCCCAAGCCAAACACCCTCCTTTTCTTGTTTATGCCACCAACAGCCTCTATATAGATGTCGTTATTGTCGGAAGAAGAAAGGGTGAGAGGTACCTCCACCTCAGGAGTGGAAGCCACCAACTCTACCTCCTTCTGGGCCCCCATGGCCTAGTACGTCTCTTGTAAATGTAAAATAATGATAAAATTTAGTAAGCTGATTTGTAAATTTAAGCATGTGTAAGTTAAAATAAAATACTGCCAGATCTATCATCTTTTGGTTAACTCATGCACTAGCTTTGTTCTTCTTGTTCATTTGCATGACCTCATATAGTGAAGGTTCGCGGTGCTCTTTTAGCTCCTGTAGTTCACAATGTATTGAAATTATTAATGGAAAACATGTTCGGTCATTCATAAAAGAAATGTTTAACAAAACATACTTACAAATCTCCTTTTATGCTCGAGGGTTGAAATGTTACCCCCAGTATAGATGGAGGCAACAGCACCAGCGCTCTGTTTGCCTTATTCCTAGCACTGGCCTACTAGAACAAGACACCTTCCCACTTCTGCACCATCCTGTCCTAGTGTGCCTCGGGGATCCAACGAGGGCGCTCGTCCTTGTCCCTTAGTTTCCAAAGGGTACTCTTGATGATTTTGGAGGTCTTTATGGCAAAGACCTTCCTAATCTCATCAATCATACCCTCTATTCACTGCTAATCACGTTGTTACATGAAATGAGATTTCAAAGTTAAACACAGGTGTGTGAATTAGCCATAAATTCATAACAGAGGGAAGTGTTAGACTTACCAAGAATGTCTCAAACCATTTATCTTGGACAGTCTTACCAGCATCTGTCCAAGAGATGTGTGGACCATCCCACTGGGCCTTCAAAACTACCATAATCGCTTTGGTAGTGCAACTACTATCAACAAAGCTATAATAGAGAAAAGTTAGAAACAATATAACAATATGGACACAAGGAGGCATTCGAAATTTTGGCAGAGTCTCCCCTGTAAATGTAAAATTTCCAAAGTTGAACTATTACTTTGTTAGAAGCAAAAAATTTACCGGTACAGTTCAATGTATACAAGTACTAAATAACTAACATACAACAAATAAATTAGGGTACTATATGAATTATAATTACAAAACAACTAACAAGCTAGCAACTAAGAAACTTAAAACAAATTATATAGTAGTACATACTCATCTCCGATCGGCAGTGAGACCAGAATGAGTAGAGAGGTGTCGGAGGTGGGCTCGCCTCAAGGCCAGGATCATCCAATCCTAGCAGTGAAGGAGTTTGTTGTGTTGTGGTGTGTGGTGGTGAAGGAGTCTGTTGTGCTGTGGTGGTCTGTTATGGTGTGATCTGCTGTGATGGTGTGGTGTATGGTGGTAAAGGAGTCTACTGTAGGGTGGGGGTTTGTTGTGGTATGGTGGTTTGTTGTGGGGTATTGGTCTACTGTGGTATGCCCAGATGGGATCTCGGAGTCCTCAAACCACCACCCCAGCTGAAGGGTGGTCTACGTCTTGTCATTTATGGATAAAACCATGAAAACAAATGTTAGTCTCAAACTATAAATATATGTATATATGTATAAATATTGAATAACTACATACTCTGTGTCTATTTTAGTTTGAAATTCTTCCTTAATTTTAGTGTCACTATGGCTATCAGTTTCAATATGGTCCTCAGTCTCCAAATTGGCCTTAGACCATTTTGATTGGGAGACAACCTCTCTGTCAATGTGTTCTCCCCCCATAGTGGCAAGTGTCTCATCCAGTATCACTAGATCAATATTAAACAGTAAATGACTGTCATTAAGCTTGTTTGGAGCGATCTAATAAGCATCCTCAACCTCCTCGGAGACATTATCAGTGATCTAACTTCAGGCCTTGGCCTTGATGACTGCATACCAGTCCTGATGCCTTCCAGGGGAGTCTGTGTAATAAACCTGCTCAGCTTGTTGGGCAAAAATGAAGGGACAAACCCTTTATATCTAACACTTTTCTTGACCTCAACTAAACCGTAGTTATTGTCAACCTTTGTTCCTACACCGATTGTGTTGTCGTACCAATCATACCTAAATAGAACAATATTTCTTCTTAGTCGTCCGGAGAAAGAAACTTCAACAATCTCTGTCAAGACTCGATAGAAGGCTTCCCCTAACTGTTCATTTGTGCCTTTAACACAAACCCCATAGTTATGGGTGCGCATCCCTTCACTCCATTAGAAAATGTTAAACTTGTAGCCGTTTACATAGTAAATTGACCATTTTTTAACAGTTTTCACCGGCCCCCAAGAAAGGGCTTGGAGTAAGGGATCTTTAATATGGTTATTAGGGTTTTGAATCTATTTACAACATAACACATAATAACGTTAGATAACTAAAATTTGAAGTTCAACAAAAAATGAAAGGTATACGGGTCTTATGTGTTTTGCAAACCAACTGATGAATTTGGATGATACCTCATTACGAATTTAGTCATCAGTTATATCATTTTGATCTAGTTTCAACATATATGCATATAAGCTATTTAAAGAATAGCAACTTAGCTACAATAAATGCTAGCTTCAGAATGCAATATATAAGTTGGTGACTTACTCGAGATAGGGTTCCACTTCAGGGCAATTCAGTAGAATGTATAAGTGAGCTGCCTTTCAATGTTTCTCATCAATGTAACATTCTATGACCTTGCCCCCAGAATGACCGGGATAGTTAAAAATTAAACTTTGATTGTCCAACCCTGAATTTGTGGCCACCCCAAAGTTGTGGGGAAATCTACTTATTCTAGTTTCTATCTTTGTTGAAAAATAGAAAGAAGCAAAAGTGGTCATTTCTTTCAATAAGTATGCCTCACAAATTAATGCTTCAACGCATGCTTTGTTTGATACTTTGTCTTTTAAAGAGCGTGAGAATCTAGAAAAGCATAAACAAATGTTAAGTTACATAAATGGGCAAAAAAAATTTGCAACGAAATTAAGTAGTTTTGACGTTCACCTTTCAAACGGATACATCCAACAGTACTGCACTAGGCCAACAACTAAGGCCTTGTATAGGTAGATGGGTACGCAGATGCTCCATAGAGTCAAAAAAAAACTAGGTGGGAAAATCTACTCCAACTTACAAATCAAGACCAGAATACTTTTCTCCATCTTCACAAGTTTCTCCTCAATTAATGAAGTTGGCGTCAACTTTTTAAAGAAGTGACTCAACTTAACCAACAGTTTCTAAATAGGTTTCGATAAAGCATAAAATGTGTACGATAGTAGTTGTTACATAAACACATGACAATCATGACTTTTCATGCCAAACACCCTGCGCTCCTTGACTCAACACATCTACTCAAGTTAGAAACAAATCCATCAGGCAGGGTCAACCCATTCGTCCACACACATACAACAATCTGTTGAGGTCTAGTTAAAACATATTTCGTATGCGGTTTAAACATTTTTCCATGTCCCGCATCCCTTTATTCCAAGTCCTTCCTAGAACACCAAATTGGAAGGTTTAGTCGACTTTTCTCATTGTCCTTTGTTCTCCCTTTGATGTCCATCACAATGTCAAAAATATTCATAAAAATATTTTGTTCAGTGTGTATCATATCTATGTTGTGTCTTAACTAAAAGTCCTTCCAATATGGCAAATCCCATAAGATACTTTGCTTTACCTAGTGGTGTTCCTTCCCATAACCAGCAAACTCCTTTACATTTTTATCCCAGATGTACAGATACTCTGAGACTCTTTGCCAAACCCGTATACCGGATAACCTACGGGGTGGAGGTTCATTAACAACCTTGTTCTTATTTAAAATGGTTTTGTTTCTCCTAAAATGGTGGTCCAATGGTAGAAACTTTCTATAACAGTCAAAAAAACTTGTCTTACCACTAACAGAGAGTGATTCCCTCTGATATGTTCCATATATACAGGGCAAAGAAGCTTCCCAGATGTTGACCATCCAGAAAGCATATCATAGGCAGGAAAGTCATTAGTGGTTTGCATCAAAACAGCCCGTATCATGAAATTGTTCTTTAAGGATGCATCATAGGTCATCACCCTGACATCCCACAATTATGATAATCTCTTTAACCAACGGTTACAAAAATACATCTATTTTTACCTTTGGATTTTTGGATCCTGGAACCTGTACAGATAGAATTATGACCTCCCTCTTCATACACATATTAGGAGGCAGATTGTATGGGGTTAGTATGACTGACTAACAAGAGTACGCTCTTCCGTATTGACCAAATAGGTTGAACCTATCAAGACATAAGCCAAGTCATACATTACGTGGCTCGTTTGAAAAGTCTGGATATAGCTTATCTAAACACTTCCATGCTTTCCCGTCAAATGGATAGCCTAAAAGACCCTCCGTTGTTCAATACAGAGCATGCTAATGCATGTGTTTTGTCGTGGACAATAAGGCGTACAAACGTTGAAGACACAGTGTTATAGGAAAGTACCACATTTTCTTCCTGGCCATCCTAGTTACTTTCCCTCTTCTTTTAACGGTTTTGTAGCGATCCTCATTACAATGTACACATTTTGTGACACTCTTATCTGCAAACTCATTTCAGAATAACATACACCCGTCAACACAACACTCTATCTTCACACAACCCAACCCTAGGTTTTCCATTTTTTTCTTAGTATGGTATAGGTTTGATGGCATTCGATGATGACTTGGCATAGTGGAACCCATCAAATCAACCATTTTATTAAAACAACCTCCTGAAAGGTTATAATCTACCTTTAGGCTTAAAGTAGCTAGGGAGACAGATAATTCATTGTGACTCTAGCACCTGTCCCACATTGGAGTCTAAGCCGCCGCTAACAAATCATAAAATCTCTTGATCTCTGGATTAGGATCCTCTTCTACATTGTCATCCTCATTCCTAGGTTAGTCATCATGTTCTACCATACGCCCGGTGGAGGGTCCAACATGATCCATCACCATCTGCTCCATGTTGTTGTACGTATCCCTGTTCCCTCTAACCTCGTAGTAAGACTATTGCAAGGTTGCGGCCAGTGGCCTGGGCGGTAACTGCTTACCATGGTTGTACCACTAGTAGTATCTTTCCATGAACCCCTTCATACTTAGGTGGCACATGACATCATCGGCGTATTCAAAACTCATGCACTTACACTTTGAGCACAAACAATGAATCTTTTGAGTCGCTTCAAAATTAGGAGTATTCGTCATAGTGAACGGAATAAACTCCAACAACCCCATCATAAACTCCTCAGTCACTCACCGACTACGATCAAGTCGGTTGTACATACATCGCTGATTTACTAGAACCTCCATTCATAATATCTAACAAGCACAATTTTAGTTACTTTAATTTAAATATTATATGACTATCATTCATGGTTCACTCTCTATCTCTTGGATGTTGTAAGTAGGTGGGGCTCTATCCCATTCAGGATGAATATGTAACCATCCGTAACCTATCTACTTGTTTGCGTCAACCTTGTGTTGTTGATGTTCATTTAGAATTTTGGCAGCATTCCGCATTGATCCCCAAGTACATAGAGATATGTACGGTATGAAACACCGCACATAAATATGCACCCAAAGACAATACGGAACACAGTAACCAGAGTTTCAAATGAACATCAACAACACAAGATAGACCATAAACAATATCGATGGGTTACACCCTACTGGTTAAAAATTCATCCCAAACTATCCAACCGGGACAATTCAAGATCCAACACAACACAGTATGTCAGCCGGTTGTCTTGAATCTTGAACGGAAACCTAGTGGGTACAAACACGACTAAACCCTACATTGTTAAACTTTAATATACGTTTTTATGTACCCTAAAACAGGGAGCCTACCAAAATTTTGGTAGAGTCTCCCCTGTAAACTAGACATTTCTAAATATTTGAAAACGCTCTGTTACACACAGAAAACATTCTAGTACAGTTCAATATATAACTATGACTTGCATATGAAATTAAGGCAAACAACACCACAACCTAGTAAGCTCTACTCTCCACTAACAGACAATAATACACATTCATGCATAAAACATATGTTATTAGCACACAAAACTAATGTCTAGTGAGTTCTGCTCTCCACTAACAAATAACAATACACATGCATAAAACACATGTTATCTGCACATAAAACCAATGCGTAATGAGCTCTGGCCTCCACTAACAAACAACAATCGACATGCATTCAATGATACTGTTAAGCAATAGTTTGTACAATAGTGGTTTGATAAACTTACCTTTATACTGCACCTAACTACAATCAAAGCACCTAACTACACGTCCTTAGAAGTCCTATCCGAGTAAGGCGGTGGTTGGAACAAAAAGATATATAAACAACTAACTTAATTAGTCATAAAGGAAAATAATTCACATAGTTATATGGAGGAATAGATATATATGCACCTATCATATTTTCATATTGGTATTGACAAGTAGCCACAATGCTTAATATCTTATAGATAATAATAAAGAAAAAAAGATAGAATATTCTTAGAAATGAAGAGGAAAGAGTCTCACTTTTTAAATTTTTTAAATTAGTAGTATCGTATATCAAACTAATGTACTAACTTATATCCTACAAGAAGATGGTTACTAAAAGGAAAAGGAAGAAGAAGGCTTAAACTTGGTGCAAAAATTTAAATGCTCATTCTTCCTTAAAAATCAATGACTTAAGTCATACAGTATGTTGATGCCAAAACCACAATCTCCTTTGAATATAAAATGTAATTTTAGTTCATATATATATTTGACACATATTCAGTTTGGTACCAAGCTTTGATCATCCTATATATGTGTAATCACAATATTTGATCAATTATGAAGAATGCTTCTGTTGTTCAAGACAGTCACTATCATGGTGTTAAGAGTTAAACATGAACTTGAGAATGGTGTATAAAAATATTAAAAATAATCTTATGATACCTCTTTAAGTATGAAAATGACATGAATGAGAAAATACATTTTCCAAGTATAGTAACAAAGAAATATCTTTGGCTTGCTAATTGTGCTTTACAAAATAAAATCGGTTGGGAAATATATTTATATAATCTTAAATATGATAGAATTGAATATCTACTAAAAAATATATATAATTTAATTAAATCCCTTTATGAGGAGCCATATATTGTGTTTATATATAGTATCATTTTTAAAAAAATATGAAATTTATTTGAACTTATAGGTCTTACTTTTATAAGTTCTTTCAAACTTGTCTTAGGATTTTTTGGGTGAAGCTTCAAATTAACTTTCTTATGGTCAAATGCAGTCTTAGTGAAACAAACGAATGGAACCAAGACCAAAACAAAAAAGAATCTGGAACACAATGACGATATCAATTGTTGCCTAGCACACGGATTGAATTTTAACTCCAATTGTCTTGTGTTTTTTTTATACAAGGTTCAGTGAGGTTGATGCATCTATGTTGAAGAAGAACTCAAGAGGAACACTATTGTTATAAGGTAGTAGGTGGTAGTGTGTGAGTAAAAGGCCACATGGCATGACATGGGAATGGCTAGAAATTGCTTGTTGAAGGCTTTTAATGGTTATGTTCCTTATATGTCTGTGGATAGTGTGTATGCTTATTAATGTAGGCATTAGTAGAAGAAGATAGAGAACAAATGGGTGTGTGAGCTTTTATTCTTTTAGTCATTGTCTCTTGTTAAAGATATATTCTGAATATAATTTTAGAGCTTCATTACTTATAAGAAATTGACATTTTCTTATTATTTGTCTCATTTCATATTATCTCAATGCATTATGTTTCTGTGAATCCCGAAAAAATTTACACATGATAAAAAACTAAGAGAATAAAAATCTTGATCAATTTTTAAGTTTGTAAATTAGTTAGATTGTGAGTGATCTATTAATATTATTTCAGTTTTAGATAATGTACAAGACTAATTTTTCTATCTCTTTCAGTTTCAAGGGCGCTATTACCTATGATCTCCTCTTAATCCTATTTCAAAGATAATCTAAATTTCCTTTATAATATAAATATTCCAAATCCTCTCATGCACTAATCTTATAAGCTTCAAACATAAAACTAGAGGGGGTGAGAATGGAAACAAAGGAATGGTAAAAAAGAAGAATCTCATTGCATGCTGTTTGAACTGCAATGCATAAACGCAAAGTGCAACTAAAAAATTTGCATCCATAGTTAACAGTTGAGCAACGTATGACTGCAAAAACAATGATCCTCAATTTTAGATTTTTAACTTAAACATTAACACTTTAATACTTCTAAAGTGTTAACTATGCAAGGATTTTCTCTCATTGCCATTGTCTTGCTACAATAGCCATCAAAATGTGCTTACAGAGGTAATGGTGGTGACAAAGAAAGAATAGACTTTGACGATTTTTAGAACTTATTTTTTAATATAAAGGATATATCACATGTGTATAAAATGTTAAATTATACAAAGTTAATAAAGAAAAATTAGCAAACCTCACCACAATAGAATGTATAATTTATCTAATATATAAAAAATTCTCCTACAAAATTATTTATCTATAAATATTTTTGTAGTTGTTTTACTTATAGATATTAGTAGTTAAGAGTTAATAAATATACAAGTAATGAAATGTTTATTTAACAAAGAAGAAATACTTATATAGACTGATATTATATTAACATTGTCTTTCCCATATAACCAGAAAAATATTATCTTAACATTTACTCTTCCTAATTTGGATTTGATGTGTAGGACGCCTTGATTCCCTGGATCTGAATCCCGATGTAAAGACAAATAATAACTGAAAACACGAATAAATTTTTCATGGTTTAAAGCCTTACAATATCCCACTTACATCAAGATTCAAACCACGGAAAATCGGAGGCCATATTTTAAAGATTTAAGAAAGAAATGGATCGTAAAGCAAAGGCCCACAATGTATACACAATCCTATTTAAAATAGCGGAAAAGAGTTAAGTGTATAATAGGCATCCATCTCATCTCATATATGAAGATATAAGAAAAGATCCAAGGAAAACACAAGGTATTTGTTAAGGGTAATTGGAAACGTATGTATGTGGTTAAGGAAAACATGTACAAGAGGTGTACAACAAGCTATCATGGATGAAGGATTGAAGTACTAGGCATAGGAAACCAAGAGGTACAAGACCATGGCAAGAAAATGCACGAAAACTATTTTGGGCATTCCCACTTGTAACATCTTAGGTTATTTTCCCTTTTTATTTACATGCGGCAAATTATTTTCATAATAAATTTTTCGCGTTGAATAAAATTTGTATCTTAGTATGAATTAGTATTTACTTCTTTTAACATTTAATCCCCTCGGTCTAAATGTAAAATAATATTTACCTCTCTTAGCTACATAAAATCATGCTCAGTATGAACAAACCGTTCTAAAATAATTCTTTAAATAAAAGTATGTTAAAATAATAATCGATCGGGGATGGTTCTACTTGGTCTTGATAATAAGTAGTATTCACTTAGATGCAATCAAAATGATAGTGAGAGTGTACACATAATAACATCCGCTCGGTAAAATGGTGTAGAAACAGCGAGAGAAGAAGAGGGGCAAAGGAGGAGGAAGAGGACAGGGGTCATTCATCTAAGCGAGTCCCCAGAATTCCTAGACAAAATCCAAGAGTCGCTTAGGCAAGTACTGACTCGCTTGAGCGAATGCCACACCTGAAGACTAGGCGAACAAGACGCACATGCGGACCCATATGGGGTTTCACTCAGTAAAATGGTTTATTTGGCACAAGGGTTTCACTCAAAAAACGCTCAACTTCCATTCACTCGGACCTTCCTCACTTGACTCTTTACTACCTTTCACTTAGAAAACTTCGCTCGGTCATAACTCCCTCGGCGATAATTTAGCCTCCTTCACTCGGTTATAGCTTCTTCGGATGTCCTCACTCGGTGAATACCCTATCCTTACTTCCCTCAGAAGGAACTCAAATTTCCACTTAGACACATCCAAATTCTCTTCACTCGGAACTCTCTCCCAACCAATCCCACTCAGACATTCTAACCTTCCACCCGGAAGGGGATCTCTCGATTATCCATCACTCAGACAAGGGCAGAAATTCCACCTAGTGGTGAAACAAACATTAAACTGATGGGCCCTCGCTCAACCAGGGATGGATCGACTCGGGTAAACCTCGCTCAGTAAAATACTGTCACAGCAAACACATGAAAATATAAACTAAGCACAACACAATGTTAGTTCACACCAGATTTAATTTAAGTCAGCATACAGGTAACATTACACGCTCGAAAAACTCCTTATACACAATTATATTAGACAGCTACTCAAAATCACTCGGGCCTTGGCATCGATCTCCCCCCTTGGCGCGGCTTCATGGCTCCGGCTTCCTCCCTGTCACTGGTTACTAAATTGAAAACAACAGCAAGGGTGAGTGTTTGGCATCATAATTAATATAGAACAAAATTAACTAGTTATAGATATAAATAAGCTCCATCCGACTGCATTCTCATCACTTTACAAATCACACTCGGAAACATAACAAAGGTCATCTGGCAAATATAACAATTTCACTCGGCAAATGTAACAAATGTCACTCGGCAAATATGTACATCACAACCAGTAATTCAACAATTATCACAACTGACTCTCAGATAAAATTTGACACCTAGTATCTGGATACTAAAAGGATCGACCTTCAGCTGGGAGTCCGACTTGACATCCCGTGAACCCGACTTGGTCCACCGAGCCCGACTTGGCTCCCCTTTCAACCACTGGGTCAAAGACCTCTGAGTAGCTTAACTGGGTCCGACTTGACCATTGAAGCCAAAACAGGGTAATTCATACCGTTGGTCGTCCTCCACCACATAATCACATTCCATCATATAAACACAAACATATCATTCCGATTACCACTTGCAACTATCAGAAACTGACTAGTGCTCACAGCGTAGGGCGACCGACTCGTCAAGCCCATCAACATAACATACTGATTATCTCAAGCATGACGTATTTCATGCCATTGTAAGTTATACACATATACATCCACACATAACTGATCCACATCATCTCAGCATTAAATATGTCAAGCGCATGACAAGGTTAACTCAACCACACACCCGATCTTCAGCTGATCGGTGTACACGGTCCCACATGCACAAACATAGGCACACCAAAATATTCGAGAACATTTTCTTACCCTGCTCATACTGTTCAATGACTCGGATAGGAAATAAGTCCTATTCTAATTAATCATAACCCGAACACCCCCTTACCTCGATTCCACGCTTTGATTATCTGCTCTCGGTGTCGGTCCCTTCCTCTGAGTACTGGATTCGCAGTCTCAGCTCCGTCACTCAGTCTTTCGTTGTCTAATCTACCACCTACGGGTCAGAGTGCAAAACCCATTAACTCAACGCCCTCAGCTCTTAGGCCACATTTGAGCTCACACTCACCAAAAGAGTGGAGAACAAACTCGAATACAGCCATGCATGGCCCTTGGCTACCAGAGAAACGAAAGGGATAAGGAGCCATAAATAAAATGGATCAGTGGACTCACCTTGAGGCCACGATCACAGGAATGAGGTTCGATTAAAGCTTTCACACGAATGGAGTCCCCCTTTGGGACATGCAATTCAGCAACGAGAGAGGAGAAAACGAAGGGGAACAGACCAAGAAGAAGAAGTGATTCGTGAATAATGAAGAGGAGAGAGAGAATTTCCTTTTATATAAAGCTCAGGGGCAAGACACTCTTTTCCTTATTTCATTTGCATTCTCATTAAAAGTTTTTTTTTAATCAATTTCATCTCATTGGATTCTTTTATAATTTCTGACCCACTATGCTTATTTGCTTTCTTAATGTTTAATTATTCGTAACTGTCTGTTACTTCATAAGAGCATCGATCCGAGCTGGATACCGACTAACCGGTGTCTAGGCGTAGTGCCCACACCTCGGTAATCCGAGCTATCTCTTGAGAGGTCGGACACTTCATCCGTCCTCACCTCTGTGTTATGCATATTTGTTTGCCTCAACCATACAAGAGGTTGATCCGGATTATAATTCCGAGCTAGGCGTTCTCCTCACACCGATTAATCCAAGACCATTCCAGGCACACCGAATAGGTGTCAATCACAAGACAGCACGTCTTTGCCCATTCTTCTCTACACAACCGATCTTCAACACCGTTTGATCCTCACATTTGAGACCGGCCTGACACCGGATTCCTTGACCCCGGTTCAGGCAGATCAAATATTAAATAAATCTCTAAAACATTTGCTAATATTTTCCACTCTCTATAATTTTTATTAAAATACCAGGAATGTTACACCACTGGCCGTGGGAAAAACCCACTGGCCGTGGAACTCACTGCCCCAATACCCAAAATTTTGAAAATTTCAAAAGAAAGAAACCCACTAGTAATGGGAAAAATCCACTGGCAGTGGGAAAAACCCACTGGCGGTGGAATTCACTACTTTCATGACCCAAATTGTGCAATTTCACAAACAGTGTGATCCACTGGCCGTGGGAATTTTCCACTGGCTGTGGATCACTCCCTGATACTCCAAAATCTATTTTTCAATCATGCCATGCCTTGGGACCTTAGATCATGCAATGCCTAGACCTTTTTATGCATAAAACCATTAAGAATCAATCATGTCAAAGCACAAAACATAAAGGGACATAACACCAATTCACTAAGCCTTTTTTATACCAACTCTACACATCATTTAAATCATCAAATCTGCTTCTAATTCATGCATAAACATTATGATCATAACCTCACACTTTAAATAATTCATCCATCCATGGATTTCCGTCAACATAAGCATCAATGCCATCAAAACGACTATTAAACTTTCATTGTCAATATTCACATGATTGTTTACAAAAGAATTGGCCTATTGTATACACATGTATAACAAAAGAATATAGGACCAATTATATATAAACTTAGGCCATAAATGCCATATCTATATCAACACTGTGACACCCTCGATTAACTAGGACAAATTCCCATACTAGAACATCCTACTTAATTAAGGAGTCACTGATATTTGTAAAAATATGCGAGTTTTTTTATTAGTGATCATCAGCATATGATTTAAAAAGAGTCCATCACATAGATTGATTCTTTTAAACAAAGTGCACTTAAAAGAGTACGGAGCTCACAAGCAGCTCCCAACTACTTCTACAAAATGACAACATAATAGAAATGTCAAGTCTACAATGATCTCGATGCAAACAGAAAATATACACAGTCGACGCTTCTAATCTGACGTCCTTTACTGTAGATATTCCAAGTCCTATCCACGTTCACCTTGACCTTCAGTTGATGATCACAGAAAGAGAAAAACAACAACAAAAGGGGTGAGTACAAAGCTCTCAACCCATAACATATGCATACAAGGGTGACTTCAATATTTTAAACTATAGAAAAGGTTACCCATAACATACCTTAGAATAGATGTACAAGACTTCACATACACAAAAAACAAGGATAATCAGAGGGTTAGTCATACAATTATGATATGCTATACATGTGTTAGATTCAATCTATTGTTCATCTAAATTTATTACCAATATGCAATAGGGCCCAACTTCCACTGAACAATCTTATATCTCAATAACCATCTACACAACAATCCCTCCTTATCCTACCTACCCAGCTAGAGCGACCAGATCTCTCCTCGTTCTAGTTTTCACAAAAGGGTAAGGACCCGTAGTCCAATCATCACAATGGTCAATCACACATCTCATCAGAACAGGCACTCAACGGCCATAGAAACCCCCGCCTCTCGTTGAAGTATATCAACGTTTGCCATGGGCTATCCGGCATCGGGCGTGAATCCGAGCCACTGGAGGTCCGCCCCCGATATACTCCCAAGACCACCCTCAAAGGATCGAGACGTCTGTTGTTTCTCTAGTGTACCCATCACTGTAAGCTTTAGGGGAATATCCCAACATCCTTCCTCAACTCCAAATGCAATATGTCATATGCTTATCTTATCACTAGGTTTCCCGAGTACTAGACAGAACCTTACTCGCTCAACGTATTTGTCTTTAAAGCGTGAAAGTATCCAAAGTAAAAATCTTTTCGTGTAGTAGGCACCAGGGACCAAAGTCTAATTATTACTACTCAAACTATTTGGCTCAAAATATCGGGATTATTCCCTAAGCAAGTCTTATAAAGAAATTTTCTAGTATGAAAATATCCAATTTATTTGTAAATCTTTAAAAGATATCTAAGTACATTTTGTTTATTAACTTTTTAAGGAAATAAATAACTTAATTTGTTTTGTTTCTTCATTCAAAATAGGAACTTTAAAAAATAGACTTTACCTTCAAGAGGAAATTAAGGACAAAATATATTTCTCATGGTTTTTCAATCATTTTCTAAGGTCGTTTCGTTGTATTGATTTACAACGAATGATCTTAAATTGATTTTGACTTTCTAAAATTTTCATAAATCCCTGGGTAAAATAATTTAAAATATTTATCCTAGTCCTATATTGAAAATAAAAGAATCCTTCTTTCTAAGGTAAGGATACACAATGGTTAATTTCCATTATTTGTCAAATGTCATTTTTTGTCGTATTTTATCTAGAAAATTCTGAACTGAGTGATTCCAAAGCTAAAAGTGTTTAACTTTTTAAAATAATAATTAATTATAGGTATTTTAAGTACTAATTCTTCCCACAAAACAGCCCTTACATGAAAAGTCACAAGGTGCTAAAATCCGTCATTTTAACATTTGTAAAAACGCATTTTAAGCACAAATCGCACGTCGGAATTTATCCCAATCAATTTTACTCATTTGGGTATTTTTTTGTTATGCTCAAAATTCATTTCTCATATCACAAAATACTCCTCCAAAACAATTTTTCCAAATTCCTCCGTTTACCCATAAAAACGCATTTTCACCGTTTCTAAGTTTACCGTTCGCGCCTAAACCCGGGTCCCTTCTTAATTCCTTTATTAATCATCACATCCATAATTTATTCTTTTTAATCAAACATAATATTCAACACTAAAAAATACAGCAACTTCAATCTTTCGTAACTTGCCAAGATATGCGTTTTAAAAGTCTTTAAATCATTTTCTTAGTATCGTGAACGTGTCATATAATTATTACAACTAAAAGCCACTCATTTCTTCTTTTAATAAAAATTCCAGAATTTAGTAAATATTCAAAAACTCATTTTTAACACATGAATTTAAAGACCAAGCCATGTAACCAAATCTGAATCACCAATTTCATTTTACGCAAGTTTATATGTTAGGATCTATTAACGTCAAATTATTCAACTAACTATTAAAATTTCCAGGAGCAACAATAGTTCGTTGTTAGTTATAAAAACTCATTTTAAGGTATTTTAGATTCTTAAAAATATTATCCACACCACAAGCCACTAATTTAAACCAATTAACACACAATATCCAACAATTATATCACATGCATGCATTTATAACAAAATTTCTGTAGCAACCAAAATTAGCAAGTTAGTAACTCCATTATTAAAAATTTTAGAATTTAAAGAATTAAATAAAATCATGGTTCAACCATGATACCACTTAAAAATATAAATTTTTCCAAAGGATTTTTCAAGATCTAAGCCATACAAACAAAGATCTTTAAGGATGAGTCAAGTGCAGGAGGTAGTCACTTGCTTATGGATTTAAGAGGTCTTCTGGGCCGAATTTGAAAATGGTCTGAACATAAAAGTTTTAGGGCTTTTTGTTATCTTAAATATGGTAAATGGAAAAAAACATTTCATTAATAAATAAGGGAGTTATGGCCCAAATACAAAAGTAGTGCAAGGCTGTGATGGGATTATAGTTTCTTGTAAAGATTATTTTTTTGGGCAAAATTGGTGGGGATTTGGGCTTTGTTTTCTTCATCAAAGTTATAGAGAAATGAGTTAAAAAAAATTTGGTGAAAGAACCATTAAATTTCATGGTAATACGAGGGAGAAACGTGAAAAATACTGAACATAGTGCAAGCAGTCACTGGAAAAACGTGAATCAGTGTGGTATTTTAATTTCTGGGATTTGTCCAGTAAGAATTGGCTCTCATAGTCAACATCAAAGTTGTAGATAAATTTGATATGGAGATTTTGGGACAAGAATGACTTGAATCCAATAACAGGAGAGGAAATTACACCCAAAATACGTATAGACACGCATTTTGGCTTACTCGGTTAACTTAAAATCAAAGTTTTTGGGCTTGGGTGGTTAAAACGGGCTTTGGGCTCTTTGTAAAAATTGTTAGGGACGATGTGAGGGATGTTTTGGGATAAGATAATTGACTCAAGTCACTCAGATAATTTCTGGGCCTAAACCGGGGGAGTTACACAGTTTAAATAACTTAGTCAAAACACTTGAAATATTTCTACTAGATCATTAACGTTTTAATTGATAAATCTCCGTTATCATGAGTGTTACCAAACACATTACCATCATTATTTTGATCGTCTCCATTTCTCACATAATTAAAGTAGGATATTCATCTCATACTCATAAAATCTTCTAAAATATAACTCAGCTATCACACACAAGCCAAGGGGCCGTAGCCCAATTATCAGTACACATAGAATTATCACAAAATTAAAACCATTAGCCTCAAAGACCTAACACACAAAATGAGGGTTGTTACAAACACCATTGTCATCAAATACATACATAATCCAAAACTCAAATGATTGTCGGTCAAGGCATTTCATTACCACTAATTTACCTTTTCCATCAAAACATAGAGTTCCAAAATAAGATGCATATATCTCACCCCATGCATATCCTGCATCACAATGCTAAAAAGACAACATGGAGAATGAGTTATACATTCTAAGTAATGAATATGAATACACTTGTGATTATGTGCATATGCATATAACAACATGTAGGCTTTGCGTCAAAAACACCAATTATCATCACAACTCCATCATCATATCGACATATACATAATCATAATCATCAAATAAAACTTACAGCAAAGCACATACACATGCATACATCATTGCCCTTCATCTTATTAGGCTAACATAAGCATCATCACTAATACACAAGGTCTTTTCATCACATATAATTTTACTTATTGTCTGTAGGTTTTCTTTTAGCCATTTAAATCATCCCCAATCCAATCTCACCCTCATTTTGGCATATCACCATGCTATATGCAAATGCTCTTAGGCTAATTCATATGCACAAGAATCATATTCATAAAAAACACTTACAGATCCAACTATGGGAATACCAATCATCAATTGTGGGTATCAAGCATAGATATATAATCATGCCCCTACTGTAGTAGAAAAATATATACACATATATGCATCAAATCTCAATTTTTATAGGTACTAAACCGCATCGTCCATCTTGCCACACTAGTCATCTTCACCATGGCAGCTGTGATCCAAAGGACCACCAGGGACACCTCCTCCTCAAAGAGCCACCCTACTAGGTCAATCACACGCAGCTCCCCGTAGCTAAGCATGGGCAGCTTCGACTCTACCACTGAGTCACTAGGGTAAACAACAACGCTCGTGCACAGAGCCACCTTCCCACTAGGCCAACCGGAGGAACCCCTAACATCCCTTACCAAAAGCTACGCAATATGCCATGGATGCAATGCAAATGCCAATCATATAAAATCTCATATTATGCATCCTATCTTGCCACTCATCAATCATCACCATCATCAACATCACCACCCAACTCTTAGTGGATTTTAATTTCATTGATTATCGCCATTGTTTTAAATTTTAGTGTGGCATTCACAACATTTTCTATCAACACAATTTCAACTCATAAATACAAGTTTATTCTTGCATTAATCACAATGGCATCAACAATCATCAATAGTAATATTCGTCAATATTCAAGGGTATGCCCAACAACAATATCCGTTTTCATTCAATAACAATATTCATCATTTAATATTTATGGTGAACATACATACATTCACAATAACACAAGACACAACATTTGCCCCAAAGTCTCATGACAATTATCAATCACCACAAAGCATACCACTAATATTCCAAATGCATATCACACATTTGCCAAGCACAATAACATCACAATTCATCAATACAACATAGGCAAGGCAAACATATGCAATGTCACATACCACAATCAACTAATACTCAACTCATGCATTTAGAATATAAACTTCTCTCCTACCTCAAGAGAAGTAATCTGAGCGATTTGAAAGTCCTGCCTCGTCATTCGGAATAGATCCTACATTAACATATATACAAATCTCAATCAGTTGACCTATCAAGGCATTAATTTCAAATTCTAAATATTCACCATTATATCTAAAACACTTAACATGTCTTAAACATGTTATAAACACCAAATTTCTTATTTGTTAGGTTTCAGGAATTCTTTCCCATTAATCCACATTCTCTAAAATTAAATGACTACAAAACAACTCCTAAGTCACCAACACATACTAAATGCCACTTCTACTAATTTCACCAACTTAGTGCCTTCCACATTCTCTTCATTCCTCAAACTCTCAACATCAATAGTTAGTGTCAGCCATTCCAAAATTCACTTCCTTATCCAAAATCATTCTTAAGACAATGAACCCCAAATTCATCAAATTTTTCCAAATGCCCTAATTTCCACATGTTAGGGTTTTTATCAAAAATTGCCAAACATCAATTCCAACCATTTCTTTGCATCACTTAGGCATTTCCAAGACAACAACATCATATTTATATCATTATCAACAACAACAAAATTCCCAATGGCCATTTACCTTAGGATTTATTAACCAAGTGGCCTCAATTACTCAAGAGGGGGGGTGAATTGAGTATTAAAAATTTTACTTGGAATGCTTTGAAATTAACTCTTTAATAAGTATACTTGATGAAGATGATAAGTCTAATCGCAAGTAATAACAATTTATACACACGACAAAATAATAAACACTTAATATATGGCAAGTAAATTCACTTAAAGAGTTTAAGTAATATTCAAGATAACAATTAGTAATATCAAATTAATCGTTACACTATTTTAAACAATTAGAAAAGTAATAATTAATTTTAACATGATTAATTCAAGAATATTACTTAAATAACTTCTACAAATTTAATCTAAGTGATTTACAAATTTTATCAAGCTAATGGAATATGCACTTTAATTTTAATAAGTTAATGATAAAGTAACTTAATAGATTGAGTTATAAACACAAATATTTAGCAAGCAATTTTAAGTACACAAATTAAATGAGTGTAGGGAAGAGAGATTTGCAAACCAATATATACGAGTTCCACCACACCGGTGTACGTCTCGCCTCCAAGCAACCCACTTGGAGGATTTCCACTATTGGAGATTAGAGATACAACTTTGAGCAATCGCGGCTTCCTAGTGTCCCACACTCAAGAACCTAATTCGCACAAGTACAAGGGCACCCCACCCAATCTCACAATTTTACAAGGTTGAACCCCAACCCAAAACTCTAAGATTTTTGGTGTTTAAGTGTACAAGGATAACTCTCCAATAGAGTGGATATACAAATTAAAGCACTTGAGAATATTTTCCTTTCTAAGAAAAAGTAGGCAAATTTAGCACTCAAAAATTATTTTTCTCTCTTAATTAATAATATGCAAATTTAGCACTCAAAAATATTTTTCTCTCTTAAGTAATAATATGCAAAATACTCAAAAATATTTTCCTAACTCTCAAAATAATTAGTCAAAATAGAACAGAGAGATTAAGAGAAATAAAGAGAGCAGCGTGAGAGAGGAAATAAGTGCAGAGGAAAATGCTTCACTACCTTGGTACTCTTTGCTGCTTCTTCTCCTTCTCTATTTAAAGGTATTTCATGGCATGGCTCATGCAATTTTAAAATCCAACAGAGTGATGGTGCCTTGCATAATAAATTCCAGCGTGACATAGTGGAACATGGAGTGGCACAGTAGAGTCAGGCATATTTCAGTCTCTGTTTGGAACAGTTTGGACAGTGCATGGTGGAGCATGGAAGGTGCAATTTTTGCTCAAAGAGTGATGGTCCATTGTTGTTGTTAAATCATAGTGCAATATGGTGAATATTGTATGGTGAGTGCAGATGGTGGAGCGTTTTTGGCACTTGAACTTTTGAGGCTTCAATTTAAATTCCAGAACCCATTTGCATTGAATGAATCAATTTTTCTGAGTGTATTTGTGTAAGTTTCAGCGCATGACTCGACTCATGGTAGGGAAGAATGGATTCATCTGTATAAAAATGCAATCCTGGGTGCTGTTTCTTCTTGTGAATCGATTCCTAGCAGGGGGAATCGATTCCCAACTCAATGAATCGATTCCCAGGCCTTTTGAATCAATTCCTTCATGTTTTAAATGGCATGAATCGATTCCTTGCTTCATGAATCGATTCATGAAGCTGTTCTCCTTCAAAGTAATTATGTTTTGACCCTCCTGGTTTTGTTTTTCATGTTTTTGACCCCGATCATGAACCTTCTTGCATTTTGACTCTTTTGTGATTATGTTTTTCATGATTCTTCCTCCTTATCTTTCAAATTGATATGTTTCTTTGAATTCTTGAACACTTTGTTTGTCATAATCAAAATCTGTTTCAACATAAAAACACATTCTCCCCCTTTTTGATGATGACAACAAATGTTTATCTCTTGGGGTGTTAGTCTCATAATAATGCAAACAATTTAGACATAGAGAACTCCCCTTTACACATACTACTTGTTATACATATAATTGGATACCAATTTGTTATTTACACATGTAATTGGATATCACTTGTTGTATAGAAATATTATAAAACTCCCTTTTAATCAAGCAATTTTAACAAGGATAGATATAGATGTTGATTTTAGATATTATCTCGCCCTTTGACATCATCAAAAATTAAGAATATATATATTTGTTATTATAGAGAGCTAGATACCATTTGCATATAAAACTCCCCCTTAAACATACAACATATATCACCGAGTAATTCGTATCATCAGAGCATCGTGGTAGTGTAAGCAAGTATAATAAACATAATGATATTCTCTCCTCCTTTTGGCTAAATGATGTCTCGTGGAAATTGATTCACCTACATGTGAATCGATTCATCTAATTGTTTTTACGCAAGTTTGAAGAATAATGTCACTAGAAAGGTGTTTTGTGAGGGGTTCTTCAAGGATTTTATAATTTTGCAATTGCCAATGATTTTGTTTCATGAAAAGTTCAAGAAAATCAAAGGCCATTTGACATTTGCTTTTGAGATCCATGTGGTGCATAAGAGATTAGTTTGTTCAAAATATGTTTAATTAAGTAGATGCTACCTGGGGACTCAAAATAAGACAAGAGATTTGTAGAGCATTAATATGATTATTGAAAATGTGAGTATCTTTTTAATGAAAAGATTATATATATATATATATATATATCGCAGAGTAAATCACTATGTTCAAAGAATTAAAGATTTATGAAAGAGATAAGTCAAAATCTTTAAGTTAAAGATATATAAAACTATGTTCAAGTTGTAAAAATATTTTTAAAAGTCATGAAAATAAAGCAATTAAACAATTTTCAAAATACCTAATTCCCTTCTAATATTTATAAATTGTTCTTTCTGAAGGGGTTTAGTAAAAATGTCCGCCAATTTTTTGGAAGTTTCAACATATTCAAGAACAAAATCTCTTTTCAAAACATGATCTCTAATAAAATGATGACGAATTTCAATGTTTTTAGTCCTTGAGTGCATGACAGGATTTTTGGAGATATTTATGGTGTTAGTGTTATCACATTTAATAGGCACTTTGTTTAAAACAACACCAAAGTCAAGAAGTTGTTGTCTCATCCAAAGAATTTGAGCACAATAACTGCCAGCTGCAACATATTCTGCCCCAGCTGTTGATAAAGCAACACTTACTTGTTTCTTGCTATGCCAAGAAACAAGGGAACTACCAAGCAAATGACAAGTACCACTAGTACTCTTTCTATCAAGTTTACAACTAGCAAAGTCAAAATCAGAATATCCTATAAGAATACATTCAACGCCTTTGGGATACCATAAACAAATATTTTAAGTACCCACAAGATATTTCAAAATTCTTTTTACGGCAGTGAGATGTGATTCTTTAGGACATGCTTGATATCTAACACACATACATACAACAAACATGATATCAGGCCTACTAGCTGTTAAGTAAAGTAAAGAGCCTATCATACCTCGGTATTTAGTTATTTCAACATCCTCACCTTTCTTATCTTTATCCAAATAGCATGATATGCTCATGGGTATGGCTATTTCATTTGCTTTATCCATTTCAAACCTTTTGAGTAGTTCTTTACAATATTTCGTTTGACTAATGAAAGTTCCTTCTTTAGTTTTCTTAATTTGTAGCCCAAGGAAGAATGTAAGTTCTCCCATCATCGACATTTCGAATTCATCTTGCATAATTTTGGCAAATTCTTGACAAAGAATTTCGTTAGTAGCCCTAAATATTATATCATCAACATAAACTTGTACCAAAAGAATGTCATTGCTTTTACGTTTTATAAATAGCGTAGTATTATAACACCCCAGATTTTCTGTACTCGAATCCCGATGTGATCGTCATAATTAATGAAAATGCGAATAAATTTTTTTTTCCGCGTTTGAAAATATTTCCAAGACTTCACCATGATCACATCAAGACCCAAATCACAGAAAACCCAAGAGTGAGATTAAATAACCCTAAGCTGGATCGATAGATAAATTACCCATAACGGTATACGAAAATAATAGTGTTTATAGCGGAAGAATGTGTATACCGGGCACACGTCTAGTCCCATATATGACGATATGAGAAAAGGCTCGGCAAAGTATGCAATGGCATATCGTAAACCTAATAGACAACCATCATCATTTTACATAATTACATAAGCATGCAATGCCTAAGATATAATTATATACATATTCATATACATTCGGGGATGATCTCCCGACTACCACGATCATCAATGAACTTCAAATCATCACTTACATATTACCTTTATGTTCACCATTCACAAATCCAAAGGATTATCATTATACATATCCAAATCCATTAAAACATCTATATCATTATAAACAACTTATTCATTTCATAAGTTTAATACATAATAGTTCACAAATGATGCCGGCCAAGGCACTTCCTTATAATTCTAAACATTTGCTAGCTTATCATAAAGCCCAATATCAACACCACTAAAAAAAAACCTTTTAGCGACGGAAGAAATTGGTCGCTAATCAATGGAATGGCCGTCGCTAAAACCATTAGCGACAGCATTTCAGACGGGACAGAGGACGTCGCTAAAACCCTCGTCGAAAACACATCAGCGACCAAATACATGTCGTCGCTACCATATTGACGGCGTAAGGCCGTCGCTAAAATCGTCTCTGCCCCAATAACTCCAGCCGTCGCTAAGTGTTGCCATACAGCGACCTAAAAACCCCGTCGCTACTAGCAACCACCAGCGACCACCATACGCCGTCGCTATAGGTACTCATGTAGCGACCACTGAGGTCCGTCGCTGTTTTTAACAATACAGCGACGACGAGGTCCGTCGCTAGTGGTATTCATGTAGCGACGAGAAGATCCGTCGCTATTGGTATTCATGTAGCGACGACAGGATCCGTCGCTAGTGTTAAACATGTAGCGACGACTAGATCCGTCGCTGGTGTTATTCATGTAGCGACGACTAGATCCGTCGCTGGTGTTATTCATGTAGCGACGGTCCTTTACCGTCGCTAACTGGAATTTTTAAATTTTTTTAAAATTGGTTCAATATTGACTGGTTTTGTTAATTTAACTTTAAAAATATATTAATATTTTGTATTTTGTATTGGCTGATAAAATTTTATAATTAAATTTAAATAATTTTTTTAAAATATTAAATTATTATTAAAAACAAAAAAATAAATTAAATTTATTTATCAAATAGGTTGAATTATTAATGATAGGTACAGTAAGGCTTTTTGATTTGAATTTAGTTAGCAATAAATATTGACATAATAAATGAAGAATGACCAAATAAATACTGAATAAAATATAACATAAAAACTAAAAATCAAATATACAATGTGTATAAATAATAAAAATACAATCATGGTGGTGGGGGATCCTGGGGTGGTGGTGGGGGCGCCTGGGAAGTGGGGGGAGGTAGCCTCGCCATCAACTGCATCAGTAGCTCCTGCTGCTGAGCAAGTTGCCGACGAGTCTCGGCGTGCTGCTCCTCGGCCTTCTGTCGGTCCGCCTCGGCCCGCTCCAACAGCAGCTGCCTCTGACGTCGCTCCTCCTGTAGCTCATCGTTCAGGTTTTGAATTACCTGAACGACCTCAGTCGGAAGACCAGAGGAAGACGAAGAGGAAGGGGTCTTCCCCTTTTTCGCCAGCTGCGTGCCGACGCCACCCAATCCAAATACCCTCCCTTTCTTGTTCACACCGCCAACAGCCTCCATATAGATGGCGTTGTCGTCAGAACAAGATAGGGTGGGAGGAACCTCCCCTTCAGGAGTGGAAGCCACCAGGTCTGCCTCCTTCTCGGCCCTCCTGGCCTGATACGCCTCCTGTAAATTCAAAACCAACGATAGGATTAGTAAGCTGATTTGTAAATTATAAGCATGTGTCAGTTAAAAGTAAATACCGCTAGATCCTTAGTCTTCTGGTTTACCCATGCACCGGCTTTGTTCTTCTTGGTCATTTGCATGACCTCAAACAAAGAAAGCTCCCGGTGCTCCCTCAACTCCTGTGGTGGACAAAAACATTGAGTAACTTATTTATAAACATGTAAGACGAATCATAATAGAAATGTTTAACATAAATATACTTACAAATCTTTTCTTGTGCTCGAGGGTTGAAATGCTCTAGTGGTGATGGAGTCGTCTGCTGTCCTGGGGTGGGAGTCCCCTGCTGGGATGTCGGGGTCCTGGACCCACCACCCCTACTGAAGGGCAGTCGACGTCCCGTCATCTGTGGATAAAATCATGAAAAGAAAGGTTAGTCTCAGGATATATATAAACCTATGTAACATTTTGTTTAACGACTACATACTCTGTGTCTGTTTCAGTTTCAAATTCCCCCTCAGTTTCAGTGTCACTGTAGTTATCTGTTTGAACAAGTTCATCAGTATCCAAATCAGCCCTAGACCATTTTGATCGAGAGACAAGGTCTTTGTCAATGTGTTCACCCCCCGTAGTGGCGAGTGTCTCATCCATTATGACTGGATCAATGTTGAACAACAAATCGGCATCGTTGAGCTCGTGTGGTGCAAGCTGATAAGCGTCCTCTACCTCCTCGGAGACATTGTTAGTGATCTGACTTCGGACCTTGGCCTTGATTACTACATACCAGTCCCGATGTCCTCCCGGGAAGTCGGTGTAATAAACCTGCTCAGCTTGTTGGGCAAAAATGAAGGGATCAAACCCTTTATATCTACCATTCTTCTTGACCTCAACTAAGCCGTAGTTGTTGTCAACCTTTGTTCCAACACCGATTGTGTTGTCGAACCAATCACATTTGAATAGAACAATATCTCTTCTTAGTCGTCCAGAGAACGAAACTTCAACAATCTCTGTCAGCACTCCATAAAAGTCTTCTTCCAACTGTCCGGCGGTGCCTTTAACACAAACCCCGTAGTTATGGGTGCGCATCCCTTCACTCCATTGAAGAATATTAAACTTGTAGCCATTTACGTAGTAAATAGGCCATTTTTTAACAGTTTTCACCGGCCCCCAAGAAAGGGCTTGGAGTAAAGAATCTTCAATATGGTTGTTAGGGTCTTGTATCTATGTACAACATAAAAAGTAGGTCATCGTTAGATAACGGGAGTTAGAAGCAAATAGGCTTAAAAACACTTGGTATACGGGTCTTACGTGTTGCGCGAACCAACCAACGAACATGGATGACACCTCACTATGAATTTGGTCATCAGTTAAATCATTTTGCTCAAGTTTTAGCATATCTGTGTATAAGCTATTCAAAGGAAACAAATTTAGATACTATAAAAGCTACGTTAAGAATGTATAATATAACTTGTATAACTTACTCAATAAAGGGTTCCACTTCTGGGCAATTGAGAAGAATATACAAGTGAGCCGCCTTTCGATCTTTCTCATCAATGTAACATTTTGTGAGCCTGCCCCCCGGGTGACCAGGATAGTTGAAAATCGATGTTTGTTCATCAAACCCTGTGCGGCTGGCTACCCCAAGATTGCAGGGAATTCTACTCATTCTAGTTTCTATCTCCGTCAGAAAATAGAAAGAAGCAAAGGTTGTCATTTCTTCGACTAAGTATGCCTCACAAATTGATGCTTCAACGCAGGCTTTGTTCGACACTTTATCTTTTAAAGAGCGTAAGAATCTTCAACATCATTAACAAGATAGTGTTAAGTTAGAAAATACTATTATAAGCACGATTTGCAAGGAAATTAAAGAGTTCACCAAGCATTCACCTTTCGAATGGATACATCCAACGATACTGCACTGGGCCACCAACCAAGGCCTCGTACGGTAGATGGATAGGCAAATGCTCCATGGAGTCAAAGAAACTTAGTGGGAAAATCTGCTCCAACTTACAAATCAATACCAGGATAGTTTCTTCCATCTTCACAAGTTTCTCCACAGTCAATGAAGTAGCCGTCAACTCCTTAAAGAAGTGACTCAACTCCACTAACGGTTTCCAAATAGGATTCGGTAAGGCATGAAACGCGTACGGGAGTAGTTGTTGCATAAACACATGGCAATCATGACTTTTCATGCCAAACACCCTGCCCTCCTTCACGTCGACACATCTACTCAAGTTAGAAGCGAATCCGTCAGGCAGGGTCAACCCATTCATCCAAATACACACAACAATCTGTTGTGGTCTAGTTAAAGCATATTTTGCATGGGGTTTAAACATTCTTCCACGTCCCGCATCCCTTAACTCTAACTCCTTCCTGGAACACCAAATCGGAAGGTCTAGACGACTCTTCTCGTTGTCCTTTGTTCTCCCTTTGATGTCCATAACAGTGTCAAAAATATTCATGAAAACATTACGTTCAGTGTGCATGACATCAATGTTGTGTCTTAACAACAAGTCTTTCCAATATGGCAAATCCCACAAGACACTCTGCTTCACCCAGTGGTGTTCCTTACTGTAACCCGCAAACTCCTTAACACTCTTGTCCCAGATGTAAGGATACTCTTCGACCCTCTGCCAAATGCGTGCACCAGATAACCTACGGGGTAGAGGTTCATTAACAACCTTGTTCTTCTTAAAAGCGGTTTTGTTCCTCCTAAACGGGTGATCCAACGGTAGAAACTTTCTATGACAGTCAAAGAAACTTGTCTTGCCACTAACAGGGAGTGATTCCCCCCCGGTATGTTCCATGCATACAGGGCAAGCAAGCTTCCCAGATGTGGACCATCCAGAAAGCATACCATAGGCCGGGAAGTCGTTAATAGTCCACATCAAAACAGCACGCATCATAAAGTTGTTCTTCAAAGACGCATCGTATGTCATTACCCCGACATCCCATAATTGTGATAACTCTTCAACCAACGGTTGCAAAAACACGTCTATGTTCGCCTTTGGATTTTTGGGTCCTGGAACCAGTATAGATAGAAACATGACCTCCCTCTTCATACACATATCAGGAGGCAGATTGTATGGGGTCAGGATGACTGGCCAACAGGAATAAGCTCTTCCGTATTGACCGAACGGGTTAAACCCATCAGTACATAAGCCAAGTCTTACATTGCGCGGCTCGCCTGAAAAGTCCGGATATAGCTCATCCAAACACTTCCATGCTTTCCCGTCGGAAGGATGGCAAAGAAACCCCTCTTGTGTTCGGTTCAGAGCATGCCAACGCATGTGTTTTGCCGTGGACAATGAGGCATACAGGCGTTGAAGACGCGGTGTTATAGGGAAGTACCACATTTTCTTCCTGACCGTCCGGGTTACCTTCCCTCTCCTTTTAACGGTCTTGTAGCGTTCCTCATTACAATGCAGACATTTTGTGACACTCTTGTCTGCAAACTCATTTCTGAACAGCATACATCCACCAACACAACACTCTATCTTCATACAACCCAACCCCAAGTTTGCCACTTGTTTCTTAGCACGGTACAGGTTTACTGGCATTCTGTGATTAGTAGGCATGGTGGAACCCATCAGATTGACCATCCTATCAAAACAACCTCCAGAAAGATTATAATCTGCCTTTAGGCTTAAAGCAGCTAGGGAGGCGGATAACTCAGTGTGACTGTTGCACCCCTCCCACAATGGAGTCTGAGCCGCCGCCAACAAATCATAAAATCTCTTCACCTCCGGATTAGGATCCTCCTCTACATTGTCAGAGTCCCCATGACCTGCTTGGTCATTATGTTCCAGCATACGCCTGGTGGAGGGTCCAACATGATCCATCACCATTTGTTCTATGTTGTTGTATGTATCCCTGTTTCCTCCAACCTCGTAGTAAGACTGTTGCACGGTTACGTCTGATGGTCTACGCGGTAACTACTCACCATGGTTGTACCAGCAATGGTATGTTTCCATGAACCCTTTCTCAGTTAGGTGGCACATGACATCATCCGCGTATTCAAAACTCATGCATTTACACCTTGAGCACGGACAACGGATCTTCTGAGTCACTTCAAATCCAGGTGTGTTTGCCGTAGCGAACGGAATGAACTCCAATAGCCCCGTCATAAACTCCTCAGTCACTCGCCGACTACGATCTAGTCGGTTGTACATCCATCGCCGATTTTCCGGTACCTACATTTATAATATCTAACAAGCACGATTTCTGTTATGTTACACCCATCAGATTGTTATTTAACTATCGGTTGTGAATCACTCTATCTCTTTGATGTTGCAAATTGGTGGGGCCCTATCCCATTCGGGATGAATATGCAACCATCCGTAACCCATCCCATAATTGTATGTCGTCTATCTTGAGTTGAATGAATGTTCATTTGAAATTTCGGCAGCATTTCGCATTGGTCCCCGAGTACACGGAGATACGTACGGTATGAAACACCACACGCAGACATGCACCCTGGGGACAATACGAAACACCATAACCGAAATTTCAAATGAACATTCATTCAACTTCTCAAGATAGACCATATACAACATTGATGGGTTACGCCCTACAAGTTACAAATTCATACCAAACTGTCCAACCGGGACAATTCAAGCTCCAACACAACACGGTACATCAACCGGTTGTTTTGAAACTTGAACGGGAATCTAATGGGTACACACACGACTAAACCCTACATTATTAAAGTTGAGTTTCATTTTTTAAGTTCCCTAAGAAAGGGAGTCTACCGAAATTTTGGCGGAGTCTCCCCTGTAAACTAGACATTTTCCAAATTTACAAACGGCCTGTTACATATAGAAAACTGCCCAGTATTGCTAAATAAACATATCATACGCATTGTATATGATATTCAGAGTTATGAACACCAAATCATGTTTTCAATATATAAAATCAATGTCTACTGAGCTCTACTCTCCACTAACAAGCAACATTACACATGCATCGTAAATCATGTTATCAGCATACAAAACCAATGCCTAATGAGCTCTGCTCTCCACTAACAAACAACATTACACATGCATAAAAAATCATGTTATCAGCACACAAAATCACTGCCTAATGAGCTCTGCTCTCCACTAACAAACAACAATCAACATACATACACTTCAAAAGATACAACACACATAGCCAGAAAGTTAGCGTTAGGGGATTACCTGGGAATGAGAGATAGCGATGAAGACAAAGCTGATGAGGGCCGAACACGAACCACGTGTAAGGTGTCTTGGTCTGCATGACAAAGTCTAGTTAGAATAGAAATTGAGTAATCAAAAGAAAAATTTTTATTGGCCTTTGCTAATCATACATTTTCAATGAACTTTAGCAAGGTTGTCAGACTCGAGAGTCTACCAAGACTCGTTTTGGCTAGGTAGACTCGACTCGCTAACTCGACTCGTAAACTCGTAAGAGTTTACGAGTTTACCTCATGCTAAAAATTGTATCAAATTAATATTAGGCATGCATCCAAACAATATATAACATACTAAAATAGTTAAAAAATAAATAAACGCTTCTACCAGCGGGTATGACTAACATATTACCTACACACGTCACGTTGCATTGCTATTAAACTAGTCACTAAATTCTGGTGGAGACCAAAGAGTGTAGAGAAACAATTGAGGAAACAAGGAGTTAGAGGCAATTCATACAAGCTTTTGTATTTTAAAAGAGTTAATTTTTGTACAGTGACTCAGATACCATTCCTTTCCAAAAAATTTTTGAGGAGGAGGATGATCATGGCCCGTGGGTTTTGGGATGGAGGAGGGTTTTGGGATTTGGACATTTCCACTCCTAAGACGCTTGATGGGTTGGCATGTCCTGTTCCTGGAGACCCTCTCCCTTTGGGTTTGTCCCGTGGCACAAAGCTTTCCAGACCCCGACAGCTCTATTTCATGCACTGTTTCATGCACGCCCCTCTCATTCCTTCCTACTCCATTCTCCATGGCCTCTCTCTCCACCGTGTCCTCTCCCTCCCCCTCCTCCATGACTGGTAAGTCTCTCCCTTCCATCTTCTTACCTCTGCTTTTGTTGCCTGACCATGTGTCTGCTCTGCAACTTTTTCAGGTTTCTATTTTTAAATGGTCAGTTCAATTTGCAGAGATTTGTTTCCTTTGTTAAGATTGAACCCAAAAAGCCTAAGGGCCTTTCCTCTTGGTTAAAAACCATTGGGAGACATCTGTAGAAGAAATCACTGTATGCCCTCCGCTTCTTCTCTGAGTTACAGTTGACGCCGGATGATATTTTACTTTTAGGCTTAGATGCATATGGCTATAGTGATCAGCGTCGTGCAAAAGCAGTCCTACATCATAAGGCAAGTGTCAATATGTATCCTCTTATGAATTTCTAAGTTTTACGACCCTGCAGGTTAGATTTTGTGGACTAGTAACACTTGAAAGGAGCGATATATATACCTACATTAAATCTAGTGAACTAATGTTTTATGTGGAATTTATGATTAATTTTAGGTTACCCCTTAGCCTTAGTTGTCAAATTCAAGGGGCAAGGAAAGTAATTTGCAGCAGATTGGTTTAGAACCCAGAGGGCTATAGGTCCAAAATTCTGCATAACCATTTAAAATGAAGATGACATTGTAATTTCAATCACAAGACTAACTAGAAGGGTAGATAATGTAGAATGAAACGGAACTGAAAAACTCTTGGAATCGGTGCAACCGTATGACATATTTCTTTCAAATCATCACGTGTCTGCCTCAGGGATTATTGGTGAGTTTTCTCCTTGTTTGTAACATTTTTGCTAACACATTCTACAATTGGACAACTATATTTTACTTAGTGAAGAAGAGGAGAAACTGTCAGATTTTTTCCTTAACGTGTCAAATTCTTTGTTTAATTATTCTATCATTAGATGGAAGGATTTGGGAGCCTTTGGGATGTATTACTTGAGGTGGTGGGTACAAAGAGTGTATATTTGTAGGCTTAGTAGCGAATGGTGAACAAGACAAGAGTATGTTGCCATTGATTATGAGTATCTTTTCTTTTGCGAGTTGCCACAAGCATTTTGTGTTACTTTGGTTATAGATGCTTTTAGTATATGCTTGTTATTTCCTTGAATTCTTTAATGGTAAGGTGCTGCTGCAACCACTGCTTTTGGGGATACTTCAATTCAATTTATAACTTCACTATACAAAAACTAAAACTAACCTACTCAAACTGTTTAGATATTAATATCTATATTAATATTTTGTATTATACCCCTAAGTAAGATTAATATCCTGTATAAGCTTTACAAGTTATTTTAGAAATTGAGGGTCACCAGGCGAGCAATTTATTTTCTTCACAATGACATTGACATTGACAAACCAACCTGCATGTTGCAGAACAATTAGTATGATTTATACTCTCTATGTCCAAATCCTGAAACGTTTCTACACATAGCAAATCAAATCAAATCCCTAGCTTGTGTCTTCAGCCTCAAAATAAAATATAATAAAAAAAAGTATATTCATAGAGGGAAGACAACAAGAAGATCGGATACAAAATACAAGCGTGTTTTCCTGTTGAGGGTGAAGACAGGTCCGTGCAATAACAGATTCATGTTTCCATGAATATGGAAAGTATACCAATACCGTCCTTTTAGATATCAAATTTGTCATTCTCCAAATAAGAAAAGATATTTCATCAAACAAAACAAGAAGTACAAGACCAGAGGTTGCAATACTGAACAAAGAAACACATGAAAGGCACAAACTGGTTGCATTATTAGACAAAGAAACACATGTAATGTATGGCACAATTTCTCTCTAAAACACAAAGGATAATGAACACAAGCTTTACAAGTTTGTTACCTGTTTGCTACACCTGATGGCAGACTTAGCTTTTTCTTTCAGTTCACCGGTGACTCTGCCAGTGAGGGAACTTCTGAACGGAGACGGAGGGGGAGACAGCTCCAAGCCAGGGACGGGACACAGGGAGGGAGGTCGACGGCTGGAGGAAGAAGGGAGGAAGGGAGGGAGGTCGACGGCTGGAGGGAGGTTGACAGAGGGAGGGACGGAGCCTCGAACGGCCACAACTTCCAACGAAGAGGGTCACCGTCGTTTGTGAGGGGGAGACGGAGGTTTGGAGCTTCGTGAGAGAGGTCGTGGTGGTTTGGTGGTTCGTGAGGCGCAGAGAGGGAAAAAAGAGGGATTAGAGGCTTGGGGTGGAAAGGTGATGGATGGGGATTGAAGAAGGGGGAGACGGCGGCTGAGAGGGGCAAGGGAGCGGTAGGGCAAATGAGAGGGAAAGGGGTTGCTCGAAGATACATTAAAAACTTAGCGACGGCTAATATCCGTCGCTAATAACGTCACTACAATTAAAACTTTTAGCGACGACAAGAGAAATCCGTCACTAATCTCCTAAAAAGTAGCGACGGGGTCACCCTACCGTCACTACCTTCCCTTCTTAAAAGTAAAAACATGGAGGGAAGACGAAAATCATAGCGACGGAAAACTAATCCCGTCACTAATCTCCTGAATATTAGCCACGGTAAGAGAACTCTGTCACTAATCTCTTAAAAAGTAGCGACGGGGTCTCCCTACCGTCACTAACTTCCCTTCTTAAAAAAAACTGGAGGGAAGACGAAAATCATAGCGACGGAACACTAAATCCGTCACTACTCTCCTGAATGTTAGCAACGGTAGGACAACTCCGTCACTAGTCTCCTGAATATTAGTGACGGAGTCCTCCCACCGTCGCTACGACCCTTTCTTAAATTAAAATAAGGCCAAAATAATAGCGACGACGTGGGGAACCGTCACTAGAACAAAACATAGCGACGCCGTTTAGCCGTCGCTAATGTTTGGCGCCAACAAAAAACCATGGAGGAAAAGCAAAAAAGGAGGATCTGAGAATATAGCGACCGTACTAGCGACGGTGTTTATATTTGGTAGCGACCGATTCCTCTTTTGGTCGCTAAATGCGTCGCTAAAACTTTTTTAGTTGCTCTTTATTTAAAGCGGTCGCTAACGCGGTCGCTAGTTAGCAACGGTAGTCGGTGGTCGCTAATTTGAGGTAGCTGTTTAGGGTTTTTTTAGTAGTGCAAGTCCTAGACTTGCCAAAACACCAATTCATACCATTGTGTTAGGCTTCGGGAATTCCTTTCCCAAAACCAAGATTCTCTAAATCTCAAAGGGCTAACTATACCCAACAACATCAACATCACCTCCCTTATCCATAATACATCCAATCATCATATAAATCATCTATTTGCCATCATTGTCACTCAAATTCATTATAAGCCCTCTTAGCTTCACTCAAAGCCATCAACAATTCACAAAATTCAAGTGACACACCTTATGGTCTAAGGCCTCATCAAATCCTCATCTTAACTTATCTATTCATCATCAATGGTTATCCACCACCATCATCATCATTATCATCATCATAGTTGCCAATACTCAAGGGGTTCAACTCCTCTAATCACATACACACTCATATGCACTCATCACCCAATCCTCAAGAATCAACACCAATCTTTCAAACATTCATCTCCTCATATAAAATCGTTCTAAGACATCAAAATCATCAAAATCACCTATTTAGCCAAAACCCCCAGTTTACCATACTTAGGGTTTCCCCTAAAATTTCCCATCAACAATCAACAATCATTAATTTCAACCATTTATATACATTCATAGGTTAACAACAATGCATCCCACTCATCATCAACAATAACACTAAATCTCCAAGGGTTAATCAACCTAGGGTTTGGTTCCTCAAGCCATTTTCCATCAAAATAACACCCAATCATCCATCATAATACTTAAATAGACTCAAAACCATAAACAAGAGCCATGGGTGTTCAAGATCTTACCTCTTTCTCCAAGCTCAAGTTCCAAAACGAAAATAAGGGAAAAGGAAGAAGAAGAGAGCCAAGCTTGCTTCTATGTCCATTAATCCTTCATGAATCTTGGGTTGGAAGTTGATTTTTGTAAGAAAAGTGGAGGGGAGGAGGTGAACGGTCATGGGTGTGAAGGAGGAAGAGGAAATGAAAAATGAAGGGAGAGTAGAAGTGGAGAGGAAGCCAACGAAGAAATAAGGAAGGGAGGAGAGAGGAGAAATTAAAATACACCCCTTATTCATTAAAAGCTTTCCGTTTTATAATAAACAAGACCTTCATTCGGGCTCAATACTATATCCAAAATTATTCCGAAGACACATTCGGATTCCCCATAATATTCTTAACAGCCCTGACCAACGGCATCTCAATCAGAGATACTTGGTCCGACACTCATATTTTAACCGGGTATAATTTAACTCTTAAAGCCCCAATAAATTATAAATAATCCTTATAAATCTCAATTTAATTATTTCAATATTTTTGGGATACTTATTAACCCATTTATAATTATTTAATATTTATTTCTCTTATTTAATCATTTTTATAAAATTCGGGATGTTACAAGTATCAACCTTTCCTCTTTCAAAATTATTTTCTAAAAGAAATTTACTAAGTCTTTCATACCAAGCTCTTGGAGCTTGTTTCAAACCATATAAAGCTTTTCTCAATTTAAAAACATGGTTTGAGAATTTATGATTTTCAAAACCAGGAGGTTGATCTACATAAATTTCTTCATGAATATATCCGTTTAGAAAAGCGTTTTTGACATCCATTTGATAAAGCTTAAAATCCATGCAACAAGTAAAAGCTAATAATAATCTTCTGGCTTCTAACCTAGCTATGGGAGCATATGTTTCTTCATAGTCTATTCCCTCTTCTTGATTATATCCCTTAGCAACTAATCTAGCTTTATTTCTTGTTATTATTCCATTTTCATCTAGCTTATTTCTAACAACCCATTTAGTACCTATTATTTGATGATCATTGGGTTTTGGCACAAGTTCCCAAACTTCATTTCTTTCAAATTGATTTAATTCCTCTTGCATGACCAACATCCAATTTTCATCAATAATAGCCTCATTAATATTTTTGGGTTCAATTTGGGATACAAAGGCTAAGTGATTGCATGCATTTCTAATGGCGTTTCGAGTACTTACACCTTTGGTTATTTCACCTAAGACATTGTCCAAGGGATGATCCTTTAAGGTGATCGACTCTTTTTGTTGAGATTCCTTATTTTGTGTTGTATCTTCTTCATTGTTGACTTTGTCTTTATCATCCAAGTTCATTTCTTGGAAGGTACCTACAAGATCATCAATTTTCTTTCTCGAAGGATTTTGGTTAAGTTCATCAAATTTGACATGTATAGACTCTTCAATTGTACAAGTTCCTTTGTTAAAGAGTCGATATGATTTACTAGTAGATGAATAACCTAAGAATATTGCTTTATCAGATTTTGCATCGAATTTGCCGAGATTATCTTTTCCATTGTTTAAAACAAAGCATTTGCATCCAAACACATAAAAATAAGAAATATTTGGTTTTCTTCCTTTATAAAGCTCATAGGGGGTTTCTTTAAAATTGGTCTTATCAAACATCGATTCATAACATGGCAAGCGGTATTTACCGCATCGGCCCAAAAATGTTTCACAATATTACTTTCATTCAACATAGTTCTTGCGAGCTCCGCTAAAGATCGATTTTTCCTTTCAACTACTCCATTTTGTTGTGGAGTTCTTAGAGCCAAAAAATTATGTTCAACGTCAAATTTTTCATAAATTTTTTCAAAAGATTGGTTTTTAAATTCTCCCCCATGATCAGTTCGAATGGATGCTATTTTCAAATTTTGTTCGTTTTGGATAATCTTGGCAAGTTTCTTAAATGCATGATATGCTTCATGTTTATGAGTAAGAAACAAAGTCCATGTATACCTAGAATAATCATCTCACAAGACCATAATAGTTTCCACTAAAACTTTTAATTTTTGAAGGTCCAAATAAATCCATATGTAAAAGTTGTAAAGGTCTATTTGTTGAAACAACATTTTTTTCCTGAAAAGAAACCTTTACTTGTTTTCCTTTTTGACATGCGTCACAAAACTTGTTTTCAAATTTCAACTTTGGTAAACCAATCACTAAATCTTTCGAAACAAATTTGTTTAAATGGTCTACATGAATATCCTCTTTAGTTATAAAGCATTGCACATCATTTGAAGCAAGACAATCAAGATTAATCATGTAAATATTATCGATTCTTTGACCAATGAACTTTACTTCCTTGTTTAGCTTATTTTTAATTATGCAACAATTTGATTCAAAAATAATTTTATAGCCTTTATCACATAATTGACTAATGTTAAGCAAGTTATGTTTAAGTCTCTCAACATATAATACATCATTTATAGAAGTGGAAGAGTTTTTACCAACATATCTGATTCCTAGAATTCTTCCCTTCGTGTTGTCTCCATATGTAACAAATCCTTTATTTCGTGGAGTAAATGATATAAACTTACTTTTATCTCCCGTCATGTGTTTAGAACACCCACTATCCAAGTACCAATGGGTGTTACTTGCTTTAAAACATACCTACAAAACAAGTCAAGTTAGAGAACTTGGTACCCATTTTATGTTGGTCCGTGTAGGTTAGTTTGTGAAAATGTTCCTTTAGGAACCCATACTTTTCTTACAACCTTTGACCCTAATTTTCTAATATTACAATTAGATGCACTATGTCCTTTAAAACCACAATGATTACATTTCATGAAAGGTGATACAGTTTTACTAGGTGGTATAAAGAAGTTTTTATAATTCTTTTGTTTCTTATAGGCATTAAAACCTAATCCAGTTTTATAAAACATGCAACGTTATTTTCCAAGTAAAACATTTAAATTGTCTCTACCATTTGTAAATTTTTCTAAAGTTCTACTCAAGTCTAAAACCTTAAGTTTCTAGAGTGTCACATTTCTTTGCAAATTCACAAGGTTTAGTCTTAGAGCATGCTTGAACATTTACTACTTCCTTTTTCAAAATTTCATTTTCTTTACTTAGCTCTATAAGATGCATTTCAAGAGTGTCAATGGTTTTTCTTGATAGCTTATGCTTATTAGAAACTTTTACAAATTTATCATATAATTCTTTAAGAGCATCGAGTAATTCTTCTCTATCTAAGTCATGGAAATTTACCTCATCATTTTCTTCTTGATGGTTGGCCATGAGGCAGAGGTTTGTTTCTTCATTGTCTGATTTGTCCGAGCTACTTACTTCATTTTCATCCCATGCGATATATGCTCTTCTCTTCCTTTTATTTTCATTGTTTTTCTTCTTTAGGTTTGGGCAATCCGCCTTAAAGTGCCCTTCCTTTCCACATTCGAAACAAGTTGGTGAGGAATTGTTTTCTATAGAGATAGGTTTCTTACCTTTATGCGTGAACCCTTTTTGGAAGCGTTTGTTCCTCATGAGTTTTCCAAAATGCTTCACGAATAGTCCTAGCTCTTCGTCCTCATCAAGATCACTCTCGGATTCATCTTCATCAATTGAGGTAGCCTTAAGAGCTAACCCTTTCTTTTTTGAGGCTTTTTTTTCTTCCTCTGCATGTTTCAAATCTTTCAACTCTTGTTCTTGTTCTTGTAACTTACTAAACAATGTAGCAAGGGACATGTCATTTATACTTGGTGATTGTTTGATAGCGGTAGCAAGAGGTTTCCATTCCCTATTAAGACTTTTTAACACTTTGTGAATGAGCTCCTTGTTAGAATAAGATTTGCCAAGAGTAATAAGATGATTAATGATCAAAGTAAATCTCTTTTGTAGTTCTAAGATCATTTCACCAGAATTCATTCTAAAACTTTTGTATTGGCTTGTTAATGTACTAATCTTAGAATCCTTAACATCGCTAGTTCCTTCATGAGTTATTTTGAAGGGTATCCCACATATCCTTAGCAAATTTATATGTAACTACTCTAAAGAATTCATTGGGGCCTAAGGCTAAAGTAATAAGATTTTTTGCTTTGTAATTATATTGCACTTTCTTTTCTTACTCACTAGTCCAATCATCCATAAGTTTTTTAACTTGTTTATCATCAATGGTATGCATAGGTAAAAAAGGACCATTTTCAATAGCATTCCATATTTTCAAATCAATTGATTGCACACAAAATTTCATCCTTTCTTTCCAAAAAGCATAACCTTCCCATTGAAAGCGGGAGGTCGATGTGTAGCACCACCCTCGAGAAACATGTTATATGAGGTTGAGACCATCTTTATCTCTTGAAGTTGTTAAGCTTGATCTACCAAGAGTCAAGCTCTGATACCACTTGTTAACTAAGTGGCCTCAATTACTCAAGAGGGGGAGGGGTGAATTGAGTATTAAAAATTTTCCTTGGAATACTTTTGAAATTAATTCTTTAATAAGTATACTTGATGAAAATGATAAATCTAATCACAAGTAATAACAATTTATACACACGGCAAAATAATAAGCACTTAATATGTGGCAAGTAAATTCACTTAAAGAGTTTAAGTACATATTCAAGATAACAATTAGTAATATTAAATTAATCGTTACACTATTTTGAACAATTAGAAAAGTAATAATTAATTTTAACATAATTAATTCAAGAATATTACTTAAATAACTTTTACAAATTTAATCTAAGTGATTTACAAATTTTATCAAGCTAATGGAATATGCACTTTAATTTTAACAAGTAAATTCATGATAAAGTAACTTAATAGATTGAGTTATAAACACAAATATTTAGCAAGCAATTTTAAGTACACAAATTAAATGAGTGTAGGGAAGAGAAATTTGCAAACCGATATATACGAGTTCCACCATACCGGTGTACGTCTCGCCTCCAAGCAACCCACTTGGAGGATTTCCACTATTGGAGATTAGAGATACAACTTTGAGCAATCGCGGCTTCCTAGTGTCCCACACTCAAGAACCCAATTCTCACAAGTACAAGGGCACCCCACCCAATCTCTCAATCTCACAATTTTACAAGGTTGAACCCCAACCCAAAACTCTAAGATTTTTGGTGTTTAAGTGTACAAGGATAACACTCCAATAGAGTGGACATACAAATTAAAGCACTTGAGAATATTTTCCTTTCTAAGAAAGAGTATGCAAATTTTGCACTCAAGAATTATTTTTCTCTCTTAAGAAATAATATGCAAATTTAGCACTCAAAAATATTTTTCTCTCTTAAGTAACAATATGCAAAATACTCAAAAATATTTTCCTAACTCTTAAAATAATAATTAGCCAAAATAGAACAGAGAGCTTAAGAGAAATAAAGAGAGCAGCGTGAGAGAGGAAAGAAGTGTAGAGGAAAATTGTAACACCCCTATTTTTATTTTTATATTAAAATTTTGAAGGAATTAAATTATGGTTCTTTAGAACTTTTTAATCTACGTATTATTTATGATTTTTTGGAATTTTTTGGAATTTTGGAATTTTTTAATAAAAATAATATTTTTTTAAATAATTTTAAATTCATATAAGTGACTTAAATTAAAAATATTTACAAGAAAGTGAATTGAAATTATAAGAAAATTATCTAAAATCCATTTCAAGTAGACTTATCTAAAAATTATCGGTTTGAGAAAAATCTTGATTTTTTTCCAATCGTTAAAAAATTTGAAACGTATCAATAAATTTTTATTAACAGAAAATTTTAGATTTTTAAAATTTCAGCTTTATATTACTTATTATAAAATTAGTAGGGACTGATATAATATCGCTAAATTTCAAAAAGGACTCATTTTGAATATTTAAAATATACCGAGTGAAGGGTTACTATTTGACTTAATAATTTTGCCGACAATTACTATGCAAATCACTGTGCATGTATGAAATTTTCAAAAGATGCACAGTAACCTGGAATAAAAAATTCAAAAATGCATAGTACTTTTATATTAAAATAATGGAATGCATAGTAAATTTTTTTCCTATAAATACCGAAGGATTTCTTCTTTAGAATTCACAATTTCAGATTAAGTTTTCTTAATATAGTAGTGCTAGTGAGATAGTGGTGGAAGTGAGAGAGAGAAGAAAAGTTTTTGGAGAGAAGGTTCTGCCAAAATCCTAAGGTAAGAATACTTCTCTTTTATATTTTTTGGGTTATTTTCATATCGTTTTTAGAAATCTGTTATTATACTGAAAATAATATTATTTTAAGTTACTATTCTGCATAGTAAACACTATTTCAATAGTAAATTACTATTTCAATAGTAAATTACTATTCAAATAGTAAATTACTATTTACTGTTACTATTTACTGTTACTATTCACGATTTACTATTTACTGTTACTATTCACGATTTACTATTTACCGTTACTATTCACGTTTTACTATTTACTGTTACTATTCACGTTTTACTATTTACCGTTACTATTCACGATTTACTATTCACTATTCACTATTCACTATTCAAAATTTACCATTTCTGTTTTAAGTAGTAATCTTAATCTTCGTCTTATGCTTATACTGAAATAAGATTGGTATTAATATTTTTAGAAATCGGAGGCGCAAAGCAAATCCATTTTGGGTAACAATTCAAGGTAAGGGGGAGTGAGATAAGAGTATAATATGAAAAGACATAAGAATAATGGGAGGAGTCCCCTACTCCTTTTAAATCTGATAATATTATTATTTTAAAATATTAATTTTTTTTAACTTAAAATTTATAATAAATTTTAAATTAAATATCCGGTTTAACTAACTCTAACATACCTATGCAAAGACTTGGACCATTATGACCTATATGGACTGGACAATACCTATGCAAGGACTTGGACCATTATGACCCATATGGACTGAACTATACCTATGCAAGGACTGGATTATATGGACTTACATATACCTATGCGAGGAATTGACCAAAAGGACTAAAATTGACTATATTAATAATCATTAAATTTTGTATTATGATATGTATTAATGATATTTAATTGATTTGATTATGATTTGATTATGATTGATTGATTGATGATATTTAGTTATGATTGATATTGTTTAATTTTGATTGATGATATTGTAATGTGGAGTTTGAGCATATAGCGAGCATGACGGAAAGCTAAAATTCAGTAAGAATTTCTTACCTTACTCTTTAAATTTTATTATCTTTTAATTCTTCTTAGAAATTATTCTTATTAACTTTATTTTCAATATTTAGAATAAAAAAATTAGTATTTATTTTAGAAAGAAAATATTTTATTAGAATTTATTTAATTAAATCTTGAGTTAAAGAAAAATTTTGTAATCTTAAGTATTTTTGGTTAATAAATATTTCTCTTTCAATAAAAAAAAAATTAAAAGAAAATTATTTTATTTTTTTCCAACTTAATAACTAAATACATTTGGAAATAATTGAGATTCCTAAATTTGATTTTGTTAAGATTTAATTTGAGAAAGATTAGGTAAAGTTTTATATGATAAAGTTTTTAGATATTTAAGGCTTAGAAACTCAATTTCCGTGAGATTTGAAAACTGTACCAAATTTATTTCTGTGGGACAGAAATTCAGAGAACTGAGAAAATGTACAGTTTATTGAAATGATATTGTAAACCTTTAAGGGATTTAATAATTGAGTTTCTAAAAGCCTTAACCAACTCAATACGCGAGTAGTTCATGCATCATGGATAATGAAAGTGAAATAAAATAATATTGTCTGGGGACGGATTATAGAAACCGAGGATACATTAGAGGAGGCTTAATTACGAGCCTTGGGATGAGAGAGTGTGAAAGGGTGCTTCAGGGGACCTGGGGTAGCTCCCTAGTGTCGGGTACTTTCACAATAAAAACTTTCTCAATCTGACTAGTCTCTAAGTGTTTCCATGCCAGTTGAGCTGTTCATATTATTATTATCCGGACTTATGGAACAGTGTAAACTCCTGGTTGGCCCAGTGCAAATTAAAATTTAAGGGCCTACATATATAGATAAGTTATGATGAAAATATTGCATAACATTCATGCATTCATAATTGATTGTATATGTGATTGTGATTGATATTATTATGTATCGGTTGTGAAAACCCTTTGTTGCTTATGTCTTATTCGAAAATATTATATTCTGTTTCTCACTCCTTTCTCCGTGTTTTTGTTTCATATATTCTAAATTGATGGTTCAGAGGGAAGGATCGAAGAATTTCAGCAGTAGATATAGCACGTTCTAGAAAGGGAGCTCGGTATGAATACCGTGGTCCAATGAATAAATAATGTTAATAAGTAACTGCTTCTGGGCCATGGAGTTTCCTCTCTTTCTTATAATGTTTAATGTTTATTTTCTTCGGATGAATGTACAAATACTTTATAAAGTTTTAATAATATTTGTGAGGTATTTCAGAAATAATGTATATAATTTATTCCGATAGTTTCTTTTTAACAATCATATCTTTAGTAAAAAAAAACAAAATATACGAATTTTTCTAGAATTTATTAAGGTGTAACAGAGGGTGTTACAAAGTGGTATCAGAGCAGTTAATCCAATAGGCCTGGGGAAAAGGTCTATCTTGCTTTGTCTGTAAACTCTGTATAGGTAGAATATCTGACTTGGTAGTAACTGTGATTGATGTGACAAATCTCAGTTACTGTGAAACAGGAAACTAATGGCTGGAAACGATCTTGCTGGAGTTGTAGAACGCTTAATCAATGCAATGGGAGCACGTGAAGGTCAAGGTAATGATGCCTTGAGAAGACTGGACCTATTCGAAAAGCGCAATCCACCTCGTTTCAAGGGAGGATATAACCCTGATGGAGCACAAATCTGGATTCGAGAGATAGAGAAGATCTTTCGAGCATTGCAATGTAATGAAGCTGATAAGGTAGTCTTCGCTACTTATGCCTTATCTGAGGATGCCGAACATTGGTGGGATAGCATGCGTAAACAATTCGAAGTCAACGACGTGGAGATCACTTGGGACTATTTCAAGGATATGTTTCTGGAAAAATACTTTCCAGCTGATGTTAAAGAGAAAAGACAATTCGAATTCCTGTCGCTGACCCAAGGAAATATGACCGTTGGAGAGTACGCATCCAGGTTTGAAGAGCTATCTCGTTTTCATTCTCATTATAATGATGCTACTAATGAAAGAGATCGGTGTGCAAAGTTTGTAAATGGACTGCGGCCAGAAATTAAGGAAGCTATACGAATGCAGGAAATCCGTGAATTTTCTGTATTGGTAAATCGCTGCAGGATCTTTGAAGAAGACCATAAGGATAGAATGACCAAAAGTCGTGAGCCCATTCACAAGGCAGGAGAAATAAGAAGTGGAGGACCTCACCATCACCAAAGAAGAGATTTCAGAAGGAATAAGCCTTACCAAGCACCATTTCGTCGGTTTGGAGCAGCATCTGTTCCTAACAGACCCCAAGCTTCAACTGGAAGCTATTACCCAACATCTGCACTAAATTTTAAATGTTTTATCTGTGGAGGACCCCATTTGAAAAGGGATTGTCCTAAAAACACTTATGTTTGCTTTAAGTGTAACAAACCAGGTCATCACATCAAGGATTGCCCAGAGATGAAGAGAGAAAACCCTGAAGGTACAAGTACAAGCATAAATACTCAAGGAGGCACGCACAGTGCAGTCGGAAGGCCAAAAGCAAAAGGAAAGGTTTTTGCAATCACTGGAGAAGAAGCATCTCATGCTGATTCCATGGTAGAAGGTAAGTGTATCATTAATAAGATTTCTTTAACTGTTATGTATGACTCAGGTGCATCACATTCCTTTATTGCCAATGACTGTGTAGAAAAACTAAAATTACCTGTGATAGAACTTCCATTTGACTTATCTGTACATACTCCTGGAAACAATCCCATTGTCACTTCTAAAGCTTGTTGGAAATGCCCTATTGTCATAGATGGTAGGGACTTTAAGGCTAATCTTTTCTGTTTACCCCTTTCTGGCTTAGAAGTTATTATTGGGCTAGATTGGTTGTCTGACAATCATGTTCTAATAGATTGTCATAATAAAATCATAATGTTTAAAGAACCAGTGAATTTGAATTCTGAGGATTCGAGATTTCTAACCGCCAACCAAGTGAGTGCCTCTTTAAAAGGAGGGGCTCAAGGATTCATGCTATTGCTTTCAATGAAAGGAGAGCAAGAATCAAAAATCAAAAATCTGCCGGTTGTGTGTGAATTTCCTGACGTTTTTCCTGAAGATATCTCTGGTTTACCCCCAGAAAGAGATGTGGAATTTTCCATTGATCTAGTACCTGGAGTTGGACCCATTTCAATTGCACCATACCGAATGTCACCTCTAGAATTAGCAGAGTTGAAGAAACAACTTGAAGAAATGATAGAGAAGCAGTTTATACGACCCAGTGTATTCCCCTGGGGTGCACCAGTGTTGTTGGTTAAGAAGAAGGATGGTAGCATGAGGTTGTGTGTAGATTATCGACAACTGAACAAGGTGACGATCAAGAACAGATACCCTCTGCCAAGGATTGACGACTTGATGGATCAGCTGCATGGTGCCACGGTGTTCTCCAAAATTGATTTGAGGTCTGGATATCATCAAATAAGGGTGAAGAAAGAAGATGTATCGAAAACTGCTTTTAGAACACGCTATGGCCATTACGAATATCTAGTAATGCCTTTTGGTGTAACTAATGCACCAGCCGTATTCATGGATTACATGAATAGGATTTTTCATCCATATCTAGATAAATTTGTAGTGGTGTTCATTGATGATATATTAGTGTACTCTAAAAACAGAGAAGAACATGTTGAACATTTGAAGGTCGTGTTGGAAATCCTGAAAAAGAAACAACTATATGCAAAGCTGTCGAAGTGTGAATTCTGGTTGGAAGAAGTGAACTTTTTAGGACATGTAATTAGTCAAGGAGGAATAGCTGTAGACCCTTCCAAGGTGGAGGCGGTTTTAAAATGGGAGAGACCAACCACGATCACTGAGATTAGAAGTTTCTTGGGCTTGGCTGGATACTATAGGAGATTCATTGAAGGATTTTCAAAGCTAGGATACCCATTGACCAAGCTAACACGGAAAGGACAACCTTTTGTGTGGACGACACAATGCGAGAATAGTTTTCAAGAGCTGAAAGATCGACTTACTTCTGCGCCGGTGTTAGTACTCCCCGATCCACATCGAAGTTTTGAAGTTTACTGTGATGCGTCTAAACAAGGACTAGGAAGTGTACTTATGCAAGACAAGAAGGTTGTAGCCTATGCATCACGACAATTAAGGCAACATGAGATCAACTACCCTACCCATGACTTAGAGTTAGCCGCTGTAGTTTTTGCCTTAAAGATTTGGAGGCACTATCTATACGGTGCAACATTCGATGTGTTTAGCGATCATAAAAGTCTCAAGTATTTATTCGACCAAAAGGAGTTAAACATGAGGCAACGGAGATGGATGGAATTCTTAAAGGACTACGATTTTGAGTTGCAATACCATCCTGGAAAAGCGAATGTAGTAGCTGATGCTTTAAGTCGAAAGTCTCTACATGCGTCCACGATGATGATAAAAGAGCTGGAATTGATAGAGAACTTCAGAGATCTTAACCTAGCAGTAAAGGTTAATGCTAACAGCTACAGATTAGGAACGTTGCAAGTGACAAATGAATTCCTGAGGCAAGTTTTAGAGGCTCAACGAGAGGATGAATTCCTGCAAGAGAAGAAAGAACTCTTGAAACAAGGAAAAGAAGTCGAGTTCAATGTGGGAAACAACCAATTATTGAGATATAAGGATCGAGTGTGTATCCCTGACAAAGAGGAGTTGAGGAAAGCAATTCTAGAAGAAGGCCATAAAAGTTATATGAGCATTCATCCCGGAACTACTAAAATGTATCAAGATTTGAAGAAGTTATTTTGGTGGCCTGGAATGAAGAAAGCGGTGGCAGAGTATGTGGCTGCATGTCTAATTTGCCAAAAGGTTAAAGTGGAACACCAAAAACCCCCTGGAATGCTACAATCAATGGAAATACCGGAATGGAAATGGGATAGCATTACCATGGATTTTGTGACTTCTCTACCTAAAACTCCATTAGGACATGATTCGATATGGGTAATAGTTGATAGACTAACAAAGTCTGCCCACTTTATTCCCATCAATATTCGTTACTCTATGGAGAAGCTGGCAAAATTATACATTGAGGAGATTGTGAGATTGCATGGAATTCCTTCAAGTATCATTTCTGATCGGGACCCTCGTTTTACATCACAATTCTGGAAGAGCTTGCACAAGGCTATGGGAACAAGACTGCGTCTGAGTTCAGCATATCATCCTCAGACGGATGGACAATCAGAAAGAACAATCCAATCTCTAGAAGACTTGTTACGAGCTTGTGTGTTAGAGCATAAAGGAAGTTGGAATCAATTCTTACCATATGTGGAGTTTACCTACAACAACAGTTTCCATGCTAGCATTGGCATGGCACCTTTTGAAGCATTATATGGAAGAAAATGTAGGACCCCGCTATGTTGGTTTGAGACTGGTGAAAACTTGATGCTAGGACCAGAGTTGGTACAACAAACCACGGATAAAATCAAAATAGTTCAGGAAAAGATGAAGGCAACACAGAGCAGGCAGAAAAGTTACTATGACAAAAGAAGAAAGCCGCTCGAATTTCAAGAAGGCGATCATGTATTCTTGAAAGTCACACCTATGACTGGGGTCGGTCGGGCAATGAAATCTCGAAAACTAACTCCTAGATTTATCGGTCCATACCAAATAATTCATAAAGTTAGTCCCCTTGCCTACCAAATAGCATTACCACCTTTTCTTTCTAATATCCATAATGTTTTTCATGTGTCAAACTTGCGAAAGTATATATCTGATCCTACACATGTTATTGAACCTGATGTCATACAAGTTAAAGATAATCTTACATATGATGCACCACCTGTTAGAATAAGTGACAGAAGAATAAAACAATTAAGAGACAAGACAATTCCGCTTGTAAAGGTTATTTGGAGTGAAACGAGAGGAGAAGATGCTACATGGGAACTAGAAACTGAGATGAAAGAGTCTCATCCTCATTTGTTTTACTGATTATGTAAATTTCGAGGACGAAATTTTCTAAGGGGAGTAGAGTTGTAACACCCCTATTTTTATTTTTATATTAAAATTTTGAAGGAATTAAATTATGGTTCTTTAGAACTTTTTAATCTACGTATTATTTATGATTTTTTGGAATTTTTTGGAATTTTGGAATTTTTTAATAAAAATAATATTTTTTTAAATAATTTTAAATTCATATAAGTGACTTAAATTAAAAATATTTACAAGAAAGTGAATTGAAATTATAAGAAAATTATCTAAAATCCATTTCAAGTAGACTTATCTAAAAATTATCGGTTTGAGAAAAATCTTGATTTTTTTCCAATCGTTAAAAAATTTGAAACGTATCAATAAATTTTTATTAACAGAAAATTTTAGATTTTTAAAATTTCAGCTTTATATTACTTATTATAAAATTAGTAGGGACTGATATAATATCGCTAAATTTCAAAAAGGACTCATTTTGAATATTTAAAATATACCGAGTGAAGGGTTACTATTTGACTTAATAATTTTGCCGACAATTACTATGCAAATCACTGTGCATGTATGAAATTTTCAAAAGATGCACAGTAACCTGGAATAAAAAATTCAAAAATACATAGTACTTTTATATTAAAATAATGGAATGCATAGTAAATTTTTTTCCTATAAATACCGAAGGATTTCTTCTTTAGAATTCACAATTTCAGATTAAGTTTTCTTAATATAGTAGTGCTAGTGAGATAGTGGTGGAAGTGAGAGAGAGAAGAAAAGTTTTTGGAGAGAAGGTTCTGCCAAAATCCTAAGGTAAGAATACTTCTCTTTTATATTTTTTGGGTTATTTTCATATCGTTTTTAGAAATCTGTTATTATACTGAAAATAATATTATTTTAAGTTACTATTCTGCATAGTAAACACTATTTCAATAGTAAATTACTATTTCAATAGTAAATTACTATTCAAATAGTAAATTACTATTTACCGTTACTATTTACTGTTACTATTCACGATTTACTATTTACTGTTACTATTCACGATTTACTATTTACCGTTACTATTCACGTTTTACTATTTACTGTTACTATTCACGTTTTACTATTTACCGTTACTATTCACGATTTACTATTCACTATTCACTATTCACTATTCAAAATTTACCATTTCTGTTTTAAGTAGTAATCTTAATCTTCGTCTTATGCTTATACTGAAATAAGATTGGTATTAATATTTTTAGAAATCGGAGGCGCAAAGCAAATCCATTTTGGGTAACAATTCAAGGTAAGGGGGAGTGAGATAAGAGTATAATATGAAAAGACATAAGAATAATGGGAGGAGTCCCCTACTCCTTTTAAATCTGATAATATTATTATTTTAAAATATTAATTTTTTTTAACTTAAAATTTATAATAAATTTTAAATTAAATATCCGGTTTAACTAACTCTAACATACCTATGCAAAGACTTGGACCATTATGACCTATATGGACTGGACAATACCTATGCAAGGACTTGGACCATTATGACCCATATGGACTGAACTATACCTATGCAAGGACTGGATTATATGGACTTACATATACCTATGCGAGGAATTGACCAAAAGGACTAAAATTGACTATATTAATAATCATTAAATTTTGTATTATGATATGTATTAATGATATTTAATTGATTTGATTATGATTTGATTATGATTGATTGATTGATGATATTTAGTTATGATTGATATTGTTTAATTTTGATTGATGATATTGTAATGTGGAGTTTGAGCATATAGCGAGCATGACGGAAAGCTAAAATTCAGTAAGAATTTCTTACCTTACTCTTTAAATTTTATTATCTTTTAATTCTTCTTAGAAATTATTCTTATTAACTTTATTTTCAATATTTAGAATAAAAAAATTAGTATTTATTTTAGAAAGAAAATATTTTATTAGAATTTATTTAATTAAATCTTGAGTTAAAGAAAAATTTTGTAATCTTAAGTATTTTTGGTTAATAAATATTTCTCTTTCAATAAAAAAAAAATTAAAAGAAAATTATTTTATTTTTTTCCAACTTAATAACTAAATACATTTGGAAATAATTGAGATTCCTAAATTTGATTTTGTTAAGATTTAATTTGAGAAAGATTAGGTAAAGTTTTATATGATAAAGTTTTTAGATATTTAAGGCTTAGAAACTCAATTTCCGTGAGATTTGAAAACTGTACCAAATTTATTTCTGTGGGACAGAAATTCAGAGAACTGAGAAAATGTACAGTTTATTGAAATGATATTGTAAACCTTTAAGGGATTTAATAATTGAGTTTCTAAAAGCCTTAACCAACTCAATACGCGAGTAGTTCATGCATCATGGATAATGAAAGTGAAATAAAATAATATTGTCTGGGGACGGATTATAGAAACCGAGGATACATTAGAGGAGGCTTAATTACGAGCCTTGGGATGAGAGAGTGTGAAAGGGTGCTTCAGGGGACCTGGGGTAGCTCCCTAGTGTCGGGTACTTTCACAATAAAAACTTTCTCAATCTGACTAGTCTCTAAGTGTTTCCATGCCAGTTGAGCTGTTCATATTATTATTATCCGGACTTATGGAACAGTGTAAACTCCTGGTTGGCCCAGTGCAAATTAAAATTTAAGGGCCTACATATATAGATAAGTTATGATGAAAATATTGCATAACATTCATGCATTCATAATTGATTGTATATGTGATTGTGATTGATATTATTATGTATCGGTTGTGAAAACCCTTTGTTGCTTATGTCTTATTCGAAAATATTATATTCTGTTTCTCACTCCTTTCTCCGTGTTTTTGTTTCATATATTCTAAATTGATGGTTCAGAGGGAAGGATCGAAGAATTTCAGCAGTAGATATAGCACGTTCTAGAAAGGGAGCTCGGTATGAATACCGTGGTCCAATGAATAAATAATGTTAATAAGTAACTGCTTCTGGGCCATGGAGTTTCCTCTCTTTCTTATAATGTTTAATGTTTATTTTCTTCGGATGAATGTACAAATACTTTATAAAGTTTTAATAATATTTGTGAGGTATTTCAGAAATAATGTATATAATTTATTCCGATAGTTTCTTTTTAACAATCATATCTTTAGTAAAAAAAAACAAAATATACGAATTTTTCTAGAATTTATTAAGGTGTAACAGAGGGTGTTACAAAAATGCCTCACTGCCTTGGTACTCTTTGCTGTTTCTTCTCCTTCTCTATTTATAGGCATTTCATGGCATGGCTCATGCAATTTTAAAATCCAACAGAGTGATGGTGCCTTGCATAATAAATTCCAGCGTGACATAGTGGAGCATGGAGTGGCACAGTGGAGTCGGGCATATTTCAGCCTCTGTTTGGTGTAGTTTGGACAGTGCATGGTGGAGCATGGAAGGTGCAATTTCTGGTCAGAGAGTAATGGTCTATTTCTATTGTTAAATCATAGTGCAGTATGGTGAGTGCAGATGGTGGAGCGTTTTTGGCCCTTGAACTTTTGAGGCTTTAGTTTAAATTCCAGAACCCATTTACATTTGATGAATCGATTTTTCTGAGTGTATCTGTGCAAGTTTCAGCGCATGAATCGATTCATGGTAGGGAAGAATCGATTTATCTGTGTAAAAATGCAATCCTGGGCGCTGTTTCTTCGTGTGAATCAATTCCTAGCAGGGGGAATCGATTCCCAACTCAATGAATCAATTCCCAGGCCTTTTGAATCGATTCCTTCATGTTTTAAATGGCATGAATCGATTCCTTGCTTCATGAATCGATTCATGAAGCTGTTCTCCTTCAAATTAATTACGTTTTGGCCCTCCTAGTTTTGTTTTTCATGTTTTTGACCCCGATCATGAACCTTCTTGCATTTTGACTCTTTTGTGATTATGTTTTTCATGATTCTTCCTCCTTATCTTTCAAATTGATATGTTACTTTGAATTCTTGAACACTTTGTTTGTCATAATCAAAATCTGCTTCAACATAAAAACACAAGATTTGGGTTCCACATGCATTCATTCATCAAAACAACACTTAATCTCCCACTATAATACTTCAATAACCTTAAAACCATCAACAAAAGCCATGGGTATTGTGAAACCTTACCTTTTTTCCAAGCACCAAGAGGAATACGAAAATAAGGGGAAGAAAAGTGAAGATAAGTCAAGCTTTGCTTCAATGTCCCATTAGAGCTTCATAAAACCAAGCTTAAGTTTTGATTTTGTAACAAAATGGATCAATAAGAGGTGCTCACGGTTTTGGGCTAGGAGGAATGAAGAAGAAGAAGAAGAAGAAATAAAGTGTGGAGGAAGTGTGAAGAAAGCCACCAAAAATTGAGAGAAGAGGGAAAGAGAAATTACAAAAGTGGTCTTTGTCCAATGGTCAAAAGAGTGCATCATTTTACTTTTTTCAATGGGTAACAAGTCCCTTCATCCAATGGGCAAAAGAAAGTAAAAGGAGAGGGAAAATGTGCCACAATGAAATGAAGAGAAGAAAACGGATTTTGCATTTTCTTTTTAATTCTAATTGGCTCATATTTTCACCGTTTATTATCATACGCTGTGTTCGTATATATATATCTCCTCAACACAAAAAATTATTTTAATCATATCACCATAACCACAATAATTTCCTAAATATTCTAGACCCATCAAATATCCAATTTGACTTAGTCGGTCCCACACCATCTGTTAAATTCAATTTTAGTAAATTTCAATTTACCGATAAATTACAGTTAGTGTCTAATTAATTTTCCCATGTATATTGGAGCATAAATAATTAATTATCATCATCTAATAAATTTATTTCCCTAAAATTAGGATGTTACATGATGTCTCCTTCTAGTTGTAGGGGTCTTTATAGTTTATTCCTATGGGCTTATTGCGGGCTATACAATTTGGATTGGATCTTCTCTTCTGTTACAGCTCATTGATGGCTATACTATATAGTTTGTTCCAACGGTCAAAACTTGCACCTCTAATGAAATGGTGGGCTATAACTTTATCCAAATCCATTTTTGTTAAAGGGGGGTTAATCCATGGTTCTATGTTTACCCAAAAAACATAAAACTTGTTTTCTATGGCTGCTGAATAGTGAGCATTTTCTATTCATCTTTAAATTACTAGATAAATATTTGTGCTTCACTGCTTTTAACATACTAATTTAATACATATACTTTAAAAAATATAGGAAGGTTTGCAATATCTTGGATTTTACGGTTTGGCGATATAAAAGCAGGAAGTGTGAAGCTTGGAGGCATGTTCTCTGTTTCAACAAATCTCATTTTTTTGATCAGAGTCAATGACATAATTAGAGACACCCAGCTTCCCAAAATACAATTATCACTACTAGCAATGAATACAAAAATAGAATATCATCTAAAGAATTTATCAAGTAATGCAGATTACATAAATATAACGTATATGGATTAGTGTTATGGTAAAGTTTTAATTATTCAATGTTCTATTAAGCATAAAATATTTTTCTGCAAAAGTAACAGACATGAATAAAATAATATATTTCTCTTACCCACGATGGAGGTCGCCAGAGGGTCACGTCAAAAACTGAGGGAGAGTGAGATGCAACGTCAAAAGCTGATAAATAGTGAAAGAGGGTAAGAGATAGTTAGGGAACAAAGGACAATGTATATAATGATGGAGTTTGTACGTTACCGTTCGACGGAGGTGGTCTCTTCCTCCATGCATCAGACCGAGATTACAGTGAGAGAGAGGGGAAGCTGGGGGAGAGGGAAACTGAGAGAGAGGGTCTCGGAGACCGAGCATTGGGTAGAGATTAAGGCGAGAGAGGGGGGAAGGTGAGAGAGAGGGGTTTAGGAGGTTAGGGCATAATCAAAACTGACGAAGGGGAAAGGTGACCCTCAAATAACCTATTAGCTTTAGCGACGGTCACACACCGTTACTCACATCCGTCGCTTGGTGCCCACGTGTCCAATTCAAGCTCCGGTAGCAACAAAATCAATGACGCGTTTTCCTTAGTTAAAAAGGAGGTGACCTCAGCAACGACCTCTGTACCGTCGCTAAGCTTAGGGTTTAGTTAAAAAATAAGGGTCAGTTCAAAAGGAAGAAGGCGGAGGGAAAGTTAACGACCGGTATCACGACGATTCATTTTTCATATCGTCTAGTGATAGTCTATGTACCGTCGCTAAGCTTCAGCTTTAATTTAAAAGGAGGACATGAGCGACGGTCAACAAAAAAATGGAGGGAACCAAAAGAAATGGATAGAGGGAAAGTTAGCGACCGGTACTGCGACTGTGTGACAGTGAGCGCTAGTGTTAGCGATAGATTATGGTCAAATGTAGCGACGGTGTGTTGTGTCATCGTTGATTCAATCTTTAACTGTATTCATGGTCGCTTTCCCTTAGTGGTCGTTGATACAGTCGCTAAATAGCGACGGGGTACTGTCAGTCGTAAATTCTTTGTAGCTGTCAGGGGTTTTCCTAATAGTGAAGTTTGAAGGTACTAGATGTAGCTTCCACATTGGAAGTGAACTAATATAAACTTTCTATGTTAATCTCCTTCCTTTTCCCTTTTGCATCGTTTGATTATAAGTTTTATTTGGTTCAAATTTTTGCAATAAGAGTCTATGACTTATTCAACCCCCTCTTCTAAGTCAGACTTAGAACCATCATTAATGTTTAACATATTTTTAGATGCTTAACCATGAATAAAAGATGGTTGTCAGGAGGAGATTAGGAGGGGAAATTATTGATTAATATGGGTGAGTGAGTGAAGAGGGTGATCTGACTGGATGATTTGTGTCTGCATGCAAATCGGCTTATCACCATTACTGATAGGCGTGTTGAGCTAGTTATCCATATGTTTCTGACACTTGGTTGGAAAAGGCCCTAAGAAAGCTGATTACGAGCCATCCTTTAACTTAAATGTTGATAAATGGGAATATTACATTTAGGATGATGTGATTCAAGATGCAGATGTGAACGAGGCACCTTAGGAGCCAAGAGTTGGTCATTTTGATAATTTACAAACTCTTTTGAGGATACACGTGCACCTTTTGGGAAGTGGATTATTTAGCCCTTGGGAAGTAAGAACTTTTTATTTGCATTAATGTCTTTTAAATAATTTTTCTTTTATTAGTCATACTTTCCAATAAGGCAAGAGATATGTCGACTATTTAGCTTTTTTAGGACAAGATGGCCCAAGTGGTTTAGTTTTTCATAGCCAATGTCTTCCCTCTTTGATTAGTTTTGTTAAGAAGGATATTAAAGGTGTTTCTTTTTGTCGTCACATTAATTCAATGTACTTTCTTTGGGCTTCAAGTCCTAATGATTACAAAAAATAAAAAACAATATTCCCGCACACACGTCTAAATTCTTCCCCTACCCCCACCTTTAATTTTGGGACAACTCACACACAATAGGTACCAAAATTGTAGCGCCCGAGTCCTCAGATCTGAATCTTGATGTAAAGACAAATAATCATTGAAAATACGAATAAATATTTCACGGTTTAAAGCCTTACAATATCCCACTTACATCTAGATTCAAACCATGGAAAATCGAAGGCCATATTTTAAAGAATTAAGAAAGAAATGGATCGTAAAACAAAGGTCCACAATGTACACACAACCGTATTTAAAATAGCGGAAAGAGTTAAGTGTACACCGAGCATCCATCTCATCTCATATATGAAGATATGAGAAGAGATCCTAGAAAAGATAAAGTATTTGTTAAGGGTAATTGGGAATGTATGTATATGGTTAAGGAAAACATGTCAAAGAGGTGTACAACAAGCAGCCATGGATAAAGGATTGAAGTACTAGGCATAGGGAACCAAGAGGTACAAGACCATGGCAAGAAAACACGCGAAAAACCCATCTAGGCATTCCCACTGGCCGTGGAACACACTGCCCCAATGCCCAAAATTTTAAATTTTCAAAACAGAACATTCCACTGGCTGTAGGAAATTCCCACTAGCCATGGAATGCACTGTTTCCATGACCTAAATTACGCAATTTTATCAACAGAATGATCCACTGACCATGGGAATTTCCCACTGGCCGTGGATCACTCCCTGATCCTCCAAAATCCATTTTCAAATCATCTCATGCCTTGGGACCTTAGATCATGCAATGCCTAGACCTTTTTATGCATATAGTCATTAAGAATCACTCATATTATGACACAAGACATAGAGGGACATAAAATCAATCCACTAAGACCCCTTTTTTATACCAAATCCAAACATCATTTAAATCATCAAGTCAATATCTAAACCATACATAGGCGTTGAATTCACAACCTCACACATTAATAATTCATTCATCCATGGATTTCCATCAACATTAGCATCAATACCATCAAAATGGTTATCAAACTTTCATTGTCAATAATCATAAAATTGTTTTACAAAAGAATTAGCCTACTGTATACACATGTATCCACAAAAGAATACAAAGTCAAGTGTTCATAGATTTAGGCCATCAACACCACATCTACATCAACACAATTGTCACCAAATACATACATCATCCAACACTCTAACGATTGCCGGTCAAGTTATTCCTATACAACCATTTACCTTCTCCAAAAGCTTTAATTCAAAACATGATCTCATCCCATGACAATCCTGCATCACAATGCTAAAAAGAGACAACATGAGAGAGTGAGTTATACATTCCAAGTGACGAATATAAATACTTTGTGATCATGTGTATATGCATATAAACAACATGTAGGATTTGCATCAAAACATCAATTATAATCACAACTCCATCATTCTATCCATATATACATATATCATAATCATCAACTCAAACTTATAGCAAAGCACATACACATACACACATCATTACCCTTCATCATATTGGGCTAACACAAGTATCACCACCAATACACAAGGTCTTTTCATCATATATATTTTACTTGTTGTCTTTAAGTTTTCTTTCACCCATTTCAATCATCACCTGACGTTTTTATCATTCCAAACTCATCCTTATTTTGGCATATCTCAAGGCTATATGCAAATCCTCTTAAGCTAATGTATATGCACAAGAATCATATTCATCAAAACACTCGCTTAATCAATGCATTGCAGATCCAACTATGAGAATATAAAACATCAATATGGGTTTAAGCATAGATATATAACCATACCCCTATTGCAGTAGTAAAGTGAGTGCACATATATGTCAAATTTCAATTTTTACTGGTACCAAACCGCATCACCCATCTTACAACACCGGTCATTTTCACCATGACTACATAAACAACATAATGGTGTTGCAGGCCAACCATGAACTATGCCATGGCAGCTGTGATCCAAAGAACCACCGGGGACACTTACTCCTTAAAGAGCCAACCCCACCTAGTCAACCACATGTAGCTCCTCGTAGCTAAGCATGGGCAGCTTTGTGACTCTACCACTGAGTCACTAGGGTAAACAACAACGCTCGTGTATAGAGCCGCCCTCCCACTGGGCCAACCAGAGGAACCCCTAACATCCCATACCAGCAGATATACAATATGTCATGAATACAATGCAGATGCCAATCATATACAATCTCACACTATGCATCCTACCATGTCACTCATCAATCATCTATCATCATTCTCATCAATAGTATCACCCAACTCTTAGTGGATTTTAATCTCTTTAATTCTTGCCATTGTTTCAAATTTTAGTGTGGCATTCACGAGATCTGTTATCAACATAAATTCAACTCATAAACACAAGCTCACACTTGCATTAATCACAGTGGCATCAACAATCATCAACAGTAATATTTATCAATCTTTTATCAATGTTTAGTGGTATGCCCAACAATATATCTATTCCCATTTCATCATCAATCATTATTTGTGGTGAACATCCACATATTCTCAACAACATAAGGCATAATATTCGCCTCAAATTTTCATGACAATTATCAATCACCATAAAGTATACCACCAATATTCTAAATGTATATCACATATTTACCAAGCACAATAACATCATCCTATCCAATATCCCAAGTCGTCAATACAACAAGGACAAGGCAAACAAGTGTAATGTCATATACAACAATCAACAAATACTCTACTCATGCATTTAGAATATAAACTCCTCTCTTACCTTAAGAGAAGTAATTCAAGCAATTTGACAATCCCACCTCGTCGTTCGGAGTAGGCCCTACATTAACATGTATATAAATCTCAATCAATTGGCCTATCAAAGGCATTAATTTCAAATTCTAAATATTCACCATTATATTTAAAATTCTTAACATGCCTTAAACATGTTATAAACACCAATTTTCTTATTATGTTAGGTTTCAAAAATTCCTTCCCATTAATCAATATTCTCTAAAATTAAATGGCTACAAAAGCAAACTCCTAAATCACCAACACACACCAAATACCACTTCTAGTAACTTCACCAACTTAGTGCCTTCCATATTTTCTTAATTTCTCAAATTCCCAACATTAATAATTAGTGTCAATCATTCCAAAATTCATTTTCTTATCCAAAATCATTCTTAAAGAAAATGAACTCTAAACTCATCAAGTTTTGTCAAAAGCCCTAATTTCCTCATGTTAGGGTGTTTATCAAAAATCATCAAACATCAATTCCAACCATTTCTTTGTATCATTTAGGCATCTCCAAGAAAACAATATCATATTTGCATCATCATCAACAACAACGAAATTCCCAATGGTCACACTACCACGAAAAAGGGATTTTAAAACGTATTTTTTAAAACGCTTATAATGGAAAACGTTTTAAAATATGAGGCGCTAAACTTTTAAAGCACTTGTTTTATTATGCGTTTTAAAATATGTAACTTCTTAAAGCGCTTCTTTAATTAAACGCTTTAAATTTGTGAAAAAATATATTAAAGCCCACATATATGTAGGCGCTTTATAAGAGGTCCTCTATTTTAGTCCGCCTTTTAGAATGTATTCACTGGACTCTTGCATTTAGAACTTCGTCTTATCCTCTACACGACCACCACAAGAACCCCTTCTTCGAACATGTTTCGTTTCTTCCTCCCAGAAATCAAAGGAACAAAGGAACAATGAAGTTACCCTCTTCCACCACTATCTTCCTCTCGTATTCTCTTCTTTCTCATTCTTCATCTTTCTCTCTCTAATTTCCTCCCCTCAAAACCCTAACGTATGTTTGTCTCGCCAGCCAGTGATTCTTCAGTGACCCAATTTGAGTGTGGGCGTTAAGATTGAAAGATTGGAAAATGTACACGTGCATTCAAGAAGGTCCCGATCATGCACCGAGGTTCAAGGCCACTGTTAACTTCAACGGTGAGATCTTCGAGAGCCCTTACTACTGCTCTACTCTCCATCAGGCCGAACACTCTACCACCAAGGTGGTTTTTAGATTTGTCTGAGATAGATCTTGGGATTGGCTGCTGTTATGAGGTAGCTTAAAGTTTCATGTCTAATTTATTGATATTGAACTACTAAGTTTCTTAATATTGGCTATTTTGTAAAAGTAAAAGAAAATGGTGAAAAGAAGGGTTTGATGGAGCATGTTGAACTTAGTGTTCAGCTGCCAAATGCCCTGTTGGTTCATCAAGGAAAGAGGACAACTAAAAAAATGTAAGAGGACAAGCTGGTGAAATCTTTGATTTTAGTAGAGTGATAAAATAAAATGTTATATCAATTTTATTTTGAAGTGTGTTTTATTTTGAAGTTAATTGCCCCTTGATTGTTATATCTGATATGCCATTAGTATATATGTTTGATAAGTTCCTTGACTAACCACAGGGAAGAAAACCATGTGTTATGCTTGTCTACCCATTGTGTAATTGATGACCTGATATAATTGGTTGAAGATATACACTATAATAGATTTTTAACTTAGGGTGTTTTATTTAAGCTATAATGTGTGTTTGTTTCTTCCACTAATAAAATCTAATTTGTTTCTGTTGATACGCGCACAGGTATCCCAGAGTCATGAGAAGTTTTCATAAACTTAAGAATAGTGATTATAATCATAGGAATGTTTAAATTTCTCTCATGATATATAATGAGGTTTGGGCTATTATGACAATTATTGTCAATTCCTGTAATTTTATTTCTAAAATCTGAATTCGCTCTGCCTGCAGTTCCTCCCCTGGGTCAAAATTTTGGGTTTCTGCATTTGTTATTCATATCATATATTGATGAAAATCACATTGCTACATGACTTGATTGATTAATCCACATAGACATAGTACTTGTTTTGGTCATTTTCTTTTAAATTTTCAATTATATATACTGTTGTGTCTTATAAATTGGCCAATTAATAACTCTTCTCAATCCTCATTAATTTTAATCCTTTAACATTTTATTTTTTAAGGAAATGTGAAAAACTTACAAGTCTTAGAAATTTTTTTTGTCACTAGTAGTACTTTGCTTTTATATAGAATGCATAATTTGTTAGAATTCAATTGTGTGCTCCTTGTGTATTATCTCACACAGTACACTAATTAGCAGCAACTAATGTGGAAATGTATTGATTAGAAATTGTAGTATGATCGGAAAAAAGTTATTTTCTCAACCCCTTCTAATGTAAAACTTTGGTGCAATTTTTTTCCTGTGAATTTTGTCCTTTTAACTAGTTACATTTGCTTATGCATAAAATTTTAGTATATAAATATTAACTTTTGACAGGCTGCGAGAGAATCCAAGGCCCTTGAAGCTGCAAAATTTATGTTGGAAAAGCAAGTTGAAGAATTAACTTCGAGTCTAGAAGCTGAGAAGGCAATGAGGATAATTTATTTATTTATAATAAATAAAATAAAAATATAGAAGTATGAAAAAATTTCTTGATGTGTTATTACTTTTTACTTTTCTACCTATAAAAGTATTATTTTAATTGTACTATTTCATTGACATTCTAATTGTTTTGTTTCATTGTGAAAATAAGAATTACATATATAGTGTTTAAATAACTTATACTTCTTGGGATGTCATAACAATCAGAGTTATTTTCATTATGCTTTGCAGGAACATGTTAATTCATTTGAAAATAAAATAGTACAAGAACTTCCTGCTAATATTAGTGATAATGAATTGATCAGTAAGCTTACTTCAGAAATGAAAAACTGAAGGTAATTACAAGATCTTAGGATGTCTCAAACCTATCAATTCATTGGGATGTCATTACAAACTAAAGTTACTTTCATATTGAATGCTTTGTAGGAGAACCTGTCAATTCATTGGAAAAGAATATGGTACTCGATTCTCTTAAATTTGTCTCTTTTCATAATCTCCATCAATCACTTTAATAAGTATTTTTAAATTATTTTTTATTCAGGTCTAGTCCTAAGTTATTATATTTGATCAGGTGATTAATTAGAATTATCAATATATATATTCCCCATTTCACTGTAGGATATGAATTTATGGAACCACTGATAATGGGTGTTCTAATAAAGACCAACCTTACAATTAGATCCCTTATTTGTATAAATATTCACAAAATCTTTGATTAATATTTTCTATCAGTGTTTATTAATTCTCTTTGATAAGCTTCATTTTTTTTTAAATGATGAATTGATTTTGGTCTTTATTGTTTTATGAAAAGTTATGGTAAGATGTATATAACAGGCTGATCATGGTGAGATTTATATGTTTCAGGGATTTTGGGCAAATCTTGAGGTAAGATTTTTGCTTTAGGACCTCCAGGTTGTGGCAAAACACTGATTGCCAAAGCTGTTGCCAATGAGGCAAGAGCTAATTTCATTCATATCAAGGTTTGTCGAAATGCTCTATCGTTTTCCTATTTTTTTGTTAGCATCAACGTCTTCCTCTCTAAATACTCCATCATTTTCTATATTTCATTCACCTTGAGGTCTATATAACTACTCTGTGAACTAATTTGTTATGGTTAGTTTTGGTTTTGGTTTACATAATGTTCCTCTGTGTGGAATAATTTGCTTTTCTTGAATTGTTAGGGACCTGAACTCTTAAATAAATTTGATGGAGAAAGTGAACTGAATGTCCGAACAATGTTTAGTCTTGCAAGGACAATATGTTGGAGAAATCATCATTAGAACAAAATGTCACAGCTGTTGCCCCTGCTTCTATGAAAAAATAAGAATTATAGCTGCAATCCATGTTGACGTGAAGACTGAGTTAGCATATCTAAGATTAGTTGCATGTTGAATTCTAGAGGGATGTTTCTAATTTACTCTTAAATTTTGTTTATGTATATATTTAGTCTCTGGAGGTAAACTGATGTTAAACAAAATTTTCATGTAGATGTCAAGGTTTTGAATCTTGAGTCAGTAGAATAAGGGGATTTTAATTAGCGAAAACTCATCAAATATTTGAGAAATAAAATTATTTACTTGTAGGAAATACATTTTTCTTTATGTTATTTATTTTTTCAGTTAGCTAGATAAGGGGTATAAAAAATAAACAATGAATACCACTTCATTGCTTTTAGTAATGTTATAGGTAGTTGGAATACCTTATAAAGCGCCTAAGAAATAGGTGACAACTACTACTCTTAAAGAGCTCTTTTAAAGCGCTTATTTAAATAAGGTATTGTAAAAAAATTACCTTTTTACAGTGCATAAAAGAAAAAAGCGCTTTAAAACATACCATTTTTTAAAACATGTTACTGAAATAGGCGCTGTAAAAAATACATTTTTTAAAGCTCTTATTAAAAATAAGCGCCCTAAAAATATATCTTACTAAAGCGCTTTTTAAGCACTTAAAGCGTTTTAGTAGATGTGGTATTCTACTACAGCATGCGTATATAAAGCGCGTAAAAGCGCCCTAAATGGTCAAAATAAGCGCCCTAAAATCTCTTTTTTGTGGTAGTGTCATCTACCCCAGGGTTTGGGTTCCACACGCATTCTTTCATCAAAACAACACTTAAACTTCCAATATAATACTTCAACAACCTCAAAACCACCAAGACAAGTCATGGGTATTATGAAATCTTACCTCTTCTCCAAGCACAATGATGAACACGAAAATGAGAGGAAGAGAAGAGAAGATGAGTTAAGCTTTGCTTCAATGTTCCATTAAAGCTTCATAAATCTAAGCTAAGATGTTGATTTTTGTAGGAAAATGGCACAAGAGGAGGTGGTCACGGTTTTGAGCTTGAGAGGATGAAGAAGAAGAAGAAGAAGAAGAAGAAGAAGAAGAAAAAGAAAAATGAAGTGTGTAGGGAGATGAAGAGAAGCCAACAAAAATTAGAGGATGAGAGAGAAAATTGCAAAAATTGGTTACTGTCCAATAGGTAATGCATTGTCTCTTTTTGCTTTTTCTTTTGGTTCATAATTCCCCTTGTCCAATAGACAAAAGAGTGAAGAGAAAGAGAGGGAAAATGCTTAGAGAGGAAGAATAGGGAATTAACATTTTCTTTTATTTCCATTCTGCTAGTATTTTCGTCATTTATTAACATACGTCATGTCCAAATAAATATCTCTTCAACACCAAAAATTATTTTGATCATACCACCATAACAATAATAAATTCCCCAATATTCTAGACCCTTCAAATATCCAATTTGACTTAGTGGGTCCCACACCATCCGTTAAATTATCCGATTTCAATAAATTTTAATTTGTCGATAAATCATAATTAATGTCTAATTAATTTTCTCACGTATATTGGACCATATATAATTAATTATCATCACCTAATAAATTTATTTCTCAAAAATTTGGGATGTTACAAAAATCACTTATTGTCCCTTACGTCACATAATTTACACACATAAATTTGACCTTTATACCTCACCCTCAATTTCGTGACAACTCATACATATTAAGCACCAAAATCACTCATTGTCCCTTATGTCACATAATTTGCACACACAGACTTTACTCTTTTTCTATAAAGGTCAACTATACTCAGTAAAGAGGGAGGGGCTATTTTAAGGTGAAGGGCTTGATTTGAACAACAAAATATTCATGGAGTATTGGGTCCATTCTATAGCAAAGGCATTCGTGATTGTTTATTTTTTAATCTATTTTCCTTCTCTAGAGTTGTTAATGGAGTTGACTGGTCAATTCTTTTTCTAGTAGCTATTTGGTTTTCATGGCACAACTGAAATAGGTTCATTTTTTATAATGATTTATGGTGTTCTAAGGAGTTACGAAAGAGGATTATTGAGTTTGCTATATCAATCCAGAAAGGTCTTGCTAATCCCATATCTTTGTGTAATGGTTGGAGAAATGAGGATGCTTATATTTTTTGAAGGAGTCCATCGAAGTCGTTCCATAAACTTAATGTGGATAGGTCGGTTAGGGGGGATAAGCACAAAACTTATGGGGGGATTATTCATTTAGATTTGGGGAGTATATTATGAGTTTTAGTTGTAATATTGGAATATCTAATGCTATGATGGCCGAGCTTTGAGGGTTTGAAATTGGCATTAAAGTTTAATCTTTAGGATTTGATAGTTGAAATGGATTCTAATGTGCTCTTCTTTTGGTTGAGAAAGAGTGTAGTTCTACTCATATGTGTGTTAGTTTGGTGCATGATATTAAAGTTCTTCTTGGGCACTTTAGGAGAATTCTTATGGAACACACTTATTATGAAGACAACCGATGTGTAAATCATTTAACTTTGTTAGGTCATTCAATTCCAATTGGTGTTTGTGTTACTAAGTGTCGTTCTACTTCTTTAAAGCCCATTTGGTTTTTGTTTCTATTTCTTGTTTTCAATTTTAATTACAAAATTATTATCATGTTTCTTAATTTTTAAAATTTGTATAAAAAAGAGTGAAAATAGGAAATAGAAAAAGTTATTTTCAATGTTTCCATGACAAAATTTAAAAAATTACAATTTTATAATTAAAATTAAAAATAAGAAATAGAAAAAAGAAATAAAAACAAAAATTAAATATATAATTTTCAAAGTATTTATCCCCCTTGTAATATTGTTTTGATGTTGTTTACTTCGGTCGTTAGACCCTATTGTTTATAATAAAAGATAAAAAAAATTATTAGATCTAACCAAGTAATTAAGGTTCCAAATTAATCCTTTCATTCTGTCTTTTATTTTCTATGCGAAGCCAACATATATTTGCTTAAAGGAGCAGGAAACTTATTTGTATGCCAGTGACCTCTGTTTCATTATTTAATTAGTTACTTTTGAATTGAACTACTAGTGAAACTGTTGTACGTTCTTTCTTCTTCCTTCATATGCTAACCAATTTTTAGAGAAATAATAGTATGCTAGAGTTTCAACAGGGAATTATCATTCATAATAATTTTACTCAACTCAAATTTAAGTAAAATATGTTAAAAAAATCTCAATAGAATAATCTCCGGTAGTATCCATGATTGCTTATTAGGTTTGCTTTTAGCTGAAATAGAAAAATTCACTGCCACATTCACACAGGACTAACCTAACCCAAAAAATAGTACCGACACTATTTTCTATGCTTAGGTGATATTGGTGGCTAAACAGCTGCTCTTAATTCGCTATCGCAAAGCTTACTATAATAAATGCATGAATTGTTTCCACATCTTCTTACAACAAATTATCTTCTGCATAAACATATGATTGGTCACGGCAACGAGAACTTCCAAGTATTCTACCATCCAACACTTAATTCATTATTTGACATTGTACAAGAATTTTTTAAATATAAGAAACTTTTTATCGAGACTCTCCCAGCATTGTACATATCAATAAATGAATTAAGTGCCCAACATTAGACTATGATATGTAGTAAACTGTTGCTGTCGTACATTACAGTAATGTGGATGTAATGTGATACATCATCTACATTCAGTACATTCAGATCAATTTTTTCTTTTGTAATGGGAGATCTAGACAAAGAGAAACAGTCCGGACTCAAGGAACAAACCTAGACTCAAGGAAGAGGAGAGAATGGTAATCTGAATATTGAATTATTAATTGCCTTGTTGAAGTATAAGAGAGAGATAGTATTTATCATAAACCAGACTAACAACCATAACTGGAATTAGTTAGAAACTAACTAAACAAACTCTAACTAAGTGGGTTCCCTAACGCCCCCTCTCAAATTTAATGTGGGTGAAGAACACACATTAAGTTTGCTTTTGTACTTAGTGCTTTGGGGAGTAAGTCTGCAACCTGAACTCGAGATGGAATGTGCCTGATCAAACCCTTAGCTGCATTCTCCCAAACAAACCAGAGGTCTAACTCAAAATACTTGGTTTTAGAGTGAAGAACAGGATTGACAGTTAGTAGAACTGCTCCCTGATTATCACACCAGATCAAGGGAGGCTTGGAGGTTGCAAAGTGCAGTTCTGATAGAAGAGATTGAATGTACATCACTTCAGTCAGGACAGAAGCAAAACTTTTGAATTATGCTCCAGTGCTTGACCAACTGACAACTCCTTATTTCTTTGCCATCCAAGACACTATGTTGGAACCCAGAAAAACACAGAAACCAGAGGTGAAGCGCATATCCGAAGGATCACACGCCCAATCACTGTCACAATAGGCTGTGATGTCTAAGTTTGATGACTTGGTAAATTTTAATCCATGATATATAGTTCCTTTAAGGTATCGAAGTAGTCTTTTGACATCCTTCCAATGTACTTCTAGAGGGTTATGTAGGAATTGGTAAAGTTTATTTACAATGAAAGCTATGTCAGGCCTTGTGAGAGTAACATATTGTAAGGAGCCAACCATAGATTTGTATAGGTGTTTTGATGAGTTTTGTTGGAGGCAATTTCTGTTCCATCCTGGATTAGTTTGGTAGAGGAGCCATAGGTGTTTTGATGGGTTTTGCTTCAATCATATTTAATCTAGTTAAGAGGTCTGAGATGTATTTGGACTGTGATAGATGCAGGGTCCCTAAATTGTCTTTGGTTACTTGTATACCAAGAAATGATGGAGAGGTCCTAGGTCCTTGAGAGGGAAACGATCATGAAGTATGGAAATAAGGGAAGAAATGGTAGAACTAGAGCTGTTGGTAATTAGTATATCATCAACATATACTAGGATATAGACTATAAGATTGGATATATGCAAAACGAAAAGGGAATGATCACTCTTGGTAGACTGGAAACCCAATGAAGTGAGAACCTGAGCCAGTTGGGAGAACTAGGCCCTTGGTGACTACTTCAGTCTATAGATGACCTTTCTCAGTCTACAAATTGTGTTTGGGAAGCCTTGGTGAAAACTAGCAGGTTGTGTCATATAAATTTCTTCCTGTAATTCTTTGTAAGGAAAGCATTTGTTGAGAAAAAGTCTAGATGAAAAGAATTTTTCTAAGTTATCTTGGACCAGACCCCAGTTTCTATATCCTCATATTTGTTAATATCATACATCAAGAATTTTTATTAGAAAGTGAAGTTTGTACTATCTTTTACTAATTTGTGTACCTAAGTATTTCAGGATACGAGTCTTAGGCTATGAAACAAAGAGGGAGTATCACCATTCCAGAAGTCTGGTAGATAATCAAAAGTTTGATAGAAGCACACTATTGAAATTGGAACGTTCTCACTCAAAAGATCGAAGATCCATTCTCAACGTTCGTAATTCTATTTAAGTGATGCATTGGGATTTATGCACGTATCACATATGTATGCTTATCATAAAAAAAACACAAGGAACAAGATCAAGCTCAGCAACAACTGTCAGCATACCTACTTCTACACATTATCAGAGAACACTGAGCATATTCAGAACTTATGTCAAGATATCTCAAAAACCGTTTTGAGTGCTGACTTCTGACCTCTTGCTCAATCAAGAAATAAAATACGAATGGCCTTATGCATTAGAGATGCATGAGAAACCATTTCCATGAAAGAACTGAAGAAGTCTACTACCAACCCCTTGAATCTGTAATAAAACCAAGGTCTGGTAACAGAAAGCTTAAGACAAATACCTTCAAAGGAATTCCAACGACTATATCTCCTTTCAAGAAACAACAACGATCATATCCTCCAACTTCTATATATACCAAGGAAGATTGAACTTAAAATAAATAGAGAACTTACGAGCTCTTATTCAAACTCTCTTAAGTCAAATTTTCTCTCTATTCATTCTTCTCTTGTAAGATAAAGACCTTTCCTATTTGTTCTGCTTCTAACAGACCTTGGTCTTGTGTCATAACTTAGTGTACAATTTCATTTGTATATCTCTCACACACTAAGTTTTGTGAGTTACTTTCATTCACCCAAACACTCTATAAAAGTCTGGTGTGTTGTTAGAATTCGATTACTATGGGAAACACTATTGGCCTGAAGAGGCTTTTGAAAGAATACTTGGGTTGAGCCAGGAGTGGCTTGTTGAAAGAATACTTGGGTTTAAGCCAGAAGTGGTTGGAGTCAAGAATACTTGTGGCACTGGTCTGATGCTGTTATTGTAAAGGAGATTTTATAATAGTGGAAATCCTTCAGGTTGGAAGGGATTGGACATAGCTTCTGTGTTAGAAGTGAACCAGTATAAATTCTGTGTTGATCTCTTTCCTTTGCTCTTTTACGTCATTTGATTACGTGTTTTATTTGGTTCTTAATTTCTATAAAAAAAAGTTTGTAACTTATTTAAACCTCCTTCTAAGTCTGACTCTGAACCATCAATTGGTATCATTGTCCTTTAAGTTGATCACTCCTTTGAGTGAAAAGGATTAAGATCTATGGTAGTATCTCAGAGTAATCAGTTGAACATAAAAGGATCTTCTATCAACAAACCTCCAACCTTCTTTGGAGAAGACTACCCATACTGGAAGGATAGAATGGAAATGTTCATAAAATTCACCTAGTACAGTCTATGGGCAATCATTATTAATGGTGACTTTGACTCTCTTGTTGACGAAGGAAAACCTAAATCAGAAGACGAATGGTCATCTTGTGAAATAAAAAAAATGGAGATCAATGCCAAAGCCAGATTTCTTCTCATTTGTGCTCTCAGTAAATCTAAGTACAATAAAGTTTTTAGCTACAAAACAACTAAAGAAGTCTAGGATGCTCTTCAGCGCAACTATGAAGGCACCTTCAATGTGAAAAAGGTCCAAGAAGATACTATTGACCAAACAATATGATACCTTTAAGATAGAGGAACATAAATCAGTAGTTCAAATGTTTGGAAGATTCCAAAATCTATTGAATGAGCTCAAGGAACTTGGAACCACTCCCTCTGTTGAAGATATCAACATTGAGCTTCTAGGATACTTGTCCGAAAGTTCTCCGCTTTAGAAGAAGCTAAAAATCTAAGCACCTTCTCCTTAGATCAGTTGTTTGGAGTTCTCAGGGTACATTAGCTGAAGCTGAAACAAAAGGAAACCAGCAAGCTTTCCTCCTCCAAAAGTATTGCCTTAAAGTCTAATGAATCAAGCAAAAAAGGCAAAGCTTTAAAAGCTGGGGAATCTTCAATTTCTGAACCAAACTCTAATGAATCAGATGCTGACACTGATGAAGAATTGGCTTTTATAACTAAGAGATTCCACAAACTGCTAAAAAGGAAGAAGTTCAGACCTGAAAAGTTCCAAAAGAAAGATTACAAAGGTAAAACTTAATCTAAGTTTAAAACTGACAAATCTACTCTAGACTGTTTTAACTACAGGAAACTAGGTCATATGAAAGTAGAATTTCCTCTACTAAATAAAGCTAAGAAGGACAGAAAACAAAAGAGGAGGTTTCCTAAGAAACAAAAAGGTCTGATAACATGGGATGACGAAGGATCATCTAGTTCAGAAGAGTCTGATGAGGAAATTGAATCAGCTAAAATTTGTCTCATGGCAAATAAAGAATCAAACTCAAAGGCCAGCTCTAGCGACTCAGACACTGAGAAGGTAAGCTACTCTAAATTAAAACAAAATTATGATTTTACTATTTAATGATTTTTCTAAATTGTTGAAAATTTTCAAAAAATTAAAACTAAAGCATGTTGACATGATTACTGATTTTGAAAATCAAATTTCAAAATTAAAGGAAGAAAATTTTGATAAGAATACTTTGAAAGAAATGGAAGATAATGAAAAGATGCATCTAGAAGAGTTGAGCAAACTGAGAAAAGAAAACATCACTTTGAAAAGAGATTTTGAAAAATCTAATGTCCGCTGCAACTCTCACAGTGAAGAAATCATCAAATTAGAAAAACAAGTCAACTATCTTACCTCATACTTAGGTAGGTTTATAAATAGCACTGAAAACTTGGATGTTTTGTTGAGGAAATCCCACAGTAATCGAAAAGGCCTGGGTCTGGGATATGTAGAGAAGAAAAATGATTTCAAACAAAAAGATTTCAAGCATTCTTCACCTCTTACATTTGTTTCCAAAAATCAGAAGTATGTCAAGTGCAATTATTGTAAAAAAGCATGGTCATTTAATAAATGATTGCAGGAAAAGAAAGAGAAGAAATGAAAAAGTTGCTAACAATGTAGGACCCAAGAGAATATGGGTACCAAGATCATTAATTATTCCATTTGTAGATATGCTTAAAGACAAGGACAAAGACTCTGCATTGGTATCTAGACAGTGTGATGGTTGAGAATCAGACTTAGAAGGGGGTTTGAATAAGTCACGGACTCTTTTCATGAAAAATATGAACCAAATTATACAAGTAATCAATTTAAGCAAAGCGGTAGAGAAAATCAATACAAGGAATTTATACTGGTTTACTTCCAACACGGAAGCTATGGACAGTCTCTTCAGACTTGAAGGATTTCCACTATTGTAAAATCTCCTTTACAATAACAACACCAAACCCATGCTACAAGTATTTTTGACTCCAGCCACTTCTGGCTTAACCCAAGTATTCTTTCAACATGCCACTCCTGGCTCAACTCAAGTATTCTTTCAAAAGCCTCTTCAAGCCAACAGTGTTTCCCACACTAACAAGTTCTGGCAACTCCCCAGACTTTTACAAGGTGTTTTAAATGAAAGAAAGATAACCTATGAAACTTAGTGTCTAAGAGATATATAAATGAAATTGTACACTAAGTTATGACACAACCAAAGTCTGCTAGAGGCAGAATAGAACGGAGAGGGTCTTTGTCTTACAATGAAAGAATGAACAAAAGAATTTTAAAACTTGAGAGAGATTGAATAAGAGCTCGTAAGTTCTCTATGTATCTTTGAAGTTCAATCCTCCATGGTATTTATAGAAGCTGGAGGATATGACCATTGCTGCTTCTTGAAAGGAGATATATACGTTGGAAATCCTTTGAAGGTATTTGCCTTCAACTTCTTTTTACCAGAACTTGAGGAAGATATAGATTTAAAGGGCTGGTAGAGGACTTCTTCAGCTCTTTCAAGAAAAATATTTCTCATGCATTTCCCATGCACAAACCATTTGTAATCTATTTCTTAATTGAGCATCAAGTAGGATCCCAGAGCTTTCTGAAATATTCTGACATAGGCTCTGAACATGACCAGTATGCACAGAGGTAGGTACGCTGACAATTGCTATTCATTTTGATCTTGTTCCTTGTGTTCTTTGATGATAAGCATGCAAATATGATAAGAGCATGAATCCCAATACATCACTTAAATAGAATTTAGGAACGTTAAGAATGACTTCTTTGATCATAATGCTTTTATCAGACTTTTGATTGTTTCCCAGACTTTTGGAAAGCAGATACTCCCCCTTTGTTTCATAGTCTGATACTCGTATCCTGGAAATACTTTGGCACTCAAATAAGTTACAGATAGTACAGACTTCACTTCCAAGCGAAAATACTTGATGAGCGATATTAACAAATTCAAGGGTATAAAGTCTGGGGTCTAGCCCAATAAAACTTAAAATTCTTTTTCATCCAGACTTTTTCTCAACAATCTCCCTCTATTTGTTGATAACAAACATCAAGTTTTTTTCGTAAAAGAAGTTTGTAATACATGGAGAATAAAGTATCTATGTAACAAGTGTTAGAGATCAAAATTTAGCAATTGCAAAGACAGATAGAAATAGGATGATTCTTCATTAACCAAAAAGATAATGCATACAATTTCATTAAAACAAGAGCAATAATGCATACTTCATATAGGGCATTTCTTCGCACAAAAAGACTTGTAAATTTTCTCCCGTTTTTGTAATCAACAAAAAAAGGACATCACCGAGACCCAAAAAGTAAATCACGAGTGATAGAAGAACTAAAAAGAGGCAAAGCAGCAGGAGAGACAACAATAAAAAAATGAGTCTGAAAAATAAAAATAAAAAGAGCGAATCAAAAGTAATTAAAAAGGGCTGATATTGAAAAATAGGATTGGGGAAAATGAGGTGTAAGAACAGGAGGCCTCTTCTTAAAGTGTCCAAAGATAATGGCACCAAATAGCATCAGCGTGAGCTTCAGTTGGTTTAGGAGCAGTCCAAAGACTCTTAAGAATGGTTGCCGAAAGCTCCTTAGGCTGATAAGGACCCTTGTAGTGAGTAGACTTGAGGTTGTTTATAGAGAATTTTATAGGGGAAATAAGGTTGGTGGTTGGAGTTGGTAGTCTGTTGATGAAAAAAATTGTAGTGGCAAAAGCATTGGGTCAAAATTGTATGGTAGGTGTGCTGCTGCAAGTATATAGTGAGACCAATCTCTGTGATGTGTCTATGCTTCCTTTCAAGAACACCATTTTGTTGATGTGTGTAAGGGCAATTGAGTCTGTGTATTATTCTTGCAACTTGCAAATGTTTCCTGAAAACTAAAAATTCTTTTTCCTTCATGAGTTTGAATAGCTTTGATTTTTGTATTAAACTGTAATTCAACCATTGGTTTAAATTGAAGAAATGTGTTTAAGGCTTCAGATTTACTATTTAGAAAGTACAACCAAGTGAATTTTAAGAAGGCGTCACTGAACAGAATCTAGTATTTAAACCCATCATTAGAGTATTTAGGTGAAGGTCCCCAAATGTCTGAGTAGATCATTTGTAAGGGCTCAATATAGACAGTATTAGAATTAGGAAAAGGTAATTTGTGAGATTTTCCAATACAACAAGCACCATACACAGAGTTTTTATTAGAGCAAGATATAGGTATGTTACAATTTTTCAAGACTTGTCTAACAGTTTTAAGAGAAGCATGTGCTAGTCTTTGATGCCACAAATTTATAGTGTTGTTAATAGTACTAGAATGTAAAGCATGTATTTTAGATTTCTGACTAGGATGAACCAGATGAAGTTTGTCAAAGACATAAAATCTCTCCTTAAGTCGTCCTTGAAAAAGAACCCTCTTGGTTTCTTGAGGTTTTACAAAGCACTCATTAGGAAAGAACTTAAAATATACGTGATTTTCCTTACAGAATTGAGACACCTAATCAGGTTTTTAGCTATGTTTGGTACATGTAACAAATTGTTTAAAGAAAATATAAAATTTGAGTATGGTGAATGAAAGTAAGATATTCTAATGTGCAAGATTTTAAGAGTATTGCCATTTCCAATTTGAACCCTGTCAAGTCCTGTATATTCAGAATATGACATTAAATTGTTCAATTCGTGTGTAAGATGATTGTAACACTGGTGTTAGGATACCAAGATTCATCCCTTAAATAAGGAGTTTTAAATGAAGAAGCAAACATATCAATCTTAGATTGATCTTGATAGTTAGGGGTTGTTTGATTATTTTGAAGAAAAGGTTCAGTAAGAAGATCATCAAACCTATACCAGCAATGATAGGCTATATGGCCCATCTTGCCACAAACCTGACACTGTACTCTGGGGCTTCTACCAGTAGTGTTAGATGATGATGACTTTCCTCCCCTACTTCTACCTCTAAAAGAGTTTCTTCCTTGTCCGCGACCTCTAGTCTAATGTTGCATGCCTCTCTTGGGTAGTGTTTAGACAAAGTTTGCTTGAAGGGAAGGAAGATCCTTTTGCCTGTGCTTTTTAAGACAGGCCTCTTGATGCATCGAGGGCTTCAACTTGAACTACCGTGTAGGGTTCACTTCTTGTGATGCATGATGCTACAAAACTATCATACTCCTCGAGAGGAGCATCAAAGATTGTGTCAATATAGTCTTCTTATGACATTGGTGACTCGGTGGCTACAAGGGTCTCTATTATTTTCTTGATTTGAACCAAGAGTTCACTAATTGTGCATGTTTTCTTGATGGATCCGAGTTGAATCTCTAACTGTTGTACTCTTGCCATGGTTTGTGAGACGAAATATGTTTTGAAAGTGTCCTAGATTTGGTAGGACCATTCACAGTTTACCATTCGCATCTTGAATGGAGAATCCATTGATTCTAACAGCCATGATTTTAAAAGATTGTTCTATTGTTCGTAATTTTCAAACTCAGGATTCAAGGCTTTTATTTTTCCATCATCTTGACTCTTGGATTTTTCAGGGATCAAGATAATCATATAGCGGTCGTGGCTTATCGCGGTAAGTTAAAAAAACTTTATAAAGGTCATAGCGGCCGCTATAACGGCCTATGGCGATTACATAGCAGACACAATAAAATAATGTAAAATATATATATAGCTACATAATGTCATATAAAGTAAAAAAACAACAACCATAATATCATTTTAAAGCCATAAAAACGCCAATACATAAATCTTAAGTCAATCCAATAATGCATAAGTCTTTAGTCAATCCGATAATAATGCATAAAACATAAATCCCTAAAATAAAAGACAAGGAAAACAATAATGCAACATATATAAAGGCCTAAAAATCTAATCCTCATCTCCAGTGGCTGGTCGTGCAGTGGCTGGTCATGCGGCTGATCGTGGTCGTCGTGCGGTGGTCGTGGAAGAAGATAAACCAGTGGCGCACGAAGAGGAGAAGACAAGGGACTACAATAGACTCGCGAGGGTGGTCATGCCATGGTCGTGCAGTCATCGTAGTCGTCGTGGTTGGCCGAAGACAGTCGCTGGTGGTCGAGGTCGAGGTCGAGCAAGGTGAGAGTGAAATGAGTGAAGGTTCTGGAAAAATGGGAAGCTGCTCGAGGAATAGGAGTGCGTGAGAGGGTGAGGGTTCGTGAAAATGAGCCTTAACCCAACCCATTTTGAAAAAAAAAAACAAAGAAAAGCCTCTACCAACCGCTATCCCCGTTATTGGACGCCATATCGCCACCTACATAGTGGTGGAATAGCAGCGTTATTGTGAAAATAGCGGACACCGTTATTTAAGGCATTTTTTCACATGCGAATAGCGGTGGTTCCAAAAACCACCACGTCATACCGCTATAACCCCACCATACCGCTATAACCCCGCCATACTCGTTATTTGATTACACTGTCAGGGATAGCTTCAAGACTTGAGATGTGTTTCTTCAATTTGAAGCCTTTGATTGTTGCCTATGCATGTTGAATCCATGTGAGATAGTTATCCTTTGAGAGTTTGGTAGAGATGGAGGATGAGAAGGTGTGAGGCACGAATGGTGATGCAAAAGCCATGGCCAGATCTGCTTGGCACGATAATACCATGTGAGATCAGGACAAAGAGAAACAAACTAGACTCAAGGAACAAACCTAGACTTAAGGAAGAGATAGTATTTATCATAAACCAGACTAACAACTATAACTAATTAACCCTAAACCTCAAACTCTAACTAAGTGGGTTCCCTAACATGTAAAATTTTACCCATTCAGACTCAAGCTGGGCATGATCGCTATAACCCATAAAACTCTCCCTTATCTCTACCAAAATTTAATAGAATAACATTCTCTAGTACTCAGAATCAATACTACATTTTAAGTTAGAACAACTTCTGTCCACTAATCTACTTGTTTTGTGGTATTGTACAAAATCTATTAAATATAAATGCACAACATATATTTTTTATCTTTATAAATAGACAATTTAGCATTTAAATGGGGAGAAGTATATACAATGAAAATTTACAATGGAGGAAATTCTAATCCCATGTTCAATAGAGATTTATGGATAGACTGTTCAAATAAAACCAACCATCCCTTTTAAACCCCACAAAAAGAAAAGGGATAGTTGGTGGGTGCCCGTAAGAAAAGAAATTTAAGCATCCAGCGTGCTCATAGTGGCATTTAGTCTCTGCAACACTCACAATACCAACTTGTTTGACCAAAGGAAGCAAGCAAAACAGGCAGATAAGAAATTGGAGAGACAATGGAAGCTTGATGAATAATACACTGCATAAATCACTCCTCTTAACGAATTGTCAAAAAATTGATGTGTTGGTATGGAAATTATATTTACAAGTATGACTCTAAATTAAGCAACTACTATGATCTTCCCACCAAAAATTGGGGGGGGGGGGGGGGAGGCGGCGGGCTTTACCCTTGATAAAATATCAGGGATTAAATTATGCTAATTCAATTTTCAAGGACATTGACACATGTCATCCCGCTGATCTATGCTCAGTGCTCTATCCACGAAATTTACCATTTGCCAGGCACAAAAGCCCATGTAAAATGAGTTGCTTCATAATTAAACCTCCTAAATTTCTTGTAGTCCTCCTTTCTGTGGGAAAGTGCCCAAGATTTATCTATACATGTGGCATCGCAAGCACTGATTATCAATGACATTAAGTTATTCCAAGACTTTCTCACCGGTTGAAAAAAGGTTCCACACCACAGTTCCAACCAAATACAGCCCAACTGAAACCTTGAAAACATCATCCCAGGAGCCTGATAATAAATAAAGAAGGAATAGCATCATATTCTTGTCCCAAATATCAGATTTCAGTGAGATACCACTTCAGTCCTATTTATCTGATTGGAGAAAAGAAATTACAAAGACTGAAATATGATTATTTTGTTTGAATTACATAGTACAATTTCCTATCTACCCCTTATTCATTGCACAGTGTATCCACTTGGAAAAATGACTTCCAGATTTTGATTTCCGGAAGTCACCTTTTCGTGTTTATTTCATTTGACTTCCGGGTTTGGAAATCCAGAAGCAACATGAAAAAAAAATGACTTCCCAATTTTAAAATCTAGAAGTCAAATAAAATAAGCATGAAAAAAATGACTTCCAAAAATTAAAGTTTGGAACACATTTTTCCAGGTGGATACACTATTTTCAGCAGTACAATAACTGGGGTTGTTTCCAATGCACCACAACTTTTCAATTTTGTTTCTTTGACCAGTGCCCTAATAGGACCCTTTATTTAATTAATTTACATGATCACCAAAGTGAAAACAGTGAAGATGTCCATTCCACTCTCACCCTCAAAGTGGAGAGATAAAGAACCATGTAGTATTATGGACACATCACATTGTTGCTAAAAATCAAATTACCAATACCAGAAGGCTGGCTAAGACTATTACAGATTGTGCAAATACAAACCTATACTCATTCAACCATCCCTCACTACTAATAAATTTGGTGAAAGCATTCATGAGCCTTCACCTAATTGCTTAAGCTTTTAGGATAGTTGATTATTGACATTCAGTAACCAAGAAAATAGGAAGGACACAGACTTACCATGTTGCAGAATGTAACCTGTTGCTGCTGTTCCAAAGACACCAGCCAATACTCCAGCAGTATTGGATAGACCAAGCAATATGCCCTTAGGAAAAAATTATGAAATCAATATAAAATTTTCCCACCTTCCCAAATATGATAATGATTTTACCCCCATGAATTAGTATGCAGAGAAAAAAAAATCTTGCATAGTTATTCAACATATCAAATATATAATTCTGTGCTGCAGAAAGATCTAAGTACAAAGAATCAACTTACAGAATATCGAGGGGCTATATCTTGATGGTTTGAATACAATCCAGACTGAGAGAATGCATCAGTTCCCTATCCAGGAAGAATTTGAAACAAGTTAGGAAGGAGAAAGCTCATTAGAATGAATAGATCAACCAACAATTTCTACTTCCTTTTTCCTTACAAAAGTTGAGCAAAACAACAATTTGTAGTTATGCTCTCTTAAGAGAAGTTTCAAGATACTAATGTCAAGAAAATTTTAACTTTTCCAGTCAAACTCACAGCCACAGATTATGAACTATGAACTAGAAGCCATGATAAAATTATTTAAGACACTCAAATTTGACAAACTTTATTAGCAGTAATTCTTACTCCAGAAATATTTAAGGAGACAAACAAACATAAACTAGATTTTATGTTAGGATTATACAGAGACTTCTAGATCAGAATAAGAAATATGTCAAATACTAAACAAGAAGCAAACCTGACTGCATGTCATACATAAAACAGCCATCACAGGAGAATTAATGTGGCTCAATTGAGTTAAGAAGAAAGCAGGGCCAAGAAACCCAACTGTTTGCATTATCTGCAAAGAAAATGTAGAACTATATTGTAAAGCTGATAACCTGGTAGCAATGGAATTGAGTTCAGAAGGAAAAAAAAAACAGTAGTCTAAGCATTAGGCTGCCAGATATATAAGGACAGAGAAGCAAAACAAGATCTGTATCCAAATTTTTGCAGAAAATTTCTTGAAGCTAACTTCAATAATGTTAAGAACTATTTGCTAAGAAATGTTGTCATTTCTATTATTAGAAATGACAGAAATATGATGAGTTTGTATTTTGTTTTCTAATACAAAAATGAGATAAATGATGAAATTAAAAGATTTTATGCACCTCACAATAAGTAAGCCACCTATAAGTTAATTGTATGTGAAAGTTCAAATTGATACCTTAAGCATGGGCTGGCTTAAAGTTCCCCAGCCATTTCAAATTTATAGCAACATTTTAGAACTATTTATCTCAAATTAAAATTAAGAAAAAAATATTATCTTGTTTGAACTTGTTCATATAAGCAAAAAAAATGTAGACCCTACATGACATGTTTGAGGAAAGTAAGAAGGCAAAACTACAGATTGATTTTCTTTTCATTTCTCATTGTTGCTTGAATTAAAGGGTAGGATGTGCATCCCAAGCCAATCATAACAAGAAGTTGGTGAAGGGAGATACCTTGCGGACCCTCGTAACTGATAAACCCCTGCTGACAAGAGTGTCTGCAATCCAACCGCCAAGATTTGCAGAAAGGGCCATTGTAAACCATGGTAAAACACAAAACAGCCCAGATTCTGTAAGATTGAACTTCAACACCTAGGATTATATTTGAAAATAACTTGTTAACTTTAAACAGTATCATTTGTTTTCCAAGTACCCAAGAAGGTTACAAATCTCAGGATATTAACACGTCTCCAACCAAAAGCTGAACACCATAAGCTTCAATATTGTTAAGGCAGAGAAAGGCCTGACAAATATGTCAGGTAGGCTTCTAAAAATGTTAATATCAGCAAGCATGCCTTCATATTGAATTCTATGTCATCAGATGTTGGCCGGAACAGAGGGAAACGGAGTTAGCTAGTGGAACGGAGGTCATGAACGGTGAACCAAACGGCCTCTTAAACGGTTTTTAGAAATAAGAGTTTCTATAAGACATTCCTTTTTCATTAAATATATATTTAATATTTTCATTTAAATAAATCTATTCATTAAAATATATACAAGCTGTAAATTATAATTATACATAACATAATCTAATTTATAAAATAAATAGATAAATAAATATATATATTCTATTATTTATCAATATATATATATTCTATTATATATATTTTTATATATATGCATATTAAATATATTCTTCACTCATACCTATTTTGGTAATTTTCTATCAAACCATTATTTTCCTCAACTAACTTTACTCAACTTTTTTCCAACCAAACACAATCACTATTTTTTAACTGACTTTTCCAATTTCACCATCCAAACACAACTACTTTAACAAAACCCCAGTTTTCTTAACCCTGTTTACAAAACCCCAGTTTTCCCAATCAGGTTACACTAACTTTAAACCAAACGGACCCTTGGTTGTGGTTCGTTCAGTATTTTCCTTGTTCATCAGTACAGGTAATTTTATCATCTAAGAAGTTCATACATAACCATAAAAGAACTAAGAAGACAAAAGATGGGCATGGATATAAGGATATGGATCTGAGTTCACCACCTAATGTAAAAAAATAAAAAGTAGAAAGAATTACTTGGTTATAATATGTAGGCATCCATGTAAGAAGAATGAAAGTTCCCCAGTTATGGCAAAAATGGGACACTATCAGAGCCCAGACTGGTGGTTTTGACAAAATTAATCTCCAAGGTATTGTTTTCACAGGTTCCTTGGAAAAACTATTCGCAGCAATGAACTTCTTTTCCTCAGGCCGCAGTTCAGGATCTTCAAGTGGTGAACTATGTGCCTACAGCTCTCAGAAGAGCAGAGAGGATTATCAAATGAGCAAACAGAAAATGCTACCAAGATAAGGCAAACTTGAGGAGAGAAAAAATGTTATACTTAAAAAATTCATATAAAAGAATCAACATGAAGAGAAAATGAATCTATATTGATAAAACATGTATCGTAGGGTTGTAGACCATGCCAATCTTACCTTACTAAGCCATACTGAAAACCAAACGGTCCCTAGAGAACCGAAGGAGTAAAATACTGATGGCCAACCAAACTGATGAATAAGGAAGGGTGAAAAGGCCAGTCCAGTGACTGATCCAAGGTACATGCCACTATAGACCAGTGCTAGTGATCTACTTCTCTCTGCCACAGGAACCCATTTGGACAGAATATTATTCATAGCTGGCATAGCAACACCCTAGAAAGGGTCGAAAGAAGTGAGCTCCATGTGCAAAATAAAAAAGCTAATATATTGCATCATTGGTCACTAGATAAATCAAATCATGAGTAAAATCAGTGACAATATGGATTGCAATAAATGAACATAGTTCATAGTTTTCTTCATTAGGTATCTTTGTAAGTTGTTAGGTTTTTCCTACAAGGAGAAATCAGGAATTCATATCATGTAGAGCAATTTAACATAACCCACCTCACCAATCCCCATGAATGCACGGGCAACTAGTAGGAAAGGCAACCCAAGTTTTGCAGCTATAGGAGTGAGGACTGTTGCGATGGACCACCAAACCACACCAAATCCCAATACCTGCTTTCCTCCCACTGTGTCTGCCCATATTCCACCAGCAATCTGCAACAAATACCTATGCTTCAGAGCCATGGCCCTAAGTTCAAATTCATACAAACATGCAGAAGTTACCAATGAAACCTGGGTTTATCAAAGTGAAATCACATTTACCTGAGTGAGGAGGTATCCCCAAAAGAAAGAAGACTGAATTAAACCAACAGTGCTCGGGCTCCAATTGTACTCAGCGGACATAGGAAGTATAGCAATGCTCATATTTACCTGCAAAATGAGAAACAGATGAAAGAGTTAAAGCTAAAGACTCCTTATTCCCTAGCAGTACCAATCAAAGGTTTCCAAATTGAGCCATATGGTCTCTTTTTCCTTTTCAAGATAACCATAATTAGATGCATTTAATTCAGTAAAACCCATGATGACACTGATATGTTTAGCAAGAAATCCTAAAAATGATTTATACATAATCCAATACAAGATATTATATTGTATAAGAACCATAAATAACCAATTTACAAAGATTCTTATGTTCGGAAGTCAACATCTGTAATTCTAATAAATCCAATACACTTAACCTGATATCGATATGTATCATATGTCACATTTTTGTTGTATGGAATTCTGTAATTAAAAACAAATGTATGAAACTATAAACAATCAGCAGCATTTATCTTTGAAGAAAACTTTTAAAGTTTCCAAGGCAGGTGAGAAATCTTATAAACCACAATGACGAAAATATTTCTTTCTGATTGACAGTACACAATCTAAAACTTTTTGAGGCTGAAATTTAATCTCCAATTTTGTTTAATATTAATGGCTTTAAGTTCTCCTTATAGAACTTGTGGAAAGTTGCAGGAAAATGTGATCAATGCAGCTGCAACTGAATTATGATTACGTAGACCCACAAAACAGAAACACACAAAATTATTGCTGTACTGCAATTTAAATAACCATTGTAATTTATCAAACCACAATAACAAAAACAGAGACCACCATTGCTGTAGAATTTTTCCATTTTGATTGAGTATTCCATAAGCATAGCAGTGACTAAGCCTTGAGCTCGGGTGGTGTTAAGGATTCAAATTCCTAATATAATAATGCAGGTAAAGTTCACCTACTGTCACAATCCAGTCCAATTCCAACATTTCAAAAGATGTGGTTAACAACATTCCATTAGTTGCCATTTCTATGGAATCTTGGCAAACAACCATACATTATTTCACAAACTTTCAAAAGTTAAAATTCTGTACTAGTTTAGAGGTAGTTTGAATAAAATTCTCAATCAAAACTCGTAGGAGAGAAAAATTAAATAAACCAAAGAAACAAAATGAATCAAACTTCAAATCAACTTACGCCCCTGAACTTTTTTTAAAAGTTCTTTCATTTAACTTCTCCATAAACAATTAAACACCTATAAACTCATAATGGCGTTTGCATAAGTTTAGAATCAAACATTTATCATAATTGAAAAGCTTTCCTAAGTTAGAAAGCAGTCCAAACAGGCCTTAATCAATTACTCTTCTCTTCACTTCAGCTCATATTTTCTGTGAGCACACAGGTATCCTTCTGACAACAGCCAACGACTGATTTTTCTAAAATGGGTATCTTTGAATGCAGAAAAATTTAACTTCTGCATGAGTGCTTAAAAGATCCAGCTATTAATTTCACATATCAATTTACCTAAATGATCCAACTATCTATCAATAGTGTCGAGCTTTATTGCTTCTCAATTGAAGTCCTAAAGACAAGTAACAAAGTTTTTACATCACATGTCATTATGCTTAAATGATCCGACTATCTATATTCTATCAATTATGTCAAGCTTGGTTGCTTCCCACTTTAGGTCCTAATGACAAGTAATAGCGTTTCTACAGCTTCTCATAACACACACACACACACAAGTTTTCAACTTTGATGCTTAAGAAAAGAATGAACTTTTGGAAGAATGGAAGAAGGGGCATGCACAGATTATAGATACATACCCTATCCATGTTACAAAGAAGAAAAGCCGAGAAGCATAGAATGACAATGACCCATCTCTTGGGGAACACTTGCCACCAGGTAGCATCTTCAACTTTTGCATCATCCAAACCACGGGTCTTGGGAATGACAACATCCTCGTACTTGTGGGATTCAGAAAGGTTCTTGTGGGACTTGGCATTAGTCAACAGCTTCCGACATCCCCTTGCGCCGGTAATAAGGTAGCTACGGAAGTGTGAAGGGAAGGGTGAAGGTGAAGTTGCATGGTGATGGAGATGGGTTCTGCGTTGAAGTGAAGATGAAGTTGAAGGTGGAGAGAAACAGGAAACGAGAGCTCTGCCACTCATCGTGGCTCGCCTTCTTCTTCTTCGTCTTCACTTGCTGTTACCATAACACAACTGTTTAAGATTTTAAGGAACCGTTCGGGATTTTTATCGGCTCTGGTTCTCGTTTTGACACGTGGAGATTGTATACAAAACAATGGAAAGTATTAATTTTTCATGTACTTAATCAAACTCTGTTAAGAAAAGGATTGTTTTTTTTTTTGATCCAAGCGGTTAAAATAAATTATTTTTGGTATGGTATAGTTTCATTGGTATCTGATATAGTCTGCTTTGGTTTGTTTTGGGCTCTGTCCAATATTAACAAAAAGGAAACTTCAGATTACCAGTGATGTTTCTAAAAATTCTTAAAACCCAAGAAAAAATTTAAAAAGAGCCCGATCTACTAGAAAACTCGTTGGGCCCATGGTTGCCCATAATTTATTTATGCGTAACCCAATGCAACAACATGATTGACTTTGACAAAAAAAACAATAATGATTGACATTTCACCAAAATAAATAATACTACCTCCGATTCTAAATATAAGCAAATATATCTAATTTCACACATATTAAAAATAGTAGTTGGAGGTAGTTATTTGCATTAATGTTACCACATATTTGATTTAATTTTCTAAAATACCCTTAGTATCATTTATTACATAAAGAATTAGTGACCTTGGAAATATATATGATGAGGACATATTTGGTAAACAAGCATTTAATAACATTGGTAAAGTCTAATTTTGCTTATATTAAGGGACCAAAAAATTCCACTAAAATTTACTTATATTTGAAACCGGAGGTAGTAGTGATTTACCCAAAAAAAAAGTGTGGTTCTATGGGTACCCTTTTTGAATCTATTGACACCCTTATTTATTGTTAAAAGGTAAAAAGACATTTATAAAAAGTTATGCCTTAAGGAATTGAAATTGTTTTTTTTTTAAATTGTATGAGATTAATGAATTCATGCTTTCATAGTTCTCTCTCATCATTAAAGATTTAGTCTTTCTCTCTCTTTCCACTACCTATATCACATTACTCATATTAATATATTTGATATAAAATAATTAAAAAAATACCGTTTAATTATTTTGATGGTAGTATTATTTTAATATATTCTAAAATTTTGATATAGGTAGCACAATAAATTTGATGTGGAATATATTAAAATAACGTTTCATTATTTTATTTATTAAATATAAAAAATGAAAATAACATTTAATTATTTTATTTTTATTCAATAATTAATAAAATAATATTTAAATATATTTTATTAATTATGAAAATTATTTTATTTTAAGACTTAAAACGTCATTATATACAAAAATGATCAAATAGTACTAAAAACAGATGAAACAATCGATGGATGACTATAAAGATGTAACACATTGAAAGTGGGGTTGAAGTTGAATGGAGAAAGGGAGAGAAATGTTTCATTATGGTTAATGGTTATTCTTAACTCTCGATCTAGGATCATTCCTTTTATATTATTATTAACAAAAAAAATGAAAAATAAAATTAACCAGGTGCAAAAGTATCTTAACTCATACAAAAGTTAAGTAACTCAAGAAAAATCATTATTGTAAAAAAAAATAGTTTTAACGCAAAAAGTTACTCTAATAATTGGCCTCATTTTTTTCTAGTCTTTTGATTTAATTTGGTCTTTTTGACTTTTAGTTTTATTTTAAGTTTATGGTTGCTGTCTTAAAATGTTACGGTTTTGTTCGTCATAATTTGAATTTTACCTCCCTTAAAACAAAATAACGTATTAGCTGGATTCTAGCGAAAACAACGAATTAAGCATAACTAATGGCGGCTATGGGTGAGATTTGAAGAATTTACTAGCAATTTACAAGTAATTCATATAAATAGTTTGAGTTATTATTTATTTATTTTAATAAGTTATTTTTAATTATTTTTTAAAAAAAATTATGATTAAATTTATAGCATAAACTCTTAAAAATAATTTATTACATAAGTTTTTTTATTTAAGTTATGAAACTCTACTGACACCTTATATATTTCAAGTTATGAATTATCTTTAAGATTTTTAGATTGAATCTTATAATTGAAAATAAATTTTTAAAAAAGTTAATCCAACCATAATATGAATATTTCTATATATAACAAAATTGTCTAGATACTTTAGGCTAAAAAAACTAACCAACATGTATTAATGAAACCATATACAAAGCAACATGGATTTAAAAAATATTTTCAAAAATATATTTATTTTTTATTTTTAGTTAATGTATTTTTCTAAAAGCAACCATATAATTACCCCGTTTTATTTTTTTACTTATCGGCATTTGATGAAAAAAATAAAAAAATTCACGGAATACCAGAATAAAAATTAAATAAGATAAAATATTAATAATCATAAAAATGAGTGTATAATCCTACTTGTAATTAATGTCAAATTACTCAAATATGAATGTTTGTTTAAAGGAAAATAATTGTATAATCCTCAAGGCACAACTTTTTACAAATATACACACTTTTATATATGTTTTCTACCCTTATTTATCGTTAAAAGGGGTGCCAAAGAGATGCCAATAGTTTAAAAAAAAAAAAGAAGCAACATTAATGTAATGAGTTGACCAGAGAAAACTAATGCCAAAACCTCAAAGTTCACATCTTGATTGCGTTTCCTTTTTATTCCTACATTAATTTGAAAAATAGAAGGAAGGTGTTATAGCATCAAATTTCACCTCTAAAAGCACCTAATATCTAACATGATAATTAAATCCAAATCCGTAAGGGGAGTGGTTAAAATTGACTGAACCCATTAAACAAGGCTACACAAGTCAACAAAATGGGCATAGAATTAGAAGTTTGAATAGATAAAAAATTATTTAAGTAAATTAGTCAACATAAGTATGAGGTTTTATGTGAGTAGGTTTAGTTGGACTTTGGACTATTTGATTTTTCTTTCCAATAAAGATGGATCAAATTATACTGGGTAATTCTAACTAATTGTTTAATATATTTTATTGGATAGTTTTTTTTCCCTCAAAACCTATTATCATATCATATAGATCTTATATGTAAAATTCCAAAGAATTCTATAATCCTTTAGTACATTATTCATGTGTAAAAAAATTAACATAAATGATATACGTAAAAAAAGGACACTATTAACATAAATGATATACGTAAAAAAGGACACTTTAATTAAGAACATACTGTTGCTTAATTTTAACAAAAATTGATAGAGACCAGAGTCATATATGATCATCATTTAACGATTAAATGAATTATAACTCATTAAGGGGATAACAATTTAATAGAGTTATATCAATGTAATTTGACCCCTCCTTAGGGAAAGATCAACTTCCTCAAAGAGTAACTATTCTCTTTAATAAATTTTCGTTGAATTATATCATTCACGACATTGAATAACATGATATTATAAGTAATTAGTATAATCATTGTGCATAAAATGTTTTAGAAAATCTGGACCTTAATTGGCATGTTATCTTAGACTCAAAATTTTTATATTTTTTAATATGTTTACTATGCATTAAGTTAAGGGTAAATTCAATGAACCTCACTTGTTTCTACAAGGTAATTTGGTTTTATTAAATTATTTTTATTTTGTAACAAAAAAAAGTATTTTATTGCATTCATTTTTTAGATGAATGATAACTTTTTTTAAGTTTTTAATATTTATTTTTCATAAATTGTATTAGTATTGAAAGTGTTAATACACTTCTTTTTTATTTTGTAAAATGTATAGTTTGCACCACTAGAAAACATTATTTTAATTAAAAGAATTTAGTCATCGAAAATGTTCCATTGCTAATAGCGACTCCTTTAGCAACAACCAAAGAATAGTAACCAAGAATCACCCTTGGTAGAGGTTTGTGACATGGGGTAACGACGACACCCAATGTCATCGGTAAGATTCATAGTTTGTCTATTTCGAATATCGTCATTGAATGTGGATTTATATTAGTTAGACCAGTCTGTTAGAGCTCGTCGCCACCAATGTCGGTAATGTTGACGGGCACATTAAATAAGAGAAGGAGGAATGCCAAAGGTTAGTGACGGATGTCATGCCTATCGCAATTATCTTTCCTACACACCATTGTTGTTCTTGTTGCTACAGTTGACAAAGAATCTGAAAAGATGTCCATCACCACAGGCATCGCTAATATTGACGGTATATTAAATAAGAGAAAGGGAAATGCCAAAGGCTAGCGATGAACATTACGCCTGTCGCTATTATCTTTTCCATACATCATCATAGATCCCATCGTTACAACTGATAGAGAATCTAAAAGATGTCCATCATCATATGATGTTGGCTTCTCTTACAACTTGAGATGTGAATCTATCTTGTAGAGGTTCCTCGTGCCTTAAGCTTTAACCTCCTTCAAAATTCATCATCTCCTTTAAGTGACATACATTGGCCAAATATGTAGTGTAAGGTATAGGTGAAATCCTAAGTGAAAACTAAGAGAAGAAATGAGAAAATAGAAGAGACTTTAAAGAGGAAAGTAGGGCCACTTCTCTAAGAGAAAATATAAGCCATGTGTTTAGGTACCACTTTGGTGGTACTCCAAAGATAAGACTATACTCACGAATTCTAAGAGACTCAAGCTTTAGCAAGAGACTCCTTCTCACTAGAAATACTTAATTTCATAAGAATGATCTAAGATCTTTACAAGTGAGGAGGAGAAGCCTTTATATAAGTAAAGCTTCTTATACAATTTGGCCAAGGCATGGTGGCTTACTAAAGCTTTACCTAAGGCTCAAAGCCTAGAGCTACATGGCCCAAAGAATATGGTCATGCAAGGCCCCAAACCCTAATTATGACAACTTATAGGCCTCTAAAATGAGATATAATCAAAACCCTATCTAATGATTATACAAACCCAATTATGCAATAAGGTACAATGAAGCCTGACTCTTTAAAATAGTACATGAAAAGTAGGAGTAGGTTTTCAAGGAAACATCCATGGGCTTGGGCTCATCTTGAAGTCTAGTAAGGCCCATAAACTTGATGTAGGAATGCCTTTATTCCTCTTGAATTCTTCATTGTAGGATCATTGCTAAGGAGGTAAAATCATAGATCAATTATCAACAATCTCATATAATTAAGGTTAAGCTTGGCAAAAACACTCCATATAGATTTTCTCAGAGTTGTCAAAATGGGCCAGGCTTGTTGGGACCGTAAAATAGGTAGGCTCAGGCATGAAAAAAGGAGCTCAAATTGAAACTAGGCCTTTTAAGCTCGACTCGAAAAAGCTTGTACCAAAGCGGGCTTTTGTCAAGCCTACCCGTGAGTAGCCGAACATGTTTTTTTACTAACATGACAAGAAATGTACTCTCTCTATATTTTTTCTTGAATTAAATCTTTTTCATTTAAAGAATTAAAAAATGTTGCTATATTTTTATAGGTTGTATTTTTTAATATTTACAAAAAAATTAATGCAGGCCTACCAATAACCCGTATAAGCCTAAAAAAGGTCATTGTGGCAATATGAGTCGGGCCTTAAAATCGTTGTTTGAATTCAAAGCAGGCCTTTTAACCTAGCTTGAAAAAAGCTTGAACCCACTATAAGCTGGGTTAGGTAGCCCATTTTAACAACTCTAGATTTTCTAAGAATTTTCTAAAAACAAAATATCAAAAAACTTGAAAAATGAAAGGTTTAGAAGATGAATTAGGGAAGAAGCGTCACTCAAAGGATTGAGATAAGCCAAGATTTGACTTGCCACATGGAACAGTCCATAAGAGTCTTAAGTTCTAAGTGTTCTTGAAGAACCCTAGAGAGAATCTCAAACTCACAAATTTGATTCAAATTGCAAATGAAAAAAAGTTTTCAAAGTGTTTATCCTAAAACTACTTATTGACATCTAAGCCTAAGACAACTAAAGAAGCCTAATCATGGCCTAACTAAAACTAATAGAAAACAAGCATGCTAAAGGCCTAATAAGTCTAATTCAAGAAAACCAATAGACCAAAATACAAGTCTAAAAAGATAATATGGGCTAAGCGCAATACAAATATACAATGAAAACCCAAACTCAAAGCCCAATAAGGGCTCATGCTTCCTCAATTCTCTTGAACTCTACTAGCATATTTCTCCCTCTTGAGGTCCTTATCAGAGATTCATTAGCCTTCTTAACCCTTGACCTAGTCATAGGGCCTTGAAGTCCTTCCAAAGTATCTTTCACTCTTTTGGTGGCCTTCTTGCTAGTGAGGTCCTCATCACACTCCCTTTCTTTAAGAGAACTTGGCCTTAAATCTAAGCCATCATCATCACATCATCATCAAGGTCATTTACAAAACAAGAAGAAAGACCATAAACATTAAAATATGCACTCGCACCATAATCACTGGGGAGATCTAGTTTGTATACATAGTGATCTTCTCTACTATTTGGAATAGACTATCACCCTTAGGGCTAAGATTGGATTTCCTAAAGGAAGGAAACCTCTCCTTTCTTAAATAAAGCCAAACTCAATCCCCAACATCAAAGGAAACTTCCTTTCTTTCTTCATTGGGTATCATAGCATAACGCTCATTCCTCTTTTCAATTTGGTCTGTAACCCTCTCATGTATCTCTCTAACATACTAGGCCTTAGCTTCACTAGAAACATAGAGAATAACACTAAGGATGGCTGATGGAAAAAGGTTAAATGGGGGTAAGAAGGTTAAAACCATATACAACCTCAATGGGACTATGTTTGGTGGAAGAGTGCACTATCTTATTATAGGAAAACTTAACATATGCTAGGCATTTTTCCTGTAACCTTATATTTTTATTCACAATGACCATAAGAAGTGTAGAAAGGATTTAATTTACCACATCTGTTTGTCCATCCATTTATGGATGTTAAGTGGTAGATAAAAGAAACTTAGTCTTAGCCCATGATGTCCTCCAAAAATGGCTAAGGAACTTGACATTCTTATTACTAACAATGGTTTTAGGGATCCTATGAAGCCTCACAATCTCTTTAAAGAATAGTCTAGCCATTGATGGAGTTTCTTAGGAGCCCAAAGGGACACGACCTCTACAATAATTTTTTTTGACATGATACATAGTTAAAAAAACATATATAGATACAGGAAATATGAAAATATTACAAATGAGTAAATCTAACACCATGTAATCAAAATTATATTATTTTAAATAATATTAATCGTTGAGTTTGAGTAATGAAAATATAATTATTTTAAAGTTTGATAAGGACAATTTAATGCTAATAGTAGTATTTTTGGCATAAAATCACAGAATTATCAAACATATAAAACTAAAATAATATTAATAATTTATACAATAATTCTTTGGCTAAAATTAATTTCTCTCATATCTCATTTTTTTAATAGTTCAATGTTAATCATTAAGTTGTTAGCCTTTTCTGTTATAAGAAAGAGTCAAACCTAGATACAACCTTATGCTTCCTTTCCATCTCCCCCCACTAAATCTATCTTATCAATCATCTCTTATTTATACATGTCTAAGTGTTTTTTCTTGCTTTTAAAAAGTATGTGCATACTATTAAAATCTAAATATACTAGTTAGTTATTTTGGCCCTTTTAAGATTTTTATTAAACCTTTGCCATTGAGTCTTGCATCATCAACCTTGTGGCAAGAGATACTGTAGGCTATCTTGATAAATCTATCTACTGCAACAAAGATAGAATCCATTCCATTTAGGTCCTAGGCAAACCAAGCACAAAGTCCATGTTAAAGTTAACCCAAGGGGATGTAAATGTAGGCAAGGGAGTGTAAAGGCCTTGGGGTAAAACCTTAGACTTGGTCTTCTTGCAAGCTGGGTATCTAGAGCAATGTCTTTGTACATCTCTTTTCATTTAGGGCCAATAGAAGTGTTCACTATGGGTGGACAAAGTCTTATCCCTCCCAAAGTGCCTAATAAGTCCTCCTTCACGACTCTCTTAAAGCAATAACTCTCTCATGGATCTCTAAGGAATACAAAGCCTATTCTCTTTGAACAAATAGCCATCTAGCTTATGGAATCCATGTATGGAAGTGGGACGACAAGAAGAAAAGATAGTGAAGACATGTACATCCTCTTGGTATAACTCCCTATGTCCTTCAAGAACATGCACTTTAGCTCCAAAAGAAGCTATAAGGGTGAGCCTCTTAGATAAGGCATTGACCACAATGTTGTCCTTCCTATTTTATGCATTATAATATAAGGAAATTACTCCAAGTACTCAACCCACTTAGCATGCCTCTTACTCAACTTATGTTTCCCTTTTATGTATTTAAGTGACTCATGATCCCTATGTATGACAAACTCTTTTAGGATCAAGTGATATTCCCAAATTTGTAGAACTCTAATCAAGGCATATAACTTTATCATATATGGTATATTAAGTGAGGTCCGATGAAACCTCTCACTAAAGTAAGAAATTAGGTGTCCTCCTTCAAATAAAACCACACCTATACCAATATTGAAGGCATCACACTCTATCTCAAATGTTTTGGAAATGTTTGGAAAAGCTAAAATATCTTGTGTGAGCCTTTCTTTCAATTTTTGGAAGGCTTTCTCTTGCTTTGGACCTTATATGAAAGATATATTTTTCTTCACCAACTTACTAAGAGGTGAGGCCAAAGTAGATAAATCCTTCACAAACCTCTTATAGAAACTGACAAGGACCATGAAAGCTTCTAACTCCTCTTGCATTCTTAGGGGTGGGCCAATCTTTGATGGCTTTAAGTTTTTCATCATCAATATGCACCCCTTTAGAAATCACAATAAAGGGAAGACTATGTTATCCATGCTAAAGGAGCACTTTTCCAGGTTAGCGAACAAGCGTTGTTTTTCCTTAAGGCAAGCAATACAAGTCTCAAATGTCCAAGATAAGAGTCCATAGTCTTTGAATATATCAAAATATCATCAAAGTAGCCTACTGCAAGTTGTTCAATAAACTCCCTAAGAACATGGTTCATAAGCCTTGCAAAGCTGCTTGGAGCATTAGTTAAGCCAAATGACATCACTAACCACTCATGCATTCCAAGTTTGGTTTTAAAAGTAGTTTTCTATTCACCACCCTGTTTTATTCTTATTTGATGGTAACCATTTCTAAGATCAATTTACAAAATATGGTGGATTCACTAAGCTCTTCCAACATATCATCAAATCTAGGTATAGGATGCTTATACTTGAGATGGTGATGTTGTTGATGACTCTACAGTTTATGCACATGCGCCATGAACCATATTTCTTTGGGACAAGTAATATTGGAATCACACAAGGATTAAGGCTCTCTCTTATCCATCTGTTGGCCAAAAGGTATTTTATTTGTTTTTCTATTTCCTTACTTTCTTGTGGGTTACACCTATTAGGGACTAGCATCAGGTGCCAAGTCTGTTTGATGCTTAATCCCTCTCAAAGTTAGTAACCCATATGAAATGTCTTTAGGAACGATATTCCTAAACTTCTTTAAGAGTTATGTTATTTCTTAGGGAAAATATAGTTTCCCACTAAGCACATAAAGGTGCTTAGAGTGTACTTGCAATATAACATGTACAAAGGTTAGTGAAGGAGCAAAACTTTTTTCTTATCATACTTTAAGACAAACAAGGAGTTACGCCTCTTAGCATCATCTTTAGTGGCCACACCTTTGCTCTTATCCTTCTTTGGCTTCCTTTTTTCTCATAAGAGGTCAAAGCTTGTACCTCTTTATCCCTTTTCAACCTCATTTGAAGTTGATCCTCCAAGACTTACTTAGGAGTTAACAAATATAGAACGAATTTCTTATTGTTGTGGATAAAAGAAATCTTGATAAAGAGGTTATCATATATGATCTTCTTATGATATTGTCATAGTCTATATAATAAGACATGTGTTGTTTCCATAAATACTACATTACACCAAGCCTTAATTTTGTAATTCCCTATTGAGAAGGAAGAAACACTTACTTATTTACTACTAACTCACCCTTTTTCATTTAGCCATTGTAACTTATAAGACCTAGGGTGATTGCTTATTTCCACACCAAATTTCTCTACTAGTATTTGGCTAGCCATATTGGCACAACTACCACCATCCACAATGAGAGAACATGATTTTCCATCTATGTAACATCTTGAGTAAAATATGTTATCTTCCTTTACTTAGCTTCCTAAAAGCCTTCTTACCATGTAAAGTTCACCTTCATCTCCTATAACATGCTCACTATCACATTCCTCACTACTTGAGCCATCACTAGAATGTGATGAGGAAGATTCCTCTTGGCTTTAGTGGTGGTCTTTCCCCTTAAAATCATGGTCTTTATGGTAGGGCATTGAGAGGAAATGTGTCCTCTTTCCAAATATTTAAAACATTTGATTGAGTTTGTTCTAGAAGTTGATGGTTGTGATACCGGGCTGAATTATTTATATGGTTTAAAGTTAAAGGGTTTATCCTCTTTCACCTTATAGTGCACCCTAGATTTTAGCTTTGGAGAGGAAATGCCCATTCCTTTCTCTTTCTTACCCTTCAACTTAAGCATATCATTTCCCTTCCATTTGGGCTAAAGGGTTTGTAGTCCCCTTTCTTATAGTATCCTCTATCATTAAGTTGACTCTCCATTTTGGCACATTGATAGATGAGCTCCTCAAGATCAACATAAGGCAAGAGCTCTACCTTTTCCTTTCTCTCCCTATTTAGACTGTGGAGAAACCTATGCATTAGGGTTTCCTTATTCTCTCCTACATTAACCTTAATATTAGCAATGTCAAAGGCCTTGTAGTATTTTTCCATACTTTTTGTGCCTTGTGTGAGTCTATTTAGCTTTTTCAATTACTCACCTTTATAGTAAGATGGTATATATCTTTTGGTCAATATGTAAACTTTAGAGGTTGTCCCAATCGCCTTTGTAGTCCCCTTTCTTATAGTATACTCACATTTAATAGATCTTTGCAACCCCTTGGTTGTTTCGTTTCAATGCTGGCAGTCTTTGGTAAAATTTGCATATCTCATTCGTCCAAACTTGAATCACTCTATTATTTTTGCTATGGATCCATATCAAAGAGATCTATAATGTTTATGAAGGGCAAGAAACCAAATTCAAAAAGGAGAATTAATGGTGAATTTATTTCCAAAGACGTAGCTGATCTGGGAAGCTCCTAGAGCACCCTGTCGTAAATCGAGTATATCTCGGGCTATTGAACTTGGATCATTGAAAATGATATATCAAATTAAATAGAAAACAAAGATCTATAAACTCAATGAAGGGATCAAAATCCAATTCTTGCACCATAAATCCTAGAATTTAAAATACCATACTAATTCACGTTTTCCTAATGGCAGCTTGCACTATGTTCAGTATTTTTCACGTTTCTCCCTCGTATGACCATCAAATCAAACAATTCTTTTACAAAAAGTTTTTTAACTCAATTACCTACAACTTTAATGAAGAACACAAAGCCCAAATCCTCACCTATTTTTTATAGAAAGTTAATCATTGCATGAAACAATAATCCCATCACAGCCTTGTACTACTTTCGTATTTGGGCCATCACTCCCTCATTTCTTAATGAAAAGTTTTGTGCCATGTACCAAATTAAATATAGCAAAAAGATCTAAAACTTTTGTATTTGGTCTATTTTCAAATTCGGTCCACAAAGACCCTTAAACCCACGCACAATTTGATGCCCCAAAATTGGGGACATAAGCTCCTTCATGCAACAAGAGCCAATCACCATCTTCCATCCATAGGACATTTTTCCAGCTCTAAAACTACTCCCTCCATGCATCACCTCCTTTTTACACCTCCCCTAAGAGGTGTCACCACCATGTCTCCCCCTTTCCACTTAGCTGCCCACCTCCCTTTCCTCCAATCAGATTTCATGTAGCAAGAGTTATCACCCCATCTCCAAGAATTGTCATCATTTTCCTTCAACCATTCCACTCCCACTCTCTCCCTCAACTCACGGCTAGAATCAACCAACCCTCCAAGGCTCCTTACTTTATCTAACCATCACAAATTCCCTTCTCTTGAGCCACCACAAACAACCACTTCTTTTCCATCTATTCACGGCCACACCACCACAATCTACCTCCATCCATTCAAATTTTAATCCCTCTTCTCCTTGTCCATTCAACCATGGTCCAACCACCATCGAAGCACATCTCTTTTAATTTTCTTGCATGCAATAGCCCTTGAGAATTGATATCATTCCCTTATTCATAGGACTTCAAAATTACAAGCCATCCCAAACCATAAAGGTAAGGTTTTAAAACTTTATCTCTTGAATCTTGTCCACCTCTTTTCCTTAAATTTTTCAGCAACCATACATGCATTCTTGGGCTATTTTATTGTTGTTTTTGGACCCCAAAACCATGACCCCTCTTGTCCATTTTGATTTCATGTTGCTTTTCCTTAGGATCATGAAACGATTGGCAACGAACAGTGAGGAATTTCAAGTAAACTGTATAATTTTCGACACTCGATTCCTTGAGTTCTATTTAATCCACGATTTTCTTGCTGGCCGTGACTTGTAGTCACTTGTTCAACTCTTGCATGTTGAGTTTTTAGGTACCGGAGGGCGGTCGGTAACGATCGGCGAGGAGTTTATAGTCATCGGTGAATTTTCGGTGAGACCACCATTTTCTTCCTCCGTGCAACGGCTGTTTGGCAAGGTAAGGGGGTCTTTTCCTCATTGGATTGTATTTTTGGTTGTTCTATAATATTGCTTGCGTATTGGGGAACCTCCATTTTAAATTTCGTCGCGATCCAACGGTTAGATTTTAAACCGCGAAGATTTTCGTAATTAACGGTTAAAATTACTACATTTTTAAATTAATGGGTATTTTATAAATTTAATTGGTGTAACTTGACGTTCACGTAGTCAGAGGGATTTTATTGCAATTAGATTCGTAACAAAAAAAATTAGGAATTTCAGTGTTTAGGCGGGCTCGATTTTATTCGATTTGGTTGTATTATTATTTAAATTTTACGGTAATGATATGTAATATGTAATTTAATTCCGCTAAGCCCCGTTATTAGGAATTAAATTATCGCCACGTATCACCAGGAGTATTTGGACGATGCTACGCTTTTTAAGAAAATTTACCGACCGGACGGTTCTGAAGTTTTGTCTCACTAAGTTTTAAAAAGTGGAATTATTTTTAACATCATAAAGTTTTATGAAAGATGATTAGATAAGTTAATTGATTTTGAGAAGTAGAAAATTTTACATAAAGAGGTTTATCGACAAATGACAAAGTTAGGCCCAATAAGTTTTGTGAACTAAGAATAAGCAAAAATTTTTGGAAGGTAAGGAATGCTAGAATTTAGAAAATAAACGTGACAAATTTTAGTGACCAAATTTAGTGACCAACTAAGAAGAATTTTAAAATAGGATTTTAATAAGCTAAGAAAAGAAAAGGGGAGATAAAAGGAATTTTTGATGCGTAATAAAGAAATGGAAATTTGGTTTTAGAAAAATTAGTGACCAATTTTAGTGACCACTTAGAGTAAAAGTATAAGAAAAAGGGACTTTAAGAATTTAATTAGGGAATAAGACTTTGAGTTAAATATTTTAATGGACTAAGTTAGCCTAGTAGAAAAAGAAAAGGAATTTTAAAGTCCAATTTAGAATTTAATAAATAATTAAGAGAAGATAAAGGTGCTTAAATGTAATGAATGAAATCATTAGGAACCTAAGATTAAGAAATAGGTGTTAGGAGTTAAAAAATTTAGTAATCAATAAAACAAATGACAAGGAACTTAGGAAATATTTATATGATACATGATACATATAATCAACTAAGTAAGAATGATTTTAGGACCTGATGTATACGAAATAAACGGTTAAGCTTTAGAATATTAGTCGCTAAAAAGCATAAAAGATATAGAAAGGATTTTAGAATTTAAACTTTGGACTAGTAATAAAAAGAAGTACAATGACTTATAAATTAACTAGTAATTTTAGTGGCTAAATAATATTTGACTAAGTTCATAATATTGGTGTGGATTCTAGATCTCTAGGCAATAATTTGATGTCATAGAGAAAGAAAACTCTAGTTGACTAAAAGAATACAACTAAGGAAACCAATCTGTTAATATAATTAGAGCTAGTAGGAACAAAGGAAAAGTACAAAAATCAGTAACTAGAAATTTAGAAAGAATAGTACTAATTATATATAAAGAATTAGTAACTCATTTCGTGACCAAGGAAACAAGGAAGTAATCACACATGATTAAATAGATCAAGAGACAAATGACTTAACGGCGTATAAAAGAATGAGTCAACTACATATATTACAAATATTAGGAATTATTGAAGAATAAAAATTGATAATAGGATAATAAAAATATATGCTAAGGAAGTTTAACAAATATAGAAACACCAATGTCAACAGGACCTAAGCATTGACTTTAACGACACACGAATAAATCAAGGACGAATAAAACCAATAGTAGTAAGTAAGAAACAATGAAGGGCAATTGGACACCTTAAATAAATCAAGATAAATAGTCTGATAAGATATGAGTAAGAAACCAAGATTAAAACACTTATAAAGAGATATCCATGAGTATACCTGTACGCATGATTCTCTGATGATATGTACAATGATTGTCGTATAATACTTGTATGATAAATGTTGTGTTTAGCAACTACTATGTAATTGTATACATGAATATATGTTAATTATATGTGATCAAATGTAGGATGAGTATGGTATGATGACATGTGTATGGACTGTGATGTTGTACTTGTATGATGCATTAAATGAATATGTTGAAATAAATAAGAAAATAATGAATGAAGAAATGTCTCGTTAGGGAACCTAAGATGAATAAATTATAAAAATAATGTGATAAGATTAGATCAGATCCGATGTGATGATGGGCGTTGTAACGCCAACACACCCATGATTTCTGGAAAATATGAGATCTCGTTTCATTTCTAAGCTTTGGATGACACCGTTATGAATTGAGGAATTTTGAGAAAACAAGGAAAAGAATTAATTGAAAATTCATGAAAGGAAGAAGTCCGACGTTAGAAATGAAATGAAGCCATCAAAAGTACCCTACCAACGATTAGTGAAAAGAAATTGTGTGTTGTATGCATCATATTTGGAAGTTGAGGAGCGATGTTGTAATAATCCCCTAGAGCATACAGTGATGGGTATACTGAAGAATCTGCCGCGCCTTGATACCCGAGGGCAGTCTAGGGAGTATATAAGAGGCGGGAACTCCAATGGCTCGGATTTGCGCCCGTTACCAGATAGCCCGTGGCAAACTTTGATATACTTCGACAAGAGGCTGGGGTTTCTATGGCCGTTGAGTGCCCGTTCTGTTGAGATGTGTGATTAGCCATTTTTATAATAGGGCTGCGTGTCCTTACCCATTTGTGAAAACTAAAACGAGGAGAGCTCCAGTCGCTCTAGTTGGGCAGGAAGGATAAGGTGAGATTGTTGTACACGTGGATATTGGTATATGAGATTGATGAGGAGGAAATGGGCCCACATGCATCATGATGACTAATAAAGAGAATGGAAATGACAAAATGAACTCATGCATTGCATCATTATAATGAGATTGTGATTGATTGTTACTTATGTATGACTTTATAGAACTTAGAAATCCTAAGAGATGAATGGAAGAATGGGAATAGTCAGCTAGGACCAAGAGTGATGAGGTAACTTAGAGTGTATCTTAGGGACCCCAAAGAGAGTGGGAGAGGTTCAATCTTGGATTATTTGTATTGTGTGTGGGGCAGGTGTCGATGAGATACCTTCCCGATTGTTATGGAGGTAGAGACTCACCCTTACGCTAAATTTTTCAAGACATCGTGGGAACAGAGACAGACTCCGTATCGAGGATCAACTAGGATTTTCTTGGACCGAGGACGAGTAGAATAGGTTAAATTTTATTTTTATTTATGGGAGCCTGTGTGCCCCTTCACTTTCAGTTGGTACAATTACTGCTACGACCATGTATTTCATATGACCATGTAATGAATATGATTTATCAGTTCCACCAAGTTTACTTGTACAAAAAAAAACTTCCACATTTTTCTAAAACTCGTAACCTCTCAGTTGACCAGGATAATCTAGTGGAAGGGATTATTCTAGTTAATCGAGGGTGTTACAGTAGCAATCCTTACCTTATTCCCATCACTTATGTTATGAGAGTTAAATAATTGTTCCACTCTCATTTCCCACTCCAAAAATGCCTCAACATCGTTTTTTCATAAAAGGAGGCACTTCAAGTCTAACTTCCCTAAGTCGTTCTTCATCATGTCATCTATGATGTATTCTTGACCTTTCTTACTTATCTTCTTTACCACTCTGATCTTTATGGTTGCTATGCCTCCTATAAGGGCCTTCTTACTTTAAGATCTTCTAACTTCATTGACAAAGAATCAAGTTGGTCCATAATTGTCCCTGTATAATGAGGTAGTGGTGACTTATAATGACTAAACATTTCTTTATGAATTACGTGGTTCACTTTTATGCAAAAAGAAAATAAAATATATGTACTACTTGATTAAAAAAAGTCCTAACAAAAATTACACTAAGAAAAACTAGCAAATATAATATAGGAAAGGAATTGGAAACTTAGTCCAAAACCTGAATTACTAGCCTAAACTAGCATGCAATCAAGTACAAGATACTAGTGATTAGAAAGTAATTAAACTCATCCTAAACACAATTATCCTAATTAATTTCTAAAAACAAAAGTCCAAAGTCCAAGTCCAAAAGTACAAGGAAATAAGAAAGCTTTTACCAAGGTACTACTTTAAAAGCCTCCAAATACACAGAGGAGATTTGTATATGCAAAATTAAGTCCTAACAATTTAAGCGTTACAAGGCTTTGATCTCTAATACAAGATCTTCAAGTTACACCTCCACCAACTAAGCACCAAAATATAAGAATTAAAAAGAGAAAAGGTTAGTAATCACAAGTAATATGAGCTTAGAGCCGAGGACTTCACCACTCAATTAAGTGTTTACACTCAAGATCACTCTTGTATACACTCAATCAAGGCTTTTTAAATATGTGCATTCTTGCCTATTTCCACTCAATTCTCTTTCTATTACAAGTAATCAATTAGTACACCAAGCTATATTTCACACCAAATATGATACCAAGGTAATGATCAACCCAAGGCTATCTTTAAAATCCAAAGGACAACTTACTCAAAAGACAAAACCAAAGAGGCCATTCAAGACAAGAAAAAAAACACAATTAGGTAGCTAAACAAAATGGAGTGAAGATGAGACAAAGAGTATTTGAAGACAAACTAAAAAAGGATCAAATAAGAAATGCTAAACTCATATAGAAGTGATATATGACAAATAATAAAAACAAGACAAGCAAACAATTAAAGGTACACAAGGAAAGTAAACACATAAAAGCTTCCTAGAAACACTAGAATGCAAACTAGTGCCCAAAATCAATCAAGCAAGCTATGCAATATTTTTATTTTATTTTAATCATTTTTAAACACTTAAAATTGTATAAGTCACTACACACACAAAATTAGGTTGTTGTTTTCCTTTTTTTTCTCACGTTTTCAAGTTTTGCTAAGTAAGGGCCTACAAAAGGAATTTTACTACTAGGTCCTTTTGAGCTTTTCTTTCCTACTTTTTTATTTTATTTTCTTTTTTAAACACCTTTATCCTTTGTTTTTATGCAGGGCAAGTAGGCTTGGATCCAGACAAGAATATAGAATCAAATGAAATCATTAACAACAAAGTACAATTTTTGAAAAATGAAACCAAAAACTAGAAAACACAAAAACTAAGAAAGCTAACAGCCCAAGACACAAAGTTTTATCACCAAATAAAAGGTGGCTTTTAAGAAAACTTTGGAGCTCGAATAACACTTAATCAAGAGTGATTAAATGTTAGAGTCCAACACCTAAACAAGTTACAAAGTGAAGATCTAACATGCCTAAATGTACAAAATCAAGAACTAGTCACAAAACACATAAACTACTACTAGAAAAAAATCAAACACTTGGAATACATGATGTAATAAGTGACACCAAATTAAAGTAAAAAAGGCAAGTCCATTTCTGAATTATGACTTTAAAACACTAAAACATAAAAACTAAAACTAAAAAATAGATCAAACACGAGAAGCAAAAGATAATCAATCACACTTGAATTTGGCTCCAAAATTGATGATAAACAATTGGCTCCAAGAATAAAGTTGCTCCAAATTGAAAGTCAAACCATGTAAATCTAGTTTTTTAGGTTTTCTTTAGTTTTGGAGTGAAAAAGCAAATGATTATGGAATTAAGCATGTGATAGGTCAATAGAAAGATGAGATAGAGAGGAATATGGATCTACAATTAGAATTCAAACAATCAAATAATTAAAGTGTAGATCTAGAAATTGGACCTCCAAGAGTCTAAGCTCTGATGCCAAAGGATGTAGGTTTCTCTTGCAACTTGAGATATGGATCCATCTTGAAGAGGTTCCTTGTGCCTTAAGCCTCATTCTCCTTCAAAGTCTATCATCTCCTTCAAGCGACATTCATTGAATGAATATGTAATGTAAGGTATAGGTGAAATCCTAAGTGAAAACTAAGGAAGACTTTGAAGAGGAAAATGGCATTACTTTTCTAAGAGAAAAGATAAACAATGTGTTTAGTCACCTCTTTGGAGGTGCTTTAAAGATAATACTATGCTCATGAGTTCTAAGAGACTAAAGCTTTAGAGGGAGAATGTTTCTCACTAGAAATGCTTAATTTCATAAAAAGTAGGGACGAGAAGCCTTTACATAGACAACGCTCCTTGTAGAATTTGGCCAAGGCATGGTGGGCTTGCTAAAACTCTTCACTTAAGGCCTAAAACCTAGAGCTACATGACCCAAAAGTGGCCTAAATTAAGAATATAGCCATGTAAGACACAAAATCCTAATTAAGACTACTAATGGGCCTTTAAAATAAGATACAATCAAAACCCTCGACCCAATGAGCTAAGCCCAATCCTATCTAATGATGATTCAAGCCTAAATATGCAATGAGGTACAATGAAGCCTAACTTTCTAAAATAGTACATGAAAAGCAGGAGTACGTTTTTAAGGAGCCATCTATGGGCTTGTTCCCAACTTAAAGTCTATAAAGGGCCACAACCTTGGTTATAGATTCTTTGGCCTTCTTAACCCTTAACCTAGTCATAGAGCCTTGAAGTCTTTCCAAAGCATTTTCCATAATCTTGGTGGCTCAATGAAAGTGAGGTCCTCATCACCATATTTGTCATTAACGTTGGCGGGTGTTGTGATTGGGATCATGGCATGAGACCGACTGTAAAAAAAAAATTAGGTTCCTAGATTCCTTCTAAAAATCATGGAGTTGCCACCAGTAAAACATCAGAAAAACCCTAATGTAAAGGTGCTAGTCCTAAATTGAGATTTTAAGTTTGGGAGTATGATTATAGATGGGGAAGGTATTAGCACCCCACATTGTCCGTTTTAAACAGTTACCTTAAATTGTTTAAGTTTTGAATAATCCTAACAATTTGAAATTTAAACCTCTTAAAGATACTTTGTGGATTTATTGTCGACTTAATAGTTATAGTTATATTTTTGGTGGTTAATAGGACGTCTCGTCCAAATTAATCGGGTTGTCATTAAAATGTTATGATTTTATTTTTTTTACAAATTAATAGGGATATATTTATTACTTTTTTAAATTTTGGCCCAATAGGAATAACTCTTACTCCTACGTATTCGTCAAGTGTGAGGGGAAATCAGGGTTACATAGTTCTTCCATTTTATTATTCTAAAAAATGTAAAATAAGTTAAAAATGTTGAGATTTAGGAAAATGTTAATCAACAGGACATCTCGTTCAAATTGATTTCAAACATTGTATATGAAAAAGGAACCTTGGGTTTATTGATTTTATTATTTTTCTAGAAAAAACTTAATGGTCTAAATTAACTTATAAATAAAAAATTTATGTTATTTGAAGACCTAGGATGTCTTGTCTAAATTGATCCTTAATATAAATATTTTAATTTTTATTATATATCAATATTATTAAAATATTTTATGGTCTAAATTAATTTAAAAAATTAACTTAAAACATAGATTAATAGGACGTCTCGTCCAAATTAATCTATGAAGATTCTAGACTTTGTTATCAAAATATCTTATGATCCAAATTGATTAAAACATAGATTAATAGAACGTCCCACCCAAATTAATCCCTAATATAAAGATTTTTATTTTTGTTACATATTGACTTTACTAAAATATTTTACGGTCTAAAAAAACATAGATTAACATGACATTTCGTCCAAATTAATTCCTAACATAAAGATATTTATCTTGTTACATGTCAACATCATTGACAATATTTTTATGGTTTAAAAAATTAAAACATAGATTAACAGGACATCCCGTCTAAATTAATTCCTAACGTAAAATTTTAATTTTGTTACATGTCAACATCACTGAAAATATTACGTCCCATCCAAATTAATCCCTAACATAAAGAATTTAATTATGTTACATGTCAATATCAATTTTATTTTTTAATCTTACGAATGTAATACTGTAAATCTGGTTAGTAATAGACATTGAAAGATATTTTATACTAAGATTCCACATGTTTAATCAGGCATATTATCTTTTTAAAGTTCACTAAGAAACAAAGATCAAGACAATCACAACAAGAAATTAAAAAAAAAAAATAGAAACTTACCTGGTACTGTTTGATTCACACTCCCTTTTCACGTGAATTGCTCTCGCCTTTTCTTTCTCCACGTGAGATTTTTTCTTCAATAGCATGCCAATATCCCCCCTGATCCCACTTTTTTCTTTTTACGTCAATCCCCCTCCTCCTTTTCATTAGCTAAGGTATATATATGATATATAAAGCGTCCTCCCTTGATCCGCAGCGTGAACATTATATAATATATATACAGCCTTTTCTTTTTCTTTCTATCTCATATTAGCCCTATATATATATATATACTAATAAGATTATGTTATTAGCCCAATATATATATATATATATATATATATATATATATATATATATATAATTATAGAACCTGATCCGTTTTTACTCTGTGTCATAGAAGTTATTTTTTTAAATATATATATATATATATATATATTCAAAACTCTATCTTATTCTATAATATATATATATATTAAAAAAACTTTATCATTCTATAATATATATATTTAAAAAATTCTATCTTATTCTAAAACTCTATCTCTTTCTTTAAAATCCTCTCATTATTTTTCTCTAAAAATCTGATCCCTCTGTTTTTATAAAATTCAAATTTCAAACTTCCTTTTGAATTTTAAAATTTCTTTAAGATTAGATTAAAGAAGTTTAAACTTTGTGGTTCTAAAAAATTTTTAAAGATCAAAGCCCGGGTTGACAATTCAAAATTTAAACAAGTCCACAGGTTCACATTTTTTCTTAAAAATCAAATCCTATGTTAGATTGATTTTTTTTATTATCTTTATTTTTTATTATTATTTTTATTTTTTAAAAAATTAAAAAAATTTAAATAGGCTTGGACAAAATTGGGTAGCAACAACGAACACATTAAATAAGAGGGGGGGAATACTAAAGGTTCGCGACGGAAGCTATGCTCGTCGTTGTTGTCTTTCCCATACTCCGTGCCTATGCTCGTTGCTATTGTTTTTCCTACAAACCGCCACTACACGGTATCTGTTGAAGACAAAACGGTTACGTGACTAAACCTGTTGCCATTTTACTTTAATAAAGTGACGAGATCTTCTTGTTGTTGCTAGTGAAAGACATGTGGCCAAGTTACTAGTCATAATATGCCACATGTCAATTTTTTGAATTAGTTACATGTGTAGCGGCAAGCATTGTTCCATTGCTAAATTAAAACATTTAGGGTCCGTTTGGTTTCCAGTTGGGAAAACGGAGTTGGGGAAATGGAGAAATTTAAGGGTTGATATTGATCCTTCACGCCGTTCGAGACAGTCAAAACTCCGTTTGACCGTAGGATTTATTTTTGACCAACCAAACTTCATAACCAAACAGGCTCTTAATCAAGTCCAATTACCCATCACTTTCCCCTTTCTCCAACCCCTTGCCCTAACTTTCCTTTCACTTATCCTTTCTCTCGCCCCATCTCTTACACTCTGTCGACGGTGATAATGACACTGTGATGAGACTATAGCGACACTCCCTCTCTTTCACATGGTAAGTTCCTTTCTCTTTTCCCCCCTCCTCATTCTCTATCTCCATCCTCCCACGTCCCATTTACCCCTCTCATTCTTTTTTTTCTTTTTTGTAGTTTAGTTTTGGTTCCATCCCCCCCTCTCTCTCACGAATTATGGTGATGTCGTGGCCACTCTCTAACTAGCATTTTATGGGTTCCAACTCCAACAACTTACTATCTCTCGGTAAATTTGTTGTTTTGAATAAATTTGTTATTTTTTTGTTTCTATAGTGGTTGACTTAGTGGTTATTGTTGTGTTCTTTAATGGAAATTCCCCTGTGAAAATTGATGAATCTTTTTCCTTTTGTGTTCTCTCTATCCCTATGAATTTCTTTTTTATTATATTTTTGTAATATTTTTTTTGATTTGTTGATGCTCTTTGTTTCCTTTTTTGTCGTGTGTGATTGTGTTAATGTAGCGTATGTGAAAGTGTAGTGTGTGGATGCAATTGTTAATATACATTTTTCAAACTATTAAGAAGGATAAAAGTTGAGTTAATTTGATTATGGTTCTTAACAAATTTTTTTGGTGTAGAAACTCAAATGTTACTCTTTAGTCATAATCGAAAATTTTTTAGAACATGAAGGAAACACACTAACCTTATTATTTTTATAAAAAACACACTAATAAGAATATATAAGGGTGCCATTAAATATATTATTATTTTGGATGTTAATTATAAACCAACATCTTCCCTAGGTTTAGTAGTTGTCAAAATCAATTAACCATTCATATACATATCAAAACAAAAATTAGGAATAATTGATCGATAAATGAAGATTTTCTTTTTCTTTATAAATAGTCTTAGCTTGTTACTAAATAGTGATAGCATGTTAGGGAGGAGTATTGTTTTGTGTTTGATTGGTGTTTAAACTTGGTCTCTTATAGCACATTCACTCCATGGTCAAAAATAGTCAAAATAATAATTTAGAGCTTCTTCCTTATGAAATTTCAATCACTTATAGCGCCCCTTTAATTTTTACATGATTGAGAATTTAGGATGTGAAACATTAGATAATGTTATGATTTTGACCCTTATTTTCTCACTCTCTCATTCTTTCTACCTTGTTTTCTCACTTTCTTTAACCCTATCAGTCTCTCGCTCCCCCACCGTCCTTGTTAAGGTCATAGTTCATATTCCACTTGTAGACATATTTCTTTTTGGTAATATATATATATATATATATATATATATATATGTTGCTATTTGTTTGAGTGTTCTATTATTAATTGATAGGAATCAACAAACGCATTTTGTATTACACTTAATATGATTTTATTTTCTGTGGGTATTTTATTCTATATGACTACATCCATTCGTGTTGAGTAAGACTATATTAATCTAAAATTTAGATTAAGGTCTTGTTGTTTCATTTCTAACTTCAAGTAAAATTTGATATTGTACTATGTTGATAATTCAAGATATGTTTTGCCTTATTTTCATTTGATGTCCCTGAAGTTCTTCATTATTGGATGATTAGTTGGATTGGAATGTCGCTACATGAATTATGTTATTGAATTGAGTTTGACTTATATACTTAAATAAGTATATTGTGTGAATTTACAAATGTGCTACACATGAAATTTATTAATGTCGAATTATGTGTAAATGAATTGGTTTGGGTAGCCTTGTATAATTTTAATTGGATAAGTATTTTCATGAGTTGTGATATTGAATTGAGCTTGATTTGTATGCTAGATAAGGTATACTCAAAAAATTCTTAAGCTTGAGCTTAATTTTGAATGAATTGATCTTGAACTTGAAATTAGACATACTCAGTAAGTGTAGGATTTGGCACTTTAAATGCTTGGATACTTGATTTTGATGAGATTTGATACATGATTGGTGATTGAATTGTAATAAGAATTCTCTAAGTGTAATGGGGCGTGTTTTGAATTTTAGGAATGTTAAATTTCCAGGGGAGACTGCCAAAATTTCAATAGGCTCTACGGGTGTTTTAGAAAGTTTTATTTAAAGAAACTGTGAACACCTATATCGGTCCGGCCATATTCAACGCCAAAGACCATCTGCAGTTAACATCGGCCCATGCCACAAAGTGACACTGTCCCAATCAAATCTGGCGTCAAGATATAAAGTAATAATGTGGGACACCATCCCACGTCAAATTGGTTCGGTGCCATGAGAAGGGACCAAGGAAATTCGTTGTCAAGGTATTGACCGGTGTCCTCTATTGTCCAGAGTAGAGATCTCATTATTCAGTGTTGAGGTAGTGACCCTTGTGACACCGTCTCCTGAGTCCGGTTGCCCATTCCATGACCTGGAGACATACTACCTGATTCGATCCTGAAATCCAGGAAATGGCAGACAGGGAATAAGAGATAAAAACAATAAAAAAACTCTCTACCCGCCGCTGTTCCCCACAACTGCTAGTGGCCAGGATGTCCCTCCACTATGCGCATGGGTTGAGTGGAAGCCTGAGCTGTCCAAGCACTCAGCACGTGGGAGAGACTCTAGGGAGCCTCTATAAATACCTCAATTGAAGAGGTCCAAGGGTCCTCTTCTTGAATTTGGAATCCCTGAGAAAAACTGGTCCGAACTTTGAAATCCAGAAGCCCCCTAAGAGAATTGGTCTGATCCCTGAAATTTTTGATCCCATTGAAATAGAGAGTCGGCCCAAACTTCTGAATCCGATCCCTGAAGAGAACTGGTCCTAACCCCGTTCCTTGAATTTCCTGGGGAAAATCTTCTTCCGTTACCTTGACTCCGTCCAGAACTCCCCAAAATTCCCTTTGTATCCCACTTTCCTGAAAGAATCCTATATCCACCACTCCCACACCGGATCCTCACAGAACTCTACGTCGGCTCCATACTAAATTCCCATCTCAGATCCACATTGAACTCCCACACCGGATCTTACTACCAATTGGCCCAGCCACTCAGTCATCACACCGGTTACTGCTTTTCTAGCCTACACCAGCCCTGAACTAAACTTTGGTTCCTCCAGTGCCAACGTCTACACCGGTTACAATTCCTTCATCTCCTTTATTTGTTGTTCTGCTTATTCTGTTTTATGATCACTATTCTATTTTCTCGTTAGATTTTGTCGTCCCTATTCATAATGCAAAAGTAACAAAATATGTATTTTTTTTATTTGTCTTTAAGCCGGCACAGTAGTGATTTAAGTTAGTGTCGTGCATGAGTACTCCTGCCTACACTATCCCTAAGACCCATACACGTGCGAAGAACTTCGCTTTGTATGCCCCTTTTTCCGTAAACCTCATCCGCAACCAATTCCCCTATATTATCTAAAGAACATCCCTTATCAAGAACTACGTAACCCTGATTTCTCGAAAACTCGAGAATACGTAGGAGCAGGACTTAGCTCCTGTCGGGCCCACTTCCTTTCCTTTTCGTTCCTCTTTGAAAATTAATTCCAATACTGTCACTTTCTTAGAAGTCAATTTGGATGCGACGTCTTGTTGACTTTCTTTCACCTTTTGCTTGGCCACTACCAATTTTTTCACAAAGATCGGGATAATTTGGACAAAACGTCCTATTTACCCCCTTCGACTTCCAACCCGACACCTGGATGAGAGAATGATTAATTTGGACGGGACGTCCTGCTAGCATTCTTTCTCCCACATACATCCACACTAAGAGGCCAGGGTTAATTTGGATGTGACGTCCTGTTAACCCCTCCTTTTTCCTTCCTGATCTGGCATCTTGACGAGAAGATAACTAATTTAGAGGAGAAGTCTTGTTTGTTACCTTTCCTCTTTTTCCCATTTCCCCAATTAAAGCCAGGATTAATTTGGACGAGACGTCCTGTTGATCTTACTGCGAGCTTTTTTTTATTTCACCTGTCTCCTTCATTTTCAATAAAAAAATAGAAACAATTTTAAGGCTATTCATGATGCGCATTTTCAACTTTGGTACTATTTTAACAGGCGATGTGGGGTGCTAATACCTTCCCCACTCGTAACCGACTCCTGTACTATTACTAAACAAAGTTCTTTTTTTCCAATGTTTTTCCTATGGATAAAAAAGTTGGTGGCCACTCCCTATTCTGTTTTATCGTTCGTTTCGAGGGTCGGCCACACCGCGATCCTGGTCGCGACAGATGGCGACTCCACTGGGGATATACTTGAGAGTCAGGCCATTTAGGTTGAAAGCGCATGTTTTTCTTATGTAGCCTTTAGTTTGTTTTAATTTTTTCTTTCATTTTTGTTTTGTGTTGATGTTGTAAACGCTTGCTTTTAATTCCAATCGTGTTTTGTCGTTTATGCACTGTTAATATTTTTGCATGATTATTGAACCCTAGGGTAGATAACCCTGTGTTATTTTTGTGTAATTGTTGAACCCTAGGGTAGACGACTTTATTGTTATTGTTTTATGTTTGTTCACTGTGCAGGATGGGGTAAGGTACAGGTATTGAATGCCCTTTCACACACTACACTCATATTTTTGCACACACTCATGAGTGGCGCCCTATACGCGGGCCCCAAATAAAACCTAAGTTAGGGGAGATTGGTAGCGGTGTCGTTTGGGATGTACTTCCTATCCGGCGATCGTAAAAACCTTAACTAGAGTTTGACCTCTCATGATGTACGCACCTAGTAGATTCCCTACTGTTGCGACCACATCATGAGTAGGATCTTGGCTTTAGTAACCATTTAGAAGTCTAGTGCAAGCCACCGAATGTGAGGAATCACTTTTAGACAAGCCGTAGAGCCCAAAAAAGACTTTAGGAAAAAACCTGGTTTAGGTCACGAAAGGGCAGACTTTACTTTACCTTACGCCATTCTTGCTTTCCCTTTTTATCCAAATGGATGAGCCACCTATCTGAATCCGTCGTACGCAACGCGAGAAGAGCGGTCACTCGTTTATTAGAGCAGACGCTACAGAGCTTCCAGAGACCTCCCAGAATGTACCACCAGCATCCAGACTTCTCTAGAGTTGTGTAGCTCATATGAGCAACTTAACAGTCCCTCATACAAGCTAGGGGACAGATGATCCGGTCTGGATACCGGCCCCCAATCTTGGGACGTCAGAATGACCTCATATAAGGAAAACCGGTGTCCTGGTTCAACTTTACCATACCGGATATCGGATGTCTGGCCGCCCATCCTCATCTCACGACTGCCCCACTTATTTTCTCTATAACGGATCTTTGTTCATTTTCGCAGAACATTTACATAACTCTTGGCTTTTCAGTCACAGCAAGATAAGAGCCCCTAATAACTTATCAGCGAAGATACTGTATGTAGCAAAATATGTCACGTCAATGGCCTCAGGAAGCAAGTGGATGTTTCAGCAGATTATGCAGAAAAGGTGATTATCCTCTCCTCTTCCTAGAGGATCGTACTCTGATAATTGACCTACCCTCTTGACACATTCTGAGTGCTGAGCCACCCTGATTGACATAATGTACACGCTATCAGAGCTAGGGGACCCACCTGTATCCAATGACTCATTTTCTCACGTACAACTATAAATAGCTTATTTCAATACACATGCAAGGTATCGTTGTTCTATCTCACATTTTTACTGTTACTTCGCTTGAGTATTCACTGAGTTCTTACACTCTTCTAACTTGAGCGTCGGAGAATCTTCACAGGTGGCACCACCTTTCGCCCCCCTGCAACGCGAAACGTTGGTGTGAAGGATCTCCAGGACAACAAGGCCGACCTCTCCCACTGAGAGACTGGATTAATACATCGGATACACACTGTTCCGGTGTACAAACCCTAAAAACACCTATAATCTTGTGGCTGGTCCCACACCGGATCCTAGACCCCGGTCCAGACCAGTTCATTGGCACGCCCAGTGGGACTCGTTAGAGTTATTCCCATTTTCACAGAAGTTTGGTTGTCACGATGGAAGGTGATGGGAGAGATTTCATTGATGGTCATGTGGAGGATGTGACCCATCAACAGACTGGAAAGAGACTCGTTTTTGAGTCCCCTATAACTCAAACCCGGAGGATGGTGCAAGTACAAACGCCTGACCCTCGCGATGAGGTTATCAGGCAACTCAGGGAGGAGCTGATGGAGTTGAAGCGGGAGAGAGGAGGAGCTGGGGACAGGGCAACGTCCCATGCAGAAGAGACTCATCACGCATCAGAGAGGGGCAGGTCTACAGCCCTTCAGTATTCGAAGATCCCCACATATGAAGAGAGAGAGCAGACTCAAGACTCTGGCGATAGAGTCAGTACCAGGAGAAGGGAGCAGGCGGTGGTGACTTCAGGGACGTATAAGCTCAATGTCCCTTTCTCAAGAAGGCTGATGAACATTGCCATCCCGAAACATTTGCAAACAACTCAGCCACTGTCGATAGGGAAGTATAATGGAGAAACTGATCCCACTAAGCATTTGGATGCTTATGTGTATGAAGCTATGTATTTGGGAGCAGATGAAGATGTTATGTGCAGGATGTTCCCAAGAACACTAACCGAGGAGGCTCTCGGCTGGTTTAAGAGCTTACCCTCAGGATCTATAGACTCTTGGGAGGAAATGGCTGCTGTATTTGAAAGCCATTTCATCATCTCTAGGGATATCCCAAGAACTTCTCACACCCTGGCCCAGATAAGGCAGGGAGAAACTGAAACTCTTAAGGAGTTCTTGAAAAGGTTTTATAAGGAGGCAGCTTTGGTCCCCAACCTCACGGAGGCCATACAACTTCATATTGTGGTGGAAGCTCTTCAGCCTAGTTCAGCCTTCGCCCTATCTTTGGCAAAGAGCCCCCCAACAACCTTCGAGGAGTTTCGAAGGAAAGTTTCCAAGTACGTGGGCATAGAGATGCATCTAGAGGCAACTGCAACAAGAATGAAGCCTTCAGCACCCACTCAGCAGCCACGGAGAGAAAAGGAGAGAGTGAGGCCTGAGAAACATGCCTTTAGAGAAGACTTTGTAAACGCTCGCCCGCATCCACGAGATAGGCGTGTATCATCGTTCGACAACTATGATCCGTTGAACACCAGGCATTCACAAATCATGAGGGAGGTTGGTTGGCCAACGTTGAACGTCTTTGGTATAAGGAAGCCAGCCCCAGTCAAGAGGGGTGGTAACCCACGTAAGTATTGCACTTTCCATGAACAGACAGGACACAATACTGATGAGTGCAAGGCATTAAAGAATACGGTGGAAACTCTCATCCGAGAAGGAAAGATAAAGCAGTATTTGTTCAAGGAGAAATCTGTGGACGAGCCTCAGAGGATGGAAAAAAGGAGTAGAGATCCTGATGACGAAGATGACAATGCACGTAATCCAGCAAGGAAGTTCACTGTAGCCGAAAAGCAGAAGGGAGTAGTGATTGCTGGAGATGCCCAGTAAAATAACATGCCCCAGCAGCAGAGGCAGGGCAGACGAGAAGTGATTGAGATGATAGCTGGAGGATTTGCGGGAGGAGGAACATCAATCACAGCACGGAAGAATCACCACAGGATGATTCTATCTGTCCAGGGCAAACCAAGGGATAACCGTCCTTTCAGGGACGGTATGGCAGCTCCGACGGTGTCATTTACTGATGATGACTTTGGCCCAACAATTCCAAGAGGTGATGATGCAGTAGTTATCGTGGCAGTCATAGCCAACAAGGATGTCAAGAGGATCCTCGTCGATCAAGGAAGTTCTTGTGACGTTATCTTTTATAATTGTTTCAAACGAATGGGTTTCAATGATGCAGATTTACAACCTTACACGCAAGAACTCACAGCGTTTAATAGAGCCAAGCAACCCACCAAGGGGTATCTTGACACCCTGATTTCTTTTGAAGGAGAGCCTGGTGCGAGAACAGTCAAGTCAAGAATCCTGGTGATTGATGTGGAATCCCCATACAACAGTATCATAGGCCGTCCAACATTGAATGCGATGGAAGCAATCGTGTCCACTCCTCACCTCTTGATCAAATTCATTGACAAGGACAATGGTGTGTCCTCTCTCCATGGTGATCAGGAGATGGCTCGATATTGTTATAACCTGAGCCTCAACATGGTCAAGTTGGAGACATTCAACAAGAAGAGGAAGCTGAATGACGGAGGAACAGCGGCAGGGTCTGTCAGTCTAATTGATCTGGACCCCAGAGCGGAATTGAAGATTGATCCACTCAATCCCTCTAAGCCCACACCGGATGGTGGTTCCAGGGATGTTGTCTTAGGAGATTCCCCAGAGAAGGTCACGCACATCAATGATAAGTTGGAGTTTGCTATGGAGCAACGCTTATTAGCCCTTCTGCAGGAGTTCAAAGATCTTTTCGCATGGACAGCAGCAGACATGCCTGGGATGGACCCTGATTTCTGTTGCCACAAGCTTGCTATGTATCCTGAAACAAGACCGGTGGCCCAGAAGAAGAGGAGGTTGGGACCGGAGAAGCAGAGGGCGGCTTGTGAGCAGACAGAGGAGTTATTGAAAGCAGGCTTTATAAGGGAAATACGCTACTCATCTTGGCTTTCTAATGTGGTCATGGTGCAGAAGGCTAATGGCAAATGGAGAATGTGCACAGATTATGTGGATCTTAACCGTTGCTGCCCCAAGGATCCATATCCCCTGCCCAACATTGATCGCATGGTGGATGATTTATCTGGTTACCAGTACCTCAGTTTCATGGATGCTTATTCGGGGTATAACCAGATTCCGATGTGGGAGGGAGACCAAGAGAAAACTGCCTTTATCAATGACCGCGGTGTTTTCTGCTACACCGTCATGCCTTTTGGATTAAAGAACGCCGACACTACCTATCAGCGCATGATTAACAAAGTCTTTGAAGGAATGCACACCAGGCTGGTCAAAGTTTATATCGATGATATTATAGCCAAAACGCCCACTGGAGGAGACCACATTGAAGATCTGCGCCAAGTTTTCACTAGGCTTCGACAGTACAATATGAGGTTAAACCCCTTAAAATGAACCTTTGCCGTTCCAGCTGGGAAATTCCTGGGATTCATGTTGACCCAACGAGGCATCGAGGCCAACCCTGGGAAATGCCAAGCAATCCTGGACATGCAGAGCCCTAAGAGCCTGAGGAAGGTCCAATCGTTGAATGGGAAAGTGGCCGCTCTAGCTCGCTTCATGCCCAAGATGGCGCACAGGTCCCTTCCCTTGTATAAGGCGTTGAAGAAACACAAGAGTTTTGAATGGGGAGAGGAGCAAGAACAAGCCTTCCAGCAACTCAAGGCCGTTTTCTTGAGTCCACCAATACTGGTTAAGCCTGACCCTGGTGAGATTTTGATCTTGTATTTAGCAATCTCTGATGAAGCCCTAGGCATGGCTTTGGTTAAAGAAACCCCTGAAGGGCAGAGACCGGTATACTTTACCAGTAAGACGTTTCAGGGGGCGGAAGGAAGGTACCAGAAGATTGAGAAAGCTGCTCTAGCAGTCGTGTGGGCATCACGACGGTTGAGGCCCTATTTCCACGCGTACCCAGTGCTAGTGAGAACGGATTTGCCTCTCCATTCAGTACTTAGCAAGCCCGACCTCGCCGAGAGGATGATAAAATGGTCTGTCGAGCTATCTGAATTTGAAATTTTAATGAGAATACATTTTAACCGCCCTATCATTCTCACTTTTCTTATGTGTTGTAATCTATAGTCGTAGTTTAATATGCATACACCTCAGGACGGATGAACTCAACTACCAATTCTGTAGTTGATGATGTAACTCCTCGAGGGACTGATGAAGGCCCCTCAGGACGGATGATCTCAATCACACATCGTGTGTTTTGACGATGTAACTCCTTGAGGTGGAATGGGTTGTAGGGCTGGTCCTTTTTCAAGGCCACAAACCAAACCCCATTCGAAGACAACATGGGTTGTAGGGCTGGTCCTTTTTCAAGGCCACAAACCGAACCCCATTCGAAGACAACATGGGTTGTAGGGCTGGTCCTTTTTCAAGGCCACAAACTGAACCCCATTCAAAGACAACATGGGTTGTAGGGCTGGTCCTTCCTCAAGGCCACAAACCGAACCCCATGCATAGGCTTGGGCACAGTAGGCCGGTTCATACAGAAAACCACACTGAACCCCGAGTAACGGGCGCAGTAGGTTCAGGATTAGCCCTGATCTGAACCCCGTGTTGAAGGCTTGGATTGTAGGATTGCACCGAACTCCAAGTACGGTTAGTAGGATCGAACCGAACACCGTGTGAAGACTTGAGGTGTAGGACCAAACCGAACCTCAAGAGAAAGGCGTGAAGCTTACCCTTGTCAAAGTTATACCAAAATTCAAAAGGCAATGTCCGTCCTCAATTGTGGAATATCCACCCCAGAGCGGTTGAACGCTAACATACCCTCTCTGCATCTTCGAGGACAGATGAGCATTTCTATCTTTTTAAGAAGTTAAAAGGTAATTCTTGAGATAAAGTTTCCCTTCCCAATGTACTTACACTTAGGGACAGGGCATGCTTTAACTTAATTGTCGCTCCTTTGTTACAATTTGTTATCTTAATCCGATGTGATAAGTGCGCTTTAAGCAGCTAGGTAACCACATAGAACGGATTCACAAAGCATTGAAAACAATAAAGTGTTTTTCATAGCACTAAGTTATCCAACAATCATACATTCGACACAAGCAGTTGAAGAGAAGCAACAGTGAATTTTATTTCCAAAATAAGAAATTATCCAGGTTACAAAATAGTTAAAGCTGGAGCTGATCCCAGTACACAGCTATGAATAAAGCTTAAATTAAGGGGCCGGTGCCTGATCCTCTGCAGAGGGCACTTCTGTCTTCTCCATCTCATCCTCTGCTCCAGTTCGGGCACCTTCCTGCGTTTCAGCTCCAGAGGCAGCGGTGGACGTTGTCGGCTCCATACATTGACCTTCTGGAAGGGGAGGCAGTTCGTACAGAGATGCACGGGGTTCATGATGCGAGCCGTCCTTATGCACTTCGATAAGTTTTCCCCCATGGAATTCGAAGAACGGATCTAATCCGTACAAATTCAGCTGCACTCCGGGGTTACGATAATAAACTTGACGAAGGGCCAGGCCGAAGGATTCATACGCCACATTTTTGCATATCTCCAAGGCTTTGGCAGCCTTGGCCTTCGCAGCAGCTAATCTTCTTTGAACCTTAGCAAAATCCTCTTTTGAAGGCCCAGCACTCGCACCACCCTTCTTGAGTTCCTCAATTTGGGCTTGTATCTCCTTCCGAAGGCTTTCCCACTCCCCAAGGTCTTTGTTGCGACCGTCCTCCATAATTTTAAGATCATCAACAAGCTTAGCCGATCTCTTTTTCTCCAGTTGTAATTCTTCTTCAAGGAGGGGTATGGTTTTGTTCTGTTTCTGGAGGTCGGCAACTTCCCGCTCTAGAGCCTTGTTCGCAAAATGAACTTGGCTTGCCTCCTCAGTTTTCCTCTGGAGCGTCTCCTTGGTTTTCTTCAATTCTGACTCCACGCCCCTATGAACTTCAGCTTGCTTGGTCGCCCATGTCTCCTTCACCGCGAGTTCGGCTTCAAGTTTTTCAACCTGGTCCATGTAATCTGCCTTCTCGCTCAGGGAATCGAGGAGGCCGGACAGTTTATCCAGCTGCCAACGCCCGGCTTTACAAGCACCTCGGACCCCAGCAGCGTCGAGGGAGGGGCGAAGGCAATACCTTGCCTTTGGAAGAGTGGGAGGCATGGACCCCTGAAACCATAAATAAGGAGAAAGGAAGGAGTCACGCGGAGGATCAAACGCCGGAGGAGGACCATTCCCAGAGTCCGGTTTTGAAGCATTCTGTGAAGAAGGGGCAGAGGATTCAGGAACGGGCTTCTTTCCCTTGTCCTTCTTCAATTCAGTTTCTTCGACCGTCTTCTGACGCTTCTTCACAGGGTCATCAGAGGAGGGCTTTTCTTGATCTGTCTTTTTTACAAGGTGCCTCTTTTTCCTCTTCTTCTCTGGGACGGCCTCCTCGTCGCCCGCTCCAGTGGCCTCAGCTGGTTCTTCTGTTTCCTCCTCATCAAAGAGAGGAACCTCATCACCTACTGTAGAGGTTAGGGGAATGAGGGGAGTTTTGGTGGCGTTCCTCTTTGCCTGGATCTCATTCTCCTCAGAGGAGGAATCATCGTCAGCCATCATGGTCCTTAATGACAACATCTCTGGGCAGGCTCTTTCGATTTGTTCTGCAAAACAAGAAAGGTTGAATTAGCACATAAGAAGAAAAATAATCAGAGCGGAATAATTATACAACACAGATAGAGTAAGAGCGGATATTACGGAGGTAGGTGTTTCGGATGTCGTCCTCGGCCAAGAGGAGCCTGCTGGAAAATCCTTTGAGGGTTTTCAAGGCCGTCTGCATGGCGCTCAAGACCTCAACAGAATGAGAGGTGAGTTCACTCTCATCTGTGTAATAAGCATGGCTCATGAGGAGAAAATGCTCGTGCGTCCAGCTAAGAGGGAACTTGGTAAATCCCTCCTTGTTTCGCCAAAAGACCGGCTTATTTGGTTGAATACGGACCCGCGTGTAGTAGTGCTTGAAGGAGCGTCCATCCACCTTAGCGAATTCCGTATAAGATTTGAAATTTATCACCCTTGAGTCGCTACGGAGAGTAATGAACCCAAGGCCGCCCTTCTTATTAGCACGGCGGACCACTTGGCAATAGTGAAACAGTTTGGCCACAGTGGCGGAGAAGTTGAAATGCTCCCCCAGAACCTCCAGAGCCCGGACTAGACCCCAACCGTTGGGATGCAGTTGTGTGGGGGTGCAGTCTAGGAAACGCAGGACGGCCATCTAGAATTCCGTCATGGGGAAGCGTACTCCCAACTTCAAGAAGACGAAGTCGCACATGTAGACCGACCTCTCATCAGGGACGCTGTGGCATACTCTCTCAGAGGGACGTGGTGCCAGAACAGCGTATCGCGCCTTGTACTTTTTGTCTGAATATATTTTACAGCGGAAAGAGACCGTGCATTCCTCCTCACTCGCATGGTGCGAAGGGATCTCTAGGAATTCCTCCTGCACCCAGCAGTAGGGTTTCTCCCTGTTGAGCTTTTCCCAGTCAAGTCGGTGTGCCACAATGTTGACACACCCCTCAGCAGAGCGGAGAACTGGTGTTTTTCCATGTCCTGGAAGGTCCATAGTTGTGCAGGCACGGTGGAACGCGTACGTACTGTAGTAAAAAGCAACATCGTCAGAGAGGTAACCTTCAGCACTTGACCCTTCATCAGAGCGGCTGGTAGCCCTCGAGTCAAGGGGAACCTCAGAGCGACGTTGGGAAGAGGACACTCGTGAGGAAGAAGCTTCAGCTCTCTCTGAGCGACGAGGCCCAGCCACAGGAGGATTCGCTGGAATCCTCCCACCACGGTGGCTAAGGGGGGCACGAGAGCCAAAACTCCCCCTGTTTGAAGGACCAGTGTGGCCTGCTCTAGGGCGCATGGTAGAAATAGAATGAACAAAAATTGCAAGGAGTTGAAGGAAAGGGAGGTTACCTAAAGGAAGAAGATCTTTGAGAAGTTTGAAGACGACAGAGAAATTTCCAAGAAATTTGAGCAGAGGTTCACTAAGCTTGAAAACAAGAGTGGATTCCAAAATCTGCTAAGAGTCCCTTTTATAGGTAACGAAGAGGCATAGTGTTTCGTCGAAGGTCACAAGGCTTGCATCAAAACGCAACCTCTTTCAAATTGAAACGACTCCGTCGTTTTGTCACGTACGAGCACAAAAATGGTAACGTTTCAGTAAACATTTTGGCAAAATGGGCCCCCCTTTTCAGTTTAAATCCAGGTCCAATAAGCCCAATCGACGGTTACACTCTTGGGTAATGATGGCTCGTGCATAAAAAACGCATTTACTGTCCAATCATGCCATGCGCATTTAATGCCTTCAACCACTTTTCGAATACCAAGGGTTTCGATTCTTAAAGACCCTTGGGATTTCAATCATTTATTTTATGCTGTCTGAATCCGTCGTACGCAACGCGAGAAGAGCGGTCACTCGTTTATTAGAGCAGACGCTACAGAGCTTCCAGAGACCTCCCAGAATGTACCACCGGCATCCAGACTTCTCTAGAGTTGTGTAGCTCATATGAGCAACTTAACAGTCCCTCATACAAGCTAGGGGACAGATGATCCGGTCTGGGTACCGGCCCCCAATCTTGGGACGTCAGAATGACCTCATATAAGGAAAACCAGTGTCCTGGTTCAACTTTACCACACCGGATATCCGATGTCTGGCCGCCCGTCCTCATCTCACGACTGCCCCACTTATTTTCTCTATAACGGATCTTTGTTCATTTTCGCAGAACATTTACATAACTCTTGGCTTTTCAGTCACAGCAAGATAAGAGTCCCTAATAACTTATCAGCGAAGATACTGTATGTAGCAAAATATGTCACGTCAATGGCCTCAGGAAGCAAGTGGATGTGTCAGCAGATTATGCGGAAAAGGTGATTATCCTCTCCTCTTCCTAGAGGATCGTACTCTGATAATTGACCTACCCTTCTGACACATTCTGAGTGCTGAGCCACCCTGATTGACATAATGTACACGCTATCAGAGCTAGGGGACCCACCTGTATCCAACGACTCATTTTCTCATGTACAACTATAAATAGCTCATTTCAATACACATGCAAGGTATCGTTGTTCTATCTCACATTTTTACTGTTACTTCGCTTGAGTATTCACTGAGCTCTTACACTCTTCTAACTTGAGCGTCGGAGAATCTTCGCAGGTGGCACCACCTTTCGCCCCCCTACAACGTGAAACGTTGGTGTGAAGGATCTCCAGGACAACAAGGCCGGCCTCTCCCACTGAGAGACCGGATTAATACATCGGATACACACTGTTCTGGTGTGCAAACCCTAAAAACACCTATAATCTTGTGGCTGGTCCCACACCGGATCCTAGACCCCGGTCCAGACCAGTTCACCACCTACCCATCAAAAGATTACTTGTTTTCAAAAAAAAACAATAACTCGCTTTTCTGAAAAAGACTAGAAATCTTTTAACGGGTAGGTAGTTCCCTCTTCATCGTGTACTTCTGAGGCTTGGGTCATAGATTTTCCCAGTCGTTGAGACAAAAATGAAAAGAAAAGAATAATTTTGTTTCCCTTCAAATAGGGAATTTATGATGATTGGAAAATCTAGGACCCACATCATTTTAGTGTGGCACTAGTTTTACCGACCGCTACTTCCCGAAGCGAAAATGTTTTTCAGTAAATCGGTAAGGAAGTAGCAGTTTGCCAAAATATGGCTGTAACTTATTTCTTTTTCTTTGTTTTCACAGGAAGCTATTCGGGATTTGGCGCATACCTCTGAGCAAGTATGGAAATTAATATGGGACAGGAAAATTGTGGTACAGATGTGACAGAATTAAAGAAGATACTTCATGTTAAGGCCAAGAAGGTTGATACTGGTAGTCCATAGGCAATGGGGAAGAAATTAAACTTGACTCAGAAGATGGCCTCTACAAGAAAGTATGGAAAGATTTTAAAGCTCTTGGAAGTTGAAGTACAAAATGAGGCGATCACAGCCTTGGCACAGTTCTACGACCCACCTCTCAGATGTTTTACATTCAGAGACTTCCAGTTGGCCCCGTCCATAGAGGAATTTGAACAAATATTAGGGATGCCTTTGGAAGGACAAATTCCTTACCGCCATCTCGATCATCATGCAACCATCGCTTTAGTCGCCCGTATTTTGAGAATCCGTCCTAAGATATTGAAAAATGTGCAGATGAATAGAAATCAAATTCCTGGGTTCACTAGAGAATTTCTCGAGAAACACATGCAGATCATGGCAGATAAAGAAAAGTGGGAGGACTTCATAGACACTTTAGCCCTTACTATCTACGGAGTTGTCTTGTTCCCTAATCTTGACAACTACGTGGATTATGATGCCATCGTCATCTTTCTAGCTCGCAAACATAGGCTTGAGAATCCCGTCACAGCTGTATTGGCCAATGTATACTGCACCATGGATTTCTGCCATACGCAAGGTCAGAAAAGGATTGTTTGCTGTTTACCCGTCCTGTATGTATGGTTTGCGTCTCATGCTTTCCATCAAATTTGCAAGGCCGAATATCCTGTTTCTGATTTAAAACTGTGTCAGTTGGCAATAAAGAATGGACGCGAATGGGCCAATCATCTTATAGGGCTCATAACCGAGAGAGTCAGATGGTATCCTCAATGGTTAGAGGTCGAGTCGATCATCTATCATTGTGGAAGTTATCCAAATGTTGCTCTCATTGGCACACAAGGATGTATCAACTACAATCCTGTTATAGCCAAACATCAGTTGGCTTATTCTTTGTTTGGGCCACTAGATGAAGAGTTGCTCACTTCTCTCATTTTGTACTATGCGAAGGGGAACTATATGTCTACTGTTCAGGATATAGCGAACGCATGGAAAAGAGTTTCTAAGATGGGTAAAGAATTGGGGGCACGAAGCCATGCTGTGGGAGAAAAATATCAAGAATGGGTCCTGAATAGGGTCTCCATTGTCAAATTACCCTTTAAGAGTCCCTCGTATCAATCTGCAAGCACTCCTGCTTCACCATTTATTGTGGAAGACAAAGCAACCCAGGCTTTGAAGGCCAAGATAGAAGAATTGATAGCTAAGAATCAAAGGCTGGAGGAAGACCTGCTGAAATATCAACAAGAATGCACACTCCAAAAAAGGGAAAACTTAGAGAATAAGCAGGCCATGGATGAGATTTGGAAAAAATAGAAGATTGAAGAAGACTATAGGGTGAAGCAAGATCAGTGTCTCCAGGCAGCCAATTCTCAATTGAAAATAAAAAACAAGCAAAGTGACACCATCCTGGCTGAGAAGTATTTTCTAAAAGATTTACTAACGCAATCCAAGGAAAATGAAAGGGTGGCTTTGGTAAAGAAGGAGTTGCTACAATATTAAGTCCACAGTTTGGAGAAACAGCTTGACGAGGTACTACGAGCAGGAGATAAATGATGAACGAAGAAATGCCATACATACAGAGCAATATTGTCAAGAGGCCACACACCTTTTAGAAGCTGAATTAGCTCGACAAGATGAGATCATTCGTTCATGGATGGATCGCTTCGCTAATCTAGCCTACTTGGCCAATGGAGTTCTGGAGGATCTTTCACTATTGCTAAAACAAGTCGAAGGAATAACTAACCCTCTCACTACTCTGAAGGAGATTTCAACATTTCTGAATTATTATCATGAAAGAATTTGTAAAATGAGGGCTATGATCACCCAAGCCAGGAACGACTAAAATGTTGTAATCAAACCTCTACGATGACATTGTATCTTTATGGAAGTATGAAATGATGAAGTATTTTGCCTCCACTATTGTCTCATGTTAATTTCTGTTTTATTGCTTTACCTAGTACTTTTGAACGTGACATTCTGAGGAATGGTCAGAGGGCACACACTGAATCTTGAATCGCATCCCGCGTAACATCTTTCTTTCTTTTATCATTTCTATTAACCATTTATCTTCTTTTTGATAACAAATCTCCATGTTCCTTTAGACATTACGGGTAAACATCCTTACGGGACTAGGCTCCAGAAGAAAGTCATGGCAGAAATTGAGTAAGAAAATGAGAGTCTGAGAGCTGAACTCAATCAGCTCAGAGAATAGATGGCCGAAATGGCCAAGCTTCTAGAAAAAAGAGTCATAGAAGGGGGTTCCTCTGCCGGTGTTAAAGACGCTAGTCAACAGCCGCCTACCCCATGACACCCTCATGGCCTGTCTGGAGAACCAACCCATAATCCTACAACACCACCCCTTACCGTCCGTATCAGGAGGCCAAACCCAGTTGACACCCAACAGCATACCTTCGTAGATGCGGATGGTAATGCTATAAACTTTCTGTTATACGACTTGCCACCAGGATATTTTCCCCCTCTCCAAGAAGAGCCAAGCCACCAAGAGTCGATCCCTCACCCTGTTCAACCAAATATTCCTCCTATCCGGGACTTTCAGGCAGCCCAAATCCAAACACAAAACACCCAAGCACAGCCTACCCAGCCTGCCTATGTAACCCAAACTACTTCCAGACCACACACCTCCTTATTAAATGTAGACCCGACACACACCTACCAACTATTTGGGTATACAAACCATCATGTTGCCACTGGACCAAGTGCCGCTATCACTACACAGAAAGGAAGGATAGAAATCCTTGAAAGAAGATTAAGAACAATGGAAGGAATAGAAGGTTTCAGGATAGGAAGTGCCGTGGAACTCTGCTTAATTCCCGATGTCACCATCCCTCCTAAGTTCAAAGTGCCGGAATTTGACAAATACCGAGGGTTGACTTACCCAAAGAATCACCTCACCATGTATTGTCGGAAGATGGCATCGCAAGCTTCCAATGACCCTCTGTTAATCCATTGTTTCCAAGATAGCCTGGCTGGGGCTGCCCTTACTTGGTACACCTATCTTGAACAGTCTCGTATACGCTGCTGGAAAGATCTGGCAGATGCGTTCATGAAACAATACAAGTACAATCTGGACATGGCACCAGATAGGGTACAATTACAAAATATGACAAAGAAAGAAAATGAGACATTCAAAGAATACGCACAGCGTATATGTGAAGTGGCTGCATAGGTCGATCCTTCCTTATCAGAAAAGGAAGTGGTTTCCATGTTCGTTGATACACTTCAATCTCCTTTCTACGATAGGATGATCGAGAGCATTTCATCTCATTTTTCTGATATCGTCACTATTGGAGAAAGGATAGAGAATGGATTGAGAATTGGAAAGATTACTTGAGGCCCATCTGGGGTAGGGACAGTAAGGAAACCTACACCCGGAGAAGGCAGGAGAAGGGATGGATAGACAACTCGATCTCTTACGACCAGAAGAGAAACCAGGCAAGGCCACCTACTTCTGTCACATTCCCCTGGCGAATCCTTATGCGTCGTACCCGTGCGTGGCGACGATCCAGAATCTAGCTTTACCTTACTTTCGACCACCTATTGTAAGACCTCATGTACCCTAGTAAGCACCATACCAAGCACCACAAATGAACCAACCGCCCAATCATAATTTGAATCCAAGAAGGCCAAATAATGATTGTACTCAAGTACAATTCGATCCCATCCCCATGACCTATACCGAGCTCTTACCTCACCTCATCAAAAATACTTTGGTAGTGCCCTGTCCTCTGAGACCAATTCAGCCGCCTTACCCTAGAGGATATGATCCGAATGCGGTGTGATTACCACGCTGGTGCACCGGGGCATTCCACAGAGAATTGCCTAGCTTTGAAATTTAAAGTAAGAGATCTGATCAGGGCTGACTGGATAAGTTTTCGTGAGGGGAGCCCGAATGTGTCAACAAACCCTTTGCCCAACCATGGAGGGCCAAGGGTTAATGCCATTGAGGAAGGTGAAGAATGCATTTCAGAAGTTGGTGACATAAAAATGCCTTTGGAAATAATTCACTCCCACCTACTTGAGGGGGGGTTGATAGAAGGCTCATGGGATGAGGAGTGCAATGATGACCAATCTGTGAAGTGACAAGGCTTCTGAAGAACACTTCAAGAACTTATGGATAGTCATACTGTAGAGGTTTGCAGGCGTCGTAGAGGCAGAATAAACATGATACAAGAACAGCCCAGGGTGCAAGCTCCAAAGCCCTTGGTCATATTCTACAACAAAAACACGCCGACAGCTCCCGCTCCTGCCAAAACTGTCATTACAGTGCAAGCACCAACCCCGTTTCCTTTCAAGGATTCTCGAGCTGTACCATGGAAGTATGGTACAGACGTAATCATTACTAGCTCCGAGGCGGTTGATTCTACGTCATCATCCTCTGTTACAAATATTACCGGGGTTGAAGACATGACTCAGAGTGGAAATGTATATGCTCCTCCAGAGTTGAAACTTGATAAAGCTGTTGGGGAGATCAAAGCAGGGAAGGAAAGAACCACTGGCGAGGAAAAGAGGGCTGTAACTGAGGAAGAAGCCCAAGAGTTTTTGAAATTTATTCGCCACAGTGAGTATCACGTGTTGGATCAATTAAACCACACCCCAACCAAAATTTCTTTGTTGTCCCTATTGATGAGTTTCGAACCACATCGGAACACATTAATGAAAGTGTTAAGTGATACGCACGTCAAGCATGACTTTCCCGTTGATAAATTCGAAGACATAGTGGGTCACATAGTCGCTAATAATTATTTGACCTTTACGGATGATGAGGTACCCGCGAAAGGAAGAGGGCACAACAAGGCCCTTCATATTTCCGTGAAGTGCTGCGTCCATATCCTAGCAAAGGTACTTATCGACAATGGCTCGTCCGTCAACGTGATGCCGAAGTCTACATTGACGAAGTTACCTTTTGATGGGACACACATGAGACCAAGTTCCATGGTAGTGTGGGCTTTTGACAGAACTCGCCAGGAGGTTATGGGGGAGATCGAACTGCCAATACAGATTAGACCATGCATCTTTCAAGTTCTCTTTCAAGTCATGGATATCACACCCGCCTATAGTTGTTGGCTAGGACGGCCGTGGATCCATTCTGTAATATCCCAAAATTTTAAAAATAGAGGATTAATTAAAGAAATTAATATTGAATAATTTTATGTGAAATAATTAATGTCCTAAAATATTTAAAATAACTAAATAAAGACTTTCGGGGACTGTTGGTGATTTATGGAGACCAGATAGGCTGAAAACTGACCCGATTGAAATATGGGTGTCGGACTAGGTATCTCCGATTGGGATGATACTGGTCAGGGCTGTTGAGAATAATATTGGGAGTCCAAATATATATTCGGAACAATTTTTAGATAAAGTATTGAGCCCAAATAAAGAGCCTGTTTGTCTTAAAACGAATAATCTTTTAATGAAGGAATTAAAAATAAAACCAAAAGCCATGATTTTTCCCTTCTATTTTTCATTGGCTTCTTGGCTCATTTGGCAAGCACACTCTACTTCATCTTCTCTTCATCTTTTCTTTATTCTTCCACTCTCTTTCTTCCAAAAACCCTAAGCTAAGGTGGTGAACTCCTTTCTTCTCCCTCATTTTCGTCCTTGGAGCAAGCTAGGAGATTGAAGTTCTTCCTCTCTCCTTCTCAAATTCGTGTGGCCTCCCTCTCCCTTGAAAACCCATTTCATTTTTGTGTGTTAGGTATGTATACTCACTATTTTATTAAGGTTTTTGGCCATGGGTATGTGTCATTATACTTTGGGAGGTCATGCATGTGACTGGGTATTTATTAGAAGCATTTAATGCTTATGCCCTAGTGTGGGTTATCATAAATGTGTATATTTATGAGGGGTTAATGTTGGAGGTGCATTTATGGTTAGAAGGTGATGAAGGATGATGATGCATTAATAAGTGGTTGGGTTTTTGGTGAAAGCCCTAACTATGATAAATTGGGGAAAATGAATAATATGGGTACAAGAGAGTGTTTTATGAAGGAATGCATGACAATGATAAATATGAACATGGATAAAGGGAGTTGTATGAGGGTTTGGGGTTATAGTTGTTTGTAACCCTTGAATTTAATGAATGTGGCTTGATGGGAAAGAATTACCGAAGCCTAACAAATAATGAAAATGAGGTTTATAGCATGTCTTGTACATGTTAAGAATTGGTAGATATAATAATAATTAATTAAGAGTTGAAATGGTGCCTTGAATGGTTGATTAATTAGGATTTTACATGTATGGTTATGTAGGATCCATTCCGAGCGACGAGGCAGGTGCGTCTTATTAATCAGAATTCTTCTCTTGAGGTAGGAAAGGAGTCTTATGTTCTAAATGCATGAATTTGAATGTTATTTGATTGCCATATGTATTGCTATGCATCTTAGCCTTGCTAGAAATGTTATGAGAAATTGTAATGTGGTGTATGGTATGGATAATAGGTTTGACAACATGCTTTGATGCATTTAGAATATTCATGGTGTGCTATATGGTGGTGTAGAATGATCAATGATATGAAGTTATGCTTGTATCCACCATGAAAGTAATATGAATGTTGATGATGTTGATTGAGAACTATTGTAATGCCACATAAATGTTTAAATTAATAAGAATAACCAACAATAATGAATCCACTAAAAGCCTTATGGTAATGTTGGTAATGGTGTTGATGGTGATGTTGATGAGTGACATGTATAGGATGCATAGAGTGAGAAATGCATATGATTGGCATTTGCATCCATGGCATACTGCATAGCTGCCGGTGTTGGAATTTTAGGGGATTCCCCCGGTTGGCCCAGTGGGAGGGCGGCTCTGTGCATGAGCAATTAGTATTTCCCTTGTGACTCGGTGTGTAAGTCACGAGGCTGCCCATGTTATGCTACGGGGAGCCGCATGTGGTTGACCCTTGTGGGGGGTGGCTCTTAATGAGCAGGTGTCCTCGGTGGTCCTTGGGATCACAGCTGCCATGGTATGAATCATGGTTAGCCCGCAACACCATATGTTAAATATGTTGTATACCGTGGTCATGGTGAAAATGACCAGGTGTTGCAAGATGGGCGATGCGGTTTGGTACTAGTAAAACAATTGGTGAAATGCATACAAATTTAAGAATATGTGTACATATTTTACTACTGCAGTAGGGGTATGGTTAGATGATCATACTTGAGTCCCACATTCGGTGTTTGTATTCCCACAGTCAGATCTGCAATTGTTGATATATTCCATTGTGCATATGCATTATCTTAAGAGCATTTGCATATAGCAAGGAAGTATGCCAAAGGAGATGAGTTATGATGATGGGTGAATTGGAGATGACACAATATGTTAAGACAACATGAAGATATGAATACCAAACAATACTTTGAGTAAAATGATGTATTATTTAATAGTCTGATGTTGTAGGACCTGATTATGTACATGCTTGTGTACTTTGTCCAAATTATGATGCTACTTGTGATATATGCATGATGGTGTTAAGTTAATAAAGAGTATGGTGAATGATATGAGTATGCAAAGTATACATATTTCGATGCATATGTACATAATCATATGGTATTCATGTTCATTCCTTCAGAATGTATGACTCACTCTCCCATGTTGTCCATTTTTAGATTTGTGATGTAGGGCAATTATGGGGAGAGTGGACATTTTGAAGTACACTTTGGTTGAAGAGGTAAATAGGGGTATAGGAAGTGCCTTGGCCGGTGAAGTCTAGATTTTTGTATAGCATGTGATGTACATGAATGCTTATTTTGTTATCTAGATTAGCAATGATGATTTTGGTGGGTCATTTAAGAAAATTGGATCCTAGTACGTATGGCCAATTTTCATTTATGAACCAAATGATGTATATGATGAATTATGATGCTTGATGATGTTGATTCTCATGAATGAAAGGTGTGTATTGAGACTTTAGCATTTTATAGAGTTTGTGAGATAATGATTTCAAATGATGTGCATTGAATGAATGATTCGAATGCTACGTAATGAATGATAGGAAGTTATATTTAATATGTGTGAAAGGGTGGATATGCTTACAAATGCATAATAGAATATGAGGGATGCATTAGGATGGGCTAAAATAGTAATAAATATTATTTGGTATGTTGAGTTACATGAAATTCCCATGTTTGGTCGTTTTCTACATAACTCACTCAAGCAAGTGGTGATCTCGCTCAAGCGAGATCCTCCTGCATCAGTGTTGTTGTCACTGGCCGAAATTCTCTCAAGCAAAGGGCCTTTTTGCCCAAGCGAGATGGGTCTGGAATCAGTGGATGGTCACTGGACTAATTTTGCTCAGGCGAAATGGTCCTGGCTTGGTGATCGCTCAAGCGAGGAAGAAGGGAATTAGACACTGGACAATTTTTGCCCAGGCGAGACATGCTTCGCCCAAGCGAAAATCGGGCAGAGAGTTCTTAATGTCATTGGGACAATCTCGCTCAAGCGAGAAGGAACTCGCTCAAGCGAGATTGGCTCCTGATGCAAATCTTTTCTATCGCTCAAGCGTCTCGCTGGCTCGCCCGGGGGTGCTCGCTCAAGCGAGAGGAGCCCCTGATGCTTATTTATTTCTTCGCTAAGCCTTTTCTTGTTTTTGCTCAAGCGTGCCTACGTGAGCTCGCTCAAGCGAATATGGTACTCGCTTGAGCGAGTAGTATCCTGATGCACTTGTGTGTTTCATTTTAAATGATTATAATTTCCTTTGTATTAAAACCCTTCTTGCATCATCTTAAAAATTAGTTTGGACATATTATGAACTTCTTAAACTACACGAAATACTTTCTCTTTAATCTCAATCATGCAATATCAAAATTAATTAATTCTTTCGCTGTTTTTAATTAGAAATTTATTATAAAATCATCCTTTAATTTACCCTCTCATATCTTTATATATGGGAGTGGTCTATCATAGATCCAGGTAATGTATTAAATGCTTCACCACTTTAATTATTTGGTTTATAAATAATTGATAAACGTGAAAAATTTCCCCGTATTTTCGGGGCGTCTTACATTTGGATGGGGTTATCCCTTCCACACTACATCAGAAACTGAAATTTTTCATCGATAACAAATTAGTGATTGTTTTTGGGGAAGAAGACCTCTTAGTCAGCAAGCCTGTCACTACCCCGTACATCAAAGCAGCTGAGGAAGATCTCGAGACCTCGTTCCAGGCTTTGGAGATAGCCAATGCAACTCACGCAAGGAAAAGCTTAGCAAGGACATCCTTCCCAAATATGCCTCTAGCGATGGCAAGAGCGATGTTACTGGGAGGATACGAGCCAGGGAGAGGGCTGGGGTGAGAATTGGAAGGGAGAGTCCAACCTGTGTGCCTCCTAGAAAACAAGGACGGATATGGCCTGGGATACCGACCCACGGCCGTTGATAGAAAGAGGGTAGGGGAAGCAAAGAGAGAAAAAAGGATTGCTCGTCTTACTAGTCTAGAACTCAACACCGCGGGAATCTCCATTTGTGACCTTTACCAGAGCTTCCAAAGTGCAGGGATAATGCCTCCCGATCAAGTGGCCATGATCAAAGATGATCTCAACAGTAATGCTGGGTTTGTGTATGCTTGCCCACCGAATCAGGAGCTGAGTAACTAGGAGATCATGGAGTTCCCCACGACTCTAAACGTTTTGTCAAAGTAATAATATTTTTATGGCTTGTTGGTCCCTTTTGCTATGCCTAAGGCTTTGGGACCTCTTTTTGTAATAAAGGCAAAAACTTTTTTGTTTGTTTGGTTAATGAACACTGTCGGATTCCAATATCTCATTTTGCTTGATTTCCTTTTACTTGAGTCTTTCACCTTGCTTGTTTTCTTTTTCATTCACTATAATACAATAAAATGTAGATCCGAAAGCGATTCCTTTGAGAGTAACAAGAACACAGTTTTGTTTCATGATTCTGATTATCTGAACGATTATGCCGACGAAGAAAGTAAGGAAGACTTTGAACCTTCGCCCGATTTGACAAGGTTATTAGAGCAGGAGGATAAGGAAATTCAACCCTATCAAGAAAAGGTTGAAACCATTAACCTGGGAGACAAAGGAGAGGTTAAGGAGGTCAAGATTGGCACCTTCCTAAGTAAAGAGCGGCGAGAAGAACTGATTAAGCTGCTCAGGGAGTTTTGGGATATTTTTGCATGGTCGTACCAAGATATGCCGGGGTTGGATAACAGCATTGTGGAACACAGGTTGCCTTTAAAGCCAGAATGTCCGCCGATCAAACAGAAGCTATGACGAATGAAACCAGAAATGCTCCTTAAGATTAAAGACGAAGTTAAGAAGCAATTTGATGTTGGTTTCTTAGCCGTAGCTAAATATCCTCAATGGGTAGCAAACATAGTTCCCATTCCGAAAGAAAGACAGGAAAGTGAGGATGTGTGTAGACTACCGAGACTTGAATCAGGCCAGCCCTAAGGATGACTTTCCCCTACCGTAGATCGACGTATTAGTCGACAATACGGTTCAACACTCTATCTTTTCATTCATGGATGGATTCTCAGGATATAATCAGATCAAAATGGCACATGAAGATATGGAAAAGACCACGTTTATCACTCTGTGGGGCACCTTTTGCTACAAAGTAATGTCCTTTGGATTAAAAAATGCAGGAGCAACCTATCAAAGGGCAATGGTGACTTTCTTCCACGACATGATGCACAAAGAGATAGAAGTCTACATGGATGATATCATCGCTAATTCTAGGTCAGAGGAAGGATACATTACTGATCTGAGAAAGCTCTTCGAACGGCTAAGGAAATTCAAGCTTAGATTGAATCCAGCCAAGTGCACCTTTGGTGTAAAATCTGGCAAACTGTTAGGATTCATTGTAAGTGAAAAAGGGATAGAGGTTGATCCGGACAAGGTCAAGACGATCCTGGAAATGCCTCCTCCTCATACGGAAAAGGAAGTCCGAGGGTTTCTAGGAAGGTTGAACTATATTGCCCGCTTCATTTCCCAAATATCAGCAACCTGTGACTCGATTTTCAAGTTGCTTCGTAAAAACCAACCCGGGCAATAGAATGAGGATTGCCAAATAGCATTCAAAAAAATAAAGCAGTACTTGTTAGAGCCGTCAATCTTGGTGCCACCAATTCCTGGGAAGCCACTGATCCTGTATTTGACCGTGTTAAATGAATCCATGGGATGCGTATTAGGTCAACATGATGAAACTGGGAAGAAGAAGCATGCCATTTATTACTTGAGCAAGAAATTCACCGAATACGAGATAAGATATTCCTCCCTCGAAAGAACATGTTGTGCATTAGCTTGGGCTGTCCGACGTTTACGGCAATATATGCTCTGTCACACTACATGGTTAGTGTCCAAAATGGACCCCATCAAATACATCTTTGAAAAGCCTTCTCTGACCGGAAGGATTGCTCGTTGGCAAGTGCTACTAACTGAATATGACATAATATATGTCACCCAAAAGGTCATAAAAAGGAGTGCACTAGCAGACTACTTGGCACATCAACCCGTTAGCAGTTACCAACCGATGTAGCATGACTTCCCTGATGAAGATATCTTAGCCCTTTTCAAAGAAAAAGATAGTCACGAAAGCAAATGGACTATAAGATTTGATGGAGCTTCTAACGCACTGGGGCATGGAATTGGGGTCATCTTAATCTCACCTGACAAGCAGTTCATTCCCATTTGCGCTCGACTATGTTTTGATTATACCAACAATGTTGCTGAGTATGAGGCATGCTCTTTGGGGATACAAGTGGCTCTGAATGAAGGAATAAAATCCCTGGAAGTTTATGGAGACTCCGCTTTTTTTATCCATCAATTGAGAGGTGAGTGGGAAACTAGAGACAATAAACTAATTCCCTATCACGCTCATATCAAAGAGATGATCAAAGAATTCGATTAAATTACCTTCCATCATATTGCCAGGTCATAAAAGGAGAGCCCGATGGTAAACCTTGGTATCATGACATCAAAAGATACCTTCAATACCAGGAATATCCTGAGGATGTCATAAATAATGACAAACGAACCTTGAGAAAGCTTGCTATGGGTTATCTCTTGAATGGCAACATACTGTACAAGTGAAATTATGATTCTGTCCTCCTCCGGTGTGTTGTCACCATCGAGGCAAATCAAATCATGAGAGATATCCATGAAGGATCTTTCATAACTCACACAAACAGGCACGCCATGTCAAGAAAGATCTTAAGGGCCAGATATTATTGGATGACCATGGAAGCAGACTGTTTTGCTTATGTGTAGAGGTGTCATAAATGTCAGATATATGCTGATCACATTTATGCGCCCCCTTTATCCCTAAACGTCTTGTCGGCACCATGGCCCTTTTTAATGTGGGGCATGGATGTTATTGGGCCCATTGAGCCAAAAGCCTCAAACGGTCATCGTTTTATCTTGGTCGCTATCGATTATTTCACCAAATGGGTGGAAGCAGCTTAATATGCCCATGTGACCAGGAACGTGGTCAAGTTCGTCAAGCGGGAACTGATATGCCGATACAGCCTACCAAGCCAGATCATTACTGATAATGGTATGAATTTGAACAACAAGATAATGAAGGAACTCTGTAGAAGCTTCAAAATCTCTCACCATAATTCCTCCCCGTATCGGCCAAAAATGAATGGAGCAGTCGAAGCGGCTAACAAGAACATCAAAAAGATAGTGCAAAAGATAGTGGTGACATACAAAGATTGGAATGAAGTGCTTCCCTTTGCTTTGCACAGATACCAGACCTCGGTTCAAACCTCGACTGGGGAAACCCTATTCTCCTTGGTTTACGGAATGGAAGTAGTACTGCCTTTTGAAGTGGAGATGCCCTCCCTCCGGGTAATAATGAAGACAAAATTAGAAGAAGCTGAATGGGTCCAAGCCAAGTACGACCAATTGAACTTAATTGACGGAAAGAGGTTAACTACTCTCTGGCATGGGCAATTGTACCAAAAACGTATGAAGCGGTCGTACAAAAAGAAAGTGCGACCCCGATAGTTCCGGGAAGGAGACTTGGTCCTCAAGAAGATTTTGCCAATCCAAAGAGACGATCGGGGCAAATGGACACCTAATTATGAGGGACCCTATGTTATGAAAAAGGCTTACTCCGGAGGAGCTTTAACCCTCACCAACATGGATGGAGAGGATCTGCCAATGCCTGTAAACGCAGATGCAGTGAAAAAGTACTATGCGTAAAAGAAAAAGGTGCTCGCTAGGCTGAAAACCTGAAAGGGCGGTCTAGGCAAAAGTTAGAGCTACTTGGTTGGTCGAAAACCTGAAAGGGCGGCTCAGACAAAGTTAGAGTAAAATCTTGGCACAATGACTTAGGTCCCCCAAGCAGAAAATGCAAGACCCAACTAGGGCATATGGATCATCGTCGAATTACATTCTTAAAGGCAGAATCAGAAGATGAACATGAAATCGTGAGAGGGAATCAAGATTCTCATCACTCTCAGGAAATCGCTGGAGGATCCATGAGCCTCCTCTTTTCCCCTTACCTTCAATCTCTTGTACTTTATTCCACCTGTTCCATTTGTTTTACATTGCTTTCCTTACCACTGTACATGCTTGATATCGATAAATAAATTTACCCTTCTTTCTTTACGTGTTCATGACCAAGTCTTATAAATAAAAAAAATTTCCTAAAATATTTGAAAATGGAAATGGTGAAACATAGAGTCATGGGGAACAAAATGCTCCCAGCACCTGACCTTGCTTCAGACAAGCATGACCAGCTCACCTGAATCAAAATCGGAAATTGCTTCTATCTTGTCCATGAGTTACCTTTGGGCCTGCTTTCGAGGAAATTTACCTGAAATTGACGATTTGTTTATCTCTGTACTACTCACCTTTATTTTTTAAAAGGGTTAGTCAAGATCTTCAGTTTAGAAGCAAGTGTTCACCGAGTTATCTCCCCAGCAAAACCACGGTTACCACTAAATAGGGGCCAACCAAACCTTTCTTCCTCGGTGGAACAACACTCTAGAAACAGACTCCAGTTAGCTCTTCTCCCCCAGTGAGATTACAATTGCCACAAAAAATGGTGCCAATCACAAAATCCTCTACTGGCATTTGTATTCCTCCACCGAATCCTCCCCGCCAATGAATACCCCAAACTTGGGGCATTACCCCAAGTCTCTTATTTCTTTCCAAACTTGGGGCATTACCCTAAAACTCTCATTCCTTTCCAAACTCGGGGCATTACCCCAAGTCTCTTATTTCTTTCCAAACTTGGGGCATTACCCTAAGTCTCTCATTTCTTTCCAAACTTGGGGCATTACACCAAGTCTCTCATTCCTTTCCAAACTTGGGGCATTACCCCAAGTCTCTTATTTCTTTCCAAACTTGGGGCATTACCCTAAGACTCTCATTCCTTTCCAAACTTGGGGCATTACCCCAAGTCTCTCATTCCTTTCCAAACTTGAGGCATTACCCCAAGTCTCTTCTTTCTTTCTAAACTTGGGACATTACCCCAAATCTCTCATTTCTTTCCAAACTTGGGGCATTACCCCAAGTCTCTCATTCCTTTCCAAACTTGGGGCATTACCCCAAGTCTCTCATTTCTTTCCAAACTTGGGGTATTACCTCAAGTCTCTCATTCGTTTCCAAACTTGGGGCATTACCCCACGTCTCTTATTTCTTTCCAAACTTGGGGCATTACCCCAAGTCTTTCATTCTTTTTCAAATACTGGGGCAGCACCCCAAGTCCTCCACATTCCTTTTCCAAACATTGGGGCATCACCCCAAGTCTCTCAAACTCGGGGCAGCGCCCCAAACTACATTTTCCTATTCAACCGAGGGCAACACCCCCAACCTTTTTCCTGTCAACCGAGAGGCAACACCCTCAACCTTTATTTTCCTGCTCAACTGAGAGGCAATACCCTCAACCTTTACTTTCCTGTCAACCGAGAGGCAACACCCCCAACCTTTATTTTCCTATTCAATCGAGGGGTAACACCCCAACTTTTACTTTCCGCTCAATCGAGAGGCAACACCCTCAACATTTATTTCCTGTCAACCGAGAGGCAACACCCTCAACCTTTATTTTCCTGCTCAATCGAGAGGCAACACCCTTAACCTTTACTTTCCTCTCAACCGAGAGGCAACACCCTCAACCTCTATTTTCCTGTTCAACCAAGGGGCAACACCCCAACCTTTACATTCCGCTAAACCGAGAGGCAGCACCCTCAACCTTTATTTCCTGTCAACCGAGAGGCAACACCCTCAACCTTTATTTTCCTGCTCAACCGAGAGGCAACACCCTTAACCTTTACTTTCCGGTCAACCAAGAGGTAACACCCTCAACCTTTATCTCCTTTTCAACCAAGAGGCAACACCCTCAACCTTTTCTTTCCTGTCAGCTGAGAGGCAACACCCTCAACCTTTATTTTCCTGTTCAACCGAGAGGCAACACCCTCAACCTTTTATCTCCTGTCAACCAAAGGGCAATACCCAATTAATCGTTTCCTGCTGAAACTGGGGCATCACCCCGATTCTCTTTGCATGTTTAGAGTTTTGGGATAAAAACAAAAAAAAAGGTTTATTGGATCCAAAGTTGATACCGGTCTAAACGAAGATCCAATCGATGTGGATGCTCTCTGCCGGAGTGAATTCAATAAAGGAAGACCGGCTAAGGTCATGGCAAAAGCAGGAAATAACAATTTCAAACATCATTTTGGTTTCACTGGACTATGTAAATAAATAAGGAATGATGTTATCCTTATTACACCGGTCAAGAATCTGATTCACTTGGTTTGATTTGACCTTGGCAAATGCTGGACTAGGTAAAGATATTACAATGAACGATGTTACCCCAAGTTGCTTCACCAATTAAACATCGGTTCGGAGTTCAGTTTAACTTCATTGCTGATTACAATGGACGATATTGATTCAAGTTGCTTCGTTAAATTACACATCGGTTCAGAGTCCAATTTGCCAATTACGGGGATACAATGGACGATGTTGGTTCGAGCTGATTCATCAGTTATACATCAGTTAAGTGTCTAATTTAACTTGCATTCTTAAAGAAGTAGAGGTAAATATGAAAAAGTTACTTCATTCAAAAAAGGGGGGGCACTGTGGCCTTACAAAATTTTTAAAAATCCGGAGCCTATCCCGGAACAAGGCAAACAAAAAGAAAAACACCGGTGGTAGGGGAGTCCGGTCTGACGACGGTGGCTGTTTTGTTGGGGTCTCTCGACACCGTCCTCAGCTCCATACTTTGGCCCTCGAGGAGAGGCAGAAGAACGTAAGGGACGTCCTCAGGTTCCTCTGCCTGACCTCGGCCCATAGCATATAGGTGCCCACCATGAAATTCATAGTAAACACCTATATCATTCAGGTTGAGCTGTACAGCAGAATTCTGATGTACAACTTGACGAACGGCGATGCTGAAGGCAATGTCGGCCAACTCTGAAAATTCAGCCATTTCCTCCTGCCTCGCATCCACCCCGGCCTCTGTCCTTTGGGCCTTGTGCCTCTTGCCTTTGGAACTTTGGATGGAGTGGTTGCGTTTCTTCCCCTTATTATGGGCCCCATCCTCCAGAGCCAGGGCTAAGTTACTAACTTTGTCAGCCGGGATACTAACAACTTTAGCTGCTGTACGCTTCGGAGTGACCCTGTTCTCTGCAGCGGCTGCAGCAGCGTTTCTGGCCTCGGCTTGCTCCTGAAGTTTCTTCAAAATGTCAATCTGAGCCATTTTACCTGAAAAGAAAAGAGAAAACTTGTTAACATCAGTAATAAGACGATGTCAAATGAAAAAAAAACCTACTTAGATAGCCATCCTGGCGAGACTTCTCCCCAAGGAGGATTTTACAGGAGATCTTGGAGAAGGTGAAGTAAGCCTTCAGAGCGTCAAACACCTTCTTAGACTCCGTTGATAAAACACTCTCGCTAACGGAGTAAGCGTTAATGGCCAGGAGAAAGTGCTCATGAGTCCAGCCGGTGTAGAACTTCCTGGAAAAATCAGAATTCTCCCAGAATATCGGCCTGCCTACATTAACTTCGACCTTGATATAAGAGTGTTTGAAGCTTACTCCGTCTGTTTTGGACGATTCTGTAAAGCTCTCAAAGTTCACCACCTGGGTGTCACATGGTGTGGAAATCCTAAGCCATTAGCTTGATGCATATTTCTCAGAGGATTTATCTTTTGGCAAGCGCACCAATCATTAAATTTGTAATATATTTAATCGTCCCACAAGGATTGAGGTAATTACCGCAATCTTGGACTAGCACAAGCTGAACTAACACAAGTAGATAGAATTCATTCTGTTTTTGTTATTTTTATACTTTCTATGTTTTTGTATTTTCAGAAACAATAGAAGAGATGAAGTGTGATTAATGGAAGATAGGTTAGGATTGCTTCAGCTTACAACTTCATCAAGAAACATGCAATTGAGGTTCAATCAAGCTTCAGATGCAAGAGTACAATTAACAGTTGGTTAATCCTTAATTCCTTAGGTGACTAACACTAATTCCTAAGCATTAAACCCTAATCCCTTAGGTGCTCAATGACAGAAATCTAATGTGAAATTGGGGATCGAACCCTAACTAGTCACCTAATTACTAGGCCTGAATTAGTTAGGAAGCCAGAAGTTACCTAAGCCTCAACCATGATTCCTCATTGTGAGTTTCTTTATTTGGATCTGAATTTGTCAATTCAGCAGAGTAGATCCACTTCTCAGCTTGTTCTCCTCTTGTTCCAGAAGATAATTTCCTCAATGCAGCTTTAAGATTCCATTGGGAACTTTAGCAATCCCAACCCTAGGGGTTTAGAAACCCATGGAAATGAATTCAGATGAAGGAACATGGAGAGACATGGATGAGAGAATTTAGAGAGAGAAAAGAATTAGAGAGAGATTAGAAAATGAGAAAATGAATCGTATTATTACTTCTGTGTGTGTCCCTCCTCTTTTTTTACAGAGTATGTACAAGTATATATAGACACCTAACTAACTAACTAACTTAATTAATTACAAAAGGGATACTTAATTAATAATTAACTAACTAAACTAAATACATAATTACAGGGAAATAATTAATTACATACATTACTTAAATTACTACAGTACAACAGAAAATAGAAAACAGTAACGGTGCAGCTTGGAGGAAAAAAAATCAAACTGAATAACCACCTTCACGCTTGAGCGTGAAGGACTCGCGCTTGAGCGTGAAGGACTCGCGCTTGAGCGTGATCGTGTTATTTCATGCACGCTGGGAATTCACGCTTGAGCGTGATGGCACTTTGATTCCATGCTTGAGCGTGAAAGAAGTTCGCTTGAGCGTGGTTGTGTTTTCCTTTCTTTTCTTTTATGTGAATTGCATGGATCTCACGCTTGAGCATGAAGTTTTCAAGCTTGAGCGTAAAGAATATTTTACTGCACCTACACCTGCACATGCAAACAAATAAATGCCTAGCGTATGTACGCTGGCTGTCCAGCGTATGTACGCTGGGTTAGTGAATTTACAAATAAACAAATTTCCTTAACTACTTTCTCTTTTTAATAATTTTCTTGCATAATTTAAACACTTTTGAAATAAATAAATAAATAAAACTAGAGTTAATGACAATTTATTAAATAATAGTGCCAAACTAAACAATATTTAATGGATTAAGTTAGATTAAAAGTGAAATTATTAAGTCTTTTCAAGACTTATCACATCCCCAAACTTAAAGCTTGCTTGTTCTCAAGCAAGGACTCAGATTAATTAACTGAATTGCACTCATTCAAGATAATCAACCTTTCCTTAACTTAATTCATACCATAATTATTGAATATCATTCATGCTTTCTTTTCAAAAATTCTGAAGATATAATTACTCACACCTCCTTTGGGAAACAAGCTGGTGATACTTTCCTCACTGGATTGGTGTTTCACTCTTCTCTCAGTGTATAGGTTAAATTATATGCACTCATCACCTGCATAATTGTTAGATCAACATAGGCTTACAAAAATTCTAAACATCATGAAATATGCTAGCATAATTGGATCAGTAAGGGCTTTTTAAGCTTGTAATGGGGTTAGGCTACAGGCTCTATTTTTGTTTTTCTAGTCAATGTTGGGTTAAAAGATGTGCCCACTGATGCCTTGCCTTAATCTTAACTTAAATGCCTTTACTAACTAGCTCTCTTGCTTTCATTATTTGTCAGATGAAGGGGTGCTTTGTACTTCCTTCTCTTTCAGTCCTTTGGACTCTTTCTTTCTTTCTTTTCTTCCATCTTTTAAATTTTTTTTTCAATACCATTTTTTTTCTTGTGGTTCTTTGCACCTTCTTCTTTTCTGATTTTTCACTTTTCTTTTACTTTTGCTCTTCTTCTTTTCATTTCTCAAAATCCTCATCTATAATTAAGGTCACAGTGTGTCCTTTGCTTTCCTGTTAGGCACACTCTTCATCCCTAAACTTAGAACTTGCTAGTCCCTAGCAATAAGATAAGACTCAGCAATCCATCAGTGGTACATCCAGGGATAATTCACTTGGTTTTTCTTTGATAAATAGGCTTGTAAAGTTAGGACTTAATCAGAATAAAAAGGGTCTTAGGCTCAAAATATAATTGTTAGGTCAAAGGATAATTAATAATATGGATGGCTAAATTTGGCCCTGGCTAATTTCCAAAGAAGGCCTTCCATCATTTCCAATTGGCAAATATATCATCATTTAGCAAGCACTGAAGCAACTTCTGTCTCACTAACAATAATGCAGACACACTCAGAAAAGAATTAATAAAGGCTCAAAAGCTAAAAAATTATAGGTAATCAGCCAATCATGTCCCCAAACTTAATGTGAGATTACAAATTCAGATTGCTAACTAGCATGGTGAATATATAAATAATGAAGGATGAAAATAGGTATGGACAGGGATCATGAATCAAGCAATGCGAATGAATTAATTTATCCAATTGATGCCTAAGAATCAACAAGATTTAAATTATTAAGATGGATTATAAATTAAAAATAGTTAACATATTTCCTAAAAGTAATGAGATTAGAGGATAGATTACTTCCCTTTTTTACCTATATGGCAGTGATTGGTGACCAATGGTGTGCATGAATTGATCAATACAAAGCAGAAAAGAAATAACATTGAATAATTAATAGGGAAATATAATTTCATTACAGCAGAAAGGAAATACATTATTTAGGAAAAAAAACATTAAAAGAAAGTTATTACAACCCAGAATTAACTTAACAAAAATTAAGCAAAGTAAAATGTCAGTCCTCTTCTTCTTCATTTTCTTCCTCCATCGGCTCATCATTGTCTTGCTCAGGATAGGGTGGAAATTCAGTTGCTAAAGGTGTGTCATCAGGGGGAATAGTGAACCCAGTGGAAGCCAACCATAAATCTCTGTCAGGTGGAACTCCCATTTCTTCAGTGTGGTCTATATTCAGTGTAGTGGCAATCTTCCTCAACATCAGATCATGGTTCATGACCAGATCATAGGTTCCTAGCTGCATCTTCTTCATAACTTGAAGTTCCTGCATTACCATGGAGGGGTCAAAAGAAGTACCTGCTCCTGTTGGGGGTGGTGGTGCAAAAGATGTTGGTTTAGGTTGTCTGGGACGCTTTGACTCTTGAGGCATAAAATGGTCAATGTGGTCTATCACCTAGTACTTATCCATAATCCTTTCAGGCTTCACCATTGTCAATTCTTCATAGTTTATCTTAGCCTGATTCTTTTGGGCCAATAAAGTGATAACAGAGCAATATGGCAGTTGGAGATTCTTTTCAATGGCTTTCATCATCTCCTCCAGTATTAACTTGCAACATCCCTATTTTTAGTAACAGTCTTATTTGGTAAATTTTGAAGTATGAAAGGTCTGTAAGTGAGAATTGGTAAATAAATACTCTGTAGATGGTCTGTAATATCACAAGAATTTCATTTTTGTGTGTAATTATGGAATTTATATAGACCAATAATGCAATTATTCAAATTCTGAGTGAAAAAGGGTTCTGTTCCGAGTGACAGAGAGAAATACCGACTGAAGGATGAAATTCCGAGTGTAAGTTTATGTTGTCCGAGTAACATATGACCGAGAGGGTTACTACCGAGTGGAATCCTGGCTTCGGAGACATTTGGAGTGAAGTGTGTTCAAGAGAACCACTTCCGGGTGAAAATTCTGAGTCAAAACACCCTTGAATGACTTGTTTCCGAGTCAAACCTTGCCAAGTGCTTCCTTTTCTGAATGAAACTTCTCTGATTGCAGTATTCCGAGTAAAGGGACTCAGTCAGGGATATATCCGAGTGATATTTCCAAAATTGAGTATGATAAGGATCAGGTAAGATCCTGGACGAATTCCATCCGAGTGGGGAGTTTTGAAAGAAATCTAAGATGAGGTGAATTTCTGAGTTCAATCCGAGTGAGTTTGTCCAAGTCAGAACCTCCCTAGTGAGGAAGGGGATAGCATTCCGGGTAGAAAGATCTCCAAGTGTGGTATTTTGGGCAGTGGAGTTCTGAGTAGGGGCATATCTGAGCCCAGTGTAACCTGTCCTGAGTGGCATGCCCCGAATATGAAATGCCGAGTGGAATATAGTGATGGAAACCCATTCCGAGTAGAATATATATATAAGGCTTAGAACCAATTTTTGAGTGAGGCTTATGTTTATGACTCCTTTTCCGAGTGGTGAAGACCTTAAAGGATTCCGAGTGAAACGTATTTTGAGAAAGGATAGTCTATGTGTTGCTAAAAGATGAATAGCCGAGTGAACCCCGAGTGGGGAAGGACTTAAATGCTCATGAGTGGTAAAATCCGAGTGAACCTCTTCTGAGGGAAGAAGGGTTGTGATAGTTTTGATTGAGGTATACTCTAGGAGTCATATTCTGAGTGAATGATGTTATATGTATATTCTGATTGATTAAGGGTACCTATTCCGAGTGGCTAAGTATGAAATAAGTTTGAGTAAGACTTCACTTAGTGAATCCCTCCGAGTGATGTGGAGTTTGAATAAATCTGAGTGGACAAGATTTCATTAGGTCTGAGTGAGATAGTTTAGTGAATTCCTCCGAGCGATGAGAGGTCAGAGTAATGCTGAATGGAACTTGATGGTGGAATCCGAGGGTGTAACTCCGAGTGGGGGATTGGCACCTATGGGGATTTATGATGTGTTGTCTAGAAGAGTCAGTTTTGAAGTAAATTACCGAGTGAGAAAAGACTAGGTTTGGAATGATTTAATCGAGTGAGAACCATCAGAAATGACTCGGACTTGAGTGAAGTTGCCGAGTGAAAGACTGATTGAGAAATGACTCGGATTTGGAATATATTGCCAAGTGAAAGGCCAATTAAGAGACGAGTCAGCTCTGATTGATTTTGCCTAGTAGAAAACCAAGCAAGATGAGTCGGTGTGAGGGTGAATTACCAAGTGAATGATGGGTCGGTCAGGATTATCTTGCTGAGTGGAAAACCTGTGTGCCTTGAGCCGGTTTCAGGGAGATTCTACCGAGTGAGATAATTTATGAGAGTCCGAGGCAACTCCGACTGAGTCACCTCCAAGGAAGAGAAATTTGACCGAGTTTTTCAAGAAGAATCAGTTCCGAATGAGTAACCAATAGGTGGAAAGTCGGTTTCTGAAAGGCATAACCGAGTGGAACTCCGAGTGAGTGAAGACCCGAATTCGGAATAAATTTACCAAGCAGGAAGTCTGAGTGAGAGAAAGAACTCAGTCTGGATAGGTTCTGCTGAGTGAGAAGAGGAGTACTTGAGTCGGTTTCAGAGGAATTCGGAGCGAGAACTGGATGACTCGCTCAAGCGAGTCGGATTTTGCTTGAGCGAGATGGACCCCCTGATGCATAATTCCTCCTTTCAATCAGCCCTTTCTCTACTTCGCCCAAGCGAGCATATTGCGCTCAAGCGCGCTCGGCCCTGATACTCTTTTCTTCACTTCGCCCAAGCGAGGACAGTATGACTCGCTCAAGCGAGTCGGAGTTCGCTTGAGCGAGATGACCCTGTAGCTCTATTTCTTTTCGTTCCTGCTGCTGACCGGTCCACTTGTCCACATAAATCCAAAAAGGACTGTCACAACGAGCCAATTGCAGGGAAAAGTTACACCTTTTCACTCACCTTTAGATAATTTAATATATATTCCCTTCAATCTTACCAACTCTTGTACGTAAGTGGCTGAAATGGTCAAAGCTGACGGTGGACACAGCTCAAAAGTCTCCATTATTCCACCTAACCTTCAGTCACGGGGAAAACTTGTCTCCCACTTGCCTCTTCCTTATTAAACTAATACCACAACACAGCTCCCTCTTCCTTCTTCTATGAACTTTCAGAACCAACGTAGATTAACAAAGCTCTCTCTTCCTTCTTCTACGAACAAGCTTCTTCCTCTCTCAATTTCCTATCCTCCTCACTGTGAGCTGAAGTAAGGACAGTTAAGGGAAACTTCCTCAACTCCATTAAGGTAAGGGAGTATATTCTCGGGTATTCTGGGGAAATCCGAGTGAAAGGAAAGGGTTAAGGTACCTTTGGTCCTCACCTTTCCAGGACAGATTCGGTGTTGTTGTGAATTAAATGCTTTAATTGTTATTATTTGTATATATATATTTGTTGCTAAGTGGATATACTCAGTGTTGAATTGTGAAAAGATATGAACTGTATTGGATTGTGAAAATACTAAGATTCATGGGTATCTATGTGAATTCAAGTGATAAATTATAAAACAGAAGTTGGATTCAATGAATAACAAGCTCGGTTTTGTATAAACTGACCGGATCATCTAAAAATACATAATTTCACTCAGATATTTTACATAAACCGACCGGATCATTCCACTTGAAAGGATTTCACTCAGAAAACATCTTCTCAGTTTGACTCCACTCGGAAATCAGTTATTTCACTCAGAAAACTCTTCTCAGTTTGATTCTACTCGGAATCATAGTTATTTCACTCAGAAAACGCTTCTCAGTCTGATTTCACTCGGAAAACATCTTATTTCACTCAGAAAACTCTTCTCAGTTTGATTTCACTTGGAATCATAGTTATTTCACTCAGAAAACGCTTCTTAGTCTAATTTCACTCGGAAAACATCTTATTTCACTCAGAAAACTTTCGTCAGTCTGATTCCACTCGGAATTATATTTATTTCACTCGGAAACTCATTTTCACTCGGATTCAAACACTTTTTACTCAGAAAATTTAGTTTTCAACATTTTCACTCGGAAACAACTTATTTTACTCGGAAAACCTAGTTTTTGACATTTTTCGCTCAGATTTTCATTCAGAAACTCTTCTTTAATCCTTTTTAAATTATTGGGACGTTACAATTATCATTATTATTCTTATTTCTATTATTATTATCATTATTATTGTTGTTCTTATTATTATTGTTATTAACTAGTACTATTGTTAGAGATATTATTATTGTTTTAATTATGAGTAATGAAATAAAGAATATATTATTTTACTCTTTAAACAAAGTATTATTTTAGCCAAGGTATAACCGATATATTTTCTAGAATAAGAATAAATAATAATCAAAATGACTTGCAACGTCTGAATAATTGATGGGATCCAAGAGCTTGTGAATAAACATGATGAGACTAGAAACACATAGATACCCAAGAACCAAAAGATACAAAGAATGCATTTCACATCATGAAAATATTTTTGAAGGAGAAGAATCTAGAGCATACACTTGGTACAGTGGAGGACATTCACGTTCGATCTTCGAGAAGAATCTTGGGAGTACAACCAGAACGGAAACCCAATGGCATCAGAGTTGCGCCTGAAGCCGGGTGAGACGATGCAATTCTTGTGTACTTTGACTAAATGACGGAGTGTAACTATGATCGCGGAGATCCAAGCCCCAAAATAATATATATTGATGAGAACCTGTGAGTTCATTCGTACCTTATGAAAATGAATGGGGGCTTGGGCGGACTCCGATCGCTCTAGAAAGAATGAGGAGATAATGAATTGATTTATTGGGCCCATATGCATCATGAGACTTAATTAAGATAAATCATAATAAATCAATCTCATGCATTCTATGACAGCACATTTGATTGTTATAGTTATAAATATGTTAATTGCATGATGTGTTATTATCTGTTAACTAGATTATGTCCGCACCGGATGACCTTCAGGGTCTTGGGTTATACTCACCCTTACTGTTGAATATTAACAGAGGAAATAGGAAACCAAGAACAGGAGTACGACGAACAGCAATACGTTGAACCAACGGGGAGTGCTCATTAAAATTAGAATAGAAGTAGTAGATATTTATTAATGAATAATAAGACACTGGATGACTGTATAATATTTAAGGGTGCCTGCGTGCCCCATTCTATTAAGAGTATAATTATTTATAGTTTGTGAATGACTATATGATTTATCTACTATTTGCTTCCACTGATCTGCCATCATTTTATATTATTTTAAAAAAAAATATTCACTTTTTTCTGAAAACTGTTAACACTCTTAGTTAAATAGGATGATCCTATAGAAGGGTTTGTCTTATCTAACCGAGGGTGTTACATAACTCACCCAGATTAACATACAGGCCTCTCATTAAACAGTAAATCGACACCAACGTCTTAACGACAATCTCAGTAGCATGAGCCATAAGTTGCAGGGATGAAAGGACATAGTGACACCATAAAAGGGGGAGATGGTTCAAACAACTCTTCCTGACACTTTTCGGTGCACCATTCACTTTTGTTATATATGTAGCTCCTTGTTCACAACATTCCTCTAAAATTTCTTCCCTAAGATTTTCATTTTTAACCCTATGAAAGATATCTACTTTCCAAGTGTAGTGACATCCTCCCTCATCCAAAATAGGTACTTTCAATAGCTTATTCAATATATGACCAGATAGAGGAATGGTGACTCCTTTCAAGAAGGAAGAAAAAGGAAACTTATCCTCAATAGAATTGGCCCTTAGATTGGCATAAAATTCCCTAGTAAGTTCCTGGTAACCATTCCCTAAATTCTCATTAAAAAATTACCACCCTCTTGCTAACATGGCAGCTTTTACAGTGTAATCAGAACAATTTTCTTCCTCCAGGACTAAAGCTCTATCCCTTATTACTCCCCTGTGTTTGAACTTATTCTCATAAGCTTGGGCAGCCTTGGAATCTCTAAACCTATACCCATCAAAACCCTCAACTGTCTGAGACTTCTTTTTTTCCTCAAGGCTTTTACTCTTTTCGGTTGATGGAGAATCAGGGATACTGATAATAACCACCCCTTTTTCTTTCTCTTTTGGGGTTTTCTTCATACTTTCTTTTTCAACAATTTTTTTAGGTTTTCTAGAAAATCTTTGTGATCTTCTGACCATTGTGACTGTTAACGATGGTATTTATAAAGCCTAAATGGATACAAATGCACAAACAACACAACCACACAAAAAGAAAAATGTGAGATAAAAAGATATGATGGATGCAAGAAATTTGAAATTGAAACAAGAAACTACTAAAATCCTAGTTATCAACTGAAATTAAAGAATGTAAAGATATTACCTTTCAAAGGAATCCAGAGACTGTGCCTTTTCCTCTTCAAAACCTAAGGTTCCAACGTAAAGAGTTAGGGTTTGTACGCTGAGAGGGTTTTTATACTGTTGAACCCTTTACACAAGGTACACGTAGTTACGCTGAAATGTTGGCGTATAAACGCCCATATTAAAGCACACAAGTAGCATCAAGTATGAATTGCTCTCAAGCAGACCATTGTTCGCTTAAGCGAAGAGAAGATACTATAGGATGCGTTCAAGCGTGGGAAAGTCAAGCTCAAGCGACAAACTTGAAACAATTAACGTTTAACTTTCTCAGCCCCGAGCACGCTCAGGCGAGGCAATTACACACTCAAGCGTGAGAAGCAGTGACTTGCAAGAGAGCTCACGCTCAGGCGTGAGTAATGTACGCTTAAGCGCGTAATGCATAACATGTAACAGTTTGGTGCAGGTTCATTCTCGCTTAAGCTTGCTATTGTTTCGCTTAAGCGCAATGCATAATAGAGCCATGCACATCACGATCACGCTTAAGCGTGATGCTCCTAGCTCAAGCGTGAAAGTTTTCTATCAGGCACCAGGGATCACACTTAGAGCGTGTAGAATTACGCTCAAGTGTGTGGTGGATTCAGGGGGGTCAAAGATAACTCGCTCAAGCGACAAGAAGTTGCACTTAAGTGCAAAGGTATAAGAAAAGGATAATTTCACAATCACACTTAGGTGTAAGAAATTCTCGCTCACGCGTGCAAAGAAAACAGAGCCACTCGCTTAAGCTCACATGATTACGCTTGAGCGAGGAGAAAGGACCATGGTAATTCCATCCTATATGAAATTCACTTCAGTGGATGGTGATTCACTTGAGCGAAATAATAGAAATAAGTGCAACTTATCTAAGCGCAGTAGACTCGCTTAAGCGGACAGAGGTATCTCTTAAGCGCGTTATACCATGCTTAAGCGTGGCAAGTTGTCTAGACCAGGAATAATTCACGCTTAAGCCTGAGAGAATCATGCTCGAGCGCCATATGCTTCAAGACAAGACGCTTAAAGCATGAAAGAACTATACTTCAGTGCAAGGATCAAAATGAAGGGTCACGCTCAAGCGTGGACCCGAGCTCGCTTAAGCGCGAGGCTTATACAAGGTCACGCTCAGGCGTGAAATAACACGCTTAAGCGAATAGGCACTTAGCTTACGATCATGCTTGAACGCATCAAAGCTCGCTCAAGTGTCAGGGGTACCTGATTCTAATTCTAGATAATGGACTAACATGTAGGTACACTGGGAATTGAGCGTATAAACGCTCAAACTTTATTAAAAAATTTTACAAGATTATTCACACCTTGATCAGAATTTTTAGTTTTCTTTTATTGTTTCTAACATAAAACACAAAATACAGCATTCAAAATGTAGGGTTGCCTCCCTAAAGCGCTTCTTTAAGGTCACTAGCTTGACCTTCTGACATTTAAGAAGATGCCTACAACAGCATGGAGGTTTTCTGCCTATCAAACTCTCCTCCAAAGTAGAGTTTGAGTCTCTGGCCATTCACTTTAAAAGTTCTATTAGTGGCTAGTTCTTTCACCTAAACTGCACCATGAGGGAAAACCTTATTCACAATAAAAGGTCCAAACCACTTTGATCTTAATTTTCCTAGAAAGAGTTTCAGTCTAGAATTGAATAACAGGACCTTATCATCCTTTTGAAACTCTTTTCTATTTATCCATTTATCATGCCACCTCTTAGTTTTCTCTTTATAAATTAAGGCACTCTGATAAGCATTGAGTCTGAACTCCTCAAGTTCATGGAGTTTTAGGACTCTTTCCTCTTGAGATTGGTCAAAATCCATATTTAACAGCTTTGTGGCCCACCATGCCTTATGTTCTAACTCCACAGGGAGATGGCAAGCCTTACCATATACCAACTGATAAGGAGACATGCCAATGGGATTTTTAAATGCTGTCCTATAGGCCCATAATGCATCATCCAATTTCACAGACCAATCTTTCCTAGACTTCCCTACCATTTTCTCTAATATTCTCTTGATTTATCTATTGGAAAGCTCAACTTGTCCACAAGTTTGTGGATGATATAGAGTAGATACCTTATGCAGTACCTCATAGTGTCTTAGGGCTTTTTTCATGATTCTATTGCAGAAATGTGACCCTCCATCACTAATGAGGACTCTAGGGACTCCAAATCTAGAGAAAATGTTCTTCTTTATAAACCTAAGCACCACATGTGCATCATTGGTTTTGGTAGGGATTGCCTCCACCCACTTGGAGACATAATCCACAGCAACAAGGATATACTCATTAGAGAATGACTTTGGGAATGGTCCCATGAAGTCAATGCCCCAAACATCAAATAACTCCACAACTAAAATATTTGTCAAAGACATGCCAGCTTTAGTAGAGAGGCCTCCGCTCCTTTGACACTTATCACACCTTTGCACATATACTCTAGCATCCTGAAAAATTGTTGGCCAATAAAAGCCACATTGTAACACTTTTGCTGCTGTTCTGGAGGCACCATGGTGTCCTCCATAATAGGAGTTATGACAGTGCCATAAGAGTCTTTCTTGCTCCGACTCAGGCACACATCTTCTAATAATTCCATCTACTCCTATCTTATACAGAAATAGATCATCCCAAAGAAACGTTTTACTGTCATAGAAGAATTTCTTCTTTATTTGGGCTGTCCAACCTTCTGGTACCACAGAGGCACTTTTAAAGTTACCCATATCAGCATACCATGGCCATGTGGTAATTGCCATCAGCCTCTCATCTGGGAATTCCTCTCTAATCAAGATAGAATCTGATTCACCCTCCAGACGGGAGAGTTGATCAGCAACTGAATTCTCTACTTCTTTTTTATCTCTTATTTCCAAATCAAACTCTTGGAGTAAAAGAACCCACCTAATCAACCTTGGCTTTGATTCTTTTTTAGCTAGCAAGTACTTAATTGTTGAATGATCTGTATACACAATGACCTTAGCACCAATCAAGTAAGCTCTGAATTTATCAAATGCATACACCACAGCAAGCATTTCTTTTTCAGTAGTGGTGTAGTTTATTTGATTCTCATTTAATACTTTGCTAGCATAATAAATTACATGCATTAATTTTTCTTTCTTTTGTCCTAGCACAGCTCCTATGGCAAAATCACTTGCATCACACATGGGTTTAAATGGTAAGGACCAATCAGGTGTTGCAAGGGTTAGAGCTGAAATTAATCTTTGTTTTAAATTTTCAAAAGCCTTGACACAGTTTTCATCAAAAACAAAAGCATGATCTTTCACCAGTAAATCAGTCAAAGGCTTTGCTATTTTTGAAAAATCTCTTATAAATCTCCTATAGAAGCCAACACATCCTAAGAAACTCCTCACTCTTTTCACATTAATTGGAGGAAGAAGTTTTTTAATGATATCAATCTTGGCTCTATTTACTTGAATGCCCTCAGCAGAGATTTTGTGGCCAAGGACCATCCCTCCTCTAACCATAAAATGACACTTTTCCCAGTTAAAGACAAGATTCGTCTCTTGACATCTCACCAGCACCTTAGATAGGTTACTGAGGCATAGATCAAAACTATTTCCAAACACAGAGAAGTCATCCATAAACACCTCAATGAACTTCTCTACCATGTCCTTAAAAATTGCCAGCATACACCTTTGGAAGGTTGCTGGTGCATTGCACAAACCAAATGGCATGCGCCTATATGCAAAGATTCTATAAGGACAGGTGAAGGCGCTTTTCTCTTGATCTTTTAGATTAACCACGATTTGGTTGTACCCTGAATATCCATCAAGGAAGCAATAAAACTCATGACCTGACAACCTCTCAAGCATTTGGTCTACAAATGGCAAAGGAAAGTGGTCTTTTCTAGTGGAGTCATTGAGCCTTCTATAATCTATGCATATTCTCCAACCTGTAGTTGGTCTAGTGGCAATGACTTCACCTTTCTCATTCTTAACAGTGGTCATCCCTCCTTTCTTACGCACCACTTGGACTAGACTAATCCAAGCGCTGTCCGAGATAGGATAGATAATCCCAGCATCAAGAAGTTTAACCACCTCTTTCCTTGCAGCCTCTTTCATCATGGGGTTTAATCTTCTTTGTGGCTGAACAACAGGGGAATAGTCATCCTCTATCAAAATTTTATGCATACAAAATAATGGACTAATTCCCTTTAAATCAAAAATGTTCCAACCAATAGCAGATTCATGTTTCCTTAACACCCCTATTAACTTTTCTACATCCTCATCATTTAATTCAACATTAATGATTACTGGATGTGACTCATTATTACCTAGAAAAGCATATCTCAGATGAGAAGACAAGGGTTTTAACTCAAGTTTCTCATCAAACACCTTATTACCTTTCTCAATTACAGTATTCTTTAGTTTTTCTTTTAATTCAGCTTCTACTTCCCCTACTTCACATGTTTCAAGTAGGTTCAACAACTCAGTATGTGAGCCATTCAACTCCTCAACTTCAGAGTCAAAATCATCTTCTAGAAGGTCTTGTAAAGCCTCTTCTTCATCTCTTAACAACATAGGAGTCTTGTAGCTTTTAACCTCTTCAAGCATAAAACAATCCATTTTATCAGCTAGATGTTTTATGGCATTGAAGACATTGAAAGTTACTTGCTCCCCTTGAACTCTCAGCATGAGTTCACCCTTCTCTACATTAATTAAAGCTCTACCTGTAGCTAAGAAGGGTCTCCCAGGAATTAAAGGAATTTCTCTATCAGCCTCCATATCCAACACTACAAAATCTGCTGGAAAGATAAATTTATCTACCTTTACTAACAAGTCTTCCAGCATCCCATAAGGATATTTGATAGACCTATCAGCCAACTGCAAAGACATGCGAGTTGGTTGTAAGTCGTTAATTCCTAACTTCCTCATTAAGGATAGAGGCATCAAGTTTATGCTAGCTCCTAGATCACATAAGGCACTTCCTACATGAACATCCCCTATTGCACAAGGTATTGTAAAAGAGCCTGGATCTTCCAGCTTTTGAGGGAGTTTTTTTTGAATAATTGCACTGCACTCTTGAGTGAGAGCAATCATCTTATCTCCCTTAAGCTTCCTCTTCTTAGACAAAAGCTCTTTCAAGAATTTAGCATATGATGGCATCTCTTGTAATGCCTCAGCAAAGGGAATATTTATGTGAAGCTTTTTAAACACATCTAAGAACTTAGCAAATTTCTGCTCCTCTATTTGTTTCTTAAATCTATGTGGAAATGGAGCATTCCTTAGTTTTTCAGGAGTTAGCTTGACAGCTTCCTCCAAAATTAAATCATTCTTTTTCTTTTTCTATTTCTAATTCCTTTTTGTTTTCAGTTTTATCAACGACTTGTTCACTTTCCTACTCTATTTCTTTAGTTGTTTTGTTTTCTAAACTTACTTCATGACTTGGAGGTGGGAGAAGAGTTTTCCTACTCCTAGTAGTTATTGCCTTACAATGTTCCCTAGGATTTACCTTAGCATCTCTAGGAAAATTGCCTGATTGTCTCTCAGCTAATTGTTTTGACAGCTGCCTAACCTGATTTTCTAAATTCTGAATAGATGCTTCTTGATTTTTAAAGCTGGCTTGAGTGGCCTGAATGAACTGAGATAGCACATTCTCAAGTTCAGACTTTTCCTTAGAGGGAGAGGGAGAAGGTTGTTGTCTATTTGTGGTTTGATTTTGTGGCATGTTTTGATTCAAATGTGGACCTTTCTGCCATGAAAAATTGGGGTGGTTTCTATAATTAGAATTAAAGGAATTAGAGGGATAATTCCTTTGAAATTGTTGTTGCCCCATGTAATTAACTTGTTCAGCAGGCATATTTGGATCACATATGCCATTTTCATGGTCTCCACCACAAAAATCATAGCTCATCATATAAACTTGACTAGGATTTCGAAGTTCTAAAATCTGTACACTTAGTTTCTCTAAAGCCTGAGTCATCAACTTACTTTGAGCCAAATAAGCATCTTGTGCTTCTAATTCTAATATCCCTCTCTTAGGGATTTGGCTCCTTTCACTAACCAATCATTCATTTGAAGCCATTACATCAATCAACTCTATAGTTTCTTCTACAGTTTTAGTGGTTAATAAACCTCCAACTAAGGCATCAATCAAGACTCTAGTTATTGGTCTTACATAATTATAGAATATGGTAACTTGTTGCACATCAGGAATCCTATGGTGAGGACATTTCCTCAAACTCTCTTTGTACCTATCCCATGCTTCCATCAGAGATTCACCCTCTCTTTGCTGGAAACAAGTGATTGTGCGCAACTTGGCATACTTGGAAGGAGGGAAATATTTAATCAGAAATTTTATTTGTAAATCCTCCCAAGTAGAGATATTACCTCTTGGTTGGCTTTACAATCAAGCCTTAGCCCTATCCCTTAGAGAAAAAGGAAATAATCTCAGTCTTATTACCTCTTCAGGGACTCCATTCATTTTCACAGTATCACAAAGCTAGAGGAAGGTTGCTAGATGCAAATTTGGATCCTTAACCTTACTTCCTCCAAATTGATCATTTCTAACCAATTGCAGCAAAGCTGGTTTAAGTTCAAAGTTGTTAGCTACAATTGGAGGCCTAAGGATGCTAGATTGCGATCCTTCTTCAGTAGGCCTAGAGTAGTCACCTAATGTAACTCTTCTTTGTTCCATTTCTTGCTGCTCTTTTTACTTTTTCTCCTTTCTAAGTTTACGCTTTAACAAATCAATATCAGGATTAAAGAAGAAAGATTCTCCCCTATTCCTTAGCTGCATACACCGAATGTTTCACACAACAGAATTAAAGCTACTACTAATCAAACACTACAGTTATACAAAATGAAATTCAACTACTGCTATACTAAAAATGAAGATTAAATTGCTACTGAATGCAAAAACAAAATTAAAATGGTTCAGTCTAGTACCGGTCCAAGGATTATTGATATTACTCAACAATCCCCGGCAATGGCGCCATTAACTTGGTGTGGAAATCCTGAGCCATTAGCTTGATGCATATTTCTCAGAGGATTTATCTTTTGGCAAGAGCATCAATCGTTAAATTTATAATATATTTGATCGTCCTACAGGGATTGAGGTAATTACCGCAATCTTGGACTAGCACAAGCTGAACCAACACAAGTAGATAGAATTCATTCTGTTTTTGTTATTTTTATACTTTCTATATTTTTGTATTTTCAGAAACAATAGAAGAGATGAAGTGTGATTAATGGAAGATAGGTTAGGATTGCTTCAGCTTACAACTTCATCAAGAAACATGCAATTGAGGTTCAATCAAGCTTCAGATGTAAAAGGACAATTCACAGTTGGTTAATCCCTAATTCCTTAGGTTACTAACACTAATTCCTAAGCATTAAACCCTAATCCCTTAGGTGCTTAATGACAGATAAATCTAATGTGAAATTGGGGATCAAACCCTAACTATTCACCTAATTAATAGGCCTGAATTAGTTAGGAAGCCAGAAGTTACCTAAGCCCCAACCATGATTCCTCATTAGTGAGTTTCTTCATTTGGATCTGAATTTGTCAATTCAGCAGAGTAGATCCACTTCTCAGCTTGTTCTCCACTTGTTTCAGAAGATAATTTCCTCAATGCAGCTTCAAGATTCCATCGGAAGCTTCAGCAATCCTAATCCTAGGGGTTTAGAAACCCATGGAAATGAATTTAGACGAAGAAACGTGGAGAGACATGGATGAGAGAATTTTGAGAGAGAAAAGAATTAGAGAGAGATTAGAAAATAAGAAAATGAATTGTATTATTGCTTCTGCGTGTGTCCCTCCTCTTTTTTTTTACAGAGTATGTACAAGTATATATAGACATCTAACTAACTAACTAACTTAATTAATTACAAAAGGGATACTTAATTAATAATTAACTAACTAAACTAAATACATAATTACAGGGAAATAATTAATTACATACATTACTTAAATTACTACAGTACAACAAAAAATAGAAAACAACAACGGTGCAGCTTGGAGGAAAAAAAATCAAACTGAATAACCACCTTCCTGCTTGAGCATGAAGGACTCGCGCTAGAGCGCGATCATATTATTTCATGCACGCTGGGAATTCACGCTTGAGCGTGATGGCACTTTGATTCCACGCTTGAGCGTGAAAGAAGTTCGCTTGAGCGTGGTCGTGTTTTCCTTTCTTTTCTTTTACGTGAATTGCATGGATCTCACGCTTGAGCGTGAAGTTTTCAAGCTTGAGCGTGAAGAATATTTTACTGCACCTGCACATGCAAACAAATAAATGCCTAGCGTATATACGCTGGCTGTCCAGCGTATATATGCTGGGTTAGTGAATTTATAAATAAACAAATTTCCTTAACTACTTTCTCTTTTTAATCATTTTCTTGCATAATTTAAACACTTTTGAAATAAATAAATAAAACTAGAATTAATGACAATTTGTTAAATAATAGTGCCAAACTAAACAATATTTAATGGATTAAGTTAAATTAAAGGTGAAATTATTAAGTCTTTTCAAGACTTATCATCACACCGGAGGTTGATGAAACCGAGGCCACTACCTGGGTTACCCTGGCGCATCACCCTACAGTAAGTGAAGAAGAGCGCCACGGTAGGGATGAAGTGGAAGTATTCCCCCAACTCTTCCAAAGCTCTCACCAAACCCCAGCCGTTGGGATGCAATTGGCTAGGGGAGCAATCCAAGAACCGGAGCACGCCCATCTCAAACTCCGTCAGAGGGAAGCGAATACTGACCTTTGAGAATAATATCTCATGCATGAAGAGATATTTGGACCCTGGTTGATGGTAGATCTGCTCTGAGGTCAACGGATAAAGAACAGTAAAATGATCTTTATACTCCTTGCCAGAGTGGACAATGACGTCTTCAATGATCACGTCGGCTGTATCTTCAGCATAACGGGAGGCGATGTTCCTTGGCTCATCAAGAACCCAGAAGTAAGGGTCTTTGGCCTTTTCAGTGAGCCAGTTAATCTGATGTGCGATGACATTGGTCTCGACGACGTCGGTTGCAACAACGGGGATGCCGGTGGCAGAGTCTCCATCGGAAGCCATGTAGACGGTGTGGCAGAGAAATGGAATACAGCTGTAAAATGCCACATCGTCAGATAAATGGAGATCGGCACTGCTGCCACGCTCACTAGCAGAGCCTAAGTTAAAAGATGAGGATGAGGACGATGTGTGGGTGCCAGACAATGTGTCTAGCTTCCTCGTTTCCTATAAGGGCAGCATGGAGAAACGATGTCCTGAATGTCTTGGCTGATGTGAAACCCCAGAGATAGCTTCACCTTGGCGACGTTGACTCTGGCTCATGACTCCTCCCGACTGACGCTGGGATTGGACTGAAAGAGGTCCGGATAGAACCTTGACGGAGTCACTACTTGAGCCGTTGTCCGCCATACCCTATCTAGATGTGAAAAGTAAAAGAATAAGGTATGGAGGTACCTGCTGAGAAGATGCGGGCTGTTTTGCGAGTGCTACCCAGAATGTTATGCGAACACCGGAGGTTTTGAACGTCGGAGCAGCAGAACTTTGGAACAAGAAAAATAATTGAGAATAACTGACCCCCGTGCTTGCTTTTATAGGGAGTGAAGGGACGGTGATCTAGAACGTTCCACATTCTGGCCCAGGCCCATAAAAAGAGGCCCATTAGCAGCGACGGTTCGCATTCCGGCCAGAAGGCGTGAAAGGGCAGAAATAATACGATGAATCAGATGGTGACACATGTAAAGGTCCACTAACACTTCTAAAGAACACCGTCCATATAGAAGATCACTTCGACCTAAAGTTTACTCACATATCGTCACATCGTCACATCATTGGTTTCCTATGGGCAGCAATTTACTTGACTCCGACATCAGTGTTCACGTCTTTACTTCTTTTTCACTTCAAAAGCATGAAGAAGCTTCATGTTTTTCCTATGAAAAAGAAATAAAGAGGGGCATCTGTGAACACCTATATCGGTCCGGCCATATTCAACACCAAAGACCGTCTACAGTTAACACCAGTCCATGCAACAAAGTGACACCGTCCCAATCAAATCCGGCGTCAAGATATAAAGTAACAATGTGACAATGTGAGACACCATCCCACGTCAAATCGGTCTGGTGCCATGAGAAGGGACCAAGGAAATTCGTTGTCAAGGTATTGACCGATGTCCTCTGTTGTTCGGAGTAGAGATCTCATTATTCGGTGTCGAGGTAGTGACCCTTGTGACACCGTCTCCTGAGTCCGGTTACCCATGCCATGACCTGGAGACACACTACCTGATTTGATCCTGAAATCCAGGAAATGGCAGACAGGGAATAAGAGATAAAAACAATAAAAAACTCTCCACCCGCCACTGTTCCCCACAACTGTTAGTGGCCAGGCTGTCCCTCCACTACGCGCATGGGTTGAGTGGAAGCCTAACTCAGCACGTGGGAGAGACTCCAGGAAGCCTCTATAAATACCTCAATTGAAGAGGTCCAAGGGTCCTCTTCTTGAATCTGGAATCCCTGAGAAAAACTGGTCTGAACTTTGAAATCCAGAAGCCCCCTTAGAGAATTGGTCTGACCCCTAAAATTTTTGATCCCATTGAAACAGAGAGTTGTCCCAAACTTCTGAATCTGATCCCTGAAGAGAACTGGTCCTAACCCCATTCCTTGAATTTCCTGAGGAAAATCTTCTTCCGTTACCTTGACTCCGTCCAGAACTCCCCAAAATTCCCTCTGCATCCTACTTTCCTAAAAGAATCCTATATCCACCAGTCCCACACCGGATCCTCACAGAACTCTACATTGCCTCCATACTGAATTCCCATCTCGGATCCATATTGAACTTCCATACCGGATCTTACGACCAATTGGCCCAGCAACTCAGTCATCACACCGGTTGCTGCTTTTCTAGCCTACACCGGTCCTGAACTAAACTTCGATTCCTCCAGTGCCAACGTCTACACCGGTTACAATTCCTTCATCTCCTTTGTTTGTTGTTCTGCTTATTCTGTTTTATGATCACTGTTCTATTTTCTTGTTAGATTTTGTCATCCCTATTCATAATGCAAAATTAACAAAATATGTATTTCTTTTTGATATCTCTTTAAGCCAACACAGTAGTGATTTAAGTTAGTGTCGTGCAGGAGTACTCCTACCTACACTATCCCTAAGACCCATACACGTGCAAAGAAGTTCGCTTTGTATGCCCCTTTTTCCATAAACCTCATCCGCAACTAATTCCCCTACATTATCTAAAGAACATCCCTTATCAAGAACTACGTAACCCCGATTTCTCGAAAACTCGAGAATACGTAGGAGCAGGACTTAGCTCCTGTCGGGCCCACTTCCTTTCCCTTCTTGTTTCTCTTTGAAAATTAATTCCAATACTATCACTTTCTTGGAAGTCAATTTGGACGTGACGTCTTGTTGACTTTCTTTCACTTTTGCTTGGCCACTACCAATTTTTTCACAAAGATCAGGATAATTTGGATGAGACGTCCTGTTTACCCCCTTCAACTTCCAACCCAACACCTGGATGAGAGAATGATTAATTTGGATGGGACATCCTGCTAGCATTCTTTCTCCCATATACATCCACACTAAGAGGCCAGGGTTAATTTGGACGTGACGTCCTGTTAACCCCTCCTTTTTCCTTCCCGATCTGGAATCTTGACAAAAAGATGACTAATTTAGAGGAGACGTCTTGTTGGTTACCTTTCCTCTTTTTCTTATTTCCCCAATTAAAGCTAGGATTAATTTGGACGAGACATCCTGTTGATCTTACTCTGAGCTTTTTTTTTATTTCGTCTGTCTCCTTTATTTTCAAGAAAAAAATAAAAACATTTTTAAGGCTATTCATGATGCGCATTTTCAACTTTGGTACTGTTTTAACAGGCAATGTGGGGTGCTAATACCTTCCCCACTCGAAACTGACTCCCGAACTTGAATCTCACCTTTTTTAACCAGTGCTTTACTAAACAAAGTTCTTTTTTTCCAATGTTTTTTCCTATGGATAAAAACGTTGTGCCGACTCCCTGTTCTATTTTATCGTTCATTTTCGAGGGTCGACCGCGCCGCCGCGATCTCGGTCGCGACAGAAACAATACTTTCATAACTTAGCATTAGAGACAACTTAGTTTTAGTTAGAGACAACCTAGGTTTCTCTTATCTAGTAGTGTTTACTACGAGTGTGTCTTGTAGAGTTGTAACCATATTACTAGGAAACGAAAGGGGAGATAACTACCCTTTTCCATGTAATGTGGGTATAATTCTACTTCTGAATCTTGCAATGCACTATTAGAACCAACAATAATAATAAGAACCTATTTAGGATCCTTTCCATAAATGCTTTGATCGTTTGAACTTTAATTCATGAAGTTAGAATATTTAACTAATATGTAGTTTAAGAATGAATAACATGAAGGCTAACTATATTGTATTGGATCTTGAACTATCCAGGTTGGATAATTTGTAATGAATTTATAATAACTAGTTGTAACCTATTAGACTTGTCATGTATGAAACTTGAATTTTCTTTTTCAATTAGAATTCAGTTATTAACATCTCGTATTCTCTCCGAGTACATGTCTGGGTGTGGTGTTTGATATTGTACTTATGTTTTTGTACTTAGAGACCAATATGAAATGATGCTGGATTTTAATGAATGTCAAAATACAAGTTTCATACAAACAAGTTAATGAATTATAGATGATTACAAATTCATCCTAAATGGGATAAAGCCCCACCAAATTTCAACAAAGAGAGTGATTTATGAATAAGAGAAGTGTTTCTTATAACTTAGATGTGTAATAATTATAGTTGGAATGAAGGTTTTAGAGAATTGGTGGTGGATGTACAACTGACTTGATTTAAAGTGCCATGTGACAAGAAAGTTTGTGGCAAGTGTTGAACTTCTTACCATTCACAATGAACAATAGTCCAAATTTTGAAGAGACTCGAAAGATTCAATTTCCTTGCATGAAATGTGAATGCTTGAAGTTTGACTTCCTAGAAAGTGTCATGGTGCACTTAAATGAAAAGGGATCCATAAAGCATTATTACTATTGGTACAATCATGATGAACAGTTTCCGCCTATACCTTCAATGGTCCGTATGTAACAATCTTACTATGATGTGAGAGGTAATAGGGAAAACTGCAAGAACATGTAGTAGATGGTGATGGATCATGTTGAACCTTCAAATGAGGAGGAGAACATAGAGGAAGATCCAAATCTGGATGTTTAAAAGTTTTATGATGTCTTGGTAGCAACTTAGACTTCATTATGGGATGGATGTACATTTACACTGAGTTGTCTGCCTACTTACTTACTTTGAGCTTGAAGTTAGAATACAATATTGCGGAAAGTTTATTTTAATTGCATGGTTGAGTTTATAGGTTCACCTATGCCTAAAGATAACCGAAGGCAAATGAAGTTGTATCATGAGAAAAGATTTATGGCTAAACTAGGGTTGGAATGTGTATGAATTGATTGTTGTATTGTTCCATAATGAGTATGCTGACATGAGTGTGACTGATTATGCTTATTGCAAGAAAGAACGCTACAAAACTATTACAAAATAAGGGAGAGTAAAGAAAACTACATTGAGGAAGATGTGGTACTTTCTGATAACACCACGACTACAATGTTTGAAAGCTTCATTGACCATAAAAACACATATGTGTTGGCTTACTCAAAATCAAAGTGAAGAAGGTCTATTATGCCATACATCAAACGGGAAAACATGGAAACATCCAGATGGTTTGTACACAAAGTTTTTGAAAGACTCACGTAATGTACGACTTGAGTTATGTATAAATGGATTTGGCCTGTTTGCCTAGTAATACCCATTTTGTACAATTTGCCACCTGATGTCTATGAAAAGGGAAGTAATGTTTCTAATGGTCTTTATTCTAGGACCAACTAACACTAGGGAAAAAATTGATGTCTTCTTACAAACATTGATAATAGTTAACAAAACTATAGAATATTGGGGTTTGACTAGTGATGTGTTGTTGAAGAATAATTTCATGATGAAGGTTGCCTTGATGTGGACTATGAATGACTTCCTTGCCTATGGGATATTGTTTGGGTGGTTAACCACAGGGAAACTTGCTTTCCCTGTTTGCATGGAATGCATTGAGATATATTCACTTAGAAGAAATGGGAAGACAAATTTATTTTACTGTAATAGAAAATTCCTACCGTGGAATCATTAATATAGAAGAAACAGAACTTATTTTATTAATAAGCCTAAGCCCAAAAAAATAGAAAAACCAAAAAATTAAATAAAAACATATTAGTGGCGAATATATCCTATCACTAATTCTGACATAAAACACTACTAGGGAAGCACCTACTTAGTCGCTGATATGGCCTAGGCTATTCATGTTAGCAATAGGATTGGCGATGAAATCATAAACCCCATTTGGTCACTACATGGTACCTATCGCTAAAGCTTGTAATTACTGATAATCTGAAAAATATAGCAATGACCACCCACCATCACTAAGAGTTTTGCCACTTACATCTGGTAAAGGCTTGCCACCGATTTAGCGATAAGTAAACCAAAGCTTTCAACAACAGATGTGGTTACTGGTTGTAGCCATCGCTAAGTACATCACCTTTAAAAAAAAGTGACATGTGGGTGGGGATGTTAGCAACATACAATGTTATGTATGTTCCATATATATTTCTGTTGCTATTAGTCATGGAATTTGGGTTTACATCACTCAATTGTTTAGTGGCGGATGAAATGTAAGAGAATTTGTCAATAACCTTATTAGTAATGACTTTCCCAAGTTTAGAAATGGATTTTGTCTGTCTCTAACCTAGTTTTGTTTTGTTGTGTTGATATGGGTATTTTTAATTTTCTCTTTTTTGTTTTGGGCCTTTTTTGTTTGCAAAATTTTAACTAAAAATATATGCAAGAAACTTGCAAAAAGCCTGCAGTCCGGTGCAGGATGGACTTGGGTATTGAATTTAAAGGCTTAATTTTTCTCTAACCTTTTTAGCCCTACCTAAAACCCAATGTAAGTTAAGCTGGTATCCCATTTTGACAACTCTACTTATAAGTATCAACCTATCATCGCCAAAGCTTTAATAGAAAAACCCTTTTTAATCAAGTTTAAGAAAATCACAACCCTGACTGGGTGAGGTAGGTTCAAGGATATCACTATCCAACTCGCACCTGCCCTTAAACTCATCTTGATATAATTATTAACTAATTTTTATTTTAATAATAATTAATATATATTCCTTAAAATATATAATTATTAAGTTTCTTACTTTTTAAGATTTTAAATGAGTATTTACATATATTATTTTAATTAGAATATAGTAAATATGTGACTTAATTATATATATATATATATATGTTTGTGTGTGTATGTATGTGTATGTGTGTACATACGTATGTATATGTCTGCGTGTGTGTAATAAAAATTTTAAAAAAATATAGTAGAGTTCCAAAAGTTTCTCTAAATGTGACAAAAATTTATCAAGATGTAGTTGAGTTTTAAATTTTTCCCTTAAACCACCCCAATTGTTGTATAATTTTGGTCGGAAAGGCCAACAATTATCCCAATGTATTTCATTATTATAATTACCAAATGCAAAGGTCGACTAATTATGAAATATTTAACCTTATTGAAAATGTTTTAAGTTGAAGTTTCTAATAATATAATTATGTTAAATCTAAATTCGGGTGTATAGGCTAATGCTCATGGATCGACTTGTTAACCAATGGGTTAATATTAAGAAAAATTAAGCCTAAGTGGGTTTTTTGCCCAACCCATTTAACCCGTGGTTAAATGGGTTTTGGTTCATAGGTTAACATAATGGTTACATGCTCGTGATACCATTTTTTAACTATTTATTATCATTCAATTTTAATGTTTTGATGTACTTGGGATGTTAACATTTGATATTTTGGACTACTTATATATATATATATATATATATATATATATATATAATTTATACATGATTTTTTATTTTTATTTTAAAGTATTTTTATATTTTTAAATTAATTTATGTTCTTATGCAGGTCGACTCAATTGAACTATGAGTTAGGCAATTTAAATGGGCCAACCATTTTTTAGCCTACTTAAAATTTAGACAACCCATTTAATACGAGTCAGGTTAACCAATTTACTCACCTTTAGTTAAACCTATGTGATCATAATCTTATTATTCATATATAGTGATAATGTAATGCTAAATTCAACAAATAACAAAAATATATTCCATCTTTAGATGAGGCAAGAGAAAATTATAAACGACAAACATGAAGATAAGAGGAAAAGAGAGATTGCGTAAGAATATATACATATGTACATGAAAGGTATTTTAAAACATAAAGTATATATACCTAAAATTTTAAAATAAATAATTTTTTTAAGTAGAATTTTTTTTTAAAATAGTCTTAATACTAGCTAGCTTCCTAAAAGATAAATAAAATAATTTCCAAAATTCATAAAGTGAGTACTAGATTTGGTCAAATTCAGTAAAAAAATATTAATATGATAAAAGTTAATTAGATTAGGTTGGATCAAATTTGTGTTTTTTTTTTAAAATCCAATATGATATAAGTTGATTTGGATTGGAATGGATGATTCGATAATCAATTAATTATAACTTGTTATAAATTTTAAGAAAATATAGATATAGGAAAAAAATTCAAAATCACAATTGTTGGAATTCATATCAAACATTTAAATTTAAAACTTAAATTCATGATCAAATATTACAAATTCTTGATCAACCAACATTACAAATTAAAGTATGGAAATCAAATTCATGTCAACAGAGGGTTTTCCTTAAGCGACAGTGCTATATGAGGAAACAAAAGAAAATAAATTAAAGAATGTTATTAGGGTTTGACTCTTAAGAATAAGTGGGTTTTATTTCTCTTCCATGTGAACTTATTCCTTTAGTTAGGTTAGGTTAGCATAAAAAAACATAAAATAATAATAATAATAATAATAATAATAATAATAATAAACACTATTAAATAAATACTTTAATGATGAAAGACTGGGTCACTAACTTCCCATATTCTGTCGTTGTTGAGTTCAACGGGGGAATTCTTGATGCATTGAAGACCTCTGTTGCTAACTTCCCACATTCTTGATGCGTTGCTAGTTGTCCCTGATGTTGTCGCTAAAATATATTGTTAAGTTTGTCACTATATCCATCACTATATTATATACTAAGTTTCGTCACTAAAGTCATTGCTAAATTATCTAAAAATGTCTATTGCTAAGTCGTCACTTGAATAAAACAAAAAATTTAAAACACAGGTGATAGAATTTTTTTTTTCGTTCACAGAGACTCTAGTAGTGATGGGTTACTGTCCGTAGCTATAATAGACATTTGTTGACATTTGTCTCTATTTTTATCGCTAATGGAATTTCTAGTTACGATAATAGCGTATAGTTTTTAGCTTAATAGATAATTTACAACGTTTAGTTTAAAGTTTAAAGAGTAATGATAATGCCAAGTAATAATAAAATGTATAACACAAATATGATATAAAAAACTATTTATGATATAAAGAAAAAGAAAAATAGTGTGAGCATAGTTCCAATGTTATGAAAGAAATAATAGTAAAATAGTATAATCAAAGATGAAAGGGGAGGGAGAAGGGGAGGATGTATATGTTATTGGTCCAAAGAAGAAGGCTCTTAATATGTAGCACTCCTAAAGCATGCCATCATATACTCAAACATGAGCTCATGTCTTCGTAGAGTCTCCTGGATGGTCATTTGCTTCTCCTCAGCCTTTTTTCGACGCTTCTCTGGCCGGTGTTGCTCCTTCACCCTCAATTGGAACTCCTCTTCAAGCTCCCTATTCAAGTTCTCACTAACTTAAAGATAGTCTAGAGATGCGGTGGATGATGAAGGGAATTTTGATGTAGATGCAAGCTCTTTCATGAGCTCATCGAGACCATAGACGCGCCCTTTCTTATTCTTGCCTTTGATAACTTCTAGGTACAGAGAGTTAATGTCAACAGAAGAAAGGTTTGGTGCCTCCCCGCTACCCTTGGCCTCTATCTGGGTAGCAAGCTTAGTTAATTGCTCAACCTTCTTTGCCTCATAGGAGTCTTGCAAAGTTCAAATGATAACAATTAAAAATTTAATGAAATTTTGGCAAAGTTTTCCTATAAGTAAGAGGAACCCATTTTTTTAAAGCCCCAACAAAATAACCAGAAAATTTCTTAATATAGTTTATAGTTGCATATACATTGTAAGTTACTAGCCATAGTCCTAAGCAATGTTTTCTTGCTACCATAATTCTACCAATAACTACGAATATATTAGAAAAACATTAACACAACCTAATGAAATTTGTTATCCACTAACAAACAACAATACATATGCATCAATTATATATGATCAACACATAGTACTAGTACCTATTGGGCTCTTCTCTCCACTAACAAACAATAATACACATGAATATTGGCCTAAATTACTAATACACAAGCAATCCCTAATAACCTTTGCCTCTATTAATAAACAGTAAACATGATCACATCTTAAGTAACAAACCCTTTAACCACACTACATAAGCATAAACCATATAAATAGTTAACTTACCGTGATCTCTCATGCCTTCTCATTCTCCCATACACCGCCCTTGTTCTTCTTTGTCCTCTGCATCAAGTCATAGGCCGTGAGAGGACGCTGTAGTTCTTGTGCCTATGCAAACAAAAGACATTAGTGATTAAAAGGTCATTGAAGTATCCCGTAATAAGTAATAATGTAATGAGCACCTTAAATGGCTTACCATATGCCTTCTGTGCTTTACCATAGAGATAGAACCACCGATATAGATGGAGACATCGATATCTATTGCACGGTTGGTCTTGTTTCTCTGACTAGCTTTAACGAACATTTTTCTGTGTCCAATATCTTTTAACTCTAACTCTTTTGTGATTTTGTCAAAACATATTTATCATGCGGTTTGAACATCTTCTCGCATCCCATATCCTTTAACTCTAACTCCTTCCTAGAGCATAAGATTGGAAGGTTTAAGCAACTTTTGGCAATGTTCTTTGTCTTCCCCTTTATGTCCATCACTGTGTCAACGATATTCATGAACATATTCTATTTAGTGTGTATCACATCTGAACTGGTTTGAACCAGTGCTTAAGATCTGGTGTGGGAATCAGCCATAAAAGTTGATGATTTAAATATTTGTACACCGGTACAGTGGGAATCCGGTATTATAATCCGACCTCTCAATGGGAGAGACCGGTCTTGTTGTTCTGGAGATCCTTCACACCAGAGTTTCACGTTGATAGGGGGCAAAAGGTGGTGTCACCTACGAGGATTCTCCGACGCTCAAGTTAGAAAAGTAGATGAAAACTCAAGGAATGCTTAAGCAATGTAATAGTAAAGTGAGAGTAAGAACAACGTAACCTTGCATGTGTTGGAGAATATGCTATTTATAGTTGAACGTGGAAAATGAATCGTTGGGTGCAAGTGGGCCCAGAGGCTCTGATGCCGTGTGTAGCGTATCAATCAGAGTAGTTCGATGCTCAGTGTGCGACAGAGGGTAGGTCAATGATCAGTGTATGATTCTGACACAGGAATAAGGATAATCTACCTTTTCCGTATATCACGCCTGTAATTGTACTTTGCACCTTTCAGTGAATGATATAGACATATTCCACTGTGCAGGGTATCTATCTTGATAAGTGATGACTCCACTTATCTTATCGTGGCACTAAGTCAAACGGTTATATGTGATAGAAGAATGAGAACGGATCAAGTATCTGGTGTCTTAGGTGTAACCTCAGATAACCGGTGATGGAAGGACTCCTAACATGGTGTATTTACAGTACGGATATTGACCTGTGATACCGGTTGACCTTCCAGAACAGCCAAGATGACGTCTTAGCATAGGGGCTGGTATCCAGACCAGATCATTTGTCCCCTAGCTTGTGTGAGGGACTGTTAAGTTGCTCATATAAGCTATGTTGTTTGTAAGAGGTCTGGATGTCGGCTTTGGATGCAAAAGTTCTTGTTAAAATGCGTATAAGTTCCGTGCCGAAATTCTGCCTGCTGGGCCATTCTACGGGTGAAATAACCGTTCTTATGGTATTCCTACAACGGGTTTGGACAAAGATTTGTAAGAAAGGGAATCCCAAGAGTTTTTGGAAATCGTAACTCGTGGTATTCGAGTGGCTGCTGGAGCGCATTTAATGCTTCTGAATGATTAGACAATAAATGCCTTTTAACACGTGAGTCGTCATTGTTCCAAAAATGTAACCATCGTTAGGGCTATCTTGGGTCTGGACTTTGGATATTAGGGCCCATTTCACTTGAAACTTTCCACGAAGCATCGCCATTTCACGCCTTTGACTATGGAACGACAGGGTCGTTTAAATTTGAAAAGCTGCGTTTTGGGGCGTGCGACATAATCCCTGGTCGATTGTTGCACTCTTTCGTTACCTATAAAAGGGTGACTTAGTGAGTTTCAAAATTAACTTTTGCCTTCAAGCTTAGTGAAACTCTGCAAAAATTTTAAAGACCCTGTTGTTGTCGTTTTTGCGAAGTTCTCATCACCTTTAACTCCTTTCTTAGGTAACCTCCTTCATCCCTAAACTCACATTTCTTTAAGTTTCTTTGCACCACAACCATGCGCCCTAGGCAAAGCAGTGTTGGTACCTCGAACAGGGGGAAACAGAGTTCTCGTGCCCCCTTAGGCCACCGTGGTGGGAGGATTCCTGTGAATCTTCCTGTGGCTGGGTCTCATCGCTCAAAGAGGGTTGGAACTTCCTCTTCACGGTTGCCAGTGGTTCGGTACCACCCTGAGGATTCCTTCAGCTCAAGGGCTATCAGTCATTCTGACAGTAGATCGAGTGTAGAAGGGTACCTCTCTAACGATGTTGCCTTTTATCATAGTACCAAAGCATTTTAGTACGCATCATACAAAATGGAGATTCCAGGGTCTGGAAAAACGTTGATCCTCCGCACTGCTGAGGGGTGTGTCAACGTGGTTGCACATCGGCTAAACTGGGAGAGGCTAAACAGGGAGCACCCATATTGCTGGGTCGAGGAAGAATTTAAAGAAATAGCCTCACGTCACGCCAAGGAAGATGAGGGCCCAGTGGAGCCACGCTTCCAAGTCTACTCTGAGGAAAAATACAAGGGGTGTTTCCTTATTCTCGCACCCCAGCCGATAGAAAGAGTATATCATCTGGTCCTAGACAAGAGGTCGGTGTATATGTACGATTTCGTCTTTCAGAATCTAGGGGTGTGTTTCCCCTTAATGGAGTTCCAAATAGCCGTCCTCCGCTTCCTGGACTGTGCCCCCATGCAACTTTATCCAAATGGTTGGGGTCTAGTGCGTGCCCTGGAAGTTCTTGGGAAGCACTTCAACTTTAAAGCCACTATGGCAAAACTCTTTTAATATTGTTAAGTGGTCCGCCGTGTGAATAAGAAGGGCGGCCTCGGGTTCATTACACTCCGAGGTGACTCAAGAATAATAAACTTCAAGTCCTTTACCGAATTTATGAAGATTGACGGTCATTTGTTCAAGCAGTACTACACGTGGATTCGGGTGAAGAGCAATAAGCCGGTCTTCTGGCTTAATAAAGAGGGGATTTCGAAGTTCCCTACCAGTTGGACGCATGAGCATTTCCTACTAATAAGTCGTGCTTATTATACCGAAGAGGGCAAACTCTCTCCTCACTCCATAGAGGTGTTGAGCGCCATGAGGTCCTGCTCAGTGGCCCTTAAGGGGTTTTCCTGCAAGCGCCTCCTTAGGAGCGCCGATGTCAGGGATGAATATCTTAGTAAATATCCATTCTCTTGCTTTTATGTCAGTTATATATTATATTTCCCATTCCGACCTCTATACTAATGTCTGCCTTTCTTCTTTTTGCAGAACAAATCGAAGAAGTTTTCACCGATATGCTTTCCCTGAAGTCTATCTTGGCGGATGATGACTCTTCTTCAGATGAGAATAACATTCAAGCCAAGAGGAATTCCTTCAAGGCTGAAGCTCCATTAATTCCATTAACTTCCGCTATGGGAGATGAAGTGCCCCTCCTTAAGGAGAAGAGTGGTGAGGAGCAGGCTCAGGAGCAAGGGCAAGATCAAGAACAACCCACCCCTAAGAAGAAGAGGAGGAAAGTCTTGGTCAAGGCTACAGACAGAAAGAAGCCTTCCGCTGAAGGATCTCCCAAAAAGCGCCAGAGGACCTTGGAGGAGACCGGTGTCAAAAAGCAAGACAAGGGGAAGAAACCAGTTGAGTCTCCTCTCACTCTTCCTTCACACAGTGACTCAGGGGCGCAGTCAGAAGATGAGATCCTCTTCGCCCATTCTCCTCCGAAGGGGTCTTTCCTCACTCCCTTCCTCTGGTATCAAGACTCCATGCCAGCGACACTCCCTAAGCCGAGGTACTACCTCCGTCCATCTCTTGAGGCCGTTGATGTGAAGGAAGCTTACAAGGCCGGCCGCTGGCAGTTAGATGAGCTCCCAAGCCTGTTGCATTCCTTGGGTGAGACGGCGAATTACATGGAACAAGTTGAAAAACTTGAGGTCGACATCGTAGTGAAAGAGGCTTGGGCAGCTAAACAAGCAAAAACTGCAAGGGGAATTGCGACAGAATTACAAAAGGCCAAGGAGTTAGTAGAGAAACAAGTTGCTGAAATAAGTCACCTTTACTTAGCGAAGAAGTCCCTGGAGCGACAAGTTTTTGAGCTTCAACAGAAAAACAAGTCAATTCCCCTCCTGCAAGAAAAGCTCCAGCTTGAGAAAAAGAAATCCGCCAAGCTAAGTGAAGACCTTGCAGCAGCAGAGGCCGGCCACAACAAAAGCGTGGGAGAATAGAAGGTCAGGGAGAAGGAGTTGCTGGCCCAAATCGAAGAACTGAAGAAGGGGAGTGCGTCCGCTGGCTCAATGGATGAGGAGAACGCCAAGCTTCTGAAAAAGCTAGCTGTTTCCAAGGCTAAGGCGACCAAGGCTCTGGAAATATGCAAAAATGTGGCCTTTGAGTCTTTTGGCCTAGCTCTTTGCCAGGTCTTTTATCGCAACCCCAACGTGAAACTCAATTTATATGGGCTCTATCCGTTCTATGAGTTTCATGGAGGGAAACTAGTTGCGGTAAAGAGTGATGGTTCGCACAAGGATCCTCCCAATTCCCTTTATGAATTACCTCCTTTCCCTGAAGGTCAGAGCATGGAGCCTTCACCAGTCACTCCGGGTCCTGAAAGTGCTACTCAAGAAAACGTTTCAAAAGATGGGGAGCCTGGAGGTGAAGGAATCCAAGAGCAGAGGAATGAGGGAGGAGAAGGGAAAGTACCCACATTAGAGCACCAGACGCCTAGCTCTTAATTTTGCATTTTTCTTTTACTGTTGTGTACTGGGATCAGCTCTAGCTTTATTACAACTTGTATAAAATTTTCTTATGAATGAATGAACTTTTCTTCAATCCTTTTTCTTTTGATATTTACAAAACATGTACTGTTATAACATAATTTGGGCATGTATGTTATGCTTTTGCCTTCACAGCATTTACTAAACCGTCCTGTATAATTATTTCGAGGTTGGATTGCAATAAACAGATGATAGAATTAGAGAGTCAGATGTACAAATATTATCCCCAAGTATGAACGTGTTAGGAGATAAATATCCATTGTAGGATGATGCCCTTAACTTCTTTAGGGATGATGGATTTAATCCACTTCTGATAGTAGATGAAGCTATTGATTCTTTCGTAGAGTGATACTATTTCAGATAGGAATATCAAACTACAAGAAAATGCCTCAACCATAAGGATGATGATTGGGCCCTTAATCATAAGAGTGGTGATTGGAATTGTCCATGCCAGGAGTTACATCGTCAATTCACAAAATAGGTGATTGAGATCATCCGTCTTGGGGAAATTACCTCAATCATAAGGAAGATGATTGAATTTTCACCGATGTTCGGCCAAACCTACTTGTCGTACTTGGAGTTCAGTTTATGCCTACAGTCCAAGCCTTCAAATGGGGTTTGGTACAACCTTGAAAAAGGTTTGATCCTACAACCCATTTCTTGAGGTTCGGTTTGATCCTACAACTCAAGTCTTCAATGGTGTTCGGCCAAACCTACTAACTGTACTCGGAGTTCGGTTTAATCCTACAATCCGAGCCTTCGGATGGGGTTCGGTACAACCTTGAAAAAGGTTTGATCCTACAACCCATTTCACCACTCGAGGAGTTACATTGCCAATCACAGAATAGATGATTGGGGTCATCCGTCCTGAGGGTCTTCATATACAGCGGCGTAAAGCTATAAATCATAACATAAAAAAAGAGTGAAGACAACAAGTGCATGAATTGCATTCTCATTAAATTGAATAAGGATTACAAAGAGAGCGTAGTTGGGGTCATGCCTCGTTAAAACCTTCTTGAGAAAAATCCATTAGGAAAAAGCTCAAGTAAGAAAAAAGAGTACCTACCATCTTACCAACTAGCTGTAATAAATACGCAAGTTTTGAGTGTTCCACTTATTGTGGATCAGTGTGCCATCGAGCTCTTCTAAGCGGTATGATCCTTTGCTAGTCACCTCGGATACTCTGTATGGGCCTTCCCATATTGGTGCTAACTTTCCTTGGTGTGAAAATTTGTTTCCCACACTTGCCTTCCACAAAATAAGCTCTCCGGTGTTGAAAGCTCTGTGTTGAACATGTTTGTTGTACCAGAGGGCAGCCTTTGCTTTTATTGCTTGATCCCTGACAAAAGCCTCTTCTCTTAACTCTTGGAGAACATCTAACTCCGACACCAGATTAGCATTATTATTTTCCGTAGAAAAGTATTCCACCCTTGTCGATCTGGTTTGGAGCTCTACTGGTATCATCGTCTCGACCCCATAGGTAAGACGATATGGAGACTTATTGGTAGAAGAATGGGGTGTAGTGCGATATGCCCACAGAATGTGGCATAACTGATCAGTCCATCCACCCTTTGCTTCACCAAGGCGCTTCTTAAGTCCCTTCAACACTTCTCCATTAGCTACTTCTGCTTGACCATTCGTCTATGGGTGTTCAACAGATGAGAAAATTTGGACTATCTCCAGCCCTTCAAGTAACTCTGTGAACTTCTTGTTAGTAAATTGAGTGCCCTTATCTGTGACTACCCGTGCTGGTACCCTGAATCGTGTTATGATGTTTTCATACATAAAGCGGAGAGTTCGGGCTGAAGTGATGTGGACCACTGGTTCTGCCTCAATCCATTTGGTCAAATAATTGACTCCCACAATGAGGTATTTAATGCCCCCAGGCGCAGTTAGGAAAGGCCCTAGGATATCTAAACCTCATTGGTAGAATGGCCATTGGACAGCCGATGTGAAGAGCTCTTCAGCTGGCGTGTGGTGAAGGTTAGAAAATCTTTGGCAAGCATCGCACCTCTTGACGAAGTCAATGGAATCCTGCTTCATCGTGGGCCACCAATATCCAGCCCTGAGGATTTTTCTCATTAAGCTTCTTTCTCCTGCATGGTTTCCACATTGCCCCTCATGCACTTCTTCCATTACTCCTTGTATCTCGCTTTCCTTTAATCAAAGAAGGTAAGGCACTGAAAATCCTCTTCTGTAGAAAACACCATCAACCATGGTGAAATATGGAAACTCCCTTTTTATTCTTCTTTTCTCCTTCTCGTTGGTGGGCAGCTGCCCATCATCCAGGTAACGGATGTAAGGGGTAACCCATGAATTTTTACAGGAAGAATTGACCATTATGGCATTTAGAGAGGGGAACAAGGGAATGCTAGGCGATGTCAATGTACTCTGGACCACTATAGTTGTACTGCCAGGCTGTTTCATGCTCGCGAGCCTCGATAGAATATCCACCCTAGTGTTTTCTTCTCTTGGCACATGCTTAAACTCCAGCACATCGAATCTTCCTTTCAACTCATTCATATAGGTCAAATATAGCTAAAGTTGGGGCTCATGGACTTGGTATTCATCTTGAATCTACGAAATCACCAACTTTGAATCGCTGCATAATGTCACTTCTGTTGCCCCGATATCAATTGCTGCTCGGAGTCTGGCAAGACATGCCTCATATTCAGCCTAGTTGTTGGAGGTTTTAAAGTTGAATCGAAGAGAGATTTCTAGGTGCACACCGTTATCACTCTCCACATAAACACCAGCTCCACATCCTTTACTATTTGATGACCCATCCACATAAATGGTCCAGTGAGCACGAGGTGTGGCTGGATCTGCCCCTGTCATCTCTACGATAAAATCGGCTAAGACTTGGGCTTTAATGGCTCCTCGTGGTTCATAGGAGATTTCAAATTCAGAAAGTTCAATAGACCACTTGATCATCCTCTCCTCGAGGTCTGGCTTGCTTAATACAGAACGGAGTGGCAAATCCGTTCTTTCTAATATTGGGTGTGCATAAAAATACGGCCTCAACCGTCGTGAAGCCCAGATAACTGTGAGAGCGGCCCTCTCAATCTTCTGGTACTGGCCCTCTACTCCTTGCAACGTCTTCCTAGTGAAATACACTGGCCTCTGCCCCTCTGGGGTTTCCTTGACCAATGCTACTCCCAAAGCTTCATCTGAAATTGCCAAATATAAAATGAGGGATTCACTAGGTCTGGCTTTACTGAGATCGGAGGACTTGACAACACCTCCTTAAGCTCCTGAAAAGCTTGCTTCTGCTCCTGTCCCCATTCAAACTTCTTGGACTTCTTTAACACCTTATATAGGGGAAGGGATCTATACGCCATCTTGGGCATGAACCGAGCCAAAGCTGCCACTTTTCCATTTAACGATTACACCTCCCTCAAATTCTTCAGACTCTGCATGTCCAATATTGCTTGGCACTTTCCTGGATTAGCTTCAATGCCACGCTGAGTTAACATGAAACCCAAAAACTTCCCAGCTGGGACAGCGAAAGTACACTTCAACGGGTTCAATCTCATGTTATATTGCCTCAAGCGTGTGAATACCTGGCATAAGTCTTTAACATGATCACCCCTAGCTGGGGTCTTGGCTATGATATCATCCATGTACACCTCCACTAGTTTGGTGTGCATTCCTTCGAACACCTTGTTAATCATTCGCTGGTAAGTGGCCCCAACATTCTTCAAACCGAAAGGCATGACGGTGTAGCAGAAGACACCATGGTCATTGACGAAAGCTGTCTTTTCTTGATCCTCCTCCCACATCAGAATCTGGTTGTACCCCGAATATGTATCCATGAAACTTAGGTATTGATAACCAGATGAATCATCTATGATACGATCGATGTTTGGGAGAGGATATGGGTCCTTTGGGTAGCAGCGATTGAGGTCGACATAATCAGTACACATTCTCCACTTGCCATTAGCTTTCTGAACCATCACCATATTAGAAAGCCAAGAGGAATAACGGACTTCTCTAATAAATCTGGCCTTCATCAATTCCTCTATCTGCTCACAAGCTGCCTTCTGCTTCTCCAGTCCCAATCTTCTTTTTTTTGGGCAACCGACCTCTTCTCTAGATAAACAGACAGTTTATGGCAGTAAAAATTAGGGTCCATCCCAGGCATGACTATAGCAGTCCATGCAAAAAGGTCTTTGAATTCCTGGAGGAGTGCTAGCAGACGCTGCTCCATGACCGACTCCAGCTTGTCATTGATGTGAGTGACCTTCTCTAGGGAATCTCCTAAGACGACATCCTTGGAACCTCCGTCCGACGTGGGTTTTGAGGGGCTGAGTGTAACATCCCGAATTTTATAAAAATGATTAAATAGAAGGAATAAATATTAAATAAATATAAATAGGTTAATAAGTGTCCTAAAAATATTAAAATAATTAAATTAAGATTTATGAGGATTATTTATAATTTATTAGGGCTTTAAGAGTTAAATTATACCCAGTGAAGATATGGGTGTCGGACCAAGTATCTCCGATTGAGATGCCGTTGGTCAGGGCTATTAAGAATATTATTGGGAGTCCGAATATATAATCGGAATAATTTTTAGATTAAGTATTGAGCCCGAATGGAGATCCTATTTATTATAAAACGGTGAAGTTTTAATGAAGGGATTAAAAACTTAAAAGAAAAACCTATTCTTTTCTCTCTTTCTTCTCTATTTTCGTTGGAACCTTTCCCTCTCCCACTCACTTTGCTTTTCTCTTCTTATTCTCCCTCTCTTGTGCCCAAAACGTGACCATCACTCCTATGGCCATGTTCAACCAAAAATTTAATGGTTTTATGGATTCATGGAGCATTTAGGGGATATTGAGGCAAACAATTAATGGGTTCTTCTCTTCTCCCTTCATTTTCGTTTGGGGGCTTAAGCTTGGAGAATGAGGTAAGATCTTAAACACCCATGGCTCTTGTTTATGGTTTTGAGTCTATTTATGTATTGTGATGGAAGATTGGGTGTTGTTTTGATGAAAAATGGCTTAAGGAACCAAACCCTAGGTGGGATAACCGTTGGAGATTGTTATTGATGTTGATAATGAATGGGATATATTGTTGTTAGCCTAAGAATGTTAGAAATCATGCATATGAATGGTTGGAATTGATGATTATGGGTTATTGATGAAAACCCTAGGTTTAGGAATTTGGGGCTTTTGGCCAATTGATAGGTATTAATGATTTATGCTTTAGAATGGGTCTTGGAAAGATTGGGATTGATTATTTGTGGTGATGGTTGAGTTTTGATGAAAACTCTTGTCCTAAGAATTTGAGGGAATATATGTATTGTGGTTAGGAATGTTGAATTGAATATGGGTAGAAAATACCCAATGTAGTTGTTAATATGAGTATGAAATGATGAATATGAACACCAAAGCCATGGTGAATGTGAGGGGTTAGTGAAATGAGCATATGTCTTGATGAGGCCTTAGACCATAAGGTATGTCACTTGAATTTTGTGAATTGTTGATGGCTTTGAGTGAAGCTAAGAGGGCTTATAATGAATTTGAGTGACAATGATGGCAAAGGATGATTTATATGATGATTGGATGTATTATGGATAAGGGATGTGATGTTGATGTTGTTGGGTATAGTTGGCCCTTTAAGATCTAGAGAATCTTGGTTTTGGGAAAGGAATTCCCAAAGCCTAACGCAATGGTTTGGATTGGTGTTTTGTTAAGTCTAGGACTTGATATTAAAGCCTTGAGATATGTTTACAATTGCTTAGAATTAAAATGGTGCCTTATGTTGGCTCATTGATTGGATTTGTGTATATATGTGTATTGATGTAGATGATATTCCGGGCAATGTAGCAGAGCATTTGGAGCATGCTTTGGATTACGGTTCTTCTCTCGAGGTAGGAGAGGGGTTTTACATTCTAAATGCATAAGTTATATAATTGATGATTATTGTATGTAATGATACTCATGCTGCCTTACTATAGTTATGTTGAATGATGAAATAATTGATGATGTGATGAATGTCATGCTTGAAAATTTATTGATCTTGGGAGTTATGCATGTATGAATGAGATGATGATGAATGTGTAGTGGTCCCTTGATGGGAATTGATGCATTGTAATGAATGATCCATAATGAAATAAGGTATAAATGGTTTGAGTCATATTAGAGCACACAAAGTGCATCTTTATGCATAATCATGGAAGTGGATAGGTCACATTTTCATTTAACGGATAAATGTTCATGTAGAAGTCACCTACTTGTTTGCATGGTTGGTTAGGGCCAAAGAGGCTTAATTTGTAATTTCACATGCTTGGTTTAGCCAAAAAGGACTTGAAATGCTTTTGGCACATACTTTGATCTAGAAAATAAATTAAAGGATGAGACTTGTTGGAGCAAGTCACATTTATATATGTGAACATAGATCCATAGAGAGTTTAGACCAAAACATAACCAATTGTAATTTGGTATGTCATGTAAAATGCCCAAAATATGCATAAAACTACCTTATGACTTAGATTTTGATTGGGATTGAATTTGGGCTTGAAACTTTGCCACATAATTGATATTAGGTTAGCTGAGTTGTGTATAAAATTTCATGCAAATCGGAGTTAAATAGCCTAGAGAAAAGGTGTCCCAAAGTTGACAAAAATATAAGGCCCAAAAAGCTGCAGAATAAGACTTACAGCAGTGAGATCCACGGCCAGTGGGAATTCCCACGGCCAGTGGATCGTCCTTCCTCAAAACATGGTAAAAATTACCATTTTGGGTGGTTCCGACAGTGGGATCGATGGCCAGTGGAATTTCCCACGGCCAGTGGATTTCCCCACTGTTAGAAATTTCCAACTGCTCTGTTTTCCTTGCTGTTTTTGGCCTGTTTGGGCATCTTAATAATATTTTTGGCCTCCAACTTCTTCATGAAAGTTGTAGATAATAATGTGACGGAGGTGTGAAAATTGGTATTTCCTTAATTGGAGTTTTCTAACTCTTATTAGGTATAAAATACTAGACCCACTGCATTGTAAAACCCAAGTTTAAGAGGGTTTTAAACCCAACTTTTTATGGTTATCAAATTGGGACTAATGGGTGATATTTGTGACATGTCCCACTATTTTTAAGACTAAAAATGAGCTTTCCTCATGTCTTTATGTTGAAATTTATCATGAGCTCATTAGTATCCAAAACCCTTTTTTATTATATAAAATCAAGAGATTATATTAGGGGTAAACCACTGAGGTGTGTTTGGTGGTATTTGATGTTGACCCAAGATATTAGCAAAGTGTGCACGCCTAAATCAAGTTATGAAAACATGAATTTCCACCACCATTGATGTGATATAACAACTGATAATGAGAAGCAAATATTGTGGTTATATGACACGCCTTACATGATAATGAAATTAATGAGGGGACAATTGAATGGCAATGGGTTGTGTAAATCAATGAATTTGATATGATGTTGATGATGATTAAAAGTGGATGATGCCATATTGAGTGATGATTAATGATGTTGAATGAAAAGGGATATTGTTGTTGAATATACCCTTGGTTTAATGGTGATTATTATTATCAATGTTTACAATGCCATTGTGTTTGATACAAGTGTAATCTTGTATATGTAATTTGAATTGCGTTGGCTAGCATGTGTTGCTATGAACTTGAAATGTGTTTATTAACAAGCCTTGTTGGTTTCCATACGTGGATTAATGCTATCATAGTTTGTATGCCTTTAATTACTATATGTGGTTTGATGTGAATGTAAATGTTGAGCCTTGAGGGGCCTTATGATTAATTGTATACCAATGATGATAAAATTAAATATATAATATACCCTTATGTGAGAGGGTGAGATATCCTTGCGAGGATGATTGACATATGCATTATTGCATTTTGCATTCATGGCATGGCATAACATTGATATTATATGGTTGCGATCACAATGATGAAAGATCCTGCGGGATTCTATGAAGGGAGTACCCCTTGCGAGGTGGGAAACTAACATGATGATGATATGGTATTGAGCCGGTGGTTACGATCAACTGGTTATGGAAAGTGAAAGGCCCTGCGGGGACCATTGTATGATGATGAGCCAGTGGTTACGATCACTTGGTATTTGAAATGAAAAAAGGCTTGTGAGTTCCTATGGTGCCCGTGGTTGCGATCACGAGGCGGGAGTACCCCTTGCGAGGTGGGAAACCATTATGAATTGTTGAACATGGTTGCGATCACGAGAAAACACCTTGCGAGGCTGCTAGAGGGAGTACCCTTTGTGAGGCGGGAAACCCATATGAATGAATGATATGGTGGTTGCGATCACCTGATGAAATGAAATGGATCCATTGTATATGCATTAAACAGTTGATATATACATTAACCATAAGAGCATGGCATTTGAGATGGGATGACCACAAGTGATGAAAAACCACTTGCGAGGAGGAATGGAATAAAGATTTAACAAGATGATGATAATGATTGTGAATGCCCTTGTTGATAAGTGGCAATGTGATTGTGTATGTGCTTGTGCTTGTTTATGTTGTGAAATGCGTTTCATGAGGGTTGTATACCTATTATATCAATGTGATGATGATTGAATGATGAATTAATGATTTTATAGCAAAGCACACATGATGATTGTATGCATGTACACATAATCACAATATATTTATATTCGTCGTTTTGAATGTATAACTCACTCTCCCATGTGGTCTCCTTTTTAGCATTGTGATGCAGGGTTATCATGGGCTGAGATGAGACTTTGAATTGAAGTTTTGGCGAAGGTAAATAGTGGTAATGGAAGTGCCTTGGTCGGCATCATTTATGAGTTCTTATGTAATGAATAAATTGTTTATGATGATATAGATGATTTAGTGAATTTAGTCATGTATAAAATAATCCTTCATATTTAGGAATAATGGATATATATATATATATAAGTAGTATATAAGAGATGATTTAATGAGTACTAGAGGAATTTGAAATTTTAATAATGTGTATTGACGATGGTGATGCTTGCATTAACACCACTAGGTGAATAAATAGGTACGTATGAGATATGGGTAGTGATTGTAGTTGGGGCATGACCCGGATGTATTTGTATATATATATATATATATATATATATATATATATATTTATCTTAGGCAATGCATGTGTATGTTGTGAGTGAATTAGATGGACTTTGTTCTATTAGGTCTATGTCGGGTATTTGTATGCTTTGCTGAACCTTTTCTCATATCGTCATATATGGGACTAGGCGTTTGCCTGTATACACATTCTTCTTCCGCTGTAAACTCTACTATTTTTGTATACCGTTATGGGCAATTTAGTTATCGATCCAGTTATATTTTATTAAATCATACGCTTTGGTTTTCTGTGATTCGGGTCTTGATGTAATCGTCGAGGTGTTTAGAAATACTTCAAACGTGAAAAAAAAAATTACTGGCATTTTTATTAATTATTATCTTGATTACATTGGGATCCGAGTCTGGAGATCCGGGGTGTTACACTTAGCGGATCGATCTTCAACTCCGCTCTGGGGTCAAGATCAATCAAACTGACAGACCCAGCCATTGTTCCTCCGTCATTCAACTTCCTCTTCTTGTTAAACGACTCCAGCTTCACCATATTTAGGCTCAGGTTGTAGCAATACCTGGCCATCTCTTGATCACCTCGGAGGAAAGATACGCCATAGTCCTTATCAATGAACTTGATAAGGAGGTACAAAGTAGACACAATTTCTTCTATTGCGTTCAGAGTTGGACGGCCTATGATACCATTGTAAGGCGACTCCACATCAATCACTAAAATTCTGGACTTCACCGTTCGTGCTCCAGGTTCACCTTCGAAAGACACAAGGGTGTCAAGATACCCCTTGGTGGGCTGCTTTGCTCCATTGAAGGCTGTGAATTCCTGTGTATAAGGCTGTAAATCTGCATCAGTAAAACCCATTCTTTTGAAGCAATTGTAAAAGATAACATCACAGGAACTTCCCTGGTCAACGAGGATTCTCTTTACATCCTTGTTAGCTATCACAGCGATAATGACCACTGCGTCATCACCTCCTGGGATGGTTGGGCCAAAATCATCATCTGTAAATGATACCACCAGTGCTGTCATGTCGTCCCTGAAAGGGCAGTTATCTTTGGGTTTTCCTTGTACAGATAAAATCATCCGATGGTGATTATTGCGAGCCGTAGTTGACACTCCTCCTCCTGCAAATCCTCCAGCGATCATATCGATTACCTCGCATCGACCTTGCCTTTACTGCTGGGGCATACCGTCCTGCTGAGCGCCTTCACCGACTATAATTCCCTTTTGTTTCTCAGCGGCTGTGAATCTCCTGACCGGATTACGACTGTTGTCACCCTCATCATCATGATCTCTTCCTCTCTTCTCCATCCGGTCTGGTTCATCTAAGGACTTCTTCTTAAATAAGTATTGCTTCAACTTTCCCTCCCTGATGAGGGTCTCCACCACGTTCTCCAACGCCTTACATTCATCTATGGTACGATCGACCTGTTCGTAGAAAGCACAATATTTTTGAGAGTTACCTGGTCTTTTTATTGGAGGAGGCTTCCTTATCCCATAAACACTGAGCGTGGGCCTGCCAACTTCCCTCAAAATTTGAGAATGCCTGGAGTTCAGCGAGGCGTAGTTGTTGAAAGAGGCTATACGCCTGTCCTGTTGCTGAGGTCAGGTGCTCATGAAATCGTCTCTCTGGGCATGCTTCTCTGGCCTCATCCTCTCCTTATCTCTCCACGATTGATGTGAAGGCACTGAGGGCTTCAATCTAGCTGTTGTTGCCTCCAAATGCATCTCTATGCCCACATACTTTAAAGCTTTCCTCCGGAACTCCTCAAATATCGTCAGAGGACTCTTTGCCAGAGACAAGGCAAAGGCTGATCTAGGTTGTAGAGCTTCAACAACAATATGAAGTTGAATGGCCTTTGTGAGGTTAGGCACCAAAGCCACCTCCTTATAAAACCTTCTCCTTGCCTGATCTGGGCCAAGGTATAAGAATTCCTGGGAACATCTCTAGAAATAACGAAATGGCTCTCAAATACAGCTGCCATTTCCTCCTAGTAGTTTATCGAACCTGAGGGTAAATTCTTGAACCATCTAAGAGCTTCCTCCATCAAGGTTCGTGGGAATATTCTGCACATTACATCTTTATCTGCTCCCAGATACATGGCCTCATACACGTAAGCATCAAGATGCTTAGTGGGATCTGTCTCTCCACTATACCTTCCAATCGAGAATGGCTGGGTTGCTTACAAATGCTTAGGGATGAGTATGCTCATGAGCCTCCTTGAGAAAGGAACATTGAGTCTACACGTTCCAGATGTTACCACCGCCTGCTCCTTCCTTCTTCCATTGACTCTATCTCCAGAGTCCTGAGTTTGCTCCCTCTCCTCATAGGTGGGAATCTTCAAATATTGGAGAGTAGTAGATTTCTCTCTCGCAGACCTGTGATGAGTCTCCTCAGCCTGAGACATAACTTTTTCCCCTTTCACCCTTTTCTCCCTTCTCAACTTCATCAACTCCTCCCTGAGCTGCCTTATAACCTCATCTCGAGGATCTAGGGTTGCAACTGGTACCATTCTTCTCGATTGGGTTACAGGAGATTTGAAAACGAGTCTCCTACCAGCCTGCTGATGGGTCACATCCTCCACGTGACCATCGACAAAATCGCGTTCATCTCCCTCCATGGTTAACTGCTGAACTTCTGTGAAAAGTGGGAATAACTCTATCGAGTCCCACCGGGCGTGCCAATGAACTGGTTTGAACTAGGGCTTAAGATCTGGTGTGGGAACCAGCTACAAAAGTTGATGATTTAAATATTTGTACACTGGTACAGTGGGTATCTGGTATTATAATTTGACCTCTCAGTGGGAGAGACCGGTCTTGTTGTTCTGGAGATCCTTCACACCAGAGTTTCATGTTGATAGGGGGTGAAAGGTGGTGTCACCTGTGAGGATTCTTCGATGCTCAAGTTAGAAGGGTAGATGAAAACTCAAGGAATGCTTAAGCAATGTAATAGTAAAGTGAGAGTAAGAACAACGTAACCTTACATGTATTGGAGAATATGCTATTTATAGTTGAACGTGGAAAATGAATGGTTGGGTGCAAGTAGGCCCAGAGGCTCTGATACCATGTGCAGCATATCAATCAGAGTAGTTCGATGCTCAGTGTGCGATAGAGGGTAGGTCAATGATCAATGTATAATTCTGACACAGGAATAGGGATAATCCACCTTTTCTGTATATCACACCTGTAATTGTACTTTGCACCTTTCAGTGAATGATATAGACATATTCTGCTGTGCAGGGTATCTATCTTGATAAGTGATGACTCCACTTATCTTATCGTGGCACTGAGGCAAATGGTTATACGTGATGGAAGAATGAGAACGGATCAAGTATTCGGTGTCTTAGGTGTAACCTCGGATGATCAGTGAAGGAAGGACTCCTAACATGGTGTCTTTACAGTACGGATATTGACCTGTGATACCGGTTGACCTTCCAAAACAGCCAAGATGACGTCTTAGCATAGGGGCGGTACCCAGACCGGATCAACATCTATGTTGTCAATAAGTCCTTCCAATAAGGCAACACTCGGAATATATTGATTTTGATCCAGTTATGTTCTTTATCGTAACCTATAAACTTCTCAACTTTCTTATCCTATATTGATGGATATTCAAATACTCTCTCCCACACTTGTTCACCAGATCATCTAGGGAATGGTTGATCATCCACAACCTTGTTCTTAATAAAAGCAGTTTTGTTTTCCTGTATTGATTATTCATGGGTAGGAATTTTCTATAATAGTCAGAATAACTCATCTTCCTAGTGCCACCAAGAAAATGCCCCAGTGCTTTCTATGTAAACAAGGCAATCAAGTTTACCGGATTTTGACCACCTCAACAACTTGCCATAATCTGAGAAGTCATTTACAATCCAAAATAAAGCATCCTTCATCAAGAAATTGTTCTTCAACGACATATCGTAAGTAAAAACCCTAGTATTTCACAGTCTCACAACTCCTCAATCAACAGTTGCATAAACACATCTATTTCCGCCTTAGGATTTTTAGGTCCTAGAACCAATACCATTAGGAACATTACCTCTCTCTTTATACATATCTTAAAGGGAATATTGTAAGGAGTCACTATTATAGGCCAACATAAGTATGTCTTCCATATTGGCCAAGTGAGTTAACTCCATCCATACATAACCCAAGTCGTACATTACGTGGGTCATTCGAAAAGTCTGGGTACAGGCCATTCAAACACTTTCATGCTTTCCCATCAGATGGATGACACATATGTTTCTGAGCATGCCAACGCATATGCTGATATAAAAGTTTTACAAGTGTAGTTTTATAGGAAAGCATTACAGGTGTAGTGTTATGGGAGAGTACCATATCTTCTTCTTTGCAGTTTGAGTTAGTCGACCCTGTCTTTTAACCGTTTTGTAACGGTCTTTATGGCAATGAACATATTTGGTAACACTTTTGTCTGCATACTTATTGTGGAATAACATACAACCCTTAACATAACATTTAATGTTTATGCATCCCAACCCCTGGCTCGCCATAGGTTTCTTCGCATAATAAAGGTTCATCGGTATTTTGTTATCCTTAGGCCTTTTCAAACTCATAAACTCAACCATTCAATTAAAACACTCTGTCAAAAGGTTATATCCTGACTTCAAGCTCAAAGCAGTTGAGGAGGCAGATAACTCAGTGTGAGTGTCGCATTCGTTCTATAAAGGAGTCTGAGCCACTGCTAGTATATCAAAAAAAATTAAACATTCAAATTCAGATCCTCCTTTATGTTCTCCTTATTCACAAGTCCTTCATGTTCAAAAAAAGTTCCGTCGAAGGGCCAACATGATCCATAACAATCTGTTACATGTTATTGTAATTCTATCTATTGCCGCCTATATCATAATAAGATTGTTGTAAAGGGATGACTGAGGGCTGAAGAGGTAACTAGTCACCATGGTTATACCATCAGTAATAACCTTTCATGAATCATTTTTCATTTAAGTGGACCATGACATTAACCCGAAAGTCAAACTTCATGCATTCTTACTTCATGCAAGGACACCGAATCTTGTGAGTCACTTTGAAATTAGGATTGTTACTTGTCATAAAAGGTATAAACTCAAATAAATCTTCCATAAACTCCTTTATCAGATGGCGATTAGAATCGTGCTGATTGTACATCCACCGTCAATTCGTAAGAACCTCCATTCACCCTATCTATTGATTAAACAATTAATTAGTTAAAACATGACTGCTCACTCTCATTTGTAATTCTCTCTCTATGATGTTGAAATTAGGTGGAGCCCTACCCCTATTCAAGGTGAATCTGTAATTAGCCGCAACCCATAATCTTGCTTGCATGAAACTTTATGTTGAGGTTCACTGAAATCCGACAGGATTTTGCAATACAGTGTCAAATACTGCACCCACACATGCACCCGAAGACAATACAAAATGTTACTACCTGAGTTCCAATTGAAAAACAATATACAAGTTTCATTCACACAAGCATAAAGGTTACAACTAGTAATTAAAAATTCATTCTAAACTGTCCAACTAACATCCATATTATCCTAAATCTTAAGCCCATATGAGGTTGAAGCATGCATAAGTATTGTTTCATACATAGCATGGCATGCATATCATGATGATGATTGATAAGTGGTTGCGATCACTTGATGTTAGAATATAAAGGGCTTGCGAGTTCCTGTGATTATTGGACTGGTGGTTGCGATCACCTGGTATTTGAAATGAAAGGCCCTGCGGGACCATTGAGATTGAATGCCCATGGTTGCGATCATAAGGCGGGAGTACCCCTTGCGAGGCGGGAAACCATTATGAATTATTGAACGTGGTTGCGATCACGAGAAAGCACCTTGCGAGGCTGCTAGAGGGAGTACCCCTTACGAGGCAGGAAACCTATGAACATGAATGAATGATTATGGTGGTTGCGATCACCCGTTGGTATGAAATCGGATCCGTGCATATACATCTTAAACACTAGCATATGCATTAGCCATAGGGGCATGGCATAGAGTGATATCTTGTTAAGGAGATTGTGTGAGGAGTAGATGGAACTCCCTTTTTAATACTAATTATGATTGGGTTAATGGTTGATGTATCCTCATAAATCTAATGGATATATATGTTCAGTGAAATTGATGAGTGTTTGATTTGGTGTTGATTGAATTTTTCTCAAGGAGGAATGTTTATATTGCATTTATATATATATATATATTATCACAATTGTAGATTTTTCATCATTGAGAAAGTATACTCACTCTCTATGTGGTATATCTTTTTAGCTCCGGTGTTGTAGGGCTTGCCTATAGAGCTCTTGTGTGGAGAAGTGGTGTGAAGGAAGCCTATTTTGGGTAAAGAATGCCTTGGCCGGCTAATGTTTGAATTTTATAGCTTGATTTAGACCTTGTAATGTAATGGATGTAATTATTATTTTGTATATCCATGAATTGGAATAGATACTTGCATGGATGATGAATATGTATTGGTGATTTTAGAAGGTCATGTAGGAAAATGAGATCCTAGAGTTTATGGCTCATTTTCATTAGTGACCTTAGTCTTGATTGGATTTCGAAAATGAAGTATGATTGTGGTTAAAACTTATGAATGATTGATAGTCTAGATGAAATATTGCACATTATAGATCATGCTAAGTAGTAAGTTAGATTGGAATGTAATTCATGAATTGAGAGATAAATCTATGGGCAAGATTGATTGGAACAAGTTTTAAATGCTAAATGGGATGAATGAGATATGATGAATTTAAGTGAAATGGTTTAAATTGAGTTTTGGCATGATATGTTGTTGAATTCCCACGTTTCTGCATTTTTTCTTGATAATCTCGCTCAAGTGAGAATCCCCTGCATGATATTTGGTTTCTGGCCAATTCTCGCTTAGGCGAGAGTGGGTCTTGCTCAAGCGAGACGGCCCTGGCATCAGGGGTTGGCCACTGGAAGAATTTCGCTTAGGCGAGAAGGGTCTCGCCCGAGCGAGAGTGGGGTATTTTAGCTACTGGCTGAATTTCGCCTGAGCAAATGGCCTTGATAGAGGTACTCGCTCAAGCGAGTAAGCGATGGGTGGATTCTGGAAGAATTTTGCCCGAGCTTGCTTGCCTCGCCCAAGCGAATCTTGAGGATCTCGCTCCAGCAAGATGGGGCTCGCTCAAGCGAGTTGGCCCCTGATTCTCCCTTATTCATTTCGCTCAGCGTGTGGTGCTGCTCACTCAAGCGTCCCACTCGGTCTTGCTCAAATGAGTGTGAACCTTGCTCGAGCGAGGTGACCTCTAAAAGATGTTTTCCTCTTTTCGCTCAGCTTATTTCATGTCTCGCCTAGGCATCCTATTGGGACTCGCTCAAGCGAGTGTGAGCGAGGAGGGTCCTGACTCTCCAAATTGCTTTGTTTAAATTATTTTTCCTTTTCTTCTAAAAAAATCATGGTTTTGCATCATTTTACAAACACCTTGGGCATAATTTATATTTATTATTTTATAAGATGACTGATCTCTTCGAACTCAATCACATAGCATTAATTTAAATAAATTTTCCGCTGTTTTCAATTGAGGATCTCTCATTCACAGATTCTCTTACTTACCTTCTCATATCTCCATATATGAGATAGGTCTTTCATAGATCTAGGGTATTGACCGACAACTTCACCACTTATGTTCTCTATAAATAAATAATATTAAAATCGTGAAATATTTACCCCTATTTTTGGGGTGTCACACTCTCATTATTTGATCCTCTTTTTTTATATAAAATTCAAACTTCAAACTTCCCTCTCCTATTTGAATTTTAAAATTTCTCTAAGATGAAATTAAAGAAGTTCAAAATTTATGGTTCTTAAAAATTTCAAAGATCAAAGCCGAAATCAACAATTCAAACAAGCCCACAGGTTCATTTTTTTCTTTAAAAATTAAATCCTAAGTTAGATTAAAATTTTTTTTGTCATTATTTATTATTTATTTATTATATTTTTTATGGGCCTGGACAAAATTAGGTAGCAACAGCTTGCCCCTCTTTACTTTTCCCTTGCTATATTGCAGTAAAGGATAAGTAAAAACTGAGCGAACCAATTTTGTCCAGGGAGCCAGCTTTAGTGACATGGAAATTTAAAGGATGCCATATTCGGTGACAAGAAATTGAAAGGGTGCCACCTTTAGCAGCAAGAAATTTAAAGGACGTCATCTTTGACGACAGAAAATTTAAAAGGTGCCTTTTTCAGCGACAAGTATATTTAAAGGATGTCATGTTTGGCGACAAGAAATTAAGGATGTCATGTTTGACGACAAAATTTAAAGGGTGCCATGTTCGACGATAGGGAATTTAAAGGCTTCCATGTTCAACAAGAAAATTTAAAGGGTGCCCTTTTCGGTGACAAGGAAATTTAAAAGACATCAACCTTCGGCGACATGGACAAGAAAACTTTAAAAAAATGCCATCCTTCGGCGACATTAATAAGGAAATTTAAAAGACGTCATCCTTCGACGACATGAAGCAGGAAATTTAAAAGATGTCATCCTTCAGCGGCATGAACAAGAAATTAAAAAAAATGCCATCCTCTGACGATATGAACAAGGAAATTTAAAAGGTGCCATCCCTTGGCGACATGGACAAGAAAATTTTAATAAAACGCCATCCTTCGGGGATATGAATAAGGAAATTTAAAAGACACTATCCTTCGGTGACATGGACAAGAAAATTTTAATAAAACGCCATCCTTCGGGGATATGAATAAGGAAATTTAAAAGACGCTATCCTTCGGCGACATGAACAAGGAAATTTAAAAGATGCCATCCTTCGGCGACATGAACAAGGAAATTTAAAAGACATCATCCTTCGGCGACATGGACAAAAATTTTAAAAAACACAATCCTTTGGTGATATGAACAAGGAAATTTAAAAGACGTCATCCTTCAGTGACATGAACAAGGAAATTTAAAAGACACCATCCTTGGGCGACATGGACAAGAAATTTTAAAAAAATGCCATCCTTCGATGATATGAACGAGGAAATTTAAAAAACGTCATCCCTCGGTGACATGGACAAGAAAATTTTAAAAAAAGGTTATCCTTCGAGGATATGAACAAGGAAATTTAAAAGACACCATCCTTCGGCAACATGAACAAGGAAATTTAAAAGACACCATCCTTCAGAAACATGAACAAGGAAATTTAAAAGATTCCATCCTTTAGCAACATGGACAAGAAAATTTAAAAATGCTATCCTTCGGCGACATGGATAAGAAATTTAAAAGAAATTGGAAATTTCAAACCAAGTTCAAATCCGGGGAGAAACCTTTAGAACTGCAATCCTTACAAATGTTGGGGCTATACTTAAAGATGAGACAAAAGAACGAAGCGACTTTATCTTCAAAGCTTGTATGCGGCTCGTTCCCTGTGATGCTTTTTTGAGGTGCTAATTAACATATAACAGAAGCATCTCGCTCCCACGACTTTTTTTTCTTTTTTTAAAAATAATTGTTATTGCCTTATTTTATTTTTTAAAGCACATGTTTTGTCATATCAATGAAAATTCATATATAAATATGTATTGAAAAGGTAGCAATCATGCAGGCTAATCAAATACGGTGAAAAAGAAAGGGAAATCAGATGCAGGAAAAAAAAGAAACAAATATGGTCAAAAGATTGGTAGTGGGTGAAGTAAGGAGAGTTTGTAGATCCTCTATTGAATCCCTGAGAACAACGAGAATCTTGATCCCATATCATGAAGACGAGTTAATCCTTCATCTTACTTTCAAGAAAGTAATTCAACTATAGTCTTTGTGCCCAGTTTGGTCCTGTTCCGCTTGCACGGGGAATTTTAGTTACTTTGCCAAAATCTTGACCCTAATTTTTGCCTGAGCCGCCTTTTTAGATTTTTAACTCACCGGGTGTTAACCCGGCGATAGCGTCTCAACAGTTCGTTTCCACCACCAGGTTGTTAATTGGCAAGCGCACCAATCGTTTGTAGTTTTCAAAATTTAGATATCGTTCCACTGGGATTGAAAGTCCAATAACAACAGTAATTTTCTATTTACTATGGTAAATGTGAAGGAAGTTATAAACAAAAGAATGATTTATATATAATTTATACAATATTCACAAGATAGCATGATTGAGTGGTTCATAAGGTAAAAAGAAAATAAAATCTATCTAAAAAGTTAAGTTGCAATCTAGAATAGGTAAGATACTTGAGATAAACACAGATAAACAAATTATGTTGGAAATTGGATCCCTAATCTAGAATAACAATGAGGAACTCAAGACATGCATATTTAATCATCAAGTTTCATGTCATTGCAGCTTAAAATCATTATAACCGATCCCTCGTGATATAAATTCTAAGAATTCACCGTAAAGTTCGATCCCTCGTGAGCTTTCTCAGTAAAAACTTGCATTAAAACCTGGCCTTATGGTAATAATGGTTAACAACCCCTATAGAATTGAGATACCAAGGGTATTCCAACTTTTTACTTTCATCAAAACAAGTTTCAATACGGCATGAGCAATCATTCTCCCGTTTGACATTCATACTAATAAAACAAGTTTCAATACACATGAAAATCATTCTCCCGTTTGACGTTCATATTAATAAAAGGTTGAAATACTAACATGGACTTGAATCATAAACATGCAGAGGTCGAATTCACAACATTATACTCAATAGATTAGTTCACCAATTCCAACATAAACAGATTAGTTACACATGGTGAAAGTAAAAACAACACTTACAGAGTTTGACATTACAAAGACGATGGAAACTTCACGATACAATGATCACAATACACTGAAACACACTCAAGTATCCAGAAAAACTATTCTAGAACTACAACTCACAAAAGAAGTACTCAAAGTCGAGCACAAGAGAGAAAAGAAGAGAATGGAATGCTATGGGATGATTTGGAATGGTGTTGGATGGCCCTATTGATAGGGCTGAGCAAGGGTGCTGACGCTACGCGTCAGGCCCCTGACTCAGCTTCCATTAAACAACTGATAATGGCCACTTCAAATTATTAAAATTGATCATGCTTGGCAACTTGGACGTGTCTCCACTGTGTTTTGGCCATTTGTGTTGAGTGGGGTGGCCCTTGGTGCTGAGTGGGGTGGCCATTATTGGGTCAAAGCTGAGTGCTTGGCCAAGTTGGAAGTCGAGTCCACGCAGCACTGACGTTACGCGTGGATGTGACGCGTAGTGTCAGCATAAAAAATAGCTGTTGATGCTACGCGTGGGGTGAGGCTACGCGTCAGATTCTCCAGTGTAATTTTCTCTTGATTTCTTAACTTTTTCACTGCAAAACTTAAAGAAAATTGATCAAGGGCAGATTATTTCCAACAACATCCATTTATTAAATTCAAAGCCTAATTTTCTAACAAATTAAACTAATTTTTGTAATTTTTATGAAATTTTTATTAAAGTTTTTATTGAAAATTTGAGGACTAACACCGGGTCACTCTAATTTTTGCCTAGGCTGCCTTTTCAGGTTTTTAGCTAGTGAGCATAATTTCTTTATGACATATTTTTTTAATCAAGGTTGTGTCCTTCACAACAAAAGGTTTGAACTGATTATACTAGCCTCTTTTAGTTTCATCCTATGGGAGACAGATGTCACTTTGAATAGCCAACTTTGCCCCAATGCCATGTACCAAAGGGAATAGGGTGAGACTTTTTTGCACCAATGAGAGGAGACTATTCTGAGTTTTCTTTTTCGCTTTTTGTTTTGTTCTTCTTGTTTATTTTTTCCTCCTTTTTTTATTTTTTTATTTTTTCTTTTTTTTCGCTTTTCCTTCTCCCTTTTTTTTGAATGATCTCTTTGGTACCTTTGTTTTGCTCTAGCCGTTTTGTTCACCCTTAGTCAATGTAACGAAGAACCATGACACTAATGGTATTGTTAGCAATGACTCAACATGGTAGACCATTTCCTTAGTTACATTGGCATGGGAAGTAGTTATACCCCGTTAAGGTTGGGGTGTCGACTGTAACAAGGATGAAACATTATTTTTGTTGTGTTCTTGGCTTGATGACATTCGTGCCCCCCATATAAAAAGGTGACAACTTGCTCGATGATCTGGACGTGCCCCGATATGACAATGCAAGGGCATCAGCTTTCCCCAATTGGTATGTGTATAGGATGCCAACCTTGATTCTTTTATTTTGTTTTTTTGTTTTTTCTCTTTTTTTATTTTTATTTATTTATTTGTTAAAGTATCTCTTGATTGCATCAGAGCTTCCCTAAATGATAGATATGCCTCTATTCATTTCGAGACCTGGTAATGTTATCGTCCACATAGACTTCTATTTTAGCATGTCATAAAACAAGGTTACCATCGCTCTCTGATAAATTACCCCAGTGTTTTTCAAACCAAAAGACATCAATAACTTAATCAACTTTCCCTGTTGTTTTTGACTTAGGGAAATATCAATCTTGACCTCTTTTTATCCTCTTCACTCCTCGAGTTGATGGTCTCAATCACTCCTGATAGGGCTGAATTTGTCTAGCCCCTTATTCCAACATCCTGGTTAATTTGGGCAAGGGACCATAGTCTTCCTCACCCTTTTCATCGGCGTAATCAACTAAATAGTCAAAGTCATGAAATGAGATTGTGACCTTCCTATTTTTGAATGGATCATTTTGAGATCTGCATTTGGGTGAATAATAGAAATGGTCGAATGGGGGATAAAAGGAAAAGGAATCGGTAAAGGGTGCAAAGAAAGAGATATTCAAATACACATTTATTAATGAAAATTTTAAAAACATGATGTTTCGCCCTTATTGTAAAAAGAAAAGACCCCAAAGCCTTAGGCATAGCAATAGGAATATCAAGTTATTGAGGAAATTACAAATTATTTTGAATCGGAAATTAAAGTCGTGGAGAACTTAACAGCCTCTCAGTTACGTAATTCCATGCCTTGTGAACAGGGACGCGTAAATCTTACATCATCACAGGAACCCTCTTCAATAGCATCTACTTGATCTTCCATAACATTAATCCGAGAGCCTTCATGGTTAGGTAAGGGATTTGTAGCCACATTCAGATTTTCTTCCTGGAAGTTAAGCCACTTGGCTTTAACCAGGTCAGACATTTTATATTTCAGAGCTAAATAATTTTTCGTTGAGTGCCCCGGTGCCCCAGCATGATAGTCACACCGAGCATTCAGATCGTATCCCTTGGGATAAGGTGGTTCAAGAGTTTCGGAAGGATAGAGCACCACAAGGGAGTTTTATATAAGTTGCGACAACAGCTTAGTATAACTTATAGGGATTGGGTCAAACTGAATAGGGTCATAATCATTGTTTGCTCTTCTTTGGTTTTGATTAGGGTTTGGTCTCCGGGTCCATTGTTGTGGTGGTTGTACTGGCATGTGCTGGTGATTGTGTGGGGGCATGGGTGACTGATAAAAAGGTGGTTGAGGGAAAGGCTGGGGAGAGTAACTGTTAGTAGTAATGACTACCTTAGGATACGACGTGAACTGATAGGGGTTGGCGGGGGGGGAAATATAGGGTTGCATGGCTTTTGATGAGAGTTCCCTAGATCATAGGTAACAATATTGGTCTCACTATCCTTTCTCCTTCCGGTTTGCACATGTTTTTTCATGAAAGGTTCCCCAAATAAAGTTTGGGCAATTTTCCCTGTTTTTACCCTATTTTCTACTCTTTCCTCAATAATGACGATATCAAAAAAATTTGAAGATACACCTCCGATTATCCTGTCATAGAAAGGAGCTTGAAGTGTATCAATGAACATTTCCATGATAAATGCTCGAATATATATATATATTTGGTGTTATTTGGGCATAATTTTGATAGGAGTTGCATTATAGGGAACATTTTGTATGATATAATAGATAGAAATTGAAAACCATATGTTTTTGTTTATGATTCAATGCAATTAGACTCTTAATCACATTTGTTGCTTATTTGATGGGTGAAAAAGAAGAGAAAATGATTTAAGCAATTTCCAAAGTCAAAAATTAGAAAAGTACAAGTTTTGGCCGTCTCGCTTAAGCGAGATCCAGATCCGCTTAAGCAAGCCATGAATTTTCAAAAGGAAACCAACAGAGGCTGATTTCACTTAAGCAAATCACAATTCGCCTGAGCGAATATCTTACAGTATGCATCAATAAAGAACTCGCTTGAGCGAGTTTCAAACCACTCAAGTGAGAAAGATCCAGAGAGCAAATAAGAAGTTATCACTTAAACGAAGGGGATTAAGCCTGAGCGAAAAGTGTCCAGTAACTGAGGTTGAAGAACTCGCTTGAATAAGTATCTTACCACTTAAGCGAGAATTGTCCAAAAAGATCTAATATTCTCCCGCTTGAGCGAAGGATGTTGAGCCTAGGCGAAAGTAATAATAGTAACAGGGGGTCTTGCTCACTTAAGCAACATAGCTCGCCCAAGCGAGCCTGTAAGGGAAAAAACAAGTTACAAAAGACTCCTTCCAGCTGAAGAAACGTATCTCATTTAAGTGAGCAAACTCTAGCTTAAGCGACATGTTTAATATATAAAGAAAACCCCTTCAGAATTAAGACAGTGTGCGTCATTTTATCTCTTGGAAAAGTCAAGCTTTGATAAAAATCAATATTTTTCCTCTTCTTCATCTTTTTCTTAGTAAAATTCGATCGTAATGGCTACGATGTGTAGCTAAATCCTTTATCGGGATTGGATGCAGTCGATCGAACCCCGACATACGCTTGTTCCACATTTATATATTTGGTATTGTTGTTCTGTCGTTTTTGGCTTTTCATTTTATGCTAAATGCTTGATTCTATTAGTAAATAGTTTCTTGATTTTGATTTTTGTTTGATTATTAGAAAATAACGTACGAAAATGGATCTAAATGGAATGCTTGTTACGGTGAATATTAGGAATAATATTCGACATAACGAACGTTGAAACAATCGGTTATAATGCTGGAATATTCTTATTGTGATTGAGGAATCAACATATTTAAGAATATTCTTATGGATTTCATAGTTAAGGGATCGATGCAGATGATGTAAGATTGTGATGTAAAAAGAGATAGTTTAGAAACCGTTTATATAGATGTATGCAACGTATTGATGGGTGAGACCGATGAAATCCAATCCCAGCCTTTATCATTTGATAGTTCATATTTTTCATCTATTTTATTGTATGTGGGCTAATGTTTAGTTCTTAGATTTCAATATGTATATGAAACTCCCCGTTTACTTCTACTAAGGTAACAACAAATCAATATTAAACACCTTATCCCAGTGGAACGACATTCTGTTTTTACATATACTACAACCTGACAGTGGAACTTGCCACTAGAAAGTTTGATCACTTCAAAACTTCTAACAAAGTTTTTGGCGCCATCCACCGGGGATATTTCAGTTTAGTTTTGATTCTAACTTACTAAGGCGTTATGAATAATACAATTGTGAATAGTTATTTGTTAGCTGTTATTTGTTCTTTTGTGTGTTAATGTCTGCTTGCAGTGAGTTTTTGCTTTATGCACTTGAGAAGCCAGGGATCCAAAGATCATTTTGAGCTTGACCTTGAAACAGAAAGATCCTTGAGAAAAGAAAAGGTAAAAACAAACAGAAGCAACAATCACACATTGGTGAATCTTTTTCCACACATATTCCTGAAAGTGCAACAAAACTAGAAGAAGAAGAGATGGCGAACAACAGTAACAACAAAAAACCTCCTCCTCCACCTAAAAGAACACTTGGGGATTATACTACACAACAGGGCCCAAGACACTTCTCTAGCATTGCAATACCAATCACTATAAGGAACTTAGAAATGAAGCCAACATTCTTGAGCCTTGTCAGTACACACTAGTTTACTGGGATGGCAGATGAGGATCCTTACACTCATCTTGCAACATTTTATGAGTTGGTAGGAACTATAGGCTTTGGAATGGATAATATTGAGTCAGCCTACTTGAGATTATTTCCCTTCTCTTTAGCAGGAAAAGCTAAAGAGTGGTTGCAATCACATCCAAACCAGAGTTTGCATAATTGGAGTACAGTAGAGGAAAAATTTCTTCAAAGATTCTCTCTGCCCTCTCATTTCATTAAGACAAAGTCTGATATTTCTACCTTCAAGCAAGGTCCTGATAAACCATTCTGCGAAGCCTGGGAAAGATTTAAATCATTGTTGAGGAAGTGTCTAAATCATGGATTCAAAGACATTGTGTAACTGAATATTTTCTATACTGGTTTGAGACTTGACACAAAAATGATTCTGGATGCTGCTACCGGAGGTACAATGATGATTGTAGATATGGAACAAGCAATAAGGATTATTGATAGGCTATCTTCTATAGATCACCTAGCTCAACATGGTAGGCAGCAAGTGACTAGAAAATATGTGTTGGATCTAAATACCACTGATGCAATATTAGCTCAGAACAAGATTTTAACCCAACAGATAGAAGCATTGACTTAACAAATGACAAAGTTGCCACAACAATTACATGGAGTTCATTCTTCAGTGCCATCCACTTTAAATCACCAATAACAATTGAATGTGATTTTTGTGGAGGCAACCATTCAAATGGTCAGTGCTCATATCAAGGATATCAACTGAAAGAGTATGTTCATTATATGAACAGTCCAGGGCGATAAGGTAATTTTAATTCTGGTAATTATCCTAACAATTTTTTGCAGGGTTGGAGAAATAATCAGAATACAAACCAAGGATGGAGACAGGAGGCAGGACCTTCGAATAGACAACAGCTATATCAACAACACTATCTTTCTCTGCATGAAAAGACTTCTAACCTAGAGGAGGCTCTAGAAAAATTCATGCAAGCTTCCCTGACCAACCAGAAAAATACTGAATCCTGAATCAGAAATCTAGAAACTCAGGTTGAACAGTTGGCACAGCAGCTGACATATCAACAGGGAGGTTCTTTTTCAACAACACTCATCCTAATCCAAAGGAGTATTGCAAGTCAATTACCACTAGGAGTGGTAAGGTGATAGGTAGAGAAGTTGGTGAGAATGAAAAAGTAGAAGAAGTATTGAGAGAAAATGAAGAAAAAGAAAAAGAATGTGTAAGTGAGGAAGATCACAATAAAAGAGAGAATGTTAATATTGAGAGTGTGAATAAAGAAAAAGAAAAAAAAAGCAAAAAAAGAGTAAGAAGCAGAAAGAGAAAAACTAGAGTCACATCCCGTAGTTGAAGAATCTTCCACATCCAAAGAATCCTTCCATGCAAGATAAGGAAAGGCAGTTTGCTAGATTTATGGACATCTTTAAGAGATTGTAGATTAATATTCCTTTTGTCAAAGCTATGGAGCAAATGCCTACTTATGCCAAATTCATGAAGGAGTTATTGACAAAGAAAAGAAGATTCTTAGAAGAAACTATAGAGTTGGAAGCTGGATGTAGTGTTATTATTCAGAAAATGTTACCATTGAAAATGAAAGATCCTAGCAGTTTCACAATTCCAGTTACCATTGGCACTTTATCGGTAGGAAAAGCTTTACTGGATCTGGGAGCTAGCATTAATTTGATGCCTCTGTCTATGTTAAAGAGAATATGAGACTTGGAGGTTAGGGCTACAAGGATGACTTTGCAGCTAGCAGATAGATCAATGAAATTTTTTTCTCGGGTAGCTAAGGATGTGTTGGTACGAGTTGATAAATTTGTGTTCCCATTGGATTTTATGGTGATGGATATAGAAGAAGATTTAGAAGTACCATTGATCCTAGGGAGACCTTTTCTGAAGACTGCCAAGATCAATATTGATGTTGATGATGGGAAATTAAAAGTGATTCAGGGTGATGACTAGAACCCAGTCCGGGGTATAAGAATACCATGCCACATCACCAAGATAGCGATTAAAGCCATAATCGTAGTTTGAAACCGTTAATGACTATGATTTTATTCCTTAAACCCTAGTTCATAGCTGACAACCAGACAATGAGTCAGAGAAGGTCTGGGCAGCCTGACCTTGTGGACACTGTAGCAACAGTAAGTTAGGAAAATAGTCAAATCACTTCCTAAGCTAAGGTAAACTCTATAAATACCATTCATTTATTACTAAAGGGGATCTGATCCAATTCTAGAGAGTTACCTCCGTAATACCCTATCTTATCTTAATCACGATGCTAACTTAGGCGTCAGAGAATCTGCTAGAGGTACCCCTCCGGTGTGATTTGTTGGACTTCTGCTTGATTAGGAACATCAATTCCATCCTAAACTTGAAGAACCTTAGATTCTCACTGAACCTAGGTATAAATACCATACTCTACTAAGACGGTGTTTTGAGAGGTAACTATGGTCAGAGTATTATAACCTTTGACCCTAGTCAAGACATTCAACTCTTGACCCCGGTTCTAGAACAGAATAAAAAGTAAGAGTGCACGATGATGAGGTGACTTTTGATGTCTTTGAAGCAATGAAACATTCCTCAAAGAAGCAGCATTATTTTCAGATTGATGGAGAAGAAGAAGCCATCAAAAATGAATTGTATAAGTTGAACTATTCTAGCACTCTTAAGAAAGTTATAGGAAATGTTGTTGATGAGCTCAGTGAAGATGAAGCAGAAGCTGTAGAGGAAATTATGAAAGATTTTGATTCGGATGAATTTATTTCACCAAGCCAAGTATCCATGGAAGATCTACCTGTGAAGTGATAACCAACTGCAAGCGCACGGGGTATCACGTAATAAAAAGTTATCGTTCCCACAAGGATTGTGCCCAAGTACTGGTTTTATCAACGATTCGATTATCTAGACCAATGGTTTAATTTCAATAGAAATTTAAATTGACTTAAAATTAAAGATGCCAAAAGAAAACACAAAGCTATTTGTGGTGAAAATCAAGGTACTAAATTGAAAGCAGTCGAGATTAAGTTCTTGGGAATTAAAAGGTTCACACGTCGTTACTAAGTTCAATGTAATTCAATTTCCCCATTTAATAAATCTTGTTTCCTAAGGTGAGTTTTCCAAATTTAATTAGTGACTTTCTCTCGAAACCTCACTACGTACCTAATTACTGAAGAACCGAGTTCAATTCGTTACTTAGATCCCTTACGCTTTATGAAAACCTGGTTATCCCTCAAAGAGCTTTGTTTACTTTCATAACCCAAATCCCTAGGTTCAATTTCATGTGATTCAAACCGTATGTTAATCTTTCGATTACCCACACCAGTGATAATCATCTAAACTTATTTCTAAGCCTTATAAAAGCATTAAATATACATAAATTTGAATAAGAAACATGATTCATAAATAGAGAAATGAAGAACATCTCAAGTTTGGTTTACAATCATGCTACCCCCTAATCCCAAGAATGGAGTTTAGTTCACCATAAGGAAGATGATTACAATACCATAAATTAGAAATTTAATCTCAAACATGAAGGAAATATTAATTACAAAATAAGGGTTTAGAGAAGAATTAGAGTTCTCACTTTTGGTCCTAATCCAATGCCCCAAAATCTGAATATTCGATGCCCTTCTCGTTGATTCTTGAAAATCCTCTTGAAAATATCCTTCAAGAAGCTCTTAATTCTCACCCAAAACTGTTCTATGTCTCCATGTGTCCATTCCCACACATTTTTGCCCTTTTTCTTCTTTTAAAATTTTATGAAAACTGAAGGTAACTGCTGCAACGTATGAAATCCACTGGCAGTGGATCGCACTGTGTGACACCCAAAACTCCTAAAATTAAAAACTGGGCAAAAACCACTGGCAGTATAAAATCCACGGTTAGTGGGTTTTTTGGCAGGGAGATCCACGGCCAGTGGGAAATTCCACTGGCAGTGGTTTTCTCTGTCTCAATTTTGTCACTTTCTCCAGTGTGTTCCACGGCCAATGTTTTTTCCCACTGACAGTGGTTTTCTCATAACCTTGGCAAATATGCATCTTGAGGGTGTTTTTGGGTTCCGCAGTACTTTCTTTGGTATATTCTTCTTCCATTGTTAGACTGGCTTCGATCTTGGGTCTTCTATAAACTCAAACTCTTCCCATTTGCATTATCTCATTCAAAATCTTCCAAATCCTTTGCTAATAGATTTATCTCATAAAGGTTTCTATAAAAGATAACTACCCAAGTAGCATGTGTGGAAATAGAAGAAATACCATGGCAATTAGGGAAAAAGAAGATTAAAATAAACTAAAATTAAAATAAAATGGACCCCAAAACTAATGCAAACTAAACTCCTATCAAAATACCCAAAACTAAGGCATTGCTTGTCTTCAAGCAATCATTGTATCCATACAATATACAATGAAAGACCAATAGACCTAAACAAACCTGAGGAACCTTGTGTTTATTTACGTGTTTTGTGTGTTATTATTCTTTATTTTTTTATTGATTGCATAAACTACCAGAATATACCATAATTACCAATCAAACCATGTAAACTAAGATTTGACTAAGGGTACTCTTTCTCACTGTTCACTCAGTGTTTGTGTTTCAATCACTCAACTTACTACATTATAAACACTACCATAAGCTTGACAAATGACCACAAACTCCACAGTTATCAAGAAAAACATGCATTAGTCAAAAGGTCTTTCATGTGGTTGTAACGTGGCCAGGGGGTTTATAACATGGGAATGGAAACCAAGAAAAAGGAAATTACAAAGGGTTAATATCATATGAAGAGTAATCATAAGGAGGCAAACCCCAATTCAATAACTCTTTCCAAATTCAAACTATAAGGAGTATGGTTCATGTCTTTTTCATTTTCATTTTCTAAACTCGACTCTTTATTCTTTTCCCTTTTTTTCTCTTTTTTTTCATTTTTGAATATCAAACCCCAAACCATCATAATTTATTTCTCAAACCTCATCTAGTATGCCTTACCTTTTTTCCTCCTCTATATACTAATGAGAAATGTTATATCAAAGGCTTTGAAAGAACATTTCATTTTATGGCTCAAAAGAGGCAACTAGTGGATTATGCGTTTAACAAATTCTGAGGTTAAAGAAAGAAAACCTAATTTGCTTTTTTCATTCCGAGCATGCATTCACAAATTGTTTCGAATTAGTCAAAAGCCAAGTTCTAGAGTGCCATCAAATGTGTGAATCACTCAAAGTAAGAAACATGGGTAAGTAAAATTATATGCACCAAATACGCTATTGGCTTAAAAGCTCACATTGGTAATTGGCCTAATCAAAGAAACACAGTCATTATGCAGAGTGATTATTCTGGCAAGAATAGCAATCAAAAACTTTTTATTTATATTTTATTTATATTTTATTTATTTATTTATTTACAAGATTCACCTAAGCAATGCTTAAGATCCAACCAATCTACATCACATGGCATACAGATAACAATAACTGCAATCAGCAATCAATGCTAGCCCAAGGCATATGAGCAGATATACAATCATGTAAATAAACTGGAACATAAATATACAATCATGCAAATTAACTAGAAAATAAAAATAAACAAAAATAAAAAACAATAAAGTAAGAACAAGCTGAACTTTTGTGTACCCATCACTCCAAACTAAAACTAGACATTGTCCCCAATATCCATATCAAGGGGACCAAAGAGGTCCGTAATTAAGGAACCAGGGGTAAAAAGGACACAAAAGTTCAATTGATACTTGTCATGGAGAAGGGGGTGGGAAATGGCCCTGTTGGGAGTGCCAATGATACATGGCATCAACTCTGTGGGAGATATGGGTGAGTTGGGCTCCTTGCCTCTCCTGTTCTCTGGACATGGATTCCATCTGTAGGGACATGGAGTCCATGTGACTGCTCATGCCCTCCATCAAAGAGTACATATGCTCCATGGAGAAACTGGAGCCAGAAGTGGATTAGGATGGGCCAACGAAGTGCTCCGGGGAATGTGGCATATCAGTATCCACATGATCTTCCACAACATCACCTGAACCTTTAAATAGAAAAGTACTCTTGCCCTCCAGGCTAGTAAAGCTAGGATCAAGCAAGGGGTAGAAAGTCCAGGAATAATCAAACTATAAATACCCCTATGAAGTACTATCATACCCATATTAATCATTTCATCCATGTCTACCCTTTTGGGTTGACATAACAAGGTATCCTATTCTAGGTCAATGCCAACATAGCGGGTAAGTGGGTTGATATACCTAGCTATAACTATCCTGCCAGAGGTAGCCCGACCAACTTGAGTAAATTGACTAAAAAGCCATTTAGTTGAGTGGATCGGTATTTGATGGATCATGGCATAAAGAAAGTATAATTCAGCAACCCGAATGGTACCCGGACCGTCAAATTTCCCAAAGATGGAATAGGCCATGAACCTCTGAAGGTATTTAAAAATAGGATGATGTATAGAGGTGGCTTTGGTGGATGATGGATCATACTGTTCTCTAGCCCTGGAAATTTAGGACCAAAAAGATTGACCCCAAAAGTCCCTTGGAATACAAGCAGTGTTCACACGGGCTAAAGGAGTACCAGTCATGGAGGGAAAACCATAAATGATATCCATATCTGCTAAATCCATTCTATGATCAGTGTTGTTTATCCTAAAAGTAATCTCCCAACCCGAGTCATTTACACATGGTTTGATATCAATTGAGCTAAGGAACTCTAAAGTAGTGCGTTCATAGCAAGGTTCGTATAACTCAATGAAATCACGCCACCCCATATTGTTGCATAGTTTTAAAGTATCATGGTAAAGGCCAAGCTCAAGCAAGGATTCTTTACAGAAAAACCGGGAGGGAATAATATCCCCCGCAGATAAAGAAGCAAGCCATATTCTCTACTCATCCGAGGTACACTCAATGTCATTAATATTAGCATAGTTAGATGACTTAGCTTTTGTTTTCCGCTTCTTGCCCATTGTCTTTGTTCTTCTGGAAGACATGTTTCCTTCCTGAAAAGCATAAAGTGGATAAAAAGTAAGGCACATAGGGAGAATCTCCTTCCAACCCAAATAGAGGATCATAATAAAGAAAAATATGTTAGGAGAATATAAGTTCATAAATTCAGCAAAAGATTTACCCAAAATGAAAGAAAAAATGCCTAGGCGTGGAAAAATGCCTATGAAATCATGTATCTTGTATCTAAGGAATAAGTTCCATATGCTATAGTATGAAACAATCCTAAGAAAAAATGAAGTGAACATGTTTTAGGCCTTTTTCCAAACACTTGGTGGGCATATAATTTAGCAACAAGAGATTTATGAACAAGCTTAACAAAATGACTCCAAATCAATCCATATTTTAGGCACCCCAAACTACAATTTTCAATACCCCTTATGAGTAGCAATGTATGATAGGCAAAGCACTTCAACACCTTGAAGCATAATTCAAACCAATCTTGGTGAACTACACATAGAGGAAAGAGGCAATTCAAGTATATCACATATACCCATTCCATTTTAACTCATTAACACTAATAATACCATCATGTACAAGAGCAAAAGGATGTGAGTAACAATACCATGAAAGAGTAGTTATGAATGATTAATGACCAAGGACCCATGAACAACTTAAACTTTGAACCAAAGTGAAGAACAAAAAGTTGTCTTGGACATTATAGCAAACAGTTGGTAGGCATAAGAAGAATAAACTATGAAATTCATGAACCTGCAACACAAAGTCCTCCATTTTCATAATATACACTATACACATGAGTAATCATGAATCAAATTTGTTATATATGCTTCATAGAGTGTAAATCATGAAAATAACCATATGGATTTGAGGAAAAATAAAGAACATGATGAACATTACTATCTTGAATCAAAGATGTTATAACATACCCACAAGAATTTTGAATCACCACCAACAAACAATAACACACACATAATCAATTTAATCAAAACCCAAACTAGTGAAGACAATGGAATGGGAGACTTACTTGATGAAAGAGAAAGAATAAAGTAATGTTGATGTGCTTATGGGTGAAGGAAATGGGAGGATTAGAATGGGTTTCAAGAAAATTTTGAAATGAGGGGAAAATTGAAGAGTGAATAGAGTGTATCATGAGAAAGAGTGTGGGTGAAAGAGTGGAAAAACATGGGCATGTGGTGTGTTAAATAAAAGAGGAAAAGTGAACATATCTGTCACGATCCACAACCAGTGGAAATTCCCACGACCCTTGGATCTTGCTGTCCATGGCCCATTTGTTATTTTTATTTTACCCACTACACCTGTTGAGAACCCACGACCCATGGAGTTCTCTGCCCTCGGATGGCAAACCTCCAAATTGGTTTTGTTGGATCATTGAGAGCAAGGAGGGCTTCAATTCAAAGTTGTTCGCCTCAATGGTTGGCCTTGTGATGCTAGGCCTCCTACTCATTGCATTAGGTGCTGCAAAATCACGAAGGGCTCGGTTATCAAGATTATCCATTGGCTCTTCGGTATTTGAACTCGAAGTTTGTTTCTTGCTTTATTCAAGGTGCTTCCGAAGTGCTCTGATTTTACGGAGGGTCTTTTCAATTTTTGGATCAAAAATATGTTCAAAGCTGCGACTCCTTTGCATAAATTGACCTACACAATCCACAAAAACACAACGAAACCCGAGTGTAATTCTGCAAAAAAATAGAAACCAAAAACAGAAAAATTATACAGAAAAACTAAAAAATAAACAAGTCTAGTCTAGTCTAATCAAAAACACCGCTTAGCCAATATTAGGGGAAACACAATCCCCGACAATGGCACCAAAAACCTGATAGCCAACCGCAAGCGCACGAGGTATCGTGTAATAAAAAGTTATCGTTCCCATAAGGATTGTGTCCAAGTACCAGTTTTATCAGCGATTTGATTATCTAGACCAATGGTTTAATTTTAATAGAAATTTAAATTGAATTAAAATTAAAGATACCAAAAGAAAACACAAAGCTATTCATGGTGAAAATCAAGGTACTTAATTGAAAACAATCAAGATTAAGTTCTTGGGAATTAAAAGGTTCACATGTCGTTACCAAGTTTCAATGTAATTCAATTTCCCCATTTAAGAAATCTAATTTCCTAAGGCGAGTTTTCCAAATTTAATTAGTGACTTTCTCTCGAAACCTCACAACGTACCTAATTACTGAAGAACCGCGTTCAATTTGTTAATTAGATCCCTTACGCTTTTTGAAAACCCGGTTATCCCTCAAAGAGCTTTGTTTACTGTCATAACCCAAATCCCTAGGTTCAATTTCATGTGATTCAAACCATATGCCAATATTTCGATTACCTACACCGGTGATAATCATCTACACTTATTTCTAAGCCTGTATAAGTATTAAACATACATAAAATTGAATAAGAAACATGATTCATAAATGGAGAAACAAAGAACATCTCAAGTTTGGTTTAGAAACATGCTACCCCCTAATCCCAAAAATGGAGTTTAGTTCGCCATAAGGAAGATGATTACAATACCATAAATCAGAAATTCAATCTCAAACATGAAGGAAATCTTAATTATAAAACAAGGGTTTGGATAAGAATTAGAGTTCTCACTTTTAGTCCTAATCCAATGCCCCAAAATCTGAAGATTCGATGCCCTTCTCGTTGATTCTTAAAAATCCTCTCAAAAATCTCCTCCAAGAAGCTCTCAATTCTCACCCAAAACTGTCTTGTGCCTCTATGTGTCCGTTCCCACATGTTTTTGCCCTTTTTCTTCTTTTAAAATTTTACAAAAACTAAAGGTAACTTCTACAACGTGTGAAATCCACTAGCAGTGGGAAAATCCACTAGCAGTGGATCGCACTGTGTAACACCCAAAATGCCTAAAATTAAAAACTGGGCAAAAACCACTGGCAGTGATAAAATCCACGGCCAGTGGGTTTTTTGGCAGGGAGATCCACGACCAGTGGGAAATTCCACTGGTAGTGGTTTTCTCTGTCTCAATTTTGTCACTTTCTCCAGCGTGTTCCACGGCCAGTGTTTTTCCCACTGGCAGTGGTTTTCTCTTAACCTTGGCAAATCTACGTTTTGAGGGTGTTTTTGGGTTCTGCAGTACTTTCTTTGGTACGTTCTTCTTCCATTGTTAGGCCGGCTTCAATCTTGGGTCTTCTACAAACTCAAACTCTTCCTATTTGTATCATCACATTCAAAATCTTTCAAATCCTTTTGCTAATAGATTTATCTTATGTCTGTAAAAGACAACTACCCAAGTAGCATGTGTGGAAATAGAAGAAATACCATGGCAATTAGGGAAAAATAAGATGAAAATAAACTAAAATTAAAACTAAATGGACCCTAAAACTAATGCAAACTAAACTCTTATCATGAAGATAGAAGGTGAAACACAGAAGTTTGAATTGAAGGCCTTACCTTCTCATCTGAAATATGTCTTTCTGAAGAATGATAGTCAAAAACCAATGGTAATCAATAGCAGGTTAACCAAGTCAGAAAAGGAGAAATTGATTGAAGTATTGAGAAGAAATAAGGGAGTAATTGGATGGACTTTGCAGGATTTAAAAGGAATCAGTCCTTCGTACTACATGCATCGAATTTTCATGGAACAAGGGTATAAGCCTAATGTATAGCCTTAGAGAAGATTGAATCCAACAATGGAAGAAGTAGTGAAGAAGGAAGTGATGAAATTACTTAAAGTAGACATCATTTACGCAGACATGATTTACCCTATTTCAGATAGTGCTTGGGTAAGCCCAGTTCAAGTAGTTCCTAAGAAAGGTGGCATGACTGTAATTTAGAATGAGAAGAATGAATTGATTCCAACAAGAACAGTCAGTGGATGGAGAATATGTATCGATTACAAAAAACTCAATCAAGCCACTAGAAAAGATCACTATCCCTTACCTTTTATGGATCAAATGCTCGAAAGGTTGGTAGGTCAAGCATATTATTATTTTCTGGATGGATATTCAGGTTACAATCAGATAGTTGTTGCTCCAGAAGATCAAGAGAAGACTACTTTTACATATCCCTTTGGTGTTTTTGCTTACAGAAAAATGCCTTTTGGACTATGTAATTCTCCAGCTACTTTCCTAAGATGCATGTTTGCAATATTTGCTGATTTGATTGAGAAATGCATTGAAGTATTCATGGATGATTTCTGTGTTCGGATCATCATTTGATCACTGCTTGGCCAATCTTGATACTGTATTAAAGCGGTGTGTGAAAACAAATCTAGTTCTGAATTAGGAGAAATGTCATTTTATGGTTACAGAAGGTATTGTGCTAGGTCACAAAATCTCTTGCAGAGGAATTGAAGTGGACCCAGCAAAGGTTGAAGTAATTGAAAAACTCCACCGCCGGTTAATGTGAAGGGAATTAGAAGATTCTTAGGATGTGCAAGTTTTTATGGATGATTCATAAAAGATTTCTCAAAGATCGCAAAGCCACTCAGTAACCTTTTGAATAAGGATACTTCTTTTCATTTTGATGATTCTTGTTTAATTGCTTTTGATTCATTAAAACAAAAATTGGTTTTTACTCCTATAATAGTTGCTCCTGATTGGAAACTTTAGTTTGAACTAATGTGTGATGCTTGTGACTATACTATAGGAGCAATTCTTGGTCAAAGGAAGTCGAATATTTTTCATGTTATACATTACGCTAGTAAAGTTCTTAGTGAAGCACAAATAAATTATGCAACAACAGAAAAAGAACTTTTAGCAGTACTGTATGGCTTAGACAAATTTCGACCTTACTTGATGAGATCCATAGTTATTTTCTATACTGATCATGCAGCTTTAAAATATCTGTTGAATAAACCCGACTCGAAGCCTAGATTGCTTCGATGGATTTTACTTTTGTAGGAATTTGATCTTGTTATCAGAGACAAGAAATGAAGCGAGAGTTTCATTTCAAATCATCTTTCTAGACTCTCCAATAAAGTAGTAACAAATACTTAGCCTGAAATAGATTATGCTTTTCCTGATGAAAAGTTGTTGTTGGTTCAAGAAAGACCATGGTTCGTGGATTTAGCAAATTTTAAGGCAACCGAAATCATGCCTAATGATCTCATCTGGCAACAGAAGAAGAAATTCTTGAAGAAAGCTTGCCAATATATTTGGGATGATCCATACTTGTTAAAAATTGGATTAGATGGTATCTTGAGAAGATGTGTATCTTAGGGAGAGGCACGAAGCATTCCGTGGCATTGTCATAATTCAGCCTATGGAGGCCACTTCAATGGAGAAAGAACTGCAGCTAAAGTGTTGCAATCTAGTTTCTATTGGCCTTCATTACTTAAGGATGCCCATATTCATGCCTTCATTGTCAGAGAATAGGTGGAATTTCAAGAAGAAATGAAATACCTCTGAATACTATCCTAGAATTTGAAATCCAAGTGGTCTGGAAAATTGAAATCCAAGTGGTCTGGACCTTTTCTAATCAAAGAAGTCAAATCTTATGGAGTTGTAAAGTTACAGGATCCTTTTTCAAAAAGAACTTACACTATTAATAGGCAGAGACTAAAGCCATATCTTGGTGGTGAAGTGGAGAGACTTACCATGCTCATCCACTTGCATGATCCCTGAAATTTTTAAAAGGTGTCAAGCTAATGATGTAAAACAAGTGCTTCCTGGGAGGCAACCTAATGTTTTATTGCTCTCTGTATGATTTTTGTGTTTTGTATATGAATCATAGGTTTAGTTATGTTCATGCTATGTTTGATGCATTGATGATTGAGTGAGAAGTAATGGGAAAGAATGGAAAATTTATAGGAAGGTGATGTTTATATATTGGATGACATGATTGTTAAAATTGTTGCATGAATAATAATAAGTGTGATGAATGGTGATAAAAGATTGAGTTCATGTTTCTTTTGGTGCGCCTTTGTCAAAATGCAAGATTGGATCATATAATCATGGATTTGTCTGAAAATTGATATGGAGTGCAATGAATTGCTAGTTGAATTCATGATGATTAAAGGGATAAGATTGAATCATTCAATTCATCTTTGTGAGTGCCTTAAATAGTGATCCAAAGTTGCTTAATAAATGTCAAATGGTCAAGTTTTATACACTTGGAAGGGACTCAATCAGGTTCATTGTTAAAAATTTCATAAAAAGCAGAAAGGTATTGTTTCGCTCAAGCGAAACCATAATCGCTTAAGTGAAATTGACAGTTCACTGCACTAAATGCTCATAAATGCCATTCTGTTAAAATCTCTTAAGCGATGTGGCCATTCGCTCAAGCAAAATTGTGAAAGTTCATATACGCTTAGCTCAAGCTTATTTCACCCAAGCGAATTCATGTTAAAAGCATACTGGATAAAAATTGCCTAAGCAAAATACCTTCGCTTAAGCGAGTCATAAGTGAAATTGGTTCTGTTGAAATTTGGCTTAGGTGAATTATCTTGGCTTAAGTGAGGGAAAGTGATGAAGTATCAGGGGCTAAGTTTATTTGGCTCGCCCAAGTGATTGTTGCTTTGCCTGACCGAATTTAGGGCAAAAACATTCTATTTAATTTTTGCCTAAGCAAGATAGGAATAGCTTAAGCGAATATAATTCCAATGCTTACTGTCAAATTTTAGCCTAAGCGACTCCCATCCACTCAAGCGGAAACAAAGATGAAGTATCAGGGGGTGTTTTTCAAGTCTATCGCCTAAGCGATTTTTAGCTCGCCTGAGCGACTATATTTTGAAATGATTTTGTGAAAAATTGGCTTAAGCCAGAACCGTCGCTTAACCGAGCTTAATTAACAATAGATTCTGTCTAATTTTCGCCCGAACCAGATTAAGTCGCTTGAGCAAAAGGTGACCCCTGATGTTCAGTGTCTAAGCTCGCCCAAGCGAGTAGTTGTCACTTAAGCAAAAGGATGCGAGAAACATTTTTTATGACTTTTAAAAACAAAAAGAATGGTTACATTCCCATTCTCTTCAAAAAGAAAACCGTTCTTCTTTCTCTCTTCCTCGTGAGTGACAAGCCCTAACTCCCGCATCTTCTTCCTTGAGCTTTTCTTCTCTTTTATTGTTACTCAAGTAAGTTTCCTTTTTCTCTTCTCTTTCTCTTCCCTTCCACATTGTGAATTTTTCTACTTCTCTCACTCTTTCCTCTCTTCTCTCCATTATGCTCTGTATCTCTTGTGAAGTTAAGAAAATGGTTTGTATGAGCTTATAACCTATTTTAGATATTTTGGATGATGTATAAAGTGTTTGAAACTATAAGAGCAAGCTACGTTCTATCTTAGATGATTGTGCTCATTATCTTTGGATGCTCTATTTTCTTTTTGTGAAGCCTTTATCGAAATGGGTGTTCTATTTCTAAAATGTTAGTAGTTGTTCAAATTTATAGCTGGAAGTTTATTGCAAATGAGCAATCTGTTTTGTACCTTGCATGATATTTAGGTACCTAGCTATTTTTCTCTTATGAATGATATTTGATAACATGCATGTTGTTTCTTTTCTTATGGTAATGTAGCTGTTTGGTTTTCTTAAACTGCATTTTTTTCTCATGATTGAAGTTGTAATGAGAGAACCAATTTAACAATTAAGGGCTGTTTTTACATAGTATTGATGAGGTTGGTTTATCAAATTATAAGTTTTGGTAGGTCGTCCATATGCTTTTTCACTTGTTGTAAATTTTGAATTATGAATTGTATTGGGATATTTTGAGTTTCAGGATGGCTAAGACTAAAACAACAGGACCAGCTTCCCCACCTACCAACTTAAGCTCTTCCAACCCATCTCATAAGGAGCGTGCCAAAAGGCAATGCACCTTCGAGCCTTCTCCACCAGAAATAAGAGATTCAAAGACAAAGATAGAGCGAAGAGATTCGAAGACATTCAACATTGGAACTTTATCACCGAGAGAAGAGTTGATATTAGACGAGGGGAGTGTTATGAGTTTATAAGCATTCTACAGAATAGGAAATGGCTAAGGTTAGCCAATCTTGGTCCTCAGTTTGACCTTCATATAGTAAGGGAGTTTTATGCCAAAACCTTCCACACCTTCCATGATGCATGGGTATTCCTCGAGAATCTTCATCTTTCCCTTAGGCTGAGGAGTTTCAATTGCAGGATTAGTGTTCTGCACAACGATAGGGCGAGGTATCACATATCTATAAGGATAATTATACAGTAATCGGAAGTAAAGAGAAAGTAGTGTCTGTTATGAGGGATTTGGCTAGGTCGAACCTTGTGGGTTTGGGATAAGCTAAGCTGTTTAAGCTGCAAATGATTGAGTGTTCTGAGAGGTCTATGGACTCAATACCTGATTAACCGATGGAGTATATATTTGGGTAGGATTCTGAACTTACAGATTTATTGCAGGAATTGCATTCCTATCTTGTGGACCCGGGATGACAGGAGGAAAATATCTAGGAGGTAAACCAAACTGCGGAAAGGGTATGATGTTACCATCCTGATCGGTGAAAGTTTGAAGAGGCATGTGTAACATCCTGTGTAATTATTAGACTCTAAAATATGCAATTAAACTCAATTTAAGTCAAATTGACTTTTAATAATGTGATAAATACCAAAAACTCAACCCATGATATAAGAAAGTTTAAAGAAAAATTTTTCAGCACGTCGGCTTCTTACACACTGCCCAGTAATTTATGTCAAATTAGACTTACACAACTCCAATCGAGATGAATCTAACTGGTATACCTCCATAACATAAATACCAACAAATGTTATGAAGAAGTCAAGGGCCAATTATGCCCTAAAGACTGCCTAACTCATGAAATTATAAAATCAGCCTGGCTGAAATTTTCAGCCTGAACACCCTGTAGTATTTAGGCATAACTTGAGCTACCAATCTTTGATTGACGCGATTCTGGTGGCAAAACAACTATGATAAAATTATCTACAAATTTTGTGAAGAAAGCAAAAACTAGATAGCTTGAGTGAGAATTCGACAATTACAACACTTGATCAGCTTGCTCAAGCAAAAATACTTTCGCTTGAGCAAAAATTTAGCAGAAACCACTCATTTGACACTCGCTTAAGTGAGAATTTGACAGAATACGCCCCTAAAACCATACATTAATTCTTGGTTGAGCAAAAATTTCAGCACATAACCCACTAATCAACTTCCAACCTACCTATTTTTCCCGTTTCAACATTAATTGCTACAAAACTTCATGGGCCATATGTTTTCACCATTACGGAACTGTTGGCGTAGTCCATTTTTCAAAGTTCCATCGTATGAGTAAGATATGTATAAAACTACAGTTTGCATAATTTGAAGTTATCTAAGGCTCTAAGACCAAATCTAAAGCAATTTAACTCAAATCAAAGCTTTACACAATTTCTAAATGACTCAAGAAACCTATGTAGCCTATCTGGGGATCCTGAATCCCTTCAGATTTCCATTTCACTAGTCTAGTTACTTGAATTTTCATGAATTTCAACAAGAATCTTATATCATTTCTTCCAAATCTCCTTTCTAGTGCTTCTATAGAACTCAATACTTTTATCCCCAATCATCTAACATACGATAAATTCTGGCTATAACTCATGTCATCCCTACCCATATGCATTAACAACCATAATTGGCTCTGTGCCATAACAATATACCAACAAACAACACCAACATATATATATATATCTTACCTTATGAAAACACTTGGCATCAGAACCATGCTAGCATGCCTACATTCACAACATCATATAATTCATAATCACTATATCCATACACATAGATATTTATATATATCAATTTCGTCATACTTAGCTACTTGGCATCAACATATAATCCCATGCAAACTTATACCCATAAGACAACACATACATAATTAAAGTACTTCATTAAATCTCTAACACAACATAAACAAAATTCCCAACTCAATTATAATAGAATCACTATGTTCGCTACACATTACTACCCCACACTTGCAGTCGCGTTCCTTGGCATTGGTTCCCCCCTTGTGACCTCATTTAGTACTCGCCTTCGTGGTGTCCATCAAAACCTGCTATCAATCACTTAAACCACAATAAAAGGGGGTGAGTGACTGGAATTAAGAATTAACATAGAACTGTATAACATACACCAAGAAAGGCGTAATCTAGCTACATTCCTAGTTAAAAGCAATATTTATTCTTCTTCTTCTATATCACACCTTTACCTACCACTCTAATCACCTTGCTTCTTTTTTCATTATAATTAATATCAATTGAATAATAATATTAATTACTCCTATTAAAATCATCGACATATATACCATTACAATTTATTTGTTTCATTCCGCATAACACATCATATATATATATAAGCATATCTTATCAAACATAAAATCATTTACAACATAAGCTTCGATTTACTTTAATAATGCAAAATCATCACATTAATACTTATATGGATATCATCCCAAATCAAGGCATGTAAAACATAACTAACTCCTAAACAGATAATATGATGCCCTAGTATCCAAATACTAAAACGATTGACCTTCAGTTGAGGGTCCTACTAGACACCTTGTGAACCCAACTTGGTTCACCGAGCCCGACTTGGATCTCCACCTCAACCACTGGGTCGTACTTGACCACTAGGTAGCTTAACTAGGTCCTACTTGACCACGGGAGCCAAAAGCGAGGGGCGAAATATACCGTCGGCCGTCCCACACCATATAATCATATACGTTTAATTACTTTCTTTAATTTTATATTCAAATGCTATAAAAGTCTCATCTTTTAATTATTCAGGGTGGCCACACAGACCAAGCCCCAAATATAACATCATACCATGACATAGCATCACCTCATCAATAATCAATAGTGATCGCAACTCTCCATTATCATATACAACAATATGATTAACGCCATTTACACAGTCTCTTAATATACCTTTTGCACATTCGAAGTCATAATCACATCATCACATCATACATACACATACCAATATTATCGATACATTATGTCATTACTTTATCATTGACCATCAACACAAAATCATCATCATTTTCAACTCAACAATATATTCTAACAAAGATCATCACATCCGCCTTTTCTATTGTTAATACTTATAATCGCGATATAAATTTACATATACCCCCTTATCTTACCAGTTTCCTTTATTTTAGATTATGATTCCATATCGACTCATACAACTTCATTTTCATTTTCGTATAATTATCCCCATAATTTATCACGTTGTATTTTATCTCTCTATCAATCACTCACCTCACCTACACACACACACACATATATATATATATATATATGTATAAACATAAAAATATATATACACGCCTAACTAATTTGAACTCACCATTTATATTATGATCTATTATTCCTATTTTTTTGCCTTTGCTTTACACCGCCTTACATTTCTAATATAAATTATTCACTACCACTAGCTTTTAATTTTTCTTAACATTACAACAACTATTACCAATAACCCCTTGTCAACCTATTACTTTATCTTACTTTCTCCATCTTTAATGTTTCCAATTACTCTTGTTCGACATAATTTCATAACTTGTCATAGATTATTAAAATTAATTTAAAGCAATCAGGACATTTCTTACCCCCCAATGGCGCAAAAAAGTTTCTACATTAACCTTAAACTAAGCACACCCTCCTTACCTCGATTCCAAGCCTCTGTGAGTTGTTTTTTGTGTCGGTCATGACCCACGGTCAAATTGTTCACTGATTCGCTTCCACTCTTGATGTAGGAGTTTCTTCTAAGCTCCTTAAGAAAGGGTGGATCTAGGATTTTTCCTTCTTCAACCTTCAAGCCAAGGTAATATTCTTCTTCTTCAAGAGGGAAACCAAAACACAAAATGAAAATAACTCTAGAGAAGTTGAAGGAATTGGAAGTAGAAGAAGGTGGAAGTGAAAGGGAAAAAGGTGGAAGTGGAAGGTGGAAACCAAATGAATAGGAAAGGAAGGGTTGGAGGCCACTCCCAAGAGAGGGAGATAACTCCTAATATCACCACCAAGGAGGGAGAGACCCTTTGGATAAGAGTTTGCAAGAGCCTCACAAATCCTAGAGAGAAGGAGGAGAATCTCTCACTAAAATTTTACACTCAAGGTGTCAAAATCTCAAAATGAATTAATGTATATCATTTTACAAAAGGAGAAGCCTTTATATAGGCTTAGGGGATTTTGGCTAAGGCATGGAAATGGGCTTGGCTAAATGGATCCTAGGCCCAAATCTAAGAATTAGGAAAAGAGATGGCCTATACATAACCCAATGTGAGAGTACATGGTCCTAAAGTGACCAATTGGCCTAGTAAGACCTAAATAAAGCCTAAATGACTAGAGAATCTAATTATGACCTATATTACAAGATGAATACAAATAGATCCTTAAAGTATCTCCATTGGGCTTAGGCCCATTAAACAAAGAGATGAAGGAAGATAGGGCTTTATGGATGGTCTCCTTGCTTTTCTTGGACTTGGCCCTTGTGAGGGGCCCTTTGTAAGCCTCTAGTCCTTTGTCCAAGATGGTGTATGGGTCCTCATTTTGGATGTCCTCATTATGCTTCCCTTCTTTTAAAGAGTTTGTCCTCAAATCTAAGGCATCATCCTCTTCATCTAAATCAAAAGGAGATAAGTCAAATACATTAAATGAAGTACTTATACCATATTCCCTGGGTAAATCAAGGACATAGGCATTATTCCCCATTTTCTTGAGTATTTGGAAAGGTCCATCACCCCTAGGGCCGAGTTTGGATTTTCTCAAGTTTGGAAATCTCTCTTTTCTAAGATGTAACCAAACCCAATCCTCAACTTCAAAGGTGACTTCCTTTCTCTTCTTATTAGCACAACGAGCATAGTGTTCATTCTTAGTTTGTATTTGGTTTTTAACCTTATCATGAAAATCTTTGATAAACTTGGTCTTTCCCTCTCCATCCATGTGCAGCACAGAATCAGAAACATCAATGGGCAAAAGGTCCAAGGGAGTGAGAGGGTTAAAATCATAAACAACTTCAAAAAGACTATGCTTAGTTATGGAGTATTATACCCCATTATAAGAAAATTCAATGAGGGGAAAACACTCATCCCAAGATTTAACATTTTTATTCACTAAGACTCGAAGTAGTTGAGAAAGGGTCTTGTTTACTACCTCAGTTTGGCCATCTGTTTGAGGATGACAGGTGGTAGAAAAGAGAAGCTTTGTTTCTAGCCTTGACCAAAGAGTTTTCCAAAAATGGCTTAGGAATTTGGTGTCCCTATCAGAAATGATAGTTTTAGGAACACCATGAAGTCTTACAATTTCCTTAAAGAAGAGTTTAGTAATATGACTAGTATCATCTACCTTATGACAAGGGATGAAGTGAGCCATCTTACTAAACCTATCCACCACTACAAAGATAGAATCCATTCCCCTTTGGGTCCTGGGCAAGCCTAACACAAAATCCATAGATATATCAATCCAAGGTGCACTAGGTGTAGGCAAGGGAGTATACAAACCACTAGGTGAAAGTTTAGATTTAGCTTTCCTACATACTATACACCTAGGGCAAAGTTTTTGTACATCTTTTCTCATTTTAGGCCAATAGAAGTGTTTATGTAAAATGGCTAATGTTTTGTCTCTTCCGAAATGGCCCATTAAGCCTCCCTCATGGCTTTCTCTAAGTAGAAGATCTCTTAAAGAGCTCCTAGGAATGCAAAGTCTATTGGCTTTAAAGAGATAGCCATCTAGAATGTAGAATCCTTTATGAGATGAAGAAATGGAAGATGAGTTGAAAATGGTTGAAAAATCAAGATCACTTGGATACAGCGTCCTAATCTCATCAAGTCCAATAACTTTGGCTCCAAGAGAGGTAAGTAAAGAGTGCCTTCTTGATAAAGCATCGGCCACAATATTAGATTTCCATTTTTGTACTTGATGACATATGGAAATTGTTCCAAGAACTCAACCCACTTAGCATGTCTCTTGTTTAACTTATGTTTCCCTTTAATAAATTTTAGTGATTGGTGATCACTATGGATGACAAACTCTTTTGGGATCAAGTAATGTTCCTAAGTTTGATGGGCTCTAATCAATGCATAGAACTCTTTATCATATGTGGAATAATTAAGGGCTTCCCCATTAAGCTTTTCACTAAAGAAAGCAATGGGGTGACCTTCTTGCAATAAGATAGCTCATATACCTATATTTGAGGCATCACACTCAAGCTCAAAGGTTTTTGAAAAATTTAGAAGTGCCAAAATTAGAGCATAAGTGAGCTTCTCCTTGAGATCTAGAAAGGCTTTCTCTTTCCTTAGCCCCCACACAAAAGGAACATTCTTTTTCACTAACTCATTTAAAGGGGAGGCTAAAGTAGAGAAATCTTTCACAAATCTCCTATAAAAACTTACTAGACCATGAAAACTTCTTACTTCACTCACATTTTTAGGTGTTGGCCAATCTTGGATTGCCTTCACTTTGGAGTGATCTACCTCAACACCCTTAGAAATTACTACAAATCCAAGGAATACAATGTTATCCATACCAAAAGAACATTTTTCAAAATTTGCATAGAGATTGTTTGTTCTTAAGGCAAGCATAACTTGTTTGAGATGGTTTAGATGAGAGGTCATGGTCTTTGAATAAATCAAAATGTCATCAAAGTAGACCACAACAAAATGCCCAATGAATTCCCTTAAAACATGATTCATGAGTCTCATGAAAGTACTTGGTGCATTAGTCAAGCCAAAAGGCATAACTAACCACTCATATAATCCAAGTTTGGTTTTAAAAGTGGCTTTCCATTCATCTCCTTCTTTGATTCTTATTTAGTGATAGCCACTTTTGAGATCAATCTTGGAAAATATAGTAGAACCATTAAGCTCATCAAGCATATCATCAAGTCTAGGTATGGTTATGTTATTTATGGTTCCACAATCCGTACACATTCTCTATGAACCATATTTCTTAGGAACTAGTAAAATGGGTAAAGCACAAGGGCTTAAGCTCTCTCTAATCCATCCCTTAGATAGTAGTTCATTCACTTGGTTTTCTATTTCTAGGCTTTCCCTAGGGTTGCACCTATATACAGGTCTATTTGGAAGACTAGCACCAGGGATTAAGTCTATTTGATGCTCAATGCCCCTAATAGGAGGTAAGCCTTTTGGGATATCCTTAGGGAAAAGGTCTTTGAATTCATTTAAGATGTTTTAAATCCCTTTAGGCAAAGAAGGAGGAGAAGAGCCCATTAAGCACAAAGAAGTGCTAGGGATGTCTTTAGCATACATGATCAAGCATTATTTTTGTGAAAACATATCATGTTTTACATCATATTTATTGGCCAAAAGATTGGCTCTAGAGTCATCATAAATGACAACTCCTTTTCCTTTATCCTCTCTTTTGTCTTTCTTATGTTTTTCTAAATGATTAGAAGAAGAAGATCCTAACTCTCTATCTCTTTTAAGCTTCATTTGTAGTTGATCTTTAGCTACTTGTTATGGAGTTAGTGGGTGTAAAACTATCTTCTTGCCATCTAATTTAAAGGTGAGGGTGTTAGTGAACCCCTCATGGATGACCTTCCTATCAAATTGCCAAGGTCTTCCTAATAACATGTGAGTTGCCTCTATAGGTACTACATCACAATTGACTTTATCTTTATATATGCCTATGGTAAAGTTGATTAAGACTTGCTTATTAACTAACATTTCCCTTTTTTTTATTAAGCCATTGTAACTTATAAGGTCTAGGGTGATCTATTAGTTCTAAGCCCATCTTATTTACTAATCTTTGGCTCACTACATTTACATAACTCTCACTATCCACAATGAGAGAACATAGTTTGTTATTTATGTAACATCTTGTATAAAAGATATTTTTTCTTTGTGTAGTGTCATCTAGCTTAACATGACTACCAAGTAATCTTCTAATCATGTACAGCTCACCATCATCCCCTAGTATATGCTCACTATCATAGGAATCATTACTTGAGTCATCACTTGATGTGTGATTATCAAAATCAGACTCTGATTGACTTGAGTAGGTTCCATTAGTTTTCAAAATCATGGTTCTTTTTATTGGATAGTTGGAAGTAATATGACCTCTACTAAGACATTTAAAACATTTTATGATAGAAGATCTAGAGGATTATGGTTTAGATGTGGATTCATGCTTATCTTTTTAATGCCTAAAGACTTTGCCATTCTTATGCAACTCACTTGGTATTTTGGAAGAAGAATTTCCCACTTCCTTCTCCCTAGGGTTTCTCTCAAACCTACCCTTGTTCTCTTGACCTACCCACTTAGACTTGTAGGCTTTATTCTCCCACTATAGGATTCTCTCTCTTTAAATTGGTACTCTACCTTAGTGCATTGGTGTAGTAACTCTTATATATCAACATGAGGAAAGAGTTATACCCTATTTTTGATGTTCCTATTGAGGCCATGTAAGAACCTATGCATTAGGGTTTCTTCATCTTCTTTTAGATTGACCCTAATCATGGCTATTTCTAAGGCTTTGTAGTAATCTTCTACACTTTTTGAGCCTTGGGTGAGTCTATTTAGCTTTGCTAATAGCTCCCCTCGATAATAGTTAGGAACATATCTTTTTCTTAGGAAGGCTTTTAAATCTACCCAATCATCTATGGGTGGAAATTCATCTCTCTTCCCCTCCTTACATATTTTAGTCCACCAAACTAAGTCATAATTTTGAAATGAAAGAGTTGCAATCCTAACTTTCTTTTCTTCTTTTATTTGATGAGAATTAAACAATTGCTCAACCCTCATCTCCCATTCTAGGTAAGCCTCAACATCACTCTTACCATTAAAGAGGGGAATTTCTAGTTTTACTTCTCTTAAGCCTATGTCTTCTCTTTTATGTTCATGGTGTCTTCTATGTCTAGGTTCATCATCACTATCACTATTGTTATGTCTTTGATTTCTTTGATTTCTATGTCTATTTCTAGGGTTCTCATTATGCTCTAGGTTAGTTAACCTATTGTTGATGTTATTCAAACTATCCATTATATTATGAAGCATAGATTTGTTCTCTCTATCACTAGAAGACATCTTTTAAGGTTGTCAAAGAAATTGGAGACAATGAAAACAAAGTTGTAACCAATCTAGTCAAGGATACTTGATGCAAGGAAAGTATTAGAAAACATACAACAATCCTAAAATACAAGTACTAGGTTTTTATCCTAAGGGGAACAAGAACCTAAGTTGTCTTGTACTAGGTTGTATCCTAGGTTGTAGTACTATGATTAGTTATGCAATACCTAGGTTATCTTTACCTATGTTCCTTATGAAGATCCTAGGATGTAACTAATCAAGTAACTAACCCTAGACAAGGCTAACAAATTCAGTTAACAAAGTAGTTATCTAACAAAATTAGTTCAACTAACTAACTAACACCTAACAAACCCTAACTAGAATTAGTTATTTAGTTATGGTAGTTTGAACTAAATCTAACAACCCTAACTAACAACTAACTTCGGTTATGGATTGATTATTACAACTAAGCAATTCGGTTACAAGTAGTTATGACAACTAGAATTAGTTTTAACTGCTAACTAATTAACCCACTTAGTTAAGACAAGTAACTAATTAATAAAATTTAGTTAAGACCAACAACTAACTAACTACTTCTAGTTTTAACCAACTAACTAATTAACAAACACACAAATACACATACCATTAAAGGCTAGACGAAATTACTTGAGGAAAATTTTAAGAGTCCAATGTCCAATGGGTGTCCAAAATACAAGACAAAATCCTACTACAAAATTTCTAAGAATTCAAATTTTCCTAAGCTTCTAATTAGTACATGGCTTTTGCTTCCTTTACAATGGTGTTCAAATTCTTCTCTTGAAATGTAGAAGCTCCACCACACCTACAAACAATATAAACAACGCCCCACACGAAATTGGTTAGGGTAAAATAGAAACAAAAATCAACACCTCACAAGTGTCTCTCTTAAGTGTATCCCTTCTCTTAGGAATCAAGAGACTCAAGGAATTTCCACACCAATCTCAATTGTCTCAAGATGCTACCCTCAATGGTATAGAGAAGGAAATTATCAAAGAATTATGAAAAAAAGAAAACTCAAGATGACAAAACTTAAGAAGAATGAATGACAAACTAAAAGGCTAAATTGAAGAAAGCTACTCAAATGGATTCTTATTGGATTTTTGATTATGACAAGACCAAAGCAATAAAAAGTTCAAATGAATAAAAGCACACTAATAGATTTTGAAAATGTAGTATGACAAAACAAGACAATCAAACAACTAAAAATGCAAGAACAAAGGGAAGGAAAACCTAAGCGTAGAAACTCTAGAATTGCACTACTAAGCAAGCAAGTCCAATTGTAATGTATCAACTAGCACTACACTTCTTTATGGTTTTGTGATTTAGAAATTAAGACTCAATATGGTGTTTCACTTTTCAATTTTGTTAAAGAGGAACTTTCAAATATTTCTTTTGGTACCCTTTTCTACTATAAGTCTTTAGGGTTTGCTTTTTCCTTTTTGCTTTTGGCTTTTGTCTAGTCTTTCCTCTTTTCTTTTTGCCTTTTACCAATTTGCAAATCTAACACCACTTCTTATGTCAAAACCGCATTCACTTAGCTAGTATACTAAATTCAATTGTTACTCTTTTGCTTAGGGAAAATTGTGCAACTTTCTTCCACAAATATAATGGAAGGTGAATGACTCTTTTTTGACAAATTTTCTTTTATGCTAAATAAGATGCAAAACAAAACTTCAATGTGTCCTAATGTGCTTGAAAATGAAAAATTACCCTAGAAGAAACTAAGATTGGATTACTAACAATCTACAAGATGAGCTAACTTTTTGGAGGGCCTTAAGGTGAGGCCTTCTAACACACAAGGTGGAACCTTTTGGGAGTTAACCAAAGATGCTTGACTTAACTCCACCCACATGGTTTTTAGCACACTAATTGGTTGAAGCAACAAAAATTTCTAGAACACTAGAAAAAGGTTTCAAATGGCATATACAAACACCTATTTGGCTCTAACTTTCAACAAACCAATAACAACCAAATCTAACAACTCAAGACCGAAACATACAAGTGCCTAACTCAGAATTTTGAAAGCCTAAAACAAGATCAGAACATACCAAAACCGAAACTAGAAAGAACAATATGCAAAAATTGAACAACAAGAAGAACTATCACAAAAACTCAAAAGAACTACAACTTTTTATGGTTTCTCTATTTTATCATGGCATCAACAACTTCACTAACATGTACCAAAATTGAAAAGCTATTTAACCAAGAGAATTCAAAATTTAAATGAACAAGGAAGAAGAAGTAAGAAAGAACCTCCCGAGCTCAAGATGATACCAAATGATGTAGGAGTTTCTTCTAAGCTCCTTAAGAAAGGGTGGATCTAGAATCTTTCCTTCTTTAACCTTCAAGCCAAGGTAATATTATTCTTCTTCAAGAGGGAAACTGAAACAAAAAATGAAAAAAACTCTAGAGAAGTGGACGAAATTAGAAGTAGAAGGAGGTGGAAGTGGAAGGGAAAAAGGTGGAAGTGGAAGGTGGAAACCAAATGAATGGGAAAGGAATGGTTGGAGGCCACTCCCAAGAGAGGGAGATAACTCCTAATCTTGCCAACAAGGAGGGAGAAACCCCTTGGATAAGAGCTTGCAAGAGCCTCACAAATCCTAGAGAGAAGGAGGAGAATCTCTCACTAAAAGTTTACACTCAAGGTGTCAAAATCTCAAAATGAATTAATGTGTGTCATTTTACAAAAGGAGAAGCCTTTATATAGGCTTAGGGGATTTCGGCTAGGGCATGGAAATGGGCTTGGCTAAATGGATCCTAGGCCCAAATCTAAGAATTAGGAAAGGAAATGGCCTATACATGACCCAATGTGAGAGTACATGGCCCTAAAGTGACCAATTGGCCTAGTAAGGCCTAAATAAAGCCTAAATGACTAGAGAATCTAATTATGACCTATATTACAAGATGAATACAAATAAATCCTCAAAGTATCTCCATTGGGCTTGGGCCCATTAAACAAAGAGATGAAGGAAGATAAGGCTTTATGGATGGTCTCCTTGCTTTTCTTGGACTTGGCCCTTATGAGGGTCCCTTTGTAAGCCTCTAGTCCTTTGTCCAAGATGGCGTGTGGGTCCTCCCTTAGGATGTCCTCATTAACTCTTGATGCCCACTTCACCTAGCAATCCTCTGACACCTTCTCCACCACCTACGAACGTCGATACACAAACCCATGAACATATTTTCACACCCATTATCATGAAAGTCTATTTTAAACCATGATTAGCTACAAAAATGCAAAAATGACACCATCCCCATGCTTGGGCATATTTGGTCAAGGAGAAGAAGAGAATGGAAATGCAAATTTGACATCACCACTTGTCATAAAAGCCATTTCCAAGCTCTAACTTGCTAAGAAAATGTAAAAACTAGACCCCCACATGTAATGGCACCCTACAGCTAAAGAGAGAAAGCATGGAGGAGAGGGAAAGCTTGAAATTGATAGCACCATAAGACTCACTTTGAAGCCACGATATTGAAAAAGTGATCAATTTAAGATACCGATGCAAAATGGTTCCTCGATTTGAAGCTTCACTCACGGTAATGGAAGAAAATGGAAATGGAAATGGAAATGGACACCCACTGCTTCACTCTCGCATGCGAATGGAAAAGAGGAGGAAGGAAGGGATTTTTCTTTTATAACTTTAATTAAACTTTTACTTTTTAACTCTTTGGTAAATTAAAACTTACCATCACTTATTTATTTTAATTATCAAACTTTAATAGTCACACCTAACTTAATCAATTTTAATTAATTCAATTAATTTCACCACCTTAATTAATGGTAAATTAATTTATAATAATTTTGAAAATTCAAGTTTTAATTTTAAATAATTTATTTATTAATCTTTGTCATTCATTGATAATTAAATTAAATTTACGGGATGTTACAGCATGAGATCAAACAAGCTTGAGAACCATTTGCCCCATGACGAATCATTGGGCCCCTTTTTAAAAAAGAAAAAAAATCTTTTAATTTAAAAGAATGAAAGGTGAAAGGAATGTTGCCCTATTGTTGTAACACCCCCTTATATACATGAGATGTAAAAAAAACTTTTAGAAAGATATACATATTTATCACTCTTTATCTCGTGTATACAAGGATGTATATACATCTGATTTCCTTTGAATTTTGAAAGTAAAAAAGTTTCAAATTATTCAGAATGATAAAATGAACTTTCAGAAAATCATAAGTGATCAAAGATTACAGTATCATATCCAAAGAATAAGGTTGTCGCAACCTGGATCGCGACGGCGTGGCGAAGAGAGAGAATGGGTGGAATGAAACAGGGAGTCGCCACCAACGTTTTTATCCATAGGAAAAACATTGGGAAAAAACTAAGTTCAGTAAAGCACTGGTTAAAAAATTGAAATCCAAGTTCGGGAGTCGGTTACGAGTAGGGAAGGTATTAGCACCCTACATCGCCTGTCAAAGACAGTACCAAGATTGAAAGCACAATATAAATAGCCTTAAATAAAACATGGTTTCTTCCCTTTTACTTGTATTTTGAAAATGATAGAATGGAGTAGAGAACTGTACAGACATAGAATGTTGAAGCGAGGTCAATGGGACGTTTCGTCCGAACTAAGCTCGACTTCGATATGAAACAGAGAGGGTGAGAGAATGCCAATAAGACGTCACGTCTAAATTAAACATCCTCGGGTAAAAAGGATAGGGATAGGGAAGAGATAAGCGGGACGTCTTGTCCTAAGTATCCCTCCCCTATGAATTGTAGCAAGGTTTGAACAAAAACTAGGGGGAAATCAACAAGACGTCACGTCTAAATTGATTTTCACGGAAACGACAAAAAGTAACATCACGAAAGAAACACAAAAAGCAAGGAAATAAATCAGTAAAAGGAAATAATAAAGATGGGCCCGACAGGAGTTAAAGTCCTGCTCCTACGTATTCTTGAATTATCAAGAAATCAGGGTTACGTAGTTCTGAAAATTTTTTTTGACTCGGAACATGATGATGGAAGTCATTGAGATGGGGAACTCATACAAGACGAAGTTCTTCGCACGTGTACGGATCCTAAGGAGATTGTGTAGACGGAAGTGTTCCCGTACGACACTGTTAAAAAATGGAAATTTTTAGGCTAGAAAACAAAACATGTGCAAAACTTATTACTTATTTTTTATTATTATTTTATTATTTTTTATTATTTTTTATTATTTTTTATTATTTTTTTTTTAAAAAGCATACTATATTTAAAATAACATGGAAATGAAAAACTTGGAAATGAAATGAAACTTGCTGGAAGAAGAAATGAAACTACATAATAACAACTACAAAGAAAAGAGAAGAAAAGAAAAGAACATACTAACCTGGAAATAAAAAAAAAAACTTGCTGGAAGGTGCAACAGAGAAGAGGAGAAAATGGAAATAGGGAGCAACGGGAGAAGCAGAAAAGAAAACCAATGCCCTGCTTCTGCTTGATTCATCCCTATTTATAGCCAAGGAAAGACTTTGCTTTTCCATTTAATAATCTTAATGGAGCCATGATCCTTGCATAATTGGTGTAGTGGAGCATTATCATGTCTGCTTAGTGGTGAATGATTAACATGGTGTGATGCAAGGATGTCCCATTCAATCTGGAACTCAAATTTGAACTAAATGAATAGATTCATTTTCCAAATGAATAGATTCATTTAGTGTATTTGTTCATAAGAATTGAAATGAATTGATTCATGGAAGAAATGAATAGATTCATGGTGATTAATCATTGATTTTCCATGTGCCCAGTCGCATGAATCGATTCAAAAATCATATCCTGGGCCATAATTCACGTGTGAATCGATTCAAGTGGGCTATGAATCGATTCAAACCACTTGAAATTGAATTTTTGGGGCTGTTTCACGCATGAATCGATTCATGCATGTGTTGAATCGATTCATGATGCTATTTGGTGCTTTTTCATTCTCCTTTTTACATATCACAAACTTGCTCGCGTATTTGAGGGATGATGCGTGCCAAATTTGAAAAAGAGTCCAGCATGAAAGTTGTAGATCTTTCTCTTAGCTTTAATTTGATATATGGCACAAAAATTTTCATCAAGAAACGAGGGAGATATGGCCCATCTATGAAAACTGCTCCAGATTGTGAAGGAAATACATTTGCAAGCAAAATAAATTCACTGGGCAAAATGGGTGGAGAATTAGCTTTTGTGTCCTGCATAAAGTTTGTAGATCTCTTTGATGTGGAGCCATAGAAAAAAGAATGGGGTCATTTCAGTATCATATGAGGGAGATATGAATTTTTTCTTAAAGATGTGCAGAGCAGTCATGAAACTGGAGCAAGTCTAGGAAGATTATTAAAACTGTATCAATTGGTAAGGATTCAGCCTTCAAGGTCTTCACAAAAGTCGTAGACAATTTTGTTACGAAAATTTAGAGACCGGGTTTACGCAAATCAAAGATCGTATGAAGGAGTTATGAATTTTCAAATGAACCATGCGCATGAAAGAGTGCTCAAAAGATGGAACTGTACCAATTGGCCGGACAAAAAGAGGTGTTCACAGATGCCCCTCTTTACTTCTTTTTCACAAAAGAAACATGAAGCTTCTGTGTTTTTGAAGTGAAAAGGAAGTAAAGATATGAACACCGATGTAGGGGGCCAAGTGGGACCTCTTGATCGGTATGGCAACTGATGGTGTGGGCAATCACGAGTTAATGTGACCTCTTTTTCTTAAAAACGAGCATTCTCCACTTCTGCTTCTCTTCTTTTCTCCTCTCTTTTTTTTGTTTTTTGTTTTTTTTTTGAACTCTGAATTGACCAGGAAAAATTCTTTCAGTGAGAAGATCAGGATTGATCCCCGGTAGACTAGAAGGTAAAGGGTGCCTGCATAGGTGAACGGAAAGTAAATGGGTGCCTGAATAGGCGGACAGGAAAGTGAAGGGTGCCTGAATAGGAGGACAGGAAAGTAAAGGGTGCCTGAATAGGCGGACGGAAAGTAAAGGATGCCTTGATAAGCGACTGGAAATGCCTTGATAGGCGAACGGAAAGTAAAGGATGCCTTGATAGGCGACTGGAAAATAAAGGATGCTTTGATAGGCTACTGGAAAATAAAGGATGCCTTGATAGGCGGCTGGAAAGTAAAGGATGCCTTGATAGGCGGCTGGAAAGTAAAGGATGCCTTGATAGGCGACTGGAAAGTAAAGGATGCCTTGATAGGCGACTGGAAAGTAAAGGATGCCTCGATAGGCGGATGGAAATAAAGGATGCCTTGATAGGCGATTGGAAAGTAAAGGATGCCTTGATAGGCGACTGGAAAATAAAGGATGCCTTGAGAGGCGACTGGAAAATAAAGGATGCCTTGAGAGGCGAGATGAAAGTAAAGGATGCCTTGATAGGCGGATGGAAATAAAGGATGCCTTGATAGGCGACTGGAAAGTAAAGGATGCCTTGATAGGCGACTGGAAAATAAAGGATGCCTTGAGAGGCGACTGGAAAATAAAGGATGCCTTGATAGGCGACTGGAAAGTAAAGGATGCCTTGATAGGCGGATGGAAATAAAGGATGCCCTGATAGGTGACTGGAAAGTAAAGGATGCCTTGATAGGCGACTGAAAAGTAAAGGATGCCTTGATAGGCGACTGGAAAGTAAAGGATGCCTTGATAGGCGACGGGAAATAAAGGATGCCTTGATAGGCGACTGGAAAGTAAAGGATACCTTGATAGGCGGCTGGAAAGTAAAGGATGCCTTGATAGGCGACTGGAAAATAAAGGATGCCTTGATAGGCGACTGGAAAATAAAGGATGCCTTGATAGGCGACTGGAAAATAAAGGATGCCTTGATAGGCGGCTGGAAAGTAAAGGGCGCCTTGATAGGGGGCTGGAAAGTAAAGGGTGCCTTGATAGGCGGCTGGAAAGTAAAGGGTGCCTTGATAGGTGGCTGGAAAGTAAAGGATGCCTTGATAGGCGACTGGAAAGTAAAGGATGCCTTGATAGGCGACTGGAAAATAAAGGATGCCTTGAGAGGCGACTGGAAAGTAAAGGATGCCTTGATAGGCGGATGGAAATAAAGGATGCCTTGATAGGCGACTGGAAAGTAAAGGATGCCTTGATAGGCGACTGAAAGTTAAAGGATGCCTTGATAGGCGACTGGAAAGTAAAGGATGCCTTGATAGGCGACTGGAAAATAAAGGATGCCTTGAGAGGCGACTGGAAAATAAAGGATGCCTTGATAGGCGACTGGAAAGTAAAGGATGCCTTGATAGGCGACTGGAAAATAAAGGATGCCTTGATAGGCTACTGAAAAATAAAGGATGCCTTGATAGGTGGCTAGAAAGTAAAGGATGCCTTGATAGGCGTCTGGAAAGTAAAGGATGCCTTGATAGGCGACTAGAAAGTAAAGGATGATTTGATAGGCGACTGGAAAGTAAAGGATGGGGGAGCTAACAGGACGTCTCGTCCAAATTAGCTCACTGGTTGCAGGAAATGTAAAGGTTGGGGGAGCTAACAGGACATCTCGTCCAAATTAGCTCACTGGACCTAAAGGCTCAGGGTGATGCCCCAGTTTGACATGACTGAAAGAATTGCTCTTTGACTGAAAGAGCGTGATCCTGGGGTGATTCCCCCCAGTGTGAGATGGTTTGAAGGAATCTTGGGGAAAGGCCAGAATAAAAGAAATCTGGGGAGATGCCCCAGTTTGAAGGTTCTTGAAAGAATCTCGGGGAATCATCCCCTGTGACTGTAGGAGGAGAGACATGGGGAATCGTCCCCTTGATTACGAAAGGAGAAACATGGGGTGATGCCCCGGTTTGACATGATTTAAGAGAATCTTAGGGAATCGTCCCCTTGACGGTAAGAGGAGGAACATGGGGAATCGTCCCCTTGATTGAGAAAGGAGAAACATAGGGTGATGCCCCAGTTTGACATGATTGGAGGGATTCTTGGAGATTGGCTAGAACAAAAGAAATCTGGGGAGATGCCCCAGTTTGAGGTGATTTGAAGGTTGTTGGGGACTACCCCTTGAATGAACAAAAGAAATCTGGGGAGATGCCCCAGTTTGAGTGGTTTAGGAAATGTATTTCTACTAGGGAAGGATTGATGGTTCGGGGTGCTACCTCTTTGGGTGAAAGAGAATGAACCAGGGGGTGATGCCCCAGTTTGATTTGTCTAGGAAGTGTAGTTCCACTGGAGAAGGATTGATGGCTCGAGCATCGCCCCTTGATTGGGAAAGGAAAATCTGGGGTCCACCTGGTACGTGTGGATTTACTGAAAGAAATGCGTTGGCCCCTTTTAGGGAGAATTCTTCTAAGCCTGATTAGAAAATGTCCTTATTGGTGGGAGAAGATGATCTGAATTGTAGGCTCACTGGGGAAAATTTGGTGATTCTACTGGGGGGAAAGAATTTTGCTGGAAACTATCCTTAGGCTTGGGAAGGAGATACGTTTGATTGTCAGAATGTGTTAGGTAGAATCCTTGGAAGGGAGTTTGAAAAAGTGTCAGCTTTGGCAGTTGAGGAAAAAGACTTTGAGAGGTGCCAGCTTTGGCGATTTGAGGAAGGAGTTCTGAGGAGTGCCCACTTTGGCGATTAAGGAGAAGACTTGAAGGACTTGATTAAGGTGTTAATGCCTGGCATAACTGTCTGTGAGATAACCTGCATAAAATGGTAAGTAGTGCAAAGATAAGTTCAAAAAAAAACTGGGTAGGTCCTGTGAAACTGCGACCCTTAGGATAACTCATGGACAGAGGAGAATGCAAGAGGCGATCATAGCTTTGAAGCGCATGCCTGGCTGAGTCTTCATAATGATTGTCTACGACGAGGTTGAGTAGTGGGAGCGTCTCGTTCTCACGACTTTAAATGTTCACCATTCTTTCATTTTACTTTTATAAAAACACAATGTTTTATCAGATCAATGCAATTCATAACACGTATCGAAAAAGGATGAACTTTATTCATGTATGTCAAACAATATACAGAGAATGGACAATAGGGAAAATAGATGGGATGAAATGAAGTTACATAGGACAGGTCAAGGTCAGGAAAGTTCAAGGATCCTCCAGTGAATTCCTGAGACTAGTGAGAACCTTAATCCTGTGTCACAACCTCAAGTACATCGTTCAACTCTGCCTTTGAGAGGGTAGTTCGACCATGGTCCACATGCCCCCAGTTTACGCGTTTTGCATTGGAAATTTTACTTACTCTACCGAAATCTTGACCCTAATTTTACCTGAGCCGCCTTTTCAGGTTTTCGACTCACCGGGTTGCTCTAACTTTTGCCTAGGCCGCCCTTTCAGGTTTTTAACCTAGCGAGCTTTTTTCTTGTGTTTTTCTCTTCTTTTTATTTTTGGCTGCATCCTTTACAGTAAAGGGTTGAAACTGATCACACTCCAGCTGAGTCTGCCTAACCTTTTCCAAATTTAGTTTGGATCCTTTGGGGAACTGATGTCATCTCAAACAGGAGACTCTACTCCTATGCCATGTACCCAAGGAAATATTGGTGAGTCTTTTGGCATCAATGAGAGAATTACTCTGAGTCATCATTTTGGCCCTTTTTTTTTCTTTTTTCATTTCTTTTTTTTTGATTTCATTTTTTGGATTTTTCATTTTTTTCATTTTTTTGTTTGCCACCTTTTTTTTGTTTTTTATGCCCTTGATGATGCAATAACTCAATCTGATAGACTATTTCCTTGGTTACATGAGCATGAGGAATAGCGTACCTTTTGAGGTGTTGATGATGATAAGAATACAAGTTCTTGGTCTGGTGACATTTATTCCCCCAATACAGAAAATGACAGCTTGCTTGATGATCTGGACGTAACCAGCTTTCCCTGCTTGGTATGTGCATTGGACTTCGAGCTTGGCTCTATTTTTTTATTTTTTCATTTTTTTTGTATTATTTGTTTTTTTCTTTTTCTTTTTTTTTCTTCTTTTTTTTTTTGGCAAAGTCTTCCTCAGTTGTGTCTTCATTTATAGACATAAGCGATTTCCCCCCTATTTTGCTGGCAACTGTTGAGGTTTCCTTAAATGATTGGCCTACCACTTGTCCAATTCGGGACTTGCCCATATTGTCATTCCATGCCTTCTGATAGGTTGCCCGCGTGATTCCTTCAATTGTTCTTGACTTAGGGTAATACCCATCTTGATCCTCTTGTTCTAACAATCTTGTAAACTTGGATAGTGGCTCGTAGGTTTCCCTACCTCCTTCGTCGGCATAGTCGACTGAGTGATCGAAATCGTGAAGCAGGATTGTGATTTCACTAGTCTCAAGAGGATCATTTTTGGATCTACAATTTAGTGTGTTATGGCAAAATAAAGAAGAGAAAGGAAAAGCAAGTTAAAGAGAATGAGTCAAAAGCAAGGATAAAGGGATGAGAATTTTTTTGAATTTCGATACATATTTATTGATTGACTGGTAAAACAAGTTTTTTTTTTCCGCCCTTATTACATGAAAAGTCCCAGAGCCTTAGGCATAGCAGAGGGATAATCAAGACATTAAGGTAATGACAAATTTTTAGTGAATCATTTAAGAATCGTAGGGAGTTCGACAGCCTCCCAATCACTGAACTCTTAGCCCGGCGGGCAAGCGGCCACCGAATCAGCATTATCATCAAAACCATCTTCAATATCGGCCACCACGGCATTAACTTCCGAACTTCCATGATTGGGCAGGGGATTTATGGTCACATTAGGAGTCCTTTCCCGGAAAATTGATCCATTCGGCCTTGATCAAATCTCTCACTTTATATTTCAAATCTATGCAATTTTCTGTGGAGTGCCCTTTCGTGGCCTAGGTCGGGTTTTGTTGGAAGTCTTTTCTAGGCCCTATGGTTTGTCTAAAAGTGGCTCTTCACACCAGGTGGCTTATTCTAGACTTCTAGAAGGTCACCAGAGCCAAGATCCTACCCATGACAGGGACGCAACAGTGAGGAACCACTAGGTGCGTATATCATGAGAGGTCGAACTCTGGTTGAGGTTCTCACGAACACCGGATAGGAAGTACATCCCATACGATTCCGTTACCAACCTCTCCTAACTTAAGCTTTATTTGGGGCCCGGGTATAGGGCGCCACTCATAAGTGTGTGTGAGTAATTTGTGAGTGTAGTGTGTGAAAGGGCATTCAATACTTTTTTACCTTACTTCATTCTGCACAAAGAACAAACACAGAACAAATACACAAAGTCGTCTACCCTAGGGTTCAATAATTACAGGAAAGTAACATGGTCCTCTACCCTAGGGTTCAACAAGCATGCAAACATAGATAATGAAACAAATAACAAGATACAATTAAAACAAGAACAAACATTCACAACAATTAACAGAAAATAAAACAAGGGGGAAGAAATCCAAGCTAACAAAGGCTATATAAAAAGAACATGCGCTTTTAATCAAACTGGCCTGACTCTCTTAAGTGTCCCCAGCGGAGTCGCCATCTGTCGCAACCTGGATCGCGATGGCGTGGCGAAAAGAGAGAATGGGTGGAATGAAACAGGGAGTCGCCACCAACGTTTTCATCCGTAGGAAAAACATTGGGAAAAAACTAAGTTCAGTAAAGCACTGGTTAAAAAATTGAAATCCAAGTTCGGGAGTCGGTTACGAGTAGGGAAGGTATTAGCACCCTACATCGCCTGTCAAAGACAGTACCAAGATTGAAAGCACAATATAAATAGCCTTAAATAAAACATGGTTTCTTCCCTTTTACTTGTATTTTGAAAATGATAGAATGGAGTAGAGAACTGTACAGACATAGAATGTTGAAGCGAGGTCAATGGGACGTTTCGTCCGAACTAAGCTCGACTTCGATATGAGACAGAGAGGGTGAGAGAATGCCAATAAGACGTCACGTCTAAATTAAACATCCTCGGGTAAAAAGGATAGGGATAGGGAAGAGATAAGCGGGACGTCTTGTCCTAAGTATCCCTCCCTATGAATTGTAGCAAGGTTTGAACAAAAACTAGGGGGAAATCAACAAGACGTCACGTCTAAATTGATTTTCACGGAAACGACAAAAAGTAACATCACGAAAAAACACAAAAAGCAAGGAAATAAATCAGTAAAAGGAAATAATAAAGATGGGCCCGACAGGAGTTAAAGTCCTGCTCCTACGTATTCTTGAATTATCAAGAAATCAGGGTTACGTAGTTCTGAAAATTTTTTTTGACTCGGAACATGATGATGGAAGTCATTGAGATGGGGAACTCATACAAGACGAAGTTCTTCGCACGTGTACGGATCCTAAGGAGATTGTGTAGACGGAAGTGTTCCCGTACGACACTGTTAAAAAATGGAAATTTTTAGGCTAGAAAACAAAACATGTGCAAAACTTATTACTTATTTTTTATTATTTTTTTATTATTTTTTATTATTTTTTTTTAAAAAGCATACTATATTTAAAATAACATGGAAATGAAAAACTTGGAAATGAAATGAAACTTGCTGGAAGAAGAAATGAAACTACATAATAACAACTACAAAGAAAAGAGAAGAAAAGAAAAGAACATACTAACCTGGAAATAAAAAAAAAACTTGCTGGAAGGTGCAACAGAGAAGAGGAGAAAATGGAAATAGGGAGCAACGGGAGAAGGAGAAAAGAAAACCAGTGCCTTGCTTCTGCTTGATTCATCTCTATTTATAGCCAAGGAAAGACTTTGCTTTTCCATTTAATAATCTTAATGGAGCCATGATCCTTGCATAATTGGTGTAGTGGAGCATTATCATGTCTGCTTAGTGGTGAATGATTAACATGGTGCGATGCAAGGCTGTCCCATTCAATCTGGAACTCAAATTTGAACTAAATGAATAGATTCATTTTCCAAATGAATAGATTCATTTAGTGTATTTGTTCATCAGAATTGAAATGAATTGATTCATGGAAGAAATGAATAGATTCATGGTGATTAATCATTGATTTTCCATGTGCCCAGTTGCATGAATCGATTCAAAAATCATATCCTGGGCCATAATTCACGTGAGAATCGATTCAAGTGGGCTATAAATCGATTCAAACCACTTGAAATTGAATTTTTGGGGCTGTTTCACGCATGAATCGATTCATGCATGTGTTGAATCGATTCATGATGCTGTTCGGTGCTTTTTCATTCTCCTTTTTACGTATCACAAACTTGCTCGCGTATTTGAGGGCTGATGCGTGCCAAATTTGAAAAAGAGTCCAACATGAAAGTTGTAGATCTTTCTCTTAGCTTTAATTTTATATATGGCACAAAAATTTTCATCAAGAAACGAGGGAGATATGGCCCATCTATGAAAACTGCTCCAGATTGTGAAGGAAATACATTTGCAAGCAAAATAAATTCACTGGGCAAAATGGGTGGAGAATTAGCTTTTGTGGCCTTCATAAAGTTTGTAGATCTCTTTGATGTGGAGCCATAGAAAAAAGAATGGGGTCATTTCAGTATAATATGAGGGAGATATGAATTTTTTCTTAAAGATGTGCAGAGCAGTCATGAAACTGGAGCAAGTCTAGGAAGATTATTAAAACTGTATCAATTGGTAAAGATTCAGCCTTCAAGGTCTTCACAAAAGTCGTAGACAATTTTGTTACGAAAATTTAGAGACCGGGTTTGTGCAAATCAAAGATCGTATGAAGGAGTTATGAATTTTCAAATGAACCATGCGCATGAAAGAGTGCTCAAAAGATGGAACTGTACCAATTGGCCGGACAAAAAGAGGTGTTCACAAAGGTTTATTAAGGTTTAATCTTTACCTTGAATTACAACCATCCAACTTAATATTGTATTAAGATACACTAAAACTAAAGATTTAATACCTCTACTTTGACTGTAACCAATCATTTCCTTATCTTCAAACCATGTGATTTTAAATGTTACTCTTGTCACATCTCTTCTCCTATCCGATTGAGGATGAGACCAATTTTTCCTCTTGTAATTTGATCCTTTCATCTTGAACTACTAGTTATATATCATATAACATATATTTTGGACACAGAAATTCAAACAAGAAGGAGTGAGAAACAGAATATAATACTTTACAGATAAGACATAAGCATAAAAGTTTTCACAATCTAATATAATAATTTCAAACACAATCATACACATAATCAATTATGAATGTAGAGTTTTCATAACATAACAATTATACCTTCATTCATAATCACCCACATAGAATGTCACAATCATATGAATGTCATGCAATGTTTTTAATACTACCATCTTATTCATTCTATACATGTGGGCCCTTAAAGTTTTAGTTTGCACTGGGCCAACTAGGAGCTTACACTGTTCCATAATTCTGGATAATAATAACATAAATGCCTTTGTAGCATATGAACAGCTCAACTGGTGTGGAAACACTTAGAGACTAGTCAGACTGAGAAGGTTTTTATTATGAAAGTACCCGACACTAGGGAGCGACCCCAGGTCCCCTGAAACACCCTTCCACACCCTCTCATCCCAAGGTTCACATTTGAACCTCCTCTAATGTATCCTCGGTTTCTATAATCCATCCCTAGGCAATATCACATCTTATTTCTCTTTAATGATTCATGATGCATGCACTACTCGCATATTTAGTTGGTTAAGACTTTTAGAAACTCAATTATTAAATACCATAAAGGTTCACAAATCATCTCAATAATAAACTGTACATTCCCATAAGTTCTTCTTTAAACTTCTGTTATACAAAAACAAAATTTAGTACAGTCTTTAAATTCAGATCTCACTAAAATTGAGTTTCCAAGCCTTAAATATCTCAAAACTTTCTCTTTAAAAACTTCACATATTTCCATAATCTTTCCCAATTTAAATCTTAACTAGATTGAGTTTAGAAATCTCGACTATAACAAAATATCCTTTAGTTATTTCATTAGGGAAAACCAATTTAAATTTCTAATTTCTAAAAGAAAATATTTTTTTTTTAAATCATTAACTAAGAATACTTAAAACTAAAATTTTCTTTAATTCAAGAATTAATTATCTCAACCTCTGATTTTCATAAAATAGTTTCTTTCTAATACTAGATTTTATTCTAGAGATTAAAAATAAAGTTAATGAAAATTATTTCTAAGAAGAAATAAAAGATTAAAATAATGATAAAATACTTTCTCTTAGAATAAAAATTTAAAAAGTAAGGTAAGGAAATTCTTACTGAGTTTTAACTTTTCATCATGCTTGCTATATGCTCAAACTCCATATCACAAAGTCATCAATCATTCATCAATCACAATCAAGTATTGTAATATCATCAATTACAATCAAATATCATCAAATCACAAAGATTATTAATCACAGTCTAGTATTATAAATCACAATATCATTAATCAAAATCAAATATTATTAATTATAATCAAATCAAATCAACTAAATATCAGTCATAAATATAATTCAAAATTTAATAGTTATTTAGATTAATAAGATTAATTTTAAGTCTTTATAGTCCATTCCTCGCATAGGTCTATGTAGGTCCATGTAGTCCAATCCTCGCATAGGTATATAGTTCAGTCTATACAGGTCATAATAGTCCAAGTCCTTGCATAGGTTCAGTCCAGTTCGCATAGGTTATCCAGGTATTTGCATAGGTATTCAGATCAAGTTACACAAGATATTCAATTTAAAATTTATTATAAATTTTTAAGTTAAATTGTTATTATTTTAAAATAATAATATTATTAAATTTTAAAGGAGTAGGGGACTCCTCTCATTATTCTTATGTCTTTTCATATTATATTCCTATCTCACTCCCCCTTATCTCTTGTATCTTGGTTCATTATGGAAAGTCTGTGCGCGCCTCATCTCTGAGTTATAAAATATACCAATTTCACTTTAATATAGTTATAACATGAAAATTAAGATTTCTACTTAAAACAGAAATGGTAAATTTTGAATAGTGAATAGTGAATAGTAACAATAAATAGTAAACGTGAATAGTAACAGTAAATAGTAAAACATGAATAGTAATGGTAAAAAGTAAATTGTGAATAGTAAAGGTAAATAGTAACGGTAAATAGTAATTTACTATTCACGATTTACTATTTACTGTTACTATTCACGTTTTACTATTTACTGTTACTATTCACGTTTACTATTTACTATTACTATTCACTATTCACTATTCAAAATTCACCATTCACTATTCACTATTCAAAATTTATCATTTTTGTTTTAAGTAGTAATCTTAATCTTCGTCTTATGCTTATACTGAAATAAGATTGGTATTAATATTTCTAGAAATCGGAGGCGTAAAGTAAATCCATTTTGGGTAACAATTCAAGGTAAGGGGGAGTGAGATAAGAGTATAATATGAAAAGACATAAGAATAATGGGAGGAGTCCCCTACTCCTTTTAAATTTAATAATATTATTATATTAACTTTTTAACTTAACAATTTTAATAAATTTTAAATTAAATATCCGGTTTAACTAACTCTAACATACCTATGCAAGGACTTGGACCATTATGACCTATATGGACTGGACTATACCTATGCAAGGACTTGGACCATTATGACCCATACGGACTGAACTATACCTATGCAAGGACTGGATTATATGGACTTACATATACCTATACGAGGAATTGACCAAAATGACTCAAATTGACTATATTAATAATCATTAAATTTTGTATTATGATATGTATTAATGATATTTAATTGATTTGATTATGATTTGATTATGATTGATTGATTGATGATATTTAGTTACGATTGATATTGCTTGATTTTGATTGATGATATTGTAATGTGGAGTTTGAGCATATAGCGAGCATGACGGAAAGCTAAAATTCAGTAAGAATTTCTTACCTTACTCTTTAAATTTTATTATCTTTTATTCCTTCTTAGAAATTATTTTTATTAACTTTATTTTCAATATTTAGAATAAAAAAATTAGTATTTATTTTAGAAAGAAAACATTTTGAGAATTTATTTAATTAAATCTTGAGTTAAAGAAAAATTTTGTAATGTTAAGTATTTTTGGTTAATAATTATTCTCTTTTAATAAAACAAAATTTTTTTTAAAAAAATTATTTTATTTTTTCCAACTTAATAACTAAAGATATTTGGAAATAATTGAGATTCTTAAATTTGATTTTGTTAAGATTTAATTTGAGAAAGATTATGTAAAGTTTTATATGATAAAGTTTTTAGATATTTAAGGCTTAGAAACTCAATTTCAGTGAGATTTGAAAACTGTACCAAATTTATTTCTATGGGACAGAAATTCAGAGAATTGAAAAAATGTACAGTTTATTGAAATGATATTGTAAACCTTTAAGGGATTTAATAATTGAGTTTCTAAAAGCCTTAACCAACTCAATACGCGAGTAGTTCATGCATCATGAATCATTAAAGTGAAATGAAATAATATTGTCTGGGGACAGATTATAGAAACCGAGGATACATTAGAGGAGGCTTAATTACGAGCCTTGGGATGAGAGGGTGTGAAAAGGTGCTTCAGGGGACCTGGGGTAGCTCCCTAGTGTCGGGTACTTTCACAATAAAAACTTTCTCAATCTGACTAGTCTCTAAGTGTTTCCATGCCAGTTGAGCTGTTCATATTATTATTATCCGGACTTATGGAACAGTGTAAACTCCTGGTTGGCCCAGTGCAAATTAAAATTTAAGGGCCCACATATATAGGTAAGTTATGATGAAGATATTGCATAACATTCATGCATTCATAATTGATTGTGTATGTGATTGTGATTGATATTATTATGTATTGGTTTGTGAAAACCCTTTGTTGCTTATGTCTTAATCGAGAATATTATATTCTGTTTCTCACTCCTTTCTCCGTGTTTTTGTTTCACATGTTTTAAATTGATGGTTCAGAGGGAAGGATCGAAGAATATCGGCAGTAAATATAGCACGTTCTAGAAAGGGGGCTCGGTATGAATACCGTGGTTCAATGAATAAATAATGTTAATAAGTAACTGCTTCTGGGCCATGGAGTTTCCTCTCTTTCTTATAATGTTTAATGTTTATTTTCTTCGGATGAATGTACATATACTTTATAAAGTTTTAATAATATTTGTGAGGTATTTCAGAAATAATGTATATAATTTATTCCGATAGTTTCTTTTTAACAATCATATCTTTAAAAAAAATTACGAGTTTTTCTAGAATTTATTAAGGTGTAACAGAGGGTGTTACAAAGTGGTATCAGAGCAGTTAATCCAATAGGCCTGGGGAAAAGGTCTATCTTGCTTTGTCTGTAAACTCTGTATAGGTGATAGAGAATAGAACATCTGACTTGGTAGTAACTGTGATTGATGTGACAAATCTCAGTTACTGTGAAACAGGAAACTAATGGCTGGAAACGATCTTGCTGGAGTTGTAGAACGCTTAATCAATGCAATGGGAGCACGTGAAGGTCAAGGTAACGATGCCTTGAGAAGGCTGGACCTATTCAAAAAGCGTAATCCACCTCATTTCAAGGGAGGATATAACCCTGATGGAGCACAAATCTGGATTCGAGAGATAGAGAAGATTTTTCGAGCATTACAATGTAATGAAGCTGATAAGGTAGTCTTCGCTACTAATGCCTTATCTGAAGATGCCGAACATTGGTGGGATAGCATGCGTAGACAATTCGAAGTCAACGACGTGGAGATCACTTGGGATTATTTCAAGGATATGTTTCTGGAGAAATACTTTCCAGCTGATGTTAAAGAGAAAAGACAATTCGAATTCCTGTCGCTGACCCAAGGAAATATGACCGTTGGAGAGTACGCATCCAGGTTTGAAGAGCTATCTCGTTTTCATTCTCATTATAATGATGCTACTAATGAAAGAGATTGGTGTGCAAAGTTTGTAAATGGATTGCGGCCAGAAATTAAGGAAGCTATACGAATACAGGAAATCCGTGAATTTTCTGTATTGGTAAATCGCTGCAGGATCTTTGAAGAAGATCATAAGGATAGAATGACCAAAAGTCGTGAGCCCATTCACAAGGCAGGAGAAATGAGAAGTGGAGGACCTCACCATCACCAAAGAAGAGACTTCAGAAGGAATAAGCCTTACCAAGCGCCATTTTGCCGGTTTGGAGCAGCATATGTTCCTAACAGACCCCAAGCTTCAACTGGAAGCTATTACCCAACATCTACACCAAATTTTAAATGTTTTATCTGTGGAGGACCCCGTTTGAAAAGGGATTGTCCTAAAAACACTTATGTTTGTTTTAAGTGTAACAAACCAGGTCATCACATCAAGGATTGCCCAGAGATGAAGAGAGAAAACCCTGAAGGTGCAAGTACAAGCATAAATACTCAAGGAGGAGCGCACAGTGCAGTCGGAAGGCCGAAGGCAAAAGGAAAGGTTTTTGCAATCACTGGAGAAGAAGCATCTCATGCTGATTCCATGGTGGAAGGTAAGTGTATCATTAATAAGATTCTTTAACTGTTATGTATGACTCAGGTGCATCACATTCCTTTATTGCCAATGACTGTGTAGAAAAACTAAAATTACCTGTGATAGAACTGCCATTTGACTTATCTGTACATACTCCTAGAAACAATCCCATTGTCACTTCTAAAGCCTGTTGGAAATTCCCTATTGTCATAAATGGTAGGGACTTTAAAGCTAATCTTTTCTGTTTACCCCTTTCTGGCTTAGAAGTTATTATTGGGCTAGATTGGTTGTCTGACAATCATGTTCTAATAGATTGTCATAATAAAACCATAATGTTTAAAGAACCAGTGAATTTGAATCCTGGATTCGAGATTTCTAACCGCCAACCAAGTGAGTGCCTCTTTAAAAGGAGGGGCTCAAGGATTCATGCTATTGCTTTCAACAAAAGGAGAGCAAGAATCAAGAATCAAAAATCTGCCGGTTGTGTGTGAATTTCCTGACGTTTTTCCTGAAGATATCCTTGGTTTACCCCCAGAAAGAGATGTGGAATTTTCCATTGATCTAGTACCTGGAGTTGGACCCATTTCAATTGCATCATACCGAATGTCACCTCTAGAATTAGCAGAGTTGAAGAAACAACTTGAAGAGATGATAGAGAAGCAGTTTATACGACCCAGTGTATCCCCCTGGGGTGCACCAGTGTTGTTGGTTAAGAAAAGGATGGTAACATGAGGTTGTGTGTAGATTATCGACAACTGAACAAGGTGACAATCAAGAACAGATATCCTCTACCAAGGATTGACGACTTGATGGATCAGCTGCGTGGTGCCACGGTGTTCTCCAAAATTGATTTGAGGTCTGGATACCATCAAATAAGGGTGAAGAAAGAAGATGTATCAAAAATTGCTTTTAGAACACGCTATATCCATTACGAATATCTAGTAATGCCTTTTGGTGTAACTAATGCACCAGTCGTATTCATGGATTACATGAATAGGATTTTTCATCCATATCTAGATAAATTTGTAGTGGTGTTCATTGATGATATATTAGTGTACTCTAAAAGCAGAGAAGAACATGTTGAACATTTGAAGGTCGTGTTGGAAATCCTGAAAAAGAAACAACTGTATGCAAAGCTGTCGAAGTGTGAATTCTGGTTGGAAGAAGTGAACTTTTTAGGACATGTAATTAGTCAAGGAGGAATAGTTGTAGACCCTTCCAAGGTGGAAGCAGTTTTAAAATGGGAGAGACCAACCACAATCACTGAGATTAGAAGTTTCTTGGGTTTGGCTGGACACTATAGGAGATTCATTGAAGGATTTTCAAAGTTAGGATACCCACTGACCAAGCTAACACGGAAAGGAGAACCTTTTGTGTGGACGACACAATGCGAGAATAGTTTTCAAGAGCTGAAAGATCGACTTACTTCTGCGCCGGTGTTAGTACTCCCTGATCCACATCGAAGTTTTGAAGTTTACTGTGATGCGTCTAAACAAGGACTAGGAAGTGTACTCATGCAAGACAAGAAGGTTGTAGCCTATGCGTCGCGCCAATTAAGGCAACATGAGATTAACTACCCTACCCATGACTTAGAGTTAGCCGCTGTAGTTTTTGCCTTAAAGATTTGGAGGCATTATCTATACGGTGCAACATTCGATGTGTTTAGCGATCATAAGAGTCTCAAGTATTTATTCGACCAAAAGGAGTTAAACATGAGGCAACGGAGATGGATGGAGTTCTTAAAGGACTACGACTTTGAGTTGCAATACCATCCTAGAAAAGCGAACGTAGTAGCTGATGCTTTAAGTCGAAAGTATCTACATGCATCCATAATGATGATTAAAGAGCTGGAATTAATAGAGAACTTCAGAGATCTTAACCTAGCAGTAAAGGTTAATGCTAACAGCTACAGATTAGGAGTGTTGCAAGTGACAAATGAATTCCTGAGGCAAGTTTTAGAGGCTCAACGAGATGATGAATTCCTACAAGAAAAGAAAGAACTTTTGAAACAAGGAAAAGAAGTCGAGTTCAATGTAAGAAATGACCAATTACTGAGGTATAAAGATCGAGTGTGTATCCCTGATCAAGAGGAGTTGAGGAAAGCAATTCTGGAAGAAGGACACAAAAGTTATATGAGCATTCATCCCGGAGCTACTAAAATGTATCAAGATTTGAAGAAGTTATTTTGGTGGCCTGGAATGAAGAAAGTAGTGGCAGAGTACGTGGCTGCATGTCTAATTTGCCAGAAGGTTAAAGTAGAACACCAAAAACCCCCTGGAATGCTACAATCAATGGAAATACCAGAATGGAAATGGGATGGCATTACCATGGATTTTGTGACTTCTCTACCCAAAACTCCATTAGGACATGATTCAATATGGGTAATAGTTAATAGACTAACAAAGTCTGCCCACTTTATTCCCATCAACATTCGTTACTCTATGGAGAAGCTGGCAAAATTATACATCGAGGAGATTGTGAGATTGCATGGAATTCCTTCAAGTATCATTTCTGATCGGGACCCTCGTTTTACATCACAATTCTGGAAGAGCTTGCACAAGGCTTTGGGAACAAGACTGCGTCTAAGTTCAGCATATCATCCTCAGACGGATGGATAATCAGAAAGAACAATCCAATCTCTAGAGGACTTGTTACGAGCTTGTGTGTTAGAGCATAAAGGAAGTTGGAATCAATTCTTACCATATGTGGAGTTTACCTACAACAACAGTTTCCATGCTAGCATTGGCATGGCACCTTTTGAAGCATTATATGGAAGAAAATGTAGGACCCCGCTATGTTGGTTTGAGACTGGTGAAAACTTGATGCTAGGACCAGAGTTGGTACAACAAACCACAGATAAAATCAAAATAGTTCAGGAAAAGATGAAGGCAACACAGAGCAGACAGAAAAGTTATTATGACAAAAGAAGAAAGCCGCTCGAATTTCAAGAAGGCGATCATGTATTCTTGAAAGTCACACCTATGACTGGGGTCGGTCGGGCAATGAAATCTCGAAAACTAACTCCTAGATTTATCGGTCCATACCAAATAATTCATAAAGTTAGTCCCCTTGCCTACCAAATAGCATTACCACCTTTTCTTTCTAATATCCATAATGTTTTTCATGTGTCAAACTTGCAAAAGTATATATCTGATCCTACACATGTTATTGAACCTGATGTCATACAAGTTAAAGATAATCTTACATATGATGCACCACCTGTTAGAATAGGTGACAGAAGAATAAAACAATTAAGAGACAAGACAATTCCGCTTGTAAAGGTTATTTGGAGTGAAACGAGAGGAGAAGATGCTACATGGGAACTAGAAACTGAGATGAAAGAGTCTCATCCTCATTTGTTTTACTGATTAATGTAAATTTCGAGGACGAAATTTTCTAAGGGGAGTAGAGTTGTAACACCCCTATTTTTATTTTTATATTAAAATTTTGAAGGAATTAAATTATGGTTCTTTAGAACTTTTTAACCTACGTATTATTTATGATTTTTTGGAATTTTGGAATTTTTTTAATAAAATAATATTTTTTTAAATAATTTTAAATTCATATAAGTGACTTAAATTAAAAATATTTATAAGAAAGTGAATTTAAATTATAAGAAAATTTTCTAAAATCCGTTTCAAGTAGATTTATCTAAAAATTATCGGTTTGAGAAAAATCTTGATTTTTTCCAATCGTTAAAAAATTGGAAACGTATCAATAAATTTTTATTAACAGAAAATTTTAGATTTTTAAAATTTCAGCTTTATATTACTTATTATAAAATTAGTGAGGACTGATATAATATCGCTAAATTTCAAAAAGGACTCATTTTGAATATTTAAAATATACCAAGTGAAGGGTTACTATTTGACTTAATAATTTTGCCGACAATTACTATGCAAATCATTGTGCATATATGAAATTTTCAAAAGATACACAGTAACCTGGAATAAAAAATTCAAAAATGTATAGTACTTTTATATTAAAATAATAGAATACATAGTAAATTTTTTTCCTATAAATACCGAAGGATTTCTTCTTTAGAATTCACAATTTCAGATTAAGTTTTCTTAATATAGTAGTGCTAGTGAGATAGTGGTGGAAGTGAGAGAGAGAAGAAAAGTTTTTGGAGAGAAGGTTCTGCCAAAATCCTAAGGTAAGAATACTTCTTTTTTATATTTTTTGGGTTATTTTTATATCGTTTTTAGAAATCTGTTATTATACTAGAAATAATATTATTTTAAGTTACTATTCTGCATAGTAAACACTATTTCAATAGTAAATTACTATTCAAATAGTAAATTACTATTTACTGTTACTATTTACCGTTACTATTCACGATTTACTATTTACTATTATTATTCACGTTTTACTATTTATTGTTACTATTCACATTTTACTATTTACTATTACTATTCACGATTTACTATTCACTATTCACTATTCACTATTCACTATTCACTATTCACTATTCAAAATTTATCATTTTTGTTTTAAGTAGTAATCTTAATCTTCGTCTTATGCTTATACTGAAATAAGATTGGTATTAATATTTCTAGAAATCGGAGGCGCAAAGCAAATCCATTTTGGGTAACAATTCAAGGTAAGGGGGAGTGAGATAAGAGTATAATATGAAAAGACATAAGAATAATGGGAGGAGTCCCTTACTCCTTTTAAATTTTTAACTTTTTATATTAACAATTTTAATAAATTTTAAATTAAATATCCGGTTTAACTAACTCTAACATACCTATGCAAGGACTTGGACCATTATGACCTATATGGACTGGACTATACCTATGCAAGGACTTGGACCATTATGACCCATACAGACTGAACTATACCTATGCAAGGACTGGATTATATGGACTTACATATACTTATGCAAGGAATTGACCAAAATGACTCAAATTGACTATATTAATAATCATTAAATTTTGTATTATGATATGTATTAATGATATTTAATTGATTTAATTATGATTTGATTATGATTGATTGATTGATGATATTTAATTATGATTGATATTGCTTGATTTTGATTGATGATATTGTAATGTGGAGTTTGAGCATATAGCGAGCATGACGGAAAGCTAAAATTCAGTAAGAATTTCTTACCTTACTCTTTAAATTTTATTATCTTTTATTCCTTCTTAGAAATTATTTTTATTAACTTTATTTTCAATATTTAGAATAAAAAAATTAGTATTTATTTTAGAAAGAAAACATTTTATGAGAATTTATTTAATTAAATCTTGAGTTAAAGAAAAATTTTGTAATGTTAAGTATTTTTGGTTAATAATTATTCTCTTTTAATAAAACAAAATTTTTTAAAAGAAAATTATTTTATTTTTTCCAACTTAATAACTAAAGATATTTGGAAATAATTGAGATTCTTAAATTTGATTTTGTTAAGATTTAATTTGAGAAAGATTATGTAAAGTTTTATATGATAAAGTTTTTAGATATTTAAGGCTTAGAAACTCAATTTCAGTGAGATTTGAAAACTGTACCAAATTTATTTCTGTGGGACAGAAATTCAGAGAATTGAGAAAATGTACAGTTTATTGAAATGATATTGTAAACCTTTAAGGGATTTAATAATTGAGTTTCTAAAAGCCTTAACCAACTCAATACGCGAGTAGTTCATGCATCATGAATCATTAAAGTGAAATGAAATAATATTGTCTGGGGACGGATTATAGAAACCGAGGATACATTAGAGGAGGCTTAATTACGAGCCTTGGGATGAGAGGGTGTGAAAGGGTGCTTCAGGGGACCTGGGGTAGCTCCCTAGTGTCGGGTACTTTCACAATAAAAACTTTCTCAATCTGACTAGTCTCTAAGTGTTTCCATGCCAGTTGAGCTGTTCATATTATTATTATCCGGACTTATGGAACAGTGTAAACTCCTGGTTGGCCCAGTGCAAATTAAAATTTAAGGGCCCACATATATAGGTAAGTTATGATGAAGATATTGAATAACATTCATGCATTCATAATTAATTGTGTATGTGATTGTGATTGATATTATTATGTATTGGTTTGTGAAAACCCTTTGTTGCTTATGTCTTAATCGAGAATATTATATTCTGTTTCTCACTCCTTTCTCCGTGTTTTTGTTTCACATGTTTTAAATTGATGGTTCAGAGGGAAGGATCGAAGAATATCGGCAGTAAATATAGCACGTTCTAGAAAGGGAGCTCGGTATGAATACCGTGGTCCAATGAATAAATAATGTTAATAAGTAACTGCTTCTGGGCCATGGAGTTTCCTCTCTTTCTTATAATGTTTAATGTTTATTTTCTTCGGATGAATGTACATATACATTATAAAGTTTTAATAATATTTGTGAGGTATTTCAGAAATAATGTATATAATTTATTCCGATAGTTTCTTTTTAACAATCATATCTTTAAAAAAAAATTACGAGTTTTTCTAGAATTTATTAAGGTGTAACAGAGGGTGTTACATTGATTGTAAAAAATATGTTTGTTTTTGTACTACAATTGAAAATTAAAATGAATGAAACATTAGCTACTAGCACAGGCCTAAACCCTAAAAAAAATTCCGAGTTCCCTCCCAAGTTCCCAATGCGGCCCATTTTGCCAACTTTACAAGACACCACTAAGCTATAAATGATTTAAGGTAAGGTTTGCAGTGATTAATATATGTCCTTATGCTTCAGTTTTAATATTACATGCACCAACTATAATATATTCTTGTTAGTATACCTTTTTATTATAATTTCCCAATTCAGAACTTTATAAGTATATATATGTTTAGTTCAAACTAATTATTTTTATTTATTGAATTTAAACCATTACGACTAAATATGTGTTTTTATATATTTAGTCCCCACAAAAAAATATTTTCATTTACATCTAACTTATATATGATACAAGTATAATTCATGTTTTATACAACTTATATATGATACTAGTATAATATTCATATGTTGTTGAGAAGGTGGTTTAGCATACTATTTTTGAGAAACAACTTCTTCACTAGTAAGGTCAATAAAGACCTTTTTCTTCTTCTTTACTAGCTTTTTAAGGAAAGTTGATTGGGATTTGACGATCTTTCTTTTGACAGTAGTAGGCTTTACAGAACTTGTCTTAATTTTGATTTTGATCCTCTTCACAAGGATCACAGAGTAGAAGAAGCCTTCCTTGAGCTTGAATTTATCCAATGGACATAAAGTCCTCATCAACAACAGAGACATTTTACTATGTATCGAGGGCAGCAATAGTTGGTTCAACAATAGAATACTCACTGGCCTATTTAACAGAAGGTTCAAATGCACACCTTTTCAACAAAGGACTTAACATTCTTTCCATTAGCATCAAGCAGCCAACAACGTTGTTCAAGGTCTTAGCTTCAACATTGCCTAAGTGATCAAACCCTTAATCCTAAGATTCTTCCTCGTCTTCAAACATCTTTCCAAACTTTCCTAGGTTACTACCCATATCATTCACCCAAGATTCAAGTTGTCTTTGGGGCTTTGAAAAACTCAACCTTGCTAATAATATATATATATATATATATATATATATATTCATACTTATTTTATTATAATTTTCATAATTATACATTTTCTCATTAACCTATATTACATAAATTTTTAATTTGAAAATTTTAAACATATAAATAAAAAAATAAATTACAATTGTATATATTTTTCAATATTGTTATTTATAACACCTTTTATAATTTTTATTTATAATTTTGGTTGAAATTTTTAATAAAATAAAATAAATACTTTAATTATGCATAACAGTGTGTAAACACTGAAATTATCTTAGTATAATTATATAATCTTATCTAAATTTTGTCCTTAATTTTTTTAGTATCCCGCTAATAGGTTTTAGTTCCCTATCTCAACCCATCTCAAAATAATTTTCCTACTCTCACTATAAGAATTTCATTAATTAACCCATGTCTCTTTTTAGAACCCCCAATTCAAGCTTACACATTGTTAACCTAACCTCGGGTAAATATTGCGAATGGGGTAGATCCCCAAAATAATTACACTTGTAGGGTTGTTTCTGTTGATTTTACGCTGTCTGGGGCTATTTCTGTGTCGTAGAAACTTGCAGCGACGACGGTGTCGGAAATTCTCTGGGCGACACAAGAGGGTTGTGCCACCTGGCATAACGCAGGAAAAGTAAACTTTGTCGCAGGAACTTGGTACGACATAACTAAAGGGGTGTCGGCTACAAAGGTGACGACACAACGTGATTGGCTCTTCTGCGCGGTGGTCTGACACGGGGGCTGTGTCGTTGTGTTTTAAAACGACACAACTTTCGTTTTCCCTCCCCACCTAGAACCAAACCCCACCAGTGCCCATTTTCATCTGTTTGAAACGTTGTTTGTTGGCGAGAAGAAGGAGGGAAACGTGGTTGGCGAGAAGAAGGAGGAAGAAGGAGGAGAAATATTGGAGTGGTCCCTGAGGTATGTCGTAAAAACTTCTTCAGCCATTCCTTTTTATTGTTTTGTTTAGATATTTTTTTAATGCTTAACAGTAGTATTGTAGGATATTATTTTTTAATTTTTCTTTTTAAATGTGTGTGTATAGGACTGTTTTGTAGTTAGGAAGTGACATTTTGAAATAATATAGTTAAAAATATAATACTCTTTTTAGAATGCTAAAGTATAAAATTAAATATTTAAAAATAAAATTTGAAATTAAAAAAGTTCTCATAAATAAAGTGTATTATAATATAAATATTTGTAAAGTTAATTTTCCAAAAGAAAAAGTTTCAAATTCTGTCCAGAAAAATAAAATGCATAAAATAAAATTTAAAAAAAATTATGTAATAACTTTGTTGTATGCGTTAAGTTATTATCAAATAAAATTTATGATGATATAACATAAAACTGTTTTAGAAATGTAAAAATTGTATATTCATGCCGTAATAATATTTGGTAAATAAAAAGAAAAAGTATTTTATTTTATATGTTCTGTATGTGTTAAGTTAATTTTAGAAGAATATCATTGTTTGATACATAATTTGAACGTTATAAGAGAAGCATGTATCCACGCATGTTTGGAATGGAAAACCAGATCGGGTACTACGAATTAGAAAAGCACTACGCCTAAGATGTGATCAAATACCAGAGGAAATCATACCATATTTACGAAGAGCTGGTTTCTATCACTTTGCGAAGGTTGCGCATTTACCGGTGTCTGCGGAGTTCATCACCGCAATGGTAGAAAGATGGAGACCAGAGACACACACGTTCCATCTTCCTGTTGGAGAGTGCACCATCACGTTGCAGGATATTGCTATTTTGTTGGGACTAAGCATTGATGGGATCGCAGTTGTGGCGATAGCCGATTCACGTGATTGGCAACAATATGTGGAAGCACAACTAGGAAGACGACCCCCTCGCAGTGCACTTCATGGTCAAAGTCTTAAGATGTCCTGGCTGCAGGAGAATTTTGGTGACATTACAGGTCATAATCAGGATGAGGTTGCCATTGAGAGGTTCGCTCGGGCCTACATTTTACGATTGATTGGTGGGTGTATTTTCTCAGACCAATCGTCTAGCAGGGTCCCTCTCAGGTACCTTCAAATGTTGGAGAATTTTGACCTTTGTGGTGGTTATGCATGGGGCGCATCTGCGCTCGGATATCTATACCGACAGCTATGTACCGCCACTGATTATGCTCAAAAGGATATATGCGGCTTGACACTGTTGGTTCAGGTGTGGGGTTGGGAGCGTATGCAACACCTAGCCCCAGCAGGACCTGCCGTAAGGGATGCAGAAAGCCCTTATGGAGGCAGATGGATACACCCAATGGGGAATAGGTATACGCAGTATGATTTGCATCATTTCAGGACACAGTTGGACTGGTTGAGTAAGGATCAGGTAAAATCGCATGATTTTTAAATGTTTACAAATGTTAGTTGCATTAATTTATAGTATTTTGCGATTGTTTGATGAAACCTTCATGATTTAGTTGTTTATTGTCTTGTAGTTTATATGGGAGCCATATGGTGGGACGGCCACTAATGGCTTACCAGAGATTTGTCTTTGTGGCCAGGGGGCTTGGCGAGCAGTTGTTCCATTACTGTGTTTTTAGATTGCAGGGTGGCACCAGCCTGACAGGGTAATGTGACAATTTGGGATGGAGCAACACATACCCACCGCACCATCCCAACCCGAAGACTTGCACGCTATCATGCTTAAGGGAAAATCAGATGAGAACTGGCCCACAGTTATGGAACCTCTATTACATTTGTGGAATGGGAGGCACGGACACATTTGTTCTGGTCAGCCACTGCTTGGAGAGATGTCAGCAAACCATGAGTACTTCAGATGGTATAAAATGCGCACTCGCTGATGGATTACCAGACAAGGGGCAGTCAGGGGATCAACGGTAACAATTTCATGGGTTGCCCCGAGGTCACCATTAGGATTCCTTTTGATTAAGCTTGTATTTGTTTTTTAGAAAGTATGTTGTTGTTTGTATTTGTAATTATTTAATTATTATGCGATGAAACATCATGGACTTTAATATATTCATGTAGACATTCATGGACTTTATTACTTCATCGTTATTTTTACACATTGACCCTAGAACCACTTAATACAAACATGTAAGTCTCATCAGTCACTATTATTAATGAAACCAGAAGCAGAAGCACTGCCAACAGAATTAGGACACGTTGAGCGCTTATGACCTCTTTGTCGACAAATACCACATCTATATGGAGTCTCTGACTCGACCCAGTCCATTTCATTTCTAATCCTTGAGGCCTTCGGACGTCCCTTTGCGCGTAGCATGTCATCGTCAGGAACAACTATGTACGATTCTTAAAGCTCCGGAATTAAGTCATCACTCCCAATGGGATACCATTGCCCTGCGTAAGCCTGACCAACGTTGCGTAATGTGTAACATTCATCGACGTACTGGGAAAAATTGACGTTCACGGCGTTACAAGCAGCAATCACGTGCATGCATGGGTACTTGAACGCTTGAAACCTTCTGCACTGGCACCATCTTTCCATTAGGTTCAACGCCCATACAAACCCACCCTTTTGGGTGGTTGGGTTAAACCTTTCCTCAACCTCAAATCTGGTCGACTCCGCATCAAATCTTTTAACATCGATAGAACCAGCTTGTGCCTGATACAATGCCAGCTTCTCAATAACCTTTGTGCAATAAATCTGCCCAGCAGTCATTTCTGACACAACATGCCCAGTGCGATTAACAAAGTACTCAACCAAACGAGAGTAGGTGAACTTCACCAAAGCTGTAATAGGTAAGTTACGAGCGCCTTTGAATACTTTGTTCACACACTCAGAAAGATTAGTTGTCATATGGCCAAACCTACTTCCATTTTCATCATAGGCCAACGACCACATAGCTTTGGGGATTGAATCCATCCATCTGGCAGTTTCAGGGCTAGCTTCTCTGAACTTTTGATATTGTCAATCAAACGAATGCTTGCTTGGATTATACGCTGTGGTACACAATAATTAGTTACCATAAAAAACTCAACAGTTTGCAACGTATAGAAGAATATATATAACTTACCCATTTTAATCAGGTCCTTCTTCAACTCTTGATTCTTAAACTTGTGGTTGAAGTTACTTGCTATGTGGCGTATACAGTACATACGATATGCAGCAGGTGGAGTCCAAGCCGCCCCTGAACCCCGGATTGCACTAAGAATGCTCCTATGTCGGTCCGAAATTATACAAATTCCATTCTTCTGCGTCACATACAACCGCAAGTTAGAAAGAAACCAACTCCAATCCTCCAAGGTTTCGCCTGCCACAATTGCAAATGCTAATGGTAACACCGCACTATTTCCATCTTGGGTTGTTGCCACCAATAAAGTCCCTTTATATTTTCCATACAAGTGAGTTCCATCTACTTGAATTATGGGTTTACAATAGCTGAAGGCATCACAACAAGGCTTGAATGTCCAAAACACCCGACGAAATTTACGATGCCTTTGATGAACCTGGTCTCCAATGACAATGCGGCTAGTTTGTAAAACACTTGCGGACCCTACAATAACTTCTTTCATATGATTTAACCATCGTGGCAAGAAGGCATACGAATCTTCCCAATCTCCCCACACCTTTGCAATTGCCTTTTGCTTAGCCCTCCACGCTTTTTGGTATGAAAGAGTAAATCCATATTCTCCCTTTACTCTCTCTTGAATTAATGATATAGGAACTGACGGCTCCTTCTTTATCATGCCTGCCAAAAACATAAACATAAAAATAAAAATAATATTGAAAAATATTCATTTGCAAAGTCACATTGGTTTACCTAAGATGACAGAGCAGATCAAGTCCGCATCTAGTTTCTTATGATCTTATGATAATGCACTGTTAACACAACTGTGTGGCCCTTCGTACTGTGATATAAGCCATTTGTGCACTCTCTTAGACAAAATTGCACGCATCCTCCAACAACATGCACTGACTTGATTAAGACACTTCACCACAAATTTAGTGGGCTTCGACTCCACAACAATATAACTTTGATGCACCTTCATGCACCATTATTTTAACGCATTTTGAACATCACCCTTGCACTCAAACTTTAACCCAACGTACAGCTCGTCCCCGATATTCCAGTTATCATCATCAATTTCAATTTCTTGATCTGGATGCTCCATATTGATATTTTGAAAGTGGGATGCTTCGTTCCAAAATGGAACTACACCAGTACCTATGTAAATCCCAACAATTTTAAATCGTAACCCTTTAAATATTTATATATATATAAATGTAAAAACCAAACACCATAAAATACAAATTACCATGGTGCAAATGTTGTTGGATAGGCTGAACCTGGATTCGGTTCGAAGCACCAGAATTAGAGGTCGCCTCTAACCCACCAACATCATCATCATTATTAGAATCAATCATCAACATTTTATCATCTGCACAAGAGTCACTTAACACCTCATCTGATGGTATGCTATAGTTAGCAGAATCATCATCAGACCAAATACTCATTTTAATAAAATTTTCAACCAACACGGCATAAATATTTCACTGGAAAAATGGGTATACACGCATGATGACAATGAACATAATTTATAATGGGGAAGGTGAACTAGTTACGTATAAACTACAACCGACACAACACGTGTGTCGTTTAATTTTGTGGCGCCACCCAACCTGTGTCGTATTCTTTCTTGGCGACACAGATATGTCGTGGATTGTTGAGCCGACAAAGCCACGTGTCATACCCCCAATGTCGCCTCTACTCTTTGCGTTTTATGTGTCGGTTGCATTTGTGACGATACACAAAAATGACCCCAGACACGTAAATTCTTTACAAACAGCCCCATATTTAAAAATATTTCACCTAAAGGGACCCATATATGATTTTTAGTCCCTAACCTCTCTTCTCCTCTGTTCGTCTCTCTCATTACCCATTTCGTCTTCATCCTTGTCCCTCTCGTTGGTCTCACTTCACGTTTCCCCCTTCGCTCATTTCAATCTCTTGTTCCCCCTATTTTGTCTCACACTTTCATCCCTTTCCCAAACGTTGCAATTTCAAGAATGACACGACACAGGGAAGGTAATCCCTAATCAAAACTATTCGGCTATCTTGATAGACCACTGTGCATCTCTAAACTTCCTCATTCGTTTGTCTTCAAATTTCATGAATGAAGATACAAAAATTTCAACTACTAAGAAAATTCAAATATTGTAGTAAATACTAAATCTACATTGCTCAAGAAATATACAGCTGATCTTGTGAGTGAGATGTCAGAAATTTCTTGTGTCTGAAAATTCTTGTAGTGAGAATGCTTCCATAGAATCAACATCACATCATCCTTCATATGATGGATTTGGCCCAATGGATTATGATGGAATTCATCTTTCTTCATGTGGGCATGCAGTACATCAAGGGTGTCTTGACTGATATTCGTCTTCATTGAAAGAAAGGTATGTTTCAGTTAGAGCTTTCTGCATAGCTTATTATGTTTTGTATTTATATGATCTTTGAATGTCATTCCTTGTCACCACATTTATGCCTAATTGTTTAACTCTTTTTTAAAACATCTTATTTATTTTTAACATAAATATAGTATAAAATATTCAAATCCGATGAACCTAATGACATACATATATACACATTGTGGAAATGGTTTAAATGCAACGAATAGATGGTCAAGGTTTTGTTTCTATGATGGTAAAATTATCATTTTGTTGTTGTGATTGGACAGATCTATCAGAAGAATTGTTTTTAAGGGTGGACATATCTTTGACCCCGATTAGGTTTAAGACTTCTCTAATACCTTTTTCCAATTTGTATGGGTTGCTTAAAACTTCTATCATGATGTCTTAATACTCTTTCACTTCTTTACCTTCTGAATTTTCATTCATCTTTTCAGGGGAGAGTTTCTCTGCCCAGTGTGTCGTCGACTTGTAAATTGTGTCTTGCTAACTTTAACTGAAGAAATATAAAAGCCTTATAAACAGTCTGTTATCTTGAGTACTTCCAGCTATGTAGCTGAATCTAATGAATTGACTTATTCACTTCTCTTTAGCAAGCCTTAAAGCTTTTGTAATCTGCTGCCAATGCAATTAGGAAAGAAAATTTTGAAATACTATTCCTTTGCATCACATTGATGACACTGGACCAAATCTTGAAAACTTCACCCCGGGTGTTTTCTAAAATGCATTTCCCTTGTAAATAAAAAAAGTTATCAAGATTTGCTAGAGTAAACCAGTCAATGTTGATGTAGGACACTCTCAAATACTCCTTTATGTCAATGAAGATTGCTACACATTGGGGAAAGACATCTCTTACCCCAAACTTTGCTCTTAGTGCCTTGTATGAAGAACTCAAATCTTCAAGTGGCTTTATATTATCTCTGTTGCTGAAACTTGTTTAAAAGACACAAAGTAAAAATTCTCTTCACGTACTACTAAGATTTAGAGGTGTTTAACTCTTTGTAGAATCAATTTGCTCTGGGTTTTCTAGGATCTTGCAAATAAGGATATGTCCAAAAGAGGTATTGCTTTTGTTCTTTGTGTTGTTTGTGTTGTTTCAAACAGAAATGATATACCTATTTGAGCTTCATATATCATTTGTGTTCAAACCAAGAAAATCACAAATGATATAATTATTTAGTATTAGTGTATTATTAAAATTTCTACTGTTTTTATTTTAAATATGGATATTTGCTTTTCAAATTAGAAGTTGGTAAATCATCACTTTATGGTTTGTTGTTGTCAAACAAATTGCAACCAGTATCCTATTCTCATTTAATAAGATTTTTTTTATAAATTTATTGGTTTATAGGATAAAATTTTCCTGAGTGGAAAGTTTTTAAGCTTCAAAGTTGTTTCCCACTTGCTTGAAAAAATTAAAAGGTCCTTAATGTCTAACATCCCTACCATTTAAGCTACTATGGATTGTACCATTGCATAACTATTGTATTTTCATATGTGATATGTTATCTACCTCAAATCATATTGGAATGGACCTGTCAAATCCTAACACATGCTTTTGGAGTTAGGTCTCAAATCCTATACTTGCCCATGATCCTTTTTCAACATTGATTTGGGTTCTCTTTTGTCTACCACACCCATTTTTGTCATGTGAAGAATCCTTGTTATCCCTAGTACATGTTTTCTATATAGTTTTTAGAATTCAGGTAGGTCATTTTGCCTCCAACATATTTAAAGGACGTGTTTACTGGTTGAAGTCTAATTTTTAATAAATTTCTTTTCAATACAGGCTATAATTTTGTATAATGAGAAATTCCACAATAATTCAAGGGAATCTGCTATTTTAGATTGTCTGAGTACTGACATATGTAAAGTTATGGGTAAGTTTGGATGTGCCAAACAATACTGTCAAACTATTTTGACACTAATGTTGATATTAAAGATACAATTCGGTTTAGCTTTCCTTATTTACGAAGATGTGCATTGTTGTGGACGATATTCTATTCCTCTATCCCAACATCATTTTGTGATGAGGAAAACATACTGGATAGATCATGGAATGCACCAAAAGACTAATATTGAGATGTTTGAGGTAACTAAAATTCAAAAGCTTGAAAAAATGTTCAAAATTCCTCCTCTTGACACAGTTCTCAAGGATGAACTTTCAACATTTACAGTCTCTGTTTGGTGTCGTCATTTTTGTAAGGAATTTAATTCGTTGAGTATTCAACGTAACATGCATGTAACACTTTCTCTTTCGTTTGAGTTGTAACATCAAAAAATTTTAGAGGAGTAAATATATTTAATGGTGATAATTAATTAATTGTGGTTGATTATTCATGGGAAAATTAATTAGACACAAATTATAAATTACTGATAAATTAAGACTTAATTAAATTGGACGAATAAACGAATGATATAGGACCCACTAAATCAAATTGAATATTTGATGGGTCTAGGATACTTAGAAAATTATTGTAGTTATGGTGGTATGGTTAAAATAATTTTTGGTGTTGAGGAGATAATTATACGGACATGGTGTATGATAATAAACGGCAAAAATACAAGCCAAATGGAATAAAAAGAAAATATAAAATCCTCTTTTCTCTCCTTATATAACCGTATGCCCTTTTCTTTACTTTTCCTATTCTCTTTTGCACAATGGGTAAAGGAAATATTGACCAATGGAAAAGGCATGATGATGCACTCTATTAAGCAATGGTTAATGACCAAAAGTTGTATTTTTCTCTCTCCTTTCCCCTCATTTTCGATGTATACTACTTCTTCTTCCATCCATCTTCATTTCTTCTTCTTTTTCTTTTTCTTCTTCTTCTTCTTCTTTGACCAATGGAAAGGCATGATGATGCACTCTATTAACCAATGGTTAATGTCTTCTTCTTCTTCTTCTTCTTCTTCTTTGACCAATGGAAAAGGCATGATGGTGCACTCTATTAACCAATGGTTAATGACCAAAAGTTGTATTTTTCTCTCTCCTTTCCCCTCATTTTCGATGCACACTTCTTCTTCTTTTCTCTCTCCTTTCCCCTCATTTTTGATGCACACTTCTTTTTCTTCTTCTTCTTCTTCTTCTTCTTCTTCTTCTTCTTCTTCTTCTTCTTCTTCTTCTTCTTCTTCTTCTCCCCCCCTCCCCAAAACCGTGATCTCCCTTCATTGGCCTATTTTTCATAAAAAATAACACTAAAGCTTGGATTTGTAAGCATCAAAAGGGACATTGGAGCAAACCTTAACTTATCTCCCTATCCCTCTTGCCCAAAACCGTGACCTCCCCTCATTGGCCTATTTTTCATAAAAAATAACACTAAAGCTTGGATTTGTAAGCATCAAAAGGGACATTGGAGCAAAGCTTAACTTATCTCCTTATCCATCTCCCTATTTCCGTTTTTGGTGTTGGCTTAGTGGAAAGGCTAAGTTTTTCTTGAAACCCATGGTCTTCTTGATGGTTTTTGGGTTCTTGAAGCTTAATAGTAATTGATTAGGTGTTATTTTAATGGATGGAAATATGTGAAACCCAACCCTAGGGTAGAAAACTATTGGGGATGTTGTTGTTGTTGATGATGATATGATTGTGATATTGTGGTCTTGGAAATGCTTAAGTGATGTAATGAGATGATTGGAAATTGATGTGGTCAAAATTTTGTTAGAAACCCTAACATGTAGAATTTAGGGGGTTTTGGTGAAATTTGATGAATTTGGAATTTTATTGTCTCATGGAATATTTTTGTAACAACCCTTATTTTTGTGTAAGGTTCTTGGGGCCAGTTGTTTTTATTTCGTGATGATTTTATGTGTGTTAAAGATTGGGCTACGACCGACTTGCTTGTATGTTATGTTTTAAAAAGATTTTGTGGATTTGAGGAAAATACCCTTGCTTCAATTGTATGAGTAATAGAGATGATTAAGATATTAATAATAATGTGTTTGATAATACTCATAATAACAGAGATTTATAAAATAAGACATTAAGTGATCTAATATAAATATTTAAGTATTTTATTTAAGTTATTAACTATGTAACTCTCTCGGTCTTGACCAAGAAATTATTTGAGGGACTTGAGTCGATCATTTTTATCCTAAGACGTTCCTCATATCATCCCTAACAAATTTTACAAAGAGCCCAATGCCCATTTCCAGCCACCCAAGCCCAAAAACGTTAAATTTAAGTTACCTAGGTAAGCCAAAATGCGCATCTGTACGTATTTTGGGTGTAATTTCCTCTTCCGATATTGGATTCCAGCTGTTCTTATCCCAACATCTCCATATCAAAATTATCTACAACTTCTATGTTGACCACAAAGGCCAATTCTAATCCTATAAATCTCAGAATTTAAAATACTACATTAATTCATATTTTTCTAGGACCAGCTTGCACTAGGTTCAATATTTTTTGGATATCTCTCATATGACCATGAAATTGAACAATTATTTCACCAAACTTTTCTTTAACTCAATTCTCTACAACTTTGATGAAGAACACAAAGCCTAAATCCCTACTAAGTTGGCCCAAAAAACCAATCTTTACAAAGAACAAAAATCTCGTCATAGTCCTGTACCCTTTTTGTATTTGGGCCCTAACTCTCTAATTTCTTAATGGAGTTTTTGGTCCCATATACCAAATTAACAATAACAAAAAGTTCTACAATTTTTGTGTTTGGCCCATTTCTAAATTTGGCCCAGAAGGTCCCTTAAATCCACGAGCAAGCTACTGCCTCTACACTTGACACATCAGCCTTTGCATGGAAATTAACCAATTAAATCACACCACCACCTTGCCACTTGTTTGGACCATGCAAGGCCTTTCACCACCTCACCATCAGCTTTATGTGACACCTAACACTTGCATGAAACTTGTGTGACACCTCCCATTCCACTCTCTTGGCCGTGGAGCTCCTTGGAGAGCAAGGGAAGTCCATGCAAAACTTGTCACTTTGGCAAACCATGTTTTGTTCTCTTTGTTTTCCTCGTTTATTCTAACTTAGAAAAAATTCCAGCATCCCTCTTCTCCATTTTTCATATACTTCCTTCATCTTAAACACATCATTCATCCATAATCATCCATCCCAAACCACCACACCACCCTTCCTAACCTCCAAAATACAATGATAAAATCCACTAAAGATTGTATGGTGGTGCTAGTAATGATGATGATGATTGATGAGTGGCGTGATAGGATTCATAGTGTAAGAATGCATATGATTGGCATTTGCATTGCATCCATGGCATATCATACGCTGTCGGTCGGGAATATTAGGGGATTCCCCCGGTTGGCCTAGTGGGAAGGCGGCTCTGTACACGAGCATTCTTGTTGTTTCCCTTGTGACTCGATGTGTAAGTCATGAAGCTGTATATGGTTGACCCTGTGGGGGGTGACTCTTAATAAGCAGGTGTCCTCGATGGTCCTTAGGATCACAGCTGCCATGATATGAGTAATGGTTGGCTCGTAACACCATATGTCAATTATTTTGTTTACCGCGGTCATGGTGAAAATGACCGGTGTTGCAAAATGGGCGATGCGGTTTGGTACAAGTAAAATTGGTGAATTGCATGCAGATTATGAGATATGTGTACACATTATACTACTGCAATAGGGGCACGGTTGTGTGATCATTCTTGAACCCATATTTGGTGTTTATTCCCATAGTCGGATTCGCATTTGTTGTTAATTCCATTGTGCATATGTATTAGCCTAAGAGCATTTACATATAGCATAGTGATGTGCCAAAGGTGTTGTGATATGATGATGATTGATGATGATATATGATGATGGTTGAGATTGAGATATAATGATGATGAGATGGGTAAATGAATACCTAAAAGACAACATGAAAATATAAATGATGTGAATACAAAGAAAAGACATTGTATATAATGATGTTGTTGTGATGGCCCAATGTGATAAAGGGTATGTTTATGTGTGATTGATAATGATGGTGTTGCCCCATCGTGGCATTGAAAAAAGATGTGTATATGTGCTTGTTTTGCTATGAATTGATAAATATGATATATGTGTATTGTTGGGATGAATAGATTATGATGATTTTAGCAAAGCATACATGATGTTGATATGCATATACGCATAATCTCAATTGTATTCATATTCGTCATTTGGAATGTATAACTCACTCTTCCATGTTGTCCATTTTTAGCATTGTAATGCAGGATTGTCATGGGATGAGAGGGTGAATTTGAAATAAAGCTTTTGGGAAGATAAATAGTTGTAACGGAATGCCTTGGCCGGCAGTGATTATTAGACATGATGTAATGCATGAAGTGTGTATAACGATGTTGATAAAAAATGATTTGTGGACATGTATGCATCAATGTTTTGTAATGCATATGGTGGATGTATGCTTATTATGTACATGAATATTTAGATGAATACTTGAGGATTTGATTTGGATAATGTATATTGATGATGGTGATATTGGAGATACATGTTGAGTACTTGTATGTAAATAAGATGTTGAAATACACAAGTATTGAGGAAGTAAATAGACTAAATTCTTATCTGGTGGTTAGGGCTTTATGTAGAGGCTACCTACATCTTATAATACATGTGTGAGACTTGTGTGGATGGGTGATTATTGTTAAATAGGCCTGAATTGTTATTTAGCATACTTGGTTTAGCCAAAATGGGCATGGATTGTCACTTGGACGTAACTTAGACTAGGAAATGAGTTATTGGGAAAGACTTGTTTGTACAAGTCATATTTGTATGTGTGAATATTGGTCCCTTGAGTGCTTAGGACAAAGCCTACCCAATTGCGTTTTGGTATGTCATGTAAATTGCCCAAAATATGCATGAATCTACCCTATAACCTAGATTTTGATCTGGATGGAGTTTAGGCGTAAAACTTTTCCACATGATTGATATTAGGGTAGGTGTGTTGTATATGAAATTTCATGCGATTTGGTGTTGATTAGCCTAGTGAAATGTCGACTAAAAGTTGGCGCATGTGTGAGTGCAAAAAGCTACAGAACATGATTTGCAAACCAGTGACTGGGCGTACCTACGTTGGTCTTGGGCATAGACACGCTGACTTGCTGGAGTGTCGCGTGGCTCTGGGCATGGGCACGCCTGGCTGGGGCGTTGGCACGTTGAGATACTGGATTTGGGTTATGATGATGGTGCCATTTAGCGTGGGCACGCTGACTTCCAGCGTTGGCACGCTGACTTCCAACGTTGGCACGCTGCCTTACTGGAAAATTTATGGAAAATATTAGTGTCTGGGCGTACTTACACTAGGATCCAGTGTAAACACGCTGGTGGGTTGCGCGTTGGGATGTTGGGGCTCCAACGTTGGCACGCTGACATTCTGTTTGGGGGCTGGTCACTGGGCGTAAGTACGCTGGAAATGGGCGTACCTACACTGGCTGGTCTAGTGACAGCTTTTGTGAATTTTCCCATTTTCTTGATTTCCTTTCTCGTTTTTGGGCCTTTTCTTATATCTTCATATATGGGACTAGGCGTATTGCCCTGCATGCATATTCCTTCCACTGTAAACTCAATTATTTTTGTATCCACTTTGGGGCTTTGCTTTATCGATCCAGCTTTCATATTTTTAAAATCTCAGTCTTTAGTTTCCTATGATTCGGGTCTAGATGTAATGACAGATGTTGAACTCCCTTTTTTAAACATGAAAAATTTAATCACACTTTTATTAATTAAGTTATATCAATTACATCGGATCCGGGTTTGGGAAATCAGGGCCTGACATTTATTCCCACAGTCGGATCCGTATTTGATGTTAAATCCATTGGGCATATGCATTAGCCTAAGAGCATTTGCATATAGCATGGAGATATTCTAAAGGTGATGAATTATGATGATGGTTGAGATGGGTGAAATAATACCTAAAAGACAATAATTGAAAATATGAATACAAAGAGTTGTGTTGATTTCTGATGATGTTGTATGTGATGGCCCGCTATGATTGAGGACATGAATGTGTATATACATTGGTGCTTTGTTATGAATTGTGGTATATGGTTACATATATATATGCATGTGTAGTTGAGGTAACCATGATATTCATTGATATGTTTTTGCGAAGTACACATGATGTTGTATACATATGCACATAATCACGAACGTATTTATATTCGTCATTTTGAATGTAAACTCATTCTCCCATGTTGTCTATTTTTAGCTTTGAGATGCAAGGCACATATGGGGTGAGATACACCTTATTTTGGAACTCTACGTTTTGTTGTATAGGAAGTGCCTTGGCCAGCAATCATTTGAGTTTTGGAGTATGTATGTAATTGATGACAATGATGTTGATGTAGATGTGGTGTTTATGGCTTAAGTTTATATATATATATATATATATAGATATTTAGTCTTATATTCTTTTGTGTATTCATGTGTATACAATAGGCCAATTCTTTTGTAAACAATCACATGAATATTGACAATGATGGTTTGATAGTCGTTTTGATGGCATTGATGCTTATGTTGATGGAAATACATGGATGGATGAATTATTTAAAGCGTGAGAGTATGGTTCACAATGTTTATGTATGAATTAGAGGCAAATTTGATGATTTAAATGATGTGTGAAGTTGGTATAAAAAGGGCTTAGTGAATTGATGTTATGTCCCTTTACGTCTTGTATCATAGCAGGATTGATTCTTGATGGTTTTATGTATAAGAAGGTCTAGGCATTACATGATCTAAGGTCCCAAGGCTTGGCATAATTGAAAAATAGATTTTGGAGCATCAGGGAGTGATCCATGGCCAGTGGGAAACTCCCACGGCCGGTGGATCACACTATTTTAGAAATTGCGCAAGTTGGGTCATGGAACTAGAGAGTTCCACGGCCTATGGAAAATTTCCCACGGCCAGTGTTTTTTCTTGTTTTGAAAAATTCAAAATCCTGGGCATTGGGGCAGTGAGTTCCATGGCCAGGGGAAATTCCCAGAGTGGTTTTTTCGTATTTTCTTGCCATGGTCTTGTACCTTTTGATTCCCTATGCCTAGTACCTCAATCCTTCATCCATGATAGCTTATTGTACACCTCTTGACATGTTTTCCTTAACCACATACATATGTTTCCAGTTACCCTTAACAAATACCTTGTGTTTTCTTGGATCTCTTCTCATATCTTCATATATGAGATGAGATGAATGCCCGTTATACACTTAACTCTTTCCGCTGTTTTAAATAGGATTGTGTATACATTGTGGGCCTTTGCTTTACGATCCATTTCTTTCTTAAATCTTTAAAATGTTGCCTCCGGTTTTTCGTTGTTTGAATCTTGATGTAAGGGGGATATTGTAAGGCTTTAAACTGTGAAAAGTTTATTCATGTTTTCATTGATTATTTGTCCTTACATCGGGATTTTGATCCAGGGAATCGGCCGTCCTTACAATGGTGGTATCAAAGCGTTGATTGCTCGTTGTGTGATTTTTGTGAATTGAATGCTATTATAAGGCAATTTCTTTTATCGAGTTGAGATTGTTTGACAATAAAATGTGGTTGTTTATGGTTGAAGCATTGTTGTACCTTACTAGAGCATAGTTGTTCATTACTAAGGCCTTGTGGTGCAATACTTGAATGATAGGATTAAATATATGTGAATGAATTCTTCGGTGTGATTGATATGCTTGTTTTTATAAGTCCGGCCAAGTTCCTTACACTATTTACCTTCAGTGACGAATACTTTGTGATTATGCAAATATGATTGATACAATGGTTATGAAATGATGTGTGATAGGCCATTGAATGTTGAAACCTCATATGTAGGTTGGAAATTGATTGTTTGGTTTAGTATACTCATGTGTGAGCCATATCTTAATATATAGGCGTGAAACATGGTTGGTAGACATATCCATGAAGCTGCTGCTATGGCATCTGCTTCAAATCGCTTTACGGATCTCTTGGAAAGACAAGGCCAACAAAATATGGGACAAGGTGCCCAAGGTCTTGACTGATTTCTCAAGAGGAAACCTTCCGAGTTCCATGGAGGGTATAAGCCTGAGGATACGTATGTATGGGTTAACGATTTGGAAAGGATCTTCGCAAACTTTGAATGTTCTGAAACTCAAAAGGTTGAGTATATGGTCTTTATGGTCCGCGATCATGGTGGCGCCTTACTAGGGGGCGTATGTTAGCTGTTGAAACCTCATTGACATGGGAGAACTTCAAGGTTGAGTTCTTGAAGAAGCAATTTCCAGAAAGCTATAAGAGTAAGAAGGAACTTGAGTTCATGGAACTTAAGCAAGGTGACATGACCGTGGAGGATTATGCCTCCAAGTTTGAGGAACTTTGTGCATTTTATCCCCCTTACAATTTCTATGAAACATTTATAGAAAAACCATTAAGGTGGTTTGAAGAATTGTTATGCCATGTTTAATTGTCATGAAGAATCAGTATTGTTCTATGGTGAAATAATCAATTTAACTGGTTCCATCAGGTGTCTCTAGAAAGAGTAGAATAACAATCATTTTAACATGTCAATAAGCTTTGGTGGTTCAATAAGCTTTGGTGAACATAATCAGAAAACGGTGATGTATCTATGATTTTTATTTTATTTTATCTTTATACATATAATACTTATTAATCACACTTCATATGTGGTTACAAGAGGCCAAATTGAAGCGCCATGTTACTTTTAAAGAATTATATGGTTGTGTTCATAAAAAGAATGGGGAATATATTTCTGAGCGCTCAAATAATTTTGATGGAGCATCACAAGGCCATGGCGTTAGGGAGGAGAATGAAGCAAACCTTGATGATCACAATGCCTTCAACTTAGACTAAATTATCAATTAGGATTTTTTTTCATGGTTTGATATTAGAATTTTGATGTTTGACTTGACATTAATTTGTTTTTAAAACCACCTATTTTTGTTTAACTTGACATATAACTCTTTGGTTTACAAGAATTTCTATATAAATAGGATTTTACTATATATTATTTTTTATTTACTTTTTATTCCTATTTATATTTTCTTTAATAGGTTGTTATTGAAAATATATAGAGATATAAAATAAATTATGAATAATTTAACAAATTTATTTTACCAAAAATACTTAAATTAGTGAGGAAATTATGGACTATGAGCGAGAAACTATTTAAGTTTTTACGATGATACATTGCTACAATAAAGCGAGGAAATTGCTGACATAATAGACTAGCAAACTTTCGAGGAATTTGTTGTATTTTAGTGAGGAAATTTAGCTGTAGTTTAGCGATAAAATACTGATAATAGTATCCCATACCAAAGTTGCTAAAAAAATATAGCTTTAACTAAGTGACAAACTAACGGCAGTTGTTTCCTCACTATTTTATAACTAGTGACAGATTAGCGAGGAATTTGCTATAGCTTTATATTAAATTTGTGAGATTATCAACGAGGAAATATTTGATTTTTTGTGATGATTTGCTATGGTAAAGCGAGGAAATTGGCAACGTAATAGACTAACAAACTTGCGAGGAATTTGATGCAGTTCATCAAGGAATCTTAGCTACAATTTCACGACATAATACCTGTAATAGTATCTCATAGCAAAGTTGCTACCAAAATGTTCCTGAACTTAGCAACAAACTAGAGACTAATGTTTCCTCAATATTTTATAAGTAGGGATAGATTAGTGAGGAAATCACATTCGTAGCTCATTAGCGACTTGTTTTTTCACTATAAAAGCATTAGCAACCATTTAGCGACATTTTTCTTCCTCCCTAAATCTGAATTTTCTTGTAGTGTTGTATTGTGTGAAATTTGGATGTATTTGTTTGTAGACTAGAGTTAGAAGAGCTCACAACCTTGAGGTAAAAAAGAGGAGACAATTTCATGAATGAGTATAGGATAGATAGGATTACATGTTAACTGTAGAATTAAAATAATTATAATTAATAAATGTTAGAAAAAAATGGCTAATAAGATGAATCATGAATGAAAAGGATTATGATAATAGTTAGTATAATGAATGGTGGATTAAGTTGATTGTATTTTAGTTAGAATGATAGATTGTGGATTGAATTGATTATGATGTTAGTTAGAATGATAGATTGTGGATTGAATTAATTGTATTGCTAGTTGGTAGGATGAATTGGGAATTGAATTGGTTTTATTGTTAGTTGGTAGGATGAGTTGTGAGTTGAATTTATTATATTGTTAATCGACATGATGAATTGTGCATCGAGTTGATTGTATTGATAGTTAGTTGATGAATTATAAAAAGTAATGAATTGGGCACATGTGTGTTTATGCGTGTTTTGAAATGCATGATATTATTACGCACTAATAATTAACCAAGCTAAAGGTACATGTGTATTTGAGTGTAGGATGGTCATTAAAGGTTATGAGAAATATTGAGTTGGATAAATGGAATAAGTATATGTGTACAAACCTATATAGAAATTATACATTGGGAACTTGATTTTTGGTTATTTAGTGAACTATAAATGATCATCTTGAAACATAGTAGTTATGGATAGATATAATTAGTGAAATCCTAGCTTCTGCTCTGCTTTACATAAATGGTACGTAATAGATTCACCTAAACAAACCTTACTCACCGAGGCAAGTGGAATGATGTATCGGTATTAGACCTAATTTGCTTAGGCAAGCCCCAGCTGCCTAGATGAGAACATCAAAAAATACTTATTTTACCCAGGCGAGTCCTAATTGCCTAGGTAATGAATTAGGAATTAGCATTGGACTTGTTTCACCTAAGTAAGCCCCAGTGGCCCGGGCTAAAGTATCAAACATGCCTAATTCCCCAAGCGAATCCTAGTCGCCTAGGTGAATGGCCTTATTTTACACCCACTTGATTCTTTTGTTTCTCAATCTTCTTAGGTTTTCAATTACCTACCAATCATATCTCCATTATTTTCCTTGCTTCTAAATGTCGTGAAAATATGTCCTTACTTCCTATTAATCCATTCTAAAGAACTTGCAATTGAATCATTAGTAGAGGAAGGGTATTTTGGGTAGTGATCCGGTCTCGATACCAGTACCTGGGACAGATAGGTAATTGCATTCATTCTCACTGTGCTACCCGCCTCATAGGTTTACCTTCGGACTATAAATCCATATGAGGCATTCTCCATACCGGTATGTCTAGGTTCTTACCTTGTACAAGGTACAACCGCAAGGAGGATACGCGAGAAACGCGGCTTCCCCACGTCGTGTCAGAATCGTACACTGAGCAGTGTACTATTTGTCTCCTGACCCCATCTGTGCCTAATGATTCATTCTCCATGCTCGTCTATAAATAGGCAAATTTCATATGCAGCAAAGGTTACGCTATTCTTACTCTCTATTTACTGTTACATTGCTCGAATCCCCTAGAATCCTTATTCTATTTCACTAACTTGAGCGTCAGAGAATCTTCGTAGGTGACACCACCTTTCGCCCCTCTTCAACGTGAAAGCTTGGTGTGTAGGATCTCCAGGACATCAAGACCGGATTCTCCCACTGGGAGTTCAGACTATAATACTGGATACCCATTGTACCAGTGTACAAACACTTCTATCCTTGACTTTTGAGGTTGGTCCCTACTCTGGATCTTTGACCCTGGATTAGACTAGTTCATTGGCACGCCCAGTAGGACCCGTTAAAGTTATTCCCACTTTCTGTAAAGGTTCATTAGTCATCTATGGAGGGTAATGGACGCAGGTTTTTTTAGGGTCACATGGAGGATGTGACCAACTAACATGTTAATAGGAGACTTCTCTTTGAATCTCCTGGAGTCAGCTCAAGGAGGGTGATACCTGCAGTAGTTTCAGATCCTCGTGATGAGGTCATAAGGCAGCTCAGGGAGGAGCTCGCGGAGTTAAGGAAGAAAATGAGACAAATTAAGGAGAAGGTGGTATCTTAGGCTGAGGAGACTCACCACACTACTGGAAGAGAGAAATCTGTGACTCTCCAGTATTCGAAGATCCCCACATATGAGGAGAGGGAGCAGACCCAAGACTCTAGTGATGGAGTCAATGGAAGGAAGGAGGAGTCAATGGTAGCGACTCACGGAGCGTATCGGCTCAACGTCCCTTTTTTCAGGAGATTAATGAGCGTTTCTATTCCCAGGGACTTGTAGACAACTCAACCACTCTCTATTGGAAATTATGATGGAGAAACTGACCCCACTAAGCATCTCGATGCTTATGTTTATGAGGCTATGTACCTGGGAACGGACGAGGATGTGATATGCAGGATGTTCCCACGTACCTTGATGGAGGAGGCCCTTAGCTGGTTCAAGGGGCTACCCTCTGGCTCAATAGACTCCTGGGAGATGATGGCAGTAGCTTTTGAGAACCATTTTGTCATTTCCAGGGATGTCCCCAGGACGTCTCACACCTTGGCCCAGATTAGGCAAGGGGAGAGCGAAACTCTGAAGGAGTTTCTGAAGAGGTTCTACAAGGAGGCAGCCATGGTGCCTAATCTCATAGAAGCCATTGAGCTGCATATCGTCATTGAGGCCTTCCAGCCCGGATCTTCTTTTGCCCTGTCTTTGGCAAAGAGTCCTCCGACGACGTTTGAAGAATTCTGGAGGAAGGCTTCAAAGTACGTGGGTATAGAGATGCACCTGGAAGCCACAGCGGGTCGGGCTAAACCACCAGTTCCCTCACCTCAACCACGGAGGGATAAGGAGAGAGTGAGGCCAGACAAGCATTTCCAGAGGGATGATTTCAGGGGCCCTCGACCCCAGCAGCAGGAGAGGTGAGTGGCTTCTTTCAGCAACTACGCGCCACTGAACGCTAAGCACTCCCAGATCTTAAAGGGGGTCGGATGGCCTACACTTAGCATGTACGGGATTAGGAGACCGGCTCCACTTAAAAGGACTAGGAATCCGTGTAAGTATTGTGGTTTCCACGAGCAAGTTAGCCACTCTACTGACGAATACAAGGCGTTGAAGAATATTGTGGAGACCCTTATTCGAGAGGGAAAGTTGAAGCAATATCTCTTTAAGGAGAAGTCCCTAGAAGAGCCAAAGCGAATGGAGAAGCGAGGTCGTGACCACGACGATGAAGGTGATAATAGCCGCGCCCCAGTCAAGAGATACACTGTTGCTGAGAAGTAGAAGGGAGTTGTTACCGATGAGGGCGCTTAGAAAGATGGTATGCCCCAACAGCAGAGGCAGGGCCAGTGTGAGGTGATTGACATGATCGCCAGAGGCTTTGTTGGTGGCGGAGCCTCAATCAAAACCCGAAAGAATCCTCATCAAATGATTCTATCTGTTCACGGGAAATTCAGGGATAACCGCCCTTTCAGAGATGGTGTGGTGGCACCGGTGGTTTCATTCTCAGATAAGGATTTTGGCCCAACTATCCCTGGGGTTGATGACACTATGGTCATAGTTACTGTGATTGCCAACAAGGACGTCAAAAGGATCCTTATTGACCAGGGGAGTTCCTGTGATGTCATTTTTTATAACTATATTAAAAGAATGGGTTTCAATGATTTTGTAACCTTATACGCAGGAGGTCACAGCTTTTAATGGAGCAAACAACCTACTAATGGGTATCTAGACACTCTTGTGTCTTTTGAAGGAGAGCCCAGAGCAAGGACTGTGAAGTCCAGAGTACTGGTGATTGACGTAGAGTCACCCTACAATGACATTATAGGTCGCCCTATGTTGAATGCTATGGAGGCAATCGTATCCACTCTGTACCTTCTTATTAAGTTCATTGATAAGGACAACCAAGTGTCTTCTTTTTGAGGTGATCAAGAAATGGCCAGGTATTATTACAACCTGAGCCTGAACAAGGTGAAGTTAGAAGCGTTCAATAAAAAGAGGAAACTGAACGACAGAGGAACAGCGGCGGGATCGGTTAGTCTGATTGACCTTGATCCCAGGGTGGAACTGAAGATTGATCCCCATAATCCTTCCAAGCCTACGCCAGAAGGAGGTTCCGGAGACGTTGTGTTGGGAGATTCCCTAGAAAAGATCACATATTTCAATGACAAGTTGGAAACTGTGATGGAACAGCGTCTGCTTGCACTTCTTCATGAGTTTAAAGACTTGTTCGCATGGATTGCGGCAGATATGCCCAGAATGGACCCCAATTTCTGTTGTTACAAGTTATCTATCTATCCAAAGACGAGACCGGTGGCCCAAAAGAAGAGAAGGCTAGGCCCCAAAAAATAGAAAGCAGCTTGTGAACAAACAGAAGAATTGTTAAAGGCCGGATTCATTAGGGAAGCCAAATACTCCTCATGGCTTTCTAATGTGGTGATGGTACAGAAGGGCAATGGTAAATGGAGAATGTGCATAGACTATATGGATTTGAACCGTTGTTGCCCCAAGGATCCCTATCCTCTCCCCAACATCGATCGAATGATGGATGATTCTTCTGGTTACCAGTACCTGTCTTTCATGGACGCTTATTCGGGATACAACCAGATTCTGATGTGGGAGGAGGATCAAGAGAAGATGGCATTTGTCAATGACCGCAATGGTTTTGTTACACCGTCATGCCCTTTGGTTAGAAGAATGCGGGTGCCACTTACCAGCGTATTATTAATAAGGTGTTCGAGGGCATGCACACCAAGTTAGTGGAGGTGTACATTGACGACATTATTGTTAAGACCCCATCTGGGGAGATCATATGGAGGACTTGCGCCAAGTATTTACGCGCTTGAGGCAGTACAACATGAGGTTGAACCCATTGAAGTGCACCTTCACCGTGCCTGTAGGAAAATTTCTGGGTTTCATGTTGACTCAGCGCAGTATCGCGGTGAATCCGGGCAAGTGCCAGACAATTCTAGACATACAGAGTCTGAAGAATTTGAGGGAAGTCTAATCATTGAACAGAAAGGTAGCTGCCTTGGCACGATTCATGCCTAAAATGGCGCACAGGTCCCTTTCTCTATACAAGATCCTGAAGAAGTCCAAGAAATTTGAATGGGGACAAGAGTAGGAGCAAGCTTTTCAAGAGCTTAAGGAGGTGTTGTTTAGCCTTCCTATTTTGGTAAGACCTGACCCCGGGGAGATGCTCATTCTTTACCTGGCTATCTCGGATGAAACTTTAGGTGTGGCACTGGTCAAAGAGACCCCGGAAGGATAGAGGCCTGTGTATTTCACCAGTAAAACGCTGCAGGGAGCAGAGGGCCAATATCAGAAGATTGAAAAAGCCGCTCTTGCCATTATCTAGGCCTCTCGTCACCTCAGGCCGTATTTTCATGGACACCCCGAAATGGTAAGAATGGATCTTCCACTCCGTTCTATTCTGAGTAAGCCAGACCTTGCTGGGAGAATGATTAAGTGGTCCATCGAGCTATCAGAGTTTGATGTTTCTTATGAACCTTGGGGTGCCATCAAAGCCCAGGTGTTAGCTGACTGTGTGGTAAAAATGACTGGGGCAGACCCAACTGTACCACGGACTCACTGGACAATTTACGTGGATGGCTCTTTCAATAGCAAAGAATGTGGTGCCAGTGTCGTGGTGGAGAGTGATGATGGTGTGCACCTAGAAATCCCTTTGGGTTTCAGTTTCAAAACATCTAATAAGCAGGCTGAATATGAAGCTTGCCTCGCTAGACTCAAAGCAGCGATTGACATCGGAGCTTCCGATGTAACCTTCTGTAGTGATTCACAGTTGGTGATCTCACAGATTCAGGGTGAGTATCAAGTCCGCGAACCTCGGCTCCAATTATAGTTAAATTGCGTGAATGAATTAAAGGAAAGATTCTCTATGTTGGAGTTTAAGCATGTGCCCAGAGAGGAAAACACTAGGGCAGACATCCTCTCAAGACTTGTAAGCACAAAGCAACCTAGGAACACAACATCCATGGTATAGAGTACGTTGATGACGCCTAGCATCCCAATGACCCCGTCACTGAACGCAATATCGTATCATGCTTTCGATGAGAATTCATGGGCAGTCCCTTACATACGATACTTTGTCGATGGGCAATTACCCATTGATGAGTTGGAAATGAGGAAGCTAAAAAGGTAGTTGCCTTACTTTACGTTGGTGGATGGCATGCTTATTGGGAGAGGTTTTCTGTACCGTACCTTCGCTGTTTAAATAAAAATGACGTGCTAGGTGTGTTGGAAGAAGTGCATGAGGGGCAATGTGCACACCACGTAGGCGGTAGAATCCTTATGAGGAAGGTTCTCAGGGCAGGTTACTGGTGGCCCAAAATGAAGAAAGACTCCATTAAGTTCGTAAAGAAGTGTAATCCGTGTCAGAGGTTTTCCAACCTTCATCACACACTTGCCCAAGAGCTTTCTACATACGTCGTGCCATGGCCTTTTCATCAGTGGGGCCTTGATATCCTAGGCCCGTTACCAACAGCGCCTGGCGGCATCAAGTACCTCATCGTTGGGGTGGATTACTTAACAAAGTGGATAGAAGCTGAGGCCGTTATGTATATCACCTCAGCTCAAACATGACGTGTTGTCTATGAGAACATTATAGCACGGCTCAATATTCCAGCACGGATTATTACTGACAACGGCACTCAGTTTAGTGACAGGAAGTTCACAGAGCTGCTTGAAGGACTGGGGATAGTCCAAATTTTCTCATCTGTTGAACATCCACAAACAAATGACCAGGCTAAAGTTGCTAATAGAGAGGTGTTGAAAGGGCTTAAGAAGCATTTGGGTGAAGCAAAGGGTGGCTGGACAGACCAGCTCTGCCATGTCTTGTGGGCATATCACACCACACCATATTCCTCAACTAACGAGTCTCCATACCGCCTTACTTATGGTGTTGAGGCGATGATACCGGTGGAACTCCAGACTACATCAACAAGGGTGGAATATTTCTCTGAAGAAAATAATAATGACAACCTGGCATCTGAATTAAACGTCCTTCAAGAACTCAGAGAAGAAGCCTTTGTCAGGGATTAGGCTATTAAAGTAAAGGCCGCCCTTCGATATAACAAACGCGTTCAACACAGAGGATTCAACGCAGGAGACCTCGTTTTAAGGAAAGCAAGTATGGGCAATAAATTCGCTCATTAAGGCAAATTAGCACTGACATACAGAGTATATGAGGTGACTAGTAAGGGGTCACATCGCTTGGAGAACCTCGATGGCGCACCTATCCGCAATAAATGGAACACTCAGAATTTACGCATTTATTACAGCTAGTTGGTAAGACGGCGTGTACTCTTTTTCCTAACTTGAGTTTTTTCCCATTAGGTTTTCTCAAGAAGGTTTTAACGAGGCATGACCTCAGCTATGCTTCATTTGTAACTCATATTCAATTTAATGAGAAATATATTCATGACTACTATATTTTCACTTCTCTCTTACGTCTGTGATTTATAGCTTTATGCGCGGTGTGCACAAGATCCCTCAAGACAGATGATCTCAACTACCTGTTCTGTAGTTGACGATGTAACTCCTTAAGTGGTCAAATGGGTTGTAGGGCTGGTCTTTTTCCAAGGCTACAAACCGAACCCTAGCGAAAAAAACTCACCCTCGGGACAGATGATCTCAATTACTTATTCTGTGATTGACGATGTAACTCCTTGAGCGGTTCGACGGGTTGTAGAATCAGACCTTTCCCAAGGCCATACCAAACCCCAGTAAAGGCTTACTATCTGGGCGTACAGGCTCAATTTTTCCTTCTTAGAATTGATGACACAACCTCACGAGAAATATTTAAATATCAAGTGAGGGAACATTATTTATTTAATGAAATACTTCCTCCAATTTGGTGACACTACCGGACAAATCCTAAGTCTTAATTCAAAGAACGGATAGCAGATTTTACAAGTTAAAGAGCTTGTTCAAATTACGAAGTTAGTAGTTGAAAAGCTTGAGAATAAAGGATTGGCGCAGGCAATAATCATAATTACGTTGGAGGCGGTGCTGAAAGGAAACGAAAATTTCATTGATTAAAAAGAAAGGAAATACAGGTAATGATTCAAATCTGGAGCTGATCCCGTCACACAGCAGAACAAGTTAAGGAAAAATAAAAAAGGACTAAGAGGGAAGAGCTTCTTGATGAGTCTCTTCATGCCCTTGGGTATCTTCAGTGACCTTATTCGTTCCTCTGGCTCTTCATCCGGACCTCCTCCACATCCGGCTTCATCACCCTTCGTCTGTTCTTCCTCAGCAGCTCCCTGAGGCCCAGGAGTAGGAGAATCAGGCGCCATGCTCTGACCCTCAGGAAGCGGTGCCAGCTCGTACAGGGAGTCTGACAGTTCCTCGTGCCGGCCATTGATCACTCCAACCAGCTTTCCTCCGTAAAACTCGTTGAACAGATGCATGCCATATAGATTGAGTTTCACGTTGGGGTTGTGGTAGAAGATCTGACACACTGCTAGTCCGAAGGACTCTTCGGGAACTTGGGTATCTCTATGGCCTCTTTGGCTTGAGCAGTAACGATGTTCAGTTCTTCCTTTAGTGCAGCGTAATCCCCCTCTCTCTGACCAGTTTCTGCGTCTTCCTTTAGTGCAACTTTTTTTCCCTCCGGGCCCACTCTTCAACTTGTTTCGAGCGATTCTTCACCGTTGTCTTTAGTTCTTCCAACTTAGCATTTATATCCCGGCCAGTATGGAGCTCTTCCTTTAGGTCGGAGGTAATCTTCTCTGTTTCAGCCAGTTTTCCCTTTAGATCCTTAGCCACTGTCTTGAGCCTGAGGGTCTTCGTATACATGCGTTCACTATAGTCTTTGGATTTTTCGAGGCGGTCCTCAGATAACTTCAGGGCCGCCCTATCTTTCTCAGCAGCGAGATTGAGGTGCTCAACCTAAGTACTCAATTTGTCCACTTCGGCGGCGTCGTCCATCATCCTGCTAAGTGACCAAAGAAGCCCGAAAAGTTCAGCTAGTTGCCACCTTCCAGCTTCACAAGCCTCTTTGATCTCTTTTGGTTCAAGTGTGGGCCTTAATTTGTACTGTGGCTCGAGGATTGACACCGGCGTCGAACCCTCGTAAGAGAGGAAGGGTAACAAGAAGGAGTTGATTGGAGGAATACTGGAGACCGAGGTTTGAAAAAGTCGGGAGGAATACACTAGAGGAAGGCTGGACCCTTAGTAGCCGTGTCTGACGTCTCCACAGCCTTTCCCTTGGAGGCACCAACCATTCCGAGGTTTTTTGTTTTTTTAGGAGGTGGAAAAGAGGCGTTTGCCCCAGCAGCATCATTCTTTATTTTCTTCCTCCTCTCTTTAATTTTCAGTTGCTCTTCAGTCGGGGTGGGGTTCGTTGATCTGCCCGCAGTTAACGAAATCTCACCATCCGCTGTGGAGGTAAGGATGATGGATTCAGATTAAATTTGCACAGCAATAAAACATGTCATTCAAATAAACAAAACAACTATTGTTCTTTATTATAAAGGAAAACCCTTTCCTATCTAAACAAGAAACATAAATAATGTTTCTTCTTATTGCCAGAACATAAAAACAATTTTCTAATTCAAGAACAAACCCTGAGGGCAAGGATAAAAAATAAGTCCCTACAGCTAATGCAGCAACTCTTGCTCCATTTCCAACGCGTAGGTCCACCTCGCCCTTCATCAACTGCCTACTCCTTTTTAGATCCTGCACATTAAGATAAATGTAAGATCCACATCCAATATCTAATACCCATGATGTTGAAGTTGACAAGTTAATTTCTATAACAAAAATACCTGAAGTGGAAGTCTCACTTCCCTTCTTCTTAAGCTCTTCCAGGTACTTTGGACAGTTTCTCTTCCAGTGTCTCTTCTATCCATAATGGTGACAATTTCCTTCTTTAGCCACCCCGCCCACAGGTTTTAAGGCTGATGTACTTGGCTTATCCTTGCCTTTCCAAATTGTCTTGCCTTTTCCCATAACAGCCTTTCCTTTGCCTTTATGCATGCCCTTTCCTTTACCTTTGTTAGAATTGACCATCATTATGGCCTTGCCCTTTCCTTTAGAAATATTGGGCTCAGCAGTCCTCAACATATTGAGTAGCTCTGGCAATGTTTTATCCAATGCATTCATGTTATAATTCATGATGACTGGCTTAAAACTGTCAGGTAATGACTTCAAAATGAGATCAATAGCTAACTTTTGAGGGAAGGGGAATCCTAGCCTAGCTAGATTCTCCAGGTACCCAATCATTTTGAGCACATGAGGTCCTATAGAACCTCCCTCTTCAAGTCTGCAGTTAAATAGGGCTGAAGAAACTTCATATCTTTCTTGGTCAGCTTGACCTTGATATAGTTTCCTTAGGTTTTCAATCATATCGAAAGCCTCTATATGCTCATGTTGCTTCTGAAGCTCAGGAGACATGGTTGCCAGCATAAGGCATTGGGCATCTAAAGCGCCATCCTGATGCTTCTTGTAAGCATCCTTGTCAGCTTTAGAGGCATTGTTCGCGGGTGGTTCCGAAATCGGATCTTCCAGGACATACTGCTTTTTCTCTTGTTTGAGGACAATCCTCAAATTCCTATACCTGTCTAGAAAGTTGGGTCCAGACAATTTTTCTTTGTCTAGGATCGATCGCAATGAAAGGTTTGAAGGCGTGTTTGATGTCATGGTTATCTAAAACAGAAAGATATGTAGTAAGGATCAATTAAAAAAACATATTTAATTTTTGGTCTTAAAATTAAACACGTCTCCCACTATTTTGATTCAAAATAAAATCACCCTCTACGAATCAGAAAATCCCGTTGGAAGATTTTCTAGTGGGTAAAGATCCATATTTGGCCTAATCTTAAGTCAGCTTTGGCTGATCACTTAACATTTGGTTATTTAGGTAGGAAACTCCTTTCCAATTGTATCTTATACAACTCTTAGACATTGGGTTAGGTAACCATTACCGATCATTCATCTTATGAAAGTTTAGCCCAATGTATCGCCTCTAAGTTTATTCAATCCAATTGATAACTTAGTAAGTTAAAACCCAATAAAACATTTTGGATATTACAATTATCCCATCGCGTCTTACTAATATAAATAATAGTACCCTGCTTTGGCAAACCCACTATTCATTGACATTAGTATTGACGAGTGTACTTATTGGAAGGCGTTTGTAACTTAATATTATTTTGAGGGATTTTAACTTATTTTAAATTACTGTCTTTGTTAAACGCTTTAACGCAATAAAATTATACCCAAAACATGCAAACGAAATTGTGAGATGGTTATGGTCTTCCTAGAAGAATAAATAAATAAATAAATAAACCTAAAGGAACTATATTGCCAAGGCTTCATGAAGTCCTACTTCTTGAACCCACCATCCTCTTGGAGTCACCACTCCTTGGTTCCTTTCAAAGACAAAAGCACTTAGAGTCACCACTCTAGTTTTCTTCTAGTTCTCTACTGTGTTGGCTGGATCAAGATTACAAGATTTTAAGGAAACTCGCTTTACATATGAGTGAAGGGTTGAAAAAAAAAATACAACAAAATGTAGAGAGGCACAACATGCAGGCTGTATTTAAATAAAATAACTAAGACCATAACCATTCACCATGCAACATGTTAATTAACTAATTATAACCCATTTGAAAGCATTAAAAAAATTAATTTTTAAACGGGCCATTAAACGCGTGGGTCGGTAATAAGGTGCTACATAGAGAATGTACGCGGGTCCGGAGTGACCGCTGAAGTACCAAGTCTTTCCTAGCCAGAACGCCCACTGACCATTAACAGCTCTAAAATTTCAACTAGGGTTTCAACCACTTTGAAACCCTAATTCCTTATTGCGAACACTTCACAACGCAGCTGTCAAGGCACATGTAGGCAGCGCCGTCTAGGGTTTCAAAACCTAGAATTCAAATTACACCTTTCTCATGACGGCTGCCTAGGTTTCAATGTTTGAACCTTAGGTTAAGGAACGGCCAAGGTTTAACACTTAAACCTTATCACTTGACACCCCATAACATGAACTATTCATGCTCGGAGATCAATGCATTATCAAAACGCAGTTTGTATGACAACAATGATTATTAACGAATTCAACACATGTATCACATACAAAAATTGAAAACGTAAATATCATACAAGCCTCTAAAATAATATAAACGCATACTTCAAATGAGAAAGCCTATAAACAGTATCTCATACAATTTATAGAAAACATAAGAGCATACGAATCATGATATTATTTCATACATAACATGCTTGAATGTTTTTCAAAACAAGTTTCACAAACAATTTCACAAAACAGAACATAAAGCTTATAACAAGAAAACGATTTCATAAATCAAAATTTTTAAAAGCTTTTACAGAATGAAAAATATGCCATCATGAAACGTAAACAAATGCCCAAAACATAGCTTTGCAACCTGGCTCTGATACCACTGTTAGGGAATCCTATCAGGGTCAGGCAGCGGAAACACAAAGGATTCCCAAAATAAGGATTGCAAATACAAATGTCTCAAAGCATTATGTAATTAAAGTTTTAATTTAAGGATTACCTCTTGTAGACACACAACGAGTTCCTCGATCGAAGCAATTGTAGCTTCGCACTTAGGAGTCCACACGAGCACTCCCACCAGAAAACTAACGATCCGAATGCTAGTACGGAATTTAAGTGTAATTTAATTTCTGAGCAACAGCCTATGAGCATCTCATGCTCTATATGTAGGCTTAGGTCTTGACCTGAGCTCTCATTAAACATTGGGCTCCTGACTCATTCTAAATAAGTTAGGCCTAAATAGTTTTATTTTTAGTCCAACTAAAATAAAACTATCCTCTGGTGGGCTTACTCTATGTGTGTGACCCTATAGGTAAAATATTCGGTTATATTAATAATAAACTATTTTATTATTAATATAAAATAAGAGCGGTATCTAGCAATACATCATTATGTCCGAATATTATTTATCATCGACATGACCTATAAGTGATAATTATTTTATATACTTATTCCTTTTGTCACGATATCTAATTGGGCCCAAGGCATGGTCGTCGTCATCCTTGTATGGCCCAATTCATTTTACTTGATACTAGAGTAGACTTTACAGAATAAATATCTAATATTTATTTGTCCTAGCATGGCCATGCATTTCGTTAGTCTCACTTCATCAAGTGACCCATAGATATCATTCCTGTCACATAGGAGAGACAAATTCCATCTACATCACTCACATCCCTCTATAAAATTTGTCTATTGCCTAATCACAATCTTTATGGTCATCTTATTACAGATAATGTTTGATTGTATCAAAACAATAAACTCCTTATGTAGGAATCGTAGTGACTTCAGGTCGAAGGACTATATACCATTATCACATTGAGAATCGTTTATAACACTCATGTAACGATCCATGCAACACTCTCATGGTGGATCTGTCTAGTACAACATTACTCTTAATGTGTACCTGTGTAAAGACTTGATATCATATATCCATGATTTGTGAGATCAAATCATCAGTACATTCACACACTAATCTTAATGTATTTACATGTCCCCATGTAAATACTTGATTAGGGACATTTTAGAAATAATTCTCATATGACTTATTATTCCAGGATAAATAGCATTAAAATTAGTCTAAAACTGAAAATACTAATTTTATTGATAAGTTAAAATTGATACATTAATAGCTCGTAGTGCATACACCAACACAAGCTAGGGGACAAATGATCCGGTCTCGATATCGGTATTTGGGGTAGATAAGTAATTGCATCTGCCCTCACTGTGCTACTGGCCTCATAAGTATACCTTCAAACTGTAAATCTGTATGAGGCGTTCTCCATACCGGTATGTCCAGGTTCTTACCTTGCACACCGGAAAGTATCCATGTCAGGTACAAGGTATAGACGCAAGGAGGATACACGAGAAACGTGGCTCTCCCCGCGTCGTGTGTCAGAATCGTACATTGAGCAGTGTACTATTTGTCTCCTGGCCCCACATATGCCTAACGATTCATTCTCCATGCTTGTCTATAAATAGGCAAATTTCATACACAGCAAAGGTTACGCTATTCTTACTCTTTATTTATTGTTACATTGCTTGAATCCCTTGGAATCCTTGTTCTACTTTACTGACTTGAGCATCGGAGAATCTTCGCAGGTGACACCACATTTCGCCCCTCTTCAATGTAACATCCCAAAATTTTAAAATAGAGGATTAATTAAGGAAAATAAATATTGACAAATCTAATATGAATTATTTAATGTCCCAATATATTGAAAATAATTAAATTAAGAATTTTGGGAATTGTTGGTGATTTATGGAGACCGGTTAAGCTGAAAATAAGCTCGGTTGAGATATGGGTGTCGGACCAAGTGTCTCTGATTGAGATGATATTGGTCAGGGCTGTTAAGAATAATATTGGAAATCCAAATGTGTGTTCGGAATAATTTTTAGATGAAGTATTAAGCCCGAATGGAGAGCCTGTTAGTGGCAAAACGATGAAATTCTAATGAATGGAAATAAAAGTAAATCAAAAACCCATTTCTTCTCTTATTATTTTTGTGTGCATGCTGAATGAAATAGGAAAAACACTCCACTTCTTCTTCTCTTTATTTTCTTCTTCACTTCTTCTTCTCATCTTCTTCCTCCTCTCAAATCCTAAGCTAAGGTGGTGAACCCTCTCCTCCTCCCTCATTTCCGTCCTTGGGCAAGCTTGGAGGTTGAAGCTTTCTCCTTTTTTCTTCTCCTTATTTTCGTGAATCCTTCTCTTCCCCTTGAAAACCCACTTTGTTTTGGGTGTGAGGTAAGCTATACTCACTTTATTGTTGAGTTTTGGCTATGGGTATGTGTCATTATGTGTTGGGAGAGTAAAGCATGTACATGGGTATTTATTAGGAGCAATGAATGCTTGAACCCTAAGGTGGGTGGTTATAAATGTAAGTATTTATGAGGAGATAATGGTGGTTGGTACATTAATGATGGTGGAAAGTGAAGATTGATGAGGTATTGATGAGAGTTTTTGGGTTTTGAGAAAACCCTAACTTTGAAATTTGGGGGAAAATAGTTAAAGTTGATTTAAGATTATGTGTTATGAAGAAATGTATGATATTGAGAAATATGAATGTTAGTAGATGGAGTTTTGTGAAGCTTGGGGCTAGGATTGTCTTGTAACCCTTGAACTTAATGATGGTGGTTTAATGGGAAGGAATTCCCAAAGCCTAATAAAGGATAAAAATGATAACTACAACATGTCTAGCACATGTTGTGAAATTATAGATATGAATATGACTAAATAGAATTGAATTGATGACTTGAGTAGTTGATTGATTGAGGTTTTACATAAATATTGATGTAGGACCTATTCCGAACAACGAGGCGGGAGCGTCTTATCAATCAAAATTCTTCTCTTGAGGTAGGAGAGGAGTCTTATGTTCTAAATGCATGAATTTGAATGTTATTTGATTGTGGTATGTATTGTCATGCATGTTAGCCTTGCTTGAATGTTGTGAAAATAATGATGTGGTGTATGATGTAGATGATGTGTTTGGCAACATGCTTGAATGCATTTAGAAGAAATTTTGATGTGTAGTGTGGTGGCATGAATTGTTTGATGAATGTGTGGTTAGATAAATATATGTCCACTGAGAAAGCATAATAAATGCTAATGATTTTGATGGAGAATAAATTGTATTCTTGTATGGTATTAAAGTGGAAAGGTGTAATTGATTACTATTGAGAACGCCACACAGAGATTCAAATTAATGAGAATAACCAACAAGATCGAATCCATTAAAAACCTTATGGTGATGTTGGTGACGATGATGATGAATGATGAGTGGCATGTATAGGATGCATAGAATGAGGAATGCATATGATTTGCATTTGCATCCATGGCATACTGCATAGCTGCCGGTGTTGGAATTTTAGGGGATTCCCCGGTTGGCCCAGTGGGAGGGCGGCTCTGTGCACGAGCGAATTATATTTCCCCTGTGACTCGGGTATAAGTCACAAAGCTGCCCATGTTGTGCTACGGGGAGCCGCATGTGGTTGACCCTTGTGGGGGGTGACTCTTGATGAGTAGGTGTCCCCGGTGGTCCTTGTGATCACAGCTGCCATGATATATCTCATGGTTGGCCCGCAACACCATATGTTGAATATGTTGTATACCGCGGTCATGGTGAAATGATCAGGTGTTGCAAGATGGGCGATGCGGTTTGGTACCAGTAAAACTATTGGTGAATGCATGCAATTTATAGAATAAGTGTACACATTTTACTACTGCAGTAGGGGTATGGTTAGATGACCATGCTTGAATCCTACATTCGGTGTTCTAATCCCACAGTCAGATCTACAATTGTTGAAATATTCCTTGTGCATATGCATTAGCTTAAGAGCATTTGCATATAGCAAGGAGGTATGCCAAAGATGATGAGATATGAGGATGGATGTGATAAGGATGTAAAAATATATTTTAAGACAACATAAAATATATGAATACCAAATGATGGTTGTGTGATAGTTTAATTGTTAAGGAATGTGATTATGTATGTGCTTGTATACTTTGTTTGGAATTGTGATGTTATTCGTGATAATTGCATGATGGAATTATGATGGTATATGGCATCGTGTATGTTATGAATGTATAAAGTATACATGTTTGGATGCATATATACATAATCACATGGTATTCATATTCATACCTTTGGAATGTGGACTCACTCTCCCATGTTGTCTATTTTTAGAGTTGTGATGCAGGGTACTCATGAGAAGGGGTTGACATTTTGAAGTACATTTTGCTTGAGGAGGTAAATAGTGGTGTAGGAAGTGCCTTGGCCGGCGAGGTCTAGATTTTGTATAGCATGTTTGTATATTGATGTTTATTTTGATATCTAGAGTGGTGATAGATGATTTTGGTGGTCATAAAGGAAAATTGGATCTTGGTGTATGACCAATTTTCATTTATGACCCAATGATGTAATTTGATGAATGATGATGCTTGTTGATGTCTTATTTTAGGAATGAATGAACATCTATGGGAAAAATTTATGTTTTGGTGACCACCTACAATGGTGTTTGATTTATTATCATTTCATGAATTAGAATGGACTTTAATGGATAATGATGAATGAGGCAAGTTATAAATGTGTTATATAATGTGTAGACCATGTGGAATGTAAATGAATTGTAGTAGAATGAGTTTTGGCATGGTGTGTTGCATGTAAGGTGTACAATTTCGCATTCTCTGCATAAACTCTACAGAACTCGCTCAAGCGAGTGAGAATCTCGCTCGAGCGAGATTGATATGTAATAGGGCTTTGGCCTCTGGCCTGATTTCGCCTGAGCGGGTGTTTATCTCGCCCAAGCGAGATTGATGTTGAATCAGAGGTTAGCCTCTGGACAATTTTCGCCCAGGCGGGTGGACGGTCGCTCAAGCGAAGGGGAAGAGAATTAGATACTGGACGATTTTCGCCTAGCCGAGAGATGCCTCGCCCAAGCGAAAATTGACCAGAGAGTTACCAATGCTTCTGGAACAATCTCGCTCAAGCGAGTCATGATCCGCTCACGCGAGATTGGTGCCTGATGCTTACCTCCTCCTTCGCTCAAGCGTCTCGCTGGCTCGCTTAATGATTTCTTTTGCATCTCGCTCAAGCGAGACAGGACTCGCTCAAGTGAGCTGAGCCCCTGATGCTTGCCCCTTTTCATTTGCTCAGTTTTTCTTCATCTCGCCCAAGCGTGCCTACTCTGGCTCGCTCAAGCGAATGGAATTCCCGCTTGAGCGAGTGGCACCCTGATACTCATTTGCTTGTTTTCAAATAAACCTTTGTTTTTCATGCATTAAATTCTTATCATATATCACTTTAAGGGTGTTATTGGGTACGTCGTGAATCATGAAACTCTATGAAATTACTTCTCTTAATTTTAATTATACAACCATCAATTTAAATTAATTCTTCCGCTGTTTTTAATTGGACAATTATTATTAAATCATATATTTAATTACCCTCTCATATCTTCATATATGGGAGTGGTATATCATAGATCCAGGTGTTGTCTTAAATGTTCCACCACTTATTTTCTCATGATCGAATAATAATCTTAAATCGCGAAAAATTTACCCCTATTTTGGGGGCGTCTCATTCAACGCGAAAGCTTGGTGTGTAGGATCTCTAGGACATCAAGACCGGATTCTCCCAATGAGAGTTTGGACTATAATACCAGATACCCACTGTACTAGTGTACAAACACTTCTATCCTTGACTTTTGAGGCTGGTCCCCACTTTAGATCTTTGACCCCGGATTAGACTAGTTCAAGTAGTTATAGGATGAGATAAATGCGACATTCTTCAGTTAACTAGGACAACCCCTCACAGTAGGTCATCCTAATTAACTAAGAGTGCTACTTAAAGTTTGTAAAATTGAGAATTAATTTTTTGTACTTAATAAAACATATTTAGTGAAATAAAGCATTTATAAAATAAGTTAATTCATCATATGATCTCAATAGTTCATACATACTTTGAATAAGAGAGGCACACAGGCTCCCAAAATTACAACTCAATAGCACACAACCTATACACGCATACTAAGAGGATAAAAACCCTAATTCTATTCGTCACTAGGGAAGGAGGCATCTGAGCTGTCATCATCGGTTGATACGACCTTCTTACTCTTCTTGCGATGATTCTCTAATGTAGGAGAGCAAACTTCTTTTCTCAGCTTGGTTTTCAAATGAAAGCTTGTATCCATGAATATTAACAGAGAATTTCCCTCTAATAGACGCTCGTAGTCTTCAAGTCTAAATGCATGGGATGGATCTTCATATCGCTCTATGAAAACTCTCGACCACTCAGACATCCTAGTCGAAGGGCGGTGGCTCTACAAGAAATTCCACAAACTAGATAGACTAGATGTCAGCCTCTTCAAGGCTAGTCCAAGGACACCAGGGGATTCTTCTTTTAGCACAAGCAATCTCTTTTTCAATATGGATGGATCACTACTCCTTCAGGTCTTCTAGGACACTCTTCCTAAGATGGCTCTTCCTTTCCCACTCGTAGCATCACACTAAGGGAACACAAGCAAGAGGGGTGAGTTTTGTAGTATGTGTGGTGAAGCATTTTGTAGAACCTTTTGTAGTTCATCACGCTATTAGAACCTTTTGTAGTATGTGTGGTGAAGCATTTTGTCATGCGTATATGAGAGACAGTCAGGACTCAATACTCATAATCAACAGAAAGAGAAACTATGAACTACCTAACCATTTTTGGTGAATGTCTAGTATAGAACTAAAACTGAAAAAAGATGCAACTAGATTAATGATAAAAAAAATTCAACTATATTCAGAAAACATAAGTTACTGAGCTACAAGATCTTAAAAGAAATAGCAATCCTAATTATTTTTTAATCCTCAATACTAAAAGAAAATGACACTCATAATTAATATATATATATATATATATATAATTTATATCATTAGTATCTTGTCAAATTTGACAACATATTAATCTAAGAGAGATAGGAAAGGAAAGAGAAAAGAAAAGATAAAACTATCCGGGTTGAATGAAACACCAATTTAGACATAAACATTGGATATGACATGATACATATATTTTGACAAAATTGATCTCTAAAAATAGGACACTAGAACATCATATATGTTTATGAAATATAAATAATATAACAAAATATCTAAATTGATAATCAACATTTACATAAAATATGTATATTTATTTTCTCAAATCAAATTTTTAAAATGTTATATTTTTACCACAATAATAAGCTCTAAAATATGAGTAAGAAACATTACTTGTCTCCACAAAAATCATTGATCATGCGACCGAACATACCACAAATCAGTTGCAACCTCAGCATTAGGCTTTTAGGAAAAGTTTTGGATTTGTATTTACTGATGCACACTACCCCTTTTTCTCTTTATTTAATCTTCTGAATTTAGGGAGTTATGAAAATAAGGACTAGAATTCAACCATGACTTCATTTCTAGAACCAACTAGACTTTCCAAGATATTGTATATCTCTTTTGTTTTTGGATTAGATTTATTAAGAGAATAGAACTGATGAACCTGGTCATCAACCTCAATCCAGCTGCACCCTAGAATTTTATAAGACTTTTGCTGCTTCAATGTCCTCTATACATTCCTCACTTCATCCCACTTTCCTAACTCACCATATATATTAGCCGACATTGTACCATAACCTCCGTTATGTGGATCAAATTCAACCAGTTTTTTGGCTGCAAATTCTGCCAAATCATTACGGCCATGAACCTTACATCCATTAAGCAAAGAACCCCAAACAACCTCATCTGGTTCCATGCTCATACCCTTGACAACTTTTATTGCCTCATCAAACCTTCCTGTTCGACCAAGAAGATCAATCAAACAACCATAGTGCTCAATCTAAGGCTCTATCCCATATTCCTGAATCATCATCTCAAAATAGTAATAACCTTGATCAACCAATCCACCATGAGTACAAGCATTCAACAAACCAATGAAGGTCACCTCATCCGGTCTCACACTGCCGCCATGCTCCACCATTTCTTCAAAAATAGCAATTGCACCATCACTCTGGCCATGGAGAGCCAAAGAGTTAATCATCGAATTCCACGAAGTCAACCCCTTTTCAGGATTAATCTCAAAAACCTTCCTTGCCTGTCCAAGGCACCCACATTTTCCATACATATCCACAAGAGCGTTAGACACAAATGAGTCGAGCACAAAACCACTCTTGTAAATATAACCATGTACCCATCTCCCAAGCTGAAGCATCCCCGTGTGGCCACAGGCAGAAAGTGCACACACTACAGTAACCTGATTCGGCTTATTTTTACACTGACCCTCTTCCTCTCTATCAAAGGCAACACCAACCATTCTCCTAAACAACTCAATCCCCTAATTGAAAAGCCCGTTCTGAGTGCACCCCACAATGAGAGCATTCCAACAGGGCACATCCCTCTCCTCCATTTCATTAAACAACCTCAAGGCATTATCAACATCCCCAACTCTCGCATACCCAGAAACCATGGTGGTAAAAGACACCACATTTCTTTCAGACAGTTCATCAAACACCTTCCTAGCACAACGCAACCCACCCAAAACCCTCGAGTAAGAGTCCACGAGAGCGGTTTTCACAACTGGGTATTACTCAAAACCGGATTTTGTTATCTGGGCATGGACCAAACCGGTGGAACGTGACTCGTAGCACGATTTGAGAACGTGGGGGAAGATGAAGTGGTTGGGGCGAGGGGTGGTAGGGAAGCGAAGCATGTGGCAGAAGAGTTCGAGAGCGGAAGGGTGAGTGGTGGGGTGGGAAGCGTAGGCGGTGATCATGGCGGTGTAGAGGTAGATGTTAGGGGAGTAAAGGTGGTCGAAGATGAGGCGAGCGTAGGAGAGGTTGGAGAGAGTGATGGCACATAAACGAACGAGTTTGAAGGCGTAGAAGTGTTACAATTCTTATTGCTTAAGGTCACTGGCTTCTGATTGTATATAGCCCGATTTCTTATTTGTGATTGTCTATAGCCTGATTTGTAGATGTTATTCAAGTTTATATTTTTTTTTTTCTTCCAAATGTCACTTTCATGTCATTTTCCGAAAACAAAAATTAAAAGTTTAAAAAGCTTTCAAATATGATTTTCCAGAGACCAAAATTAAAATCTATTAAAATTTTATATATCATTTTCTAATTAAAATCTATTAAAATTTCATATATCATTTTCAGCACCTAAAAGACAAGGGGGATATGGGCTTGGAGACAAGAATAATTTATTGTTATCAACTGCCTAAGGAATTGTTTAAATATATTGTAATCTTTGACAATAATTTAGTGTTTATTTTCACTGTGACAATTTTGTTCTCCCTCCCCATATGCATTTATTTTTCCTCTCTTCACCTCATTCTTTTTCACCACTTGCCTCAACTACTTTACCTTTTCCCTCAACCTCTTCCCATCTTGCTTCTAATCTGCCTCCTTAATAGTAAACACCATTATGTCCCCTTGCCTCAACCACATTTCCATTCACCCCTTATGCTTTGACAAGTTTGAGTACACACTACGCTTCTGACATTGATAGAAAACCTACCAAGAATTATTATACTATTAAAGAGTTTAATTTTGGTATATTGTTAGTACACTAAACTTTAAGCGTGTTCTGGGTTTTGATGATGAACTTAATCTATAATTTGCTTTACGTGTCTCTCTTTGTTTAGTTTCCTTGCTACTTGTAACTGTCCAACCACTTATTAGTTTATCATGCAGACTAGCACACGTTACGCGTGGTCTCTGATCGTCTGTCGACAGCTTCATATTCATCCCTGACTTTTTTGCCCAGGTAATCCCCTAACACTGAGTTTCTCATTATGTGTATGCATGTCAATTGTTGTTTGTTAGTGGAGAGCAGAGCTCATTAGGCAATGGTATTGTGTGCTGATAACATGAGGAACCGATGCATGTGTAATGTTGTTTGTTAGTGGAGAGCAGAGCTCATTAGGAATTGGTTTTGTGTGCTGATAACATGATTTTTTATGCATATGTAATGTTGTTTGTTAGTGAAGAGCAGAGCTCATTAGGCATTGGTTTTGTGTGCTGATAACATGATTTGGGACTTAATACCTTTCAATATCATATACAATGCATAGCATATATATTTATCTATACTGGGAAGTTTTTTGTATGTAACAGGCCATTTCTAATTTTGGGAAATGTCTAGTTTACAGGGGAGACTCTGCCAAAATTTCGGCAGGCTCTCTTTCTTAGGGAACTTAAAAAATGAAACTCAACTTTAATAATGTAGGGTTTAGTCGTGTGTGTACCCATTAGATTCCCGTTCAAGTTTCAAAACAACCGGTGGATGTACCGTGTTGTGTTAGATCTTGAATTGTCCCGGTTGGACAGTTTGGTATGAATTTGTAACCAGTAGGGCGTAACCCATCAATGTTGTATGTGGTCTATCTTGAGATGTTGAATGTTCATTTGAAATTTTGGTTATGGTGTTTCGTATTGTCCCCAGGGTGCATGACTGCGTGTGGTGTTTTATACTGTACGTATCTCTATGTACTCAGGGACCAATGCGAAATGCTGCCGAAATTTCAAATAAACATCAACGACACAAGATAGACCACATACAACATCGATGGGTTATGGATGGTTGCATATTCATACCGAATGGGATAGGGCCCCACCAATTTGCAACATTAAAGAGATAGAGTGATTCACAACCGATAGTCAAATAAAATTTTAAAAATGTAAAGTAACAGAAATCGTGCTTGTTAGATATTGTAAATGGAGGTACCAACAAATCGGCGATGGATGTACAACCAACTAGATCGCAGTCGGCGAGTGACTGAGGAGTTTATGATGGGGCTATTGGAGTTCATTCCGTTCGCTACGACAAACACGCCTGGATTTGAAGCGACTCGGAAGATTCGTTATCCGTGCTCAAGGTGCAAATGCATGAGTTTTGAATACGCGGATGATGTCATGTGCCACCTAACTGAGAAAGGGTTCATGGAAACATACCACTGCTGGTACAACCATGGTGAGCAGTTACCGCTAAGACCATCAGACGTAACCGTGCAACAGTCTTACTACAAGGTTGGAGGAAACAGGGATACGTACAACAACATAGAATAAATGGTGATGGATCATGTTGGACCCTCCACCGGGCGTATGCTAGAACATGATGACCAAGTAGGTCATGGAGACTCTGACAATGTAGAGAAGGATCCTAATCTGGAGGTGAAGAGATTTTATGATTTCTTAGCGGTGGCTCAGACTCCATTGTGGGACGGGTGCAACAGTCACACTGAGTTATCCGCCTCCCTAGCTGCTTTAAGCCTAAAGGCAGATTATAATCTTTATGGAGGTTGTTTTAATAGGATGGTCAATCTGATGGGTTCCACTATGCCTAGTAATCATCGAATGCCAACGAACCTGTACCATGCTAAGAAACAAGTTGCAAACTTGGGGTTGGGTTGTGTGAAGATAGAGTGTTGTGTTCGCGGATGTATGCTGTTCAGAAATGAATTTGCAGATAAGAGTGTCATAAAATGTCTACATTGTAATGAGGAATGCTACAAAATCATTAAAAGGAGAGGGAAGGTAACCCGGACGGCCAGGAAGAAAATGTGGTACTTCCCTATAAACCGCGTCTTCAACGCCTGTATGCCTCATTGTCCACGGCAAAACACATGCGTTGGCATGCTTTGAACCAAACGCAAGAGGGTTTCTTTGCCATCCTTCCGACGGGAAAGCGTGGAAGTGTTTGGATGAGCTATATCCGGACTTTTCTGGCGAGCCGCGTAATGTAAGACTTGGCTTATGTACTGATGGGTTTAACCCGTTCGGTCAATACGGAAGAGCTTACTCTTGTTGGCCAGTCATACTGACCCCATACAATCTGCCTCCTAATATGTGTATGAAGAGGGAGGTCATGTTTCTATCTATACTGGTTCCAGGACCCAAAAATCCAAAGACAAACATAGATGTTTTTTTGCAACCGTTGGTTGAAGAGTTATCACAATTATGGGATGTCGGGGTAATGGCATACGATGCGTCTTTGAAGAACAATTTTATGATGCGTGTTGTTTTGATGTGGACTATTAACGACTTCCCGGCCTATGGTATGCTTTCTGGATGGTCAACGTCTGGGAAGCTTGCTTGCCCTGTATGCATGGAACATACTGGGGGGGAATCACTCCCTGTTAGTGGCAAGACAAGTTTCTTTGACTGTAATAGAAAGTTTCTACTGTTGGATCACTCGTTTAGGAGAAACAAAACCGCTTTTAAGAAGAACAAGGTTGTTAATGAACCTCCACCCCGCAGGTTATCCAGTGCACGGGTTTGGCAGAGGGTCGAAGAGTATCCTTACATCTGGGACAAGAGTGTTAAGGAGTTTGCGGGTTATGGTAAGGAACACCACTGGGTGAAGCAGAGCATCTTGTGGGATTTGCCATATTGGAAAGACTTGTTGTTAAGACACAACATTGATGTCATGCACACTGAACGTAATGTTTTCATGAATATTTTTGACACTGTTATGGACATCAAAGAGAGAATAAAGGACAACGAGAAGAGTCGTCTAGACCTTCCGATTTGGTGTTCTAGGAAGGAGTTGGAATTGAGGGATGCGGGACGTGGAAGAATGTTTAAACCCCATGCAAAATATGCTTTAACTAGACCACAACAGATTGCTGTGTGTATTTGGATGAATGGGTTGACCTTGCCTGACGGATTCGCTTCTAACTTGAGTAGATGTGTCGACGTGAAGGAGGGCAGGGTGTTTGGCATGAAAGTCATGATTGCCATGGGTTTATGCAACAACTACTCCCGTACGCGTTTCATGCCTTACCGAAGCCTATTTGGAAACCGTTGGTGGAGTTGAGTCACTTCTTTAAGGAGTTGACGACTACTTCGTTAACTGTGGAGAAACTTGTGAAGATGGAAGAAACTATCCCGGTATTGATTTGTAAGTTGGAGCAGATTTTCCCACCAAGTTTTTTTGACTCGATGGAGCATTTTCCTATCCATCTACCGTACGCCCGGTGCAGTATCGTTGGATGTATCCATTCGAAAGGTGAACACTAGAACTCTTTAATTTCCTTGCAAACACTTCTTATAATAGTATTTTCTAACTTAACATTTGTTTATGATGTTGAAGATTCTTACGCTCTTTAAAAGATAAAGTGTCGAACGAAGCCTGTGTTGAAGCATCAATTTGTGAGTCATACTTAGTCGAAGAAATGACAACTTTTGCTTCTTTCTATTTTCTGACGGAGATAGAAACTAGAATGAGTAGAATTCGCCGCAATGTTGGGGTAGACACCCGCACAGGGTTTGATGAACAAATATCAATTTTTAACTATCCTGGTCATCCGGGGGGCAAGCTCACAAAAAGTTACATTGATGAGAAAGATCGAAAGGCGGCTCAGTTGTACATTCTTCTAAATTGCCCAGAAGTGGAACTGTTTCTTGAGTAAGTATAAAAGTTATATGTTACATTCTAAACCTAGCTTTTATAGTATCTAAATTTGTTTCCTTTAAATAGCTTATATAAAGATATGCTAAAACTTGAGCAAAATGATTTAACTGATGACCAAATTCATAGTGAGGTGTCTCCAAGTTTGTTGGTTGGTTCACACAACACGTAATACCCGTATACCGAGTGTTTTTTATCTGTGCTTCTAACTCCCGATATCTAACCATGACCTATTTGTTATGTTGTGCATAGATACAAGACCCTAACAACCATATTAAAGATTCTTTACTCCAAGCCCTTTCTTGGGGGCCGGTGAAAACTGTTAAAAAATGGCCTATTTACTACGTAAATGGCTACAAGTTTAATATCCTTCAATGGAGTGAAGGGATGCGTACCCATAACTACGGGGTTTGTGTTAGAGGCACCTCCGGACAGTTGGAAGAAGACTTTTATGGAGTGCTGACAGAGATTGTTGAAGTTTCGTTCTCTGGAAGACTAAGAAGAGATATTGTTCTATTCAAATGTGATTGGTTCGACAACACAATCGGCGTTGGAACAAAGGTTGACAACAACTATGACTTAGTTGAGGTCAAGAAAAATGGTAGATATAAAGGGTTTGATCCCTTCATTTTTGCCCAACAAGCTGAGCAGGTTTATTACACCGACTTCCCGGGAGGACATCGGGACTGGTATGCAATAATCAAGGCCAAGGCCCGAAGTCAGATCACTGACAATGTCTCCGAGGAGGTCGATGACGCTTATCAGCTTGCACCACACAAGCTCAATGATGGCAATTTGTTGTTCAACATTGATCCAGTCATAATGGATGAGACACTCGCCACTACGGGGGGTGAACACATTGACAAAGGCCTTGTCTCTCGAACAAAACGGTCTAGGGCTGATTTGGATGTTGATAAAGTTGTTTAAACAAATAACCACAGTGACACTGAAACTGAGGGGGAATTTGAAACTAAAACAGACACAGAGTATGTAGTTATTAAACATATATAAATAGGTTTATATATATCCTGAGACTAACCTTTCTTTTCATGATTTTATCCACAGATGATGGGATGTCGACTGCCCTTCAGCAGGGGTGGTGGGTCCAGGACCCCGGCATCCCGTTTGGGGACTCCCACCCCAGAGCAGGGAACCACTCCATCACCAATGCAGACAACTACATCACCACCACAGCGGACCACTCCATCACCACCACAGCTGACCACCCCATCACCACCACAGTTGACCACCCCAGAGCAGACTCTTGGAGTTGGTGGCTTGGAGGACCCTGGCCATCAGGCCACCCCACCTCCGGCATCCCCTCTGCCCATGTTGGTACCCGTGCCAGCCGGAGACGAGTAAGTCACTAAAACTCAAATACTTTTATGTTATTTGTATGGTACTTTATTTTAAACTTTAGTGGAAAGACTTGTTGGATTATTGTATGTTACTTTAATTAGTACTTGTATAGATTGAATTGTACTGGGAACTCTTCTGTTTGTAACAGGGTAACTATTTGAACTTGGAAATGTTACATTTACAGGGGAGACTCTGTCAGAATTTTGGGAGTCTCCCTAGATTGTGTGTTGTTATACTCCTGATAAAATTGTTGTCATTACAGCTTTGTTGATAGTAGTCGCACTACCAAAGCGATTACTAAGGTTTTGAAGGCCCAGTGGGATGGTCCATATATATCTTGGACAGATGCTGGGAAGGTTGTCCAAAATAGGTGGTTTGACACCTTCTCGGTAAGTTACCACATCAATTTGTTGTGATTTGATTTGTAAAATAGACCTCTTATTAATTTTGAATTCTCATTTCATTTTACAGCGTGATTATCAGTGGGCAGAGGGTATGATTGATGAGATTAGGAAGGTCTTTGCCATAAAGACCTCCAAAATCATCAAGAGTACCCTTTGGAAGGTGAGGGACAAGGGTGAGCGCCCTCGTTGGATCCCCGAGGACCATTGGGACGGGATGGTCCAGAAGTGGGGCGGTGTCCCGTTCCAGCAGGCGAGTGCTCGGAACAGGGCAAACAGAGCCGCCGACGCTGCAGCCTCAGTTTACACTGGGGGTAGCATTTCAACCCTCGAGCACAAGAAAAGATTTGTAAGTATATTTATGCTAAACATTTCTATTATGATTCGTCTGACATGTTTACAAATAATAATCTCAATGTTTTTTGTCCACCACAGGAGCTGAGGGAGCACCGGGAGCCTTCTTTGTTTGAGGTTATGTAAATGACCAAGAAGAACAAAGCCGGTGCATGGGTGAACTAGAAGACTATAGATCTAGCGGTATTTACTTTTAACTCACATATGCTTATAATTTACAAATCAGCTTACTAATCCTGCCCATGTTTTTGAATTTACAGGAGGCGTATCAGGCCAGAAGGGCCGAGAAGGAGGCGGACCTGGTGGCTTCGACTCCTGAAGGGGAGGTTCCTTCCACCCTCTCTTGTTCCGATGACAACGCCATCTATATGGAGGCTGTTGGCGGTGTGAACAAGAAAGGGAGGGTCTTTGGGTTGGGTGGCGTCGGCACGCAGCTGGCGAAAAAGGGGAAGACCCCTTCCTCTTCCTCTTCATCTGGTCTTCCGACTTAGGTTGTTCAGGTAATTCAAAACCTGAACGATGAGCTATAGGAGAAGCGACGTCAGAGGCAGCTTTTGGAGGAGCGGGCCGAGGCGGACCGACAGCGGGCCGAGGAGCAGCACGCTGAGACCCGTCAGTAACTTGCTCAGCAACAGCAGCTACTGATGCAGTTGATGGCGAGGCTACCTCCCCCCACTTCCCAGGCGCCCCCACCACCACCACAGGATCCCCCACCATCATGATTGTATTTTTATTATGTATACACATTGTATATTTGATTTACGGTTTTTATATTATATTTCATTCGGTATTTATTTTGTCATTTTTCATTTATTATGTTAATATTCATTGGTAATTAAATTCAAAGAAAAACGCCTTATTGTGATTATCATTAATAATTCAACCTATTTGATAAATAAATTTTATCCATTATTTTGTTTTTAATAATAATTTAATATTTTAAAAAAATTATTCAAATTTAATTATAAAATTTTATCAGCCAATACAAAATATTAATCAACATTTTTAAAGTTAAATTAACAAAACCTATAAATATTTAACCAATTTTTTAAAAAAAATAAAAATTCCCAATAGCGACGAACGCACGTGGTCGCTATATGGCTACCAATAGCGACAGAGACAATTGGTCGCTGTATGGCTACCCAGAGCGACGGAGACAGATGGTCGCTGTATGGCTACCCATAGCGACGGAGACAGGTGGTCACTGTATGGCTACCCATAGCGACGGGCCTTAAGTGGTCGCAGTGTGGCTGTTAATAGCGACGGCCAAAAGTGGTCGCAGTGTGCTGTACGTAGCGACGAATGTGTGAGGTCGATGTATGGCTACTAATAGTGACGTCGAATCTCCGTCGCTATATGGCTAGTAGTAGCCACGGGTCACTTGTGGTCGCTGAACGTGCTCAGTTAGCGACGGCTGAAGTAAGTGAACCAGAGACCATGTTAGCGACAACGTTATGCCGTCGGCACTATAGCGACGACGTCTCTGTGGTCGCTGACCTATCTTCGACGAAGGTTTTAGCAACGAGTGTTTGGCCGTCTGAAAGACCGTCGCTAGGACTCTTAGCGACGGCCTTGGCATGGATTAGCGACCAATTGTGTCTGTCGCTAACAGGTATTTTTTTAGTTGTGTCCCTCACTACTTCTCTAGTCTAAGGCTCAAGCCTCCAATTCCAACTTTAGTAACTCAGCCATATGCGTATGATGCGTGTATGATGCATAACTTTATTTCCTGTCTCTTTACTTATCAATATCATCGTCACCGAGTAGGGTCCTTCCATGAGAAGCACCATGTCCTTAACGTTGAGAGTAAAGCATGTCGCACGATTCCCAGTGTCTTATGGATTCATGATATGATAGTTGTTACTACGACTACTTTACATGACTTATTAAGTCTTTCTCGATATCTCATAAATTCTTAAGTACATTATGATGGGTATAAACATATTGTTGACGTGTGCTTAGGGGAAATTATCTATTTAATCTAAGTATAAAGGGTTTTAGAAATAAGGCTTTATGATATATTTTACTCAATTACAATTAATAATATAGTCATAATTATCTCATTGACACTTTAGATTTGTAGGCAATGTAAGAAACTAAGATTTACTATGTGATGGATTTTTCATAAAGAAGTAGTTATCCTTACAAGCTATCATTTTCTTTAAGCGTTAATTGTAAGCATAGTAAAATACGATGTAGTAAAATCCATACTTTTCCTAGATTCTCAAACTCAATCCAAATCCATAGTTTCAATTTATTTGAACGAGAAAAGTTAAGTTTGAAAGCATAAAACACCCCATTATTGTGGGTCTTTGACCAATTTTATGGAACGTCTCTCTGTAGCATTGTTTATCACAAAACTTTGTCCTCCTAGTATTTATCTAAATTAATTTTGAAATATTTAAAGGAAACCCAAAGGTTGATTTCAAAACATAACACATGCCTTGTTGGAATTTCTTGGACCGATTCAGTGGTTCGTCATCTCGTCGCATTTCGTTGCCACAAAACTTTGTCCCTTCGACCCTAAAACTAAAACTCTTTTCAAATTCATTTTACTAAAATCATTTCACCATACATAATTTGAATCAATATGGCAGTATTTGCCCCAAATCTCTCTCAAATTATTTTTCCTCATTGATTTTTGTTGAAAACTTCGTTCTTATCAGATTTTTGTTAGAAAACTCTGATTAAGGTGATTCAAAAGCCGTACATGAATAAATTTTAAAATCCTAAATTTCTAATATAAAATAATTCTATAAATTATCCAGAATTTTGAGTTTTGCTTCAGACTCCTTGTTCAAACAAATTTTAACTTTTATCACTTAAGATTGTTGTTGATCACGATTAAGGTCGAAATCACCATTTCTTATAATTCTTTAGTGCATTTTAAATTTGGGAAATATCCCTTCTTCCATTATTATTACACATATTTTCATACCAAATAAAATTCCAAGAGCCTTAGTGCCCTTTATCCTTGTACCTTTCACCAAGACTTATTTTCGACGATTTTTTTCCATCACGAACCCCACTGGGACTTCGATCCTTTTCTTATATTCACCAAGCCATGCAATCTCAAATCATATTTTCGTTCATATCACAACAAATTAGAAGTAGCACACAGCCCCTATGATACTTCACGTAGTTTTGTTCAATCATCATTGTCACTTTTGAAACATTATCATCATTTTCATGTATTATTTAGTCCTTAATCTTTTCAAATTTCTTCTCTAATTCAAGCACATAATTTTGTCCCGTATTCTGCCTAGAATGTTTACCTAAGTTTTAACACTATTTTATGCATAAAAAACTAATTTTTAGCACATGCATCATAGGCATCAATTACTTGTCACATAAGGTGCAAAAATAACATTTTTAGCTAAGGACTTTGCATGCATTGGTGTCATACTAACAAATTACTACCATGCAAATTATTAAAGCCTTATAGATCACACATAGAATGACTTCACAAAACCATACACACCAAGCATCACACATGTACTATTAAAACTTACATTTTTACCATGTATTTCTCACATGTATTGAACTTAAGCACATTTTTATCTAGTCCAGCCATGATTATGAGATTTCCTACCTAATAAATCATACTCAAGTACTTATTTAAGATCATCAAAGTCACATGCAACATTTGGCTAAGATCAAGAAATGAACAAAAGGACCATTTTTACTCAAAGTTTGTCTAAGATTCATGTTCATTTCCTCACTTAGGAAAATATTTTCAAAAATAGTTTTGCAAGTAGATTTCTTTTCATATTTTAGCCCCTTTTTAACTCTCAATTAAGAGCAAGAAACCCAAGGCTTTTGTCTCTCTTGCATGAATAGAACCAAAGCAAGATTTAGTGGAGAAAACTCCCCCTTACCTCATAAAGTCTCACATGAAAATGGAGGAGGAATATAGGTTCCTTTGCTTTCTTTCTCCTTGCTTCTTAGCTTCTTGATGATGGCTAGATAAAGGCCTACGTTAGTGGTGATGGTTCTGGATTTTGAAAGAACAAAGAAAAGGAGAAGAGGAAATAATGAAAATAAGAAATTAAGAGAGAAGTAAAGAGTGGTGCTTTTCCGGCCAAGCAAGGAAGAAAGGGAAAAGCTTTGCAAAAATGTTTATTCAACATGCATGCCCTTAGGTTTATATAGAGGAAATGAGTGGAATGACAACCAATCAGAATTTGTTTTAGTGGGGGCTGATTATGAAAATGCAAGAAATTAGGAAAAAAATTAATTAAGTTAATGGAATGTGAGGTGGAAGCATAGGATTTTGACACGTGTCCATAAAACTATGATTTTGTTCTGTTGAGATTTTGGAAATATAATGAATATGAAGTTTGTTCCTATTTCTCTCCTTTTTCTAATGAGCCATCTAACGTTCAATTTTGATAATTATGGCAAAAGTTATGCTCGATGATTGGTGAAAATTTACGAATAAATTATTTGAAATTAATTTATATTTTTCAAAAAATTATTAATTATTATAAATTAATTTATAATTAATTTAGGCGATGGGAATTAAATAAATTTATTTGATTGGAATGATTATTAAAATTTAAATAGGTGATGGTAAATTTAAAGTTACCAAAGGGTTAAAAGTAAAAATTTAATTTAAGTTATAAAAGAAAATAGGAAAAAAGAAAAATTTGCAAAGGACAATTTCACCCTTAATGAAATAAAGCTTCACATTTCATCATTTCTTCTTCACGAGCTCGCGTGAGTAAAGCAGAGAGTGAACTTTTACTTCTTCCTCCATAAATGTAAGTCGGAATCTTAAATTGGGTAAATTTATTAATACAAGTAATAAATTAATTAGAGTAGAATATTAAAAAATAATATGAGAATATATTTGATAACAAATTAAAATGAATGTAGTTAAATTAAATTTTAACTAACTAAAAATTTTAGGTGCTTAATTAAATTATCTAAATTAAATTAACTAAATCCCTAATTTCTAAATCCTAAAAACTAATTTCATTATTTTCCTAAATCTAATTCTTTTTCCTTGCCTTTCTCCTGGTCCAGCTTTCACTCTCACGTGCATCTCTTCTCTTTTCTCTTCCTCGTGCAACACCACCATTGTGAGCCATTCCTCCTCCACATTTCATCTCATTCTTCGAATCATCACCTTCACCGCATGCCATCATCAAATTCATGGGCAAGGTAAGCTAACCCAAGCATTGATTTTACTTTCTTTCTTGCGTTTCTCTCGGTGCATGTGCATGAATGCCTTTCTCTCCTACCTCTAGGTTGAATTGCAGGTACCCATAGCTGTAATTGGAAGTTATTGAACTTAAATGCTGGTTTTAAAAGCTTAAAAAGGTGAGTGCATGGCTTTCCCTTCCTCCCACACCTTCAGCCATGGCTTGGCTATGACCCATAAATCATTTTCTTTTGTTGGTGGATTATCTTGGCAGTATCTTGCGGAGTCGTTTGGACTATTCCGATTAAATTTTGAGGTATCAGAAGACGTTGGATTCAAATCGGAAGCATATCAACACTTTGGCAAATTGTTGCTGAAACATTGATTTCCTTTTCTACTTGAGCTTCGTAACATGCTTAGGATAGTTTAGAATTACCTATAATAATTATTCACTATTTTTAGGAATTGTCATTTGGAGAGATTGTTGCCCTAAAAATTAGTTTGAAAGTCGGAAGCGTGTTGAGGTATGTTTTTACATACGAAGGGGAGTTTTTAATTTAAAGTGTTAGATAAAAATCCTTGTTCTAGAATTGATTCTTATGGTTTAATTGTGTTTTGGCATACTTAGTTAAATAATGAGCTGGACATTGAAACTGTTATGAGGGTAAACTATTATACCCATTTTTTAATAAGTATATCATGTTGAATAACTAGAAATATAGTTTATATGTTTGATTGATTCGTGAGATTAAGTATTGGCAACTTTGGTGATCAAAGTTCATAAATTATTATGATAATCATGTTCATGTGCTAGTTGGTGAATGTAATGAGGTTGTTGATGATTGAAAATGGGTCCTCTGAGTGTTTATTTATTTTTTCGATGGTAATTGTGCTTGAATAATCTATATAGATGTGTGTGAGGGTAAGCTATGATGTAATTGTATATTTATGCATTATGATTCGCATTTTAAGTAAGGATTGCACATCATTACATCATATGCATTTGTATGGCGCTACGATTCCCCAACACTAAGATTTGCTAATGAGACTGCCATTTATACGTTATGATTGTGTATTGGACCATCGAATGATTTATTGGACCAACACCATATGAGACTGCCCAACACCAAGAACAAGTATCCATTACCACGTATCGATGATTTATTGGACCAGTTAGAAGGTGCTTATGTATTCTCTAAGATTGATCTTTGATCTGGATACCACCAGATTCGTGTTAAATCTGGGGATCTTCCAAAAATGGCATTTAGGACTCGGTATAGGCATTATGAATATATTGTTATGCCGTTTGTTGTTACTAATACTCCAACAATTTTCATGGATTACATGAATCGCATTTTTCATCCTTACTTGGATAAATTTGTTAGGGTGTTCATTGATGATATCCTAATCTATTCCAAGTCTCCTTGGGATCATGAGTAGCATCTTCGTCTTGCTTTGCAAGTATTAAGGGAGAAACAATTGTATTCCAAATTGTCCAAGTTTGAATTTTGGACTAATTGTGTCCAATTTTTAGGGCATACCATCTCTAAAGCTGGTGTGTGGATCTAGCTAAGATTGAAGCTATAATGGCTCGGAAGCAACCTGAATCAGTCACTGATATTCAGAGTTTTCTTGGCTTGGCTGATTATTATAGAAGATTCATTGAAGGATATTCTTGTTTAGCCTTGCCATTGACAAAGCTAACACGGAAGAATCAGCCATTTATGTGATCACCTGAGTATGAAAGGAGTTTCTTGGACTGAAGCATAGGCTTACTTTTGCACCTATTCTTGCATTACCTAATTTGCAGAAGGACTTTGTTGTGAATTGTGACGCCTCCAAACTTAGTCTTGGTTGTGTTTTGATACAAAATGATGTGGATTTTGAACCCTTGTTTTAACCGGATCAGGATATGATTGTGATTTGAAACCAAATGACAATGAAACACAAATATTTAGAGTTCTACCTCCTTTTAACCGCTTAATAAATTATGTTACTAAACTTACCTCTCTGTAAGAAAGATAAGGAGAAACTTATTCAACTTAATTAATAATTTATGTAATAAACTATAAACTATTTTTATTCAAGAATTTTATATTTTAAATTTGATGATAATACTTATTGGAATAAATTAAAAATAATTTATTTAAATAGTTAGACCCAAAAATTTATTGAGATAGAAAATAAACAATATATTACAATCACAATTTATAAGTTTTATAATAAGTGGCGAACCTTAGTACACCTTGAAGGGGGCAAAGGCTCCTTAAAAAAAGTGTTTTTTTTCACTTTGTTTAAATAATAATTAAGATTCTTTAGTTAAGATTCACAATAAATAAAAAATATATAACCTTTTCTACCAAACATTCCTTAAAAGTGAAGTAGAAATAATTGTAAGATTATTTTAATTAGTTTCTTTAAATATTTCATGTATTTCTATCTGGGACATACAATAAAATAAAAGGTTTAAATATATTTTTTGTTCCTTGATTTTTTTAGTACTTATAAAATATTGTTAAATATTTTCTTTCTCTACTTCAAATTTAAATTCATTAATGATTGATATAAGTACCTAAATTACACGTTAGTTTGTTTAGATGATTCTAATAAATATAATTGATTGTTAATATGTGACTTGAGTGACTAACATTATGTAAAAAATTTACATCACATAAAACTTCTCTCCCCAATAAACCCACTCTAAAAAAATCTGCAATTGCAAATTTCTACTTTAAAATGACATGTAAATTTAAATATTATAATTATAATATTGGAAGACAAATAATCTTATAACAATAAATAAATCTTATTTTATACTTTTAAAATTATTTTAAAAACTCTTAAAAACAAATCTTAGAAACCAAAAAATAATATCAAGCTTACCTATAAAATTAACTCTTAAAAAGATTTTAAAATAGGATCAATCTTCTAAGAAAATTTAGGATTCAACTCTAAAATCTTATATGTTAGACATACATATATAAAATTAACCTTTAAAAATTTTTAAAAGCAGGTCAACTTTCTAAAAATATCTTTAACTTGTATCATATATGAGTGTTGAGTCGGATCAAATATTAGTTTTCAATCATTTTTCTGGGAGTCGATATTTTATTTAAGCCCAATCTCAAGTGCTAACATTCATGAGGATTTATTCGTTTAGAAATTATCAACCAAACATTACCTAAGACCTTTTTGTTTGTTGTATCCGAATAATTGGAATGACTTATTTGATTGTTGTAATTAATGACAGAAATGGACAACGATAACTAGACAAATGACTACTCGTTGGAATATTTACCCACATATCAATTATCATCATCTGCTAAAAATTGTAGCTCCTGTGGGTCTAAGTGGTGCCAAGTGCCATCATTTTCATCACAACTGCTACCCTAAACCGCGCATTTAAATTACTCAAATTCGTGCATCTTGTGTCAGAAAATGCCAATAATGACTAGCAATCAATCATCACTAGCAAGAAAAATGAGTTCCAATTTTCTTGTGGGGTACTTGTGTAACACAAAATTTACCATGTTTTACTGCCTTTTCTTTTGAAAAAACTGTACCAGGAATTTCAATTCAAATGTTATCAATTAGAGGACCCTTTAGAAATTGGCATGGGGTCATGTCACAATATAGGCCATGCACAATTATTGATGTAAAATAATGTGAAATCTCTGTTACCAGAATAATAACAATATGTGAACTCTGAAATTAAAAGCAGAGAGAGACAGAGGATTATTGTGCTGTATATTTTTAATTTTATGAACATTCTACTAGATTTTATACGATGCATTTCTACATAAGCAACTATTTAATAATGTATAATTTTTTAGTACCAAATTATTATTCAACCAAAGAAAATGCCAATTCAAATAAATCATAACTAAATTGGAGATTAATTATGGTTATATTAGTAGTAATAAAAATTTAACTTAAAACTCATCACCTAACTAATTTAAAATGTAATTAATCGACTCTATTAGTTTAATCCGGTTTAATTAGATTCAATATGTTTACTATTGGAAGATGATAGTGGAGCTTTCTTTATCGGTATATTGTAGGTAAGTTGTAACTAATAAGATTGGAGCAACAATTAAAGCTGGCTAATAACATGCACATTGATTAATTAGCAGATAGGAGCATGCTTTTCTTTATTGATTAGTGGGTATGAATAAAGTCACTTGAGATGGGGACACAAATGTTGGTGAGGCATTTTCTATTCCTTGTTTTGGAATTCAAGAACTTATTTAGTTTATATTTCATCATTCTGGTGTTTGTATATATTTATTGCCCACACAAAAACCAAATGTGTTGATATTATGTTATGCGAGTGTCGTGTGGTTAAAATTATCCTGATTTTCTTCCCAACTTGCTTCCCTTAGTGTGGTTGTCATGTTCCATTTCTTATTAATTAGATTTGATTTTTTGGGTCTTTCATTTGAAAGTTTTAAGTGGGATGCTGTATTCTTTACTCTTAAAAATTTAAGCTACTGTTATATGAATTAAATTCTTAATTGCTTGATCATAAAAGCTCTAACGTATAACAGCATCACATTAATATAACTCTACAATATCAAACCTTAAATGTTGATACGTCGCTATAATACCTACCAAGACAAAGTTGTAAGATAGTAACTTCTTTAAGAATATTGATATGTTTAAATTTTGTTGTGTGTATAGAAAAAAAAGAATATTAAGAAATATAAATTTTAATAATTTTTATATCTCTAGATTAGTCTTCAAATGAGACCCTTAGATTTATTCAAGAAAATGTCAGTATAACCCCTAGATTAAGATAATTCTTATGAATTTTGTTTACATATATCTTTCATTAGATATAATTCAATTCAAGTGAGGAATATTCATGCGATGACCCATCACGGATTTTTTCCATTTATCCACAAAGCCCGATCCAAGTAGTAATAACACTCAGTGTATGTTTTTGTCCTCTTAAGGACCAAAAATAACCAAGGGTACTCGCTAGGAAAATGAAAGTGGCTGCATCATATGCTACAACCTTTGTGAGCACACTGTCGGCAGCTTTCACTTGGTCTAAGAACCATAAAGAAAGAAAAAGAATACAACATTGGAAAAGCTTTATTGTGCTGTACTAAAAGGACATTAGAGAGAACCAATTAATGAAAGCTCTTTTTAACTCCCTATATAGTGGATTCTAACTTTTTTTTTCAGACCCTTTTTACTTCCTATAATTTATCAGTCAACCATGTGGTCAAAGTCAGAGGTACTAACGGTTTTTCTTCTCAGCTTAGCAATGAATTTCAGTTTCCCTCAATCCACCATTGGGATATATATATCTCTTATATGCTTGCAGCGAAATCAGAATGATAACTTTTGTTGAATCATAGGTTGATAATGAAAATTAGCTAATAAAAAGACTCATATGGAAACAATAAACTTTCCGTTATTCAAATAAACTATATAGGATCTCTTCTGATAATTATTGCTTCTAATTTGTAGTTTAGTCCAATATATAAAATTAACTAGTGCCCAGCTAACTAGTCTGAAGTGTTTAGCGAAACTATATATTGATATCATACTTTAAGCATTACCATTGAGATTCTAGTTTGATCTTTTTTTCCCGTAGGTGCTTCTACATAGTCTTATTTTATATTAGGATTGGTTCTGCAATCTTTATATGATTAATGAAATTAGAGAATACTAGATGAACTCAAGAGAAGAGAAGTAAGTTGAGGAGAGAAACTGAATCTTCATTAATTCTCAACTGAATACAACAAAAGCTATTTATATAAGAAATTCAATGTTGGTACAGACGAAGCTCAAGTAGAGATGACTGCACTGTAGTAAAATCTTTCTAATTGATTTATAACTAATCACATGGGCTTGTTCTATTACTCCCTCTCAAACTGGACATTGGTACATATCTACCATGTTTAGTTTGCTGCATGCTAAAAAGAAAAGATTGGGTGGCAAAGGTTTAATAAACACATCCGCAAGCTGGTTAAGGAACTAACTAGCAGCAACTTGAGAAATTCCTTCATAATTTTCTCACTAATAATGAAATGACAATCTATCTCTAAATGTTTTTGTTCTAAAATGAAACACAGGATTTTGAGTTAGATGTTGTGCACTCTCATTGTCACAGAATAATACTAGCACTTTCTTGTCTTAACACCAAGATCCTTTAGTAAATAGGCGAACCAAAGTAGCTCTGAAGTTCCTCATCCTAGGGCCCTATATTAGGCTTATATTAAGGACCTTGCCATAGTGGATTGTTTTTCTTATTTCCAACAGATCAAAGAATCTCCATTCTTAAAACAGAATCCAGAAACAGATTTTCTTGTGATAGGACATCTTGCCTAGTCTGAATCACTAAATTCTAGTAGTTGAGTAGAGGAATTTTCGCTCATTAGTATACCCATGCCTGGAGAGTCTTTCAAATATCTGATAACCTTTGTTGCTGTTGTAAAATGTGCTTTTGTGGGAGAATGCATGTGTTGGCTTAACTACTGAGTGGCATATATAATATCAGGTCGAGTGTTAGTAAGATATATCAACTTACCAACATAGTCTCCTATAGTTGAGAGGATCTCCATGAGGAAAAGATTGTTGGTCGGTAAGAGAGGAAGTTGTTAAGTGATAGTCCATGGGCACCCTCACTAGTTTGCAACCCAGTAAACTAGAGTCCTTAATAAGGTCTAGACAATGCTTCCTCTAAGCAAGGACAATCCCTTGAATAGTATGAGAAACTACTAGGCCAAGAAAATACCTAAGAATGCCAAGATCCTTAATGCCAAAAACACTATGTAGTTGTGACTTGATGGAGTTGAAGTCAGCAATGAAGTTTCCCAAGAGTATGATGTCATCAATATAAACCAGCAGAGCTAAAAATGATTCAGGACTATGTTTGATGAAAAGAAAATAATCAAATTCAGTTTGTGAGAAACCAGCCTGGAGAAGGAAATCAATGAGCTTTCTATGCCAACTACGACTTGCTTGCTTCAGTCCGTATAAGGTCTTCATCAACCTGCAGGCTGGATTGGAACCAGCAGGACTAGTCATTCCATCAGGAAAAGCCATATACATTTCCTCCTTTAGATCTCCATGCAGAAAAGCATTATTAACATCTAGTTGATGAACTAACTAGCCTTTGATAGAAGCTAGTGCAAGTAGAAGTCTAATTGTAGTCACTTTGGCCACCGAGGAAAAAGTTTCTAAATAATCAAGTTCCTCTACTTGAGTGTATCCTCTTGTAACAAGTCATGCCTTGTATCTTTTAATTCTTCCATTCACATGTCTTTTGATCTTATATACCCATTTTCTTCCAATGGGATGAACATTTGGTGGACAAGTAACAATCTGCCAAGTGTGGTTTTTTTCAATGCATTAAACTCCTTTTGCATTGCATCTTTCCATTCCTACACAGTACAAGCTTCCTTATAAGAAGATAGTTCACTTTGTTGATCAATCAGAGGTGTAAAAAGCTAATGTTTAGGAGGAAGATGTGTATAATTGAGATATGTGGGAATGGGATATTGGTATTTGGTTGTGGCAGAGATGTTGTTGTAATAGTAGTCAGATAAGTGAGAAGACGGCTTTTTGATGTGAGTTGGTCTAGTGGAGGAAGGAACTATAATGGGAAGATTAGGCTCAGATAAGGGATCAGGTGCTGGTAAGGGATCACATAAGGGAGGTTGAGTTGTGGTGGCTTCAGGTGTAATAGGTTCAGGTTTAGGAGATGTAGATTTAGATTTTGAGCTGAAGAAGGAAATTGAATCATGTAATTCTAGTGTATGAGAAGGTTTGGATGTCTCAATATATCTCCATGCACTAGTGCAAAAAGTGGATATAACAACTGGATATAATCACGGGTTAGAGGGGATCAGTGATAAAATAATACGCGGTAGCAATTTTTGAAATTATAAAGTAACTATATATTCACGGTTATTCACCACCCGTGATTGTAGGTTCAAGGGTAACTATATATCCATGGTTAACACCACAACCGTGATTGTATACTTAAATATATAATCACGGTTGTATTTCCAACTGTGGATATATAATTCAGGGTTTAGGGTTTATTCGTTGACGACTATATATCCATGGTTAACACCACAACCGTGATTATATATTATGGATACGATCACGGTTGTGGTGTTAACCGTGGATATAGAGTTTATATTTAACTAGGGATATTGGAGTAACTGTGGATATAGAGTTAATATAGTCACGGTTATAAGGGGATCCGTGATTATATATGTTTTCTGAAACTTCAAAAGCCGCGCCTGATGGGCTTTTTTCACTTTCTCCTTCTTCTTTTACGCTGGTTGTCGTCTTCTTCTTGTGTTCATCCTTCTCTTTGCCTTGAGTTGCTGTTGTTTGCTTGCTTCTTCCTTCTTCTGTGTTGCCCTCGTACTTTTCTTTGTTCACTTGCTCCTTCCTTCTTCTGCGTTGCCGTCGTCATCTTTGCAGCATTGTCTTGTAAGTGCTCCCTGATGCTTATGCTATATCACTGTTTATGGAAGCTTGTCTATGTGTGTGTGTGTTTTCACTTGGCTTGTCGAAGCTTGTCTCTGTGTGTGTGTGTGTTTTTTTTCACTTGGCTTATCGAAGCTTGTCTGTGTGTGTGTGTTTTCAACTGTCTCTGTTTATTTGTTCAGCAACCAGTTCAGTATGTTACTTAGTATGGTTAGGTACTAGTTGTTTATTTCATATGGTTATGTACTAGAAATGCCTAAGATACTAGTTTGTTGAACTGTATGGAGCTGTTAGAAAAGATATATAGGTTGTGTTTGGAAGATTACTTGCATAAACTAGGTAAGATAATCTGAACTAAGAAGTGAAAGAAATATGAGGTTATAGAATCAAGACGGAAAAGTTGTTGTCGTCAACAAAGATAATAGGGGTGGGATGGTTTAAATGAGGTAGAGGCATGGTGGTTTAATAGGAAAAGGTATGCTTAAGAAAGAGAGAACGAGAATTTTTTTTTACAAAGACTAAAAACATATTATCAAATACAAAAAACATAGTCATTAGGACATATCCCATAATATTAAATAAAAGTTGAACTAGAACAACAATTTATTTTAAGGACCAAAATCAAAAGAAATCATATTTACAAACACTAAAAACTTATTCAAATCTATAAAATAGACAAGTGCTTATAAAAAGGGATAAGTAGAAAGTGCTCCCTTGCTTCAAGATTTCCAAAATTCAGGTACAAAAGAGTAATTCAACATCGAAGATTTACAACAAAACCATGGTACTATATACTTTAACCTTTGAACTTCACTTGGCTAAACCCATCAACGCTTACTCCTGTGGCTAGAACTAACTAAACTTCATTATGAAAAGTCTTATAATCTAACACCATAATCCATAATCCATAATCCACAATCCTATCCAACACCATACTTATACTTCAAAATAACACAAATTAAAAGGATTATACTAATTTGGGAGAAAAGTTGACTAAATTATTGTCTATTTTAAAGTATTATTTTTAATCAAAATTTACATTGACTATACAATATATAATGTTATTTATGTTGTTATTGGTTGCTCTCATATAATGTTATTTTTGTTGTTGTTGTATGTGTGTAGTTGTCAATCTTGTGAACTCGTAAGGTCATACTATTTAACTAGTATGAAAGTTGTTGTGCATGAGTGAACCGTAGTTCCCCATTTGAGATTCGACACAAATGATCATTAAATTAATTAATTTCTTTATTTGTGTTGAATCTTGAATTGTCCGTTTGGACAGTTTGGGATGAACAATTGTTTTTTATACCTCATTAGTATGTACAAGTTAGGAGTTTTTAAAATTTGATAAAGTTTCGGTAACTTGCATTTTGTATTGTTCTCTGGGTGCATATTTGGTTGTGGTTGAATTTGATTTGACCGCTTTCATTTTGTGTACTTAGAGACCAATACGAAATGCTGCCAAAATTTGATCAAATTTTAAAATAACTCCTAACCTGTATATATCAATGACGTATAAAAACACTTGTCATCCTGAATGGGTATAGAACCACCACCTTTGTAAAAAAAGTGAGATTGATCATAACACATTGTAAACAGTTGATATGGATCGAAGTTGGATAACTACATCACGTATAAGTCTAGAGTACGAGGGTGGAGTTGAATCATTTATAGAATTCGTAGAGAGGAATGCTGAGGAGGTGAATGGAAGGTATTTTTGCCCTTATGTGAAATGTTAGAACCTGCGTCGGCTAGACTTGGAAGAGGTGCGAGAACATCTACTATGTGATGGTTTTCTACGTAGTTATACGCGTTGGATATGGCACGGTGAAGATGTGGTGGTGCCAAGTACCAGCTCTCAAACTGAAAATCGACGCTCGATACATGACACCGATGTTGACATGGATGACCGACTTGAGGATATGATCCGTGATGTGGGGGTTGAAGGTTTTAGGAAAGCTCATGTATATACGACTCTGTGTGAGGATTCTAAGCAGCCGTTGTATCCAAACTACGTCAATTTCACGAGGTTATCAGCAGTTTTGTGATTGTTTAATTTGAAGGCCATAAATGGGTGGACGGATAAAAGTTTCACTGACTTACTGAAGTTGTTGAAAGAAATGCTCCCAGCTAGAAACATCTTGCCGAATCATAACTATGAGGCCAAAAAGGTGTTGTGTCCTATGGGTTTAGAGTATGAGAAAATACATACATGCCCAAATGATTGTGTATTATTCCAAGGTGAGTATGAAATGCTACATCAATGTCCTAGGTGTGGGGTGTCACGGTATATGAAGAAAGAGATGGATTCTGATGAGGTCTGTACTAAAGGGTCTCTTGCAAAGATGTTATGGTATTTGCCCATTTTCCAAGACTAAAGCGTTTGTTTGCCAATGCAGATGATGCAAAACTTATGAGATGGGATGCTGATGAAAGGGTTGTTAACGGACTACTTAGGCATCTGGCCGATGGATCGCAATGGAAGAAAATAGATGCGATTTATCTAGATTTTGCCCATGAACCAAGAAATGTTAGGCTTGTACTAGCCACAGACGGTATGAACCCGTTTGGGAACCTGAGCACAAACCATAGTTCGTGGCCTGTTTTGTTGTTTGTTTACAACTTATCGCCATGGCTGTGCATAAAACGGAAAGATGTCATGTTATCAATGATGATTTTTGGTCCACGACAATTGGGGAACGACATTGATGTATATTTAACTCCATTAGTTGAAGACCTCAAAATGTTGTGGGAAGACAGGGTTGATGTGTTTGACGGGTTTACGGGGCAATCATTCAAATTACGTGCCATGCTATTTTCCACGATCAATGACTTTCCAGCGTATGGTAACTTATCCGGGTATAGCGTGAAGGGTCATAAAGCTTGTCCTGTATATGAGGAGGGAACTAGTTCTGTGCAGCTGCAGCATGGTAGGAAAAATGTTTATCTTCAACATCGAAGGTTTCTTAAAGCGAATCATCCGTTTCGGAGGTTGAAGAAGTCGTTCAACGATGCCCAAGATTTTGAAATGGCTCCTCCACCACTGTCTGGTCGCAAGACATATGAAAAGGTGAAAGACGTCAACGTAGTGTTTGGTATGTGTGAAATATAATCCCTAACATAAAACAACTGGAAGAAAAAGTCGGTGTTTTTTGACTTGCCATATTGGAGAGAGCTTGATGTAAGACACTGCATTGATGTAATACATGTGGAGAAAAATATGTGCGACAGTTTGGTTGATACACTCTTAAACATACCCGGGAAGACTAAGGATGGCCTAAATTCACATATGGACTTGGAGCTGATGGGTATACGTCAGGATTTGCATCCACAATCAAAGGGCAAACGAATATATTCCCCCAGCATGTCATACATTGTCCAAAAGAGAAAAGATAAGTCTGTGTGAATCGTTACGTAGTATGAAAGTTCCGTCTGGTTATGGTTCAAACATCAACACATGTGTTTCCATGAAAGATTTGAAGTTAGTTGGGTTGAAGTCTCACGATTGTCATATATTAATGCAACAATTTCTGCCTATCACCATTCGTGACATTCTTCCTAAAAATGTGAGAAATGTCATAACAAGGCTGTGTATGTTTTTCAATGCCATATGTTTCATAGTAATTGTGCCCGACGAATTGGATGTGTTGGAACAGGAAGCATCACTTATACTATGTCAGCTTGAAATGCATTTCCCGTCCTCTTTTTTTGACATAATAGTCCACTTAATCATCCATTTGTTGACCCACAAGTTAGATTCCTTATACCATTTAACTGTTCATTGTTTGTAATTTGTTTCTTTCATTGTTGAAGAACTTCTGCTTGATGTGTAAATATGTAGGTACGGAGGGTTAGCACTAAGGGGTCGTGCGCTGTAGCTGACCCTGACGATGATGGGGTCGAGCTTGTGGATACCCGTCAATGTGACCTATTCATTGATGGGTCAGAGGAGTTAGTTGCCACTGGCATGGTCTACAACTTAGGCCCTGTGGTTCACCATCAGTCATTACCTGATGGTATATCCAGGGTCTCTGTTGTGCTCATCCTTGAGGAGGATGCTGTTGTGCCAGTGGCAACTGTAGAGGTGAAGACCATCGGTCAGGCAGTGGGACACTTTCTTATATGGCCCAACAGACTCCTGTCGGTTACTCCTATACAGGTATAAACCTGAAACACTAACTGATTTTGTTATATTGTCAATTATGTTCCAAATTGTGATGGTTGTCAATTGTTCAACAGGAACTGGCACTGAAGAAGCCAGACCCCATCGACGATCCGATCTGGATGCTATGGCAGATCGGGGCTGAGCTAGGAGAGGACGTTCTTGAGGTCCCATGGTGGCCATTGGTGTTCAGATGTCCAAGTTCACTACCGGTTTACATTACATGGAGTGACTTGTGTGAGATTATGATGGGGTCGACGATGCTGAACATCTCCATCATTCAGCTGTGGGAGCTGTAATTATATCATTTTATGTCCAATTTTTTCATTATACAAGTTATTTGTCGCTAACCATGTCTTAACTTGTTTAGGTTTCTGCATAAAATCTGTGTGGACTTCAGTTTCAATGGAACTTATGGTTTCTTAGAGCCCTCTTTCATACAGAGGAAAGGAAACAGCAAGGAAGACACCCAGGCATGCATCCAGCATTGGATGTTTGAGTCTAGGAAGGTTGTATATTTGGCCCCGTATCATAAGGGGTAAGATTCTATTCCATAATTATTGTCCATTACTTTTTGCATTTTCAAGTCTCACTTATCATGGTAACTGCAGCGCTCATTGGACGCTTGTGGTGATCTGTCCCCGGGCTTATATTGCTCTATACTTTGATTCTGTGCATGGGACAGTTCCACAAGACCTGAAAATATAGTAGACGGGTAAGCTAATCCCTAAAAACTAAGTACAAATTCGATTACATCATTTTTGGTCTTATACGATTCTAACTTGTGTTTTATTTGACGTAGGGCGGTGGTTGGATACAGTCGACTACTTAGAAGTAAGTCCAACGGAAGAAAACTTGCGTGGGTGCACCCAAAAGTAAGTTAATCGAATTCATTAAATCTTTAATATATTTTTAAGTTATGAATTCACTTATTCTATATTTTATGTCCATTGTAGTCTTATAGGCAGGAGGGTAGCTTCGAGTGTGGCTATTACGTCATGCACACCATACTGACCATTGTGACACCCCGGTTTTCCGGAATCAGATCCCGATGTAATCAAGATAATAATTAATGAAAATGCGGGTAAATTTTTCACGTTTGAAATATTTTTAAACACCTCGACGATCACACCAAGACCCGAATCACGAAAAACCGAAAGCGTACGATTTAATAAGATATAACTGGATTGATAGCTAACTTGCCCATAACAGTATACAAAATAATAGAGTTTACAACAGAAGAAGAATGTGTATACCGGGTATATGCCTAGTCCCATATATGAAGATATGAGAAAAGGCTCAAGCAATCATACAATTTCATAATATAAGCCTATTAGGCTATAATCGACTATGCACTTGAATCATAATTATACATCATCAAATGTAAGAAGTCTATACATGAGACATCCATCACCATATGGCATCAATCTAATCATCACTTACATGCTAAACATATAATCTACGTTCATAAATACATAAGTTTGTTACACATATATATTTAACTCTCTAAATCATCATCCTTATGTACAAATTAATTCAATACATTAAAATTCACAATTGATGCCGGCCAAGGCACTTCCACTACCACTATTTACCTTCCCGAGACTTCAATTTAAAATCCAAACTCATCCCATGGCAACCTGCATGACAATGCTAAAAAAGAGACCACATGGGAGAGTGAGTTATACATTCAAAATGACGAATATAAATATATTGTGATTATGTGTATATGCATACAATCAACATGTGTGCTTTGCTATAAAATCATTAATTCATGATTTAATCATCATCACATTGATATAATAGGTATACAACCCTCGTGAAACGCATTTCACAATATAAGCAAGCACAAGCACATACACAATCACATTGCCACTTATCAACAAGGGCATTCACAAACTATCATCATTAATTCATTAAATCTTTACTTAATTCCTCCTCGCAAGGGGTTTCTCATCTCTCGTGGTCATCCCATCTCAAATGCCATGCATCTATGGCTAATGCATATGCCAATTGTTTAATGCATATACAATGGATCCATTTCATTTAATTAGCTGATCGTAACCACCATATCAATCATTTCATAATCTATATATCAATTGTCATCACGTCGGTTTCCCGCCTCGCAAGGGGTACTCCCTCCATGGAACCTCGCAAGGTTATTCATATCACATATATTATACCAGCATCACGTTGGGTATTCCCTTCGTGGAACCTAGCAAGGTTATACATTTATCAAACATCGTAACATCATCATCACTCAGGGATACACCCTTCGTGGCACCCCGCAAGGTAATTCATTCAACAACAAATATCAAAATATCATCATCACTCAGGGATACACCCTTCGTGGCACCCCGCAAGGTGATTCATTTCACAACAAATATCAAAATATCATCATCACTCAGGGATACACCCTTCGTGGCACCCCGCAAGGTTATTTATTATAATCGCAACCACATTTCAAGATTATGCCATGCCATGAATGCAAAATGCAATAATGCATATGCCAATCAACCTCGCAAGGATGTCTTACCCTCTCAATTAGGGGTATATTTTATGTTTGGTTTTTATTATCATTGGCATATAATCAACCACAAGGCCCCTCAAGGCATAACATTCACATTTTCATAAATCCCCACATGGCAATCATAGCATATCAATCATCATAGCATTTATCCACGTATGGAAACCAATAAGATATCTCAAAACATAAATTCAACAATCATCATTGCATCTCATACGTACAAGTTAATACTTGCATTAATCATATTAATACTACACTCATCAGAAATAGCAACACTGCTTATCCAAGGGCATGTTCAACAACAACGTCCCTTTTCATTCAACAATATCATTTATCATTCAAATATATGGTATCCTTAACTTTTAATCATCATCGACACTATTTCAATTCCATTGATTTATACACTTATTGCCATTCAATTGTCCTCTCATTAATTTCGTCATCACACAAGGTGTGTCATGTAACCATATCATTTACTTCCCATCATACTTCATATTGTATCCATAATGGTGAAACATACATGTATTCATAAAATAACATCGGCATACACATACCTTGCCAAGGCCTTAAGCCATTCTCTAATCACCACTAAGACAAACCACACATATACCCCTAGTGGATTCGCTCATAATTACTCCAAAAGTATACATCGGATTGGAAGAAGGTTTTAGAATACTCCATTTAATTGTCAAGTAGGCCTAAAGGACCACGGAGGACAAGGTAAGTACTCAAAAGAAGTAAGCATGCAATTCCCAAACTGATTTAATCATTTTAGCTAGTAATAATCGATTATGGGGTAGGAACTAATCGATTACAATGCTTCTGTGTATGGTATAATGTATCAGATGTTGTTCATAATCGATTACGAGATTTGGGTAATCGACTACCTTGTTTCTATTTTAGTACATAATCGATTACACCATCGAATGCAATCGATTATATTGGTTCTGTTTGGTGTCTAATCGATTACACCCTCGAACACAATCGATTACTAGGCTGCGTACAGGTTTATAATCGATTATGCCAATCGATTACCATGGAACAGAATCCTTGTAATCGATTAGACTGATAATCTAATCGATTAGGGTCTATCAGACTACAGAAATTATGCAGAAAATGCATAATTTATGGACTTCCAACCCCTCTAACTTTTTCATATTAACTCTAAATGCTACAAAATTTTGACACCAACTAAACTACACCATTTATGACGCGTGGCTACTGGTTTCACTTAAAAATCCTTTAAAATGAGTGACTTATGCGCATAAATGCATTTTACCCATTTTGAGGCACTTTTGTGCAACTCAAGGGCCTATTCTCAATGGAATTGGCCCATTCCAATTTCTACAAGTCATAATCTACATATATAGGCTATTGGAACTATCACATGCCATCAAAATCACATAAAACTCTATTTGGCTCTATGAGTTCCTCAATTATGCATTAACGTCAATACCTAATTTCATACTTTGAGCAATTTCCCTATCAATATATACATTAATGCCATCAAATGGGCCTTATCCTCTTATTACCAATATTCATTCCTCAAAATCACATGGAATTCGAAACTCACATGGTATATGCATAATTCAACCCTTCGTGGGTTATTCATCAACAATGCATTACTCCCATAAAAGGGGCACTAACATTCATCATCAATTCATATATACATATACATATATATATATATATCATTCTCACAAATCCATCATTACCAAGCATAACATTCATCAACTTATATACACATGTAATATCACCAATAGCCAACAAATTGTCATTCACATCATTTCACTATAAACATGGCAAGGCAAGCATGAGTATCATGACATAGAATAATCATCAATTATACAACTCATGCAATTTTAATGTAAACTCCTCTCCTACCTCAAGGGAAGAGCCGCAACGATTCTCCCGCTTCGAATGTCTCGCCACATTGCCCGGAATATCATCTACATAATACACTTATATACATATATCCAATCAATGAGCCAACACAAGGCATCATTTTAATTCTAAGCAATTGTAAACATATCTCAAGGCTTAATATCAAGTCCTAGACTTGCTAAAACACCAATTCATACCATTATGTTAGGCTTCGGGAATTCCTTTCCCAAAACCAAGATTCTCTAGATCTTAAAGACTAACTAAACCCAACAACATCATCATCTCATCCATTTCATAATGTAATCCCAAATCACCTCAATTCTTCAAACATAATCATTATCATCGTCTATTATCGTAACTAATGACACCCAACATTGAATATTTCATATACCCATCCTTAAAATCAATTCTTCTACTCCCTCACATTCCATATTCATATTAACACCTATCTATAGGTTTCACCATCAATGGTTCTATATTATTTTAAGCAACATTCAATCTTAACATCATCTATTCACTTTTAATTTAACCTTTTAAGTTACAACATATCCATTTTCCCCAAATTCTTGGACTAGGGTTTTATCAAAACTTAATCATCATTATTATTATTCACCAATCATTATCAATGACCATTCTCCCTCATCAATATCACTCACTAACATCATTAAATATGTTTCTCACTCACATTTTACATTTTCCCCAATTCCTAGGGTTAGGGTTCCATTGAATTCCAACAATCACCACTCAAGATAATCATCTTCCATCATTAATCATGCCATTTTCGTGTACCATATTATGCCCTCATAACACTCACACTAAAACACCCCACCTTAGGGTTTCTCATCATAAATGCCTCTCCAAGATCTACCCATACACATTTAACACTCTTCCAACAACCCAATCACATAACCAAGGGTTAGAGCTCAAGAAAATAGAGAGGAAGCTTTACCTCAAGCAAAAGGGAGTGAGCTCCAAGAATGGGAGAGAGAGAGAACGAAAATACAAGGGAGAGGGAGAGCTTCTAATCACCATTGTCATCTCTTCCAAGCTTGAAGGAAAACGAAAATGAAGAAGGAGAAGGCACACCACCATGCTTAGGGTTTTTAGAAGAGGAAGAAGAGGGAATGGAGAAGGGAAATAAGAGAAGAAGAAGAAGAAATGTGATTGCCAAATGGGAGCAAGAATCCAACGAAAGTAAGGAGAGAAGAGTAGGCTTTTGGTTTTAATTTTTGACTCTCTATTAAAAGTTCATCATTTTATGGCAAACAGGATCTTTGTTCGGGCTCAATACTTTATCTAAAAATTATTCCGAATATGTATTTGGAATCCCTATAATATTCTTAACAGCCCTAATCCACGGCATCTCAATTGGAGATACTTGGTCTGACACCCATATTCTAACTGGGTATAATTTTAACTCTTGAAGTCCCAATAGATCATAAATAATTCTTATAAATCTTAATTTAATCATTTTAATATTTTTGGGACATTTATTAACCTATTTATAATTATTTAATATTTATTTCTCCTATTTAATCATTTTTATAAAATTCGGGATGTTACAATCCACCCCACCTAAAAGAAATTTCGTCCTTGAAATTTAACATCGGCATATACCGTAAGGCCACACTTTGGACCGCACACCATCAGAGTTCACTGACACCATGAAACAACATCGGACTTCCCAAAGTCCATCAAGACATGTTTATCATCATTTCTTCATTCTCAACATAAAACTTTCTACATCCAAGCGTGTCATATGTCACCGATCATGACTCGTTCAATAGAGCTCACATGTTCATACTCGGTACGACCAGATAGGCTCAATACATTGACCATAAGCATTTACAACCCTACACCTGCCCGGCCTACGCGTTGCTGCATCCGACATACAGGAAGGCGTCCCAATCCCGTAGTGGTTACCACAAACACATAAAGTCGGCGCATAAGTGTATGTTGCCATAATGCCTATGGCATGTAAGGCCATATCGGGACCAATACTTTGTATTCCCATTACTCACGTCGGTCATTCTTATTCTAATAACATCAATTCATAAGAGACTTAGTGACCATTCACACAAGTCCGCAACTCATTTATTCATATCTCATTGTCGTTATACAATTAATTTGACACAATTCATGTCATACCAATCATCAAATATTAATTAACATCACCTTAAATTGGCGTACCAACCATAGATTTTGAATCCTCACAGGGTAAACATCCCATCATCGGACTTCATCCATCTAGAATTCATGATCAAACATCATAACAATCCTTTATCCCATTCACACATTATTGGTTATAAATCGATTTAAGCCTAAACGGGTTACTAAACTCGCAGGAAGTAAGCAACTCCAAAGTTAAAATAGAGTTCCCAATCATATAACAAGCTCTCATATTAGGGATTCTCCTCACAGTTCACAACCCAAGTCCATAAGCTGGACACACGACTTGTATCATATCACATCATTACATGGTTTCTATCATCAACATAGCACCCTTCAAAACAAAAGGAAGGTAATGTCATAATCAAATTTCCATCTACTAACCCATGACCACACACGTCATCTCCACTACCAAATCATACCCTGAATTCAACATTATTATTCATCAATTGTCAGGGGTTTACATTCACTATTCATATTCCACCTTATGATAGTTCTAGCCTCAACACTTTATTTCCCAATCAACTTAACTATAGGTCAACTAACCACAAAGCTTAACCAATCATCATACTTAGTAAAATCAGCGGGACCCCCATACATTTTCTGCGTAGCGCCTTATTACCAACCCCACGTGTTTAATTGCCCGTTTTAAAAATTAATTACTCTTTTAATGCTTTTAAATAGGTTATAATCAATTAATTAACACGTTGCATGGTGAATGGTTATGGTCTTAGTTATTTTATTTAAATACAGCCTGCATGTTGTGCCTCTCTCTATTCTGTTGTATTTCTCTTCTCAACCCTTCACTCGTATGTAAAGCGAGTTTTTATTTATTCATGTAATCTTGATCGGGCTAACAAAGTAGAGACTTAGAAGAAAACCAAGGAGTGGTGACTTTAAGTGGATGATGGATTCAAGAAGTAGGACTTCATGAAGCCATGGCAATATAGTTCCTCTAGGTTTATTTATTTATTTATTTTTCTTCTAGGAAGACCATAACCATCTCACAATTTCATTTGCATGCTTTGGGGATAATTTTATTGCGTTAAAGTGTTTAACAAAGATGATAATTTTAAAATAAATTAAAATCCCTCAAAATAATATTAAGTTATAAACGCCTTCCAATAAGTATACTCGTCAACACTAATGTCAATAAATGGTGGGTCTGCCAAAGCAGGAGACTATCATTTATATTAGTAAGACACGATGGGATAATGGTAATATCCAAACTGTTTTATTGGGCTTTAACTTAACTAAGTTTTCAATTGGATTGAATATAACTTAGAGGCATAAACATTGGGCTAAATATTCATAAGATGAATAATCAGTAATGGTTACTTAACCCAATGACTAAGAGTTGTATAAAGATACAATTGGAAAAAGTTTCCTACCTAAATAACCAAGTTTTAGGTGATCAGCCAAAGCTGACTTAACACTTGGGAAATTATGGATCTTAGCCCACTAGAAAATCTTCCAATGGGATTTTCTGATTCGTGGAGGGTATTTTGTTTTGAATCAAAATAGTGGGAGACATATTTAATTTAAATGACCATAATTTAAATATGTTTTGAAAATGATACTTACTACATATTTTCTGTTTTAGATAACCATGACGTCAAACACACCTTCGAACCTTTCGTTGCGATCAATCCTAGACAAGGAAAAATTGTCTGGTGTGAACACCTATTTCGGTCCGACCCAAATGGAAAGGACACCGGTCCCAAATGTAAATATAACCGGTCCAAATTCCAAAAGGGGGGAACACCGGACCAGTTGTTGGAGTCCCTTGATGGCCGATGTCATGGATCTGACAACGAAAGAACGAGTGAGTCCGGCCCAAGTAAGAAACGACGATCTCGTGGGCGGATTCAGATTGAAAATAGGCACACCGGCTGGTAGTAGATCCGGACTAGGAGGGAGAACACCGCCCCTGTGAACACCTCTTTCAGTCCGGCCTAAATTGTTATAACACCAGACCCGGCCTTAAAACTAGCAACACCGGACAAGGCCCAAATTAACACCGGACCGATGTCGTGCGCCTGACAAAGGAGTAACAGGCCAGTCCGGCCCTAAGGAAAAAGGAATCTCAGATCAAAAATAGGCACACCAGTTGGTAGTAGATCCGGACTAGGAGGGAGAACATCGCCCCTGTGATTACATTGAAAGACTCAACCGGTGTGAAGACATAGGTAAAGGTTCTTGAGACACCACAACGGATCAATGGAGACTCCGTCCAACCGATGTCTTTGCTAACCGATGTCACAAATTTGACAACGGATAGACGAGGTCAGAAGTTTGTGCATGATGACCTGGAATCGCACTCCCCAAAAATGGCAGACAGGGAGGCGAAAGTGGACAATTAAAAAATGCCACACTGAAATCCTGCTCCCCACGAACAGTTAATGGCCAGGTTTACACACCACTACGCGTATGGGTGAGTGGGAATTTTGGCTGTCCCAAACCCTCAGCATGACCTCAAGGCCCTATAAATGCCCCAGCCAAAGAAGCTACGGGGGTTGTGTTTTCAAGGGGCTGGTTGGCAAGGAAACTTTCCTCAAAATTCTCTCTGATTTCTTCGAAACCTTCTGAAGATCCCTCCTCACTTGAAACCAGTAATCTGCCATAATCACCAATATAAGTCCTTTGGCTTTGGGAAGCTTGGAAATTCTCAGTACTCAAAGCTATTGCCCTTTTCATCGCCCCTACCCCGTACTCACACCGTCCTCACACAGAGTCCACCCTGTTCCAGTTCTTCACTGCCTCGCCCTGTTACTGCCTTCATTGCTCTTCCACATCGTCTTTACACAGTATCCAGTAACTTCGGATCAACTTCCAACAACACCGGTCACATTTTCAGTTTTCAAGATTTGGATCCAACACCGGTCCATTGTTCCTGTCAGCGTGCAAGTCCGGAATCAGTCAGACACCGTCGCTGCGTTTTCAGTTTTCAAGATTTGGATCTAACACCGGTCCACTGTTCCCGTTAGCGTGCGAGTCCGGAATCAGTCAGACACCGTCACTGCGTTTGACTCGCACATCGGTTCTGAGCCCATCACACCGGTTCCACCCTGTTCCTTATTTCTTTTACTTTCAGTCTTTTATTTTCCTATCAGTTCGCTGTTTGTTGGTTATGGTTGTCTGTGTGCCATAGTTTACACTGTTAATATTTTTGTCCTTTTCCCTAACAAGCACATATAATCAAAATAAGTGATTTTGTATATGTTTTATTTTCCAGTCTAAAAATCCTTTTTTTTCTTTTTTTTTTAAAAAAAATATAGTGTCGTACGGGAACACTCCCGTCTACACAACCCTCTTAGGATTCGTGCACGTGCGAAGAATTTCGCCTTGTATGAGTTTTCCACTTCAATGACATTCATCAACATCACTCAGATTTCTTCCTAAAAATAATAATATTCAAAACTACGTAACCCTGATTTCTTGATAATTCAAGAATACGTAGGAGCAGGACTTTAACTCCTGTCGGGCCCATCTTTATTATTTCCTTTTACTGATTTATTTCCTTGCTTTTTGTGTTTCTTTCGTGATGTTACTTTTTGTCGTTTCCGTAAAAATCAATTTAGATGTGACGTCTTGTTGATTTCCCCCTAGTTTTTGTTCAAACCTTGCTACAATTCATAGGGAAGGGATACTTAGGACAAGACGTCCCGCTTATCTCTTTCCTATCCCTATCCTTTTTACCCGAGGATGTTTAATTTAGACGTGACGTCTTATTGGCATTCTCTCACCCTCTCTGTCTCATATCGAAGTCGAGCTTAGTTCGGACGAAACGTCCCATTGACCTCGCTTCAACATTCTATGTCTGTACAGTTCTCTACTCCATTCTATCATTTTCTAAATACAAGTAAAAGGGAAGAAACCATGTTTTATTTAAGGCTATTTATATTGTGCTTTCAATCTTGGTACTGTCTTTGACAGGCGATGTAGGGTGCTAATACCTTCCCTACTCGTAACCGACTCCCGAACTTGGATTTCAATTTTTTAACCAGTGCTTTACTGAACTTAGTTTTTTCCCAATGTTTTTCCTATGGATAAAAATGTTGGTGGCGACTCCCTGTTTCATTCAACTCCTTCTCTCTTGTTCGCCGCGCCGTCGTGATCCAGGTTGCGACAGATAGCGACTCCACTGGGGACACTTAAGAGAGTCAGGCCATTTTGATTGAAAGCGCATGTTCTTTTTATATAGCCTTTGTTAGCTTGGATTTCTTCCCTCTTGTTTTATTTTCTGTTAATTATTGTGAAAGTTTGTTCTTGTTTTAATCGTATCTTGTTATTTGTTTCATTATCTATGTTTGCATGCTTGTTGAACCCTAGGGTAGAGGACCATGTTACTTTCCTGTAATTATTGAACCCTAGGGTAGACGACTTTGTATATTTGTTCTGTGTTTGTTCTTTGTGCAGAATGGGGTAAGGTAAAAGGTATGGACTGCCCTTCCACACACTACACTCACAATTACTTGCACACACCTATGAGTGGCGCCCTATACCCAGGCCCCAAATGAAGCTTAAGTTAGGAGAGGTTGGTAACAGAATCGTATGGGATGTACTTCCTATCCAGTGTTCGTGAGAACCTCAACCAGAGTTCGACCTCTCATGATATACGCACCTAGTGGTTCCCCACTGTTGCGTCCCTGTCATGGGTAGGATCTTGGCTCTGGTGACCTTCTAGAAGTCTAGAATAAGCCACCTGGTGTGAAGAGCCACTTTTAGACAAACCATAGGGCCTAGAGAAAACTTTCAGCAAAACCTGACCTAGGCCACAAAAGGGCAAACTTTACTTTACCTTACGTCATTTTTGCTTTCCCCTTTTATCCAAGAAAATGAATTATCTACCACCCGCAGATCTACTGAGTTATTGAAATAATGACTCGTTTTGAAACACACAGTATTCTTCGGGTGAATAGATAATCCTCTTTTGGTCGTGTACCCTTTGAGTATCTATGGAAATTGACATGGGATTGAACTTAAGAAATAAGGGTTGTAATTTCCCGAAGAAGATGTCTGAGCTAGAGGCTCCCGCCTCAGGATGAAAGATTTCTTCTGTCTTCACAATTATCCCATATTAATTTCTATGATTACCATACCTAGTACTTTTGAATGATAAGTTCTAAGGAATGGTCAAAGGATACTCGCCAAAGTCTGTGATGGTTTCCCATAACATTTTCCTTCTTTCTATTTCCACCTAACATTTTCTTCTTCTTCTTTTTTTTTTTTTAAAAAAAGAGACACCAACGTCACAGGTAGGCACCCTTACCAGACCCGGCTCCAAAAGAAACTCATGGCTGAGGCAGAAGCTGTTGAAGGAAACTTTAGAACCGAGTTCGATCAGCTGAAAGAGCGAGTCGCGGAGTTAACTAAACTCTTAGAAAAGAAACTTACCGAAGGAGGCTCCTCTGCAGGTGTTGAGGATGCCCAACAGCAGCCTGCCACCGCGCCACCTCCCCTTGGTTCTGACCCAGCAAGAACCCAACTCCCTAACACAACGACACCCCCTCTCACCATTCATGTCGGGATACCTAACCCTGCCATTGAGACCCAGCCACCTTACGGCCAGTCTTACGCACAGCATACATTTGTCGGTCTAGACGGCAACCCAGTACCCTTTCCACTTTATGGCCTACCCCCGGGGTACTATCCCCCGCTCGCTAACCAACAAAACGCCCACAACCAGCAAGCGGCAAATCCTCATGCTTCATATCCCCCACAACCAAATATGCCACCACTCCACCAAACCCAAAACACGCAAACCCATGACCCACAAGCTCACCAAACCCAAAACACACAGGTCCATGACCCACAAACCCACCAAACCCAAAATACACAAGCCCCGATGGCCCAGCCAACCTACAACACCCAAGCCCAAAATACACAGGCCCAGATAACCCAACCGACTTATGCTGTGGCCCATCCTCAAGGCCCCTCACCAAATACAGGCCTAGTAAACCAGTCCCATGTGTTGCCTCCATACAACCAGTCATTCGGCTATCCGTATGGATACGGAACCCCTTATGGGACCAACCTCCAAGATACAACCCGCGCGGTCGCGGCTCCTCGAAGGGAAAGGATAGAGATCTTAGAAGAGCGTTTAAGAATGATGGAAGGCGCTGGAGGTTTTGGACTAATAGATGCTTCGGAGCTATGTTTAGTCACAGATGTTGTTCTCCCACCCAAATTCAAGATGCCAGACTTTGAGAAGTATCGGGGAATGACTTGTCCAAAGAACCATCTCACGATGTACTGTCGAAAGATGGCATCTTACTCTTCTAACGATCAACTGTTGATCCACTGCTTCCAAGATAGTCTAGCAGGGGCTGCTCTTACATGGTATGCTCACCTTGATCGAAACCATATCCGTTGTTGGAAGGACCTGGCAGATGCCTTCCTTAGACAGTACAAGTATAACATGGATATGGCACCCAACAGGGTTCATTTACAAAATATGGTGAAGAAGGACAGTGAAATGTTCAAGGAGTATGCTCAACGATGAAGAGAGACAGTGGCGCAAGTGGATCCCCCATTGTCAGAAAAAGAAATAGTCGAGATGTTTATCGACACGCTCCCATCACCTTTCTACGGCAAGATGATTGGTAGTGTTTCAGCCAACTTCTCCGACATCGTGACTATTGGGGAAAGAGTGGAGAGTGGAATACGAACGGGTAAGCTCACTCAGGGCTCGTCTGGGGCGAACATGACAAGAAAGCCGGCACCTGGGAGAAGGGATGGAGAAACTAATTTCGTCTCTTCTAATCAAAAGACGACTCTGCTGAGACCATTCACCCCTACCATGATTCAAGCTCCCAATCCTTATGTGGCCGCAGCCACTGGTGGCCCAACAGCTCATACTCCTCACTTCCGCCCGCCCATGGTAAGAGCGCCAATGTCGCAACCCATGCCATATCATCACCCGCAGCAAGTGGCTCGACCACCCAATCATAATCAGAACCCAAGGAATCCCAACAACGAGCGCACCCCTGTGCAGTTCAATCCAATTCCCATAACATATGCCGAACTTCTTCCAGTCCTCGTTGAGAGGGGAATGATAGCTCCATGCCCCATGAGGCCGTTGCAACCTCCTTACCAGAGGGGGTATGACCCGAACGCTCATTGTGATTACCATGCAGGAGCACCAGGGCACTCCACGGAAAATTGCATGGCTTTGAAATATAAAGTGAGAGATTTGATCAAGGCCGAGTGGATTAGTTTTCAAGAAGGAAGCCCTAATGTGACCGTAAATCCCCTGCCTAATCATGAAGGTTCAGGAGTTAATGCCGTGGTGGCCGATATTGAAGATGGTTTTGATGATAATGCTGATTCGGTGGCCGCTTGCCCGCCGGGCTAAGAGTTCAGTGATTGGGAGGCTGTCGAACTCCCTACAACTTTAAATAATTCACCGAAGTAATTTGTTATTGCTTTAATGTCTTTTTTATCCCTTTGCTATGCCTAAGGCTCTGGGACTTTTCATGTAATAAGGGCGAAAAAAAAACTTGTTTTACCAGTCAATCAATAAATGCGTATCGAAGTTCAAAAAAAATTCTCATCCCTTTATCCTTGCTTTTGACTCATTCTCTTTAACTTACTTTTCCTTTATTTTCTTTATTTTTCCATAATACACTAAATTGCAGATCCAAAAATGATCCTCTTGAGACTAGAGAAATCACAATCCCGCTTCACGATTTCAATTACCCAATCGACTATGCCAACGAAGAAAGTAAGGGAAACCTGTGAGCCACCGCTCCAGTTAACAAGATTGTTAGAACAAGAGGTTAAAGAATACCCCTAAGTCAAGAACAACTGAAGGAATCACGGGGGAAATCTACCAGAAGGCATTAGTAATTTTGTTTCAGGACGTGGAAGAAATCTATGGAATGACAACATGGCCAAGTCCCGAATTGGACAAATGGTAGGCCAGTCATTTAAGGAAACCTCAACAGTTGCTAGCATAAATAGGGTAAATTGCTTATGCCTATAAATGTAGACACAATTGAGGAAGACTTTGCCGAAAAAAAAAACAAAAAAATATAAATAAATAAAAACAAAAAATGGAAAATAGAGCCAAGCTTGAAGTCCAATGCACATACCAAGCGGGGAAAGCTGGTTACGTCCAGATCATCAAGCAAACTGTCATTTTCTGTATTGGGGGAATGAATGTTGCTAGACCAAGAACTTGCATTCTTGTCATCATCAACACCTCAACCTTAAAAGGTACGCTATTCCTCATGCTCATGTAACCAAGGAAATAGTCTATCAGATTGAGTCATTGCATCATCAAGGGGATAAAAAATAGAATAAAATAAAAAAAGCAAAAAAAATCATCAAAAAAATGAAAAAAAATGAAAAAATGAAAAAAATGAAAAATCCAAAAAAATGAAATCAAAAAAAAAAAGAAAAAAAGGGGCCAAAATGATGACTCAGAGTAATTCTCTCATTGATGCCAAAAGACTCACCAATATTTCCTTGGGTACATGGCATAGGAGTAGAGTCTCCTATTTGAGATGACATCAGTTCCCCAAAGGATCCAAACTCAATTTGGAAAAGGTTAGGCAGACTCAGCTGGAGTATGATCAGTTTCAACCTTTTACTGTAAAAGATGCAGCCAAAAATAAAAAAAAAGAGAAAAACATAAGAAAAAAGCTCGCTAGGTTGAAAACCTGAAAGGGCGGCCTAGGTAAAAGTTAGAGCAACCCAGTGAGTCGAAAACCTGAAAAGGCGGCTCAGGTAAAATTAGGGTCAAGATTTTGGCAGAGTAGCTAAAGCTCCCAATGCAAAACATGCAAACTGGGGCATGTGGACCATGGTCAAACTACCCCCTCAAAGGCAGAATTGAACGATGTACTTGAGGTCGTGACGCAGGATTAAGGTTCTCACTAGTCTCAGGAATTCACTGGAGGATCCTTGAACTTTCCTGGCCTTAACCTGTCCTATGTAACTTCATTTCATCCCATCTGTTTTCCCTATTGTCCATTCTCTGTATATTGTTTGACATACATGAATAAAGTTCATCCTTTTTCGATACGTGTTATAAATTGCATTGATCTGATAAAACATTGTGTTTTTTATAAAAATAAAATGAAAGAATGGTGAACATTTAAAGTCGTGAGGAACGACGCTCCCACTACTCGACCTCGTCTTAGACAATCATCATGAAGACTCAGCCAGGCATGCGCTTCAAAGCTATGATCGCCTCTTGCATTCTCCTCTGTCCATGAGTTGTCCTAAGGGTCGCGGTTTCACAGGACCTACCCAGTTTTTGAACTTATCTTTGCACTACTTACCATTTTTATGCAGGTTATCTCACAGACAGTCATGCCAGGCATTAACACCTCAATCAAGTCCTTCAAGTCCCCTCCTCGAATCGCCTCAGAACTCCTTTCCTTAATCGCCAAAGCTGGCACCTCTCAAAGTCTCCTCTTCAATCTCCAAAGCAGGCACTGTTTTAAGCCTTTTTCGCCAAAGTTGGCAATCTTCAAAGTCTCCCACTCAACTCCAAAATCAGCACCTCTCAAATTCTCATCCCTAGTGAAATCAATCGCCAAAGCTGGCACTTCTCAAGATCTCTTCCCCAATGAATCCCAAACTTTCCATTCTCAATCAAGAGGCAGTACCCGAATCACCAAATTCTTCCCCAGTAGAACTACACTTCCCAGACAAATTAAACTGGGGCATCACCCTAGATTCCCCCAAAGCCCTTTAGATCATGTCAAACTGGGGCATCTCCCCCAGGATGTTATTTTTTGTCAACCGAAGAGCAATACCCCACGCTCCCGGGAAGTTTGAGTCGGGACATCACCTCGGGTCTCTCTCTGTCAAAAGGGAACGTACCCCAAGCTTCTTCAACCGCCCTAATTGGGGCATCACCCCATATCCTTCTCCCAGCCTTGAGGTGGTACCCCTAAATCTTCTAATCTTTCCAAAATTGGGGTATCACCCCAAATCTTTCCTCCGTTCGAAGGGCAGTATCCCTAGCTCCTTCAGCTAGATTTTCCCCCATTTCTCTTCCTACCAATCAAGGAGTAGTTCCCCGAATCATCCAAGACAGCTTGAACTGGATCATCCCCAGATTTCTTTCCTTTAGTAAGCCCACCATACATCCCTAGTGGACCCTAGATTTTTTCCTTCCAATCAAGAAGCAGTTCCCTGAGATCCCTTCAATCTTCCTAACTGGGGCATCTCCCCCAGATTTCTTCTATTTTGGTCAAGGGGCAATTCCCCAAGATTCCTTTAAATCATCTCCAACTGGGGCACCCCAGGTTCACCCTCTTTCAGTCAAAGAGTAATTCCCCAAGAACCTTCAGTCATGTCAAACTGGGGCATCACCCCGAGCCTGTAGGTCCAGTGAGTTAATTTGGATGAGACGTCCTGTTAGCTCCCCCCAACCTTTACATTTTTTGCCAACAGTGAGTTAATTTGGACGAGATGTCTTGTTAGCTCCCCCAATCTCTGTATTTTCTGTCAACCGAGGGTCAACCCCATCCTTTACTTTCTAGCCGCCTATCAAGGCATCCTTTATTTTCCAGCCGCCAATCAAGGCATCCTTTATTTTCCAGCCGCCTATCAAGGCATCCTTTACTTTCTAGCCGCCTATCAAGGCATCCTTTATTTTCCAGCCGCCTATCAAGGCATCCTTTATTTTCCAGCCGCCTATCAAGGCATCCTTTATTTTCCAGCCGCCTATCAAGGAATCCTTTATTTTTCCAGCCGCCTATCGAGGCATCCTTTATTTTCCAGCCGCCTATCAAGGCATCCTTTACTTTCTAGCCGCCTATCAAGGCATCCTTTATTTTCCAGCCGCCTATCAAGGCATCCTTTATTTTCCAGCCGCCTATCAAGGCATCCTTTACTTTCTAGCCGCCTATCAAGGCATCCTTTATTTTCCAGCCGCCTATCAAGGCATCCTTTATTTTCCAGCCGCCTATCAAGGCATCCTTTATTTTCCAGCCGCCTATCAAGGCATCCTTTATTTTTCCAGCCGCCTATCAAGGCATCCTTTATTTTTCCAGCCGCCTATCAAGGCATCCTTTACTTTCCAGCCTATCAAGGCATCCTTTACTTTCCAGCCGCCTATCAAGGCATCCTTTACTTTCCAGCCGCCTATCAAGGCATCCTTTATTTTCCAGCCGCCTATGAAGGCATCCTTTATTTTCCAGCCGCCTATCAAGGCATCCTTTATTTTTCCAGCTGCCTATCAAGGCATCCTTTATTTTTCCAGCCGCCTATCAAGGCATCCTTTACTTTCCAGCCTATCAAGGCATCCTTTACTTTCCAGCCGCCTATCAAGGCATCCTTTACTTTCCAGCCGCCTATCAAGGCATCCTTTATTTTCCAGCCGCCTATCAAGGCATCCTTTATCTTCCAGCTGCCTATCAAGGCATCCTTCATTTTTCATTCGCCTATTCAGGCATCCCTTTCCTTTCCAGTCACCTATTCAAACCATTTACTTCCTATCCGCCGATTCAGGCATCCTTTACTTTCTACTCGCCTATTCAGGCACCTCTTTACTTTTTGTCCGCCTATTCAGGCATCCCTTTACTGTTTGTCTGCCTATTCAGGCATCCCTTTACTGTGTGTCCGCCTATTCAGGCATCCTTTTACTTCTCATTTGCCTATTCAGGCATTCATTTACTTTCTGTCCGCCTATTCAGGCATCCTTTACTTTCCGTCCGCCTATCCAGGCATCCTTTATTTTTCATTCGCCTATTCAGGCATTCCTTTTCTTTTCTGTTCGCCTATTCAGGCCTCCTTCATTTTCCAGTTCACCTTTTCAGGCACCCTTTACTTTTTGTTCGTCTATTTCTAAAAAAAAAAAAGTGGTGTTGGTCCAATGTTGACACTAGGTGGATGAGGTTCTCTCTATTCCAAGACATGGGTGGTAGTCCAAAGGGCAGTGTCATGACCCTCAAATCGAGTAAACTAGGAACCGTGAATTAGGTCACAAGGGACGGTGTCCCAGTGGTTACACCGGTTACTATTTTGGGGCGTAACAAACGGTATCATGAAACCTACCTCGGATAGAATTAGATCCAGGGTTTAAGTTGCTAAGGCCGATGTCATGCACAATACACCGGCCATTCAAAAGGGAACAAAAGTTGAGGACGGGGTGGTCATGATGCACTAATCCGAGGTTCTATACTTTGCAAGGACGATGTCTGGTTGATGGGTCCCATTTATCCCCTACATCGGTGTTCATGTCTTTACTCCTTTTTCACCTCGGAAATACGAAGATTCCGTATTTCTCTTGTGAAAAAGGAGTAAAGAGGGGCATCTGTGAACACCTATTTCGGTCCGACCCAAATGGAAAGGACACCGGTCCCAAATGTAAATATAACCGGTCCAAATTCCAAAAAGGGGGAACACCGGACCAGTTGTTGGAGTCCCTTGATGGTCGATGTCATGGATCTGACAACGAAAGAACGAATGAGTCCGGCCCAAGTAAGAAACGACGATCTCGTGGGCGGATTCAGATTGAAAATAGGCACACCGGCTGGTAGTAGATCCAGACTAGGAGGGAGAACACCGCCCCTATGAACACCTCTTTTAGTCCGGCCTAAATTGTTATAACACCGGACCCGGCCTTAAAACTAGCAACACCGGACAAGGCCCAAATTAACACCGGACCGATGTCGTGCGCCTGACAAAGGAGTAACAGGCCAGTCCGGCCCTAAGGAAAAAGGAATCTCAGATCAAAAATAGGCACACCGGATGGTAGTAGATCCGGACTAGGAGGGAGAACATCGCCCCTGTGATTACATTGAAAGACTCAACCGGTGTGAAGACATAGGTAAAGGTTCTTGAGACACCACAACGGATCAATGGAGACTCCGTCCAACCGATGTCTTTGCTAACCGATGTCACAAATTTGACAACGGATAGACGAGGTCAAAAGTTTGTGCATGATGACCTGGAATCGCACTCCCCAAAAATGGCAGACAGGGAGGCGAAAGTGGACAATTAAAAAATGCCACACTGAAATCCTGCTCCCCACGAACAGTTAATGGCCAGGTTTACACACCACTACACGTATGGGTGAGTGGGAATTTTGGCTGTCCCAAACCCTCAGCCCATGACCTCAAGGCCCTATAAATGCCCCAGCCAAAGAAGCTACGGGGGTTGCGTTTTCAAGGGGCTGGTTGGCAAGGAAACTTTCCTCAAAATTCTCTCTGATTTCTTCGAAACCTTCTGAAGATCCCTCCTCACTTGAAACCAGTAATCTGCCATAATCACCAATATAAGTCCTTTGGCTTTGGGAAGCTTGGAAATTCTCAGTACTCAAAGCTATTGCCCTTTTCATCGCCCCTACCCCGTACTCACACCGTCCTCACACAGAGTCCACCCCGTTCCAGTTCTTCACTGCCTCGCCCTGTTACTGCCTTCATTGCTCTTCCACATCATCTTTACACAGTATCCAGTAACTTCGGATCAACTTCCCACAACACCGGTCACGTTTTCAGTTTTCAAGATTTGGATCCAACACCGGTCCATTGTTCCTGTCAGCGTGCAAGTCCGGAATCAGTCAGACACCGTCGCTGCGTTTTTAGTTTTCAAGATTTGGATCTAACACCGGTCCACTGTTCCCATTAGCGTGCGAGTCCGGAATCAGTCAGACACCGTCACTGCGTTTGACTCGCACATCGGTTCTGAGCCCATCACACCGGTTCCACCCTGTTCCTTATTTCTTTTACTTTCAGTCTTTTATTTTCCTGTCAGTTCGCTGTTTGTTGGTTATGGTTGTCTATGTGCCATAGTTTACACTGTTAATATTTTTGTCCTTTTCCCTAACAAGCACATATAATAAAAATAAGTGATTTTGTATATGTTTTATTTTCCAGTCTAAAAATCCTTTTTTTTCTTTTTTTTTTTTTTAAAAATATAGTGTCGTACGGGAACATTCCCGTCTACACAACCCTCTTAGGATTCGTGCACGTGCGAAGAATTTCGCCTTGTACGAGTTTTCCACTTCAATGACATTCATCAACATCACTCAGATTTCTTCCTAAAAATAATAATATTTAGAACTACGTAACCCTGATTTCTTGATAATTCAAGAATACGTAGGAGCAGGACTTTAACTCCTGTCGGGCCCATCTTTATTATTTCCTTTTACTGATTTATTTCCTTGCTTTTTGTGTTTCTTTCGTGATGTTACTTTTTGTCATTTCCGTGAAAATCAATTTAGACGTGACGTCTTGTTGATTTCCCCCTAGTTTTTGTTCAAACCTTGCTACAATTCATAGGGAAGGGATACTTAGGACAAGACGTCCCGTTTATCTCTTTCCTATCCCTATCCTTTTTACCCGAGGATGTTTAATTTAGACGTGACGTCTTATTGGCATTCTCTCACCCTCTCTGTCTCATATCGAAGTCGAGCTTAGTTCGGACGAAATGTCCCATTGACCTCGCTTCAACATTCTATGTCTGTACAGTTCTCTACTCCATTCTATTATTTTCTAAATACAAGTAAAAGGGAAGAAACCATGTTTTATTTAACGCTATTTATATTGTGCTTTCAATCTTGGTACTGTCTTTGACAGGCGATGTAGGGTGCTAATACCTTCCCTATTCGTAACCGACTCCCGAACTTGGATTTCAATTTTTTAACCAGTGCTTTACTGAACTTAGTTTTTTCCCAATGTTTTTCCTATGGATAAAAACGTTGGTGGCGACTCCCTGTTTCATTCAACTCCTTCTCTCTTTCTCGCCGCGCCGTCGCGATCCAGGTTGCGACATCTGGTTCTAACTTCCTTGACTGGTATAGAAACTTGAGGATTGTCCTCAAATAAGAGAAAAAGCAGTATGTCTTGTAAAGTCCAGTTCTAGAACCACCCGCTGCAAACGCCTCTAAAGCTGACAAGGATGCTTATAAGAAGCATCAGGATGATGCTTTAGATGTCCAATGCCTTATGTTGGCTACCATGTCTCCTGAGCTTCAGAAGCAACATGAGCACATGGAGGCTTTCGATATGATCGAAAACCTAAGGAAGCTATATCAAGGTCAAGCTGACTAAGAAAGATATGAAGTTTCCTTAGCCCTATTTAGCTGTAGACTTGAAGAGGGAGGTTCTGTAGGACCTCATGTGCTCAAAATAATTGGGTACTTGGAGAATCTAGCTAGGCTAGGATTCCCCTTCCCTCAGAAGTTAGCTACCGATCTCATTTTGAAATCATTACTTGATAGTTTTAAGCCAGTCATCATGAATTATAACATGAATGCATTGGACAAAACATTGCCAGAGCTACTCAATATGTTGAGGACTGCTGAGCCCAATATTTCTAAAGGAAAAGGCAAGGCCATAATGATGGTCAATTCTGGCAAAGGTAAAGAAAAGGGCATGTATAAAGGCAAAGGAAAGGCTACTGTAGGAAATGGCAAGAAACTTTGGAAAGGAAAGGATAAGCCAAGTACATCAGCCTTAAAACCTGTGGGCGGGGTGGCTAAGGAAGGTAAATGTCACCATTGTGGACAAAAGGGACACTAGAAGAGAAACTGTCCAAAGTACCTAGAAAAGCTTAAGAAGAAGGGATGTGAGACTTCCACTTCAGGTATTTTTGTTATAGAAATTAATATGTCAACTTCAACATCATGGGTATTAGATACTGGATGTGGATCTCACATTTGTCTTAATGTGCAGGATCTAAGAAGGAGTAGGCAGTTGATGAAGGGCGAGGTAGACCTACGCGTTGGAAATGGAGCAAGAGTTGCTGCATTAGCTATAGGGACTTATTTTTTATCCTTGCCCTCAGGGTTTGTCCTTGAATTGGACAATTGTTATTTTGTTCCGGCAATATGGAGAAACATTATTTCTGTTTCTTGTCTTGATAAGAAAGGGTTTTCCTTTATAATAAAGAACAATAGTTATTCTATTTATTTAAATGACATGTTTTATTGTTGTGCAAATTTGACTAATGGACTTTATGTTCTAGATCTCGAAACCCCTATCTATAACATTAATACTAAAAGGGTTAAAACAAATGATTTAAACCCAACTTATCTTTGGCATTGTCGCCTAGGACATATAAATGAGAAATGCATTTCTAAACTCCATCAAGATGGATATTTAGAATCTTTTGATTTTGAATCAATAGATACATGTGAATCTTGTTTATTAGGGAAGATGACTAAGACCCCATTTACCGGAAAAGGTGAAAGGGCGAGTGATCTTCTTGGCTTGATACATAGTGATGTATGTGGGCCTATAGGGACAATGGCTAGGGGAGGTTTTAGTTACTTCATCACTTTTACTGATGATTTCAGTAGATATGGATTTGTGTTTCTCATGAAACATAAATCATAATCCTTTGAAAAGTTCAAGGAGTTTAAACATGAAGTAGAGAACCAACTTGGCAAGATAATTAAAGCACTTCGATCCGATCGAGGTGGTGAATATTTGAGCCTAGAGTTTGATGAATATCTTAAAGAGTGTGGGATTATATCTCAACTTACTCCCCCTGGAACACCAGAATGGAATGGAGTTTCTGAGCGAAGAAATAGAACCTTGTTGGACATGGTTCGATCAATGATGAGTCAAATTGACCTCCCTAACTCATTCTGGGGACATGCTTTGTTGACAACAGCTTTCACACTTAACCGTGTTCCATCAAAGGCTGTTATAAAGACACCATATGAGATATGGACTGGGAAATGATCTAGTATGTATTTTCTTAAGATTTGGGGCTGTGAAGCTTATGTTAAGCGTCAAAGTTCTGATAAACTTGGGCCCAAGTCAGATAAATATTTTTTGGTGGGATACCCAAAAGAAACTAAAGGTTATTATTTTTACAATCCTACCAAGGGCAAAGTGTTTGTTGCTCGGAATGCTATATTCTTAGAAAAGGAATTCATCTCTACAAGAATCAGTGGGAGGAAAGTAGAACTTGAAGAAATTCAAGACTCACAAGGCATTGAAGAGCCAATGGTGGAAATAGAGCAGGACCCACAAAATGTTGTGATAATGTAACATCCCAATTTTGAAGTTAAATACCGAATGAAATAAACCATTAAGACCTTGATTTCAAAGTGGGAAGATAATTGTTAATTATAATCAATTTAATTTAAGGAATAATGACAAATTAATTTAGTTGGTAAAAGATAGCTGCTTGTGATTGGTGAGTCACGTGAGTGGACTGCGATTCACATTTTCCCATCCCATTTCCTTCTCTTCGCATGCATATACATATACCCTGTATCACCGTGATTCATCCTTCCTTACTGCTTCATCCTCTCTTTTCTTCTTCTTCGTCTTCGTCCTCTTTTCTTCCCCAGTTTTTATTCTTAGTTTTTGGGGATCACGACGACGGTACTGGAGAAAGGTCATAGCCCCTCCAACTGGTGAAGGACAATCATTGAAGCAGAGGAAGAACACTCCCCATCCCCGAGCCGATTGCGGGGTATGACGGTGCGAAGGGGGACTGGACGAGTCAGAAAGGGCGTCAGACCAAACGTCGGAGAGCAGAAGAGCTTCTGAGTACCTTGAGTAGGTAGGGGGCGTTTGCATGTCAAATGCATGGTCCATGAACGGTATCGGATGAATGTACTGCTTTAAGTGTGTGCATGTGTCTGTGACGACTATGTATTATGCATGATTGTTGATCTTGGACTCCATATATATGATAGTAGTATCTTGTTAATAGTTATACAATAATTGCATACAATCAAGATGGTGGTAATGTAGTTTGTTGACCTTCCTGATATAGACGAGTGTGATGCACGGTTCTATTACTGTTAATACCGTGAGACATGAATGTGTGGCTGTTAGTTGATTCGTCCGATGTTATTACTCTGAACTGTTGATTGTTGTGCATGCTGGTGTGATTGACAAAGTAAATATAGGGACTATATTGAATCGGTTTCTACCTTGGTGGTTACGAAGGAGGTATCGGTTGAGTAACGATGCTTGCTGGTAAAACGCATAAGTTGCATGTGTAGGAATGGGGTGACCCGTGGAAGGTCAAGATCCCCGAAGGAATGGCTTCCAGCTACAGACCTTGGCTAGATCCTGTGAGCGCTCGTGGTAGCCGTGGGAGCTAGAGATGAGTCTTGAGACGTCAATGGGAGGCCGGTACCACACGAGAAGAGCTGATGGACGAGAGGCCAGTAAGGGGGAAACTGTAACTGAAAGTCATTACTTAAGTCGGATCCGCAGGCATGCATGTAGATATGATGTTGATTAGGATAGTACGCGTGGCATGTGTTGGGTGTTATGAATGAATTCCGAGTGTGCGGATGCATGTGTATGTGTGAATAAGGATGAACTTTATGTAGTATGTATGTGAGTGTATGTTATTGATATTATTCTAATTTGCATGGCCTTAGTTTAATTTGAATGCGACTGAGTGAACGTAAGTGTGCGTACTGACACTGATACCGAGTCATTGACTGTCAATTTATATGTAAAAGCTCACCCCTACTATGGCTACATTTTTCAGTGAATATCTCTCGGAATGAAGGATGAAGGAGGAGCTGAGTGTAGAGCGGAGCATCCGAGCACTGTTGAATATATGTGTATATGTATATACTGTATATAAGATCTTGTTAAGCCTTGGCCGGCTCGTATTTTGGTTTTAGTCCCTTACATTAGAACTTGAACCCTCTTGGGTAGAGAGAACATGATGATGCATTTGTAATTATTTAAATACATCCTTATATATATATATATTGTGTGTTTATCCTACGCTATGAGTGATGTCCGAGTGATAAATATGGGTGTACAGGTATACTTTCCGAGCGTATGAGGTCAGTGTGACTATAGGTAGAAGCGGAGCTAAGTTGTTGTTGGGGAAAGCGAGATAGGGAGATATTCCGAGTGATGAGGAGTCGGATAGCACCGAGTGAGTGGGGTCATATAGCCTGGAGCGGGAATTGGTTTAAAATCTTTAAGTGACATCTGTGAGATTTTCCCGAGTGGAGATTAATCAACGACTTCCGATTGAGAATCCGCCGAGTGAGAGTTCACCGACTAGGGAACGACACCTAAGACTCTAAGTGGGCCCATTGTAATAAATTAGTAAGTAGCTAGAGAACCCGAGCGCGCCTTGACTTAGTAGGAAAATCAGAGTAGGAAATATTATGGTCACCGAGTGAAAAGTGAGTGAAATGTCCCGAGTGGCATGATGGGCATGAAAGTTATTCCGAGTGAGAAGTCTTCATGGATTCCGAGTGAGCGGCTTTGGGGATCATTTTCGGGTTGCCAATATATATATACATAATCCGATCGAGTGAAGCCACGGAGTGTGATAGGCTGTCTGGATGAAACTAGTATGTATTAGGGTCAATCCGAGTGAATTAAGAAGTGGACCTTCCCGAGCGAACCATACGCATGAAATCCGAGTGGGGAAAATACCGAGTGGAGTGACAGGATGCCGAGTGTAGTTTCGCTTAAGCGCTTCCCCTTTCGCTGTGCATTTGCCCATTTCCCTTGTCTTTTTCCCTCCTTTTTCCTTGTCGCACCCGGTTTTGTTATTCGAGCAGATTATGTACGGTTTATTAATTTTAGATTTTGGAAAAATTTCCCTGTTGGTTTAATTTATTTAATTAAAAACTAGGGTGTTACATTTTGGTATCAGAGCAGACCGAAAGGTCCAAGGCCAAGGTATGCTTACCGAGTGTGAGTGGTTGTGTGTATTATGATCGAATGGTCATCATTATTGTGATATTGTTGAACCTGATTGATACTGTGATATTGATTTGTGGATAGGAGGTTATTCTTCCTGGTCCGACTGATTGTGTAACATATAGAAATGGCATACTGTGCTAAGTTACTGAATATTAGGCTGAGTTACGATCGGTAGTAAGTGACTTGGTATACTTATCCTTGAAGGGGTGTTAATTTCAGGATAAGGGATGATGAATCGCCAAAGCATGGAGGCCATAGCCATGGCCTTCCAACGTTTTGCTGACGTGTTCGAGAGACAGGGCCAGCAACGAGCTGAAGGAGACCAAGTGTTGGACCGCTTCCTGAAAAGGAAGCCGAGTGAATTTCAAGGAGGGCGTAACCTTGAGGCAGCTTTTAAATGGACTCAAGAGCTGGAAAGGATTTTTGGGGGTCTTCGCTGTACCGAGGCCCAGAAGGTAGAATGTGCAGTGTATATGCTGCGAGACGAGGCGGAGAACTAGTGGAAGATAGCCAGAAATCGATTTCCTGACGATGATACTCAGCTGACGTGGAACAATTTCAAGACATGCTTCTTAGAGAAGTACTTCCCCGACACAGTAAGGAGTCAGAAGGAATTGGAGTTTATGGAGTTGAAACAGGGTTCCATGACTGTGGAAGAATACGCGACCAGGTTCGAAGAATTGTGTCTATTCTACCCACCCTTCCAACAACCGGGGACGGAGAACTCCAAGTGCCTTAAATTCGAGAATGGATTGAGATCAGATATTAAGAGAGCCTACAGATACCAAGAGATTAGGAGTTTTCCTGCATTGGTGAATAAGTGTAGAATATTTGAAGAAGATGACAAGGCCCACTCGGGCCAGAACAGTAGAGCAGGTTCCTCCTTGAGGCCTCAACAGTCACGCTTCAAGAGGCCAGGTAACATGGGAAGAAATGGACCCTTTACTAGATATCAAGATCGCAGTAACCAAGGGAGACAGATAAGTGGACGACCAAAATATGGCAAGTGTTTTAAATGTGGGGGCGACCACTTTGCTCAGAATTGCATTAGTGCAGATGCCAAGTGTTTTCATTGCAAGGAGAAGGGGCATATTCGCCCTGACTGCCCCCAACTCCGTCAAACAAGTACCAATGCGCGTCAGGAAGGTTTCCAGGTGAGGAGCCGTGGAAACAATGGTCAAAGCGCGGGGGGCGGAAGCAACAGAGCCTGAGGAAATATGATGGTTGCCCCAAATAATCGGAGGAGAAACACCGATCAACCAGCTGCTGGGAGAGTCTACGCCATCAGTGCTGAGGAAGCTGCATAGGCGAACGACTTAGTACAAAGTAAGTGCCTACTCGGTAAATATACACTTAGTGTAATTTTTGATTCTGGAGCCACCCACTCCTTCGTAGCTGATGAGTGTGTGAGACGATTGCGATTACCGACTGTGGATATGGATCAGATTTTGGAAGTAGCCAACCCGACTGGCCCTAAGGTGTTGACATCAACGATGTGTAAGGACGTAACGTTTGTGTTGGACGATCGGAGTTTTACCTTCGATCTTGTGTGCGTGCCTTTGAAGGGCCTTGATATCGTGCTTGGCGTAAATTGGCTTTCAGCTAACAAGGTATTAGTGGATTGTAGAAACCGAAGGATAATCTTCCCGAGGCAGCACAATGAGGACTACACAGCATAAGGTATAGCTCAACGGTTTATGATGCTCTGTTTAACCGAGGGTGAGAGTAAAACCCGAGTGGATGAAATTCTAACTGTCTGTGAATTCCCAAAGGTGTTTCCCGAGGATATACCGAGTGTCCCTCCCAATAGAGAAGTCGAATTCTCTATAGACCTGATCCCTGGAGCCGAGCCAGTCTCTAGTGCACCTTATAGAATGTCCCCAACAGAATTGGCCGAGTTGAAGAAGCAGGTGGATGAGTTACTCGGAAAACAATTCATTAGGCCGAGTGTGTCACCATGGGGCGCACCTGTACTACTTGTTAAGAAGAAGGATGGCAGCATGAGACTATGTATAGATTACCGACAGCTAAACAAACTCACAATTAAGAATCGGTACCCATTGCCCAGAATTGACGATCTAATTGACCAGCTGCGTGGCGCTTCAGTCTTCTCCAAGATCGATTTACGATCGGGATACCACCAAATCCGGGTGAAGGACTCGGACATTCCTAAAACCGCCTTTAGGACTCGGTATGGCCACTACGAGTATGTAGTGATGCCGTTCGGTGTGACAAACGCCCCTGCTGTCTTCATGAATTACATGAACAGCATATTCCACCCATATCTAGACCGATTTGTTGTAGTTTTCATTAATGATATCCTAATCTACTCTAAGACTCCTGAGAAGCATGAAGAACACCTCCGAGCGGTACTTCAAGTGTTGAAGGAGAAGCAGTTGTTTGCAAAGCCCTTAAAGTGTAATTTCTGGATGGATAAGATCCACTTCCTCGGACATGTGATTTCTGAGGAAGGTGTCTCGGTGGACCCTTCGAAAGTAGCAGCTATAATGGCGTGGGAGAGACCCAAGTCGGTCTCGGAGATAAAGAGCTTTATGGGCCTGGCTGGTTATTATAGAACATTCATTCAGGGTTTTTCTAAGTTGGCCTTACCACTGACTAAATTGACTCGGAAAAACATTCCCTTCGTATGGAGTTCCGAGTGCGAGAGCAGTTTCCGAGAGCTGAAGGACAAGTTGACGACTGCTCCAGTGTTGGCATTACCTAACTTGCAAGAGAGCTTCGTGGTTTACTGTGATACGTCAGGACTCGGATTGGGATGCGTGTTAATGCAGAAAGACCGAGTGATAGCGTATGCCTCTCGGCAATTGAGACCTCACGAACAACATTACCCGACCCATGACTTAGAGCTGGCAGCCGTAGTCTTCGCATTGAAAATCTGGAGGCATTATTTGTTCGGGTCTAGATTTGAAGTATACAGTGATCACAAGAGCCTCAAATAGTTATTCGACTAAAAGGAGCTGAATATGAGGCAGAGGAGATGGATGGAATTTTTAAAAGATTATGATTTCAAGCTAAAGTACCATCCGGGTAAGGCAAACATTGTTGCCGACATGTTGAGTCAGAAATCTCTCCATATAGCAGTGATGATGGTAAGGGAAGTGGAGTTATTGGAACAGTTCCGAGACATGAACTTACATGTTGACATCCTCTCCTCTTAGAAAGTAACAATCGGTATGTTGAGAATCGCCAATGAATTCCTGAAATCCGTGTACAAGTAGCAGCAGTCAGATTCCTACTTGGCTGAGATGAAGGAAACTCAGGCCAAAGGAAAGGACTTGTCCCTGACCGAGGGATCGGATGGAATCTTCCGAGTGAGAAACAAAATATATGTACCGGGTGGAGGAGGATTGAGAAGTATGGTGCTTGATGAAGCTCACAAGAGCTTGCTAAGTATCCACCCGGGTACCACGAAAATGTACCATGATCTAAGAGCACAATTTTGGTGGCCCGGATTAAAGAGGAATGTGGCAGAATACGTGGCTCGGTGTATTACCTGTCAGAAATCGAAAGTCGAGCACCAGAAGCCATATGGTGCATTGCAACCCCTAGAGATTCCCGTGTGGAAATGGGACTCAATTGCCATGGACTTTGTCATGGGATTGCCAAAAAACCGAGCGGGCCATGATGCGATTTGGGTCATTGTCGACCGACTGACGAAGAGTGCACCCTTCCTACCTATGAATATGAGATACCCACTGCATAAGTTGGCCCAGATTTACGTACGTGAAATTGTCCGACTGCATGGAGTGCCGACTTCTATCGTATCGGATAGGGATCCTAGGTTCACGTCCCGGTTTTGGACCAGCCTGCACCAGGAATTGGGTACAAAGCTTTGGCTAAGTTCCGCTTACCACCCCCAATCGGATGGACAATCCGAGCGAATGATTCAAAGCCTGGAGCACTTGCTAAGGGCGTGTGTGTTGGAGTACGGTGGAAATTGGGAGTAGTACCTTCCCCTGATCGAGTTTACATACAACAATAGCCACCACAACAGCATCGGTATGGCACCCTACGAAGCACTTTATGGTCGAAGATGCCGAACCCCACTCTGCTGGTCGAAAACGGGTGAGAGTCTGCTATTGGGGCCAGAAATTGTAAAGCAAACATCAGAACAGATCCGAGTGATAAGGGAAAGGATGAAGGCGTCTCAGGATAGGCAGAAGAGCTACCATGACAAACGAACCAAACCATTAGAGTTTTCAGTCGGAGACAAAGTGTTTTTGAAGACTTCACCGAGTAAAGGAGTCGGGCGAGCCTTGAAAGGTGGGAAGTTGAGCCCCCGATACATTGGGCCTTATGAGGTGTTGGAACGAGTCGGCTCCATGGCATACCGAATAGCATTACCGACTCACTTATCCCGATTACATAACGTGTTTCACGTGTCCCAACTAAGGAAATATCTACATGATCCCAATCACACAATGCCTGATGAGGAAGTGGAAATCAAGGAAGACCTGACCACTGTAGCTATACCGATTAGAATTGTGGACCGATCGGTAAAGCGTTTAAGGAGCAAGGACGTAGAACTAGTTGAAGTGGAATGGCAACAGAACGGGACTACCTCTTGCACCTGGGAACGCGAAGACGCCACGAGGCAGCAGTACCCCGAGTTGTTTAACCAAGGTGAGTTGCCGACTGAATTTCGAGGACGAAATTCTTTTGAGAGGGGGAGAACTGTAACATCCCAATTTTGAAGTTAAATACCGAATGAAATAAACCATTAAGACCTTGATTTCAAAGTGGGAAGATAATTGTTAATTATAATCAATTTAATTTAAGGAATAATGACAAATTAATTTAGTTGGTAAAAGATGGCTGCTTGTGATTGGTGAGTCACGTGAGTGGACTGCGATTCACATTTTCCCATCCCATTTCCTTCTCTTCACATGCATATACATATACCCTGTATCACCGTGATATTCATCCTTCCTTACTGCTTTATCCTCTCTTTTCTTCTTCTTTGTCTCCGTCCTCTTTTCTTCCCCTATTTTTATTCTTCGTTTCTGGGGATCACGACGACGGTACTGGAGAAAGGTCATAGCCCCTCCGACTGGTGAAGGATGATCACTGAAGCAGAGGAAGAACACTCCCCATCCCCGAGCCGATTGCGAGGTACGACGGTGCGAAGGGGGACTGGACGAGTCAGAAAGGGCGTCAGACCAAACGTCGGAGAGAAGAAGAGCTTCTGAGTTCCTTCAGTAGGTAGGGGGCGCTTGCATGTCAAATGCATGGTCCACGAACGGTACCGGATGAATATACTGCTTTAAGTGTGTGCATGTGTCTGTGACGACTGTGTATTATGCATGATTGTTGATCTTGGACTCCATGTGTATGATAGTAGTATCTTGTTAATAGTTATACAATAATTGCATACAATCAAGATGGTGGTAATGTAGTCTGTTGACCTTCCTGATATAGACGAGTGTGATGCACGGTTCTATTACTGTTAATACCGTGAGACATGAATGTGTGGCTGTTAGTTGATTCGTCTGATGTTATTACTCTGAACTGTTGATTGTTGTGCATGCTGGTGTGATTGACAAAGTAAATATAGGGACTATATTGAATCGGTTTCTACCTTGGTGGTTGCGAAGGAGGTATCGGTTGAGTAACGATGCTTGCTGGTAAAACGCATAAGTTGCATGTGTAGGAATGGGGTGACCCGTGGAAGGTCAAGATCCCCGAAGGAATGGCTTCTAGCTACAGACCTTGGCTAGATCCTGTGAGAGCGTGTGGTAGCCGTGGGAGCTAGAGATGAGTCTCGAGACGTCATTGGGAGGCCGGTACCACGCGGGAAGAGCTGATGGACGAGCGGCCAGTAAGGGGGAAACTGTAACTGAAATTCATTACTTAAGTCGGATCTGCAGGCATGCATGTAGACATGATGTTGATTAGGATAGTACGCGTGGCATGTGTTGGGTGTTATGAATGAATTCCGAGTGTGCGGATGCATGTGTATGTGTGAATAAGGATGAACTTTATGTAGTATGTATGTGAGTGTATGTTATTGATATTATTCTAATTTGCATGGCCTTAGTTTAATCTGAATGCGACCGAGTGAACGTAAGTGTGCGTACTGACACTGATACCGAGTCATTGACTGTCAATTTATATGTAAAAGCTCACCCCTACTATGGCTACATTTTTCAGTGAATATCTCTCGGAATGAAGGATGAAGAAGGAGCTGAGTGTAGAGCGGAGCATCCGAGCGCTGTTGAATATATGTATATATGTATATTCTGTATATAAGATCTTGTTAAGCCTTGGCCGGCTCGTATTTTGGTTTTAGTCCTTTACATTAGAACTTGAACCCTCTTGGGTAGAGAGAACATGATGATGTATTTGTAATTATTTAAATACATCCTTATATATATATATATATTGTGTGTTTATCCTACGCTATGAGTGATGTCCGAGTGATAAATATGGGTGTACAGGTATACTTTCTGAGCGTATGAGGTCGGTGTGACTATGGGTAGAAGTGGAGCTAAGTTGTTGTTGGGGAAAGCGAGATAGGGAGATATTCCGAGTGATGAGGAGTCGGATAGCACCGAGTGAGTGGGGTCATATAGCCTGGAGCGGGAATTGGTTTAAAATCTTTAAGTGACATCTGTGAGATTTTCCCGAGTGGAGATTAATCAACGACTTCCGATTGAGAATCCGCCGAGTGAGAGTTCACCGACTAGGGAACGACACCTAAGACTCTAAGTGGGCCCATTGTAATAAATTAGTAATTAGCTAGAGAACCCGAGCGCGCCTTGACTTAGTGGGAAAATCAGAGTAGGAAATATTATGGTCACCGAGTGAAAAGTGAGTGAAATGTCCCGAGTGGCGTAATGGGCATGAAAGTTATTCCGAGTGAGAAGTCTTCATGGATTCCGAGTGAGCGGCTTTGGGGATCATTTTCGGGTTGCCAATATATATATATATATATATATATATATATATACATAATCCGATCGAGTGAAGCCACAGAGTGTGATAGGCTGTCTGGATGAAACTAGTATGTATTAGGGTCAATCCGAGTGAATTAAGAAGTGGACCTTCCCGAGCAAACCATACGCATGAAATCCGAGTGGGGAAAATACCGAGTGGAGTGACAGGATGCCAAGTGTAGTTTCACTTAAGCGCTTCCCCTTTCGCTGTGCATTTGCCCATTTCCCTTGTCTTTTTCCCTCCTTTTTCCTTGTCGCACCCGGTTTTGTTATTCAAGCAGATTATGTATAGTTTATTAACTTTAGATTTTGGAAAAATTTCCCTGTTGGTTTAATTTATTTAATTAAAAATTAGGGTGTTACAGATAACACCAGCTCCAATAGCACAAGACTTGCGTAGATCAGGTAGAATATGTCAACAACCTGAAAGATATGGATTTCTTGTAACTCTGGAAGGAGATGTATTCCTAATGGATCAAAATGAGCCAACATCTTATGAAGAGGCCATTACAAGTTTAGAATCTGAGAAATGGCTAGAAACCATGGAATCTGAAATGGACTCCATGTACACTAATCAAGTTTGGAACTTGGTTAATGCACCTGAAGGGGTAAAACCTATAGGATGCAAGTGGGTTTTCAAAAAGAAAAATGACATGGATGGTAATATAAGTACCTTTAAAGCAAGGTTGGTGGCTAAAGGTTTCAAGCAAATACATGGTATAGACTATGATGAAACTTTTTCCCCAGTTGTTATGCTAAAGTCTGTTCAGATTCTGCTTGCTATTGCTGCATACCATGATTATGAGATATGGCAAATGGATGTCAAGACTGCTTTCCTTAATGGAAATCTTCTTGAGGAAGTATACATGACACAACCCGAAGGCTTTGTTAAGCCTGAAGCATCCAGGAAGGTGTGCAAACTACAATGTTCCATATATGGACTTAAGCAAGCTTCCAAAAGCTGGAATCTTTGTTTTGATGAAGCTGTTAAACAATTTGGCTTTACTAAAAATGAGGATGAACCTTGTGTCTACAAGAAGGTTAGTGAATGCACAATTGTTTTTTTGGTCCTGTATGTTGATGACATACTACTTATTGGAAATGACGTTCCTACTCTTCAGTCTGTGAAGAGTTGGTTGGGAAGCTGTTTTTCTATGAAAGACTTAGGTGAAGCAACCTACGTGTTGGGAATTAAGACCTATAGAGATAGATCAAGAAAACTTCTTGGTCTAAGTCAGAATAAATACATAGACAAAGTGTTAAAAAGGTTTAACATGCAAGATTCCAAGAAAGGAACTTTGCCTATGGCTCATGGCATAAGCTTATCAAAAGCTCAATCTCCTTCCACTAAAGAAGAGAGAGAACGGATGAATAAGATTCCATATGCATCTGCTATTGGATCAATCATGTATGCCATGATATGTACCCGACCAGATGTCTCGTACGCTTTAAGCATGACGAGCAGATACCAGTCTGATCCCGGTGAAAGTCACTGGACTGCTGTCAATAATATCCTGAAGTACTTAAGGAAAACTAAGGATTCATTCTTGATATATGGAAGGGAAGAAGAGCTCATTGCAAAAGGTTACACTGATGCTAGCTTCCAAACTGATAAGGATGACTCAAGATCATAATCTGGGTATGTGTTTTGTCTAAATGGTGGCGCTGTAAGCTGGAATAGTTTAAAGCAAGAGACAGTTGCTGATTCTACTACAGAGTTTGAGTATATTGCTGCCTCAAATGCTGTAAAAGAGGTAGTATGGATCAAGAAGTTCATAACAGAACTTGGGATTGTTCCTAGCATTGTGGACCCTATAAGTCTCTACTGTGATAATAGTAGAGCAATCGCACAAGCTAAGGAACCTAGATCACATCAACGATCCAAGCATATACTTAGGCGATTTCATCTCATTCGAGAGATTCTTGACCGAGGAGATGTAAAAATATGTAAGGTGCATACTGATGAGAACACTGCTGACCCACTCACAAAACCTCTTACACAACAAAAACATGAGGGGCACACTAGATCATTAGGCATTAGGCAAATGTTTGATTGGCTCTAGTGCAAGTGGGAGATTATTAGTGTATGCACTATGAGCTTTATGTTTTTTCATTTGTATCATTTTTATGCTTATCAATAAAATAAGTATTTCAGTTTAAAATTGTTTTAAAACATATTTATCCTTGGAGTAATAGGTCATATGAAAGTTATTCCTAAAATATCCCTAGTCAAGTATTTACATGGGGACATGTAATTACATTGAGACTAGTGTGTGAGTGTACTGATGACCTGATCTCACAGATCATAGATATAGATGATATCAAGTCTTCACACGGGTACACATTAAGAGTAATGATGTACTGGACAGACCCACCATGAGAACATTGCATGGATCGTTACATGAATGTCATAAATTATTCTCAATGTGATAATGGTATATGTAGTCCTTCGACCTAAAGTCACTACGATTCCTAAATGAGGAGTTTATTGTTTTAATACAATTAAATGTCTTCTGTAACAAGAGGACTATAAAGGTTGTGATTAGGCAATGAATAAATTATGCAGAGAGATGTGAGTGATGTAGATGGGATTTGTCTCTCCTATGTGACAGGAGTGATATCTATAGGCCACTTGATGGAGTAAGACTAAGAAAACGCATGGCCATGCTAGAAAGAATAAATATTAGATATTTATTCGGATCAAGTCTACTCCGGTATCAAGTAAAATAAATTGGGTCGTACAAGGATGACGCGACCATGCCTTGGGCCCAATTAGGATATCGTGACAAAAGGAACAAACATATTAAATAATTATCACTTATAGGTTATATTGATATTAAATAATATTTGGACATAATGATGCATTGCTAGATGCAGCTCTTATTTTATATTGATAATAAAATAATTATTATTAATACGACCGGGTATTTTACCTATAGGGTCACACACATAGAGTAAGCCCATCAGAAAATGTTTTGTTTTATTTTAGTTGGACTAAAATAAAGCTATTGGGCCTAACTCATTTAGAATGAGTAAGGAGCCCACTCTTTAGAGAGAACAAATTAGGTTAAACCTAAGCCTATAAATAGAGCATAAGATGCTCATAGGCCGTTCATTAAAGTGAGACACAAATTCGCAAAAGTTGCAAGAGCTACACGCGGTCAAACTAGCAGTTGGTAAGTGTTGCGATTCTGGTGGAAGTGCTCGTGTGGACTCCTAAAGGATGAGGCTACGACTGCTTCGGTATTCTTCAAGAGGTAACCCAAAATGATTTTTTTTTTGTGTTTGTTTTGTGCTCTAAAACACGACACTTTGCAAATCCTATGGAATCCTTGTTTTTCCGCTGCTCATGTTCTAGGGATTCCCTAACACATTCTCCCTCATCAATATCACTCACTAACATCATTAAATATATTTCCCACTCACATTTTACATTTTCCCCAATTCCTAGGGTTAGGGTTCCATTGAATTCTAACAATCACCACTCAAGATAATTATCTTCCATCATTAATCATGCCATTTTCGTGTACCATATTGTGCCTCATAACACTCACACTAAAACACCCCACCTTAGGGTTTCTTATCATAAATGCCTCTCCAAGATCTACCCATACACATTTAACACTCTCCCAATAACCCAATCACATAACCAAGGGTTAGAGCTCAAGAAAATGGAGAGGAAGCTTTACCTCAAGCAAAAGGGAGTGAGCTCCAAGAATGGGAGAGAGAGAGAGAGAGAGAACGAAAATACAAGGGAGAGGGAGAGCTTCTAATCACCATTGTCATCTCTTCCAAGCTTGAAGGAAAACGAAAATGAAGAAGGAGAAGGAACATCACCATGCTTAGGGTTTTTAGAAGAGGAAGAAGAGAGAATGGAGAAGGGAAATAAGAGAAGAAGAAGAAGAAATGTGATTGCCAAATGGGAGCAAGAAGCCAACAAAAGTAAGGAGAGAAGAGTAGGCTTTTGGTTTTAATTTTTGACTCTCTATTAAAAGTTCATCATTTTATGGCAAACAGGATCTTTGTTCGGGCTCAATACTTTATCTAAAAATTATTCTGAATATGTATTCAGAATCCCCATAATATTCTTAACAGTCCTGACCAACGGCATCTCAATTGGAGATACTTGGTCCGACACCCATATTCTAACCGGGTATAGTTTTAACTCTTGAAGTCCCAATAAATCACAAATAATTCTTATAAATCTCAATTTAATCATTTTAATATTTTTGGGACATTTATTAACCCATTTATAATTATTTAATATTTATTTCTCCTATTTAATCATTTTTATAAAATTCGGGATGTTACAATCCACCCCACCTAAAAGAAATTTCATCCTCGAAATTTAACATCAGCATATACCGTAAGGCCACACTTTGGATCGCACACCATCAGAGTTCACTGACACCATGAAACAACATCGGACTTCCCAAAGTCCATCAAGACATGTTCATCATCATTTTATCATTCTCAACATAAAACTTTCTACATCCAAGCGTGTCATATGTCACCGATAATGACTCGTTCAACAGAGCTCACATGTTCATACTCGGTACGACCAGATAGGCTCAATACATTGACCATAAGCATTTACAACCCTACACCTGCCTAGCCTACGCGTTGCTACATCCGACATACAGGAAGGTGTCCCAATCCCGTAGTGGTTACCACAAACACATAAAGTCGGCGCATAAGTGTATGTTGCCACAATGCCTATGGCATGTAAGGCCATATCGGGACCAGTACTTGTATTCCCATTGCTCACGTCGGTCATTCTTATTCTAATAACATCAATTCATAAGAGACTTAGTGATGATTCACACAAGTCCACAACTCACTTATTCATATCTCATTATCGTTATACAATTAATCCGACACAATTCACGTCATACCAATCATCAAATATTAATTACATCACCTTAAATTGGCGTACTAACCATAGATTTTCAATCCTCACAGGGTAAACATCCCATCATCGGACTTCATCCATCTAGAATTCATGATCAAACATCATAACAATCCTTTATCCCATTCACACATTATTGGTTATAAATCGATTCAAGCCTAAACGGGTTACTAAACTTGCAGGAAGTAAGCAACTCCGAAGTTAAAATAGAGTTCCCAATCATATAACAAGCTTTCATATTAGGTATTCTCCTCATAGTTCACAACCCAAGTCCATAAGCTGGACACACCACTTGTATCATATCACGTCACTACATGGTTTCTATCATCAACATAGCACCTTCAAAACAAAAGGGAGGTAATGTCATAATCAAATTTCCATCTACCAACCCATGACCACACACGTCATCTCCACTACCAAATCATACCCTGAATTCAACATTATTATTCATCAATTGTCAGGGGTTTACATTCACTATTCATATTCCACCTTATGATAGTTCTAGCCTCAACACTTTATTTCCCAATCAACTTAACTATAGGTCAACTAACCACAAAGCTTAGCTAATCATCATACTTAGTAAAATCAAAGGGTCATTTAGTATCCGTTGTGGGATTCAATCGCAACATCAAATCATCGTTCCTAAAAACATCATAGAGCCTAAATCGTTGAAGGATCCAATTTTAGAAGGCCCATTCATGTAAAATCATGTTGAGTCAAGTTAGAGATATCACATCTCACAAGTCACAATTTAATTAATCATTTACTTGGCTTTCACACATTAAAAACTAAATCCAATTTAATTCTTTTAGGACATCCATCTTTGACAATCCTAGTCCTTATGTAATTCAATCATATATGTAATTATGTATATCATTTATCATTTATTCATATCCCCAATCTAGAGAGACATGGCATATCAATTGCATCCTAATGTATATGTAGGGTCCTTATGCCTAAGGACATGAAATCCATTTCTTATTCATAGTTACCCATATTTAGGGAACTCTTTCACTATTATTCATTCAATCAACTTAAGCATATGAGTTCTATTTCATTCAATGAGCATACCTCAGCTAAGAGCCACAAGTATGAATCATGCAAGAGGCCTAACTAACAATTCAATTTTAAGGTGCATATGCACATCAAGGTTTCAACAGATATGGTCTACCACCGTATCAACTCATATTTTATATCTCATATTCATCAATTCAATATTTCATTTCCATGATTAACATTCAACATGGATCCATCATCAAATCAATTCCATACTTAATGTATAAACATCAATGAATAATCACAATATATTCGTCAATGGAAAGAAATAGGGTAAGGAACTTGGCCGGTCTTACACAAAAGAAACACATTAATCACTTTGAGGAAATTCATTCACAAATATTTAATCTCATGATTCATTCATGATTATCAATGAGCAACTAGGCTCTACCAATGCATCACACATCCTTGACAACAAATTGGGCACATTTCCATAAACATTGACCATAGCCCATTATCAATAATCTACAATGAATCCAAAATAGGTAAACAACGTCCCAATAGTCGACTTATAATTCCTAGTCAATCGATCATTCACAAATCCTTATAAAGCAACCAATGTTTTGATATAATATCACTCACTAGGAAATCATCACCCTTAAATCCACGCTAAGGAACCAAATCCGAACAATGAACATCTAGCTCTAATCATCACCAAAACCTTTCAATCTTGAGCAACCATGCTCCAATCGACCATAATATCAATTTAATACAAAGCAACCATGCTCAGATAATGATCAATAGCTTCAATACAACCAAACATGTTCTAGCAAAATTAATAACTTCAATACAGAGCAGACCACGCTCTAATACCACCAATGTGACACCCCGATTTTTCGGACTCAGATCCCGATGTAATCAAGATAATAATTAATAAAAATACGGGTAACTTTTTCGCATTTGAAATATTTCTAAACACCTCGACGATTACACCAAGACCCGAATCACAGAAAACTGAAAGCGTACGATTTAATCAGATATAACTAGATCGATAGCTAACTTGCCCATAACGGTATACAAAATAATAGAGTTTACAACAGAAGAAGAATGTGTATACCAGGCATATGCCTAGTCCCATATATGAAGATATGAGAAAAGGCCCAAGCAATCATACAATTTCATAATATAAGCCTATTAGGCTACAATCGACTATGCACCTGAGTCATAATTATACATTATCAAATGTAAGAAGTCTATACATGAGACATCCATCACCAGATGACATCAATCTAATCATCACTTACATGCTAAACATAATAATCTATGTTCATAAATACATAAGTTTGTTACACATATATATTTAACTCTCTAAATCATCATCCTTATGTACAAATTAATTCAATACTTTAAAATTCACAATTGTTGCCGGCCAAGGCACTTCCACTACCACTATTTACCTTCCCGAGACTTCAATTTAAAATCTAAACTCATCCCATGGCAACCTGCATCACAATGCTAAAAAGGAGACCACATGGGAGAGTGAGTTATACATTCAAAATGACAAATATAAATATATTGTGATTATATGTACATGCATACAATCAACATGTGTGCTTTGCTATAAAATCATTAACTCATGATTCAATCATCATCACATTGATATAATAGGTATACAACCCTCGTGAAACGCATTTCACAACATAAGCAAGCACCAGCACATACACAATCACATTACCACTTATCAACAAGGGCATTCACAAACTATCATCATCAATTCATTAAATCTTTACTCAATTCCTCCTCGCAAGGGGTTTCTCATCTCTTGTGGTTATCCCATCTCAAATGCCATGCATCTATGGCTAATGCATATGTCAATTGTTTAATGCATATACAATGGATCTATTTCATTCAATTAGGTGATCGCAACTACCATATCAATCATTTTATAATCTATATATCAATTATCATCACGTCGATTTCCCGCCTCGCAAGGGGTACTCCCTCCATGGAACCTCGCAAGGTTATTCATATCACATATATTATACCAGCATCACGTCGGGTATTCGCTTCGTGGAACCTCGCAAGGTTATACATTTATCAAACATCGTAACATCATCATCACTCAGGGATACACCCTTCGTGGCACACCGCAAGGTGATTCATTCAACAACAAATATCAAAATATCATCATCACTCAGGGATACACCCTTCGTGGCACCCCGCAAGGTGATTCATTCAATAACAAATATCAAAATATCATCATCACTTAGGGATACACCCTTCGTGGCACCCCGCAAGGTGATTCATTTCATAACAAATATCAAAATATCATCATCACTCAGGGATACACCCTTCGTGGCACCCCGCAAGGTTATTTATTGTAATCGCAACCATATTTCAAGATTATGCCATGCCATGAATGCAAAATACAATAATGCATATGCCAATCAACCTCGTAAGGATGTCTCACTCTCTCAATTAGGGGTATATTTTATATTTGGTTTTTATTATCATTGGCATATAATCAACCACAAGGCCCCTCAAGGCACAACATTCACATTTTCATAAATCCCCATATGGCAATCATAGCATATCAATCATCATAGCATTTATCCACGCATGGAAACCAATAAGATATCTCAAAACATAAATTCAACAATCATCATTGCATCTCATACGTACAAGTCAATACTTGTATTAATCATATTAATACTACACTCATCAAAAATAGCAACACTGCTTATCCAAGGGCATGTTCAAACACAATGTCCCTTTTCATTCAACAATATCATTTATCATTCAAATATATGGTATCATGTAACCATATCACTTACTTCCATACTATTTCAATTCCATTGATTTATACACTCATTACCATTCAATTGTCCTCTCATTAATTTTGTCATCACACAAGGTGTGTCATGTAACCATATCACTTACTTCCCATTATACTTCATATTGTATCCATAATGGTGAAACATACATGTATTCATAAAATAGCATCGGCATACACATACCTTGCCAAGGCCTTAAGCCATTCTCTAATCACCACTAAGACAAACCACACATATACCCCTAGTGGATTCGCTCGTAATTACTCTAAAAGTATACATCGGATTGGAAGAAGGTTTTAGAATACTCCATTTAATTGTCAAGTAGGCCTAAAGGACCACGGAGGACAAGGTAAGTACTCAAAAGAAGTAAGCATGCAATTCCCAAACTGATTTAGTCATTTTAGCTAGTAATAATCGATTATGGGGTAGGAGCTAATCGATTACAATGCTTCTGTGTATGGTATAATGTATCAGATGTTGTTCATAATCGATTACAAGATTAGGGTAATCGATTACCTTGTTTCTATTTTAGTACATAATCGATTACACCATCGAATGCAATCGATTACATTGGTTCTGTTTGGTGTCTAATCGATTACACCCTCGAACACAATCGATTACTAGGCTGCGTACAGGTTTATAATCGATTAAGCCAATCGATTACCATGGAACAGAATCCTCGTAATCGATTAGACTGATAATCTAATCGATTAGGGTCTATCAGACTACAGAAATTATGCAGAAAATGCATAATTTATGGACTTCCAACCCCTCTAACTTTTTCATATTAACTCCAAATGCTACCAAATTTTGACACCAACTAAACTACACCATTTGTGATGCGTGGCCACTGGTTTCACTTAAAAATCCTTTAAAATGAGTGACTTATGCGCATAAATGCATTTTACCCATTTTGAGGCACTTTTGTGCAACTCAAGGGCCTATTCTCAATGGAATTGGCCCATTCCAATTTCTACAAGTCATAATCTACATATATAGGCTATTGGAACTATCACATGCCATCAAAATCACATAAAACTCTATTTGGCTCTATGAGTTCCTCAATTATGCATTAACGTCAATACCTAATTTCACACTTTGAGCAATTTCCCTATCAATATATAAATTAATGCCATCAAATGGGCCTTAGCCTCTCATTACCAATATTCATTCCTCAAAATCACATGGAATTCGAAACTCACATGGTATATGCATAATTCAACCCTTCGTGGGTTATTCATCAACAATGCATTACTCCCATAAAAGAGGCACTAACATTCATCATCAATTCATATATACATATATATATATATCATTCGCAAAAATCCATCATTACCAAGCATAACATTCATCAACTTATATACACACGTAGTATCACCAATAGCCAACAAATTGCCATTCACATCATTTTACTATAAACATGGCAAGGCAAGCATGAGTATCATGACATACAATAATCATCAATTATACAACTCATGCAATTTGAATGTAAACTCCTCTCCTACCTTGAGGGAAGAGCCGCAACGATTCGTCCTCTTCGAATGTCTCGCCATATTGCCCAGAATATCATCTACATCAATACACCTATATACATATATCCAATCAATGAGCCAACACAAGGCATCATTTTAATTCTAAGCAATTGTAAACATATCTCAAGGCTTAATATCAAGTCCTAGACTTGCTAAAACACCAATTCATACCATTGTGTTAGGCTTCGGGAATTCCTTTCCCAAAACCAAGGTTTTCTAGATCTTAAAGACTAACTAAACCCAACAACATCATCATCTCATCCATTTCATAATGTAATCCTAAATCACCTCAATTCTTCAAACATAATCATTATCATCGTCTATTATCGTAACTAATGACACCCAACATTGAATATTTCATATACCCATCCTTAAAATCAATTCTTCTACTCCCTCACATTCCATATTCATATTAACACCTATCTATAGGTTTCACCATCAATGGTTCTATATTATTTTAAGCAACATTCAATCTTAACATCATCTATTCACTTTCAATTTAACCTCTTAAGTTACAACATATCCATTTTCCCCAAATTCTTGGACTAGGGTTTCATCAAAACTTAATCATCATTATTATTATTCACCAATCATTACTAATGACCATTCTCCCTCATCAATATCACTCACTAACATCATTAAATATATTTCCCACTCACATTTTACATTTTCCCCAATTCCTAGGGTTAGGGTTCCATTGAATTCCAACAATCACCACTCAAGATAATCATCTTCCATCATTAATCATGCCATTTTTGTGTACCATATTGTGCCCTCATAACACTCACACTAAAACACCCCACCTTAGGGTTTCTCATCATAAATGCCTCTCCAAGATCTACCCATACACATTTAACACTCTCCCAACAACCCAATCACATAACCAAGGTTTAGAGCTTAAAAAAATAGAGAGGAAGCTTTACCTCAAGCAAAAGGGAGTGAGCTCCAAGAATGGGAGAGAGAGAGAGAACGAAAATACAAGGGAGAGGGAGAGCTTCTAATAAACATTTTCATCTCTTCCAAGCTTGAAGGAAAACAAAAATGAAGAAGGAGAAGAAACACCACCATGCTTAGGGTTTTTAGAAGAGGAAGAAGAGGGAATGGAGAAGGGAAATAAGAGAAGAAGAAGAAGAAATATGATTGCCAAATGGGAGCAAGAAGCCAACGAAGGTAAGGAGAGAAGAGTAGGCTTTTGGTTTTAATTTTTGACTCTCCATTAAAAGTTCATCGTTTTATGGCAAACAGGATCTTTGTTCGGGCTCAATACTTTATCTAAAAATTATTCCGATATGTATTCAGAATCCCCATAATATTCTTAACAGCCCTGACCAATGGCATCTCAATTGGAGATACTTGGTCCGACACCCATATTCTAACCGGGTATAATTTTATCTCTTGAAGTCCCAATAAATCATAAATAATTCTTATAAATCTTAATTTAATCATTTTAATATTTTTGGGACATTTATTAACCCATTTATAATTATTTAATATTTATTTCTCCTATTTAATCATTTTTATAAAATTCGGGATGTTACAACCATCGTCCAACTACATTTAGTAGATGGATGGACAGATGTAAGTCTCATCACTTGGACTAGTTTTCTCCCAATTTCATCAAATTCATGTAATAAATATAGCTTTTGTTCTAATTGTTTTGTGCATTGTTTGTAGTACTTTTAGGAGCGGTCATACTTCCCTAGTACATTTGTAGATAATGTTAGAAAGCAATGGGCTGCATACTTCATTGAAGTCAGGAAAGGACTTAGCTAGATATAGGATTTTTATTCTCATATATATGTATCTAGTGTAGGATTTAGGGTTTACATTTTATTAGGTTACATTCATCTAAATTGTATATAGTTTTATTTTTTAGGTTATTATGAATTGATAGCAAATTAATGTTATATACATACCATTCTTTTTATATATTATATATTGTTGCTGGATATGCTGGGATATACTATATATTGTGCTGGTTGTCTGATTGTAAGTTTTAGAAAAAATAAAAAACCCATATTAAAAAAACCCTCATTATTTAATCACAGTTATGGTAACAACCGTGATTATAGACCCTCTTTATTCACGGTTTCTACCATAACCGTGATTATACATAGTCTGTAAATGAAGTTTTATGACTACTTATATTCACGGTTTTACTCGACAACCGTGATTATACACTCTCTTTATTCACGGTTGCTACCATAACTGTGATTATACATAGTCTTTAAATACAAGTTTTATGAACTTGTATTCACGGTTATGATTGGCAACCGTGATTAAATATGTTCTTATTTAATCACGGTTGTTATTAACCGTGATTATATGTGATTTATAACTACGGTTGTGAACCGTGGTTAAAGGACCTCATCTACTACCACGGCTGCAACAACCACGGTTGATTAACTGTGATTAAAGGCCAATTTTAACCGTGATTATATCCACTTTTTCCACTAGTGATATGGCAGAGGGAATAAGGTGCTTGAATGGTAAGAATTGTTCAAAGAAAACCACATTCCTTCTCATTGATTGCATGAGTTTTCAGGTCTAACGTTATATAGCCTTTGGTTCTACACTTGTATCCAAGAAATAGTGAAGGAATTTCCCTTGGATCAAGCTTTCTTCTATTTGCTATATGAGTGGATGTATAGCACAATGATCCAAATACCTTAAGATCACTTAAATTGGGTGAGTTTCCTATCAAAAATTTGAAGGAACTACAGTTATTAAACACGGTGAAGGAACTTTGTTGATAAGGTACACTGTATGAAGCACAACATATGTCCAATACTTGTTAGGAATCCCAGCCTGAATTAATAAAGCTTTTGCGATATTCAAAATATGCTGATGTTTTCTCTCCACTCTTGCATTTGGTCTTGGTGTTTCATTACATGATGTTTCATGAACAATTCCATGCTCATCAAAATAACTAGGCATGTTGAACTTATGCCCATTGCCACTTTTAACAACCTTAACAGCTTTATTGTACTAGACCTTGGCTAATTTTACAAAGTCTTACAGGTGTTTTCTCACTTCAAATTTACCTTTCATCAAAACTATCCAAGTAAATCTGTAATGACCATCCACAACAATAAGGAAATACTTGTGGCCGTGTACAGAAGTACTAGAATAGGGACCCTATACATCCACATGGATCAAGTCAAAATTATGCTCACTCGTTGAATGACTTAGTGAGAAATTTCTCTTTCTTTATTTAGCTAAATGGAAAACATCACACAAGGCACAATTAGAATTAGAAACATAGTTGTATTTATTCTTTATTATTTGCATCCTTCTATTTGAGTAGCGACCCAGCCTAAAATGCCACAAACTATTCATAGGAATAGAAGGCTTCATATTTGCACCCTTAATGTTACTAGGTCTAACAATTACATCAGTACAAGAGTTAATAATAGGTGAATCTGTATCACAGACCTGGGCATCAGTGAGGTGAAAGAGACCACCTTGTAATCTAACCAAACCAAGAATATTCCTCCTCCTTTTTTCCTATATAATACATAGGTCATCGTCAAATGTCAACTTGCAGTCCATATCAGCACACAGTTTAGAAACCGATATCAAATTAAGAGAAAAGGTTGGCAGGTAAATGGTGTTGTGTAAGATGAAATGTGGTGATAAGTATATGGTACCAATTATATATGTTGTGACAGTGTTACCATTTGGTAAATGAACAATCATATCATCAATTTTAGCATAAGAATTAAATTGAGACAAAGAGCTACAAATATGATTAGAGGCTCCAAAATCTAATATCCAATCATTTTTATTACCAGTAGTAGCAACAGTGATCATGTTCTCAACATCTTCTAGTTTCTTCACAACTGAGAGTTGATTTGAGGCATGGTTCTCACTTGTATTAACCTGCTTAAGTAGATTCAGAAGACCTTTATATTGCTCGTCGGTCAACATATTACCTCCAGGATCAGTTTCATCGATGGCTTCCTTATATGGCTCATCATGTTCATCTTCAACATTTGTAAGATTAATGGTGTTGTTTCCTCTCCTTCTCATCATTGAGGGATTAGTTGAAGGGTATCCATGTTTCTTATAGCACACGTCTACTGTATGACCTTCGTGACCATAGTAGGTGCATACCTTCAGTCTACCCTTGCCTCTGCCAAAACTTCTTTTTGCATCTGCTGAATTAACACTAAATTTGTTTTCATCACTAGGTGTAGGTCCAAGGCCATTCCACCTTTCATGTTGAAGTACCATTGAGAAAACCCGATTTAGTGCAGGTAGAAGTTCCATTATCAAAATTTGGGACCTAATGGAAGAGAACTCATCATTTAATCCAGTTAAAAACCAGATTATCTTGCTCTTTATAAATCCTGACATTCCTCATAGTTGTACAAGAGTAAGGAATGACACAACTACAATGCGGCATGGGTCTGTAGTTTTCTAACTATTCCTATAGAGTCTTCAACTTAGTGAAATACTCGGTTACACTTGAAGATCCCTGTCTCAGATTGTATATTTCTTGTCGCAATTCTGATACACGAATCAAATCTCCCTGTGAAAACCTTTCTTACAATTCATTCCATACGTCCGAATCAAGATCAACATACACCATACTTTGTGCATTGGACTTAAAAATTGAATGAATAATCCAAGAATTAACGAGGTTTTACATCTTTCCCCAAGATCGACCATCGAATCAAATCAATTTGGCATATTAATTGAACCGTCCACGAATTTGTACTTATTTTTTGAAATTAAAAAACTTTACACATTAATCGAGACTAGGAATGGAAATTGCTACCTATTAAAATAGGTGTTACTAATGTAATAGTTAGATTCTCACTAGGGTGGATGTAGTAAGGAGAAGCAGGATTCTGCGTTGGATCTTAATTCTGTATTTGTAGTGGTTGCACTCCACCAAAAGTCGACGCATGCACCATTGGAGATGAGAAGTTTTATCAACCTAGAGCTTTGATACCATAATGAAACCAGAGAATGATAGATGAACTAAAGAGAAGAGAAGCAAGTAGAGGAGAGAAACTGAATCTTCATTAATTCTCAACTAAATATAATAGAAGCTATTTATACAAGAAATTGAATGCTGGTACAAACTAAACTCAAGTGGAGATGACCACAATGTAGTAAAACCCTTCTAAGTGAGTTATAATTAATCACATGGGCCTGTTCTATTTATGATTGAGAAATAAAATAGCCTAACCTATGAAACTTATTTTCTACACTCCCCAAATTAATTAACCCTTTGAACTTACCATGGCCTATGAGAAGTTAATCAGAATGATCAGAAACGGTAAGTCTTTCATGAAATCTAAAACTTGTGTTCGTTTAAGTGAAAGGAGGTTAAATCCCTTAAGTATCTAGTTTTGAGCTTAATTATTAGATTTTATGCTCTAGAAAAAACACTATGAAAAGATGAAAAGGATCCTACTTAATGCCACCTTTATAATATGAGATTAGATTCCGAAGGAGGTAAAAGGTTAATTCAATAGTTAAGAAGAACGCAGAGGGAAGAGAAGGTTTCATGGTTTTAAATCCTCCATTAATACTTCTAAATTTTAACAAACTAATAATTAATATTTTTAATTAAAAATTAATTTTGTTAACTATATATAAAAGACGATTTGGATTTTTTTAATGAGGTTGGAGTTTGGTGTAGTCAAATTTGTAATACATCAATGAGATCGGTTATTTTAAAAAATATGTAATTATTATCTTTATCGGTTATAAAATCTCTCAAATGTAAAATGCATGTGTAGTATCGGGCCAAAATACAACCGATGTAAAAAAATTTCTTTACATAAGTTTTTGGAATAATTGATTTGATAGATGCATAAACAAATCAACTACATGAAATTGTATATGGTGTAACTTTTTTAATTTCTTATATTTGTTTTATAAGAGTGGGAAAATACAATTAAGGGTGTGGATTATGACCACAGGGACCATTATTCTAAATTTGACAACAGGAATCTAGGTCATTTTTAGTAGGATTTTCGTGGATGATAAAATTCTTTTTACTAAAACTTAACTTAACCACATTATTTAATATCTAAAATGGAGATATCATATTAACTTAAAATCATAGTTTTTAAAATTAAAGTAGATCAAAGTACTGGTTTGGTTAAATAGAAAAAACTCAAGTATTTTACAACTGATTAAAAACCAATATTAAAATTTAGGATTAAACTGGTTAGATTTTTAAAAAAAATCATGTTTTTTATCTTTTAAAATAATCTTAAATAAATAAAAATTCATATTTAATATTTACAAATTCTTTATATTTATCATAAACTTTTTATCTTATAAAACAAGTAATACAATCTCTAATTAACTTAATTTTATATAATTATATTAAAAATATGTATTTTATTATTAACAATTTCACTATAGTTTAACTATGATTAAATTGGTGAATCATAAATCAATATTTTTATTAATTTAATTACAATTAAACCGATGAATTATAAATCAATATTTTTATTAGTTTAATGACCGAATTTATTTTTATTTTTAGAACATTGGTTCAACCATTTCTCATTAAATTTTTTTTATGTATGTCAATTCTTAAAAAAAAATTCTAGTAAGGCACTCAAAGGCCTTTACTACGCATCAAAATACAATGGCCAAACTAAAATAATGTAAAGCATAAATATCGCTCATAAGCTGGCATGCTTCAATAAAAAAGAGACATTTCTAGATAAACTAAGTAAAATGAAGATCACTTGGACCCACATTAGAGACAAAGCTACAAAACCTAGATGATATTATGTGGCCCACATGGAAAACCTTGTTTGTATGGCCCCCACTTTCATCATGAAAAAACACATCAGGGCATGTTAAAAAGGGTCAAACAAACATATACTTCACAATTATTACAAGCTTTACAAGATCAATGCCCCAAGATAGTTCAGGAGTAGTTTCATTTTTTATTTTAAAAAATGATTAAATTTGCTATATGTAATAACAATAAAAAACAAACCCACAGCAGGGCTTAGTTGTAATTTTAGTCCAATAATTTTATATAGGTTTAAATTTAAGTTAAAATCTTTTTTCGATCATTAACTTTATCTAAGAGACTAGTTTAATTCATTTTATTAAGTTTATTTAATTTTGTTAATAAATTTGTCCATATTATACTACATGATATGATTCATACCGTAAATTTAAAGAACCATTACATATATAACATATGACATCTCTTCCCTTTTCAACTAAAAATAAAGAAGGTTGAAAGTGGGATTCAAACCCATCTCTAAAAAACTAGGATGATCCACAAACATACCATCCAAATTCTTTGTTATGAATTGACCATGTTTATTAAGCCATGATTATGATTTTGATTATAATGAAATGCGTACATATATAAAATAAATGATAAAATTACTAAAATTTCAAGGATTAGTTTTTGATATAAATAAGCAACGTTGCATCTTATTCTCTAAATTACATGCAATTGATATTGTTGCCAAATAGTTATTAAAATCTCCCTTGTGAATCTGAAGTTAAGGGTTCAAATTAAAACTTGAAATTATAAAAGCACGTCCATTACATTCATGTGGTCATACAATCATTAGGGGTTATGGCATTGGCAGATACTTACGATTTACGCGCGTTGTTGGTTTCTTTCTATAAAATACGAGGAAACAGCTCACCGGTGTAGGTGATGCTTAAATTACAAGCTTATACGTTAATCAAGTTCAACTTCAACTTCCTAGATGCATGTGTCATCAAACATTAAAAAAGAGTATCATTCACTAACATTGTATCTTTTTATCAATATTATACTAATTAATATTAGTATAAATAAATTATTATTTTTTATAAAGTATAAATAAATTTTATACTAACAAATTATAATATAATGATCAAATTACATATATTCACACTTTATTTTTTAAAATAAAGACTAATAAAGGTTATTTTAATAATTATTTAATTTTATATATTAGTAAATGATAATATTTTAAAAGTGTAAAAATAGAATTATACTTTCTCTATGTTGAAAAATATAGTCACTTTAATAATTCTCATGCGTCTTTATAATTTTATTGTGGAATAGTTTTCTTCAAATTCCTAAGTTAATTATTATTAAAAGAGAGACTAAATTATATAAAAATGAGGGCAATATAATTTTTAATATAAAGTTTTTCCTTTTGATTTCTTATAATATGGAACATTGCATATACAGTCTTTCATATTATAAGTCAAAAGGGGGAAATTTGTATTGGAAATTATGTTGCACTTAGAAAATTATGTTATTACATTAATGTTAATGTTAAGTTAAAAAAGGTTGAAAAATTGTTTGGTCAATATTACCCTTGAAAAACAATTGGTTAGGATTTGTTCCTTGGAATGATTTTAACATTTTGAAAATGCCATCACCGTTAAGTTTTGTCACTTAAGAAATGAGATGGGTAACACCATATCAACAAAAATATATATATATATATATATATATATATATTTTAAAATTACACCACATTAGTCCTACTTTCTTTTTCTTCTCTCTCATCTCCTCACAATTCTCACTCTACACCACCATGATCTCTACCTCATAATAATAATAATAATAATAATAATAATAATAATAATAATAATAATAATAATAATAACAACAACAACAACAACATCACCCATGACCATATATACCACCACCCTCAAATTCCTTCTGTGCTTCCTAGAATTTCTTGTCGACTTCCACTTCTTCTTTCATTATTTCCCTCTTTCTGTTCCCCTTAACTCCTACCTCCTTGTCTCTCCCATTAACAAGCAAAATTGTTCCCTTGGATTTTTGCCCAACCCACAAGTGGCTCAGCTAGTCACTCGAATCTCCACCCCGTTAATGCCCTAATTTATTGTTCAGATTTCAACCAACCAAACCCAATCAAGAATGATGGTACAGAGTTAGACTTAGAAGGGGGGTTGAATAAGTCTTAAACTCCTTTTCAAAAATCCTTTATAGATAGCTCAACGAGTTAGAGACAGTTAAATAGATGTACAGACCAGAGAAAGATAGAGAATCATGCAGTAGAATTATACTGGTTCACTTCCAATGCAGAGCTACGTCTAGTCCCTTCAGACTAAGGATTTTCACTATTGTAAAAAACACCTTTACAATATCTGCACCAGCCTAGTGCAACAAGTATTCTTGATTCCAACCACTTCTGGCTTATAACCCAAGTATTCTTTCAAAGAGCCAGTCCTGGCTACAAGTGTTTCCCACACTAACAGACTCTGGAAACACACCACATCTTACAGAAGGTAGTGATAAAGAGTTTTGAGGTTACAACAAATAACTTAGAGTACAAGAATATGAAATGGTAATACAGGTACACTGAGCTATAGGCTACTATAAGTCAAGGTCTGCTGGAAGCAGAACTATAAAGAAAACTTAAGTTGTGAAATACAAGAACTTAGAAACTTTTAAGAAAAGTCCTTTAGACTTTTGGTTCCTGAGAGAGAGATTCAAAGAGAGTTTAATGATGAGGGTAAAAAGTCTCTATTAAAATTCAAAGCTTCTTGTATTTATAGTCCTTCATGAAATAGCGGTTGATTCATTTTGAAGGATGTTGCTCTTCTCGAGAATCGTAGTGTCAGCGAGTACAGAGGCATGCTTCAGAAATGCTTTCTTAAATGGATTGCCTCAATGGTCTTCAACAAAAAAAGCCCTTTTATTTGTCTTCTTTGAGTAAGCAAGTACATCTTCATAGCAGTTGACCTTAGGCTATCTGTTCTGCGCAAGTTCAGCTTTCGCTGACACATTTGACTATGCGAGCAGTTTTCTTAATTATTGTGAGCAAGTCTTTAACTTTTTCGTTAATTGCCTTTTGGATGATAGGCACAAATTTTGAATATGAAAGTCCATGAAACTTCTTGTTTAGAAAGGAAAGCTCCTTTACACGTGCAGAAACAAGAGAGAAAAAGACTTCATCTTGAGGTCTGTAACTTCACAAAGGCTTGATTTTGGTTGAAGTCTTTAGAGAGTGCAGGCTCTTCTTGATATGAACGCATTTGATTTTTACAGACTCCTCTTATTCTTTACAAATGGAGTTCTACGAACTCCCTATCACACTTGAACAAAATAATTAGATAACCGAGCGCACAAACTTCATTTTAGCTAAGAGTCTTGATGTATATTATTAACAAATCACATGGGGTTCAAACTTCTTAGTCTTAAGTTCAGACTTGATTCTAACAATCTCCCCCTATTTATTGATAACAAACATTAAGTCTCTAAGATAAAATGAGATATGTATTAAAGGGAGAATTGAAACATTAAGAATATTGGATTCTTAAAGTCATAAGTTTATATTTCACAGTTTTAATATGATCAAGTTGTTCGCACATAACAAACTTCAATTGTACAATAAGTATTTAAAGAAGTGTGTATGAAAACTGAATAGATTATTATTCATATAAGTAGAAAGTTTACATATAACTCAAAAACAAAAAAATTACAAACTTTTCATATACAGACTACATACTTCCATACTTAGACTTATTTATACTTAGACACTTCTCCCTTTTTTATAATCAACAATAGGAGGGACATCACAGAGACCTAGGGAGACACTATGAAGTAGAAGCGAAAATCATTTAAGATGTGGAAGAAGACACAAAAAGCAAACGACCAACTTGTTTATAAGAGAAAAAAGGGTGGTATATAAGAATGATGGAAGGAAGGATAATGGTTGTTGATGGATCCTAGAAGGATGGATGAGTCTGCTTAATTCTGCCAGCACAGCTCCAAAAATTTTGAACATCAATTAATAGTCCAATAGGATGTGAAGGGGAGGTGCTCCAAGCTTGATCTCTTTCCTAAAGGTAGTGAGCCCATAGCAGACCGTGGTGTGACCGTTGGAAGAGGGGTCCTGACGTAAAACCTCTAAGATGTCTACAGGGAGCCTCTTAGCAGTCTTCATATACCAATCAGGAGCAGATAGAGCAGAAATCCAAACTTTCTCTTTCAGCTTGTTGGTGATGATCCTTTGATTTTTAGGCATAAGATAGTCTGGAGATACTAATAGACGAGCCTGAGGCTTGGCGAGCATATTAATCCAAGGCTTGATACGAAGCCTATGATTTCTTAGATGCTGACGGTGCTCTTGTTGTATGTGGATAACTTGAGTAAAGGCTTGGAATTTTGGTCTGTAGAGGTGAAGGTTGGAAAGGAGTTCTTCAGGTGAAATGGGAGGGTGGAACCTGTTCCAAGGAAAGATAAGGACACCATTTCTAGGGGAAAAGGTTTGCTTATGTACAGTTAATTCACTAGGTGCATGGTATGAGAATGGACGGCCAGGAAGTTGAGGGATTAAGGTGCAAGACTTTTTCTCAGCTAAGGGTGCGACTATAGGTTGGTAGAATTTTGTATAGGGTGAGAAGGTGATTTCAAGGTAAATGGGTCTTGGTACAGATGGTATGGGTATGGTAGGCTTAAAAGTAGGTTGGGATGATGTGGAAGCCTTTTTGGATTTAGATTTAGGTTTGGGTACAGACTTAGGTTTAGATGACTTGGATAGAGGAGGTGTAGAAAGCTTAGTTGCAGATGGGGCAGGTGAAGTTTAAGATGGGGGAGTGGGAGGTTTAGGTGTGGGTACCTTGGATAGAGGAGTAGATGGTTGAGCATCAGAAAAGGTTGTAGCAAGTGTCTAGACCTGTGCTTGAGTAAGATTCTGAACTAATGTTGGAGCAGATATCTTCACAAAAGATGTAGACGACTTCTTTTTCTTCTTATGAACCTTAGCCCGTGCTTTAAACTTCCTCTTGGCAGGAGTAACTTCTTCAGCTTTTTGTTTCTTTTTCTCTTCAACCCTTAAGGCATTCCATTGAGCCTTGTCTGATTTGTACATATCATAATTGAGGTTGTACAAATCAATCCAATCATACTTAGTCCACTTTGATACATCTATGTTAGGGAAATTATTATAGTAGTAGCGAATGAAGTGAACATATCACTTCTTAGAGTAAATTTTAACGTAATCCTTGACAGAAGTAGAGTATGAATCATAGGAGCTTTTGGAAGAAGGAGTTGAAGAGGTTGTTGAGAGTCTTTGGTAACAGCAACAGTCTAAGCTTAAACATAGTTCTTTTTCTTCAAAACTTTCCCGATGGGCACTTCATCTTCTGAGGCAGATAATGCATGCAAAGGTTCAGTAGGCTTCTCAGTAGCTGTAGCCGTAGTCTTCTTGGAGGGGGTGGATTCAGACTTCTTAGCAGGAGTCTTGTCCTTCCAAATAAAAAATTTTCTAACCCTAGGCTTCTTGGACTTAGGTTTTTCCTCAACGGGTTCAGACTTGACTTTTCTCTTCAGAGGAGTCTTCTAAACTTCAGCTGTAGTGGCAGTTGGCTTGTCCAATAAAGGAGAGAAGGTAGGTAGCTTAGCGATCAATAGACCACTTGTCATCTAGTCTCTAACAGACTCCAGACTCACATTCTCCAACTTAAAGATTTTCATTAACACAACTGGGTATGGTACCTTCTTCTGCTTCTTCACTACTATAGTGGTCATGTAGGTAAGCACGATGTTGGAAAGGTTAACCCTCTCCTTGGTCAACATGTGATACATACAGAATCTATCTAGCTAAAAGACTGTATCTTTTGTAGACTTCCCGGGGCAGAAAACTTGCCTCATCATAACATGAAGCATCTTAGCCATAGGCAGTAGACTGCCATAGGTGAGTTTGTCAGGATGAGCTTTTCCAAACAAAGCCTTGTTGATTGTGAAGCTGGAGACTTTAGTGAACTTGAAGTCTTCAGAGAAGACTATTCCTCCAAGATTTCATTCCAGAACGGTTACCAGAATATCTTCTGAAATTTCAATATGCTTCCCACGCAGAGTTCCAACAAGGATGCACTTCGTCTTGTCCATAGTGACTGTTTTCCAGAACTCGAGAGCAACAAATGGAGAGAAAGGTTCTTGGTCCAGGCAGAAATTGGTCCAACTAATGCCTTCGATTTCAACAGTCACATCTCTTCCTTCAACTTAGTGTTGAGCAGCATTAAGTACAGAGACTCGACCACATCCTTCATAGAAAAGAGAAAGGTCAGCCATTATAGAGAAAAGGGAAGCTTGGGAAGAAGAAGAAGTTTAGGGAAAAAAATCAGTTTTAAGAAGAATATAGAGAGAGAGAGAGAGGAAATTGATAGAGCAGTTGCAAAGACGTGAAAGGTTGTAGAAAGTGAAAAGACAACTAAGAAGGGGTTATTTAAAGGCAATGTGGCATTATGGAGGGAAAACGGTTTCTAGAAACGATTTTATAAAAAATAAATGAATAAATAAAAGAATTTAAATAGGGGAACAAACTGCGTCTCTCAGCATATAAGTGAATAAGTGAAAATTATTTTAAGTTAGGAAGTATGCAAACCATAATCATATAAACACTTTAATCATATAATGTTACGCATGTTCAGATTATATTTGATAAAAACAAACCTGACTTCTGCTAAGGGCTTAGTGAGAATATCAGCCAATTGATGGTCTATATCCACATACTTCAAATCTAGAGTGCCTTTCTAGACATAGTCATGAATTATACTTAACTTCAATGTGTTTTTCCTTTGAGTGCTGAATAGGGTTCTTTGATAAGTTGATGGCACTTGTGTTGTCATAGAATACTAGATCTCTTCTTCTTGAATTGAGTAGTCCTCTAATTGATACTCTAGGAAATCAAGCTAGTTCCCAGAAAGTGACATCCTCTACTTATACTTTTTCTATCTGATTTATCACTTACAAAGTCTGCATCGTAGAATCCACAAAGAGAAAAGAGGTTTGTTCTCTTATAGAATAACCCAAGGTTAGTGGTACCAGCAAGATACCTCAGTATCCTCTTTTACTGCAGACAGATATGATTCCTTGGGGTCTGCTTGATATCTTGCACATACACTAAACATTATATCTGGTCTACTAGATGTTAAGTACAACAATGATCTAATCATTCCTCTATAAATAGTCTGATCCACTAATGTACCAAATTTATCTTTACTTATGATGTAGTTTGGATGCATTGGTGTACTTATAGGCTTGGCATCAGTCATTTTAAATTTTATAAGTAACTCTTTGGTGTACTTTTATTGATGAATAAAAATTCCATCAGCACTCTATTTTATTTGTAGACCAAGGAAGAATTTGAGTTCACCCATCATACTCATCTCAAATTCAGCCTGTATAGTTTTTGTAAATTCTTTGCACAGACTCTTTTTTGTAGCACCAAAGACAATGTCATCCATATAAATTTGCACTATAAGAAAGTGTTTGTCTTAGCCTTTTCTAAACAAGGTTGTGTCAACCTTTCCACTAGTAAAGCCTTTTGATTTTAGAAAAGAACTAAGTCGATCATACCAAGCTCTTGGTGATTGTTTCAGACCATACAACATTTTACTTAGCTTAAAGACGTGATTTTTAAAATATTTGTCTTCAAACCCAATAGGTTGCTTTACAAAAACTTCTTCTTCAATAAAATCATTTAGAAAAGCGCTCTTAACATCTATTTGATAAAATTTATTCCTTTGTAATAGCCTCAAGTCTGGCTACAGGAGCAAATGTTTCAGTGAAGTCTATACCTTCTTGTTAATTATAATCTTGTGCTACGAGCCTTGCTTTGTTCCTTACAACTTTTCCTTCTTGATCAAGTTTGTTTCTGAAGACCCATCTTATTCCAATGATACTCTTGTCATACTTTGTTTCTTTCAAACTGGTTGAGTTCTTCTTACATGGATATGATCCAATCTGGATCCTCTAATGCTTCTTCAATGGTCTTTGGTTTAAATTTTGAAACAAGTGCCATTGATGATTGATTGTGAAGTCTTGATCTAGTTCAGACTCTTTTAGCTTGATCTCTAATGATGAGATCTAAAGGATGGTAGGTCTTGAACTTCTATTCTCTTTATTTTCTGGTCCAGACACTGTCTGTTGATCTGTTCCTTGTTGTTGATGACCAGTAGAGTCTGATGGTCCAGATTCTTCTTCAAGTTGCATAATTCCAGTATCATCACATTCTAGATCTACCAATTTCTTGTCAGTCTTTGTTAAGTCATCAAATCTTACATGCATTGATTCCTCAATGGTTTGGGTCCTTGTGTGATAAGATTTTGATGTATTTGAATAACCCATGAAAATACCTTTATCACACTTTGAGTCAAACTTTCCAAGTTGACCTCTTGTGTTTAGGATATAGCATGTGCATCCAAATGGATAAAAATATGATATGTTAGGTTTTCTTCCTTTCCACAATTCATAGGGAGTTTGATTTAGTATGGCCTAATAAAGACTCGGTTTTAAATATAACAAGAAGTGCTTACAGCTTCAGCCCAAAAATATTTTGGTAAGTTATTTTCGCAAAGCATGGCTCTAGCCATCTCTAACAGACTTCTATTTTTCCTTTCCACAACACCATTTTGTTGAGGTGTTCTTGGATAAGAAAATGTGTGAAAGATGCCAGATTTGTTATAGAATTTTTCAAAATTTTATTTTCAAATTTTCTGTCATGGTCACTTCTTATTGTACTAATCCAGACTCCTTTTTCAGACTAGATTTTCTTTCAGAAAATCTTGAATACCTGTGCAGACTCATTTTTGTGGGCTAGGAAATAAACCAATGTCATTCTAGTGAAATCATCAACAATGACAAAGCCATATCTTCTTCCAACAAGACTTAGGATTTGAGATAGTGTGAACAAGTCTAGATGTAGTAGTTCAAGTGGTCTAGAAGTAGAAACAACATCCTTGTTTTTAAAAGAAGTTTTATGTTGTTTTCCCTTTTGACATGCTTTGCAGGGTTGGGTTCCATTGAATGAAATTCTAGGAAGTTCCTTAACTAACCCTTTTCTATTAACTTTCGAAATATGTTTTATGCTAACATGCCCAAGTTTCTTGTGCCAGATCCATTTCTCTTTAGACGAAGAGAAAGACAAGTTACATTTTGACTGTCCAGTTCACCTAAATCAACCTTGTAGAGCTTGTTATGTCTGTTGTTGAGAAAAGAGTAGTTGCATCATGGTTGATAATTGTACACTTTTCTTTATCAAAAGAAACTTTATAACCACTGTCACAAAATTGACTTATGCTCAGTAGGTTATTCTTCAGACTTTCAACAAAATAAACATTTTCAATTTCTAAAGAAGGAATATTACGAACTTTACCAATCCCAATTATTCAAACAGACTGGTTTCCTCCATACGTAACTTTTCCTCCTTCAAATTATTCCAGGTTTAGGAACATAGACCTTTTGCCTATCATGTGATGTGAGCACCCACTGTCCAGATACCAGTACTGTTGCTTTGCTTTTGTCCTTAAGCACATCTGAAATAGGATTGATTATTGTCTTTGGTACCCAGAGAGTTTTGGGTCCTGTTGGGTTAGTACTCTTTGTATTTTTCCTTTTTCTTTTTAAGCAGTCTTGAATCGCTTGACCATGCTTCTTGCAATAGTTGCATTTAACATGTTTATGTGTAGATTGAGAAGATGAAGAGGGAGAACTCTTTTCTTTGAAATCATTTTCTTTAACATATCCCAGACTAGGTCTTTTGGAACTTCCTTTGGATCTGCCTATAAGTTTATATAAATTGTCAGTTCCATTTACAAATTAGGCCAGGTTTGTGTAAGAGTGCTTACTTTTTGTTGAAGAGACTTAATCTCTTTATCTTATGAGACATAAGGAGTATCTGAACTGTTTAGTTCAGTTTTTAAAAAATTATTTTCCTTCTTAAGCTTATGTATCTCTTCAAGATGCATCTTTTCTTTCTCATCAAGCTCCTTAAGAAGTTCTTGATCTGAATCCATTTTCTTCAGTTCAGATATTGTATCTTCATATGAAGAAATAGTTTTATATTTTTTCTTTTTCAACAATTTATAGTTTTTCAAAAGAATTAAAAAATCTTTAAAAAGGGCTTCATAATTTTCTTTAAGTTCAAACTAATTTACCTCCTTTGATCCAGACTCATCTGAACATTCCTCAGATTCTGAATCTGTTTTGGCCATAAGACAGATTTAAGCAGACTCAGTTTCTTCTTTAGACTCACCTATGATGGTTGAGTCTTCATCATCCCAAGTGATGAGTCCTTTTTCCTTTTTGAAAAATTTCTTTTTCTCTCTTCTATCTTTACGATCTTTATTTAGAAAAGGGCATTCTGCCTTAATGTGTCCTTGTTTTCTACAGTTAAAACATTCTACAACAAATTTATCAGTCTTAAACTTAAATGAACTTTTACCTTTAGATTCTTTTTTGTTGAACCTTTTAGCTCCACATTTCTTCTTTTTCAGAAGTCTGTAGAATCTTTTATTGACAAGGGCCAGCTCTTCATCAGTGTCTTTATCTTTTTCATCAAATGCAATATCTGAGCTAGTTGACTCCTCAACTCTGGGCTCCTTGCATCTCCTAGAAGTCTCTTCAGACTTCAGGGCAATATTCTTGGAAGATGAAGGCTTTGACTCTTCCTTCTGGTTGAGCTTTAGCTCATGAACTCTTAAAACTCCAAGAAGTTTATATAGAGTTAGAGTGTTGAGGTTCTTTGCTTCCTCTAGAGTAGTACATTTGGCACCAAACTTTTCTGGCAAACATCCCAGAAGTTTCATGTTGATGTCTTCATTGGAAGGTATGGATCCCAAGGTGTTAAGCTCATTGAGTAGAGTTTGAAATCTTCCAAACATTTGGTCAATAGACTCATGATCCTTTATTATGAAGTTATCATATTTCTTGGTCACAAGGATTTTCTTAGAACAATTGACATTTGAGGTTCCTTCATAATTACATTGAAGAGCATCCCATATCTCCTTTGCTATTTTATAACTGTAAACCTTATTATATTCAGATTTATTTAGAGCACAAATCAGGAGAAATCTAGCTCTAGCATTTGATTCCATCTTCTTGAAGTCAATAGTGGACCATTTTTCTTCAGGTATAAGCTTCCCTTCACTGTCTGTAGGAAGTGTTCATCTTATCTTGTCATTATTCCCCATAAAGCAAACTGTGTAGACTTGATGAACATTTCCATCCTATCTTTCCAATAAGAGTAGTCTTTACCAAGGAAAGCAGGTGGTCTGTTCATAGATAAACCTTCTGTAGTGAGCTGATCATGAGAAGAGGCCATGGATCTTGATCTTTTTTATTCATGTGAGTAATCAAGCCGAAAGGACAAGCTCTGATACCAATTGATGGTTTAGAGTTAGACTTAGAAGAGGGGTTGAATAAGTCTTAACTCTTTTTCAAAAATCTTTTATAGATAGCTCAACAAGTTAGAGAAAGTTAAATAGATGTACAGACCAGAGAAGGATAGAGAATCACACAGCATAATTATCCTGATTCACTTTCAATGTAGAAGCTATGTCTAGTCCCTTTAGACCAAAGGATTCTCACTATTTTAAAAAGCACTTTTATAATATCTACACCAGCCTAGTGCAGCAAGTATTCTTGATTCCAGCCACTTCTAGCTTATAACCTAAGTATTCTTTCATAAAGCCAGTCCTGGCTACAAGTGTTTCCCACACAAAACAGACTCTGGTAACACACTAAATCTTACAAAAGGTAGTGATAAAGAGTTTTGAGGTTACAACAGATAACTCAGCATACAAGAATATGAAATGGTAATACAGGTACACTGAGCTACAGACTACTATAAGTCAAGGTCTGCTGGAAGCAGAATTACAAAGAAGTCTTAAGTAGTAAAATATAAGAACTTAGAAACTTTTAAGAAAAGTCCTTCAGACTTTTGATTTCTAAGAGAGAGATTCAAAGAGAGTTTAATGATGAGGGCAAAAAGTCTATATTAAAATTCAAAGCTTCTTGTATTTATAGTTCTTTATTAAATAGTCATTGATTTATCTTGAAGGATGTTTCTCTTCTTGAGAATTGTACTCTCAATGAGTATAGAGGCATGTTTCAGAAATGCTTCCTTAAATGGATTGCCTCAATGGTCTTCAACAAAAGATCCCTTTTGTTTATCTTCTTTGAGTAACCAAGTACATTTTCATAGCGGTTGACCTTAGGCTATCTGTTCTACGCAAGTTCAACTTTTGGTGACACATTGGACTATGCAAGATAGTTTTCTTGATTCTTGTGAGCAAGTCTTTAACTTTTCTGTTAATTTCCTTTTTTATGATAGCCATAAATTTTGTATATGAAAGTCCATGCAGCTCCTTGTTTAGAAAGGAAAGATCCTTTACGCGTGCTAAAACAAGAGAGAAAAGACTTTATCTTGAGGTCTGTAACTTTACAAAGGCTTGATTTTGCTTGAAGTCTTTAGAGAGTACAGATTCTTCTTGATATGAACATATTTGATTTTTATGGACTCCCCCTATAATGGAGTTCTATAGACTTTTTGTCACACTTAAACAAAATAGTTAGATAAATGAGTATATAGACTTCACTTTAGCTAAGAGTCTTGATGTATATTATTAACAAATCACATAGGGTTCAGACTTTTTATCCTTAAGTTCAGCTTGATTCTAACAAAGAAAATAAGACAACTATCAGAGGGCCTAATGTTATGTTTATATTACTACGTAATTAAGATAATAGTGATCATAGATAGATATGTGATATGATGCAATAAGATCTATATGGATACCATATTTTTTCCTGAATCAGGTTTCATTCTCTATAAATTAAGAGGCTATTAGATGCCTTATACTATACACTTGATGTTCTAAAAAATAAAAGTTGAACCAAAAAAGATACAAAGAAGAAATTATGAAAACCCAACGTTGAGCTCATTCTCTTATTGGTTAGAAGTGGTGTCACGACTAAGATCACGACGGGAGACCGGCCTTAAAAAGAAATTAGTTCCCAGAGTTCCTTCCGAAAACCATGGAGTCGCCACCAATGTTTTTAAGGTAAAACATCAAAAAAACCCTATCCTAAAGGTACTGGTCCTAAGTCAAAATTTTGAGTTCGGGAGTCTGATTAAAGGTGGGGAAGGTATTAGCACCTCTCACTGTCCATTTTAACAGTTACCCTAAACTGTTTAAGTTTTGAAATAATCCTAACAATTTCGTAATTTAAACATCTTAGAGATGCCCTATGGATTTATTGTCGATTTAACAATTAAAGTTATATTCTTGTGATTAACAAGACGTCTCGTCCAAATTAATCGGGTTGTTATGATTTTGTTTCTATGAGTTAATGAGATATATTTATTTTTAAAATTTGGGCCCGACAGGATTAATTGCTCCCACTCCTACGTATTCCCCAAGCGTGAGGGAAAATCAAGATTACGTAATTCTTCCTTTTATTATTTAAAAATGTAAAATAAGTTTAAAACATTGAGATATAGGAAACATTGATCAATAAGACGTCTGTCCAAATTGATCTTAAATATTGTATTTTATTTTTTAAAAAAGAAAAAAATGAATATTAGGTTTTTTATTTTATTATCTTTTTTTAAAAAACTTAATAGTCTAAATTAATTTTGAAATACAAATTTATATAATTTGAAATCCTGGATCAAGAGGACGTCTCGTCCAAATTAATCTCTAATATAAATATTTTCATTTTTGTTACATATCAACATTATTAAAATATTTTATGGTCTAAATTTTAAAAATATTAAAACATAGATTAATAGAACATCCCATTCAAATTAATCTCTAACATAAATATTTTTATTTTTGTTACATATTGACGTTACTAAAATATTTTATGGTCTAAAAAATTAAAACATAGATTAACAAGACGTCCCGTCCAAATTGATCCCTAACATAAAGATTTTAATTTTTGTTACATGTCAACATTACTGAAAATATTTTTATGGTCTAAAAAAATTAAAACAAGGATTAATAGAACGTCTCATCCAACTTAATCTCTAACATAAAGATTTTGATTTTTGTTACATGTCAATTGTTAGTCCTTAAATTTACAATAACTTTCTTAATAAAATTGTGTCAAAAATAATAAAAATTAGTTTAATTTGTTAGAAATTTAGGTTTTAATTGTAATAAATAGAAGTTATTGGAAATTATCTGCCTTGATCAAATTTCTCTAGTTTTGTAGTGAAAATTAAAGAAATTCAAGAGAAAACTAAAGAACTGGAAAGCTGACACGTAGCATGAGCTCCACGCATAGCGTGGGAAGTTTTAATGTTGACGTACGTGGACTCCACTTCCAGGTGGCCAAGCACTCTGCCAAGTGGCCCTTGATTGATCAACCCATCAGCAACTAATGTCTAAACGTTATTGGGAGACAGAGGCCATATTGTCTGAGCATTATTTGATTAAATTATTCTTAATCATGGTCATTTAATCATGCGTTTAATGGAGGCTGAGTCAGGACCCTTCCTCAGCCCTATAAATAGGCCTTCTTCCATCACTTCCAAGCATCCTAATTCTGAATTCAGAGCTTCTTTTCTCTCTTTTCACTCGAGTTTGAGTGTTCTTTTATGAGTTTGTAAATCTAGAGTAGTTCTAGATACTTAAGAGTGTTGTGTAGTACCGTGAGCTTGTGTATCTTGAAGAGTTGCAATCATTCGTAACCTCTGTAAGTGTTGTTTTCCCTTTTACCATGTGTAACTAAATTGTTTATGTTAGAATTTGGTGAACCAATCTATTATATAATGTTCTGATTATGACCTCTACATGTTTATGATTCAAGTACCATGTTAGTATTTCAATCTTTTATTAGTGTGAACATCAAACGGGAGAATGATTTTCATGCATATTGAAACTTGTTTTATTAGTATGAATTTCAAACGGGAGAATGATTATTCATGCCATATTAAAATTTGTTTTAATGAAAGTAAAAGTTGAAATACCCTTAATACGCCAGTTACCAGGATAGAATTGGTGATTATTGTTGCTATAAGGCCAGGACTTAATGCAAGTTTTTATTGAGAAAGCTTCTGAGGGATCGGACTTTACAGTGACTACTTAGAATTTATATCATGAGGGATCGGTTATAATGACTTTAAGCTGCAATAACATGAACTTGATAATTAAATATGTGTGTTTGTAATCATTTCATTATATTTTAGTGCGAGGATCCTAATTCCAACATAATTTGTCAATTTGTGTTTTTACCTCAAGTATTTGAGTTATTCTGAATTACATCTCAACTTCTTAGATAAATTTTATCTTTACCATCCTTTTACCACATGAACAAATCAATCATTAAATTCTGTGAATATTGTATAAATTGTTTATAAATCATTCTTTTGTTAGTAAGTTTTGATAAATTTACCATAGTAACTTAGAATTACTGTGAATTATTGGAACATTCAATCTTTAAGGGAACGATATCTTTTTGAAAACTACAACTGATAAATTGGTACGCTTGCCAATAAAAGACCTAATAGTATTTTAGGGTTGATCACCAATATCAATTTTATTTTTTAATATTATGAACGTAATACTCTAACTTAGTTAATAATAGATATGAAAAGATATACTCTTTTACTGATTAATTGATCTTCCTAGATGGGAAAGGAATCCCCATGTTTAATCATGCATATTATCTCATTACAATTCAGTAGGAAACAAAGATTAAGAGAATCATAACAAGGAATATAGGGAAAATAGGAATCTTTTAGAGACTTACCTCGTGCTATTATGTCGTACAAAAAGAAATAGGAATCTTTCTTTTTTTCCTCCCTCAACGGCGTGCTTCTAATATATATATTCCAAAACGTGAACTCTTGGCCTTGTATTTCATGTGAATTTTCCAACGTAAAAATTATGATCCCTCCTTTTTGATTTTGTGTGAATCTCTTGTGTGTGTGTGTGTATATATATATATATGTTAAACATTCCCATCCCTTTCTCTCTCTGCGGGAATGTATATATATACCTTTGCTTCTACGTGCCCCCTTCTTTCTTGTAGCATGAACCTTCTAATATATATATATATATATATATATATATATACATATATATATATATATCATCCAAAAAATCCCTTTTTTTCATTGTGATCAGCGGCATGCCTATCTAATGTATATATATCAAAAAACTTGATCCCTCTTTTTTATATCTCATATGAATTCCTACCTGGTCCTTCTCTTTGTTTTTTCACGTGAATTCTCCTTTTTTCCCCTTGTGATCAGCGGCATGCCCCTTTTTATTAGCGCATCACACACACACACTCACACACACATATGATATCAAAACTGATCCCCTCCTTTATGCGACGTGTACACCTTTATATATCTTCCCAAACTCATCTTGTTTTATGATATATATATTCAAAAAACTCTATCTTATTTTATAATATATATATAAAGTTCTATTTCATTCTAAAAAAAATTTATCTTATTCTTTAAAATTCTCTCACCATTTTTTCTTTAATCTCCTATCATAAAAATCTGATCCCTTTTTTTAAAAAAAATCAAATTTTAAACTTCCCTCTCCTATTTGAATTTTAAAATTTCTCTAAGATTAGATTCTAATTTTTCCTAAAAATTCAAAATTTATGGTTCTAACGATGATTTAAAAATTTTAAAGATCAAAGCTTGAACTAAAAATTCGAAACTCAAACAAGCCTATAGACTCACTTTTTTTCTTAAAAATTAAATCCTATGTAGGATTGATTATTTCTTCTTCTTATTATTTTTATTATATATATTTAAAAAATTTAAATGGACCTGGGCAAAATTGGGTAGCAACAACTTGTCCCTCTTTACTTTTCCCTTACTGTATTGTAATAAGGGATAAGTAAAGATGGAGCGAACAATTTTTTTTTAGGCGCCAGCTTTGGTGACATGGAAATTTAAACAGAAGTGTCATCTTTGGTGACAGGGAATTTCAAAGGAAATTTAAATAAGCGACAAGGAAATTTAAAAGAGGTCATCCTTTAGCGACATGGACAAGGAAATTTAAAAAACACAAACCTTCGGCGACATGGACAAGGAAATTTAAAATAGGTCATTCTTTGGCGACATGGACAAGAAAATTTAAAAGTCGCCATCCTTCGGTGACAAGGACAAGGAAATTTGAAAGACGCCATCATTCGGTAACATGAACAAGGAAATTTAAAAAACCTATCCTTCAGCGACATGGACAAGGAAATTTAAAAGACGTCATCCTTTAGCGACATGGACAAGGAAATTTAAAAGACGTCATCCTTCAGCGACATGAACAAAGAAATTTAAAAGACGCCATCCTTCGGTGACATGGACAAGGAAATTTAAGAGAGGCCATTCTTCAGCGATATAAACAAGGAAATTTAAAAGACGCCATCCTTCAACGACATAGAAATTTAAAGGGTGTCATATTTGGCAACAAGAAAAGTTAAAAAACACCATCCCTCGGCGACATGGACAAGAAATTTAAAAGACGTTATCCTTCGATGATGTAGACAAAGATATTTAATAAACGTCATCTTTTGGCAACATGGAAATTTAAAGGGTGCTATCTTCAACGATAAGGAAATTTAAAAATGCCATCCTTCGGTGACATGGACAAGAAAATTTAAAAGACGTCATCCTTCAGTGACATGGACAAGGAAATTTAAAAGACGTCATCATTCAGAGACATGGAAAAAAAATTTAAAAGATACCATCCTTCGCGACATAGACAAGGAAATTTAAGAGACACTATGTTTTGGTGACATGAACAAGGAAATTTAAAAGACGCCATCCTTCGGTGACATGGACAAGGAAATTTAAAAGATGCCATTCTTCGGTGACATGAACAAGGAAATTCAAAAGACGTCATCCTTCAGTGACATGGACAAGAAAATTTAAAAGATGTCATTTTAGCGACATGGACAAGGAAATTTAAAAGACACTATCCCTCGGCGACATGGACAAGGAAATCTAAAAGATGTCAACCTTCGGTGACATGAACAAGGAAATTTAAAAGACGCCATCTTTCAACGACATGGAAATTTAAAGGGTGCCAGCTTCAATGACAAGAAATTTAAAAGATGCCATCTTCGGCGAAAAGAAAATTTAAAGTATACTGCCAGCTTTGGCAATCAAAGTATTAAGACCTAATAGGAAAGTAAAGGAAAACCAAACCAAGTTTAAATCCAAGGAGAAACCTTTGGAACTGCAATCCTTATAAATTTGGGGGCGATACTCATGGATGAAACATATGAACAAGGTGACCCTATCTTCAGAGCATGTATGCGGCTTGTAACATCCCAAAAATTTAAATAAATTCTTATTAAGTGAAATAATTAATAAGATAATTAGATATGAATTACTTGATGTCCCAAAAATTTAGAAATAATTAAATTAGGATTTATTACGACTACTCATAATTTATTGAGGCTTAAAGAACTAAATTTAATACCTGATTAAAATATGGGTGTCCAACCAAGTATCTCCGATTGAGGTACCGTTGGTAAGGGATAATAAGGATATGGATGTGAATCTGAATATACATTTGGAATAATATTTAGATAAGTATTGAGCCTGTATGGTGATTCTATTTGCTGTAAAACAGAGAAATTTTAAGGTAGGACTCAATTAAAACTCTATTCCTTCTCATTTACCCTTCACTCTCACCTGTACTCTCTCCCTCCCAAAGGTAAAGAAACCTTTCTTCTCCTCTTCCCTTTACATTTTCATCATTCTCTTTCTACCTCACACAAACCCTTTCATTTCTCTTCTTCTCCCATAAAACTCATTAAATTTGTGAGCCTTACCACTTCTTCTTCACTTTGGAAGGTGTTTAGAGCTTGGAAACTCTTTCCATTATCCCCCATTTTCGTGGGTATGCTAGGGCTTGGGTTTTCTTGGAGCTTGAGGTAAGCTCCTTTATTCTTTTGGTGTTTTAAGCCCTAGGTTATGGTTTTAGGTTGTTGAGAGAGTGTTAAATGCATATAGGTTATGGAAAATGAACCATTTTTATGCAAAGCCCTAAGGTGAGGTGTGATAAATATATGGTTTTGTGTGGGCGTATATGGGTACATAAAAATGGCAATAAATATGGTGGAAAAAGATGGACATTAATGGTGGTTGTTGGGTTTTAATGAACCCTAATCCTAAGATTTGGGGAAAATATGTAATATGGTTAGGGGAGTTGATTTTAAGAATGATTATATGATATTTAGAGTGTGGGTAATGATATTAATGTTAGGAAAATGTTATTAATGATGAGAGACAGCCATTGATGATGGTTGATGGCCATTAATGAGGAAGCCCATTAATGGGTGTGGTCATAAATGTGTAATAATGAATGTGGACACCAAACCTATGGTGGTTGTGGTGAATTAAATGAAATGGAAAGTAGTTTGAAATTAATAATGGCATAAACACTAAGTAGTTAATTAAGAACATTTAAAATCTTGGTGGTTTAGATGAAAATAACTGTATGGTTGTGTGATGTAAGAAACAACCCCATTAATAAAGCGGGACCTTTGGACCATGGTGATTTCTACTTGTCTTGAGGTAGGAGGGGGTAACATCTTCTAAATGCATGATTTCATCCATTATTGATATATATGTATGGATGTGTTTTCATGACTTGATTTGGATGAATGGTTTGATGAGTTATGTGATTTGAAATGTAATTGGAATGATTGATGTTATGTGGTAAATGATATTTAGGGTGATGATCTTGATGTCAATTTGATGTGTTGTTATGACTTATTTAAGTTTGATGTCATAGTTATGATTGAATGAAATATAAATATGTGAAAACATCCCATGATATGAGAAATGATGAAAATGTGTGTGGATATTGTTTACCACTAACTAAATATGTGAACAAAATCCAATGATAATTGATAGTGATTGAGAATAATAGTACTATTATGGAGTGGCATTTTAGGATGCACAGTGTGAGAATGCATTGATCTACATTTGCATCCATGGCATATCATTACGCTGTTTATTTTTGGATGTTAAGGGTTCCAACAGGCGAGCCCAGTGAGAGGGCGACCCTGTGCACAGGAAAAATTATTGATGTTCCCTAGTGATTTGATGGAATCACGAAGCTGTCCATAGTTTGATGGTGAGGCATCCTATGTGGTGGTCCTAGTGGGTGGGCGGCTCTGTGATGAGCAAGTGACCTCGGTGTCCCTATAGGGCACGACTTTCTCAATGTTCGGGAGGGGCCCATAGCACTTTTGGCAAGTGAGGCCATGTTGTTGATCCGCAAGTCACGGGGTGATTAATGCTACATATGGGCGATAGCGGTTTGGTATCAATAAAAGATGATGTTATGCATACAAAAATAAGAGATAAGTGTACACATTTACTACTGTAGTAGAGGCATAGTAGCACACCTATGCTTGACCCACATATTATATGGTAATTGTTCCCACAGTCGGATCTGTGATTTGATAATGATTCCTTTGTGGATATGCATTAGTTATAAGAGTATTTTGTATATAGCCGGAGATATGCCGAGATTGGTAGCCCGTGGTGGCGATGGATGATTGATAAGTGAATGGAAAGATTTATGGTACTAACCTTGAATGGATGGTTTTGATTGGTGAGATTTGCCAATGAAATTATATGTAATGTAAATATAATGATTGGTACATGTGTTATGATTATGATGATTGATGATGAAATTATATATGGAATAACTTACGTGTGGCTGAATCATATGGTTCCATTAAGGAAATAATTTTACCGATGCACGGGGCCACCCTCCCACTGGGCCTGCCTGTTAGAACCCCTAACATCCCAAAACAAACAACGTAATGATATGCCATGGATGCAAATGTAGATAAATGCATTATCATACTGTGCATCCTAAAATACCACTCCATAATCATCAACTCACCACCATCACTTAGTGGATTTCAATAGTACCATCATTCTCAATCACTACCAATTGTCATTAGATTTTGTTCATATATTTAGTTAGTGGCAAATAACATCCACACACATTTTCATAATTTCTCATATCATGGGATGTTCTCACATATTCATATTTCATTCAATCATAACTATGGCATCAAACTCAAACAAGTCATAGCCCAACAAGTTACAGACTTCTCGGATCGTTTGATTTTTGAAGAAACCTTATATAAAAAAAATTTACGATCCAAGGAGCCTATAACTAAAAGAATAAAATCAAACTAGCTTGAGAACTGCTTGCCCCATGATGGATTATTAGGTTTTTTAAAAAAAACATTTGTTAGGTTGTAAAAGAGAAAATCTTTTAATTCAAAAGAACGGAAGGTAAAATGAATGTTGCCCTTTTGTGGCCCTAAACAAGGTTTGTCTGAAGGTCTCTTATCAGTTTTAGGGCTTCTCTAATAGTGTCCTCTCACATTGAGTGGCTATTCTAAAATACTAAAAGCCACTAGAGCTCAAACTCCACCCATGATGTTGACCACAATGGTAAGAAGCCTACCAGGTGTGACCATCATGAGGAAGTCACGCTCTAGATGAGGCTCTCACGATGCTAGAAGGAGACAAATGTCCCAAATGGCACGGCTACACAACCTCACCTAAATTTAAGGTTTATTCAGACCCCTAGGTGTAGGGTCCCATCGAAGTGTGTGAAAAGTGTAAGTGTAGTGTGTGGAGAGGCATACAAACTTGAACCTTACCCTTCCTTCACAAGGAATAGACATAGAACAATACAAATAAAGTCATCAACCCTAAGGTTCAATAACACAATAGTATGATGTCTCCTACCCTAAGGTTCCATAATAACATATATCGATAAAAATACATGGCACAAACACATAAGCAAGAGGTTACATAAGATTATTCTAATATACCTAAACGAATTAAACATGCTTGACTCTCTAAAGTCCCCAGTAAATTCACCATTTGTCATGACCAGGATCACGACGGGAGGCCGACCTTCAAAAGAAATTAGTTCCCGGATTCCTTCCGAAAACCATGGAGTCACCACCAATGTTTTTAAGGTAAAACATCAGAAAAACCCTAACGTGAAGGTACTGGTGCTAAATTGAGATTTTAAGTTCGGGAGTCTGATTACAGATGGGGAAGGTATTAGCACCCCACACTGTTCGTTTTAAACGGTTACCTCATAATATATATCCATTTTTTCCTTGTGATTAGTGGCATGCCAATCTAATGTATATATATCAAAAAACTTAATCCCTCTGTTTTATATTTCACATGAATTCCTGCCTGGTCCTTCTCTTTGTTTTTTATGTGAATTCTCCTTTTTTCCCTTGTGATCAGCGACATGTCCCTTTTTATTAGCGCATCACACATACACACACATACACACCCACACGCACATATATATATATAATATCAAAACTGATCCCCTGCTTTATGCGACGTGTGCACCTTTATACATCTTCCCAAACTCATCTTGTTCTATTATCTTATCCTATAATATATATATATATATATATATATTTAAAAAACTCTATCTCATTCTAAAAAACTCTATCTCATTCTTTAAAATCCTTTCATCATTTTTCTCTAATCTCCTATCATAAAAATCTGATCCCTTTTAAAATTCAAATTTTAAACTTCCCTCTCCTATTTGAATTTTAAAATTTCTCTTAAGATTAGATTCCAATTTTTTAAAGAAATTCAAAATTTATGGTTCTGTAAATGATTTAAAAATTTTAAAGATCAAATCCCGGATCAACAATTTGAAATTCAAACAAGCCCACAGGTTCATTTTTTTCTTAAAAATTAAACCCTATGTTGGATTGATTTTTTCTTCTTATTATTATTTTTATTTTTTATTCTTTATTTTTTATTATATTTAAAAAAATTAAATGGACCCAAACAAAATTGGGTAGCAACAAGTGGCATTACTGATAAAGCATGGGTAACTATATTGGTCATAGTACGATGGTGGCACAACGATAAAGGAGATAAATGGTCGAGAAAGATGTAAGATCGTGGAGGTTCATAATGGTGATGATATACAAGTTAACTTAAAGTATTGCGTGATGATATCATAGCTTAGTGACGCTGTAAGGTGACTCATGATGATAGGTCTTTAGAGGAATGATAGTGGTTTCCATTACGGTGATAGAAAAGGAAGATAGGGTCACGGTGGAGATGAAACGGATTATAACACTCATTAGATGGGAGTGGTAGTGGTGTGTGGGGGTTGTTCTTTTTGGTGTTAGTTCGAGGTAGCTATGACAACAACAATGAGATCTATACCAATTTTGTTTATGTTCCCCCTATGACTGGTAGTGAGGCTCGTGAGGCATGTGTTGTTCCCTCCACGCTTGATAGCGTAGCACGTGCCCTCATCCTTATCCCTTTTCTCCTAGAACGTAGGAGATTCGAAACCTTATCTTCACCCACAACCATAACCGAGTGTGACAGAGCCCAGCAAAATGGTTACCTCCGACCCCGATTCCAATAAATAGCCTTGAACCCCTCTATTGTAATTTAAGTGACACATTTAAATAGAGAATAGAGATACTTTTATTTAGTCTAGGGTAACTGCTCTAGCACTCTAAGAGATCCACACTCTATTTATGAACAGTTTAGTTTGATTTGAAGGAAGAAACAAAGGTGGTTTGAGGTGACAATCTTTTAGGTGCGATAATTGAAAGTCATGATTCTGTGTTTTTTTAAGGTTGAGGCTAAAGAAGGTAAAGGTTGGGGTGAAGATGGTTATGGTTTGGTTGATGATGATTAATAGGGGTTGGGGGAAGGATGAACAAGGTCGCAATGGTTCTCTGTTATGAAAATGGTTGAGTTTTATGTAGTAGTTTTTTTGTTTGTTTTTTATTCATGAAGATGATGAAGATGAATGATGAAGGATGATGCTCTTATCACATGTTTAAGTTTTCAGCTTTTAGGTTTCTATTTATAGTGATGGTGTGTTTTATTTCTCTTTTGGTCTAGATTATTGAAAGCTAAAGGAAAAAGATGCAGATGCTGGGAGAGGGTGAAAGAAAAACAAGTGAGAGAAAAAGATGGGGAAGAATGGCTAATATGGTTTAAGGGTTTTTTTTTGAAAAAAAAGATATGACACATGTCAATGTTGACGTGGGTAACTGTTAGTTGTATATTTTAGGTTTATTTACATGTAAATATTTACTTGATTTGATATAAATGCATCCTTAATTAGTAATTTTTCTTCCTATTTTGTAATTATCAAGCATTTACATATAATATGGCTTCATTTCGAGTTTTGTGTTATTTTATAGGTATTGAAGGCTTAAAAAGGAATAAAAAAACATGAGTTAGAAAGATTCTGGATAACACATTTTGAGCTCTACACGCTTAGGAGAGCCTTTCAAGATAACATATTTTCAATTGACTTGCTATGCCATATAAAAGGCCCAAATTTTAGATTTAAAAGCATGCATACTTGAGGAAGAAGCAAGGGATAATTGAAATCCACCAATTTTAGCACCTTGGAGCTTGAAAACCTTCGATGATTCTTTACAATTTCTTGACTCTATCATTTTGTAAGTTTAATGTAGCTATAGTATATGGGGCGATTTTTGAGTGAATGATAGGTTGAATTACCTATTATCCTTGATTCCTAGGGATGAGGTCAAGAATAATAGTCGATAGTACTCGTTTATAAAGTTGATTCTATCTTTATTCGTTAGAGGGATCTTTATCTAAAGATAGGATTTAGGACCGGTGTTTCAAGGAATCGAGTTTGGTGAATTAGAGTTTCGGTGACTTGGTTGATTCCATAATTGAACTTAGTAATTATAAGAACATAATTTGAAAAGGAAAATTTGATCTCAACACTTTTAATTAGTTCACATTCCTTCCTTTTAATTATTAAAAACACAAAACAACCCCATTTCCATCTTTGTGACATTTTCTATATATATTTTTATGATAAATTAGCAATAATCATTCAACCAATTGTCATATATATGAAAAGTCCCTAAGGATGACAATCCTTATTTACAATTTTGAAACTACAATGAAACTAGAGCACTTGTCAGGATCCTAATAGTAACTATTAGTGTTGGTCTTTTGGTAAGTGTAGTAAAGCCCGTTATAGTTTTGTTAAGTAAGTAAAGGTATTGTATCTACAGGGACTTATATGATAATCGAAAATATAACAACCTATACTTACAAAATCACTATAAAAGTATATATAGTATATTCACAAGTTTTTGTTGTTGATGGAGGATAGTGTAATGATGATAAAAACATAAAAATCTATAATAAATATAAAAAAAAACATTAGGATTAGGTTTCACCATCATCCCTCTCAAGCATATGTTATCTTATTTCATATGTCTATGCATAAATATCAAGTCAATGCAGCATAAAAGTCACTAAATCCAATCTCTCAATGAATAGATTCTAAGGTACTTTCCCCAAATATCGATCCCTTGACTATTTGATGAAAGCCCTTGCATTACTCCGACTTAGTGAAATGCATGGCCATGCTATGAAGAATAAATATTAGATATTTACTCTAATAAAGTATACTCTAATATCAAGTAAAATGAATTGAGCCATACAAGGATGACGACGACCATGCCTTGGGCCCAATTAGATATCGTGACAAAAAGAATAAATATATAAAATAATTATCACTTATAGGATATGTTGATGATAAATAATATTTAGACATAATGACACATTGCTAGATGTCACTCTTATCTTATATTATTAATAAAATAGTTCATTATTAATATGACTGGATATTTTACCTATAGGGTCACACATATTTAGTAAACTGACTCATTTAGAATGAGTCAGGAGCCCAATGTGTATTAGGAGCTCATCAAGTTAAAACCCGAGCCTATATATAGAACATGAGATACTTATAGGTAGCTGCTCATGAAAAGGATTACTCTCTGAAATTTCAAACTAGTATTCGGGAATTCAGATTCTGGTGGGAGTGCTCGTGTGGACTCCTAAAGGACGAGACTAAGATTGCTTCAATTAAGGAATTAACCTAACATCTACAAGAGGTAACACTAAACGCAGTCTTTATTTTTATAGATTTGTGGTGTTTTGAAACACTTGCTTTTGCAATCTATTTTTGGGAATCCTATGTGTTTCCATGGCTTGACCTTGTAGGATTCCTAACACCTATCCCCAAGCACATAACCCATTGGATGGCCCAATCTATTTCTTGTTCGGAAAACATTTCCCAATGACAAACCAAAATGAAAAATCTCAAATGTTCTCCTATTCAAAACAAGCATAAAGTATATGAAAGAGTCACTAAATGTTCAATACATAGCTAGAGAATGAATGAATTACACCAAAAACTAATAAAATAGGGTTTAACCATATATTTTCATGTGTGATACCCCAAAATCAAAGGAAAATTAACAAGAACAAATAAAAACAACAAGAGATCAATGGAAATCAAGAGAAAGGAAAGAAAACTAGAAGAGATTCTTAATCCTCAAGCTTCCCTATGTTGTTGAAGAGTCTTTCCACAGTGCTTTTGGCCTCCCTTGCTTCAAAGATAACCTAAATTTTGACCTAAACCCTTTTTATATAGCCTTTGGGGAAGTGATTCTACAAGTGGCTTACACTTGTGAGAATTTCTCACACGTGTGAACGGGCCAAAATTCTATTTGCTCACAAGTACAAGGAATGTTTGCTCATGCATGCATTTCTTTTAGTTGAAACTCTAAAACAAGATTTGAGTGTTCATAATGAAATCCAGGATGTTGGGAGGATGATATCAAATTTGAAGTCTAATCCAACAATGAACAAAGTGACAATTGCATATCTTAATTTGTATGTCAGGATTCGAGTTAAGCAAAATTTTAGTACTTAATCTTTTTTTTTCTCTCCAAAACCCTCTAAGACCTATCAAAACATATCAAAAACAATTTGTAAGCTCAAAATTGTTGTCGTTTTTCAATTAAACATAAAGGAAATTTTCATTAATTAAAAGAGCTATTACCAATTTATAGGAAAATTTTACATAGAAAATAACATAAAATTGACATGCAGCAACTGCCCCTAACTTTGCAATTTCCTTGTCCTAAAGAAAACACCAAACAATTCCACTAACAAATTGAATTGATGGGTGGCAAAAAATTTTCAAAGCATGGTGGAAGGAATTCATAAGCTCATAAAAGAAAAGATAGACAAGAAATTTGAAATGCTTGAAGGATGATAGTTACCAAAGCACAATATAAAGCTCCATGACAATGATAAAGTGCATAATAAACTTAAAAGATAAGAGTTACTACAAGCAAACATCATATGCTCAGGAAATCTTCAAGGTCATGCCTCACAAGTATATCACTCAAAATATACATGACAATGACAATTATTTCACTCCATCAAACACTGAACCATGCAAAGTTAATTTTGATTTTAATCTTTTCAATCTTCACCTACATACCATCAATAGGGATCACAAGGTCTTTTCAGGATTGTATTGTGGCTTGACTACAAGAAATTATTGTTTTTCAGGATGACAAAACACCTAACATCATGAAAGAGCATTCCAAGAAAACTACTCTTATCAATTTAATTCCAAGGTGTATTTCTTGAATCGACCTCACTATCTCATTATTGACCCCCAACTTAATTCTTTTTCTTCTCCTTTATTTTATTTTCTTTTAGGCTTTTCAATTTTGTTTTGCTCTTTTTTTTCATCTCTTTTCTTAATTAAATTTTTACAAAGGGAATTAGTTCATGCCACTAGTTTGAATTTTCTAGGTAATGATTTGATCTTGGACTTGGGAATCTTCATAAATAACTGAAGGAGAGCTTTAAAGGCTAAGGTTGTGTTTAGTTACAGAAAATTATTCTAGTTTTCTAGGAAAAGTTTTCTGGGAAAAGTTTTCTGCTTGTTTTTCAAACTTTTCATTTCCTGGAATAGCTAGAAAAATTCTTGAAAAACTTTTTCACTTTTCAGTTTTCTTAGAAAACATCTTTAAAAACTTCTCTATTTTTCTTTAAAAAATAGAGAACCCGGTTTTCAGTTTTCTATAAGTTTTCATTCAATATTTTGTAAACAAACACATTTTCTATTTTTCTAACTTTTTTAATAACAATTTTCTATTTTTCTTAGAAAACTTGTGAACTAAACACGACCTAAACCTCCTCACTTCTTATTTTCTTGGAATGATAAGGATGACAATAATGTGTTTCCTCACACAAGATATCAAATCCCTTATCCCTCTCACTATTCTTTTTTTTGGATTATTTTTATTTGCTCTTCTTTATTCTCCTCTACATTTTCCTTTTCATTCATTTTTTATAATTTTTTCTTCCCTATTTCTCTTTCTTTCTCTCTTCCTCCTCACCCACTTCTTTTTCTTTTTTACTTAAGTAAATGCTAACAATATTTTTATTCTTAACCAAGGTGGTTGTTGAGAAGTCTCAATGAAAATGTATAAGAAAATTTATAAATTTTGAGAACAAATTATATAAGTCAAGTGAAAATTATCTCATAAGTCTTTTTCTAAGGATTGGGACAAGACTAGTGCATGGAAGGAGAAAAAAATATGGCAAAAGTACTACTAAAATTATGTTGGAGACAACAAGTAAAGGATGATGAAATGTAAAGTATAATAATAAATAGTAGAAATTTATAAAAGATAAATCAAATAAAGAAAATGATAATGAAGACCATTGCCAAAAATGCAAATGCCTTGAATTTAAAATTGTGACACTTAAAGAAAACTTACACTTAAATCTTTATGCAATTATTTATCTCACTATTTAGACTTTTAGATTGCTTGTTAATGCAAGTCGTAAATATTCTATGTGTAAAAACAACATAAGAATGGAAAAAGGTTTCCCTCATTTGATATGTACTAAAAATATCATTAAGTTTCATAGAACTTCTTAACAATATTACATCGTATTTCAATCTTCTATATTTATAGATAATATTTTGAGAAAATATAAAAGAGGTAATAATTTAAGACACAACTAAAAAAACCCTAAACAGCTACCTCAAATTAGCGACCACCATCTGTCGTCGCTAAATAGCCACCGCGTTAGCGACTGCTCCATACCAAAAGGGACCTAAAAAGTTGTTAGCGACTACATTAGCGATTGGTACCTTAAGCGGTCGCTAATCCTTGTCAACACCGTCGCTAGAGTGGTCGCTATATTTTAACTTCCAACATTTTTTGTTTCCCGCCTGGGTTTTCAGTTGGTGGCAAATAGTTGCGATGGTGTACTACCGTCGCTAATGTTCCCTCCAACTCAAGCGACAGTCTGACCGCGTCGCTATGGTTTGTACTAGTGACGGAAGACTAGGTCGTCGCTATTTTAAGAAATAATCAGTGACGGATATATGTTACCGTCGCTATTAGTCAAGAGAGTAGTGACCGAAGTGCTCGGCCGTCGCTACTATTTTCACCTTCACTCAATATATTTTTTCTTGTGGAAGTTAGTGACGGGTAGAACAACCGTCGCTAAGGTTTAGGAGATTAGTGACGGAATTCGCCTACCGTCATAGGTTAGTGACGGTGATACTCGACCGTCGCTATGTTTTTCGTCTTCCTTCCACACTATTCCTTTATAATGGAAGGTAGTGACGGGGGGGGTGGTGACGTCGTCACTAATATTCAGGAGATTAGTGACAGATTGGTTCGCCCGTCGCTATGAATTTCGCTTCCCTCCAATTTTTTCTTTTAATAATTGAAGTTAGTGACGGTGGGTTGACACCGTCGCTACGGTTCAGGAGATTAGGGACGGAGTTATGGTACCGTCGCTAAATGTTTAATTGTAGTGACGTCTTTAGCGACGGGGTTTGAGCCATCGCTACGGTTTTAATGTAACTCGACAGCAACCCCTTTCCCTCTTAGTTGCCCTAAATTTCCCCCTCCTTCTTAGAGCCGCCGTTCACCTCTCCTCCCTGCCTCCCTTCGTCCGACTTCCCCCTCCCCCTCTCCGTTCACCTCTCCCTCCCTCTCCTCACGACAAAATATTCCCCCTCCCTCCCTCCGTTCACCTCTCCCTCCCTCTCCTCACCTCCGACTTCCCCCTCCCTCCCTCTGTTCACCTCTCCCTCCCTCTCCTCACTTCCGACTTCCCCCTCCCTCCCTCTGTTCACCTCTCCCTCCCTCTCCTCACCTCTCCTCCCTCTCCTCACCTCTCCCTCCCTCCAACTCCGACAATCTCCCCCTCCCTCTGTATCCCTCCCCATCTCTGAGTGCTCCGTCTGAAGCTCCAAACCACCGACAAAGTGCACCGTGTCAAAGTGCACCGTGTCCTCCGTTCGAACCTCCGTTGGAAGCTTTGACCATTTGAGGCTCCCTTCCCTCCATCGCAAGTAACATTCCACTACCTTTGCCATCTCTGATTTTCTGCTCTGTGGGTTTGTGACCTTTGTTTTTGGTATCTGGGTTTGTGGGTTTCTGACTACGGGTCATGGGTTTATGGTTTGTATTGCTGGTCTCTAGATTTCTGGATTTCAGGTATAGGTTGGGTGAGGAAGGGGGTTATGGGTGGGATGTGTTTAGCTACATCCTTTTCTACCTCAGTGCATGAAAATCAAATATGCTCACACATCCTTTTTCTACCTCTTTTCTTCTCCTTCCAATAAGAGTAACGTTTAGCTCACCATCATTTTTTTCATAGTTACATACATGATAAGTGTTTTGCTTATATTGAGTTTGCTGAAAGAGAATCAAGTTTGTATAATATGAACTCAATGAAATAGATGTGCCAAGTTTAAACACAGAAGTTGTAATACAGTATAGTTGTCGTTCCACTGAGGAGGTGCTAGAATGAAGACTTTAGTTTGAATTGATTTGGCAGAAAGTTTTTGTTTGGGTTTGTTGTGAATGTTGTTGAATGAAAAACAGCAAGTAACAAAATAACAGAGAATAATATTGTGCAAAAGATAACAGTAAATGAGGTTGGAAAAATCAGTTTTGTAAAACAGGGATTGGCTTCATCACATCTTCACCTCTGTAAGCTGCATAAGTTTCCATATAAGTAAATCAAAAAGATAAGTTCTACGTCACAATCAAAGTCATTTGCATCGATCCCTCGACTACAAAATTCATAAGAATGATTTCCAAACCGTTGATCCCTCAGTCACTTTGGAAACCATTCCAGCATTATCGATCGATTGTTTTGACGTTTGTTGCGTTAGACGCCATCCCTGGCTACCTACTCACAACAAGCATTTCTTTCAGGGTCTGCTTTCAAAAGTCACTTCCCAGCATACTCAAGAAAACTTAGAACAAGAAAATAGTGATCAAGTACTTTCAGGCATTAAACGCAGAAGGAAATACAGAAACTTTATCAAATCTCATTACTCAATGAAAACTTACGACAGCATTACTTCAGTGTTGAATGGATTACAGCCAATCCCATAAGGGAAATTAGTTACTCATGCCTTGCATTTTCACCATCAAAGAAATGAATACAGAAAATGGAAAGTGTGAAATGAAAAATACAGAGGATGAAATGATGTATCAGATGATGTTGGGTCATCGATGATGATGATGTTGTTTGCAGCTTGATTTATAAGAGTTTAGGTTCAGCTTCTCTTGCCCACTTGTGTAGAACCCATGCAGCATCTTTCAGAGACTGGTGGAAACAGAAGAAAGTGGATGAGTTTGCATCGCATTGTTGGTGAATAAAGAATTAAGAAACCCATGCTGTGTGAGTCACGCTTAGGCTTGATTGTCACGCTCAAGCGTGAAGAGTTCTGATGCTTATTGATGATCTCACGCTCAAGCTGAAGTAATTCACGCTCAAGCGTGGCTTCCTTGCCTTCTCACGCTTGCTCCTCGCTTAGCCTCGCTCAGTTACGCTCAGGCGAGGCCTTAATATCCATTCCTCACGCTCAAGCGGCTCATTCCCACGCTTGAGCGTGAGAGGGGTCCTGATGCCTCTGTTTCCTTTAATTCATGCTGGCCATGCTTAATCCATGCTTAGGCTTCCATTTTTATCATTCCACGCTTAAGCTCCTAGTGTTCACGCTCAAACGTGAGGGGTCCTGATGCTTTCCAACTTGTTCAAGCTTAAGCTTGCTTGCTCAAGCTTAAGCTTGGTTGTTCAAGCTTGAGCTTGCTGTCTTCAAATGCTCCCGATCACGCTTGAGCTTGCTCTTTCACGCTTGAGCTTGATGCTTTCACGCTTGAGCTTGACGCTTTCACGCTTGAGCTTGATGCTTTCACGCTTGAGCTTGATGCTTTCACGCTTGAGCTTGCTGCTTTCACGCTTGAGCTTGATGCTTTCACGCTTGAGCTTGATGCTTTCACGCTTAAGCTTGCCTGCTTCAAGCTTAAGCTTGATTTTTCACGCTTAAGCTTGCTTGCTCCAAGCTTAAGCTTGATTTTTCACGCTTAAGCTTGCTTGCTCAAGCTTAAGCTTGCCCTGCTTTCCTGTTGAATTTCCTGCAACTTTCCAAGAGTTTTAACACAATATTTCTTTTATACACCTATCCATCACTACTTAAAAGATTCATGCTCACTTCCTTCAATAATTCATCAATTTAGCTCAAGTTCTTTACAAAATTAATTCGAATGAGTCATGAAATCAATGCTTAATCAACACTTATCAAACTCTCCCCAACCTAGATTTTTGCTTGTCCTCAAGTAAAAAGAAGTTTAGGAAAGGGAATCAGGCGTTCAAAAATCTAAGTTTCTGTTGCAGACAAAAAGTTTAAAAGACAATAATCTGAGTTGATGTCTAGGCAAATGATTTTCTTAATACCAATTCCTTGAAATGTAATGCACCATTACCTTGTTCATAAAGCATGTAACCCATTGCTGTAAGAATATAGAACTCTCATTATTTCTTACCATGTGTCTGTTTCACTCATCCATCATTAGAACTACTCCGTTAACATTGGCCGTCATTTCTAGTAAAACCAAAATTCAAATGAATAGCAAGGATCAAAAGGTCTTTTAAGGATGTAATGAGGCTGGGCTAACAAGAATCTTTGGTTTTTCTTGGTTTCAAAACGCATGTTTAAAGAAGAGCATAAGTGTTTTTGGTTAATTTATTTAACAAATTAGAAGGCTCCTTCTTTGCATTGAAACTTCAGAATTTTCTTTTGTTTTCTTCCAGCTCTTTTATACATTTTTGGAGAGCTTACTATTCTTTTTGCATTTTCTTCTACTGCCTCCATTTGTTTCATCTCCTTTTGAGAAAAATATTTTATGCTCTTTTTCAAGATGAACATGCAGGTAAGATAGAATTTTTGCTTTTATGCTTAGCTCAGGGCAGAGAAAAATTTTCATGCTTTTATGGCTCAAAGATGGGCTGCGAAAAAATCGGATCTTTTTATCGGGGTAGCTTTTTGGCTCTTGGCTAACTATGTTTTCAAAATTGCCTTATCATTTCCTTGCTTGTTTCTTAAGAAAAAGGTTTAATTAGAAAATCAGTCAATGCCAATTTAACAAATTCAAATGAGGCTCTCAGTGTTTAGATTTCTCACTTCTCATCAAGATATAAGGCTTACTTCCTTATTCTAACAGAAAGGGGTTCAAGTCATGTGAACAGGCAAAAGTACATGCATTCCAGTTCCTTGGTTCTTAATTTAGTCATTTTGCCTAAAAAAAATCAGTGTTATTGCCTAAAAATATTCTGCTGCTTAGAAACTTTTCTTGTTCAAAAAGTAAAATCTTTGGTTGGGTTTTTCCAAAATGGTACAACTGCAAGCATGTAATGGTATATCCAAACAATCAACCAAAAGCATAAAAATTTTAAAAATTTTCAAAGTATGCTGCAGTAATGTTAAAACTAACTCAAAGTAAACTAAAGCAATAAAAACTAAAGCAGTAAACTCATCACTCATCCTTAGAAGAGTCATTCTCTGTCTCATGTTTCCTTGCTGGAGGCCCTTGTGAGGAGGGTCCTGGTCTAGCCTATGAAGTCTCACCCCTCCTAAGAAAGAAGGCCTGTCCCCAGGCTAAACAATGTGGGTTGCAAACTTGCTTTCGGATAATGAGTGGGATGAATTTGATGAGCTACCTGAAAAATAAAAAATTCAATCTTATGATAAAATATACTTAAGGTAAAATCAACATGATAAAAAGAAAACATAAAAGATTGGGTTGCCTCCCAATAAGCGCTTGTTTAACGTCATTAGCTTGACGCCTGATTTTTTTTTTTTTTCAAGTTGGGTCATGGAGTTGGTGGATAAGAGTATTGAGTTTTTCCACCTTCTTGCCTAAGTCAGGCCTTGGCTTTCTTCCATTCTGTTTTTCAAGTGCACCTTCAATAGCAAAATCAGCTTGTTCTTTTTGCACTCGAATTTTTACTTTTCTGTCATCCACATCTATGATGACTTTGGCTGCTTTCAAGAATGGTCTCCCTAGTATTAGAGGAACTTCAGGATCTTCCTCCATATCTATGACAACAAAATTCTCATGAAATTCAAATTGATCAACTTTGACCTCAACATTTTTAGCAATACCATAAGGGATTTTTATTGATTGATCTGCCATTTTTAAAGACATGTTTGTTGGCTTGACTGAAAAATCCCCTATACTTTTAAGTGTGGATAGTGGCATCAAATTTACACTAGCACCAAGATCTAATAAAGCTTTACTTTTTGAAAGATTTCCAATAGTGACAGGAATAGAAAAACTCCCTGGATCTCTTGTGTTATGAGGTACTACTTCAGAGATGATAGCATCATGTCCACCTTCTTCCTTAGTTGTTTCCTCAGTCAGTGTGGTTACAGCCTTGCAATGCTCTATTGGATTTGTTTCAGTGTTTGCTCCATACTGAGGCTTCTGTTTCTCAGCAAGTTGTTGGGCTAGTTGTCCCAATTGTGTTTCCAAGTTCCTAAGTGATGCCTCATTGTTCTTTTGACTTGCTAAGGAAGTTTGCATAAATTTTTCCAAGGTGTCCTCTAATCTAGAAGTTCTCTCCACCAAAGTAGGACCATTATTTTGATATAGTTTATTTGAAGAGTTGGGCTCTTGCTTCCATCCTTGGTTTTGGTTACTTCTCCATCCCTGAAATGGTTGGTTAGAAAAATTTGAATTGAAATTACCAGACCTTCCTTGGTTGTTCATGAAGTATACAGTTGCTTCTTGTGAGCCACAGTTTTCATTGAGATGATCTCCTCCACAAAAGTTACATGTGATAGGCATTTGTTGTTGCCCTGGTTGTGATGATTGTACTGCATGTAATTGTTGTGGAAGATTGGATATCTTTTTGGTCAATGCTTCTAATTGTTGGGTCAGAATTTTGTTTTGTGCTAAAATGGCATCTGTGGTGTTTAAGTCAAGGACTCCTTTCTTTTGAACTTGCTGACGATCATGTTGAGCTTGGTAGTCTGTTGAGGATAAAGCTTCTATTATCCTTGTGGCTTGGTCAGCATCCACTGTCATCATTGTTCCTCCTGCTGCTGCATCTAAAATCATTTTAGTGTCAGCCCTTAAACCGCTGTAAAAAATATTAAGTTGTGCAATATCTTCAAGTCCATGGTTTGGGCATTTTCTGAGCAGTGATTTAAAGCGTTCCCATGCCTCACAAAAAGGTTCATCTTGGCCTTGTCTAAATGTTGTAATATCTGATTTGGCCTTGATGAATCTAGATGGAGGAAAGAACCTTTGTAGAAATTTTTCTTCAACTGTCTCCCAGCTGTTCAGGCTTTGATTTGGATGAGACTGTAGCCACTCCTTTGCTTTTCCTGCTAAAGAGAAAGGAAATAGTCTTAAGTATGCAGCATCAATAACATCTTGGTCAAATCCCATGGTTCCAACCAATTCATAGAATGTGGCCAAGTGAGTGTACGGATCTTCACTGGACATTCCATGGAATTGATGTGAACTAATCAAACTCAAAAATACTGGTTTCATTTCTAGTGCTCTGACAGTGTTTGGAATTGCAATGCTTAAGAAATGTCTTGGCCCTTGTTGTAAAGCATAGTCTCCAAGTGTTCTCCTTGGTGGGTTTTGATTATTGCTGTTGTCATCCATTGTATCGGAGGAAGTTTGTCCTTCTTGAAAGTTCTGCTTTGCTTTCTTGATTTTCTTGAGGAACCTGTCTATCTCAGGATCAAATGCAAGTTGTTCTTTTGTACCCTGTCCTCTCAAGATCATAAATCAAGAACTCAAAGTAGCAAGGTTACTAAAAAAAATAAAAACAAATTACCAACAAGTTTATTTACACTGTCTTGTCAATTCAATGCTAAAAATATTCAAACTTAAATCACCTCCCCGGCTGCGGCGCCAAAACTTGATAAGTGTTTTGCGTATATTGAGTTTGCTGAAAGAGAATCAAGTTTGTATAATATGAACTCAATGAAATGGATGTGCCAAGTTTAAACACAGAAGTTGTAATACAGTATAGTTGTCGTTCCACTGAGGAGGTGCTAGAATGAAGACTTTAGTTTGAATTGATTTGGCAGAAAGTTTTTGTTTGGGTTTGTTGTGAATGTTGTTGAATGAAAAACAGCAAGTAACAAAATAACAGAGAATAATATTGTGCAAAAGATAACAGTAAATGAGGTTGGAAAAATCAGTTTTGTAAAACAGGGATTGGCTTCATCACATCTTCACCTCTGTAAGCTGCATAAGTTTCCATATAAGTAAATCGAAAAGATAAGTTCTACGTCACAATCAAAGTCATTTGCATCGATCCCTCGACTACAAAATTCATAAGAATGATTTCCAAACCGCTGATCCCTCAGTCACTTTGGAAACCATTCCAGCATTATCGATTGATTATTTTAACGTTTGTTGCGTTAGACGCCATCCCTGGCTACCTACTCACAACAAGCATTTCTTTCAGGGTCTGCTTTCAAAAGTCACTTCCCAGCATACTCAAGAAAACTTAGAACAAGAAAATAGTGATCAAGTACTTTCAGGCATTAAACGCAGAAGGAAATACAGAAACTTTATCAAATCTCATTACTCAATGAAAACTTACGACAACATTACTTCAGTGTTGAATGGATTACAGCCAATCCCATAAGGGAAATTAGTTACTCATGCCTTGCATTTTCACCATCAAAGAAATGAATACAGAAAATGGAAAGTGTGAAATGAAAAATACAGAGGATGAAATGATGTATCAGATGATGTTGGGTCATCGATGATGATGATGTTGTTTGCAGCTTGATTTATAGGAGTTTAGGTTCAGCTTCTCTTGCCCACTTGTGTAGAACCCATGCAGCATCTTTCAGAGACTGGTGGAAACAGAAGAAAGTGGATGAGTTTGCATCGCATTGTTGGTGAATAAAGAATTAAGAAACCCATGCTGTGTGAGTCACGCTTGGGCTTGATTGTCACGCTCAAGCGTGAAGAGTTCTGATGCTTATTGATGATCTCACGCTCAAGCTGAAGTAATTCACGCTCAAGCGTGGCTTCCTTGCCTTCTCACGCTTGCTCCTCGCTTAGCCTCGCTCAGTTACGCTCAGGCGAGGCCTTAATATCCATTCCTCACGCTCAAGCGGCTCATTCCCACGCTTGAGCGTGAGAGGGGTCCTGATGCCTCTGTTTCCTTTAATTCATGCTGGCCATGCTTAATCCATGCTTAGGCTTCCATTTTTATCATTCCACGCTTAAGCTCCTAGTGTTCATGCTCAAGCGTGAGGGGTCCTGATGCTTTCCAACTTGTTCAAGCTTAAGCTTGCTTGCTCAAGCTTAAGCTTGGTTGTTCAAGCTTGAGCTTGCTGTCTTCAAATGCTCCCGATCACGCTTGAGCTTGCTCTTTCACGCTTGAGCTTGATGCTTTCACGCTTGAGCTTGATGCTTTCACGCTTGAGCTTGACGCTTTCACGCTTGAGCTTGATGCTTTCACACTTGAGCTTGATGCTTTCACGCTTGAGCTTGCTGCTTTCACGCTTGAGCTTGATGCTTTCACGCTTGAGCTTGATGCTTTCACGATTGAGCTTGATGCTTTCACGCTTAAGCTTGCCTGCTTCAAGCTTAAGCTTGATTTTTCACGCTTAAGCTTGCTTGCTCCAAGCTTAAGCTTGATTTTTCACGCTTAAGCTTGCTTACTCAAGCTTAAGCTTGCCCTGCTTTCCTGTTGAATTTCCTGCAACTTTCCAAGAGTTTTAACACAATATTTCTTTTATACACCTATCCATCACTACTTAAAAGATTCATGCTCACTTCCTTCAATAATTCATCAATTTAGCTCAAGTTCTTTACAAAATTAATTCGAATGAGTCATGAAATCAATGCTTAATCAACACTTATCAATACAGTATCAAACTATTTGGTAACAAGAGAGGAGAGAGATTATAAATTCGGAAGGAAAATATACTAGTAAAAAAAGAAAAACAATTCATTCATCATAATTTATAAACAATTATTATATAATTTCTAATAAAATATAACTCAACTTTTGATATTTTAGATAATGCCCTTTGAGTATAGTTAACAGGTAAAAACATTCTTCTATATGTAATGAGTGCATTGCAAAAAAAAAACAATCATACTGATAATTTGACATTAGATTAAGTTTAACATAATCTTTATTCACAAAATCAAATTATCAGTATAAATATTACACATTTATGAAAACGCTGTGACTACCATACTAATTAATAGAAATAAGTAACTGAAAATGCTTTCAATAATATAAAATATTAATATATCACACTATTGACAAAAAGCTTTCCCTTCTTGTTAAAAGGTTACTTGCACTTATTGTACCTTAAAAGCTGGCAAAGGAGATGGGGTTTCGTTACGGCTCCTTTTGGGTGCTCCCTCATTCCCACTTTTCTTTCCCACACTACCTGACTCCCTCACTTCACATATATTCTGCAAAAATCATACATATAAATCAATTCAAATACTTTATACCACATTATATACAATTCAGCCCTAACATAAGATATGCTACCTATATACTTTTATCAATCCATTTTTTAACTTTATAATCATTCAAGATAATTTTGTCACCTATAGTAATTTTGTTCAGTCTAAGTCTAAATAAGTTATATCAAATCAAAAAATTTCATGTAAACATTATTAAAGTAGGTATTATGTCTTCCTAACAACATACTGATCTTAGCATTTGAGCTGAAGTCAAAACACAGTATAGTAAATTAAAATATATGTATACATCGACTTTATCAATGCATTTTACAACTTCATAATCATATATGTATATATGCTATGAAACATGTTGTGTATGTTTAGTGATAGTAGTAAATAGTAATGGTACCTTGGGCTGTACATCAAAATTTGGCGTAGAGAAATGGGGTTACAATGAGGGGAAGAAGCTGGACCGAACATCTTTGAAGTTTGCAGCCTCAGAGGCATTCCAAAAAGGTGCGTTGTTAGTGAAATGCAACTGGTTACTATTGGGTGATTGTTGTTTTGGAGGTGAAGCTCTCAAGAATTAAGGAACTTTGGACCAAGTAGAAGGCATCAACTCATGATGATGATTAGAGTTTAATCCATAGCTTGTTAGGTATGAAAAACTCATGGGGCGGTTCTCAAAGGAATTAGAAGCTGCTTGTTGTTGTTGTTGATTAGTGTCAGGTCCCAATAGTCCTTGTAATATTGAACTAGGGGTACCATATAAGGCAGAGGAATCAATCTGAAATTTAGTGGAGGGTAACCCTTGGCTTGTCACTGTACTGTCCCCAGAGCTATATTGAGGGCTAAACTGGTTTTGATCCAAAGAGAAACCCCTATTTAAAGGCTCTGCAGAAAACAACTTCTCTGGCCTCCATTGAACTTGTTGATGATGAGATAAACCCATCCCACTTTCTTGCTGAAAATTACTGGTTCTTGATGAACTCAAATTCTCTTGCAGCATCGACCTGAAACTGTTCTTTGTACCCTTCTCTCCTCGTCTATCACCATCAAACAAAAAGTCACAGTTTTGTACTTATGAACATTGATCAATCAAATAAATCAATTTATAATCAGTCTTCCCTACTATGTTAAATTGCAAAGTCATCAAAGAATAAAATGATAGGTAAAAGTTGTTAGAAAAAAAACATTTTTTTGGTGGGTTGTAAAATTTGTTTATGTGTGTGTATTTGACTCGAAATATATATAGTAAGAGTAGTTTAGTTTGCACTTACAACAAGGATGGTTGATTCCAATCCATGGGTTAGGAAGAAAGGCCTAAACCCATCATATGCAAGTTTGGGTCATTGGAAGAGTCAGAATCTGAAGGTTGAAGCTTGTTGTTATAGATTGAATTGAGCAGTGTCATGGAAAACCACAGAGGAAGAGTTATCCATGGAAGACCTTGGCTTGATGTCAACCATATTATCTGAAGAAGGTTGCCAAGTAAAGTTGTTGTTGGTGATGGCAGAGGAAGATGACTGTGATGCCCCACTTTCATACCTCACACTTCTTGCTGTTGTAGATTGTTAATAATGCTGTTGGGTTTTTTATGAATATAAGAACGCTGCTGGTTTTTAAAATGCTAATACTGGTTTTTAAAATGCTGGTGGTTTTTAAAATGCTACTATGTATAGGCTAATAGATAATAAGAGTATATATTTTTCTCTTTAAACCTGTACCAAGTATTGCAATAAGTTGGCAAAAATCCACCAAGTCTTGGAATCTACAAATTCAGAAAATTCTAGATTGCTAGATAAGATTCACTGTTTTTTTTAACTGAATGAAAGTTGGAAGTTCAATTATTTTGAAAAATGGAAAATTCTATATTGCTAGATAGTTTGCTTTGTGTGTCTCTCTTTGTTTAGTTTCCTTGCTACTTGTAACTGTCTAACGACTTCTTGGTTTGTCATGCAGAGAAACACACATCACGCGTGGTCTCTGATCGTATCTCTTCAGCTTCGTATTCATCGCTGACTTTTTTCCCTAGGTAATCCCCTAACGCTGACTTTCCCGATATGTGTATGCATGTCAATTATTGTTTGTTAGTAGAGAGCAAAGCTCATTAGGAATTGGTTTTGATGTGTTTATAATGTGTTTTATACATGTGTAATGTTGTTTGTTAGTGGAGAGCAGAGCTCATTAGGAATTGGTTTTGTGTGCTGATAACATGATTTTTTATGCATGTGTAATGTTGTTTGTTAGTGGAGAGCAGAGCTCATTAGGAATTGGTTTTGTGTGTTGATAACATGATTTAGGACTTAATACCTCTCAATATCACATACAATGCGTAGCATATATAATTATCAATACTGGGAAGTTTTCTGTATGTAACAGGCCGTTTCTAATTTTGGGAAATGTCTAGTTTACAGGGGAGACTCTGCCAAAATTTTGGCAGGCTCCCTTTCTTAGGGAACTTAAAAAATGAAACTCAACGTTAATAATGTAGGGTTTAGTCGTGTGTGTACCCATTAGATTCCCGTTCAAGTTTTAAAACAACCGGTCGATGTACCGTGTTGTGTTGGATCTTGAATTGTCCCGGTTGGACAGTTTGGGTATGAATTTGTAACCTGTAGGGCGTAACCCATCAATGTTGTATGTGGTCTATCTTGAGACGTTGAATGAATGTTCATTTGAAATTTTGGCTATGGTATTTCGTATTGTCCCCATGGGTGCATGTCTGCGTGTGGTGTTTCATACTGTACGTATCTCTGTGTACTCGGGGACCAATGCGAAATGATGCCGAAATTTCACATGAACATCAATGACACAAGATAGACCACATACAACATCAATGGGTTACAGATGGTTGCATATTCATCCCGAATGGGATAGGGCCCAACCAATTTGCAACATCAAAGAGATAGAGAGTGATTCACAACCGATAGTCAAAAAAATTACAATAATTTAAAGTAACAGAAATCGTGCTTGTTAGATATTGTAAATGGAGGTACCGACAAATCGGCGATGGATGTACAACCGACTAGATCACAATCGGCGAGTGACTGAGGAGTTTATGATGGGGCTATTGGAGTTCATTCCGTTCGCTACGGCAAACACGCCTGGATTTGAAGTGACTCAGAAGATTCGTTGTCCGTGCTCAAGGTGCAAATGCATGAGTTTTGAATACGCGGATGATGTCATGTGCCACCTAACTGAGAAAGGGTTCATGGAAACATACCACTGCTGGTACAACCATGGTGAGCAGTTACCACGTAGACCATCACACGTAACTGTGCAACAGTCTTACTATGAGGTTGGAGGAAACAGGGATACGTACAACAACATAGAACAAATGGTGATGGATCATGTTGGACCCTCCACCGGGCGTTTGCTGGAACATAATGACCAAGCAAGTCATGGAGACTCTGACAATGTAGAGGAGGATCCTAATCCGGAGGTGAAGAGATTTTATGATTTGTTAGCGGCGGCTCAGACTCCATTGTGGGACGGGTGTAACAGTCACACTGAGTTATCCGCCTCCCTAACTGCTTTAAGCCTAAAGGCAGATTATAATCTTTCTGGAGGTTGTTTTAATAGGATGGTCAATCTGATGGGTTCCACCATGCCTAGTAATCATAGAATGCCAGCAAACCTGTACCATGCTAAGAAACAAGTGGCAAACTTGGGGTTGGGTTGTGTGAAGATAGAGTGTTGTGTTGGTGGATGTATGCTGTTCAGAAATAAGTTTGTAGACAAGAGTGTCACAAAATGTCTGCATTGTAATAAGGAACGCTACAAGACCGTTAAAAGGAGAAGGAAGGTAACCCGGACGGCCAGGAAGAAAATGTGGTACTTCCCTATAACACCGCGTCTTCAACGCCTGTATGCCTCATTGTCCACGGCAAAACACATACGTTGGCATGCTCTGAACCGAACACAAGAGGGGTTTCTTTGCCATCCTTCCGACGGGAAAGCATGGAAGTGTTTGGATGAGCTATATCCGGACTTTTCTGGCGAGCCGCGCAATGTAAGACTTGGCTTATGTACTGATGGGTTTAACCCGTTCGGTCAATACGAAAGAGCTTACTCTTGTTGGCCAGTCATCCTGACCCCATACAATCTGCCTCCTGATATGTGTATGAAGAGGGAGGTCATGTTTCTATCTATACTGGTTCCAGGACCCAAAAATCCAAAGGCGAACATAGACGTGTTTTTGCAACCGTTGGTTGAAGAGTTATCACAATTATGGGATGTCGGAGTAATGACATACGATGCGTCTTTGAAGAACAACTTTATGATGCGTGTTGTTTTGATGTGGACTATTAACGACTTCCCGGCCTATGGTATGCTTTCTGGATGGTCCACGTCTGGGAAGCTTGCTTTCCCTGTATGCATGGAACATACCGGGGGGGAATCACTCCCTGTTAGTGGCAAGACAAGTTTCTTTGATTGTCATAGAAAGTTTCTACCATTGGATCACCCGTTTAGGAGAAACAAAACCTCTTTTAAGAAGAACAAGGTTATTAATGAACCTCCACCCCGTAGGTTATCTGGTGCACGGGTTTGGCAGAGGGTCGAAGAGTATCCTTACATCTGGGACAAGAGTGTTAAGGAGTTTGCGGGTTACGGTAAGGAACACCACTGGGTGAAGCAGAGTGTCCTGTGGGATTTGCCATATTAGAAAGACTTATTGTTAAGACACAACATTGATGTCATGCACACTGAACGTAATGTTTTCATGAATATTTTTGACACTGTTATGGACATCAAAGGGAGAACAAAGGACAACGAGAAGAGTCGTCTAGACCTTCCGATTTGGTGTTCTAGGAAAGAGTTGGAGTTGAGGGATGCGGGACGTGGAAGAATGTTTAAACCCCATGCAAAATATGCTTTAACTAGACCACAACAGATTGCTGTGTGTATTTGGATGAATGGGTTGACCCTGCCTGACGGATTCGCTTCTAACTTGAGTAGATGTGTCGACGTGAAGGAGGGCAGGGTGTTTGGCATGAAAAGTCATGATTGCCATGTGTTTATGCAACAACTACTCCCGTACGTATTTCATGCCTTACCAAAGCCTATTTGGAAACCGTTGGTGGAGTTGAGTCACTTCTTTAAGGAGTTGACGGCTACTTCATTGACTGTGGAGAAACTTGTGAAGATGGAAGAAACTATCCCGGTATTGATTTGTAAGTTGGAGCAGATTTTCCCACCAAGTTTTTTTGACTCGATGGAGCATTTGCCTATCCATCTACCGTACGAGGCCTTGGTTGGTGGCCTGGTGCAGTATCGTTGGATGTATCCATTCAAAAGGTGAACGCCAGAACTCTTTAATTTCCTTGCAAACACTTCTTATAATAGTATTTTCTAACTTAACACTATCTTGTTAATGATGTTGAAGATTCTTACGCTCCTTAAAAGATAAAGTGTCGAACAAAGCCTGCGTTGAAGCATCAATTTGTGAGACATACTTAGTCAAAGAAATGACAACCTTTGCTTCTTTCTATTTTCCGACGGAGATAGAAACTAGAATGAGTATAATTCCCCGCAATCTTGGGGTAGCCAGCCGCACAGGGTTTGCTGAACAAACATCGATTTTCAACTATCCTGGTCACCCGGGGGGCAGGCTCACAAAATGTTATATTGATGAGAAGATCGAAAGGCGGCTCACTTGTACATTCTTCTAAATTGCCCAGAAGTGGAACCCTTTATTGAGTAAGTCATAGAAGTTATATGTTACATTCTAAACGTAGCTTTTATAGTATCTAAATCTGTTTCCTTTGAATAGCTTATACACAGATATGCTAAAACTTGAGCAAAATGATTTAACTGATGACCAAATTCATAGTGAGGTGTCATCCAAGTTCGTTGGTTGGTTCGCGCAACACGTAAGACCCGTTTACCAAGTGTTTTTTTATCTTTGCTTCTAACTCCCGATATCTAACGATGACCTACTTGTTATGTTGTACATAGATACAAGACCCAAACAACCATATTGAAGATTTTTTACTCCAAGCCCTTTCTTGGGGCCGGTGAAAACTGTTAAAAAATGGCCTTTTTACTACGTAAATGGCTACAAGTTTAATATTCTTCAATGGAGTGAAGGGATGCGCACCCATAACTACGGGGTTTGTGTTAAAGGCACCGCCGAACAGTTTGAAGAAGACTTTTATGGAGTGCTGACGGAGATTGTTGAAGTTTCGTTCTCTGGACGACTAAGAAGAGATATTGTTCTATTCAAATGTGATTGGTTCGACAATACAATCGGTGTTGGAACAAAGGTTGACAACAACTACGGCTTAGTTGAGGTCAAGAAGAATGGTAGGTATAAAGGGTTTGATCCCTTCATTTTTGCCCAACAAGCTGAGCAGGTTTTTACACCGACTTCCCGGGAGGACATCGGGACTGGTATGCAGTAATCAAGGCCAAGGCCCGAAGTCAGATCACTGACAATGTCTCCGAGGAGGTCGATGACACTTATCAGCTTGCACCACACGAGCTCAACGATGCCAATTTATTGTTCAACATTGATCCAGTCATAATGGATGAGACACTCACCACTACGGGGGGTGAACATATTGACAAAGACCTTGTCTCTCGATCAAAACGGTCTAGGGCTGATTTGGATACTGATGAACTTGTTCAAACAGATAACCACAGTGACACTGACACTGAGGGGGAATTTGAAACTGAAACAGACACAGAGTATGTAGTTGTTAAACATATATACATAGGTTTATATATATCCTGAGACTAACCTTTCTTTTCATGATTTTATCCATAGATGACGGGACGTCGACTGCCCTTCAGTAGGGGTAGTGGGTCCAGGACCCCGACATCCCGGCTGGGGACTCCCACCCCAGGACAGGAGACCACTCCATCACCACCACAGCGGACCACTCCATCACCACTGCAGCAGAGCACTCCATCACCACCACCACAGCAGACCACTCCAGAGCAGACTCCTGGAGTTGGTGGCTTGGAGGACCATGGCCATCAGGCCACCCCACCTCCGGCATCCCCTCTGCCCATGTTGGTACCCGTGCCAGCCGGAGACGAGTAAGTGACTAAACCTCAAATACTTTTATGTTATTTGTATGGTACTTTATATTAAACTTTAGTGGAAAGACTTGTTGGTTTATTGGATGTTACTTTAATTAGTACTTGTATAGATTGAATTGTACTGGGCACTCTTCTGTTTGTAACAGGGTAACTATTTAAACTTGGAAATGTTACATTTACAGGGGAGACTCTGCCGAAATTTTGGGAGTCTCCCTAGATTGTCCACTGTTATTCTCCTGATATAATTGTTGTCATTACAGCTTTGTTGATAGTAGTCACACTACCAAAGCGATTACTAAGGTATTAAAGGCCCAGTGGGATGGTCCATATATATCTTGGACAGATGCTGGGAAGGTTGTCCAAGATAGGTAGTTTGACACCTTCTCGGTAAGTTCCTAGCTTATTTGTTGTGACTTGATTTGTAAAATAGACCTCTTATTAATTTTGATTTCTCATTTCATTTTACAGCGTGATTACCAGTGGGTGGAGGGTATGATTGATGAGAGTAGGAAGGTCTTTGCCACAAAGACCTCCAAAATCATCAAGAGTACCCTTTGGAAGGTGAGGGACAAGGGTGAGCGCCCTCGTTGGATCCCGGAGGACCATTGGGACGGGATGGTCCAGAAGTGGGGCGGTATCCCGTTCCAGCAGGCGAGTGCTCGGAACAGGGCCAACAGAGCCGCCGATGCTGCAGCCTCAGTTTACACTGGGGGTAGCATTTCAACCCTCGAGCACAAGAAAAGATTTGTAAGTATATTTATGTTAAACATTTCTATTATGATTCGTCTGACATGTTTACAAATAATAATCTCAATGTTTTTTGTCCACCACAGGAGCTGAGGGAGCACCGGGAGCCTTCTTTGTTTGAGGTCATGCAAATGACCAAGAAGAACAAAGCCGGTGCATGGGTAAACCAGAAGACTATGGATCTAGCGGTATTTACTTTTAACTGACACATGCTTATAATTTATAAATCAGCTTACTAATCCTATCATTGTTTTTGAATTTACAGGAGGCGTATCAGGCCAGGAGGGCCGAGAAGGAGGCGGACCTGGTGGCTTCCACTCCTGAAGGAGAGGTTCCTCCCACCCTATCTTGTTCTGACGACAACGCCATCTATATGGAGGCTGTTGGCGGTGTGAACAAGAAAGGGAGGGTATTTGGATTGGGTGGCGTCGGCACGCAACTGGCAAAAAAGGGGAAGACCCCTTCCTCTTCGTCTTCCTCTGGTCTTCCGACTGAGGTCGTTCAGGTAATTCAAAACCTGAACGATGAGCTACAGGAGGAGCGACGTCAGAGGCAGTTGTTGTTGGAGCGGGCCGAGGCGGACCAGCGGGCTGAGGCGGACCGACGGCGGGCCAAGGAGCAGCACGCCGAGACTCGTCGGCAACTTCCTCAGCAGCAGGAGCTACTGATGCAGTTGATGGCGAGGCTACCTTCCCCCACTTCCCAGGCGCCCCCACCACCACCCCAGGATCCCCCACCACCATGATTGTATTTTTATTATTTATACACATTGTATATTTGATTTATAGTTTTTATATTATATTTCATTCAGTATTTATTTTGTCATTCTTCATTTATTATGTCAATATTTATTGGTAATTAAATTCAAATCAAAAAGTCATATTGTAACTATCATTAATAATTCAACCTATTTGATAAATAAATTTAACCCATTATTTTGTTTTTAATAATAACTTAATATTTTAAAAAAATTATTTGGAAATGCAATTATAAAATTTTATCAGCCAATACAAAATACAAAATATTAATACATTTTTAAAGTTAAATTAACAAAACCAGTAAATATTTAACCAATTTTTTAAAAATTAAAAAATTCCATTTAGCGACGGAATGAGACGGTCGCTATAACATATAAACAGCGACGGACATCAGTAGTCGCTGAATGGCTACTACAGCGACGGAAGAATACGGTCGCTGGTAGGTGACTACCCATTGCGACGGAATTCTACGGTCGCTGGTAGACTACAACTAGCGACGGAGCTTGTGGTCGCTGTATGACTAACCGTAGCGACGGACATCTACGGTCGCTAGTAGACTACAACTAGCGACGGCTCTTGTGGTCGCTGTATTACTAACCACAGCGACGGTAAACTGCCGTCGCCACTAGCGACGGAGTTTTGAGGTCGCTGTATGGTCACAGTTAGCGACGGCTGAAGTTAGTGAAGCAGAGACCATTTTAGCGACGGTATTATGCCGTCGGCATTTTAGCGACGACTATTTTAAGGTCGCTGATCTATTTTCGACGAAGGTTTTAGCGACGGATAGTTTCCCGTCTAAAATGTCGTCGCTAAGGTTTGTAGCGACGGTCTTGGCACGGATTAGTGACTAACTTATTCCGTCGCTAACAGGTATTTTTTTTAGTAGTGAGAGTTTGATTAGTATACATTGTTAGTGTAAAAAATTTTACATTGTCAATAAATTAGAATTTATTTTAAATATATCTTTTAAAGTAATTATTATAGAAATCAAGGTGATTCCTTACATGATAATTTATGATTGCATGTAAGTGTGATAAAAAAATTACATTAACAGTGTTTAATTAAAAAAATTACACTGACAATGTATTTAAATTAAATAGTAAAGAAAATCGTTCTTTTTTGAATCATGTTAAAAACAAACTAAACTCTCCATATAATGTTGTTGTTCAATCATGTAAGGCATTGTTTTCCAAATCTCAACATATTTATAAGTTTATTTAAAAGCAAAGGTCAAAAGAGATCAAGGAGAATCGTTTAAGACTCAATAAGCTTCCATTGATTGTCTTAAATCATTAACTTTTCAAGCTTATGCATTTAGAAGACATGATGAAAGTACTTCCCTAAATAATAGAGGAAACTCTACTGAGATGCTCAAATTATTAGGATTTTACAATAATAAAGTGCAAACAGTTGTCTTGGAGAATACTTCTCAAATTGCTAAATATACATCCAATGATGTTCAAAAGGAGATTTTCAATATTTTGGCAATTATGGTGAGAAATTAAATTAGAAAGGAAATAAAAAATGGTAAATTTTGTATCATTATTGATAAAACTCAAGATGAGTCAAAGAAAGAAGAAATGGCTAGGTATGGCAACGGGGCGGGTTAGAAGCGGGTTCTCTAAGTTCAGTTGGAGCTTAGAATTTCATATCTTGAGGTTTGGAATGTTTGTCATAGGTCTGTGTAAATGGGAGATTTAGGTGTTACTTGTAAAAACGTTATGAAGCTTAAGTCAGTAATAAATTCAACACTAGAACATTATAGGTATTAAATGTTGTATATTATGTGTTATTGCATGCAGGTATTTATAGACATGTTCTATAAGAGGACAAACTTTGCTGTGAAATTTGTTACTACTAGCCCACTTAGTATGGAAATACTGTCATGCTTAGTCTTTTTCTACCACACTCTCATAGTCTTTTGCTCTGGTATGTACTCATAATCCCAAGTTCTTCAAAACGGTCATAATACCTGGGTATAAGAAGTTTGGATTTCATATTTATGGTTCTTTTGTTGTTGGTGTCGTTTTATTGAATTAGTACCAGTGTCTTATCTTTAAAATGCTACATTGATTAAGTTCATAAACTCTAAATTTATTTTATTTTTATATCCTTTTATATTTAACAATTAGTTCTATTAAATACTTCAATGAGGTAGCTTATTAGTTTTTAATTTCTAGCTACTAACTTTTAACTTTTAACCAACTCATCAATTTTTAACTAACCTATCAATTAATTTTGTTAAATAAACTCACAATAATACCTATATCCCCAGTTACACAAATTTACAAGTGATATATGAACAGAAGATATATGATTTTTTGTAAACTCTTGTTCCTTCACATGCTACCACCATAATACAGAGGATACGGATAGGGATTGAAAGCGTATGTGAACAAAACCTTTTGATAAAAGTCCATAATCATTGTGTTATTACCATTCAGTTTCTACAGTGAGAAACTCCTCCGAAGGTGCCCTTAACATCTTATGATTTTCAAACTAACAGCTGCTTTTGTCTTTCGTAAATCTCAAGCACCTTGAGAATGAGTTCGATTCATACCTGACTATCATTGATACGATAAGTTCAGTATTAGCCACTCTAAGTAAATAGTTATATATACACACCTTAATTATTTGTATTTAGTGGTGTGGCAAAATGAATTTTAATGTAGAATGGATTTTAACAAGTAAAACATATAAGTATTTATTTATATAAACCAATAAATGATTCATAACATTAATTATTATACCTCCGTTATTTAAAAGTAGATTATTCACACACACGCACACACACATACACACATATTAAATGTTTTGGTATGCTATCGATGTGAGTTAGTCTAAGTGGTAGGGAACTTGATTTTACTTTAACAAGTTTTGAGTTTAAGATTTTTGATGTATTATTAATCTCTGACTCCGGATTAGGTCCGAAGGATAAACCCAAAAAAAAAATTTGATCCATACTTTTAAAAATTTCACCAGGTTATGTTTGGATTGATAACACATATAATAGAAACTAATAAAATTTTTTTAATAAGCAAAATATATTATTAAGATTATAAGAAGTACTCTAACCTGTAAGCAAAGTTACAGAAAATTTACAATGCAAAATGATTTTTTTTCCAGTGAGAGCTAACAAATTGATATAATAGATCCACAAAGGATGAGATGGATTGGAGTAGAAGTTTTTTTATTTTAATATGAAATGAAATAAAAAGACATTTCATCATTTATAAAACTATAGAATGAAATACATTTCAATTTTTAATTCATATATAATGCTTACTTAATCTTAATTGAATACTTATTTAAATGGTTAAGTGGTACATATAACTTAATTAAAGAGTTTAGACCTATCCTACACACTCTAAATTGGAGGGGAGAAAAAGTTGAATTCAAGTAATGGAATGAAAATAATCAAGTTTTACTTTCATCTATTAAACTTTATCCATATTTTTTCAACCCATAATATAGCATCTCATCCTCTTTCATTCTATTGTATGTCACCAATCCAAATATACTATTAATTTTATTTAATATCTAAAGAAAGAATGAGTGATTTATAAATATTTTAGAAAAGATATATATGTAATGCACAAGGAAAGGTAATATTTCTTATACCAATGGCCTCGGTATTCTGGGAGCAATTTTTTGATTTATAATAAAATTTGAGATTTAAACTTCAAGTTAAACCATCCAATTTTACTTTTAGCAATGAATGTGAGAATCGAACATTAAAATAAAACTGAGTAAACCTTTTTATATTAGTTTTTTAAACTATAGTACGAGTTAAATATTTTAGTCTATAAAATTTTAAAAACAGTAAATCAGTCCTTTATTTTATAAAATACATTTAATTTAATCAATTTTATATAAAATAAAAAGTAAATTAAAAATAAATAAAACGAATAATTTTTTTTTCATTAAAGTATAAGGACTAAATCAATATTTTAAAATCTTGAAGATTAGAATACTTATATGTATATAACACTTTGATAACTAGTTTGAAGATTTTGATAACTAGTTTGAAGATTTATTCATTTTCAGATATTAGTGTACATGAATGAAAATGAGTCTAAAATCAGTTATGGGATAGGCATCTTAACTAGCCTATATATGTTCTGAAAATCCCTCGTGTCTTTCTCTCTAAATACATTACATGCATTATTGGTCATTAGATACTAAAAGTTGAAGTAGACAAAAACATAAAACCTTAAAGATAATAAATAATTCCCTTGAAGATCTCTTCTAGTAATTGACAAAATGCTTATTATCATTCTCACGTGCTTCAAAGGACAGGAACATATGTCTGTGCGCCTTGGAGACATTGCATATTTGCATGGTACAAATTTCAATAAGAACCATGGAAGTGTGTTTGTGTATTAGGATAAATACATTGTAATAGACACGACTTAACTTTATTTATTACAATCCCAAAAGAACTTTAAAGTAGGTAAGTTAAGCACTTAATCAGAAAATTGGCATTCAGGGACAAAGCCATGTGTGTACTACTCGAATCTTTAAAAGGGAAAATTATATAAAGGACTAGACAAGCTGAAGTGGGCACTTTGGATTCTCCTTCAGATATATACCCATTAAATTAAACTGAATATGTAATGCTATTTTCATTATTAATAATGCATCTAGGTTACAATTCTAATAAGTAATAAGTATTTGATTTATTTCTAAGCATATGGATGAGTTGACATGCGATTCAACTGTGATTTTGCGTTTTAACTCTTTCATATATATGTTATTACATCAAAATTCAATAAATTAAAAAATATTATCGTTTATAATAATTTTAATCAGTCAAAACCTAACAAGACCGTGCCTATAAAATTTAAACGCCTTGCCTAAATTATTAAAGGGACCAATATAATATAAATAATAGTAATTTTTTACATTATTTTCTAGTTTTTTAGTTGCAAATTTTTTTTAAAATTTTATAATCAAGTAATTTTAATGTTTAAGTCTCAATAATTTAATCTATTTAATCTATTGTAATATAGCTCAGCTAATTATGAGATTTATGTAATTTAAATTTTGAAATACTTCTTTCAATAACGACTTACATGTATTGTCCATAATATTTTATAAGTAACACATTAAAAAGCGTATATCAATTCTTCAATAACAACACAATAACCTTAAAAAAGCAAGACTAATCAACCAAAAGAAATTTGGGCCGAAGACAATTACCCATGCCTTTCAATGGCTCCGAAAGTTAGATACAATGTATGTATAAGAAATTAATAAAAAATATTAATAATTAAATTTTATAATTGTGTTAGAATTTTAGTGGTACACTCCCGACAAAATCTTTAGTTTAAGACTTTTTTTCCTTTTTCTTTTATGAATTTCATATGTTAGTTAATTTCTTTTGTTGGTTTAATAAATTTATAAGCATTTGAGTTTTAATATCATGTTAAAACTTTAATAATTCAAAAATTTAATATGTTTAGAGGAGTGAAAATGTATCTACTAAATGAGAGACATTTAACTTATAAAGTCTCAAGATATTAAGAGTAGTTTTCTAAACATTTATAAATTCTTTAGTTCTTTCTATTTTATTTAATGTAAGACTTTTTAATACCTAAACCCTTAAAATTAAAATATTAAATATATATAGGTTAGGTGAATTTTTTTAAAAGAAATTTCGTAAATTTTTGAAGTAAATGATCTAATGTATATAATTTGAGATAGGAAAATGTTATCCAAGTGGATCAACCGCTTAATGTGGAACTCTCCACGTGAGATAGTCATGTTTGGTGTCATATGTTGAAAATATTTATAAACATAAAACATGGATCAGAAAATGCACTTGCGATCAATATCTTAATTAAGGGACTTCTAATGATCTTCACATGGCAAGTATGATTTCTTGCCTTCCTAATTAAGTTCTCAATCCTGACATCATTGTCTTGCACGTCTCCCATGTATTACATTCATGTTCTTCTTTATTTATATTTCTTCGTAAATCTTAATCCTATGCTTTAAACCGCCGGAAATACATATTTCATTATAATTAATATGTTACTCGATTTTTGTTTTAATATTCATGATTTTTATTGGTTATTAGGAAAAAAAACTAAAATAATATTTTGTAGTTATAATCACCTTTTGTTATCTCATTTTATCTACCTTAATAATAATGACCGATTCTCTCATTGGTAGACTTGAAAATGAGACAAGTGACTCATGATTTTAGAACCATTTTTTACTTAAAATGATGATCAAACACCCATACTTAATTAAAATAGCATTAATTGTGAAAGTGGCTCCTCTCTAATTAAATGACAATAAAGTGGTTTGAATTAAACGTAAAAAGTTTCAAATAAAATAAAAAGATTGTCTTAAAAATTAAAGGTAGGAAAGAAACGAAGTAGTTTTTCAAGGGAAAAAAAATTTGATAATATTTTTGAGTTAGCACAATAGAGATTATAGGCTTGGTTACAAGCAATGAACATTTTATGTATCCTATATTTTGTTGGCTCTAGGATTCAATGACTTGCGTTGTATCAATTTGAGGTGATTCGTTTGCTATAAGAAATGTGGTTAATGAAAGTTTGGTGACAGAGGGATGTGATATAAGTTTATAGGCATAGAGTTATCTTTTATGTATTTGATGTTAGGTTATGTGTGTATGTGATTATGTGATGTTATAAACATTTTGTACTTGGCCGTTGTTTTAATAAATTTGTTTATTTGAATCTTAAAAAGAATATAGTTTTTAAGCATAAAAAATTTAAAACTGATCCATAATCTTGTAATTACTAGGTTTTTTATATGACACATAAAGAGTTGAATGTTAAACTACAAAGCAACTATATATATAGAGGAGAGGCCTAATCATTTATAATCTGTCTCAAAAGACATGAGAAGGAATCACTTTTACTATTAGTATTTTTTTATATCACATTTATCTTTTGTGTGAGGTAGTGTTATTGAAGTCGTGAATTTCCATATTATAGTAAGGTCAATTTTTTTAATAGATTTTTTTTTATCAAGAAGATTTAAACATTGAGACATTATTACTTAGATGGAATTAATATATATTATTTAAACCAAACATATGTTGGTTAATATAAATAATTTATATAATTTCTTAAAATTAAAATAATTAGAGGTTTTTTTTAGAAAATGAAACGACCCGACTTAAACAATAATTTCAGTTACAGATTCCTTCCCAGCCTCTCGTCCATTAGCCCTTCCCGCGTGATACCGGTCACCTCGTGACGTCTCGAGACTTAACTCTAGTTCCATCGGCTATCACGGGCTCTCACAGGATCTAGCCAAGAATCTGTAGCTGGAAATCATCTCATAGGGTTCCTGACCTTCCACGGGTCACCCTTTTCATATACATGCAGCCTTATGCATTTCTCAACAGCATCCATGCTTATCAAGTGCATTTCATGCAACCATTAGAATCATAACCGATTCAGCATAGCATTTGGATTCATTCAGAAATCCACATTTTCATCATATGCATCACATGCATTTTGTCATAGTAACTCATAACACAAGAATCGGTATAACAATATTACAGTACATGCACTCGGCATTCTCAATGAAGTCAACATGCATTTCAACACAACATTCCAAATAGGAATCAGCATATCAAACCCACATCTCATGCATTCGGCAATCATAATGGCATTCACATATACATGCATTCACTCGGAATTCTCAGAAATATCAACATGCACTCATGGACGGAATCATCACAACATAGACAGATCACAGCTATCACAAACCCGGGCGTTTCATGCACTATTGCTCAATCACAACGCATCAATCAGCACAAATCAAACATAACACAACACATTAGAATAAATTCACCCGGAACCCGTCCATAAACCATGCATTTGAAATGTAAAGCGCCCCCTACCTGGAATGAAGATTCCAGAAGCTCCATGAGCTTACAGCACCGACCGATCGTCCATCGGTCACTCGTTCTCAACAGAACGACCCAGCTTCCAGTCGTTCAGCACAGCACCCTGCTCCCAGCTTGGAAGAACCAGAAGTTGTTTCCTTGAGCTAACAATGCCGACCAATCGTCCTTCAACCGCTCCCTCCAGATCACATAACCTCTGGGTTCAGACGCTGGACTCAGCACTCAGCTTGGGGAACCCAAAGCTGTTTCCACACCCTCGAACAGTCTGATCTTGCCAACAGTGGAGGGGTCCCGCCTCAGGATATCACAACGTCATTGAGTTGGATAAAGGAGAAGACGGAGATGAATGAGGAGGACACAAAGGAACAGCAGGAAAGGAGACTGGTTGCATGCACAGAGGGAAATGCACAACTCCCACTCTCTCTGGCTCGACAAGGAAGAAGAAAAAGAAACTTGGAAGAAGTACAGGACAACGTCACTATATCCTCGAAGGGGAAGAAGCTCCCAATTCTCTCGATCCTCTCCAACTTAACGCAAAATGAATGATGTGAAGAGAGAGACCAGACCCCTTTTATACCATCAGGGGCACATGCGTCATTTCCTGGCATTATTATTATTATTCTGCCATTAGCTTAATCAACCAATAATCTTAATTCTGCAATTAACCTTACTCGGTAATTAATTCAAAAAGAACCAGGATGTTACAATTCTCTCCCCCTTAAAGAATTTCATCCTCGAAATTTGAACATATACCTACCTCAACAAAACGACTCAGAATATTGCTTCCATGCCACTCTAAATAATTGCACCTCTTTGCTTCTCCAGCATTCACTGACCGCTTCACAATTCCAATCGGCATAGCTTCGCTTCTCAAGCGGTTTACCGACCGCTCCACGATTCCAGTCAGCATAGTCACTAAGGTCAGATCTTACCTGCTCACAACCCCTTCATAGAATCCAATATATTCGGGGTTCAATTCCCAACGTACAAGTTACCCCATTCAACTCTGCCAGTTCACCATAACTATGGGCACTTCCTAGTTCTTTAGCCGTTCGGCTTTATATTCTCAACGCCAATCGGTGTACTTCCACCGTCGGATCCTCCAATCCAAAGGAGTCACTCGGCACAATTAAGTATTCACACAGAGTATAGGCTCATCATTGTGTCACATGAGACACATTAAGGATGTTAATCAACGAGCTGGGAAGATCCAGTCGGTAAGCAGCATCACCGATTCTCTCTACTTCTCAATACTATATGACATATCTCGGATTAAGCCCTCGGCTCTTCAACATCCGACTACTAAATTTTCTTCTTCAAGCCGTGATATATCTCGTTAATACGGAGATGAACACTCAAAAGGGTTCCCATGTGCTTCAATTAGCACAGTTTGCCTGGGTTCATCCCTTACAGACACCACACTCGGTTCTCGAAACTTCAAATTTCTATCAACACCCTCAGCTAATTCCATGTCTACCCTTCAAGAATGTCACTCGGAAGCTTCTCATTCAAAAGTATTACTCGGGGTTGAAGACAATTCACTCCCGGAACTCCTTCCACTTACAAAAATTCACTCGAAATCCCAGTCTACTTCGTAGTCAAACCCGAGTTCAAACTCAGCAGTTCACAACATCGACTTGACCTCTCGGAATTATTCATCCATAAACACACTCCTTCGGAGTTAGTTCTTCACTGTCCAGATGCATTCATTCTAGAAAAGGTTAATCGGTGGAACATCCCACGGACTTAAGGAATTTCACACTTGATGCTCTACCACTTGGAACCGTCTCACCCGGTACCATTCCACTCGGAAGTGTCACACTCCGAGACACTTCACCAAGGGTCACACGACTCGGAAGTACTATACTCGTTCTTTATTCGAAAATTCTTCACCCTGAGAAGCAGATATTCAAATTCAAGCTTTTCTTATTCGACAGTACCACTCTCGGAATAACCCATTCAGAAACGTCTCACCCGGAGACTTCCACTCGGATTTTACCTTACGCACAAGTGTCACATTCGGACACAGCCCCCTTAATTTAGTAACGACTCTCTTAGTGATATTTCACTCGAAACATCATAGCTTCACTTCACTCAGGGGTTCTTTCTCCCAAAAAGATCCGACTCGAAATTACATTCCTTTTTCTTAGCTCGGAATCATCTCCACTTACTCATACTCGGAGACATACTATTCTTACTTGAGCGACTTCTCACTTCATTGTTTACTCCAGTTCAGAGTCCTGATCCTTCACTAAATCCACAGTATCACTTGGTTAGACCCATAAAACTTCCAATCTCAGTGACAGACTTGGGTCACACTTCTACCATCACCTTAGATGGACCGACAGTAACGCTATCTCTGGGCATAACGTGTCCCAAAATTGGACCTTGTCCGACCAAAAGCCATACTTTGATCACTTTAGCTAGTAATTGCTCCTCTCTCAGCACCAAGGTACAATGTGGAGATGTTCTTCATGCTCCTGGCATGACTCGGAAAAATTCTGAAAATCATCAATGAATACTCTCACAGACTGATCTAGGTAAGACTGGAGATATTGTTCGTACAACCATGAACACCGCCTGCACATCAACCACCTATCCAAAGTGGCCATAACAATCCTAAACGCCGTCCCATGGTCATCTAAAGCCTTAATCCGATTTAATAGTATTCCGACTGCAATTTGGTCTTAGAAAAATGGAATCACGCCACAACTGATCAACCAGATCATCAGCACTCGGTAGTGGGTATTATTCCCTATAGTTAACTTATCCAATCAGTGGCATTCAAAGCATAACCACTACCACCACCACTCTCCTTGGCCAGCAACATTGACCACCCTTGTTTGAAGGATCACCCTTCAATTCCGACAATCAACCATCACTTAATAGCCAATTCACACCGGAACAACCTCTGATTCTTTCGGAGGTAAGCACACCAGATTTAAAGTAAATTTTCTACTCTCATTCACTACGCCATCATTTATTACCCACTCAGCACAACTCCTATCTCTATCCAGAACGTCCAGATAGACTCAAACCATCTCCATTAGTAGCTACAGCCTCACCTGCCCGACCTATGAATTGCTGCATCCGACATATAGGATGACGTCTCATTCCCATAGGGTTACAACAATTACATAGAGTCATTGCAAAGGTGTACGCTGCCACAATACCTATGGTATGTTGAGTCATATCGGAACAAAATACTTTATATCCCAATCGCTCACACTGACCAGACTCACTCAATTAATACTAATTCACATGAAAATTAATGGCAACTCACATAATTCTATAAGCAACACATTTACATCAACATCATCATTATGCACCATCTAGGGTACATCACGCAACAACAATCATGAAATATCAGTTACCACTACTGTAAATTAGTACAATAACAATAGATTTCTGACCCTCACAGGTATCTACCTCGTCATTACACATAATCTAGTGTAAATCACACGATGATAATCATCGAATATCGGTCACCATCACCATAAAAGGTATAATCAACAATTGGCTTCCAGCCATCACCGAGTAATTATCTCCTCTTTAAATCTTATTCATCCCAACCATTGGCCAAACAGTCTAATAATCCCTGATTTCATCACTCGTCACTGGCCATCAATCACTTAAGCCTAGGTAATTCACTACGCCCACTTAGATATACAACTTGGATTACAATATAACTTCATTCACATAACAGGTTTCGGCATCGGTGAACCTTTTCACTGATCATAAACACAATACGCCAGTGAACGTACAATCATCATCACATTATTTCTATCATCACCATACTCAATACCAAGGTGTACCCGGAATTCAACATTGTTATTCCCTATCCATTCGGTATCACATTCGGTATTTGCATTTCCTCCTATAACGGTTCACGCCTCAACAATTTATTACACAATCACTTTACTCGGGCTCAACAATCCCTAAGGTTAATCAGATTATCAGACTCGGAAATTCCAGGGGTTACCCAGTACCCATTGTGGGACATTCCCACAACATCCAAATATCACCGAGCCTAGACCACCATAGGGTCTAGTTCCACAAGGTCTGACAGTATAGATCGTACTAAATCCAATCAGGGCTACTACACCTTATGGGTCATAATTCAATCAACTGTTCGCTCGGTTTTCAGCTACAAAATCGAGTCTAACCCAAATCCTCAGGTATCACATCACATCAATTTCCCACAACATCCAATCATACATGATCATGCCCAATCAATTGGGTCACCACACCTAGTGGCCTAACACCTAATCAATCATTCACTCGGTTCTCACACACCAAGGACCGAGACTCTACCCCAATCTAACATGTATCCAACTTCACATTTATTCACTTATCACAGACTCAGATTCCCAACTCAGGGAACTGTAACAAATTACTTACATCATATATCATATGGGGTTCTCGCGCCAACGGATATAGAACTCATCCCTTACAAATGGCACAACCGATCAGTTGAATTGGAAACACCACACTAGGGAATCCCTTCAATATTATTCATTCAATCAACTCAACATGTGAGTCCCATCTCGTTCAACAAGTATGCCTCGGCTATGAGCCACTAGTATGGCTTATACAAGAGACCGAACCAACTAATTCAGCTTCAATACACATGAAGGTCTCAACATCTATCATTCTATTTCCTCTCAGCCGACCCAGGCTTAAAGGCAATCTCTAAGCATTTTACGAACAACCAGACCAGGGTAGGAACAAGTCTTCTACCCCTAAAGCAACGTACCAATGATAGTACCTGTTGTCTCCAACCTCAAACAAACACATAGGTATATAGCCACACAGTTCATAATTAAGCATGTATCAAATTCAATAGAACATCACAAGCAATGATGACAACCGGTCATATTGCACACAACCGCCTACTCTCAGTAAGCATACCTTGGCCTTGGACCTTTTGAGTCCGCTCTGATACCAAAATGAAACGACCCGACTTAAACGATAATTTCAGTTACAGATTCCTTCCTAGCCTCTCGTCCATTAGCCCTTCCCGTGTGATACCGGTCACCTCGTGACGTCTCGAGACTTAACTCTAGCTCCATCGGCTATCACGGGCTCTCACAGGATCTAGCCAAGAATCTGTAGCTGGAAATCATCTCATAGGGTTCCTAACCTTCCACGGGTCACCTTTTTCATATACATGCAGCCTTATGCATTTCTCAACAGCATCCATGCTTATCAAGTGCATTTCATGCAACCATTAGAATCATAACCGATTCAGCACATCATTTGGATTCACTCGAAAATCCACATTTTCATCACATGCATCACATGCATTTTGTCATAGTAACTCATAACACACGAATCGGTATAACAATATTACAGTACATGCACTCGGCATTCTCAATGAAGTCAACATGCATTTCAACACAACATTCCAAATAGGAATCAACATATCAAACCCACATCTCATGCATTCGGCAATCATAATGGCATTCACATATACATGCATTCACTCGAAATTCTCAAAAATATCAACATGCACTCATGGACGGAATCGTCACAACATAGACAGATCACAGCTATCACAAACCCAGGCGTTTCATGCACTATTGCTCAATCACAACGCATCAATCAGCACAAATCAAACATAACACAACACATTAGAATAAATTCACTCGGAACCCGTCCATAAACCATGCATTTGAAATGTAAAGCGCCCCCTACCTGGAATGAAGATTCCAGAAGCTCCATGAGCTTACAGCACCGACCAATCGTCCATCGGTTACTCGTTCTCAACAGAACGACCCAACTTCCAGTCGTTCAGCACAGCACCCTGCTCCCAGCTTGGAAGAACCAGAAGCTGTTTCCTTGAGCTAACAATGCCGACCAATCGTCCTTCGACCGCTCCCTCCAGATCACACAACCTCTGGGTTCAGACGCTGGACTCAGCACTCAGCTTGGGGAACCCAAAGCTGTTTCCACACCCTCGAACAGTCTGATCTTGCCAACAGTGGAGGGGTCCCGCCTCAGGATATCACAACGTCGCTGAGTTGGATAAAGGAGAAGACGGAGACGAATGAGGAGGAGACGAAGGAACAACAGGGAAGGAGACTGGTTGCATGCACAGAGGGAAATGCACAACTCCCACTCTCTCTAGCTCGACAAGGAAGAAGAAGAAGAAACTTGGAAGAAGTACAGGACAGCGTCACTATATCCTCGAAGGGGAAGAAGCTCCCAATTCTCTCGATCCTCTCCAACTTAACGCAAAATGAATGATGTGAAGAGAGAGACCAGACCCCTTTTATACCATCAGGGGCACATGTGTCATTTCCTGGCATTATTATTATTATACCGCCATTAGCTTAATCAACCAATAATCTTAATTCTGCAATTAAGCTTACTCAGTAATTAATTCAAAAAGAACCAGGATGTTACAGAAAACTTACACAATAACACTTTAATTTGTATGACTCATATTTTCACTAGAAGTCTACGAGTTTTACAATATTAAAAAAGTATCTTTTTTTACTTTATACTTTCATATTACTTAAAAATAATCTAGAAATAACTTATTAAACAGGTTAATTTGTCTTGAAAATATTTATATGTATAATCAAGAGATTACGAGAGGTTTGATATATGGGAATATCATTTTTATGTACTAATTAAGAAAAATCAAGCTAATGATATAGATAACTCCGGAGTTAAGGGTGAAAAGTGTTGAGTAATTTGTGATAATTTATATATTTAAATAGAAATTATCTATCTGAATTCTTTATTTTATTAGGACTGACATACTACTCAACCAGTTGATATATAATTTAACCTCAGTTTATTTCTTGCATAAACATGAATAAAATTATGATTGCAGAGGAAGTGTACTCATCCGCGTCAATGGTTGTTCCAATATCTAAACAAGAGGAGGTAAATTTGAGTGATTGCTTAACCGTGTGCCACCACCAGATAAAAAACCAAAGAGAATCACTTTCTATCCTGAATTGAAGGGGAAATTAGCAAAGGAAAGCATATAAATAGAATGACAGACCGTTACTTTCGGTTAAAGCCTCCACATCATCACTCCAACACTGTCCTTAGCTTCTTCCCCTCACTTCCCAAAACCCTCCCAATCTCATAATAATAATCTCTCTGTGCACACACCACAACTACATCCCATTACACACAGTTAACGCTCAAGAAGTTGCGTTCCAACTACTCTTTTTATAGTTTATATAGTCTCTCTTTATCTATATTCTTCTTCTTCTTCTAATGCCCCCACCCTATATTACCTCACCTATCAATTTTCCTTTCCCATTCTTTCTTTCTTTCTTTTTCTTTCCTTTCTCTGTTTACTTTCTTCCCCTTCTTCAGTGACCAACTCATGCATGTCCCTCCAATGAAATGAACCACCTCATTTGCTGCATCATCATTCACCATGCCCTCCTAGCTACCTACTTCTACAAACTCCAGAACCCAGAGAGTTAGATATAGAGAGCCCAAAAAGATTCTCTTTTTCTTTTGGCTACACAACTTATGGCATCCATTGCCACCTTCTTCAACAAGTTCCTCTATCTCCTCTTCATCTTAATCCACCTTGGCTGCTTCATATTCTCTTCCGCCACCGCCGGAAAACAAGATAACCACCACGCGCCGCCGTCAAAGAAGCGAAAAATCTCACCTTTATCCCAACCCTCATCCCCTTCCCAACCCAAATTTAAAACCCACAAAGCCCTTTCCTCTTCTTGGCATTTCATCAAACACCTTTTCTCCACCAAGTCCTGCAAAACCGCCACCGCCACCCCTACTACTCATTCCTCCCCTCAATCCACCACCACCACCACAACCACCGTCTCCGCCACCGGAACCACCGCAAGAACCTCCCAGCAATCCCTCATTCCCTTAACACAGCCCGACCTGGTCTTCTCGGATCCTTCACGCAGAAAACCAACGGGGTCATGCACAGAATCCGACATCTCCACCGACAACAACCTCTTCTTCCCTCTCCGCAACGACATCTTCCCCTGCACCGCGTGCGGCGAGATCTTCCAGAAACCGCAATTCTTGGAACAGCACCAATCCACGAAACACGCGGTTTCGGATCTACCTGGATCCGACCCGGGTCACAACATCGTCCACATTATCTTCAAATCGGGTTGGCCCGAATCCAAACCCTTCCCGCAAATAACCAGAATCCTCAAGATCCACAACAGCCCCAAAATCCTCTCCAAGTTCGAGGAGTATCGCGAGACCGTAAAGGCCAAGGCGGCGCGTGCAGCCTCCACTCGCCGCCGTGACGAGCGCTGCATCGCCGACGGCAACGAGCTCATGCGCTTCCACTGCGCCACGTTCCTGTGCGAGTTGGGGCAAAACGGGGATTCCTCTATTTGTTCACAGCAATTCTGCAACATTTGTGGAATCATAAAATCAGGGTTTTCACCCAAGTTGGATGGGATTTCCACGTTGTCCACCAGCTGGCGGGCACACGTGTCGATACCCGATGACATGGAGCGTGAGTTCCGTTTCATGAACGTGAAACGAGCCATGCTTGTTTGCCGGGTTGTTGCGGGTCGGATTGGGTCGGATTTAGATTTAGATGATGCCGACAAAGAGGATGGGGGTTTTGATTCGGTGATGGCACGCGGTGAAAGTGGAGTCTACACCCGGCTTGATGAGGAGGAGCTTTTGGTGTTTAATCCTAGGGCTGTGCTTCCTTGCTTTGTGATTGTGTATAGTGTGTGATGATTGAATAATTACTATGATGAGGTTCATCCAACGGTCATGGTAATGGATTGTAATTTTAATTTGATTAAGTATTTTGTAGCTAAGATATGTGTTTTTTTTAATTTTTCTTTTTTTACATAATCCAGGCAATTGGACCATGGTGCACCAAAAAAAATGTGCATTAACATGACACTTCATATAGTATAGAAATTGAATGTGATGTTCAAGTGTGTGGGTGTGTTGATGGGGAATTCCTTAGAGTTGTGTGATTAGGATTGGCTTTTAGTTTTATGATTTTCTTTGATTTGCATTGTGTGTTATGGTAGCTGGATGGATGATCATCACATGTGCAATGTGCCAATCCTGTGATTTTGTTCCCCATTTGATAATAGGTAGTTTGTTAGGTTCGCTTATTTTGAGAAATGGTAGCTGACCTTTTACATATGTGGTAGTAATTTGGGGTGCCTTTGAATGTGAAGTTTATGAAAAATTCCAGCTTTTACTTGAGCTTGTTTCTATGTTCCAAGGAGCATATTTTAGAAGAGCAGTAGTATACAAGTTTTTCTTATTTTAATTGATGTTTCATACTTTCTTTCTTTCTTTTTGGATGATTCCAGATCAAGAGAAAAAAAGCGACTTTCAGACGGCACAAGATTCTTTAATTTCCCTGTTTCTAATTTGTAATGATTTGTTGGTTTCTTATTATAAGCAAAACACTATGGTTTGATTTGCTATCTCAACTAGTAGAACCAAGCTGCCTATAATTGGAACTTTGATTTTAATATATCATGCACGTGTTGGGGTTTTTTGTCCTGACTTCTAATTTCGTTGTTATAACTTATAAGAACATCTATGTTTGATTTGAATTCTCAGCTACTCACTTGATTGGAACGAAGCTAATCTTGATTTTGAAAAGCCAAATGGTTGGTTTTCTTGTTTTCCGGATGATAGAAAAAAGAATATGAATTTAATAAGAGTTTCAAAATTCAGGTGGGTCCACCGGTAAGCCCACTATGATAAAACGAGTGAATTTACTTTGTTTTCTTTTTGCTGCTAACACTAATGAGCTCTTAAATGTAAATATTTTTTACATTAAGAATTTAATAAACGATTATCTTTATTGATTTTTAAATTAAACTTTAGGTAAACCAACATAGTTAGTGTAGTGGTTTAGCATCTCATTACTTAAATATGTGGTTAGGTTCAACTTTGTTTCATGTGAATAAAGCAAATCATTTGGTCAGTAATCTACTGTTTAGTGTGTTAACTATTTAGATTTTTCACAAAAATATGACACAATATTAATAAATCAACAAAAATATTTGACTCTTTGTTAACCCAATGTCAAAGCATTAACTTTTTTAGCAATCCGTTTCAACAATTTTTCTTTTTTCTTTTTTTGGCTATATTGACTTTGACGATACCTAATATTAGCGTAAAAGTGGTATGAAAAGAGAGATAGGAAAACCATAAGAATTTTAAAGATGGATCCAAACTGAAAAAGAAATCATGAAAGAAAAATGAGAGAGGGTACATTAAAGGTGGCGGGGATAATGACTTGACATAGCAATGTAGGAAGGTAAAGGCTGAAGCAAGCAGTGAGACCACATCAATAAGGTAAACAATGGCAGAAACAGCCAAAGTCAATTATAGGGGTGACGAGAGTTAGCTGATACAAAATACGGTGTAAAACAAAATGTTAAAGGAAGGTGGTGGTGAAGGTAAATGGTTAATTTAGTGTCAATTAGAGGGGAAAATGGTGGTGGCCAACCAAACAAATGAAAAGGAAAAACCCACCTAATGTGGGAGGGAAGACTTCTATGGAGGAGAGGAAACCTTCCCTACATGAACTAGATAGAAGAAACGCCCAAATGAAAAGGGGAAAGCGACACTAGGGTTTACGGAGGGAATATGGCGTTCATCTTATCAGACAAATTGAGTTGTGTTTTGTAAAATTTGATAGAAAGAAGTTTGCAATGTAATGCATTGGCTTAATTATTGAACCCATTTTTCATTCCAATATGTAATCGAAGTATTCAAAGTACTACTAGCGAAGGAAGATATACCAAAAAAATGAAAGCAACAAGGATGACATATGAAGGCTCTACAACATTGTCACTCTCTTGAAAGTTGAAACTACAACCAACAAAATGAGCTGATCTAACTAGATTACTCCAAATTCGTCTGATAAATTGTAGTGTTTAACCTTTAAAATTTAAGCTCAAATTAAAGTCAGGCCTTTTTAGCCTGGTCTCAATGAGACTCGATATAGACCAAGTCGCTAAAATTGTATTATTATTGAGCTCGGACATTCTTTTTAAAGTCTGAATTAAATTAAAAAAATTTAGGCTTGACCCGTCATAACCTTACCAATATTTTGATAATTTACTTGAAACCCTAATTGTTCTCTGTCATTCCTTTTGTATGACTATTCAATTGTTGTTTGTCCGACTTCTTCTATAGGAGAAAGTCTCTTCCTTCAAGTAAGGTATTTTTTGTACCCAAATTTATGGGTTTCTTTATTTCCTTATAGAGAGTTTTATCATCTCCTATTAACAAAAAAATAAATAAATAATAGAGATACCAAACTTAAGTACTTCATAGTGTTGTGTTATTGTAACACTTACACAACATAATATATATACTTAGTAACTATTAATGCTATAATAACTTAAATTAATGAAATTGATATTCTACCCATAATTCAAGGGAAGGAACAAGAGGCTCCAATCTTAAGTCTAGTATAAACAAAGAATGATAAATTAGTGGTAACGGGCCCGAGGAAACATTTCTCTTATCTTTTAGTTTGTTTCATCATTCTTTCTCTTCTCATTCCACCGTCATTCTTTCTACATATCACCATCAGCGTCTATCATCTCTTTGTTACCGCCATTGTCCGCCAACGTTTTCATGCATACTTGTATCCAACATCGATAGAGTTGAGTTGAAAAAGTTTTATCAAATTGTTGTTTTGCGGGAGCAACTTAGATGAAGATATTTTGAGTTCTTAATGTATGACGGTGTATAGCTGCTAGTATATAAGATTATTCTCTTTATTAATTCATCTATCAATTTAAATTTTGAAGAAAAAAAAAGGCAAGGAAGATATATACACACTTGACAAAAATAAATAACTACAATTAATAAGGGAAAATATTATTTTTCATGATATGATGCACTAAATTCACCGTTATATAATTTTAAATATAAATTGGTTGTTTTTTTTTTATATATTTTAACTATTACATTTTTTATAAATTTATTTTTGTAATACTAAAATATTAAAATTTTATTATTTGTTCGTGGTCTCATGTTAAGTTTCAAAATTCGTTAAATGTTATCTTAATAAAAACTTTGTTGCATATAAGTTTTTTTTATATAACATTTTTTATATTTGAGTTAGATAAAATTATTACGAGTGTTAAGTTCTTTCCCCATTTTAACACAACTGTATTAAAACTTGAATCTGACGATATCAAATTACTTAAAACAATTATTATTTTTTGTAAGGATAATCCCTTGATAGTCTTTATCAACTTGTGATGATTTTAAAAAATTAAATAAGAACTAAACTTTCTTATTATTCAACATACAAATAAGCAACTAACTAAAATTCCATAAAATATAAATTAGTTTTTTACCTTAAACTAAACCACCCAAACTTTCTATTATAAAATGAATCTTAACTAGATATTTCTTATCAAAAGGTTATAAAAGGTCCTAATATTTTTGTTGACAATGAGTACATAACACACAAAACCCTAGAGAATTATCCTAGGCAAATCGGAGTTGTATTACTCAAAATGTCACTTGACTTATAGAACTTTTCTAGGTTACATTTATAACAGTGAAGGGGAAAGAGAGAGAAAGAGGGCCTTTGATCGAGACCCAAATGACGTGGGTGTAACCGTATCTTGTCAAGATCAAGGAGAATCAGAATCTCCTTTATTCTTGCCAAGAAAGAAGAGAGATGGGGCACACTTAGACCCCTTTGAACCCGGGGGGAACAGGAGCCTCCAACCATGAGTTTTAGGCGTAGAGTCGAGCCGAGTGACTAGATGTTGAGTCGAGGCGTTCCTCGGTTGTTCCGAGTGAAAGGATGCTTTAAGTGATGAGATGCTCCGAGTGAGAGGATATTCCAAGTGATGGGATGCTCCAAGTAAGTGGATGTTCCGAGTGTAGTAAGGAGGTTTCACTGGGGAACACATGTGGAATAAGGGATAGTTGTTGTTCCATTTCTCCACACAATGTCTGTCTAGCTATTTTTATAATGATGAGACGTTTTGTATCCTTAGGCCTTTAAATGCGTCCTTTGGGCTTAGGTGTATTGTTTCAAAAGTGGGAGGTTTCTTTGCCACGTGTTGAAAGCAGTTGTCCTTTGAAGGGTCATCGTGGCATCGTGGCGATAAAGGTGGTGAGATTGTTTCCTACCGTTAGATCTCCTACTTGGGGAGTTACTCTTTATATAGCCCAAACCCCTTTCATTTTCTTCCTTTGTCTCCGTGATTCCTTCTAACACCACTAAAAAAAAACCTGTTAGCGACGGAAGGAATTGGTCGCTAATCCATGGCATGACCGTCGCTAAAACCATTAGCGACGGCATCTCAGACGGGACAGAGGACGTCGCTAAAACCCTCGTCGAAAACACATCAGCGACCACATACATGCCGTCGCTACCATATTGACGGCGTAAGGCCGTCGCTAAAATCGTCTCTGCCCCAATAACTCCAGCCGTCGCTAAGTGTTGCCATACAGCGACCTCAAAACCCCGTCGCTACTAGCAGCCACCAGCGACCACCATACGCCGTCGCTATGGGTACTCATGTAGCAACCACGTGATCCGTCGCTGTGGGAAGCCATACAGCGACCACGATATTCCGTCGCTCTTTCTTACAATACAGCGACCAATGCGGTCCGTCGCTGTTTTTAACAACACAGCGACCACGATATTCCGTCGCTAGTGGTATTCATGTAGCGACGACACGATCCGTCGCTAGTGGTATTCATGTAGCGACGACAACATCCGTCGCTAGTGTTAATAATGCAGCGACGGTCCCCTACCGTCGCTAACTGGAATTTTTAAATTTTTTTAAAATTGGTTCAATATTGACTGGTTTTGTTAATTTAACTTTAAAAATGTATTAATATTTTGTATTTTGTATTGGTTGATAAAATTTTATAATTAAATTTAAATAATTTTTTTAAAATATAAAGTTATTATTAAAAATAAAAACAAAATAATAGATTAAATTTATTTATCAAATAGGTTGAATTATTAATGATAGGTACAATAAGGCTTTTTGATTTGAATTTAATTACCAATAAATATTGACATAATAAATGAAGAATGACAAAATAAATACTGAATGAAATATAACATAAAAACTATAAATCAAATATATACAATGTGTATAAATAATAAAAATACAATCATGGTGGTGGGGGATCCTGGGGTGGTGGTGGGGGCGCCTGGGAAGTGGGGGGAGGTAGCCTCGCCATCAACTGCATCAGTAGCTCTTGCTGCTGAGCAAGTTGCCGATGAGTCTCGGCGTGCTGCTCCTCGGCCCGCTGTCGGTCCGCCTCGGCTTTCTGTCGGTCCGCCTCGGCCTGCTCCAACAACAACTGCCTCTGACGTCGCTCCTCCTGTAGCTCATCGTTCAGGTTTTGAATTACCTGAACGACCTCAGTCGGAAGACCAGAGGAAGACGAAGAGGAAAGGGTCTTCCCCTTTTTCGCCAGCTGCGTGCCGACGCCACCCAATCCAAATACCCTCCCTTTCTTGTTCACACCGCCAACAGCCTCCATATAGATGGCGTTGTCATCAGAACAAGATAGGGTGGGAGGAACCTCCCCTTCAGGAGTGGAAGCCACCAGGTCCGCCTCCTTCTCGGCCCTCCTGGCCTGATACGCCTCCTGTAAATTCAAAAACAATAATAGGATTAGTAAGCTGATTTGTAAGTTATAAGTATGTGTCAGTTAAAAGTAAATACCGCTAGATCCGTAGTCTTCTGGTTTACCCATGCACCGGCTTTGTTCTTCTTGGTCATTTGCATGACCTCAAACAAAGAAGGCTCCCGGTGCTCCCTCAGCTCCTGTGGTGGACAAAAAATATTGAGATTATTATTTGTAAACATGTAAGACGAGTCATAATAGAAATGTTTAACATAAATATACTTACAAATCTTTTCTTGTGCTCGAGGGTTGAAATGCTACCCCCAGTGTAAACCGAGGCTGCAGCATCGGTGGCTCTGTTGGCCCTGTTCCGAGCACTCGCCTACTGGAACGGGACCCCGCCCCACTTCTGGACCATCCCATCCCAATGGTCCTCCGGGATCCAACGAGGGCGCTCACCCTTGTCCCTCACCTTCCAAAGGGTACTCTTGATGATTTTGGAGGTCTTTGTGTCAAAGACCTTCCTAATCTCATCAATCATACCCTCCGCCCACTGGTAATCACGCTGTAAAATGAAATGAGAAATCAAAATTAATAACAGGTCTATTTTAAAAATCAAGTCACAACAAATGAGCTAGGAACTTACCGAGAAGGTGTCAAACCACCTATCTTGCACAACCTTCCCAGCATCTGTCCAAGATATATATGGACCATCCCACTGGGCCTTCAAAACCTTAGTAATTGCTTTGGTAGTGCGACTACTATCAACAAAGCTGTAATGACAACAATTATGTTATGAGTAAAACAACACACAATCTAGGGAGACTCCCAAAATTTCGGCAGAGTCTCCCCTGTAAATGTAACATTTCCAAGTTTAAATAGTTACCCTGTTACAAACAGAAGAGTGCCCAGTACAATTCAATCTATACAAGTACTAATTAAAGTAACATCCAATAAACCAACAAGTCTTTTCATGAAAGTTTAATATAAAGTATCATACAAATAACATAAAAGTATTTGAGGTTTAGTCACTTACTCGTCTCCGGCCGGCACGGGCACCAACATGGGTAGAGGGGATGTCGGAGGTGGGGTGGCCTGATGGCCATGGTCCTCCAAGCCACCAACTCCAGGAATCTGCTGTGGGGAGGTCAGTCGGGGTGATGGGGTGGTCTGCTGTGGTGGTGGTGGTGGAGTGGTCTGCTGTGGTGGTGATGGTGGTGGTGATGGAGTGCTCTGCTGTAGTGGTGATGGAGTGGTCTCCTGTCCTCGGGTGGGAGTCCCCTGCCGGGATGTCAGGGTCCTGGACCCACCAACCCTACTGAAGGGCAGTCGACGTCCCGTCATCTGTGGATAAAATCATGAAAAGAAAGGTTAGTCTCAGGATATATATAAACCTATGTAACATTTTGTTTAACGACTACATACTCTGTGTCTGTTTCAGTTTCAAATTCCCCCTCAGTTTTAGTGTCACTGTAGTTATCTGTTTGAACAAGTTCATCAGTATCCAAATCAGCCCTAGACCATTTTGATCGAGAGACAAGGTCTTTGTCAATGTGTTCCCCCCCTCCCCCGTAGTGGCGAGTGTCTCATCCATTATGACTGGATCAATGTTGAACAACAAATTGGCATCGTTGAGCTCGTGTGGTGCAAGCTGATAAGCGTCATCGACCTCCTCGGAGACATTGTCAGTGATCTGACTTCGGGCCTTGGCCTTGATTACTGCATACCAGTCCCGATGTCCTCCCGGGAAGTCGGTGTAATAAACCTGCTCAGCTTGTTGGGCAAAAATGAAGGGATCAAACCCTTTATATCTAACATTCTTCTTGACCTCAACTAAGCCGTAGTTGTTGTCAACCTTTGTCCCAACACCGATTGTGTTGTCGAACCAATCACATTTGAATAGAACAATCTCTCTTCTTAGTCGTCCAGAGAACGAAACTTCAACAATCTCCGTCAGCACTCCATAAAAGTCTTCTTCCAACTGTCCGGCGGTGCCTTTAACACAAACCCCGTAGTTATGGGTGCGCATCCCTTCACTCTATTGAAGAATATTAAACTTGTAGCCATTTACGTAGTAAATAGGCCATTTTTTAACAGTTTTCACCGGCCCCCAAGAAAGGGCTTGGAGTAAAGAATCTTCAATATGGTTGTTAGGGTCTTGTATCTATGTACAACATAAGAAGTAGGTCATCGTTAGATAACGGGAGTTAGAATAAAATAGGCTTAAAAACACTTGGTATACGGGTCTTACGTGTTGCGCGAACCAACCAACGAACTTGGATGACACCTCACTATGAATTTGGTCATCAGTTAAATCATTTTGCTCAAGTTTTAGCATATCTGTGTATAAGCTATTCAAAGGAAACAAATTTAGATACTATAAAAGCTACGTTAAGAATGTATAATATAACTTCTATGACTTACTCAATAAAGGGTTCCACTTCTGGGCAATTTAGAAGAATGTACAAGTGAGCCGTCTTTCGATCTTTCTCATCAATGTAACATTTTGTGAGCCTGCCCCCCGGGTGACCAGGATAGTTGAAAATCGATGTTTGTTCATCAAACCCTGTGCGGCTGGCTACCCCAAGATTGCGGGGAATTCTACTCATTCTAGTTTCTATCTCCGTCGGAAAATAGAAAGAAGCAAAGGTTGTCATTTCTTCGACTAAGTATGCCTCACAAATTGATGCTTCAACGCAGGCTTTGTTCGACACTTTATCTTTTAAAGAGCGTAAGAATCTTCAACATCATTAACAAGATAGTGTTAAGTTAGAAAATACTATTATAAGAAGTCTTTGTAAGGAAATTAAAGAGTTCACCAAGCATTCACCTTTCGAATGGATACATCCAACGATACTGCACTGGGCCACCAACCAAGGCCTCATACGGTAGATGGATAGGAAAATGCTCCATGGAGTCAAAAAAACTTGGTGGGAAAATCTGCTCCAACTTACAAATCAATACCGGGATAGTTTCTTCCATCTTCACAAGTTTCTCCACAGTCAACGAAGTAGCCGTCAACTCCTTAAAGAAGTGACTCAACTCCACTAACGATTTCCAAATAGGCTTCGGTAAGGCATGAAACGCGTACGGGAGTAGTTGTTGCATAAACACATGGCAATCATGACTTTTCATGCCAAACACCTTGCCCTCCTTCACGTCGACACATCTACTCAAGTTAGAAGCGAATCCGTCAGGCAGGGTCAACCCATTCATCCAAATACACACAGCAATCTGTTGTGGTCTAGTTAAAGCATATTTTGCATGGGGTTTAAACATTCTTCCACGTCCCGCATCCCTCAACTCCAACTCCTTCCTGGAACACCAAATCGGAAGGTCTAGATGACTCTTCTCGTTGTCCTTTGTTCTCCCTTTGATGTCCATAACAGTGTCAAAAATATTCATGAAAATATTACGTTCAGTGTGCATGACATCAATGTTGTGTCTTAACAACAAGTCTTTCCAATATGGCAAATCCCACAAGACACTCTGCTTCACCCAGTGGTGTTCCTTACCGTAACCCGCAAACTCCTTAACACTCTTGTCCCAGATGTAAGGATACTCTTCAACCCTCTGCCAAACCCGTGCACCAGATAACCTACGGGGTGGAGGTTCATTAACAACCTTGTTCTTCTTAAAAGCGGTTTTATTCCTCCTAAACGGGTGATCCAACGGTAGAAACTTTCTATGACAGTCAAAGAAACTTGTCTTGCCACTAACAGGGAGTGATTCCCCCCCGGTATGTTCCATGCATACAGGGCAAGCAAGCTTCCCAGACGTGGACCATCCAGAAAGCATACCATAGGCCGGGAAGTCGTTAATAGTCCACATCAAAACGACACGCATCATAAAGTTGTTCTTCAAAGACGCATCGTATGTCATTACCCCGACATCCCATAATTGTGATAACTCTTCAACCAACGGTTGCAAAAACACGTCTATGTTCGCCTTTGGATTTTTGGGTCCTGGAACCAGTATAGATAGAAACATGACCTCCCTCTTCATACACATATCAGGAGGTAGATTGTATGGGGTCAGGATGACTGGCCAACAAGAGTAAGCCCTTCCGTATTGACCGAAAGGGTTAAACCCATCAGTACATAAGCCAAGTCTTACATTGCGCGGCTCGCCAGCAAAATCCGGATATAGCTCATCCAAACACTTCCATGCTTTCCCGTCGGAAGAATGGCAAAGAAACCCCTCTTGTGTTCGGTTCAGAGCATGCCAACGTATGTGTTTTGCCGTGGACAATGAGGCATACAGGCGTTGAAGACGCGGTGTTATAGGGAAGTACCACATTTTCTTCCTGGCCGTCCGGGTTACCTTCCCTCTCCTTTTAACGGTCTAGTAGCGTTCCTCATTACAATGCAGACATTTTGTGACACTCTTGTCTGCAAACTCATTTCTGAACAGCATACATCCACCAACACAACACTCTATCTTCACACAACCCAACCCCAAGTTTGCCACTTATTTCTTAGCACGGTACAGGTTTGTTGGCATTCTGTGATTACTAGGCATGGTGGAACCCATCAGATTGACCATCCTATCAAAACAACCTCCAGAAAGATTATAATCTGCCTTTAGGGTTTAGGGTTTAGGGTTTTACGTCCAGGCGTGTTTGCCGTAGCGAACGGAATGAACTCCAATAGCCCCATCCTAAACTCCTCAGTCACTCGCCAATTGCGATCTAGTCGGTTGTACATCCATCGCCGATTTGCCGGTACCTCCATTTATAATATCTAACAAGCACGATTGCTGTTACCTTACACGTTTAAATTTTTATAATATCTATCGGTTGTGAATCACTCTATCTCTTTGATGTTGCAAATTGGTGGGGCCTTATCCCATTCGGGATGAATATGCAACCATCCATAACCCATCCCATAATTGTATGTGGTCTATCTTGAGTTGAATGAATGTTCATTTGAAATTTCGGCAGCATTTCGCATCGGTCCCCGAGTACACAGAGATACGTACGGTATGAAACACCACACGCAGACATGCACCCTGGGGACAATACGAAATACCATAACCGAAATTTCAAATGAACATTCATTCAACTTCTTAAGATAGACCACATACAACATTGATGGGTTACGCCCTACAAGTTACAAATTCATACCAAACTGTCCAACCGGGACAATTCAAGATCCAACACAACACGGTACATCAACCAGTTGTTTTGAAACTTGAACAGGAATCTAATGGGTATACACACGACTAAACCCTACATTATTAAATCATGAGTGTTATTTTTTAAGTTCCTTAAGAAAGGGAGCCTGTCAAAATTTTGGCAGAGTCTCCCCTATAAACTAGACATTTCCCAAATTTATGAATGACCTGTTACATACAGAAAACTTCCCAGTATAGATAAATAAACATACCATACGCATTGTATATGATATTCAGAGTTATGAACACCAAATCATGTTATCACTACATAAAACCAATGCCTAATGAGCTCTGCTCTCCACTAACAAACAACATTACACATGTATAAAGAATCATGTTATCAGCACACAAAACCAATGCCTAATGAGCTCTGCTCTCCACTAACAAACAAACATTACACATGCATCTTCAAATCATGTTATCAGCACACAAAACCAATACCTAATGAGCTCTGCTCTCCACTAACAAACAAAATTACATATGCATATAAAATCATGTTATCAGCACACAAAACCAATGCCTAATAAGCCCTGCTCTCCACTAACAAACAACAATCCACATGCATACACATAACGAGCAAGTCAGTGTTAGGGGATTACCTCGAGGAAAAAAGTGAGCGAAGAATATGAGGCTGTCGACAAACGATCACAGCCCACGCGTAACGTGTGCTAGCCTGCATGACAAACCAATAACTGGTTGGATAGTTAAGAGTAGCAAGGAAACTAAACAAACAGAGACACATAAAGCAGATTATAGATTAAGTACATTGCAAGGAAACTAAACAAATAGAGACAGTCAAAGCAAATTGCAGCTAAGGTGGCATTGTATAAAGCGCTCAATTGGAAAATTGATTACTAATTACTCAGTTTTATACTCAGTTTCAGAGTTTGAGAATGCTTTACTTGAGCAATCTCCAGAACATATTGCTGTAGAGGGTGATCATCATTTGTCCCTAACTGCTTTCAAAGGGGGTATGGGAGTGGGTACTATTTGCTTTCGGGCTTATATTGATACATTGCCTGTTCATGTGCTAATTGATAGGGGGAGTTTCGATAATTTTTTACAGCCAAGAATAGCTAAATTCCTTAAACTTCCTGTGGAACCTGCTTCTAAGTTTAAAGTCATGGTGGGGAATGGAAATTACATGTCAGCAGAAGGTTTTGTGCAGAAATTACAGGTGCAGACTCATTACCTTCTGAGGCTCAATTACACCATATTCGAAGACTTGTGCATACAAATTCTATTGCTGAGATTTACAGTATGAAATTGGTTGAGGATACCTCCCACCTCTTTCCCTTAATAGAACTGCCTACGGATATGGAGCCAGAATTAGCTTTATTACTGCGGACTTACAGCTCTATCTTTAGTACTCCGGTTGGGTGGCCACCTCCTAGATCTCATGATCATTTTATTCCATTAGTTGAGGGCTCTGCACCTGTGAAAGTTAGACCATATAGGTACCCTCATAGTCAAAAGGAAGAAATTGAGAGGATGGTTGATGGCATGCTTAAGGAAGGAATCATACAACCAAGTAAGACTTTGCAGACTCCAGAGCAACAACAATGGTTACCAAAGTTCTTGGGCTATGACTTCACTATTTAATACAAACCGGGGAAGGAAAATATTCCAGCTGATGCCTTATCAAGAAGTCTCATCATGGCTTGGTCTGCTCCTTCTAATTCTTGGTTTCATCAGGTGGCTGCCTTGACTCAACATGATCCCACTCTTTCGTAGATTTATCAAAGTTGTCTTAATGGTGAAATGCAACACACAGATTATAGTGTTAAGAATGGTATGGTCATATGGAAGGACAGAATTATGCTCCCATCAGATTCTGCTTTTCTACAACAAGTTATGCATGAGTTTCATACTTCGAAAGTGGGAGGGCACGCAGGGGTCACTAAGACTGCGGCTAAAATTTCCATGCAATTTTTTTGGCCCAAAATGCAACAAGACATTAGCAGGTTTGTCAGGGAATGTGCCATATGTCAACAAGCTAAGGTAGAGCATGCTTTACCTCCAGGCCTCTTACAACCTTTGCCAATTCCACAATAAATCTGGGAGGATATTGCAATGGATTTTATCACTCATTTACCCATTTCTAAAGGTTATACGGTTGTCATGGTGGTGGTGGATAGATTATCCAAGTTTGGTCATTTTATTCCGATGAAAGCTGATTTCACTAGTAAAGTGGTGGCTGACTCTTTTATTTCTCACATTGTTAAGTTGCATGGAATCCCTAAATCCATTGTCTCAGATAGGGATAGAGTCTTTATCAGTTCCTTTTGGCAGCATTTGTTCAAGGCACAAGGGACTACATTGGCCATGAGTTCCTCTTACCACCCACAATCTGATGGGTAAATTGAAAATTTGAACAAGACCTTGGAGATGTATTTAAGGTGCTTTGTGTTTGACAATCCTAAAACATGGGTCTCTATGCTACCTTGGGCACAATTTTGGTACAATACTTCTTATCACCATAGCTTAGGTATGACTCCTTTTGAAGCAGTTTTTGGTAGAGCACCACCTTCAATAATCCACTATGAACATGATGCGAAGGATCCCTTATCTGTGCAAGAGTCATTAGCCAAGAGAGATCAACTGTTATCTCAGTTAAAAGCAAATTTGTTGAAGTCACAAAATTATATGAAGCAGCAAGCGGATAAGAAACGTAGGGATGTGCAATTACATGTGGGAGATTTAGCTTTGGTTAAATTGCAACCATATAGACAGCAGTCTGTAGCTTTACGGAAGCATTAGAAATTAGGAATGAGGTATTTTGGCCCCTTTGAGGTTGTCCAGAAGATTGGTGCAGTAGCATACAAATTGCAGTTACCTGATTCAGCTAAGATACACCCAATTTTTCATATTTCACTACTCAAGAAGTTCATTAGTGAATCAAAACATCAGTATCTTCCTTTGCCCCTTACAACAGTTGAATTTGGCCCAACTGTACAGCCATTACATGTACTAGATCAGAGAATCATCAAAAGACATAATGGTGAGGTTCCTCAAATTTTGGTGCAATGGGATTTGACAGAACCGGATGAGGCAACCTGGGAGGACCTTGATGACATCAGACATTCTTTTCCTCAATTCAACCTTGGGGACAAGGTTGCTTTTGATGGTGAGGGTATTGTAACATGTACGCCTAGAGAAGAAAAGAAAGAGGGAAACTTAGTTAGTCCTTCATGCCACGTGTCCGTTGATCCAGAGAATTTGGGCGCAAAAAGAAGTGTCAGGTTGCGGAGAGAGAATGTATATCTGAAGGATTACGAGCATTGAAGGAAAGGCTGCTGGTATAATCTCATTCCTGAACATTCTTCTTACTGAGTCTTCTTTTCCTCTCATCTGCTTCTGTTCTTCAATTTGCTGAACCCTTAAAATGATCCTTTTCTCAGGTTGATCAAGACGATTCATCTCCCGAATGTGTGGCTGAACGTTTCTAGTTTGTTCTATCAAGTAGATCTTCATCCTGTTTTTTTTAATGAAAACATTGTAGAAGTATTATCTCCCTGTTTGTCTTCTGTTATTTGATATTGTTACAGTATACGATATGTATGTGTATATATATATGTATGTGTATATATAATATTAAAATAATATTTGATTAAGTTTTTAATAGGTAATAATATTTAAATAATAGAATATTAAGGATTTTCCAGTATTATACATGTGGGGCCTATTTGTCGATCTTCAGGAGAGCTCAACCCACTTTTTTGGCCACCGGTTTCCAGCCAACCACCACTAGCAGCCACCTCCAGGAGAGCTCAACCCACTCACACTTACACCTCCCACCATAGTTGCCTCTCCATCATTAAAACATATTCCCATCAACTCTTGCTACTCTTCATTCTCGGCCAAGCCATTTCACAATCCTCCTTCATTCTAAAATTCCATATTCCAGCAGCTCTTCTCTTCCTCCAACACCACCGTGCACCACCATATCAACCACCACAGCCCACCAAATCACAGCCACACCACCACCTTCCACCTCCAATCATCTAAATTTCCTTCCTCCTTCGTCGACCTCTTCCAAACCGTGACCAATCCTCCACTTAAATAGCCCTTTATTTTCAGTTTTACTTTCATACAATGGCCTTACAAAATCAATTTTATTCCCTTGTTTAAGGAGCTTCAAAACCACAAGCCATTCAAGCCAACACAGTTTCAATAACCAACATACTATGCTAATACTATGCTAATACTACAATGATACTTATTCTTATCTGTAGAAAGAAATCCAAAAACAAGAAGGCCTGGTCCAACTAGTTACAAACAAAAATGTAGAGATCACATCACATGCCGATTTTGACTATTATAATTGAAGTTGTGTTGTAGGAGATGAATGTCTGGGATTGACTCTGTGTTTGTTTAAGATTTAAAATGATGAAGTGACGAATTGGCACTAGCAATTCAAAAAAAAGAAACTGAATTCCATGATGAACTAGGCAGGAATATCTTGCAGCAAAGGAGGAAGCTGATACTCAAGAAGGTCATGTGAGACAGCTTGAGGAAGAGATTAAAGACATGAGACAGAAACACATGCAACAGTTACAGGAGGCATTGGTGTGCAGGGAGCTTCTTCAGCAGGTAGAGCTTTCACTTATGGATTTCAAACTTAGAATCATTAAACGTGTTACATGAAGCTTTCAGTTTCTTCTTCCAGTAAATTTTCTTATCTTTTATTTCTCATTTAATGTGGGTGATGTAATGAACCAACCTGAGAGAGAGTTTTGGTTTCATGCTTTATGATTTTTCCTAAAGAAAGTTTGCGAAGAAGGCTAACTTGCTTTATGTGGATTGTTCCACATTATATAGATGATTGGAATTAAATCTATGTTACTGACCTTATTAATGATATATGGGTAAACTATGGAACCAAAACAATGTATAAAAATGCAAAAGAAAATTAGTAAGGAGGTATGGTACTGCTCGTAATGGTATTAAATTCCAACTTTCTTATTAGAACATCCTTTATTGTTGTTTTTCAAGTTCCTGAAGTAAGCTCTGCATTTTTTCCAGGAGATAGAAGAAGAAAAGGTGGCTCAATCAGAGTGGAGAGGACTGCCCGTGTTCATACGACACCGTTATCAGTAGATCAAAATCCCACTACAAAGCTAAATTCTGCTTTTGAGAATGGTGTGATGCTCTGTTTCTCTTTACTTCACTTAGCTTAGTTGTCTGATATACTCTATAACATTTAGTACCCATACCTTCCAGCCATTCAATCTTAAGGGACTAACAAATAACAAGGGACTAATACAAGAAACCCAACACAGTTTCAATAACCAACACATACAGAGACAACAAAAATAGAGGGAACAATGTACGTTACCTGCAGTCACGAAGGAGGAAGCCGGTGGAGAACAGACGGTGGCTCTCAAACGACGGAGGGAATGGAGCCTCAAATGCTCGAAGCTTCCAACGGAGAGGGTGAAGAGAGACGGCGGTGTCGCAACCTGGATCGCAACGGCGCGGCGAACAAGAGAGAATGAGTTGAATGAAACAGGGAGTCGCCACCAACGTTTTTATCCATAGGAAAAACATTGGGAAAAAACTAAGTTCAGTAAAGCACTGGTTAAAAAATTGAAATCCAAGTTCGGGAGTCGGTTACGAGTAGGGAAGGTATTAGCACCCTACATCGCCTGTCAAAGACAGTACCAAGATTGAAAGCACAATATAAATAGCCTTAAATAAAACATGGTTTCTTCCCTTTTACTTGTATTTAGAAAATGATAGAATGGAGTAGAGAACTGTACAGACATAGAATGTTGAAGCGAGGTCAATGGGACGTTTTGTCCGAACTAAGCTCGACTTCGATATGAGACAGAGAGGGTGAGAGAATGCCAATAAGACGTCACGTCTAAATTAAACATCCTCGGGTAAAAAGGATAGGGATAGGAAAGAGATAAGCGGGACGTCTTGTCCTAAGTATCCCTTCCCTATGAATTGTAGCAAGGTTTGAACAAAAACTAGGGGGAAATCAACAAGACGTCACGTCTAAATTGATTTTCACGGAAACGACAAAAAGTAACATCACGAAAGAAACACAAAAAGCAAGGAAATAAATCAGTAAAAGGAAATAATAAAGATGGGCCCGACAGGAGTTAAAGTCCTGCTCCTACGTATTCTTGAATTATCAAGAAATCAGGGTTACGTAGTTCTGAATATTATTATTTTTAGGAAGAAATCTGAGTGATGTTGATGAATGTCATTGAAGTGGAAAACTCATACAAGGCGAAATTCTTCGCACGTGCACGAATCCTAAGAGGGTTGTGTAGACGGGAGTGTTCCCGTACGACACTATTTTTTTTAAAAAAAAAAAGAAAAAAAGGATTTTTAGACTGGAAAATAAAACATATACAAAATCACTTATTTTTATTATATGTGCTTGTTAGGGAAAAGGACAAAAATATTAACAGTGTAAACTATGGCACACAGACAACCATAACCAACAAACAGCGAACTGACAGGAAAATAAAAGACTGAAAGTAAAAGAAATAAGGAACAGGGTGGAACCGGTGTGATGGGCTCAGAACCGATGTGCGAGTCAAACGCAGTGACGGTGTCTGACTGATTCCGGACTCGCACGCTAACAGGAACAGTGGACCGGTGTTAGATCCAAATCTTGAAAACTAAAAACGCAACGACGGTGTCTGACTGATTCCGGACTTGCACGCTGACAGGAACAATGGACCGGTGTTGGATCCAAATCTTGAAAACTAAAAACGCGACCGATGTTGTGGGAAGTTGATCCGAAGTTACTGGATACTGTGTAAAGACGATATGGAAGAGCAATGAAGGCAGTAACAGGGCGAGGCGGTGAAGAACTGGAACGGGGTGGACTCTGTGTGAGGACGGTGTGAGTACGGGGTAGGGGCGATGAAAAGGGCAATAGCTTTGAGTACTGAGAATTTCCAAGCTTCCCAAAGCCAAAGGACTTATATTGGTGATTATGGCAGATTACTGGTTTCAAGTGAGGAGGGATCTTCAGAAGGTTTCGAAGAAATCAGAGAGAATTTTGAGGAAAGTTTCCTTGCCAACCAGCCCCTTGAAAACGCAACCCCCGTAGCTTCTTTGGCTGGGGCATTTATAGGGCCTTGAGGTCATGGGCTGAGGGTTTGGGACAGCCAAAATTCCCACTCACCCATATGCGTAGTGGTGTGTAAACCTGGCCATTAACTATTCGTGGGGAGCAGGATTTCAGTATGGCATTTTTTAATTGTCCACTTTCGCCTCCCTGTCTGCCATTTTTGGGGAGTGCGATTCCAGGTCATCATGCACAAACTTCTGACCTCGTCTATCCGTTGTCAAATTTGTGACATCGGTTAGCAAAGACATCGGTTGGACGGAGTCTCCATTGATCCGTTGTGGTGTCTCAAGAACCTTTACCTATGTCTTCACACCGGTTGAGTCTTTCAATGTAATCACAGGGGCTATGTTCTCCCTCCTAGTCCGGATCTACTACCAGCCGGTGTGCCTATTTTTGATCTGAGATTCCTTTTTCCTTAGGGTCGGACTGGCCTGTTACTCCTTTGTCAGGCGCACGACATCGGTCCGGTGTTAATTTGGGCCTTGTCCGGTGTTGCTAGTTTTAAGGCCGGGTCCGGTGTTATAACAATTTAGGCCGGACTGAAAGAGGTGTTCACAGGGGCGGTGTTCTCCCTCCTAGTCCGGATCTACTACCAGCCGGTGTGCCTATTTTCAATCTGAATCCGCCCACGAGATCGTCGTTTCTTACTTGGGCCGGACTCACTCGTTCTTTCGTTGTCAGATCCATGACATCGGCCATCAAGGGACTCCAACAACTGGTCCGGTGTTCCCCCCTTTTGGAATTTGGACCGGTTATATTTACATTTGGGACCGGTGTCCTTTCCATTTGGGTCGGACCGAAATAGGTGTTCACAGATGCCCCTCTTTACTCCTTTTTCACAAGAGAAATACCGAATCTTCGTATTTCCGAGGTGAAAAGGGAGTAAAGACATGAACACCGATGTAGGGGATAAATGGGACCCATCAACCGGACATCGTCCTTGCAAAGTATAGAACCTCGGATTAGTGCATCATGACCACCCCGTCCTCAACTTTTGTTCCCTTTTGAATGGCCGGTGTATTGTGCATGACATCGGCCTTAGCAACTTAAACCCTGGATCCAATTCTATCCGAGGTAGGTTTCATGATACCGTTTGTTACGCCCCAAAGTAGTAACCGGTGTAACCACTGGGACACCGTCCCTTGTGACCTAATTCACGGTTCCTAGTTTACTCGATTTGAGGGTCATGACACCGCCCTTTGGACTACCACCCATGTCTTGGAATAGAGAGAACCTCATCCACCTAGTGTCAACATCGGACCAACACCGCTTTTTTTTTTTTTTAGAAATAGACGAACAAAAAGTAAAGGGTGCCTGAAAAGGTGAACTGGAAAATGAAGGAGGCCTGAATAGGCGAACAGAAAAGAAAAGGAATGCCTGAATAGGCGGACAAACAGTAAAGGGATGCCTGAATAGGCGGACAAACAGTAAAGGGATGCCTGAATAGGCGGACAGAAAGTAAAGAGGTGCCTGAATAGGCGAGCAGAAAGTAAAGGATGCCTGAATAGGCGGACAGGAAGTAAATGGTTTGAATAGGTGACTGGAAAGGAAAGGGATGCCTGAATAGGCGAATGAAAAATGAAGGATGCCTGAATAGGCGGACAGAAAATAAATGGTGCCTGAGTAGGCGGACGAAAAGTAAAGGGATGCCTTGATAGGCGGCTGGAAAATAAAGGATGCCTTGATAAGCGGCTGGAAGATAAAGGATGCCTTGATAGGCGGCTGGAAAATAAAGGATGCCTTGATAGGCGGCTGGAAAATAAAGGATGCCTTGATAGGCGGCTGGAAAATAAAGGATGCCTTGATAGGCGGCTGGAAAATAGAGGATGCCTTGATCAGCGACAGGAAAGGTAAAAGGTGCCTTTTGATCAGCGACAAGAAGGTAAAGGGTGGGGTTAACCCTCGGTTGACAGAAAATACAGAGATTGGGGGAGCTAACAGGACGTCTCGTCCAAATTAACTCACTGTTGGTAGGAAATATGAAGGTTGGGGGAGTTAACAGGACGTCTTGTCCAAATTAACTAACTCTTGGCAAGAAATGTAAAGGTTGGGGGGAGCTAACAGGACGTCTCGTCCAAATTAACTCACTGGACCTAAAGGCTCGGGGTGATGCCCCAGTTTGACATGACTGAAGGTTCTTGGGGAATTACTCTTTGACTGAAAGAGGGTGAACCTGGTGTCGCAGTCAGAGATGATTTGAAGGAATCTTGGGGAATTGCCCCTTGACTAAAATAGAAGAAATCTGGGGGGAGATGCCCCAGTTAGGAAGATTGAAGGGATCTCAGGGAACTGCTTCTTGACTAGAATAGAAGAAATCTGGGGAGATGCCCCAGTTTGAGATGTTTTGAAGAAAGTGTAGTTCCATTGGGGAAGAATTTGGGTGATTCAAGATACTGCTCTTTGATTGAGAATGCAAAGTTTGGGATTCATTTGGGGAAGAGATCTTGAGAAGCGCCAACTTTGGCAATTGATTTTACTAGGGATGAGAATTTGAGAGGTGCTGATTTTGGAGTTGAGTGGGAGACTTTGAAGATCGCCAACTTTGGCAAAAGAGGCTTAGAACGGTGCCTGCTTTGGAGATTGAAGAGGAGACTTTGAGAAGTGCCAACTTTGGCGATCTAAGGATGGAGTTTCGAGAAGTGCCAACTTTGGCGAGGAAGGTTCCACTGGGGGGATGAGAATTTGAGAGATGCTGACTTTGGAGTTGAGCGAGAGACTTTAAAGGTGCCTGCTTAGGTGATGGGAGAAGAAAACATTAAAAGGCGTCAACTTTGGCGATTTAGGGAAGGAGTTCTGAGGTGATTCGAGGAGGGGACTTGAAGGACTTGATTGAGGTGTTAATGCCTGGCATGACTGTCTGTGAGATAACCTGCATAAAAATGGTAAGTAGTGCAAAGATAAGTTCAAAAACTGGGTAGGTCCTGTGAAACCGCGACCCTTAGGACAACTCATGGACAGAGGAGAATGCAAGAGGCGATCATAGCTTTGAAGCGCATGTCTGGCTGAGTCTTCATGATGATTGTCTAAGAAGAGGTCGAGTAGTGGGAGCGTCTCGTTCCTCACGACTTTAAATGTTCACCATTCTTTCATTTTATTTTTATAAAAAACACAATGTTTTATCAGATCAATGCAATTTATAACACATATCGAAAAAGGATGAACTTTATTCATGTATGTCAAACAATATACAGAGAATGGACAATAGGGAAAACAGATGGGATGAAATGAAGTTACATAGGACAGGTTAAGGCCAGGAAAGTTCAAGGATCCTCCAGTGAATTCCTGAGACTAGTGAGAACCTTAATCCTGCGTCACGACCTCAAGTACATCGTTCAATTCTGCCTTTGAGGGGGTAGGTTGACCATGGTCCACATGCCCCAGTTTGCATGTTTTGCATTGGGAGCTTTAGCTACTCTGCCAAAATCTTGACCCTAATTTTACCTGAGCCGCCTTTTCAGGTTTTCGACTCACTGGGTTGCTCTAACTTTTGCCTAGGCCGCCCTTTCAGGTTTTCAACCTAGCGAGCTTTTTTCTTGTGTTTTTCTCTTTTTTTTTATTTTTGGCTGCATCTTTTACAGTAAAAGGTTGAAACTGATCACACTCCAGCTGAGTCTGCCTAACCTTTTCCAAATTGAGTTTGGATCCTTTGGGGAACTGATGTTATCTCAAATAGGAGACTCTACTCCTATGTCATGTACCCAAGGAAATATTGGTGAGTCTTTTGGCATCAATGAGAGAATTACTCTGAGTCATCATTTTGGCCCCTTTTTTTCTTTTTTCTTTTTTTTTTTGATTTCATTGTTTTGGATTTTTCATTTTTTTCATTTTTTTCATTTTTTCATTTTTTTCATTTTTTTGATGATTTTTTTTGCTTTTTTTTATTTTATTCTATTTTTTATCCCCTTGATGATGCAATGACTCAATCTGATAGACTATTTCCTTGGTTACATGAGCATGAGGAATAGCGTACCTTTTAAGGTTGAGGTGTTGATGATGACAAGAATGCAAGTTCTTGGTCTAGCAACATTCATTCCCCCAATACAGAAAATGACAGTTTGCTTGATGATCTGGACGTAACCAGCTTTCCCCGCTTGGTATGTGCATTGGACTTCAAGCTTGGCTCTATTTTCCATTTTTTGTTTTTATTTATTTATATTTTTTTGTTTTTTTTTCGGCAAAGTCTTCCTCAATTGTGTCTACATTTATAGGCATAAGCAATTTACCCTATTTATGCTGGCAACTGTTGAGGTTTCCTTAAATGACTGGCCTACCATTTGTCCAATTCGGGACTTGGCCATGTTGTCATTCCATAGATTTCTTCCACGTCCTGAAACAAAATTACTAATGCCTTCTGGTAGATTTCCCCCGTGATTCCTTCAGTTGTTCTTGACTTAGGGGTATTCTTTAACCTCTTGTTCTAACAATCTTGTTAACTGGAGCGGTGGCTCACAGGTTTCCCTTACTTTCTTCGTTGGCATAGTCGATTGGGTAATTGAAATCGTGAAGCGGGATTGTGATTTCTCTAGTCTCAAGAGGATCATTTTTGGATCTGCAACTTAGTGTATTATGGCAAAATAAAGAAAATAAAGGAAAAGCAAGTTAAAGAGAATGAGTCAAAAGCAAGGATAAAGGGATGAGAATTTTTTTAAACTTCGATACGCATTTATTGATTGACTGGTAAAACAAGTTTTTTTTTCGCCCTTATTACATGAAAAGTCCCAGAGCCTTAGGCATAGCAAAGGGATAAAAAAGACATTAAAGCAATAACAAATTACTTCGGTGAATTATTTAAAGTTGTAGGGAGTTCAACAGCCTCCCAATCACTGAACTCTTAGCCCGGCGGGCAAGCGGCCACCGAATCAGCATTATCATCAAAACCATCTTCAATATCGGCCACCACGGCATTAACTCCTGAACCTTCATGATTAGGCAGGGGATTTACGGTCACATTAGGGCTTCCTTCTTGAAAACTAATCCACTCGGCCTTGATCAAATCTCTCACTTTATATTTCAAAGCCATGCAATTTTCCGTGGAGTGCCCTGGTGCTCCTGCATGGTAATCACAATGAGCGTTCGGGTCATACCCCCTCGGGTAAGAAGGTTGCAACAGCCTCATGGGGCATGGAGCTATCATTCCCCTCTCAACGAGGACTGGAAAAAGTTCGGCATATATTATGGGAATTGGATCGAACTGCACAGGGGTGCGCTCGTTGTTGGGATTCCTTGGGTTCTGATTATGATTGGGTGGTCGAGCCACTTGCTGCGGGTAATGATATGGCATGGGTTGCGGCATTGGCGCTCTTACCATGGGCGGGCGGAAGTGAGGAGTATGAGCTGTTGGGCCACCAGTGGCTGCGGCCACATAAGGATTGGGAGCTTGAATCATGGTAGGGGTGAATGGTCTCAGCAGAGTCATCTTTTGATTAGAAGAGACGAAATTAGTTTCTCCATCCCTTCTCCCAGGTGCCGGCTTTCTTGTCATGTTCGCCCCAGACGAGCCCTGAGTGAGCTTACCCGTTCGTATTCCACTCTCCACTCTTTCCCCAATAGTCACGATGTCGGAGAAGTTGGCTGAAACACTACCAATCATCTTGCCGTAGAAAGGTGATGGGAGCGTGTCGATAAACATCTCGACTATTTCTTTTTCCGACAATGGGGGATCCACTTGCGCCGCTGTCTCTCTCCATCGTTGAGCATACTCCTTGAACATTTCACTGTCCTTCTTCACCATATTTTGTAAATGAACCCTGTTGGGTGCCATATCCATGTTATACTTGTACTGTCTAAGGAAGGCATCTGCCAGGTCCTTCCAACAACGGATATGGTTCCGATCAAGGTGAGCATACCATGTAAGAGCAGCCCCTGCTAGACTATCTTGGAAGCAGTGGATCAACAGTTGATCGTTAGAAGAGTAAGATGCCATCTTTCGACAGTACATCGTGAGATGGTTCTTTGGACAAGTCATTCCCCGATACTTGTCAAAGTCTGGCATCTTGAATTTGGGTGGGAGAACAACATCTGTGACTAAACATAGCTCCGAAGCATCTATTAGTCCAAAACCTCCAGCGCCTTCCATCATTCTTAAACGCTCTTCTAAGATCTCTATCCTTTCCCTTCGAGGAGCCGCGACCGCGCGGGTTGTATCTTGGAGGTTGGTCCCATAAGGGGTTCCGTATCCATACGGATAGCCGAATGACTGGTTGTATGGAGGCAACACATGGGACTAGTTTACTAGGCCTGTATTTGGTGAGGGGCCTTAAGGATGGGCCACAGCATAAGTCGGCTGGGTTATCTGGGCCTGTGTATTTTGGGCTTGGGCGTTGTAGGTTGGCTGGGCCATCGAGGCTTGTGTATTTTGGGTTTGGTGGGTTTGTGGGTCATGGACCTGTGTGTTTTGGGTTTGGTGAGCTTGTGGGTCATGGGTTTGCGTGTTTTGGGTTTGGTGGAGTGGTGGCATGTTTGGTTGTGTGGGGTATGAAGCATGAGGATTTACCACTTGCTGGTTGTGGGCGTCTTGTTGGTTGGCGAGTGGGGGATAGTACCCCGGGGGTAGGCCATAAAGTGGAAAGGGTATTGGGTTGCCGTCTAGACCGACAAATGTATGCTGTGCGTAAGACTGGCCGTAAGGTGGCTGGGTCTCAATGGCAGGGTTAGGTCTCCCGACATGAATGGTAAGAGGGGGTGTCGTTGTGTTAGGGAGTTGGGTTCTTGCTGGGTCAGAACCAAGGGGAGGTGGCGCAGTGGCAGGCTGCTGTTGGGCATCCTCAACACCCGCAGAGGAGCCTCCTTTGGTAAGTTTCTTTTCTAAGAGTTTAGTTAACTCCGCGACTCGCTCTTTCAGCTGATCGAACTCGGTTCTAAAGTTTCCTTCAACAGCTTCTGCCTCAGCCATGAGTTTCTTTTGGAGCCGGGTCTGGTAAGGATGCCTACCCGTGACGTTGGTGTCTCTTTTTTTTTTTAAAAAAAAAGAAGAAAAAAAATGTTAGGTGGAAATAGAAAGAAGGAAAATGTTGTGGGAAACCATCACAGACTTTGGCGAGTATCCTTTGACCATTCCTTAGAACTTATCATTCAAAAGTACTAGGTATGGTAATCATAGAAATTAATATGGGATAATTGTGAAGACAGAAGAAATCTTTCATCCTGAGGCGGGAGCCTCTAGCTCAGACATCTTCTTCGGGCAATTACAGCCCTTATTTCTTAAGTTTAATCCCATGTCAATTTCCATAGATACTCAAAGGGTACACGACCAAAAGAGGATTATCTATTCACCCGAAGAATACTGTGTGTTTCAAAACGAGTCATTATTTCAATAACTCAGTAAATCTGCGGGTGGTAGATAATTCATTTTCTTAGATAAAAGGGGAAAGCAAAAATGACGTAAGGTAAAGTAAAGTTTGCCCTTTTGTGGCCTAGGTCAGGTTTTGCTGAAAGTTTTCTCTAGGCCCTATAGTTTGTCTAAACGTGGCTCTTCACACCAGGTGGCTTACTCTAGACTTCTAGAAGGTCACCAGAGCCAAGATCCTACCCATGACAGGGACGCAACAGTGGGGAACCACTAGGTGCGTATATCATGAGAGGTCGAACTCTGGTTGAGGTTCTCACGAACACCGGATAGGAAGTACATCCCATACGATTCCGTTACCAACCTCTCCTAACTTAAGCTTCATTTGGGGCCCGGGTATAGGGCGCCACTCATAGGTGTGTGCAAGTAATTGTGAGTGTAGTGTGTGGAAGGGCAGTCCATACCTTTTACCTTACCCCATTCTGCACAAAGAACAAACACAGAACAAATATACAAAGTCGTCTACCCTAGGGTTCAATAATTACAGGAAAGTAACATGGTCCTCTACCCTAGGGTTCAACAAGCATGCAAACATAGATAATGACACAAATAACAAGATACGATTAAAACAAGAACAAACTTTCACAACAATTAACAGAAAATAAAACAAGAGGGAAGAAATCCAAGCTAACAAAGGCTATATAAAAAGAACATGCGCTTTCAATCAAACTGGCCTGACTCTCTTAAGTGTCCCCAGTGGAGTCGCCATCTGTCGCAACCTGGATCGCGACGGCGCGGCGAACAAGAGAGAATGAGTTGAATGAAACAGGGAGTCGCCACCAACGTTTTTATCCATAGGAAAAACATTGGGAAAAAACTAAGTTCAGTAAAGCACTGGTTAAAAAATTGAAATCCAAGTTTGGGAGTCGGTTACGAGTAGGGAAGGTATTAGCACCCTACATCACCTGTCAAAGACAGTACCAAGATTGAAAGCACAATATAAATAGCCTTAAATAAAACATGGTTTCTTCCCTTTTACTTGTATTTAGAAAATGATAGAATGAAGTAGAGAACTGTATAGACATAGAATGTTGAAGCGAGGTCAATGGGACGTTTTGTCCGAACTAAGCTCGACTTCGATATGAGACAGAGAGGGTGAGAGAATGCCAATAAGACGTCACGTCTAAATTAAACATCCTCGGGTAAAAAGGATAGGGATAGGAAAGAGATAAGCGGGACGTCTTGTCCTAAGTATCCCTTCCCTATGAATTGTAGCAAGGTTTGAACAAAAACTAGGGGGAAATCAACAAGACGTCACATCTAAATTGATTTTCACGGAAACGACAAAAAGTAACATCACGAAAGAAACACAAAAAGCAAGGAAATAAATCAGTAAAAGGAAATAATAAAGATGGGCCCGACAGGAGTTAAAGTCCTGCTCCTACGTATTCTTGAATTATCAAGAAATCAGGGTTACGTAGTTCTGAATATTATTATTTTTAGGAAGAAATCTGAGTGATGTTGATGAATGTCATTGAAGTGGAAAACTCGTACAAGGCGAAATTCTTCGCACGTGCACGAATCCTAAGAGGGTTGTGTAGACGGGAGTGTTCCCGTACGACACTATTTTTTTTTAAAAAAAAAAAGAAAAAAAGGATTTTTAGACTGGAAAATAAAACATATACAAAATCACTTATTTTTATTATATGTGCTTGTTAGGGAAAAGGACAAAAATATTAACAGTGTAAACTATGGCACACAGACAACCATAACCAACAAACAGCGAACTGACAGGAAAATAAAAGACTGAAAGTAAAAGAAATAAGGAACAGGGTGGAACCGGTGTGATGGGCTCAGAACCGATGTGCGAGTCAAACGCAGTGACGGTGTCTGACTGATTCCGGACTCGCACGCTAATGGGAACAGTGGATCGGTGTTAGATCTAAATCTTGAAAACTGAAAACGCAGTGACGGTGTCTGACTGATTCCGGACTTGCACGCTGACAGGAACAATGGACCGGTGTTGGATCCAAATCTTGAAAACTGAAAACGCGACCGGTGTTGTGGGAAGTTGATCCGAAGTTACTGGATACTGTTTAAAGATGATGTGGAAGAGCAATGAAGGCAGTAACAGGGCGAGGCAGTGAAGAACTGGAACGGGGTGGACTCTGTGTGAGGACGGTGTGAGTACGGGGTAGGGGCGATGAAAAGGGCAATAGCTTTGAGTACTGAGAATTTCCAAGCTTCCCAAAGCCAAAGGACTTATATTGGTGATTATGGCAGATTACTGGTTTCAAGTGAGGAGGGATCTTCAGAAGGTTTCGAAGAAATCAGAGAGAATTTTGAGGAAAGTTTCCTTGCCAACCAGCCCCTTGAAAACGCAACCCCCGTAGCTTCTTTGGCTGGGGCATTTATAGGGCCTTGAGGTCATGGGCTGAGGGTTTGGGACAGCCAAAATTCCCACTCACCCATACGCGTAGTGGTGTGTAAACCTGGCCATTAATTGTTCGTGGGGAGCAGGATTTCAGTGTGGCATTTTTTAATTGTCCACTTTCGCCTCCCTGTCTGCCATTTTTGGGGAGTGCGATTCTAGGTCATCATGCACAAACTTCTGACCTCGTCTATCCGTTGTCAAATTTGTGACATCGGTTAGCAAAGACATCGGTTGGACGGAGTCTCCATTGATCCGTTGTGGTGTCTCAAGAACCTTTACCTATGTCTTCACACCGGTTGAGTCTTTCAATGTAATCACAGGGGCGATGTTCTCCCTCCTAGTCTGGATCTACTACCAGCCGGTGTGCCTATTTTTGATCTGAGATTCCTTTTTCCTTAGGGCCGGACTGGCCTGTTACTCCTTTGTCAGGCGCACGACATCGGTCCGGTGTTAATTTGGGCCTTGTCCGGTGTTGCTAGTTTTAAGGCCGGGTCCGGTGTTATAACAATTTAGGCCGGACTGAAAGAGGTGTTCACAGGGGCGGTGTTCTCCCTCCTAGTCCGGATCTACTATCAGCCGGTGTGCCTATTTTCAATCTGAATCCGCCCACGAGATCGTCGTTTCTTACTTGGGCCGGACTCACTCGTTCTTTCGTTGTCAGATCCATGACATCGGCCATCAAGGGACTCCAACAACTGGTCCGGTGTTCCCCCCTTTTGGAATTTGGACCGGTTATATTTACATTTGGGACCGGTGTCCTTTCCATTTGGGTCGGACCGAAATAGGTGTTCACAGGCGGTTTCTTACTGGGGACCACGGTGGCTCAGAGATTTGGGGGACGGTAGTTCGGTGGTAAGGGGGACACGGTGCTTCAGACCTTTGGGCGAGGGTGGTTCGGTGGTAAGGGGGAGACGGTGGTTGGTGGTTCAAGAGAGAGAATGATGGAGGTAGAGAGACGACTTTGGGCTTGGGGTACAGAGACGAAGGAGACGAAGTCTGAGGGAGGAAGAGATTGGGGAAAATAGGTTGTCCCCGAAATACATTTAACACTTAGCGATGGTAACACCGGTCGCTATAAAGGTCACTGAATTAAACATATAGCGATGACAACGACCTGTGTCGCTAATATAACAACACTAGCGACGACTACATCCGTCGCTCATTTTACAAATCCCTCCAAAATTTTGAAAGGCTCCAGGAACCTTAGCGACCGCAGAACACCGTCGCTGAAGTATCCTTACATAGCGACGACGGTCCTCTGCCGTCACTACCTTGTCTCTAACGACGGCGACTCGGCGTCGCTGATTTCTTCGAAGACATAGCGACTGCAGAGTAACCGTCGCTATTAGTTGGCGCTATATATAAGTTGGAGGGAAACCAAAAAATGGAGGGAAATAACTTTAGCGACCGTATCAGTGACGGGGTAAGATTTAGCGACGGTATTAGTGACGGTTCTTGGCCAAATTCAGCGACGGTATTGTGTTGGTCGCTGATTTTCGTCACTATGTTTGGTATTCCAGGTCTCTTCCCCTTAGCGGTCGCTAATACGGTCGCTATTTAGCGACGGGAATCGTTGGTCGCTAAATTGAGGTAGCTGTTTAGGGTTTTTTTAGTAGTGTAACTTCTTGCTTTGTCTTCATTCTGTCTTCTCCTTTGTCTTTGCTCCTTTTTCCTTTAGATTTCATTTTTGTAGAGGTTAGTGGTCTTCTTTCTTTCTTCTTTATTACTGTGCATTTCCTAGTTTTCCCTTATCTTTTCCTCTTCTCTTGTCTGTGCTCCTTTTTGTGCTTTGAGGATTGCTGTTTGCTCTTCAAATGCCTTTTTGTGGGTTAGGGAGGAAGTCTTGTCAAAAGCTTCCTCCCTATGTAGTGAGGATACTATTGCTTAACTATGGCAGAAGGGGAGTCTTTAATGGCTCTTTGCTGGTTCACAACGTCGAATGTCTTTGTTGCTCTTTTGAGGAAAGGATTTGTCATACCTAGACAAACCCCAGAGAGTTGGACTACATATATGTGTATGAAACCTTCTTCTCCTAACTCCATTTATCCTTCCTATTTTTTGATTTTGAAATAGGGGTTCTAAATGCTTTGAATAATATGGCTGCGAAGAATATGGAGGCAGATGCATCTCTGGAGGAAGTACAACTGGTCTTGAATTCTGCACGACATAACTTCAAAGAGGCTGAATCAAAGAATCGCCAGGAGTTCTCGGAAATGGAGGAACATATTGAGATGCTAAGGAGGGAAGTTACGAAGAAGTTTGTCTTTGAGTTTGAAATCTATCGTGCGTAGGTGTCGGCCCTAAACCTTTCTCTGGCCATCTCCTTGGAGGGATCCGATCCTTTTAAAGTGGTGGTGGATAGGCAGGTTGTGGATCCTCACGAGTCCGGCGAGGAGGATACTGCTGCCAACCCCCTAGCTCCCCCTCCCAGCAATAAGATTGAAGCCACTCCAACCGACTCTACCGCTGCTCCTGTTAGCTAGTCTTTTGTATTTTTGCCTTGTATTTTTCTTTCTCTTGTAAATTTATTTTGTAATGAAAACTTTTACCTTTTTTGCTTTCTTCAGTTTTCTGTCTTGGTAGCAATTCCTTGTTAAGATTTTAATGTGGCACCTATTCGTTCTTTTAGATACCCAGTCGGGGTTTTACCATAATTTAACAAAGAAAATTATTGTTACCCCTGAGAGGGTGAGACTTCACTCAGGATTTTAGGACTTTAACATAATCGTAATAGAAGATTGGTGTTACCCCCGAGAGAGCGAGACTTCACTCAAAGTTTTAAGACTTAACGTAATTGTAAAATATTTGTCGTTACCCTCGAGTAAGTGAAATTTTACTCAGAGTTTTAAGACTTGACGTAATTGTAAAATATTTTTCATTACTTCCACTTGAGAGTTTTAAGACTTAACATAATTGTAAAATATTTGTCGTTACCCTCGAGTAAGTGAAATTTCACTCAGAGTTTTAAGACTTGACGTAATTGTAAAATATTTGTCGTTACCTACGAATTAGCGAAATTTCATTTGAAGTTTTAGGACTTAACGTAATTGTAAAATATTTTCTGTTACCCCTGAGAGAGTGAAACTTCATTTAGAGTTTTAGGACTTAACATAACTCGTAAAAGATTTGTCGTTACCTTCAAGTGAGCGAGGCTTCACGAGGAGTTTTAGGACTTAACATAATTTGTAAAGGATTTATCGTTACCTCTAAGTGAGTGAGGCTTCAATTAGAGTTTTAGGACTTAGTATAATTCATAAAATATTTTTTGTTACCTTTGAGTGAGTGAGGCTTCGCTCAGAGTTTTAAGACTTAATATAATTCATAAGATATTTGTCGTTACCTCTGAGTAAGCAAGGCTTAGATTTAACGTGATTCGTAAAAGATTTATCGTTACCTCTGAGTAAGCAACGCTTCGCTCGGAGTTTTAGAACTTAACGTAATACTTTCTGGAAGAACAACTTGAGCTGAATAGTTCATCTTATTGAATTTCTGTGAGCCTCATTAAAACCTCTTGAGAGAAAAACCCACTGGGGAAAACCTCCCAGGTTGGAAAAAGAGTACTCCTGTTATATTAGCTGTAGTACATCTTTAAATGCATGGCATTCTATATTCGAGGAATACTTCTGCCTTCTAATTCTTCTAATCAGTCTACTCTCTTGCCTATTACTTCTTTCACCCAGTATGGGCCTTCTCAATTGGCTGTGAACTTTCCATCTTCTCTTACTATTATATTGTTGTTAGCTATCCGTAGAACTAAGTCTGCCTTTTAAAAGGGTCGTGGCTTGAGCATGGTGTTCCATTTCTGGGCAGACTTTTACTTAGAGGCTTGTATCATTATGTAGATGATGTCTTTCCCCCCAAGTTTAGATCAAGGTCCCTTCTTTTTCTTTCATCGTTTTTGTCCTTATCATAAGCTAGTCTTCTAAGGGAGGGCTCGCTGAGCTCTATAAGGATCATGGCATCCGCTCTATACGTGATTCATAATGGGGACTCTTAGGTTACTGAGTGGGGAGTTATATGATAGGCCCATAAGGACCAGAGTAGTTCTTTTTCCTATCTTCCCTTGTGTTGAGAACAAGTTTGGTTGAAAAAAAGAAATTAATAATATCCCTGGACCAGACCCCAAACCGTGTTATTATAACCAGACCCAAGGATTTGTCAATAACACGTACTAATGTATTTAAATTAAATGAAGTCTGCTTTTGTGTGATCTAACTTGTCTATCTAAGTGTTTCAGGAATTATATACTAAGTGCACATGTTATAAGTAAAAGGGGGAGTCCATAAAATCAAAAGTCTGATTCATCAAAAGTTAAAGTTTAGACTTTACCCAAAAAGTCTGGTTCAAGAATTTTTTAGTCATATGAATCAACAGAATCAGACCTCAGACTTATTGAGCATCGAGAACTTGCAACTTGAACATTACTCCAAAGTGAAAATCACAATGTTCTAAAAACCTTTTGATGATGCATTGGATGTCAAGCCCTTCTTGTAATATCCTGAATTTTATAAAAATAATTAAATAGAAAGAATAAATATTGAATGATTATAAATGGGTTAATAAATATCCCAAAAATATTAAAATGATTAAATTGAGATTTAAAAGAATTATTAATAATTTATTGGGACTTTAAGATTTAAAATAATACCCGATTAGAATATGGGTGTCGGACCAAGTATCTCCGATTGAGATACCGTTGGTCAGGGCTATTAAGAATATTATTGGGAATCCGAATGTACCTTCAGAATAATTTTTGGAGTTAGTATTGAGCCCGGACGGAGACCCTCTATGTTATAAAACAATAAAACTTAATGAGGGGATTAAGTTAAAAACCCAAACTCCTTCTTTCCCCTCCCATTCTCGGCAGCTTCTCTTCTCTCCCTCTCAACATTTCATTTCCTTCTCCTTCTCCATCCCTTCTCTTGTTAAAAGTGACCAACACCACCCATGACCATTTCCACCTGAAATTAAGAGGATCCCTTGGGTTTACGAAGCTTACATTGGATAAGGAGGCAAAGCTTGGCTCATCTCCTCTTCTCTCCCTCTTATTTTTGTTTTGGAGCTTAAGCTTGGAGGAGAGGTATGATTTTTGACCACCCATGGTTTTTATTGATAGTTTTTGAGTTATTGAAGTGTTATGATAGGAGGTTAGATGTTGTTTTGATGAATGGTGGTATGTGGAATCAAACCCTAGGTTAGAAAAATTATTGGGGTATTGAATGAAGCCATTAATATAGAAAACCCTAAGGTGGGGTGGCTTAAATGCAAGCTTTTATGAGCATTTAATGTGGTATTTAAGATTAATATTGAAAGGTGATGAGAAATTAATAAGCATTTATGATGGTGGTGGGATCTAGTGAAACCCTAACTTTAATAAATTAGGGAAAATGTGAAATGTGAGTAGAATGTATATTTAATGATGTTAGAGAATGATATTAATGATGAAAGATAGCCATTGATGATGATTGATAAATATTAATAATTGTTGTTGGGTTCTCATAGAACCGTAGCCCTAAGAATTTAGGGAAATTGGATATATTATAATTTGGGTAGATGAATTGGATGTCAATAGGTGATATTTAATGGTGAGTTGTTAACTATAATGAAGAACAATGGTGAACATAGTAGATAACCCTTAATGGTGGAATCAATGGGGTATACACATAGGTTAGTGAGTTGATAGGCCATGACTTGTGTCACTAGAGTTGTTAATCAAGGATGGTTTAAAAGAAGCAAAGCTAACTTGTGTTAGGTTTTGAGTGACAATGGTGATATTTGATGGATTGATGTGATTTAGGATTACATTATGTAATGGATGAGATGTTGTTGTTGGGTATAGTTGGCCTTTTAAGATCTAGAGGATCTTGGCTTTGGGAAAGGAATTCCCGAAGCCTAACACAATTGCATAAATCAGTGTTTTGACAAGTTTAGAACTTGTTCATAAGCCATACAATATATAGGTCATTAATTATAATTTATGAGGAATGCCTTGAAATGGTTATTGATTGTGTATGTGGTATGTAGATCTTGTTCCGGATTACGTGGCGGGGCTTTCAGAGCGTACATTGGTTGCGGCTCTTCCCTCGAGGTAGGAGAGGAGTTTACATTCAAATTGCATGAGTAGATTGAGAGTGATTGATGTATGTGTTTTAGTACTCATGCTTGCCTTGCCATGTAGTTATTGAGATAATATGAATGGCAATTTGATGATTATTGAGAATGATGTGTGGGAGGATGTGATGATTGTTATGGAAGTATGTATATGTGTGTTGGATGATAATAAGTATAATTTTATTACGGTTATTGAGTTTGGAATGAGAAATTATGAGTATGAATGTATGAGCAAGTTTTACATGTCCCATATGATGTATATGATGTGTTGGATGTGATTAAATCGGCCTTGAATGAGATTTCATGTGTTGAGTTGTGAGAATATTCGTTTCTGCATAAGTTCTGATAATCTCGCTCAAGCGAGATGGATTCTCACCCAAGCGAGAATCCCCTGTACCATTATTATGGCCTCTGGCCTAATCTCGCTCAGGCGAGTGAGCTACTCGCTCAAGCGAGACGAGTGTGAAGTGAGCAGGAGAGACACTGGACGAACCTCGCTCAAGCGGGTATGGCCGCGCTTGAGCGAGCGAGAGAGGAATTGGCTCTGTGAGTTATTCGCCTAAGCGGAGGATGAGGCAAGCTGGGTCTCGCTCAAGCGAGCCAGTCTTGAAATAGGCACTGGACAATTCTCGCCTGAGCGAGTGGCTAGTTGAAGGGAGCCTCGCTCAAGCGTCTGCGGGTAGAAGTGGTTACTGGAATAATTTCGCCCGAGCGAGTGACCCGTTGTAGGAAGTCTCGCTCAAGCGAGTATATGTGGAATTGGGCACTGGAGTATTTTCGCTCGAGCGAATGGCTGGCCATGGGGAGCCTCACCTGAGCGAGCGAGTATAGGAACCCGTATTAATGGGATCTCGCTCAAGCGAGATAGGCTCGCTTAAGCGAGATTGATGTCTGATGCTTAAAACCTTCTCGCCCAGGAAAAAACTTAAGGGCGCCCAAGCGAACCACCCCATCCCACTCAAGCGAAGGTGAATCTCGCTTGAGCGAGATACCCAAAACTTGGGATTTTGTTTATTTCTTCAATTTAAATGCTGAGCCCTATTCCCTTATATTATGGGATATTTATGGAAATGCATAAGGGGTATTTAATGATGATATACCATGGTGGGGAAGTGAAATTAATTGATACATTTGGAAAGAATTATTTATGATGTTTCACCCTTAAGAATGGGATATGAGAGAATGATAAAGAGAATTTGATGAAGAGGTTATAAGATACACTCTAAGGTAATTATGAAACCAGTTACAGAATTGGTAAAATAATATAGCACGTGTCGTGAATCAAATGATTGGATATGACATTAGTAGGGACTAATGATAAATGATGGTGTTGATCACTTCCTTGCACAAAGGGTGATTGTTATTATTGATTAATTGTTGAATGCTATTATGAGTGATCCAAGCATGATCTTATGAGGGTGGTTTGGAGTATGATGATGGAAATATTGTAAATACCACATTAACACGTATAGGTATATACATAACATATGAGACAATGGTGATGAATAATGAGATGGAAACCCACTAAATGAATGTGTGGTAATATTGATGATCATTACCTGATGTTGTAAAGCCATTGTGGTTGAATACAAATATTGACTCGCCATATGATATAAAATATATATATATATGTGATGTGTTGAGATGTAAGTTCAAGAATATGATTGTATTGGGCATATGTGTAATTGCCATGTATGTGGGATGATGAATATGTCTTGGATAATTCCAAGTGTAGATTAATATTATGATATTGGTTATGCTTCTTGATTTCCATGCGTGGATTGTTACGAAATGATTTGGTGGATATTGAAATGCCATGTATGTAAATGATGCGCCTTGAGGGGCTTTATAATTGATTGTATATGATTCTTGAAAATGTTGAACTAAACATACCCTATGAGAAAGGGCGAGATATCCTTGCGAGGTTGTTGAGCATATGCATTATTGCATTTTGCATTCATGGCATGGCATAACATTGAAATATGGTTGCGATCACAGTGATGAAAAATCCTGCAGGATTCTATGAAGGGAGTACCCCTTACGAGGTGGGAAACCAACTTGATGATGATATGATATTGAGTCGGTGGTTGCGATCACCTGGTTATTGAAATGAAAAAGGGCTTGCGAGCACCTATGATGCCCGTGGTTGTGATCACGAGGCGGGAGTACCCCTTGCGAGGCGGGAAACCATTATGAATTGTTGAACATGGTTGCAATCACGAGAAAGCACCTTGCGAGGCTGCTAGAGGGAGTACCCCTTGCGAGACGGGAAACCCATGAATATGAATGAATGATTATGGTGGTTGCGATCATCCGTTATGAAATCGGATCCGTTGCATATGCATTAAACAGTTGACATGTGCATTAGCCATAGATGTATGTCATTTGAGATGGGATGACCACGAGAGAAGAGAAACCCCTTGCGAGGAGGAATTGAGTAAAGATTTAATGAATTGATGATGATAATTTGTGAATGCCCTTGTTGATAAGTGGCAATGTGATGGTGTATGTGCTTGTGCTTGCTTATGTTGTGGATTTCGATTCATGATGTTTTGTATGCCTGTTATAATAATGCAATGATGAATTGAATGACGTCTTAATGGTTTTATAGCAAAGCACACATGATGATTATATGCATATACACATAATCACAAATATATTTATAATCGTCATTTTGAATCTATAACTCACTCTCCCATGTGGTCTCCTTTTTAGCATTGTGATACAGGTTGCCATGGGATGAGTTCGGATTTTAAATCAAAGCTTTAGTGAAGGTAAATAGTGGTAGACGAAGTGCCTTGGCCGGCATCATCTTTGAACTATCATGTATTAAATTTATGAAATGAATAAGTTGCTTATGATGATGTAGAGGATTTAGTGATTTTGGATATGTATAAGATAATCCTTTGAAATTGTGAATGGTGAATATAAATGTAGTATGTAAGAGATGATTTAATATGTGCTAGAAGGATTGAAATTGAATGATGAACATTGATGATTGTGGAAGTTGGGAAAAGATTCCCGTATGTATATGTATATATATATATAATTGTGTCTTAGGCAAAGCATGTGTATGTTGTGGGTGAAGTAGACGAGCTTTGTTTCCGTAGGTATATGTCGGGTATTTGCATGCTTTGCCGAGCCTTTTCTCATATCGTCATATATGGGACTAGGCGTTTGCCGGGTATACACATTCTTCTTCCGCTGTAAACCCTATTATTTTTGTATACCGTTATAGGCATTTTAGCTATCGATCCAGTTTTAGTTTATTAAATCGTACGCTTCGGTTTTCTGTGATTTGGGTCTTGATGTAATCGTTGAGGGTTTTCAAACGTGAAAAATTTACCCACATTTTTATTAATTATTATCTTGGTTACATCGGGATCTGAGTCCGGAAAATCGGGGTGTTACAAAGGTGGTATCAGAGCATGTTTTACTCTGTATAGATGTTGATTTTACTAGAGCATGTTTGCTTAGTATTGAAGCTATTGATTATTGTCTGAGCATGGTTGCTCTATATTCAGTTGACATTATGGTCGATTGGAACATGGTTGCTCAATATTGAAGGGTTTTAGTGATGATTAGAGCTAGATGCTCATTGTTCGAATTTGGTTCCTTAGCATGGATTTAAAGGGGGTCGTTGCCTAGTGAATGATATCATACCAAAATATTGGTTGCCCTATAAGGATTTGTGAATGATTAATTGACTAGGAGTTATAAATTGACTATTGGGGCATTGCTTACCTATTTTGGATTCTTTGTGGATTATTGATAATGGGTTATGATTAATGTTTATGGAAATGTGCCCAATTTATTGTTAAGGATGTGTGAAGCATTGGTAGAGCCTAGTTACTTGTTGAAAATCATGAATGACTCATGAGATTGAATACGAGTGCATGAATTCCTCGATAGGATTAATCTGTTTCTTTTTGTGTAAGACCGGCCAAGTTCCTTACCCTATTTCCTTCCATCGACTAATATATTGTGATTATGCATTGATGTTTATACATAAAGTATAAAATTGATTTGATGATGGGTCCATGTTGAATGTTAATCATGGAAATGAAATATTGAATTGATGAATATGAGATATGAAAGATGAGTTGATATGGTAGTAGACCACATATGTTGAGACCTTGATAGATATGTTGGAATTGAATCATGTGATTAGGTCTCTTGTATAAGTTACACTTATGGCTCCTGGCCAAAGTATGCTTATTGAATGTGAGTAGTTCATATGAATTGATTGAATAAATGGTAGTGAAGGAATTCCTTAACATGAGTATTCATGGAACAAAATGATTGATTATGTTATTGTTGAAAGATGAATTAAAAGGATTAATTATGCTACTTATGAAAGATGGATTTCATATCCTTTGGCATGAGAATCTTGTATTTTATAATGCAGGTGACTTACTATGTCTCCTTAGATTGAGAACATGAATAAGTGATAAAATAATTGAATGTGAAATTGTGATTCACTAGATTGGGGTTACAATTCGGTTTCATATTGTGAACCGAGTGAATGATTTAATTAATTATGACCCACTGAATATGGTGACCCTAGCTTGACATGACGTGATTTTGAGATATGAAACTTTATGGGATAGAGCCTATGGCGGTCTAGGCTCTATGATATTTTATGAGCCATACTTAATGATATGTGTTGTGGGAGTATTCCACAATGGGTACTAGGCAACCCTTAGACTTTCTAAGTCTAGTGATTGATCGAATCTTGTGAATAGTTGAGCCATAACGAATTAATTGTGAAATACGTTGTTGAGGATAGAGCCGACATGGAATAGAATACAAATGATGAATTTAACCCTGATGATTGACGAATAATAATTTTGAATTTGGGGTATGATTGGTATTGACTATGGTGTACACAATTCTATGGATAATCCTTCATACGCTAAGTTTTGTGAAACACTTTTTTACTTTATTCTTACAAATAAGTTATTGTCTAAAAGTCTGGTAAGTTACTAGCCCTTAGTTTCATTGGGAAACAGTTGTAGCCTGAAGAAGCTTTTGAAAGAATACTTGGGTTGTTGAGCTAAGAGTGGCTGGAGTTAAGAATACTTGTGGCACAAGTCTGGTGCTGTTATTGTAAAGGAGATTTTACAATAGTGGAAATCCTTCAAGTTAGAAGGGACTGGGCATAGCTTCTGTGTTAGGAGTGAACCAATATAAATTCTTGGTGTTCTCTCTTCTCCTTTCTTTGCCCATTCAAGTTTGTTTTATAAGTCTAATTACTTGCCCATTAAAGGTTCAAATTTCCACAAAAAGAGTCTAAGACTTATTCAACCCTCCTTCTAAGTCTGACTCTGAACCATCAATTGGTATTAAAGCTTTTCCTTTGGGTTGATCACTCCTTCGAGTGAAAATGGACAAGATCCATGGCAATTTATTAGAGTAATCACCTGATTGCAAAAGGTTCATAATGAGGACACACCAAGGGAGGACCCTCACACTACCCTAGATAAAGGACTTAAGCTTACAAGGGTCCCTGATAAATCAATTTTAATACACTTCTTATAGTTTTACACTTGGGGTTTATTATATAATTACTATGTTTAATAATAGTATTTTAATTAAAGTTAAATTGAAGTATTATGTATATATGTTTCAATTTTTGTTTTTTGCATGTATCTTGAGTATCTTGCCTTGTTTTGGCCATAACTTGGGCTTTTGTGATCCAAATGGGCTAATCTTGGAGCTAATGGAAAGCTATGACAGAGGCATACATCATGATGATCAGATTTGGTTATTTTGCATCTGAAAAAATGAAGAAATGGAGCATGAATCAATCAGCCCTCATGTGTCCCACCAGCATTGACATAGTTCACCAAAATACACATATCTGGAGCTGTAGATGTCCAAATGACCTCATTCTTGCGCAAAATTCTCAATAAGACAGATATCTACAACTTTCATGTTAAAGATTATGCAAAATTCAGCCATCTAGATGGTAATATTTGACTTGCAGGGTGGAGAAGATAAAGAGGAGAATGAATTTCAACACCTACCATTATCTTCTTTTGAATTATTGTAATTTCAAGCCCACCAATATTAAAAAAATGCATTAATGATCATAAATTGAATGTATAGTGTCATGATACCTTGCCTATAAATAGATGCTTGAAGTTGTAAGGAAGATACACAAGAGATACATAAGAAATACATGCTTTAGTTTTCATTACATTTCTATATCTTTGCTTTAGTTTCTTAAGTTTTAGTTCTTTCTCTTGCTTTATTTCTTTATTCTATATTCCATCCCTCAAGTTATGGTTTTCATTTCCCTTCCTCAATATCAAGTAAGTTAATTTTATTATTTGTTATTTACTTTTATAATTAAAGTTATAGTTAATTTAATATTAGCTTTCATTGTTAAAAATTATCATGGAAGCTTAATCTTTTAAAATCAACTTAAGGAATTTAATTTTTCTTTATGTTAACTTTGAGTTCTTGCTCTTAATAGTTTGATTAAAGATAATTACTTTTCTTTGTTTCTCAAACACTTATGATGGTAGATTATTTAAGTGTATAACCAATTGGTATATAACTAAACAATCTATAATCTAAAATGATGTTGGTTGGTTAATCAATAATCAATTTGAAAACAAAGATTAAGTCACTAAATAAGAGATTTCTATTTACTTTCTTAACTCAATCAAATTATGGTTTTAAAGTTATTTTAGTAATTAATAAGAATATATCGATTGATTATTCTTATTAGTTCATTAATTCAATTCTAGAAGATTTTCTAGAATATAATCATTTAGGGATTCCAAATAATTCAAGGTTGAGAAATTAATTGTATTTAATCATATTTGTGATCAATGATTAGTTAACTAAAGATTTCTTAATTCCTTGGGTTGGTTGTCTCTAAATTTGATTATTCTCACTCATAAATTTACTTTTTGCACTATTATATAATTACTTAATTTTCCTTTCAATCTCAACACAAACTCCCTTTTGTTATAGTTAAATTGAGTGTAACTAATTTAACTAAGGTCCTCGAGAGACGACTAAGGTTGTTCACCTTATACTATATTAATTTAACATTTTATTTGACCCGACAACGACAACGTGTGAGTCCCCTCACAAGGGCAAAGTCAAAGAAAGTCAAAGAGAGCATCCACAAAGCATTAGTTTCCTTTCTCTCATTGCTTAGTGGGCCCAAGCCCAATGAGGATTCCTTGAGGATCTACTCACACTTTTCTTGTAATATAGTTCCTAGTTAGATTCTCTAGGCTTATAGGTTTTATTTGGGCCTTGTAAGGTCAAATGGGCCACTTTAGGGCCATGTACTCTCATGTTGGGCCATGTATAGGCCATACCTTTCTCTTTTAGCATCATTGGGCCTAGGAAGCATGGAGAAGCCCATTAAGAGTCTACTTGGCCGAATTCCCTAGAGGCCTATATAAAGAGCTCTCCTTTGTAAATTCAACACATATTAATGCATTTAAGATTTTTCTATCACTTTGAGTGAGATTTTAGTGAGAGACTCTTTTCTTTCTCTCTAGGATTGAGTGATCTTTTGTAAGCTCTTCTCTAAGAAGGCTCTCTCCCTCCTTGGTGGTGAGATTTTAGGGAGTTATCTCCTCTAGGGGTGGCCTTCTATTCAACCACTTCCATTCCTCCATCTTCCCTCCACACCTCTTCTTTTCCTTTCATCCTTTCCTCTTGTTTTCCTCAACCATTTCATTTAAAATCTTAGTCTTTTGGGTCTCATAGAGTTTCGGTTGTCCATTGAAGAAGCTTTCTCTTTTGGCCATTGAAGGTTAGAAGAAGGAAAAAGATCCAAGATCCAACCCTCTTTTAGAGACTTGAAGAATCTCCTACATCAAGTGGTATCATTGAGCCTTAGAGGTTCTTTTTCTACTTCTTCTTCCTTTTGAGTTTTGGTTTTGAATAGTTGTTCTTGGCTGGTTGGTTTTCTTTTTCCATGTTTGTTTGTGTTTTGATGCCATGATATGATAGAAAAGCTATAAAAAGTTATTGTTTCTTTGAAGTTTTGTGTTAGTTCTTCTTGTTCTTTCAATTTTTTGCATATTGTACTTCTCAATTTTGGTTTGGTGTGTTTAGGTTTTCAAAATTCAGATTTGGCACAAGTTATTTTCAGTTTTAGTTTGTTATTTTGATTGTTAGAAGTTTGTTACTTGTTAGTTGAGAAGTTAGAGCCAACTAGGTGTGTCAAGTGCCATTTGGAACCTATTTCTTGTATTCTAGAAAATTTGTTGATCCAAATTTAGAGTGCAAATCCATTTGGGAGGGAGTGTTAGATTATCTTAGGAATGTTAGTAATCTAATTCTAGTTTTTCATCTAGGTTAATTTTGTTTTGAATGCACAATTAGGTCATCTAATTTTGGTTTTGCATATTGCTTGGCATAAAGAAAAGCTTGTAAAAAAAAAGAAAAGAATCATTCACCTTCCACTCATTTTAGTGGAAGAAGGTTGCACTTTCCCTAAGCAAAATAGTGACAATTGAACTTGGTAGAAGGCTAGCTACTGATTCGGTTTTGTGATCTAAAATTTGGTGTTAGAATTACAAATTGGAAAAGGCAATAGAAAGAGAAAAGATAGACAAAAGCCAAAAGAAAAAGAAAACCATACATCTCAAAAGTAAGAAAGGGTATAACACCAAAGCACGAGTAGTATTTTTGAAATTCCAAAACCATAAAGAAGTGATTGCTAGTAGTTACATTGCATAAATTTGTTCAATTAAACTTGCTTGTTTAGTAGGGCAACTCTAGAGTCTCTAGGTCTAGGTGCTCTTAGCTTTATTCTTGCATTTTATTTTGTTGTTTGTCTTGTTTTGTCATCATCATCATTTTTGAAATTCCATCAGTATAGCCTTTATTCATTTGAACATTTATTTATTTAGTGTCTTGTCAATCAAAAATCCATAAAGATTTCCATTTGAGTAGCTTTCTTCAAATTTGCCTTTTTAGTTTGTCTTTCATTCTTCTTAAGTTTTGTCATCTTGAGTATTTCTTCCATTCAATCTCTTTGATAATTCCCTTTTCTATACCATTGAGGGTAGCATTTTGAGAACACTTGAGGTAAGAGTGTAAATTGCTTAAGTGAACTTGAACCAAAGAGAAAGGGTAAGAAGTTTTGAAGATACACTTGAGAGACACACTTGTGAGGTTTCAAACTTTTTGTTCATTTTCCCTTAACAATTTCGGTTAGAGTTGTTTCTTTTGTGTGTTTTGCTAGGTGAGGTGGAGCTTATACATCATGGGAAGAGCTTGAAGACATTGTAAAGGAAGTAAAAGCCTTGTAACTAGTAGAACATAGGGAAAATTTTAAATTCTTAGGCTTTGTGTATTAGGTTTTGTCTTGTATTTTGGACACACTTTGGACATTGGACTTTGGACACTATTAACTTTTCATTTCCATTTGGTAATTTTGGCTAGATAGTAAAGCATATGCATTTGGTTATTGTTAATTAGTTAATTATTAGTTGGTTAAGTAGTTAATTGGTTACAACTAAAAGTAGTTAGTTAGTTGTTGGTCTTAACTAATTTGGTTAGTTAGTTAGTAGTTAAATCTAATTCTAGTTAACCTAACTAAGTACCAATCGAATTCTAGTTAGCATAACCAATCCATAACCGAATTTTAGTTAGGAGGTTAAGTGGTTAGACTTAGTTACAACCATAATAACTAAATAACTAAATTTAGTTAGGATTAGTTGGTGTTAGTTAGAGTTAGTTAGTTAGTTGAAACTAATTAGTTACTCTTAACTTTCCATAACCGAATTAGTTGTAGGCTTGTTAGGATTAGTTACAACCTAGGATTCTCATAAGGAACATAGGATAAGACAACCTAGGTCTTGCATAACTAATCATAGTACTACATCCTAGGATACAACCTAGTACTAGACAACTTAGGTTCTTGTTTCCCCTTAGGAAAGAAACCTAGTACTTGTATTTTAGGATTGTTGTGTGTTTTCTAATACTTGCCTTGCATTAAGCATCCTCGACTAGTTTGATTACAACTTTGTTTGCTTGTCTTGTTTTCTTTGACAGCCTTAAACCATGTCTTCTGGTGATAGGGAAAACAAATCTATGCTTCATAACATAATGGAAAGTTTGAATAACATCAACAATAGGTTAAATAACCTAGAGCATAATGAAAACCCTAGATCTAGGCATAGAAATCAAAGAAATAAAAGACACAACAATAGGGATAGTGAGGATGAACCTAGACATAGAAGACACCATGAACATAAAAGAGAAGACATAGGCTTAAGAGAGGTAAAACTTGAAATCCCCCCATTTAATGGCAAAAGTGATGTTGAAGCTTATTTAGAGTGGGAGATGAGAGTTGTGTATTTATATGTTGATGTAGGTTTTGATAATGACATAACAAATGAAGAATCAAAGATCAAACATTAATTATCAGGGACAAATTAATTATGTTTGATAATGCAAAATTGATGAACACCAAAGAAATGATTGAAGGTATTTATAGAGATTTAAATCAAGTGAAAAATGATCAACAAAATGCCTAAGGATCAAAGGATTGGAGCCATGAGTGAACAATAATCAAAAAGGGTCCAAGAATACAAGTAACAGGTAGAGGAATCAATTCATGAAGTACAAGAATCAATTCATGCCTCTAGAAATGCCAAAATTGCAAAACAACAAGCCAGGAATCGATTCCCATGGTAGAGGAATCGATTCATACGTGTTTAACAGCCTAGGAATCGATTCATATGTATAGGAATCGATTCCCCTCCTTAAAGAATTGATTCATATGTGAAAATGCAACAGGGAATCGATTCATCATGTTATTGAATCGATTCATCATCTAAAGAATTGATTCATTCAGTGATTTTCAGTCATTTTTACGCAGTGGAACAACCTGGCATCGCACTATGATTAATTAACTTGACATTCCATGCTCCATTGAAGCACTCCATACTGCACTATGTCGAAGGAGGTTAAAAATATAAGGGAACCACACTGCACTATCCTCGAATGAATATTTGAATTTACCAAGCCATGCTCCATCATCTCACGCTGTATTTGAAAACTCAATGGCACCATACTGAGACTTTTTTTTAAGTTACAAAAGCCATACGAGGACGCCTATAAATATAGTGCAAATGAAGAAGGAAAATACAATCCCAGCAACGAGAACAACTCTTGCTTTTTCTCTTTCCCTCCAACGTTCACTTCTTCTTCTTTTCCTAGTTAAGTTATTCTTTGTCTCTATTTTGAAAATTATTTTGAGAGTTAGCTTGTGAGGAAAATATTTTATGTGAGCTAAAATTTGCATATCCTCTCTTTGAGAGTTATCATTTTGAGAGAGCTTAAATTTGTATATCTACTCTATTGAAGAGTTGCTATTGTATTCTAAACACTAAAAAATCCTAGAGTTGTGGGTTGGGTTTCAACCTTGTAAAATTGTGAGATTGAGAGATTGGGTAGGGTGCCCTTGTACTTATGAGAATTGGGTTCTTGAGTGTGGGACACTAGGAAGCCGCAATTGCTCAAAGTTGTATCTCTAATCTCCAATAGTGGAAATCCTCTAAGTGGGTGGCTTAGAGGCGAGACGTACACCGGTGTGGTGGAACTCGTATATAGCGGTTTGCAAATCTCTCTTCCCTACACTCATTTTAATTTGTGCACTTAATTGCTTGCTAAATATTTGTGTTTATAAATTAATTAGTTAAGTAACTTTATCAATTTACTTGTTTAAATTAAAGTGCATACTCCATTGGGTTGATTAAATTTATAAATCACTTAGATTAAATTTGTTGAAGTTGTTAAAGTAATATTCTTAAATTATTCTTTAAATCCTTCTAAGTACCAAAAATAGTGTTGTGATTAATTTGTTATTATTACTTGAATATAACTTTATCTCTTAAGTGAATTTATTGCCATATACTTAGTACTTGTTATTTTGCTTTGTGTATAAATTGTTATCATTTGTGATTAAATTTATTATCTTCATTAAGCATAATTATTAAAGAATCAATTTCAAAAGCATTCTGAGTAAAATTTTCAATACTCAATTCACCTCCCCTCTTGAGTAATTGAGGCCACTTGGTTAACAAGTTGAGCAATTGTTTAATTCTTATCAAATAAAAAAAGAAAAGAAGGTTAGGATAACCACTCTCTCATTTTAAAACTATGCCTTAGTATGGTGGACCCAAGTGTGTAAGGAGAGAAAGAAAGATAACTTCCCACCAATAGATGATTGGTTAGACTTGAAAGCTCTATTAAGAAAACGTTATGTTCCTATTACTATAGAGGGGAGCTATTAGCAAAGCTAAATAAACTCACCCAAGGGTCAAAGAGTGTATAAGATTACTACAAAGCTCTAGAGATAGCCATGATTAGGGCAAACCTTAAAGAAGATGAGGAAATCCTAATGCATAGATTCTTATATGGCCTAAATAGGAACATCAAGAATAGAGTAGAACTCCTTCCACATGTTGACATAGAAGAGTTACTAGACCAATGTACTAAGGTAGAGAGCCAATATAAAAAGAGAGAAGCCTATAGTGGGGAAAAGAAAGCCTATAAGTCTAAGTGGGTAAGTCAAGATAATAAGGGTAGGTTTGAGAGAAACCTTAGGAGAGGGAAATGGGCACTTCATCTTCCAAACCACAAAGTGAGTTTCATAAGAATGGCAAAATTTTTAGAAACCAAAGAGATAAGCATGAATCCACATCTAAACCATAATCCTCTAGATCATCTACCATAAAATGTTTTAAACGCCTTGGTAGAGGTCATATTGCTTCCGACTGTCCAACAAAAAGAACAATGGTTTTGAAAAATAATGGAACCTACTCAAGTCAATCAGAGTCTAATTTTGATTCTCACTCTTCAAGTGGTGACTCAAGTAGTGATTCCTATGACAGTGAGCATATTTTAGGGGATGATGGTAAGCTTTACATGATTCGAAGATTGCTTGATAGTCTTGTTAAGCTAGATGATACTACACAAAGAGAGAACATCTTTTATACAAGATGTTATATAAATGACAAACTATGTCCTCTCATTATGGATAGTGGGAGTTGTGGAAATGTTGTGAGCCAAAGACTAGTAAATAAGATGGGCTTAGAACTAATAAATCACCCTAGACCTTATAAGTTACAATGGTTAAATGAAAAGGGAGAGATGTTAGTTAATAAGCAAGTATTAATAAACTTCACCATAGGCACTTCTAATGATAAAGTCAATTATGATATGAAGGCAACTCATATACTTCTCGGAAGACCTTGGTAATTTGATAGGAAGGTCATCCGTGAGGGATTCACCAACACCCTCACATTCAAGCTAGATGGTAAGAAGATAGTTTTACACTCCCTAACTCCACAACAAGTAGCTAAAGATCAACTATAAATGAAGCTTAAAAGAGATAGAGAGTTAGGATCTTCTTCCTCTAATCATGTAGAAAAACATAAGAAAAACAAAAAAGAGGATAAAGGAAAAGGAGTTATCATCTATGATGACTTTATAGCCAACTATTTGGCCAATAAACATGATGTGAAACATACTATGTTTTCACAAAAACATTGCTTGATCATGTATGTAAAAGATATCCCTAGCACTTCTTTGTGCTCTGTGGGCACCCCTCCTCCTTTGCCCAAAGGGATCCAAAACATCCTAAATGAATTTAAAGATCTCTTTCTAAAGGATATCCAAAAAGGCTTACCTCTTATTAGGGGCATTGAACATCAAATAGATTTAATTCCCGGTGCTAGCTTACCTAATAGGCCTGCATATAGATGTAACCCTAAGGAAAGCCTTGAGATTGAAAAACAAGTGAACGAACTATTATCTAAGGGATGAATTAGAGAGAGCCTAAGCCCATGTGCCTTACCTGTTTTACTAGTTCCTAAAAAAGATGGTTCATGGAGAATGTGTACCGATTGTAGAGCCATAAACAACATAACCATCAAGTATAGGCATCCAATACCTAGACTTGATGATATGCTTGATGAGCTAAGTGGTTCTACCATATTTTCCAAGATTTATCTTAAAAATGGCTATCATCAAATAAGAATCAAAGAAGGAGATAAATGGAAAGCTGCTTTTAAAAATAAACTTGGATTATATGAGTGGTTAGTTATGCCCTTTTGCTTGACTAATGCACCAAGCACATTCATGAGGTTAATGAATCATGTTTTGAGGGAATTTATTGGGCATTTCGTTGTGGTCTATTTTGATGATATTTTGGTGTACTCAAAGACCATGACCTCTCATCTAAACCATCTTAAACAAGTTATGCTTGCCTTAAGAATAAATAACCTCTATGTAAATTTTGAAAAATATTCTTTTGGCATGGATAGCATTGTATTCCTTGGATTCATAGTAAGTTCTAAAGGTGTTAAAGTTGATTACTCTAAAGTGAAGGCAATCCAAGATTGGCCAACACCTAAAAATGTGAGTAAGGTTAGAAGTTTCCATGGTCTTGCAAGTTTTTATAGGAGATTTGTGAAGGACTTCTCTACCTTAGCCTTCCCCCTAAATGAATTAGTGAAAAAGAATGTTCCTTTTATATGGGGGCCAAGGTAAGAGAAAGCCTCTCTAGATCTCAAGGAGAAGCTCACTCATGCTCCAATTTTAGCACTTCCAAACTTTTCTAAAACTTTTGAGCTTGAGTGTGATGCTTCAAATGTAGGAATAGGAGCCGTTCTATTATAAAAAGGTCACCCCATTTCTTTCTTTAGTGAAAAGCTTAATGGGGCAACTCTCAACTATCCCACATATGACAAAGAATTTTATGCATTAAATAGAGCCCTACAAACTTGGGAATATTACTTGATCCCAAAAGAGTTTGTTATACATAGTGATCACCAATCACTAAAATTCATTAAGGGGCAACATAAGTTAAATAAAAGACATGCTAAGTGGGTTAAGTACTTAGAATAATTTCCATATGTCATCAAGTACAAAAATGGAAAATCTAATACTGTGGCTGATGCTTTATCAAGAAGGTATTCTTTAGTTACCTCTCTTAGAGCCAAAGTTATTAGACTTGATGAGATTAGGACTTTGTACCCAAGTGATATTGATTTTTCAAACATTTTCAACTCATCTTGCACTTCTTCATCTCATAAATGCTTCTACATCTTAGATGGCTACCTCTTTAAAGCCAATAGACTTTGCATTCCTAGGAGTTCTTTAAGAGATCTTTTGCTTAGAGAAAGCCATGAGGGAGGCTTGATGGGCCACTTTGGAAGAGATAAAACCTTGTCTTTATTGCATGAACACTTCTATTGGCCTAAGATGAAAAAAGATGTTCAAAAATATTGTGCTAGGTGTATTGTGTGTAGGAAGGCTAAATCCAAACTTTCACCTAGTGGTTTATATACTCCCTTGCCAACACCTAGTGCACCTTGGATTGATATATCTATGGACTTTGTGTTAGGCTTACCTAAGACCCAAAGGGGAATGGATTCTATCTTTGTGGTAGTGGATAGGTTTAGTAAGATGGCTCACTTCATCCCTTGTCATCAGGTAGATGAGGCTAGTCATATTGCTAAACTCTTCTTTAAAGAGATTATAAGACTTCTTGGTGTTCCTAAAACCATAATTTCTGATAGGGACACCAAATTCCTAAGCCACTTTTGGAAAACTCTTTGGTCAAGGCTAGGAACAAAATTTCTCATTTCCACCACTTGTCATCCTCAAACGGATGGACAAATAGAGGTAGTAAACATGACCCTTTCTCAACTTCTTAGTGTCTTAGTGAATAAAACTGTTAAGTCTTAGGATGAGTGTTTACCCCACATTGAATTTTCATATAATAGGGTACAACACTCAACAACCAAGCATAGTCCATTTGAGGTTATGTATGGTTTTAATCCTCTCACTCCATTGGAGCTTTTGCCTATTGTGGTGTCTGACTCTGTCCTTTATATGGATAGAGAGGCAAAGGCCAAATTTATCAAAATATTTTCATGAGAAAGTTAAAAACCGAATACAAACTAAAAATGAACACTATGCTCGTTGTGCTAATAAGAAAAGAAAGGAAGTCACCTTTGAGGTTAGAGATTGGGTTTGGCTACATCTTAGAAAGGAAAGATTTCCAAACTTGAGAAAATCCAAACTCGACCCTAGAGGTGATGGCCCTTTTCAAATAATCAATAAAATGAATAATAATGCTTATGTCCTTGATTTTCCAGGAGAATATAGTGTGAGTGCTTCTTTTAATATTTCTAATTTATCTCCTTTTGACTTGGATGAAGAGGATGATGCCTTAGATTTGAGGATAAATCCTTTCAAAGAGGGGGAGCATAATGAGGACACACCAAGGGAGGACCCTCACACTACCCTAGATAAAGGACTTGAAGCTTACAAGGGTCCCCTCACAAGGGCAAAGTCAAAGAAAGTCAAAGAGAGCATCCACAAAGCATTAGTTTCCTTCCTCTCTTTGCTTAGTGGGCCCAAGCCCAATGAGGACTCCTTGAGGATCTACTCACACTTTTCTTGTAATATAGTTCCTAGTTAGATTCTCTAGGCTTATAGGTTTTATTTGGGCCTTGCAAGGTCAAATAGGCCACTTTAGGGCCATGTACTCTCATGTTGCGCCATGTATAGGCCATACCTTTCTCATTTAGCATCATTGGGCCTAGGAAGCATGGAGAAGAGCATTAAGAGTCTCCTTGGCCAAATTCTCTAGAGGCCTATATAAGGAGCTCTCCTTTGTAAATTCAACACACATTAATGCATTTGAGATTTTTCTATCACTTTGAGTGAGATTTTAGTTAGAGAGTCTCTTCCTTCTCTCTAGGATTGAGTGATAGTTTTCAAGCTCTTATCCAAGAAGGCTCTCTCCTTCCTTGGTGGCGAGATTTTAGGGAGTTATCTCCTATAGGAGTGACCTCCCATTCAACCACTTCCATTCCTCCATCTTCCCTCCATACCTCTTCTTTTCCTTTCATCCTCTCCTCTTGTTTTCCTCCACCATTTTGTTTAGAATATTAATCTGTTGGGTCTCATAGAGTTTCAGTTGTCCATTGAAGAAGCTTTCTCTCTTGTCCATTAAAGGTTAGAAGAAGGAAAAAGATCCAAGATCTAACCCTCTTTTGGAGACTTGAAGAATCTCCTACATCAGGTCATCTATTAACTGGCCACAAGCCTTTTTTGGTGAAGACTACCCATACTGGAAGGATAGAATAAAGATGTTCATAAAATCCACCTAGTATAGTCTATGGGTAGTCATCATAAATGACGATTATGCAGCCCTTGTTGATGAAGATGGAAAGCTTAAATCTGAAGATGAATGGAGTTCTTATGAAGTAAAGAAAATAGAGATAATGCCAAAGTTAGATTCTTACTTACTTTTCCTCTCAACAAATTAGAGTACAATAAGGTGTTTAGCTATATATCAGTTAAAGAAGTCTGGGATGATCTTCAATGTAACTGTGAAGGCATCTCTAATGTAAAAAGATCTAAAAAGATACTGTTGACCAAACAGTATGATACATTCAAGATGAAGGAACATAAAACTGTGGATCGGATGTTTGGAAGATTCCAAACCCTGCTGAATGAGCTTAAGGCTCTTGGTACAACACTTTCCACATAAGATATTAATGTAAAGCTTCTTGGAAGTTTGCTTGAAAGGTTTGATGCTAAGTGTTCAACACTAGAGGAAGCCAAAGATCTGAGTACTTTCTCTTTGGATGAACTTCTTGGAGTACTCAGAGTGCATGAATTGAAGCTAAAATAGAAGGAAGTCAGCAAGCCTTCCTCTTCCAAAAACATTTCCTTGAAGTCTGATGAATCAGGAAAAAGTCAAAGGCCTTAAAAGTTGAGGAATCCATAAGCTTAGAACCACTCCAATGAGTCAGGTGCTGATACAGATGAGGAGTTGGCTCTTATGACTAAGATATTTCACAAACTGCTAAAGAAAAAGAAGTTCAGACATGAGAAATTTTAGAAGAAAGATCACAAAGGTAAAAGTCAATTTAAGTTTAAAATTGACAAATTTGCTTTAGAATGTTTTAATTGCAGGAAATCAGGACACATGAAAGCAGAATGTCCTCTCTTAAACAAAGATAAGAAGGACAAAAAAGAAAAGAGAAAATTCCTTAAGAAATAAAAGGGGTTAATCACATGGGATGATGAAGGATCATTCAACTTTAAAGAGTTTGATGAAGAGATAGAGTCTGCTCAGATTTGTCTCATGGTAAATGAGGAACGAGACTCTAAAGCCAGATCAAGTGACTCATAATCAGAGGAAGTAAGCTATTTTAAACTTAAACAAAAATATGATTTTTTGTTCAATGATTTTTCAAAGCTTTTGAAACTTTTCAAAAAGTTAAAAGTAAAACATGTTAACATGATTACTAATTTTGAAAATTAGATTTAAAAATTAAAAGAAGGAGATTTTGATAAAAATGTTCATAAAGAAATGGAAGAGAATGAAAAGATGCATTTGGAAGAATTGATCAAACTCGAAAAAGAGAATCTTGTTTTGTAAACCAATTTTGAAAATGCTAAAGTTTGCTGCAACTCTCAGGCTGATAAAATCATTAAGCTACAAAATCAAGTAAGGTCACTTATTCAGACCTGAGCAAGTTTGTTAATGGCACTAAAAATTTGAACAAACTTTTGGGAAAATCTCATGGTGACCAACACAGACCAGGTCTGGGATATGTAGAGAAAATTGATTTCAAGTAATCTTTATCTCCCTCATTTGTTTCAAAGAAACAAAAGTATGCCAAATGTAATTACTGCAAAATATGGTCATGAAATAAATGATTGTAGGAAAAGAAAGAAAAGAAATGAAAGAATTGCTAACCATGTAGGATCCAAGAAGATATAGGTACCAAAATCATTGATTATTCTAATTGTAATTGTGCTTAAAAACAAGGATAAAGCCTCTACACTGGTATCTGGACAGTGGATGCTTGCATCATATGATACCAAGAAAGTCTATGTTCCTAGACCTAAAGCAGTTTAAAGGTGAAACAGTCACCTTTGGAGGAAACCAGATTGGCAGAATCATAGGGTCTAGTAAAGTGAGTAAAATTTCTTTACCTGTCATTAAAAATGTCTTTTTGGTTGAAGGTCTGAGACATAACCTACTGAGAATTAGTAAATTTTGTGACAAAGTCTCTTGTGATAAAGAAAATTATACTATCATTAACCATAATGGATCCACAAAACAGATATCACAACCTGTACAAGGTTGACTTGAATAAACTAAATGATCAAAATGTAACATGTTTATTTTCAAACTCTGAAGAGAGATGGATATGGCATAAAAAGTTTGGGCATGTAAGTTTAAAGCATATTTTAAAACTTCACAAAAAAGGCCTTGTTAAGGAACTGCGAAAAATTTCTTTCAATAGTTCCCTGCCTTGTGAAGTGTTGGTGGGTTTTGCAATAATCATGTTGTTTCGTGGCAAGCGTAGCATATGTTAAAATAGAGTGTCGTTCCACTAGAATTCGGTATTTAAAATGATGATTCTGAAAGATTATGACACTCAAAAGAAATTGTCTTCATAATGTCATAGTAAAAGAAAAGAGTAAATTGCACTCAAACATAAACTAAGAAAATCAATAAAATATGACGAATTAATGATTGATAAAACAGGGACTGGAATTCATCTATCTCACCCTTCGACATGTTGTATACATTTATATAAACAGTTTTCAGACTATCACTTTTTACATCACAATCTAAGTCATTCGTATCGATTCCTTGACTATGAAATTCATAAGAATATTTCCAAATATGTTGATTCCTCAATCATTTTGAAAATATTCCAGCATTAAAAGTGATTGTTTTGATGTTTTTTCCATAAATTATTATTCCTAATAATCTCCATAACGAGCATTCCATTTAGACCCATTTTTGAAAGTCATTTCCCAATAACCAACAGGAACTAAAATCAAGAAGCTACTGATCAAATAGATTCAAGCATTAAGCATAAAATGTAAAGCCAAAAGCCATAGAACGAAAATACCAAGTATATAAATATTGAACAAGCGTACGTCGGGTTCAAGTCGATTACATCCAATCCCAAGCCATGACAATCAAACACAAACGATGAAAGAAAATGATAACAAGGATGAGAATGGGTCTTCAATAGAGCTGGCCAAGAGAAAAGATAGAACATGCGTCATCCTTCATCCTCTTAAAATTTCTTCAACTTTACTTATATATCCGTCAATTCACTCAAGCGAATTTCTTGCTTCACCATGTAGAAAGGTCTTTTCATTTAGTTTTTCCCTCGATGATTCACTTGAGTGAGAGGTTTGCTCAAACGAGTTCACTAATACTCTTTTCCCCTATTCTTCAATCGCTTGAGCCATTCTGATGCTCACTCAAGCGAATTCTTTTTATTTGGTCTCTGGAAGAATTTTGCTTGAGCAAAGTGGCTCGCTCAAGCAAATTAACCTGGAATTCAATTTTTCTTGATGTTTGCTTGAGCTAATTAATCTCGCTCAAGCGAATTCCTTCAATTTGCTCTTTGGACTTATTTCGCTCAAGCAGAAGTAGATTCGTTCAGGTAAAGCCTGCCTCTGTTGATCAAATCCTTGAATGCCTAGCTTGAGCGAATCTGGTGCTGCCTCAAGTGAATTCACCAAATTTTACATTTTTCTTGGCCAAAGTTGGGGAATTGCCTTTGGATTTCTTCCTCATTCTTTCCTCCTAATATTATACAAAATTTGGGATAAGAAACACGTATTTACATCAATCAAGTTAAACAATATCTGGATTTCAAATTTTATCAAATATACTACACAAAATAGTCTAGATAGAGTAACATCCTATCAAAATCATACCCAAATAACACCAAAAATATATATAATTTGGGCATTTATCAAGTCTCTCCGACAAAGAACTTTGCTTGTCCTCAAGCAAAAGGTGATAGAGTATCAAAGTGAAAGTTAGATTTCTTTTAATCATAACAATGCATAAGAAAAGAAACAACTTAAACTATATACAAATAATAGTTCTTGGTATCCTTCAAAATCCAACAAAATAAATGCCCAATCCTATAAATCATAAAACAAGTGAAAGCAACTAATGGCTGTAAAAATAAGAAATCCACTCAATATCTCACAGGTGAGTGTTTACTTAAAACATCACTGATTATTCATTAGTCAGAATTGCAATTCATTTCATTTCAAAAGAATAATCACCTAAATAGCAAGGATCAAGAGGTCTTCAAAAGGTTGTAATATGGCTTGGCTTAAAAATAAAATCCATTATTTTTCTGTGAATTCAAAGAGCATGCTAAAAGAAAAGAAGATATTATTATATTTATATATAACTTTAGCTGCCCTACTTTCACAGTTTTTATCTCATCAAACTCATGTTTTGTTTTTCTTTTTGTTTTCAATTTTTTTCAATTCCTCCTTTTTATAGTATTCTATTTTACAACTGATTTCAATTGAGAAACTTCTTCTTCTTTTCATCTTTACTTTTTCATCACAACCATTTATTTTTCTTTCTGCTAATGAACCAGTAAGCATAACATAACCCTTTTTATATATACATATCATATTCTTTTTACCTTTAGCACGCTATTCAGATAGGGAATTAAATTTTGAATACGCTACAAATAAGGGATTCAGAACAAAATTTAAAAGCTCAAAGGGTTACAAACAAAATGGAATTTAGTTTATGTACAGGTTGACTTTTTGGCTCTGGCTTAACCCTAAATTTATTCAAAGTTGCCTCTATCATATCCCTGCTTGTCTAAGTAATAACTTCTGACAAAATTATGCAATAACAACCATCAATAATCAATGAACTCTCATTGTTTAGGATTCATTCACTTACTCGATTAACAGGCCTGATTTCTTTATTTGAACAGAAAAAGGTTCAGACACTGTTAAGTTACTTTACAGATTTGGGATTCAATTTAGTTTCAATTAAATTAACAAGGATACTGACAGAGTTCAAAATAAAGTTATTTTTAACTTATGCATTCAATGATTATATGACATCTTAATCTACTTTTTTACTTTCTAATTACTAAGTATACAATAAATACTATGCACATATATCAAAATGAAATACCGCGCCTATATATATATATATATATAACACTAACGGGTAACAATCCAAAACGTATGTATATAAACCAAAATACTACAAGTCAACTAAAAGTAACTATTGAACTAAAAGAGTAAAATACTGAAAGTGAAAATACTCAAAATAAATAAACAAAATAACAAAAGAACCCATCAGGAGTGTCAATCTTAGTCATCAGCTAAGATACCGCTGACAACCCTATCTAGCTGCTCATCAGACTCTTGGTCTAGCTACTGCTGCTACTCAACATGCTCCTACTCAGCCTCTAATGGAATGTCTTGAGGGATGGGCTCAGCTGCTTTGGCAGGCTCAACTGGTGCCTCTGGTATTGGTGGCTCTGGCTCTACAGGCTGCTGCTATCCATCCTCTCCCGCTTAAAAAGGCTTGTCCCCAAGCCAAGCTAAATAAACGGCAAATGTGTCTGGGTCCATGCATTAAGAATCAGAGGGAATACCAAAATAAAGAGTGGCATGGAGATGAAGAAGTCCTCGGTGAAGCGAGGCCTGTTGAGAATGAGTATGAGCTTACTAATCATGGAGTAGAGTGAGCTGGGTTTGAATAGTCTCTAGTAGTGAAGTAAGTGATGGAGGAACTACTGATGGTGCTGGTGTAGAAGAAGAAGGTCTGGTGGAAGGTGAAGGGGTAGGAGAAGATGGACCAGTAGTAGTAGGGGCTGCTCTGCAGTTGAACTCTATGAACTTACGGTCAATAGATGGTCGGATCGGAGTGGTAGGTTCAACCTTGACCCCATGAGCAGCACAATAGCCTGTGATGAAAGCTGTGAAGCCCAATATCCCCTTTGGTGTAGCACCGACAATGGTAGTCTTCGGGTTAGACTACGCAAACTTGAAGATCTCTTCAAAATATCCACTAACATGTTGAGCTTCAGTATACAGTATAGCAAATTGCATTAGGGGATAGGGAGATCAGATACATGGTTGGTAGGGATGATGTTGGCAAAAAGGAAAGTAGTCTACACTTTAGTAAGGACCTTTATGTCCTTTCGTAATAAGCGAATAGGAAAACCTCCAGGTCCAGTCTGTAGATAATGGCTTGGTCGATATAGAGCTTCCTCTAATCCGCTGGTAAAGAAAATATGGTTACTCTACCTCAGAGTACCATATGTGCACAAATCTGCCTCAGGAAGTCTCAGAATATCCCCCAGGTAACCACTGATGGCATCTCGGGAGTATGAAATCCATGTCCCTCTAACATATGTCTTCATCTTGAAAGATCCTTCTTTGTTCCATATGTTCGCATAGAACTCACGCATAACTTTTGGATTGAATTTGGGTTGTGGGTTGGCTAGCTTCATCCATTTCCTGTCTTGTAAAACATTCAGAAAAGCATCATATTGTCCTTGTCAGAGATCTACTCGCCTCTTTGGAATAAATGTCCATGTCTGTATATTTTCAAATCTTTTGTTCCTTTCTCTATCTCTAAATAGTGGGCTAGGTGAGGAAGATGGTTCAGAAGTTTGTTTATGTTTGCCCTTTTCTTTATGACTAATGTCGGATGGTCCAGGTGGTGGTGCAATGGTCTTTGTATGAACCATCTTCCATTTCAACTAGCAAAATAGAGTATTGAATTCAAGCTCAAAATCAAACTTCCATGCAATACATAACAGTCTAAATCACCTGCAGCCATAACAGTCCAAATCCATGCAATGTATAAACTCATGAAAAGGTACAAAGCTTAAACTGACCATTGCAAAGGAAAAAGAATAATCTCTAATAAAAACCAACACTCTAACTATTTAAAGAAAAATAAGCACCAAAACAGAGCAAAGCCAAAGAAGGAAGAGAAGGGCAATGTATATTCATCATTATCAAAGAAAAATAAGGAAAAACTTAATAGCCATGGAAGAGTAGAGAAGTGAAAAGAAAGAGAGCTAGGGCACACGAGGGAGAAAGGATTTAGGGAGAGAGAGTTTCCTTTGAACAAAAAAGTGTAACCGCTCTAAATGAGAGAAATGGGGCTTTAAAAAATGTAAATTGTGCAAATCCGCTTAAGCAAGTTAACTTAGAAAAGTCCCGAAGTCACGATTTTTCTCAAGCGATGTAGAACCGCTTAGGCAAAAATCTTACAGAAACAAATTCCCTAATTTCTTCGCTTGAGCGGCCCAATTTCGTTCTCCCATGTGTAACATCCCAAATTTTTAAAATAGAGAATTGATTAAGGAAATAAATATTGAATAATGGAATGTGGATTATTTAATGTCCCAAAATATTGGAATCAATTAAATTAAGATTTTTGGGGACCAAATAAGCTGAAAACTGACCCGATTAAAATATAGGTGTCGGACCAAGTATCTGCGATTGGGATGATATTGGTCAAGGCTGTTAAGAATATTATTGGGAGTCTAAATATGTATTCAGAATAATTTTTAGATAGAGTATTGAGCCCAAACATAGATCCTGTTTATCATAAAATGATGAACTTTAATGAGAAGGATTAAAATTAAAACCAAAAACTCATATTTTTCCCTTCTCTTCACGTTAGCTTGCTGAGCAAATTGAGAAAATACATTCTTCTTCTTCTCCTTCTTCATTTCCCTCTTCCTTTCTTCTAAAACCCTAAGCCAAAGGTGACACCTTCCCATTCTTATTTCGTTTTTGAGAGAGCCTGAAAGGAGATCATTGGAGCTTGGACTCCTCCCCTCTACTCTTTTATTTTTATGGGGCACTCTCCCTCTCTTAAATATTCTCTCTTTTCTTCTCTTGAGGTATGATTCTTGCTATTTCTCAAGAGTATGAGCCATTAATTATGAGTTTTTATTGTTAAGAGAACATTTAAAGTATGTGGGGTGTTTAATGGAAGCATTTAATGCATGAACCCTAAAATGGGTAGTCATAAATGCAAACTTTAATGGTAATAAATAAGGAAGATGAAGGTATGTTGGAAGGTGATAAAGATTGATGATTATTTATGAATGTTGTTGGGTTTTAGGTAAAACCCTAACATATAAACTTTGGGAAAATGATAAATGTGTGATGAATAATATATTTGAGAGCAAATACATAATATTGAGAATATGGGTATTGATTAATGGGGCATTCTTATGGATGTAAGGCTATGATTATCTTGTAGCCTTTTGATATAATGAATGAGGCTTGATGGGGAGGAATTCCTGAAGCCTAACAAATGATAGAAATAATGTCTATAACATGTTCTAAACATGTTATGAAATTGTAGATATTATTATGGTTAATTAGAGTTGAATTGTGTCTTAAATAGTTGATTGATTAAGATTTTACATGAATGTTAATGTAGAATCCATTCCGAACGATGAGGCGGGAACGTCATATTAATCTGAATTGTTCTCTTGAGGTAGGAGATGAGTCTTTATGTTCTAAATGCATGAATTTGAATGGTATTTGATTGCCATATGTGTTGACATGCATGTTTGCCTTGCTTGTGTTGTGATGATGGATTGTAATATTGAATATATTAATGTGGATAATGTTTGGCAACATGCTTTGATGCATTTAGAATACTCATGGTGTGTTATATGGTGGTGTGAATTGTTTGATAATATAAGGTTATCCTCATGTCCACCATAAGTGTAAAATGAGTGTTGATGATGTTTGATTGAAAATAGGTGTAAATGAATAGCAAGCCTTGGTTGATAGTGAAAGATTGATGTCATTGTGTTGACGATGGAATTGAATGATGTGAATTAGAACTATTAAAAATGCCACACAAAAAGTTTAAACTAATAATAATAATAACCAACAATAATAAATCCACTAAAAGCCTTGTGGTGATGTTGGTGATGATGATGATGATGTATGAGGAGTGGTGTTAGTCCTCAAATTTTCAATAAAAGCTTAAATAAAAATTTCATAAAAATTATAAAAATAAGTTTAATTTGTTAGAAAATTAGGATTTAAATTCAATAAATGGATGTTGTTGGAAATAAATCTGCCCTTGATCAATTTTCTCTAGTTTTACAGCGAAAAAGTTAAGAAATCAAGAGAAAATTACACTGGAGGAGCTGACGCGTAGCCTCACCCCACGCGTAGCATCAAGAGCTACTTTTGATGCTGATGCTACGCATCAAAGCCACGCGTAGCGTCAGTGCTGCGTGTTCTCCACTCCCACTTTGGCCAACCACTCCACTTGGACTCAATAATGGGCACCCCACTCAGCCCAAGGGCCACCCCAATCAGCATAAATGGCCAAAAACTCGTGGAAACATGTCCAAGTGGCCAGGCATGATCAAGATTAATTATTGAAAGTGGCCATTATCAAGTGTTTAATGGAGGCTGAGTCAGGAGTCTGACGCGTAGCGTCACAGGGACGCGTAGCGTCAGCACCCTTGCTCAGCCCTATAAATAGGGCCATCCAACACCATTCATAGCATCCCATTCCATACACTTCTCTTCTCTTCTCTCTTGTACTCGACTCTGAGTACTTTCTTTTGTGAGTTGTAGTTCTAGAATAGTTTTCTAAATACTTGAGTGTGTTTCGGTGTATTGTGATCGTTGTATCGTGAAGTTTCCATCGTCTTCTTCGTAATGTCAAACTCTGTAAGTATTGTTTTTACTTTTACCATGTGTAACTAATTTGTTTATGTTGGAATTGGTGAACTAATCTATTAAGTATAATGTTGTGAATTCGACCTCTGCATGTTTATGATTCAAGTCCATGTTAGTATTTCAACCTTTTATTAATATGAACATCAAACGGGAGAATGATTTTCATGTGTATCGAAACTGGTTTTATTAGTGTAAATGTCAAACGGGAGAATGATTATTTATGCGGTATTGAAACTAGTTTTGACAAAAGTAAAAAGTTGGAATACCCTTGGTATCTCAATTCTATAGGGGTTGTTAACCATTGTTGCCATAAGGCCAGGTCTTAATGCAAGTTTTTACTGAGAAAGCTCACGAGGGATCGGACTTTACGGTGAATTCTTAGAATTTATATCACGAGGGATCGGTTATAATGATTTTAAGCTGCAATGATATGAAACTTGATGATTAAATATGCATGTCTTGAGTTCCTCATTGTTATTCTAGATTAGGGATCCAATTTTCAACATAATTTGTTTATCTGTGTTTATCTCAAGTATCTTACCTATTCTAGATTGCAACTCAACTTTTTAGATAGATTTTATTTTCTTTTTATCTCATGAATCACTCAACCATGCTATCTTGTGAATATTGTATAAACTGTATATAAATCATTCTTTTGTTTATAATTTCCTTCACATTTACCATAGTAAGTAGAAAATTACTGTTGTTATTGGACTTTCAATCCCAGTGGAACGATATCTAAATTTCGAAAACTACAAACGATTGGTGCGCTTGCCAATTGACAAAACCTGTTTACACCGAGGGTTAACAAGTTTTCTGGCGCCGTCGCCGGGGATTGAATTGTTTTAGTAAAACAGTAAAATTTTAATTACCATGGTAAATATTTTTTTTTACCTTAGATAATTTTTTTTTATTGCTTATCATTATTACACTAACTTTCTTTGTCTAGTTTGTGTATGCAAACTCGATCTACCGCAGGTAAAATTTATTTTGATCCTGAGATAGAAAAGTTTGTAAAGAAAATCAAGTCTTTGAAATCTAAAACACAAACTAATTCTTCTTCTACTTCAAAAATTTTTGAAAATTCAAATATGGCTGCTGAAAGGAGAACATTGGGACAGTTTGCTGCTATAAATGGTCCACCCCGAGTTTCGAGAATGTTTCAAGGACCAGTTTTACCAGTGGAAATTAAACCTGCCACTTTAAATATTATTCAAAACAACCAATTTGCTGGTTTAAATCATGAAGAACCATATGAACATTTAACTGTTTTTTATGAATTATGCAGCACAATTGGTTTTGAACCCAATCAAGAAGAGTCTGTTTACATGAGACTCTTTCCTTTTTCATTGATTGGGAAAGCAAAAGAATGGTTTAAATCTTGTCCACCGGGTAGTTTTGCAAACTGGTCCGATGTTGAAAGAAAATTTTTGGAAAGATTTTATTCTCCTTCAAAATATTTTGAAGCAATGACAGCCATACACTCTTTTTCTCAAAATAATGATGAATCATTAGGAGAGACATGGGAACGATTCAAGGCACTCTTGAGAAAATGCCCAAACCACAACCTGAATGATGCCGAAAAGGTAAGAATCGTTTACCATGGTTTATTGCCTCAGTTTAAGATGATGTTAGATGCTTGTGCAGGTGGTTCTTTAATGAACAAGACTGTGGAGGAAGCCATAGAAATATTGGAATCAATGGCTATTAGTGACCGACAAGCAAAGCATGAAAGAGGTAATATGCAAAGGAAGCCAGGAATGCTCGAATTGGGAGTAAATGATGCAGTGTTGGCTCAGTAAAAATTACTGACCCAACAAATTGAAGTTATGAGCAAGCAATTGGAAAAACTACAAATTGCTCAAGTAGCATCACCACCCCCTGCTCAACTTAAAGCATGTACGCACTGCATGGGAGAACAACCATGTGGTTACTGTGGAAATAAGCAAGAGCAAGCCAATTTCATGAACCATCAAAGAGCACCCTTAGGTAATTTTCCTTTTAATCATGGAAATTCTTTTCCTAACAATTACCTGCAGGGTTGGCAAAACCAGAATATTGGCTGGAGACAGGACACTGGACCTTCCAACAGACCTCCTAATAATCAATTCAAGCAACAACAAACTGACAATGCAAGATTGACAAGAATAGAGGAAGCTATTCAACAGTTATTGCAGTTTGTGGAGACAAATGAAGCTGCCCGAAAAGCATCAGACATACAAATGGGTCAACTTGCAAAGGAGATAGCCGAATTAAAGAGTTCTGGGTTTTCTGCAAACACTCAAAACCCAAGGGAACAATGTAATGCTGTTTCTATTGATGTTGTAAAAATTGATTGTAAAGAAAAGAGTGAGAAAAAGAAAGAAGAAGAAGAAAAAGAAAGTGAAAAAAATAGAAAAAAATGAAAAAAATGAAAAAGAAAAAAATGTGCAAATAGATACAGAGCAAGAAACAAACTGTATAACCCCGAAAAAATGTAAAGATCCGGGGAGTTTCACCATTCCTGTAACAATCGAAAATATCAACATCAGGAATGCGCTATTAGATTTAGGGGCTAACATCAACTTGATACCCCTAGATTTAATAAAACGCATTGGTGAATATGAGCTAAAAGAAGCAAAGACAGAATTACAGTTTGCGGATCGCTCTGTCAAAAAGCCTTTTGGGATTGTGGAAGATGTATTAGTAAAGGTTGACAAGTACCACTTCAAAGTTGACTTTATGGTACTGGATATGAAGGAGGATACTGAGATCCCCCTGATCCTAGGAAGACCTTTCATGAAGACTGCAAAAATCAAAGTAGATGTTGATCAAAGTATGGTTGCAGTCAAAGTTTATGGAGAAGAAGTAAGCTTCAGTGCTCATGAACACCTCAGGATAAGTAATGAGGAAAAAGTTTACCCTTCAACCAAACCAGGTGTATCTCTTCCCAATCAATTAAATTGTTTTGAATTAACCGATGCTTTGAATGATGAAAAACAGGTAATTAGGCATCGGAAAAGAAGAAGAAGGAAGAAAAAGACAGGTGATTCCTCAAAGAATATTGGGAAACCACCTGATTAATCAGAGGTAATGTCTGGCTGGAGACATTAAACCTAGCGCTCAATGGGAGGCAACCCATTCTTTTCTTTTTGTCTTTATGGTTATTTTTCTATTAAAAAAAAAATAAAATAAAAAAAATCAAATTTTTGTTAGTAAGTTAGTTTATACACTTAGAGTTTTTACACAATAAAACCAATTTTGTAAAATTAATTATTTAATTCTTTATAACTTAGGAATTTTGATAAATTTAATTACAATAAGTTTATTAACCATCAAGCAAATTTCAAAAACCCGGTGAGTTGAGAGATCCTTTTAAAACACTTGAGGGTTTAATCGGCATATTTTCAATTCGAATTGATTTTGCTTTAATCTCTGATGTGTGTTGTTGTACAGAGAATTCGGGAAAATGATCAAGGCACATTTATTGGTGAAACGAAACCTTGGGCCAAACAGCTTACCTTGGTAAAAAGTCTTTTATCCTTTGCAAGCCAATTTGAGCCTAAAATAAAATTCTTTGGTACCCTTAAAGCCTAAATTTATTTTTACCAATCCCTATACTTGATTGATTAAAAGAGCAGTTGAAATAAATGAAAAATATTTTGAGTGTTCTCACAAAAATAGGGAGTGAAAATAAGCAACTTGATTCTTTTCAAAAAGAAAATATGGAAAAGAAAAGTCAAAAAAAAAATAGTGAAAAGAATCAAGTTGGGGGTATTTATTTTTCATCAATAAAAATAAATGAGAGTTTGGATCAAGAGAAAAGCCTAAAAATTATGAAAATGCTCTTTTATGATTTCAGGTTTTTGAATTCCAAGAAAAACCATTGATTCTTGTAAACCAAGCCTCATTACAACCTGTAAAAAGACCTCGTGATTTCCGAATTAACTCTGTATAAATAACCATTGATTAGATGACAAACAAAGTTAAATTCGTTTGATTTTATGATTGATTGAGTGAAACAAGTTACCAATTGCATAGAGATAAACACTTGTGAGGTAAGCCTGAAATTCTGCTTGATTGTTAATAGAATATTGTAAATAATTTTATCATTAAACCTTTGTTATATTTGAATCAGTTTTTGATTATTACAAAATAGTTAAAATTGTGTAATTATTTTTTGTGGTAAATTTTCGGACTAACTTAAAAATTTGATTTCAAATTTTTATTTTTATTTTTCTCTCTTGCTCGAGGACGAGCAATGTCTCAAGTAGTGGCATATATAGGATGCATAGAGTGAGAAATGCATATGATTGGTATTTGCATCCATGGCATACTGTATAGCTGCCGGTGTTAGAATTTTAGGGGATTCCCCCGGTTGGCCCAGCGGGAGGGCGGCTCTGTGCACGAGTGATTTGTAATTCCCCTATGACTCGATGTGAGAGTCACAAAGCTGCCATGTTGTGCTATGGGGAGGCACATATGGTTGACCCTTGTGGGGTGGCTCTAAATGAGCAGGTGTCCTCGGTGGTCCTTGGGATCACAACTGCCATGATATGACTCATGGTTAGCCCGCAACACCATATGTCAAATATGTTGTTTACCACGATCATGGTGTAAAGGATCGGTGTTGCAAAATGGGCGATGCGATTTGGTACCAGTAAAAGATTGGTGAAAATGCATGTAATTTAAGGATAAGTGTACACATTTTACTACTGTAGTAGGGGTATGGTTAGATGATCATACTTGAATCCCATAATTGGTGTTTATATTCCCACTGTCAGATCTGCAATTATTGAAATATTCTGTTGTGCATATGCATTAGCTTAAGAGCATTTGCATATAGTAAGGAAGTATGCCAAAGGTGATGAGATATGATGATGGTTGTGTCGAGAATGAGAAATTATATTAAGATAACATAAAAGATGTGAATACCAAAATAATAATATGAGTAAGATGATGAATTGTGTGATAGTCCAATTATTGAAGGACTAGATCATGTGTATGATTTTATACTTGCTTGATTTACAAAAATGATTGTATATTATGATGATAGTTGATGATGAGTTGTATGTGAATGCAAGTTTACATGTTGTGATACATATGCACATGATCACATGGTATTCATATTCATTATTTTGGAATGTATGACTTACTCTCCCATGTTGTCCACTTTTTAGACTTGTGATGCAGGGCACTCATGGGTGGAGTGAATCTTTTGAAGTACATTTTGTTGAAGGAGGTAAATAGATGTATAAGAAGTGCCTTGGCCGGCAAATCTAGATTTTTGTATAGCATATAATGTACCTGTATTCTTATTTTTCTATTTAGATTATAGTTGATGATTTTTGAGGGTCATGTAGGAAAATTGGACCTTGGTGTGTATGGCCAATTTTCATTAATGACCCAAAATGATGTAAGATGATGAATTATGATACTTGTGGATGACAAATATTATGAATGAATGATATATTTCACAATTTGTAACATTACATGTAGTTTATGTAGAAATAATTTTAATCCTATGCATTGAATGAATGAGATTTGATCTTGATGTATGAAAACCATTGAATGAACTTTGGAATGCATAAAGGAATGTATATAATACATTAGGATAGGCTGAAATAGTATAAAATGAGAATTGGTATATGAACTTGTGTGAAATTCCAGGCCTCTACATATGTTCTGCAGAACTCGCTCAAGCGAGATCCTAGTGAAACAGTGGGGTGGCTGACACGTTGTCATTGTCGGGTCAAATAAAAAGTTAAATTAATATAGTATAAGGTGAACAACCTTAGTCGTCTCTCGAGGACCTTAGTTCAATTAGTTACACTCAATTTAATTATAACAAAGGGGGGAGGGTTTGTGTTGAGATTGAAAGGAAAATTAAGTGATTATATAATAGTGCAAAAAGTAAATTTATGAGTAAGAATAATCAAATTTAGAAACAACCAACCCAAGGAATTAATAAATCTTTAGTTAACTAATCATTGATCACAAATATGATTAAATATAATTAATTTCTCAACCTTGAATCATTTGGAATCCCTAAATGATTATATTCTAGAAAATCTTCTAGAATTGAATTAATGAACTAATAAGAATAATCAATCGATATATTCTTATTAATTACTAAAATAACTTTAAAACCATAATTTGATTGAGTTAAGAAACTAAATAGAAATATCTTATTTAGTGACTTAATCTTTGTTCTCAAATTGATTATTGATTAACCAACCAACATCAGTTTAGATTATAGATTGTTTAATTATATACCAATCGGTTATACACTTAAATAATCTACCATCATAAGTGTCTGAGAAACAAAGAAAATTAATTATCTTCAATCAAAATATTAAAAGCAAGAACTCAAAGTTAACATAAAGAAAAATTAAATTTCTTGAGTTGATTTTAAAAGATTAAGCTTCCATGATAATTTTTAACAATGAAAGCTAATATTAAATTTACTATAACTTTGATTATAAAAGTAAATAACAAATAACAAAATTAACTTACTTGATATTGAGGAAAGGAAATGAAAACCATAACTTGAGGGATGGAATATAGAACAAAGAAATAAAGCAAGAGAAAGAACTAAAACTTAAGAAACTAAAGCAAAGATATAGAAATGTAATGAAAACTAAAGCATGTATTTCTTATGTATCTCTTGTGTATCTTCCTTATAACTTCAAGTATCTATTTATAGGCAAGATATCATGATACTATACATTCATTTTCTGATCATTAATGCATTTTTTCAACATTGGTGGGCTTGAAATTACAATAATTCAAAAGAAGATAATGGTAGGTGTTGAAATTCATTCTCCTCTTTATCTTCTCCACATTGAGAGTCAAATATGACCATCTAGATGGCCGAATTTTGAAAAAACTTCAACGTGAAAGTTGTAGATCTCTGTCGTATTGAGAATTTGGCCAAGAATGAGGTCATTTGGACATCTACAACTCCAGATATGTGTATTTTGGTGAACTATGTCAATGCTGGTGGGACACATGATGACTGATTGATTCAAGCTCCATTTCTTCATTTTTTTAGATGGAAAATAACAAAATCTGATAATCATGATGTAGGCCTATGTCTTAGCTTTCCATGGGCTCCAAGATTAGCCCATTTGGATCACAAAAGCCCAAGTTATGGCCAAAACAAGGCAAGATACTCAAGATACATACAAAAAATGAAAATTGAACCATATATACATAATACTTCAATTTAACTAAACAACATAAAACTTAATTAAAATACTATTATTAAACATAGTAATTATATAATAAACCCTAAGTGTAAAACTATAAGAAGTGTATTAAAATTGATTTATCAAATTCCCCCACACTTAAGCTTTTGCACTCCAGGGCAAAACCAAACCAAAAACTAAAATGAGAAACAATAGAAAAAGTTTTTTTTTTCAAATTGATTTTTGAATTTTTTTTGAAGTCTAAAATAATAAGTAATACACATCATCCCTTATGTCAAAAAGTCATGATAAGTGTGAATAAGAAGCATTACATACTAGTTACACAAATTAAGTGATCAAATCAAAGAGTGGATGAAAATGTGATAGATGTTCTCTTCATGCTGTCTATATCTCAATTGCTTGGGTTTGTGTATACTCTCATAAATCACCCAAACAAATTAGCACTAACATCGGCTTGACAAATTTCTAATTTCTATATTTGAACACATATGCATGCAGAGATCAAAAGGACTTTATTAAGGTTGTAATGGGACCAAGGTGATACAGGGTGGATAAAATGAAATAGTATGGCTAAACTTAGGATTGAAAAAGAGCAATGGAGTAAGTGATTCAGTGATTGTGGAAGTACATTTTGAAACTCAATACTTAACAAAATGAAACATGATGGAGGATTAAACATGAGAATAAATCCTCCTGATTATTTTCATACATATATTTACCATTTATTCTTTTTCTTTTTCTTCTTTTTTTTAACATTTCTTTTTTATTTTTTTTACTTTCTTTTTTGAACAATGAAACAACAACATACATATCTTGGGTACATTTCCATAATTATCAAGAACCTTTATTCATAGTAATTCCAAAACTCCTAATCAATTCCTAAGCAAAGGTGATCATGTTTTTTTTGGCTATTAGCTAATTATGTGGCTAAATCAAGAAATGGATATAGGCTCAATGTGGGTCACAATGGAAAATGTGCAAGGTAAGGCATATGGCTAGTGGTTAGTTAAAGCAAAAATGGACTTAATCACACCAAAGCATGCACATGGAACATAATACATCAAAAAGAAACAAGTCAAGTTCTAGAGTACTAATAAATAAGGGTTAATGAAGAAAAAGGAAAGATGACATAATATGATCTATCCAATTAAGCTCAAAATCTCACTGAGGGTGGTCAATCTATCACAATTTATATACAATTTGATCTTTATAAACAACTTATTAAATTAATATGCAAGGAAATTATTCACAACATGTCATGAAATATTGGATAAGGGTGATTTAATTACTCATTACTGAGAAAAATTAAAAAAAATTAGTAAAGGGTATGCATAATTTAAAATAAAAAAACTGAAAAATGATGATTTTTTTATGGACAAGAAACAAAGAAGGAAAAATAAATCATAACCAAATATTGGTGTCAAGATCCGGTTCCTTATGCTTCTTGCTCTGTACTTTTTTTTTCAAGGGCTCTTAGTAATGAAAATACCTACAACAAATTGGTCAGTTCAATTGCATGTGAAATGATTAGTATAACTGAACAATTTAATTGTGTCATATAACCTAGTTTCATGGGACTTGTGTTAGAACCCAAAAGAAAAATATCATCAACATAACCATGAGTAGCATCAAGAGCAATAACATACATCTTAATTCATTCGTATGCCTATAGAAAGACTCTGCTATATCATCCATTAAGAGAAAATAAAGAACCTGATGATTGACTAGTGGTGAGGTGTGGCTCCGATCTGAAAGAAAAGGATGAAGGCAAAGTGTAGCGGCTGGAGAATGATGAAGATGATATTTATGGTTGCAGAATGGTTGATGTCGAATGGAAATGATTCCAGTGAAGGTAAAGGCAAAGGCGCGACACTAAAGTAAAGATAGTGGCTATGTGTGGGTGTGTGTTTTTTTTTGTTTTTTTTTAAAAAAATTGATAAAGAAGATGAAACGATTGTGGTTATCCGAGTGAGATTTGTTGTGAGGATGCGTCTCAAGAGGTTGGACTCTTTACTCGGCCCATCCCAACAAAAGTACTCATCACAAAAAAAAAATTATTTTTTTATTTTAAAACAAAAAAATTAAACAAAAGTGATACTGAAACTATATAGTGAAGGATACGTCTCAAGACTTTGGTTCTCAAAGATGCATTTTTATGATTTTAGATGCAACTTTCCCAAATTAATCTTTACTCTGTCTATCCCTTACAAAAAAATAATAGAATATATATATAACTCAGACCCCCCACACTTATTCAAGACATTGTCCTTAGTGTCTTATATGATTTCCACAGTCTCTTTTTTTTTCTTTTTCTTTTTTTATTTTATTTTATTTTAATATAGATAAAGGTGAGAAAGAAGTTATAACCGAAGGGTGGTGTCTGGTTCTGGATTCTTTCACTTGTGTGTGTGATCCTTATCTTGCTTCAAAAGAGGTTGAGGTTGGGGTAAAAAGCTCTGTAAAATATCAATCAATTCATCTGCATTTGATGAAGCATGAATGAATGATCGATCATCTTGAGTTATAAGGCCCTGTTCCACTGCGTTATCTAAAAACATTAACAAACTGTCATAAAAACCATTAATATTTAACAATCCTAATGGCTTTTTATGAAAGTTCATGCTACACCATGATGCAATGCAAAATATTTCCTCAAAAGTACCAAAACCTCCAGGAAGTGCAATAAAGGCTTCAGCACCTATAACCATACGAGCCATTCGTTGATGGATGCTTGTAACTTTTACCTCAGTTCCTACAGCAATAGCTGGAGTAATACCAACATGTTGTAGGATGATACTAGAGACGTTGCTTCCTTCAACTAGTGCAGATAGTGCCATGGAGCCTCTCAAACCCTGTACTCCTCCTCTATACAAGACCTTTATTTCTTTCGCAGCCAATAGTTTTCCCAACTTAGTAGCTGCTATTAGGTACTCCTTACAATTACCATTGTTGGATCCACCAAACACACAAATGGATTTAATTTTTTTCATCTTTTTTTTGTGTTTTCCATATAGAGTTATACACCCTTATATAGATGAAAATTGGGATGAAATAATTGATGAAAGATAAAAAGTTTACATAATTATTATTATATAAAAAGAAATGATGGTAATGAAGAAATTTAAAAAGACATGATTGAAGAAAATAAAAATAGGTAATTTTAAAAGTCAAAGTGAATTCAGAAAAGTAAAACATTGAAAACAACAGTAAATATGTACAGTAGTTGTGATTGTGGCTCACATCTTCCTCTGGTTTTACGTCCAGTAATGGCTTAAACACCTTCTATGAGTCGAGGTTTTTGCTACCCATCCAGTTTTCTTATAAACTGGCAAACAGGGTCATTTAACGCCAGATTCCCAAGGCTATAGTTTTCTTTTTGTTGAATGAATAAATCATATAATTTCAGAAGGACTCCTTGAAAAATTCCACATGGATGCGTCTCAAGAGTTTGGATTAAGTTATCCAAGTTCTCTTTACTCAGTCCATCCTTTATAAATTTAATTTTGTCCTCCCGATTTATAGATACCATTTCAGGGTTTCTACAACGTGTATCACAATTCCATCTTGCACACTTATGGCAAACTCCCATTCTCTTAGCTCTTCATTTTCTAGAATAAGAACTACGTCCTATACCTGGCAAATGTTTTATATAAGATTTATGTAATTCACCAGAAATACGTACCTTTGCTTCAATAAGCCAACGAACATCCTCTGGAATACCAAAATATGTGAGTAGTTTTAACCTTTGAATTCAAGCTTTGTAAATTTTTACAACCACATCGGGTGGAAGTGTAAGGAATCTTTCCTTAAGTTTTGCAAGGGTTTGTTCCATTGTCAGATTACTTTGAAGTTGTAGCTGTTTAGAAAAGAGAGAATAGAAAATGAGGTTATAGAGAATAGTAGAGATGAAGAAGGTGAAAAGGTGATAGGTTGCCTTCTATCAAGCGCTTGTTTAACATCACGAGCCTGACGATGACCTTTTAACTACTGCAAGAAAATAATAATAATGCCAAAACAATAATAGTAATAATGATTAAGACAAGTGTTAGCACCAAAAAATAATGATGTAACTAATTGATATCCATTTTTTATTTTTTATTTTTTATTTTTTTATTTTTTAAATTTTGTTATTAGGAAAAATTAGTCAAAATATTTGGCATCACACAAATACACCTCCGTATCTATGTGCTCTTGGAACCCTTGAAAGAAAGGTTTAAGTCGGTGCCCATTTACCTTGAAAACCTTGTTTGTTGCTTTATTTGAAATTTTAATCACACCATAAGGAAAGATATTAGTTATTTCAAACGGGCCTGCCCATTTAGAGCGAAGCTTACCAGATATGAGCTTTAGACGTGAATTGTACAATAAAACTTTTTGTCCAATGAAAAAGTTTTTTCTCAAGACTTGTTTGTCATGAAAGGATTTGGCTTTTTCTTTATAGGTTTTAGAACTTTCATAAGCTTCCAAACGAATTTCTTCCAGTTCCTGTAGTTAGAGTTTCCTTTCTTTACCGGCCTCATTTAAGTCCAGGCTACATTGTTTTACTGCCCAACAAGCTTTGTGCTCAATTTCTATAGGTAAGTGACATGATTTTCCAAAAACAATCCTATAGGGTGACATTCCAATAGGTGTTTTATAAGCTGTTCTATAAGCCCAAAGAGCATCTTCTAACCTTTTGCTCCAATCTTTCCTATTTGGTTGTACTGTTTTTTGAAGGATCATTTTTAATTCCCGATTAGACACTTCAGCTTACCCATTTGTTTGGGGGTGATAAGGTGTTGAAACCTTATGCATAACTCCATATTTTTTAAGAAGGGACTCCATTTTACTGTTGCAAAAATATGATCCTTGATCACTAATAATGGCTTTAGGAACACCAAACCTACAAAATATGTGTGATCTAACAAAATCTATAACAACTTTAGAATCATCAGTTCGAGTAGCTTTAGCTTCAACCCATTTAGACACATAATCGACTGCAAGTAGTATATAAACAAAACCAAAAGATACAGGAAAAGGTCCCATGAAATCTATGCCCCAAACATAAAAAATTTCACAAAATAACATGGGTTGTTGAGGCATCTCATTTCTACGAGATATATTTCCCATTCTTTGACATCTTTCGCAAGATTTACAAAATGTATATGCATCACGAAAAATTATTGGCCAATACAAACCAGATTCTAATACTTTCCTTGCTGTATGTTAAGGTCCAAAATGTCCACCACATGCATATGTATGACAAAATGTAAGAATGGAATGAAATTCATTTTCAGGTACACACCTTCTAATGACTTGATCACTACAAAGTTTCCATAAGTAAGGATCATCCCAAACATAGTATTTAGAATCACTTTTTAGTTTTATTATTTGTTGTTTAGATGCATGTATAGGAGTAACAGAAGCAACTAAGTAGTTTACCAAATCAGCAAACCATGGAGTGGAATCATGTATTCCCATAAGTTATTCATCAGGGAAATCATCTCTAATGGAAATTGGGTCAAGTTCTTTTTCAATTCTGCTTAAGTGATCAGCCACCAAATTTTCTGCTCCAATTTTATCCCTAATTTCAATGTCAAATTCTTGGAGCAACAACATCCACCTGATTAATCTTGGTTTTGCATCTAGTTTCTTTAAAAGGAACTTTAATGCTGCATGATCTGAAAATACAACCACTTTTGAACCGAGCAAATAAGATCTAAATTTATCAAGAGCAAACACAATCGCAAGCAGTTCTTTTTTCGTGGTAGTATAGTTTATTTGTGTAGTATCTAAAGTTCGTGAAGCATAGTAAATTACATGTTGTACTTTACCTACTCTTTGAGCAAGAATAGCTCCTAATGCATAATTTGATGCATCGCACATAAGTTCAAATGGAAGTGACCAATCTGGTGCCTGGATGATAGGAGTGGTAGTTAAAGCTTTCTTTAAGCAATCAAAAGCCTCTTTACATTTGTCATTAAAGTCAAATGTTATATTTTTTTGTAGTAAGTTGTACAACGGAAGGGCTATCTTACTGAAGTTTTTTATAAACCTTCTATAGAAACCTGCATGACCAAGAAAAGAACGAATATCTTGCACACAAGAAGGATAAGGTAATTGAGAAATTACATCAATTTTTATAGGATCTACTTCTATGCCTTTTTTAGATATTACATAGCCTAAAACTATTCCTTCTTCTACCATGAAGTGGCATTTCTCATAATTAAGAACAAGGTTAGTTTCAATGCATCTATGTAATACTTTATCTAGACTATTTAAGCTAGCATCAAATGATGAACCATATACTGTGAAATTATCCATAAATACTTCCATGCAATTTTCAAGAAAATCAGCAAAGATACTAATCATGCATCATTGAAAGGTACCAGGGGCATTCCATAAGCCAAAAGGCATCCTCCTATAAGCAAAAGTACCAAAAGGACATGTAAATGTAGTTTTTTCTTGATCTTCTAGTGCAATATAAATTTGGAAGTAACCTGAAAATCCATCTAGAAAGCAGTAATGTGACTTACCTGCCAGTCGTTCCAACATTTGATCAATGAAAGGTAAAGGAAAGTGATCCTTTCGGGTTGCTTTTTTAAGTTTCCTGTAATCAATGCATACTCGCCAACTATTTTGGATTCTGGTAGGAATTAGTTCATCATTTTCATTTTTAACCACTGTGATTCTAGACTTTTTGGGAACCACTTATACAGGGTTGACCCAAGTGCTATCTGATATAGGGTAAATGATGCCAGCTTGTAATAATTTTGTTACCTCTTTTTTAACTATATCAAGGATCTGAGGATTAAGTCTTCTTTGTGGTTGCTTTACTGGTTTAACTTCTTCCTCTAATAGAATTCTATGCATACACATGGAAGGGCTAATACCTGGGATATCTGCCAAAGTCCAACCAATTGCTTTCTTATGCTTCCTAATAATCTGCAACAACCTTGTTTCTTGATCAACATTTAATTTGTTAGAAATAATCACTGGAAGATTCTTATCTTCCTCTAAATATGCATACTTTAAATGTTCAGGAAGAGGTTTTAACTCTAACATAGGAGGCTGCATTATTGAAGGAATCAACTTGGTTGAATTTGTCTCAGCAACTTGTACTTCAACATAATCAGATGTATTTGTAACTACTTTAATCAAATTATTACACTCTAATTCTTTTGAAACAACATCTAGAACTATATTTTCTGTTTTAAGGGAGTTTGGATCATTATTATCATTAAGAAGAAATTTCTCAATTTCAGCACACACATTGCATTGATGAGAATCCATGAATGAATCACAAACAAATGAATCACAAAAATCAGACAATACAGGAAAATCAACATCATCAAACAACTTAATAATATTATCATCAACTAAATTAGTTATTAAGTCAATTTGAAAAATAGAATGATCCTCAGTAGGATGCTTCATGGCATCTAAAATGTTGAATCTAACCACACTATCTCTAAATTCCATAGAAGGTGTTCCTGCATGCACATCTGTCTTTGTTCTAGCTGTTTTTAAGAATGGTCTACCTAAAATTATTGGAGCTTTATTGGTGGAATTCTCACTTTCCATATCTAGAATATAAAAATCTGCAGGAAAAATTAAATCGTTAACTTTAACAAGGACATCTTCAATAATTCCTGCAGGATGTGCAGAGCTTCGATTTGCAAATTGTATAACCACACCTGTAGTTTGCAAAGGTCCAAGGGAAAGTGAAGTAAATACAGTCATAGGCATAACATTAATAGATGCACCTAAGTCTAGATTGGCATTTTCAAATTTGTTATTGCCTATTATTCATGGAATGGTAAACGTCCCAGGGTCTTTATATTTTTCTGGTATATGTGACAAAGGTTTCTCAATTAATGCAGACACATTTCTACTTATGTTAATCCTTTCATTGCATTTTAGTCTTCTTTTATTAGTACATAGTTCTTTAAGGAATTTGGCATATCTTGGGATTTGCTTGATGGCTTCTAATAAAGGTATATTTACCTCTACTTTTCTAAATGTTTCCAAGATCTCCTCATCTATTTTCTTATTTTGTATAGATTTTTGTCTTTGTGGAAATGGAAGAGGGATATGTTGTTTATCAGGACCAGCTACAGAAGAAGGATTTGTAAGAGATATATCATTACTATTATTACTTGAACTATCTAAAACTTCTTCTGCATGTTTTTCTGTGACAATAGTATTTTCAGTTTGTTGTTGTTTTTCTGGTCCATGGATACCTTTACCAGATCTTAAAGTAATTGCACTTACATTTTTAGGATTGACAATTGTCTGAGCGGGCGACTTATCTGAACCTTGAGACTGCAAATGGTTTAAAGATGTAGCCAATTGACCAATATGATTTTCAAGAGTCTGAATTGTAGCCTCAGTTCTTTTTTGAAAGTTTAAATTATCTACTGACATTTGCTTTATTAATTCCTCCAAATTTGATTTCTCAGTGGAAGGTGCAGCTATTTGTGTAGCTTGTTGTTGAATATGAGGAGGTTGATAAGGTCTGCTTGGTCCAGTATTTGCCTGAAAAGGTGCATGAGGTTGTTGTGAAGAATTACCCCATCTTAAATTAGGGTGATTCCTCCAACCAGGATTATATCTGTTAGAAGAAAGATCATAATTATTATTATGTTGTTGTGGTCTATTATTGTATAAGTTGGTAGCACATACTTGAGGATTTTCATCGGGAATTTTAGCTTCCTGCAATGTAGGACAACAATCGGTATAATGATCTAATGAAGTACAAATAGAACATACCTTAGCAGGGGTTGCAGGTTGTTGTTTTTGAGACACAATAATATTTTTCATAAGTGTTGCTAGTTCAGCAAATTTACTTTCCCATTTTTTATCTCCATCATTAGTAGTTTCAATTTCATGGACTCCTCTAATTACTACAGAATTATTTTTAGTGGCATGTTGTTGAGCATTAGCAGCCAAGTTCTCAATTAAAGTTTTTGCTGCATTTGTAGTTTTATTTTGCAAAGCACCACCACTAGTTGCATTAACCAAAGTTCTATCCATTGGATTAAGACCTTCATAGAAATATTGTATGAGAAGTTGGTCCGTAATTTGGTGATGGGGACAACTAGCACACAATCTTTTAAATCTTTCCTAGTATTCATAAAGATTTTCCCGGTCATGTTGCCGGATGCCACATATTTCTTTTCTAATTGAGGAAGTTCTTGAAGCGGGGAAAAAATTTTCAAGAAACATTTTCTTTAGGTCATCCCAACTTGTAATGGAGCCAGGAGGAAGGTAAAATAACTAATCCTCAGCGATATCTGCTAGGGAGAAAGGAAAAGCTTTAAGTTTCACATGTTCTTCTGAAACCCCTTCAGGTTTCATGGTAGAGCAAAGGATATGAAATGCTTTTAAGTGTTTATGAGGATCTTCACCTGCACGACCATGAAACTTTGGCAACAAATGAACTAAACCAGTTTTAAGCAGAAAAGAAACATCTTCCTCAGGATATAAGATGCATGATGTTTGATTAGTGACATCTGGTGTAGCTAGTTCTTTTAATGTCTTTTTAGCCATGTTATACAAATACTCAGAAGTTGAAGGTTTAGTTTCACTACTTATGTTATTAGCTAGAATATTATTATTATTATTATCTAATAGTTTCTTAGATGATCTAACTAATTGATGAAATGTTCTATCTATTTCAGGATCAAAAGAATATAGTGGTTCGGGATTAAATCTAGTCATACACAATACATCTACATATATTGTAACAAAATACTACAACTATGTAATAAAAGGAAAAAGTAATCATTTTAATTATGAAATGCTTAGAACATATATTTAAAAATTTAAAGATTTTTTTATATTTATATTTTTTTTCAATGGTTGAAAATGAGATTACTAGAAAACAAATAAGAATATAATAAAGTGGAGTTTTTTTTTAAATTTTTTTTATATGCTCACATTCAACCAAACTGAATATCTTCAACACATCTACAAAAAAATGTAAAACATATTAGGCAATTGAATGCAAATAATTAGGACCAAAGGTCCCCGACAACGACGCCAAATTTGACACGCTGTCATTGTCGGGTCAAATAAAAAGTTAAATTAATATAGTATAAGGTGAACAACCTTAGTCGTCTCTCGAGGACCTTAGTTCAATTAGTTACACTCAATTTAATTATAACAAAAGGGGGGGGGTTGTTGAGATTGAAAGAAAAATTAAGTGATTATATAATAGTGTTTAGAAACAACCAACCCAAGGAATTAATAAATCTTTAGTTAACTAATCATTGATCACAAATATGATTAAATATAATTAATTTCTCAACCTTGAATCATTTAGAATCCCTAAATGATTATATTCTAGAAAATCTTCTAGAATTGAATTAATGAACTAATAAGAATAATCAATCGATATATTCTTATTAATTACTAAAATAACTTTAAAACCATAATTTGATTGAGTTAAGAAACTAAATAGAAATCTCTTATTTAGTGACTTAATCTTTGTTCTCAAATTGATTATTGATTAACCAACCAACATCAGTTTAGATTATAGATTGTTTAATTATATACCAATCGGTTATACACTTAAATAATCTACCATCATAAGTGTTTGAGAAACAAAGAAAAGTAATTATCTTCAATCAAAATATTAAGAGCAAGAACTCAAAGTTAACATAAAGAAAAATTAAATTCCTTGAGTTGATTTTAAAAGATTAAGCTTCCATGATAATTTTTAACAATGAAAGCTAATATTAAATTTACTATAACTTTGATTATAAAAGTAAATAACAAATAATAAAATTAACTTACTTGATATTGAGGAAAGGAAATAAAAACCATAACTTGAGGGATAGAATATAGAACAAAGAAATAAAGCAAGAGAAAGAACTAAAACTTAAGAAACTAAAGCAAAGATATAGAAATGTAATGAAAACTAAAGCATGTATTTCTTATGTATCTCTTGTATATCTTCCTTACAAATTCAAGCATCTATTTATAGGCAAGATATCATGATACTATACATTCATTTTCTGATCATTAATGCATTTTTTCAACATTGGTAGGCTTGAAATTACAATAATTCAAAAGAAGATAATGGTAGGTGTTGAAATTCATTCTCCTCTTTATCTTCTCCATATTTCAAGTCAAATATGACCATCTAGATGGCTAAATTTTGAAAAATCTTCAACATGAAAGTTGTAGATCTCTGTCGTATTGAGAATTTGGTGCAAGAATGAGGTCATTTGGACATCTACAGCTCCAAATATGTGTATTTTGGTGAACTATGTCAATGTTGGTGGGACACATGATGGCTAATTGATTCAAGCTCCATTTCTTCATTTTTTTTAGATGCAAAATAACCAAATCTAACCATCATGATGTAGGCCTCTGTCTTAGCTTTCCATGGGCTCCAAGATTAGCCTATTTGGATCACAAAAGCCCAAGTTATGGCCAAAATAAGGCAAGATACTCAAGATACATACAAAAAACAAAAATTGAACCATATATACATAATACTTCAATTTAACTAAACAACATAAAACTTAATTAAAATACTATTATTAAACATACTAATTATATAATAAACCCCAAGTGTAAAACTATAAGAAGTGTATTAAAATTGATTTATCAGTGGCATCTGGCCAAATTCGCTCAGGCGAGTGATGATCTCACTCAAGCGAGATCGGCTTGGAATCAAAGTTTAGCTACTGGAGTTATTTCACTCAGGAGGGTGAGGCTTCGCCTGAGTGAGATCGAGTGGAAAAGCTACTGGACCTTTCTTGCTCGAGTGAAACAGTCAGTGCTTGTGATTCGCTCAAGCGAGCAAGGGGAAAATAGATACTGGATGATTTTCGCCCAGGCGAGCCAGCCTCGCTCGAGCGAAAATTGGCAGTAAGGTGCCTGATGATACTGGAGTAATTTCACTCAAGCGAGCATGGCTCGCTCAAGCAAAATTGACCCTGATACTATTTTCCCTCTCGCTCAAGCGTTCTCGCTGGTTCGCCCAAGCGTGGTCGTTGGGACTCGCTCAAGCGAGTGGGGCATCTGCTTGAGCGAGATGCCCCTGATTCACCCAAATGCCTTTGTTTCAATTGTTTTTCCTGTCCTTTGCATTAAATCATCTTTTGCCTCATTTCAAAAATACCTTTGAAATATTTCAACATCATTAAACATCATGATGCTTATTCCCATGAACCTAATCATACAACATCAATTTAATTAATTCTTCCACTGTTTTTAATTGGAAATTTCTCGTGAAATCGTTTTAATTCACCCTCTCATATCTCTATATATGAGAGAGGTTTTTCATAGATCCGGGGTGTTGAATTCAAGCTTCACCACCTTATTTCTTGTCTGAAAATGATTTATAAAACGTGAAAAATTTACCCGTATATTTTTTTTTGGGTCGTCTTACCATGTATCCTTTCTGTTGGTTAACAATCAACCACATATATAGTCCTAAAGACTTGACGAAGTTCAGTTGTCTGTAGGGAATCATTTCTTATCAATGCCACATGATACTTTCTTTTTTGTCGAGCCCTGCCTTAGTCTCTGGTTTGATGGTTGCACATGCTAAAAATCTGGTACTTTTTTTTATTTCCCATCCCAGTCTTTCGCGACACTTCAGGTTTACTTCTTTTGTTAGGTCTCGACTTCTCCGCTATGATCTTCCCAGTAGTTCATATAGGAGTTATAGTCGTATCATTCCTTTTCGTTGTTATGATGTTCGATATTCAAATAGCGGAGATTCACGAAGAAGTGTTGTGCTATTTACTAGTAAGTGGTATTATTGGACTGATCCTTTGGTGGGAAATGTTCTTTATTTTAGATAATGAAACCATTCCATTACTACTAACCCAAAGAAATATGACCTCTCTGAGATATATAGTTTATGCCGGAAAGGTACAAAGTTGGACTAATCAAAAAGAATTCACTCAAGCGATGTAGATTCGCTTAGGCGAATTTTCCACATAAGCTAATTTCCAATTAATTCCCTTAAGCGAAGTCATGGCCGCTTAAGCGAATTAACTTTTAAAGCACTTCCCTGTTACTTCCTCATTTTTCGCTTGGGCGAGCTGGAATGCCTCGAGTGAATTTTTGGCAGTGTCTTTTAAATTAATCCACTCGGGCAATTCTAATTTTGCTTAAGCGAAACTTTGACAGAATCAAGTTGTCCGGAATTCGCTCAAGCGAAGAAAGACTTGCTTGGGCGAATTGACTTTAATGCACCCCCTAATACTTTTATAATGTATTCGCTTGGGCCAAGTAATTTCGTTTAGGTGAAATTTCAACAGAATGAATTTTCCCATTAAATCGCTTGAGCGAAGATATTTCGCTTGGGTGAATTTTGTCCAGAATCAATTTTATGCTAAATCGCTTAGGCAAAATTGATTTGACTTAAACGTAACTGCTTCATAACATATTTGCTTGAGCGAGGTACCATGTACCATTTCGCTTAAGCGAATTTAGAAGACAAGCATTTATTAATATTTAATGAGGTTATCTGTATTATTTGCTTGAGCAAACACAGTTTCGCTTGAGCGAATTGTTCATTTTTGCACTTAAACATGAAATTTGCATGTACAATTGATCAAGTTCCTTCAGCAAATCTAGAATTTGACCATTTCACAAATATTTACCAACTTTTGATTATAAATTAAAGCATAATTAAGATTCAATTCAAAAATCCAAGCATGCAGATTCAAGTAACAAGAATCAATCTAATAATTCATTGCATCCAACATTAATGTACAAACATGTGCATGCTTAAATGATTAAATCTTGCATTTTGGCATTTTGACAACAATATGGTCATGAACTCAACCTTATTTCCACAAGCAATTGCAACCTTTGAAATTTTATCAAATTTCTCCCATATGCTTCAAATAAAAACCAATTTTGCTTGTTTTTCTCACATTCCACATATCAACTATGCATTTCATCACACTAATCAATATTCTAATCAGGATCTTCCTAGTCAATACCTCATTCCTCCTTAATTTTCCAATAATCATTCATTGCATCAAGAAAGCCTTAAATTAAACATAAAATCTAAATCTCACAAACATAACCCAAAAACTAAACAAATGCAATAGAAAACTGGGTTGCCTCCCAAAAAGCGCTTGTTTTATGTCATTAGCTCGATGCCTGTTAAAATTCACAGATCATGTAAGTGGATGAGCATTGTGAGACTCTCTACTTCACCACTAATGTATGGTTTTAGTCTTTGACCACTCACAATCTAGGTTCTCTTGGACTCTAGATCCTACAACTCCACTGCTCCATAATCTTTTACTTCCTTTACCAAGAAAGGTCCTGACAATTTTAACTTGATTTTACTAGGAAAAAGTTTAAGTTTAGAATTGAATAACAAAGCTGATTGCCCTGGGTAAAAACACTTTTTCAGAATTTTCTTGTCATGGTAGGCCTTCATCTTATCCTTATAAAGCTTGGAAGAGTCATAGGCCTGCAATCTCCATTCTTCAAGTTCTGAAATTTACAACTTTCTTCTTTTGTGGAAGCTTTTGGATCAAAGTTTTGCATCTTAATGGCCTAGTATGCCTTATGCTCAAGCTCTACAGGTAAATGATAGCTTTTACCATAAACCAATTGGTAAGGTGAAAAACCTGTAGGAGCTTTAAATGTTGTTCTGTATGCCCACAGTGCATCATCTAGCTTTATTGACCAATCTTTTTTGTTGTGGGATACAGTCTTTTTTAGGCTTCGCTTAATTTCCCTATTTGAAACTTCAACTTGCCCATTGGCTTGAGGATGATAGGGAGAGGTAATTTTATACCTAACCCCATAATGTTCAAGGAATTTTTAAAGTTGACTGTTATAGAAATGGGAACTATAGTCACTAATCAAAACTCATAGAGTGCTAAACCTGCAAAATATGTTTCTTTTCAAGAATTTGATAACAGTTTTAGCATCCGAGTTAGAACAAGCTACAACTTCTACCCATTTAGTAACATAATCTACCGCAACTAAGATATATTCTTTCTTAAAGGATACATGGAAGGGTCCAATAAAATCTGTGCCCCAGCAATCAAATGCTTCGACTTCCAAAATAACAGTCAATGACATTTCATTTTTCTTGAGATATTTCCAGATCTCTAGCAACTGTCACACTGTTGCACAAATAGATTGACATGTTAAAATAGAGTTAGCAAATAAAATCTGGATTGGAGGATTTTGGCAGTTGTTCTTTCACCATTAAAATGTCCACCATAAGTAGAACTATAGAAATGCCATAGAATACTTTTAACCTCCTGTAAGGATACGCACTTATGCAAAACATTATCAGGACCAATTTTAAACAGGTGAGGGTCATCCCAAACATATTGCTTAGCATCTTTGAAAAATTTTTCTTTTGTTGCCAGGAGTAATCATCAGGAATAACTCTGGCAGCTTTAAAATTTGCTATATCTATAAACCATGGCCTTTCTTGAATCAACATTAACTTTTCATCGGGGAACTCTTCTTCAACCTCAGGCTATGTATTAGTGACTACTTTATTCACAAACCTTGAAAGGTGATTAGCTATATGATTTTCACTCATTTTTGTCCTTGATTATCAAATCAAACCCTTGAAAAAGAACAACCCATCTTGTCAGCCTTGGCTTAGAGTCTACTTTATTGAACAAATATTTCAAGGCAGCATGATCTTTAAACACAACAACTTTGAAACCAATTAGATATGATCTAAATTTTTTAAGTCTGTAAACAATAGCCAATAACTCTTTCTCAGTGGTTGCATAATTTACTTGAGCAGGATTTAAAACCTTGCTGGCGTAGTGTATAACATGAAAAATTTTAGATTTTCTCTGTCCTAACACTGCTCCAATGGCATAATCACTAGTATCACACATCAATTCAAAATCTAGCTGCCAATTAGGAGCAATGATAACAAAGGCTAAAATCAGTTTATTCTTCAATAATTCAAATGCATTCAAACAAGCATCATCAAATTGAAAAGAAGTATCTTTATTTAACAGGTTACTCAAAGGTTTTGTAATTTTAGAAAAATCCTTTATAAACCTTCTATAAAAACCTACATGACCCAGAAAACTACATACTCCTTTGACATTGATAGGTGGTGGTAGCTTTTCAATGACCTCCATTTTTTCCTTGTCCATTTCAATTCCTTTGCATGAGACGTTGTGATCTAGGACGATGCCTTCTGTCACCATAAAATGACACTTCTCCTAGTTCAAGACTAAGTGAGTGTCTACACATCTCTTCAACACAACATCTAAATTATCAAGACAATGATCAAAGGAGGAGCCAAATACAAAAAATTCATCCATAAACACTTCTGTACACTTCTCCACCAAATCTGAAAAATAAAAAGCATACAACGTTGGAAAGTGGCAGAAGCATTGCATAATCCAAAAGGCATCTTTTGGTAAGTAAAAATTCCAAATGGCATGTGAATGCTATCTTCTCTTGGTCCTTAGGAGCCATTGTTATTTGATTGTAGCCCGAATAACCATCTAGAAAACAATAATAAGCTTGACTTGCCAACCTTTCTAACATTTGATCCATGAATGGTAATGGAAAGTCATCTTTTTTGGTGGCTTAATTGAGCTTCCTGTAATTGATACACATTCTCCATCCTATGACCGTCCTAGTTGGACTTACCCAAGAGCTATCAGAAATTTGGTAAATCATCCTAACTTCCAGAAGTTTCAGTATCTTTTCCTTGACTACTAATTTCATTGTTGGGTTCAAACGCCTTTGTAATCGAGCAACCAGTTTGAACTCGTGCTCCATAAAAATTCTATGCATGCAGTAGGCAGGGCTGATACCTTTTAAATCTTCAAATTTCCACCCAATAGCACCTGAATTCTCCTTAAGCACCTAAACTAACATCTGCTCTTCAGATTCATAAAGATGACTACTGATAATCACAGGCTATTGTTCTTTGTCATCTAGAAACACATATTTCATGTGTGATGGTAACATCTCTAACACTGGCTTCTAAACTTCACTGGTAACTTTATCTGGCAATTTCTATTTTAATTCTTCTTCTGGTGACAATGATCTCCTAGAATCAAAATTTTTCAGAAACTCCTCAACTTCATGCTGTTCATCATTAGTCAAATCTTCTAAAGCATAAATCAAGGTCTTCTGTAAAGAATCTGGCAATTTCTCTTTTAATTCTTCTTCTGGTGACAATGATCTCCTAGAATCAAAATTTTTCAGAAACTCCTTAACTTCATGTTGTTTATCATTAGTCTAATCTTCTAAAGCATAAATCAAGGTCCTCTGTAAAGAATCTAAAATACTGATACTTTCTGCTTCTTTTTTTACAAGCTGGTCTTCAACATTGATAGCCTACCGTAAGTGTACAGGGTATCAAGTAATAAAAAGATATCGTTCCCACAGAGATTATGCCCAAGTACTAGTTATAACGGTGGTTCAATTATCTAGTGAATCGATTAAAACGAATTGCTAAAACTATGATGAACAATAAATTAGAAAACAGAAAATACAACATCTTTTATAGAAGAAAATCAAAGCAAGTTTGGGGAATTCAATTAAAGGAAGGTCTTGGGATTTAAGGGTTCATATGATAGTACCAAAATTAAAGGTCAATTGCCTATCCAATTATACGATTTTTGTTTCTAAGGTAGATACCCTTAGTTTAATTAATACCTTTCTCTCGAAAGCCTATTAATGTGCCTAATTCCCGAAGAACCACATTCAATTCGTTAATTAAGCCTTTTAAGTTTTATGGGAATCCAATTAATCCTCAAATGAGTTTGCTTACCGTCGTAAAACAAAAACATAGGTTCAATTTATGTGTTTTCGAATTATATACCTACTCTCGTAGTGCATACAATTTGGAATCAACAACGCGTATCTCTAAGTCTTATAGAAGCATTACGATACATAAATCAAATAGAAACATGAAATCATATCATTGAAAGGTAAAGAACAATTAATTGAGATACATAAGCGTATTACATCCTTTAATCCCAAGAACGAAGGTTTAGTGTGCCATAAAGATTTTCATCATCATGTCATACATAACCAAATCAATGCCAAACATAAAAGGAATCAAAAATGTAAACTAGGGTTCCAGAATTACAAATTAGTTCTCACCAGGAATGCAAACTCTTTCTCTGAAATCTGCAGAATTGATCTCCCTTTATGAATTGATTCTTGATTTCCAATGAATTCTTCCTCAAAGAGCCCTCACAATCTCCCAAAATCTGTCTTTTAAAACTATCATAGAAGAAGTCTCTCTAACTCTCCTCAAGTGCCCCCACAAAAACCCTAATCAAATTAGATATTTGGGCCTCATAGGAGACGACCACAGCCAGTGGTTCGAGCCCTGTTCCTCGTAAACATTAAATGCACAATTTTGGGTAACAGGCAGAGCTAACCATGGCCAGTGGTGGATAACCACGACTAGTGGTGGCTTCTGACTTCCTGTTCTTTGCTTCATTCCATAGTGCCCACCACGGAAAGTGGTGGCCTCTGACCTATTTTTCCCTTTCTTTCAGTGCTAACCACGGCCAATGGTTGTCCACCATTGGCAGTGGTTTCCTCCAACCTTGCCAAAATGCACTCCTAAAGGCCTCAAAAGTTTCTTCATTCATCTACTTTGCCATTTTTCCTCAAAAGAGACCTAAAATATCATTGATCCTGCAAAATAGGAACAACCAAGTAATATGTATGGAAAAGAATCAAAATAATGGGAATCGGGCATGAACAATATACAAAAACCCTCAAAACCAGACCTAAAAACAACCAAAAACAACACCCAATACACACTTATCAAACATCAACTCTAAAGCACTGATGTTTATCTTTAGGATGTTTCATCGCTTCAAAAACATTAAAAATTCACTTCATCATCCTGAATGCTTACCTTCAACTTCCCGTCATCTACATCAATTATAACCTTTACCGTTTTCATGAATGGTCGACCCAAAATCAATGGCACTTCAGAATCTTCTTCCATATCCATGATGATGAAATCAACCGGAAACACAAATTTCTCCACTCTGACCAAAACATCTTCAGCCACACCATAGGGAAATTTTATAGAACGATCTACCAACTATAAAGTCATTCTAGTTGGACGGACTTCTAAATCACCAATACGCTTAAGGATGGATAGTGGCATAAGATTAATGTTGGCTCCCAGATCTAGTAAAGCCTTCCTCACTGGTAAAGAACCAATGGTAACCAGAATAGTAAAACTATCTGGATCCTTTGTCTTTTGAGGTAGTGTTTTCTGAATGATTATACTACAACCGGCTTCCAGTTCAACTGTTTCTTCAGTAAATCTCCTCTTCTTTGACAACAGATCTTTCATGAATTTTGCATAAGTAGGCATCTGACCATAGTTTCCATAAATAGTACATTGATCTTTAACCTCTTAAAGATATCCCTAAAACAAGTAAACTGGCGCTCCTTATCTCTGTTGGAAGGGTTTTTAGGATAAGGTAGGCTCTTTAACTGTGGAGCCTCACTCTCTAGTTTTTCCTTTCCTTTTTCATTCACTTTCTTTTTATTTTTCTTATTTATTCATTATTTACATGTTCTTCTTTATTTTCCTCTCTTGAAACTTGCTCTTTTTCAATTTCTTCTTCATCCTTTTTTTCTTTTTCTTCTCTCTTTGTCTTATTCAAACCTTCCTCCTTAATTTTTTCATTTTCACTTAGATTTGCTCCCCCAACATGACCACTCTTGGTAGTGACAACCTTGTAGTGTTCCTTAGGGTTTGTCTGGGTGTTAGGTCCATACTAATGTCCTTGCTGATCAGCTATTTGGCATGCCAACTATCCCACCTAAGTCTCTAAATTTTGATGGATGCCTCTATGTTTTTCTGGTTAGTCAATGAGGCTTGCATAAACTTTTCCAAAGTATCCTCCAGCTTTGAAGTCTTTTCATGTAAAGACGGATAATTCTATTGATAGCTTGGTCTATTAGACGGACCAACTTCTTGTTTCCATCCTCCTTGATTCTAGTTACTTTTCCAGCCCTAAAATGGTTGGTTAGAAAAATTTGAATTGAAATTACCTTGCCTTGGCTGGTTTCCCATGTAATGCACAGCTTCATCTAGAGAATCGTAATGCCCATTAGCATGTTCAGCTCCACAAAAATCACATCTCGGTGGTAACTATTGCTGCATAGGAGAAGTATAATGCACAACATGTAATTGTTATGGTAGTTTAGCCATTTGCTATGTCAATGCTTCCATTTGCTGAGTTAAAATTTTATTTTGGGCTAGGATCGCATCTATAGTACTTAAATCAAGAATTCCTTTTCTCTATACTTGATGACGATTATGTTGAGCCTGACAATCTGTGGAAGATAAAGCTTCTATAATTTTGGTAGCTTGATCTGCATCAACTGTCATCATTGTACCACCTGCTGCAGCATTTAGAATCATCTTTGTGTCTACTCTCAGTCCATTATAAAAGATATTCAATTGAGCAATGTCTTCAAAATCATGATTAGGACATTTTCTTAGTAATGATTTGAATTTGTCCCCAGGCTTCATAAAAAGGTTCTTCTGCTCCCTGTCTAAAAGTAGATATATCTGATTTCGCCATAATAAATCGGGATGGAGGGAAGAATCTTTGTAGAAATTTCTCTTCAACATTGGACCAGTTATTCAGACTTTGGTTAGGATGAGACTGAAGCCATTCTTTCGCCTTACCTACCAAAGAAAAAGGAAATAATCACACGTATGCAACTTCTAAATCACCTGGTTCAAAGTCCATAATACCCACTAATTCATTGAATGTTGATAAATATGTATACAGATTTTCATGTGACATTTCTGTAAATTGGTGTGCACTAATCAAACTTAGAAAAACTAGCTTCATTTCCAAAGCTCTGGTTGTTTAGGGAATGACAATGCTTGAGAAGTATCTAGAACCCTACTGATTTGCATAATCTCCCAATGTTCTCCTTGGAGGATTCTGATTGTTATTTCTCTCTGCCATATCCTCTGTTTCTCGTTTAGTGACAGATTTTAGAGTAGGTGTAGGAGAAGGTTGTCCTATTTCCTGTTACTGCTTCTTCTTTGCTTTTCCTTTACCTTTCCTCAGAGATCGCTCCAACTCAGAATCAAATTCAAACTGGTCTTTTGATCCCTGGCTTCTCAATAACATAAAGCAAAAAAAGCTATAAGAAAACTTTAGTACAAAAAAAGATCAAGTAACAAGAACAAATATACTATTCATAAACATGTACTATTCACAATGCCTTAATAATTCAGAATCAAAATTAAAATAGCGCCGATCCCCAGCGGCGGTGCCAAGAACTTGTGGTGGTTTTGCAATAATCATGTTGTTTTATGGCAAGCGTCCACTATTCATGTAGTATATGTTAAAACAGAGTGTTGTTTCACTGGGATTCGGTATTTAAAATAATGATTCTGAAAGATTAAGATGCTCAAAAGAAATTATCTTCATAATGTCACAGTAAAAGAAAATAGTAAAATGTACTCAAATATAAACTAAGAAAAATAATAAAATATGACAAACTAACGATTGATAAAAACAGGGACTGGAATTTATCTATCTCACCATTCGACACGTTGTATACATTTGTATAAATGGTTTTTGGACTATCGCTTTTTACATCACAATCTAAGTCATTTGTATCAATTCCTCGACTATGAAATTCATAAGAGTATTTCCAAATATGTTGATTCCTCAATCATTTTGAAAATATTCTAGCATTAAAAGCGATTGTTTCGACATTTGTTCCGTCGATTATTTTCCTAATAATCTCTGTAAGGAGCATTCCATTTAGATCCATTTTTGAAAGTCACTTCCTAATGACCAACGGAAACTAAAATCAAGAAGCTACTGATCAAATTGATTCAAGCATTAAGCATCAAATGAAAAGTTGAAAGCCATAAAATGAAAGTACCAAGTATATAAATATAGAACAAGCATACGTCATGTTCGAGTCGATTACATCCAATCCCAAATAAAGTTTTAGCTACACATGGTAGCCATGACAATCAAACACAAACGATGAAAGAAAATGATAACAAGGATGAGAATGAGTCTTTAATAGAGCTGGCTAAAAGATAGAACATGCGTCGTCCTTCATCCTCTCAAAATTTCTTCAACTTTGCTTATATATCCGTCAATTCGCTCAAGCAAATTTCTTGCTTCACCATGAAGAAAGGTCTTTTCCTTTAGTTTTTCCCTCGATGATTTGCTTGAGCGAGAGGTTCACTCAAGTGAGTCCACTAGTATTCTTTTTCCCTTGTTCATCATTCGCTTGAGTCATTCTGATGCTCGCTCAAGTGAATTCTTTTTATTTGGCCTATAGAAGAATTTCTCTTGAGTAAAGTGGCTCGCTCAAGCGAATTAACCTGGAATTCAATTTTGCCTGATGTTCGCTTAAGCTAATTAATCTCGCTCAAGCGAATTCCTTCAATTTGCTCTCTGGACTTATTTCACTCAAGCTGAAGTAGATTCGCTCAGGTGAAGCCTACCTCTGTTGTTCAAATCCTTGAATGCCTTGGTTCGCTTGAGCGGCTCTAGTGCTCACTCAAGTGAATTCACCAAATTTTATATTTTTCTTGGCCTAAGTTGGGGAATTGCCTTTGGATTTTTTCCTCATCCTTTCCTCCTAAAATCATACAAAATTTGGGATAAGAAACATGTATTTACATCAATCAAGTTAAATAATATCTGGATTTCAAATTTTATCAAATACAATACATAAAACAGTCCAGATACTGTAACACCCTAATTTTTAATAAATAATAGACCTAAAAACAGTAAAATTTTTCCACAAAAACAGCCACTGGACAGTCGGCATAGAAAGAAGAGGAAGGCAAGGGAGATAAAAGAATATTCATACGTATAGCAATCAGCGGGAGGAACAAGGCTGTCGGTAATCAGCGGAGCACAGCAGCTTAGACCGGTCCAATCAGTTCAGCGAAATACATCCGCGCCTGGGCGAATCCCACGAACAGCGCCCACTCGCTCAAGCGAGGTCCAACACCGCCTGAGCGAGATATGACAATGCAACAGCGGAAGAAGGAGATACTCAAGCGAAGCCCAACACCAGCATCCACTCGCTTCAGCGCGATCCCATACGCTTGGGCGAAACAGCTCTGGTCGCTCGGGCAAGGCACGATTCGCTTAAGCGATGCCAACACGAAAGCCTTCCCAAACATAAACTCGCTGGAGCTAAGTCTAATTCACTGGGGCGGACACAGGTACAAGGTAATTTCTCACTCAGATTTGGGACATGGGTTCACCCGGTAAATCATCACACTCGTACATCACTCGGGGGTCCTCACAACTCCTCATTTCATTCATATAGGTCACAAGTATAAACCACTCGGTCTACAGATCCTCACTCACTCGGATTTTAGATTATTCACTCGGATTATAAACATCTTACACTCAGAACCCATTCCATTTTAAACCACTACACTAACTCCTCTCTCAGAAGAGGATCCCTCAAGGTTTTCACTCGGAAATACGAACTCTACCTCACTCGGGTTTACCTATATTTTTCACTCGGGATCACTCAGCGTATTCATTCGGAAATACCCAAATACTATAGTCTCGCTCGGAATCATCAACTCAGCACAATTCATTCATCAACAACCTTCGAATCATTTAACAACACATTCCAGTCGGAAGACGCATCAAATCAACATAGAATACATATGTACGAATATATGTTCCCAGAAACATAGATATACCCACAATTCCAATCTACCAACCCATAAACATGTAACCATATACTTGGAATACCCATTATCTTGATATTATGCATTTACCAATACTTACGATACCATACAAATGACACCATGACTATTCTATCTTTATAAATGAATATATTTAATCGTCATTTTACATGAGAGCCGGCCAAGGCTACACGGACAGAACATAATGATGCAATGCAAGTACTCAACAGTCGGAGTGCACTACACTCGGACTTGAGACCCTATCATCATTTTCGAGCACGACCTGCACACACTGAAAAATGGTGTAGGGGTGAGCATCTTAGATATTAAATGATAGATACTGACTCGGGTTGTCCCACAATTATACAGCAGTATTTATATACACTCAATCATACATGGCAACGATTAAAGTCAAAGCAATACCAATCAACCAGGACACACATCAGACTCTTACCGATCGGAATTCATCAGTCACCACTCGGCCAGGTGCACATATACAGCCAATAACATTAATATAACAACAGTCAGCAACATGATAATACCAACAAATCAGAACGCACATATTCAACATTTTCCGATCAGAATCTAACAGTTCTCACTCGGCTATATATGCATAACATTTCAATAACATTAACACATATTCATTGAGAAAACTTCAATCAGCATCAACTGCATATACACACAGAATACTCTCTTGGTTATATCCATTCATCATCTCCTTAACATCATCACACGCATAATCAAATTCCAGTCAGCATCAACAATACATATACACAGGGTATTCACTCGGTTATACACATTCATCCTTTCATTAACATCATCACATGAATAATCAATTCCAACAATATCAATCAGTTAATACACACAGAGTATTTCACTTGGTTATAAACATTCATCACCTTATTAACACCTTCGCATGCATAACCAATTCCAAACAATATCAACAGTTAATAGGCACATAGTATTTCACTCGGTTTCACATTCGTGTGTATCGATTTAGACGTTGCAACGTAGGCTCTCAGCCCTTTTTATACATAGCTCTCAGCTATCAAATCAGCTCCCAGCTGCTTGGCCGTTTTACAGGTACCCAACCGTTTGCCCACAGGTGACACCAACGCTCTCAGCGCCAACGGAGGTGTCCACAGGCAGCCCGAGTCCCACTCAAGGGCTACCTTGAGTCCCACTCAAGGATTTCATAGCGTCCCACGCTTTAATAACCGATGGTAGTGTCCCACACTACGTGCTCCCAGCACAAACGCATCCCATACGCCACACGCGGATTCATCACATAACACAGAGTTCATATACACAGCAATACATGCATCTCATGCAATCGGTGCCAGGCATTAATAGAACTCAACAACGCATGCATCTCATGCAATCGGTATAGCACATCACCAAAACTCAACAGCACATGCATCTCATGCAGTCGGTATTGGACACTGACAGATTTACTAATTTCACATCCTCACACATGCAGTCAGCATTTCAAGCTCACAGTAACTTGCACATCCCATAAACCACACAGTAATCATCAACTGCACTGCAACACATTCATTTCATATAATCATGCAATATTCTCAAGGCTATTAACATGCATTTCACATACGGAATCAAACATGCATTACTCCACACCAAGTCACCATGCATTCGGTATCATATACTCACCATGCAAGCAGACATAGAATCGGACATAAAGTCAGCAAACCATTGACACCCGTAACCCGTTCATAACTCATGCATTTAAGATAGAAGATACCCCCCTACCTGGACTGAAGCTTTCAGTCGGTCAACATGACGCTCAATTCCAGAGGAACACTGAGTCACTCTTAGCACATCTGCATGCAAGAGCAGGGGAGGCCCAAGACACCCAGCTCTCGGCTCGCTCCCTGGAATGGCTCCATCACAACGCTGTGAACACTCCAACCACCTTGAAGCTCCTCGAAGCGCAGATCTCCACTGAGACTTGGCAGCTCCGAGCAAGGAGAGGAAGAAGGAGGGAAGCCGACGAAGGAATGAAGGAACAAGGAAGGAGACGGGTTGCATGCAGAGGGAATGCGCACCCTCACCCTCACTGGCTCGTCGAGTAAGGAAGGAGGACTCCGATCCTCAGCCACCATTGTTGCAGACTCACGAAAACAGCGAGCAGAGAAGAAAGAAGAAGAGAAGGGGAGTGAAGAGAGAAGAAAAAAGGAGAGAAAACAGAAGGAGGAGAAGTCTGAAGGGGAAGAATGAGTGATAGTGTACCCATATATGCATGCACGGAGAGAGAAGGGAAGAGTGGGGCGGGAAAGCGTGAAGCAGTACACCAATCACAATCAGCCAGCAATTCTTAATTAACCACTCTTAACCAGTCATTATTTCTTAAGCTGAGTTAATTAAGTTAATTATAATTAATAAATAATTTTCCCACCTTGCAATTATTATTTCAATGATTTATTTTCATTCGGCAATTAATTATTAAATCGGGATGTTACAGTTCTCCCCCTCTCAAAAGAATTTCATCCTCGAAATTCAATCGGTAACTTACCTTACATACATAACTCAGAAAATTGTTGTCTCAATCACTCACACGACTGTGCTTCCATAAGCATTCACCGACCGGACCACAATTTCACTCGGTAAGGATTCACCACTCAAGTGGTTTACTGACCGCACCACAATTCCAGTCGACAAGACACAAAAGTCAGGTCCCACCTGATTACAACCTCATCGCAGAATTTAATATATATATGGGGATTCAATTTCTAAAACGTACCATGTCCCTCATTTAACTTAGCCAATTCCGTCATAAGCAGTGGCACTTCCTAATTTCTTGGCCGCTCGGCCATATACTCTCAACACCATTCGGCATATTCACACTATCGGTTTCCTGACTCGAACGAGTTACTCGGCACAATAATGTAATCACATAAAGCATAGGCTCGACATTGTGTCGTGGGAAACACATCCTTAGAAGTTATTCAACCAGTTGGGAAAAATTCAGTAGATAAACAACACCAACGACTCCCAAAAATACTCACTCCCGACCGATTTCTCTCGGGCCAAACCCTTGGGTTTTCAAAATCTGACCACAAAATCTCTCTCTTACACCAAAGGGAACACTCAAGGAATTTCCATGTGTTTCAATTAACACAATTTACCCGGATTTGCTTCGCATATGCACTACACTAAATTCTAAAATCTTAGATTCCTACCCATGCTTCCGGCTAATTCCATGCTTTCATCCTGAGAGTTTCACTCGGTCTTCTTACACAACCATCACTCGGGGTTCGAGGGTAATTCTCACCCGGAAATCCTTCTGCTTACCAGAAATTCACTCGTAACTCGAGCCCACCTTGAAACCAAACCTGAGTTCAAGCTCAACAGTCCCAATCACTGACTTGAGTACGACTTCAATTAAATCCTTCACTCGGATATCTTCTTCCTCTCGGAGCCCCCGTCACTCGGAAACTTGCATACTCTAAGTTCCATTTTCCGACCAGAAGGACTTTTCTCCTGGAAGATCACTCGGTTGGACATCCCAAGGGTATTAGGAATTCTACACTCGCTATCTTACTATTCAGAATCGTTCCACACGATGCCATTCCACTCGGAAGTGATACACTCCGAGTCACGTCACTCGAATCTTACCTTACCCAGAAGGTTACGCTCAGACACTATTCCCTTAACTTAGTAATGATCCTTTCAATAAGGTTCTACTCGGAACACCATAATTTTCACTCAGCAGTTCTTTCCCACAAGGTCTCCACTTAGAATTGTCTCCACTCTTACACACTCGGAATATACCAACCTTTCCCGAGCAATTCCTAACCTTACAATCTAGTTTGGCTCCAATCCTGGTTTCCTCATTAGGCTTACAGTATCACTCGGTTAACCTTTCAAAACTCCAATTTCAGTGACAGTTTGATCACCCTTCTTATCCCAATACCAATCATCCTTTTAGTAGCCAATCCGTACCCAGCAACCTCTAATCCTCTCGGAAGCAGACACGTCAAGGTCGAACAAACCCTCTACCTTCATTTTGGTAAACAATCGCATAATACTCATTTAATATAACTTTCATCATCACTTGGAATCGTCTGAAAGACTCACCATCACCATAAGCAGTTACAGCTTCACCTGCCCGACTCATGAATTGCTGCATCCAACTTATAGGATGATGTCTTATTCCTATAGGGTTACAACAATTACATAGTCACTGCAACGTGTACGCTGCCACATTACCTATGGCAGGAAGAGCCATCTCAGAGCAGCATGCCTCACACGGACCAGACTCACCCAACTAATACTAATTCACACGGTAGTTAATGGCAGTTCACACACATAAGTAATACACCTACATCAACATCATGTATCACATAGGGTACATCACGCATCAATAATCATGAAATTATTTATCACTTCTGTAAAACAGTATGATGGCAATACAACAATCGGCTTCTAGCCAACACCGAGTAAATATTTCCTCTAAACCTTATTCCTCACAAAACCATGGCTCGGATTAAATTCTTAATTCTCAGCTATATAATAACATCACTCCCTCGGGTTCACGCAGTTCACTCAGGATTAAGCAATTCACAATCACATATGCTATTATAACACATCATGAACTCAGCAACGGCACTAATGTACATACAGACACTCAGTCAGATTTCATACCAATTATTCATGGCTATATTATTGTTCACTACAGCATGCACCATAACCACAACATCATATTGTACTTGGTAATAACATCGACATATACATATACTCATCCAATCAGATTTACCCAAATCAATTCCAAACTACATTAAGGGTTTCATTCACAATATCCACATATTCATATAATTCACACTGAGCTTATTTATCATCATAAGTGTACACACAGTCATTCAATCAGAAATTGTACCATAACATACATTCTCAATTATAACATTGCATCACACTTGGCAACAGCATCAATACATGTACATTCACTCAGTCAGACCTCATTCATACAACATCATCAAGTCGGAAACTACTCAAATCATTCAAATCCATGCATATCATGTCAGCCTCAATAATAATGTTCTTATACACATGTATTCATGCAGTCGGCGAATCAGATGCATACGATTTATTCACCAGGAGTCCAACTCCAATGCACTCGGCATTTGCCTTGAGTCCAACCCAAGGACTTTCATTAAGCATCCAATGCTCATGCTCCAAGCATGGCCTCGAGTCCAACTCGGAGGTCTTTTAGGATTAATCTCAGAATCCTCAATACCCCACGCATTCATCTGATTGCCCACTCTAAAAAACGTTCAACGCTGATGCATTTTATTATAAATCACACACAGCTCTTATTTGCTGACTCACAGCATAAGCCACTCGACATTCTCATTAGCATATATATATATACACACATCTTTCAGACGGGGTATCATCACAACGATTCACAATTAATATCTATCACAATATCCGGGTGTTGCATGCATCAATAATTAATCACACACAGATCAGGTATTTCAATCATCAAACAACCGTCATGTTTCAATTATAGAGCAATACATAAAAGCAGTTCACCCAGAACCCGTCCAAATTACATCGTTTCAACTCATATAGATCAGCATATAAATATATCCATCAATCATTCACTCAGTTATCACAAACCAGGGACCAAGACTCTATCATAATCTAATTATTCAATCAGGGTTCACCCTCAATCACCTATATCATATATATATATATATATATATTACGCAGGGTTCATGTGCTAGGTTACAAAACATCCGTCACAAATAGCACTCGGCAGTAATGGTAACACTCCTATTTACAAGTATTCAGTCAGTATTCGCAGAATTATTAACATGCATTCACGGACAGAGTCACACCATCACTAAACAGTTCACAAATACCGCAATCCAGGAGTTGCATGCACAACTACTCAATCTTAGTACAGCTACCAACACATCTCACACATAACACATCACATGATAATCATTCAAGCCTCAATGAGTTACTACGCAATTGTTCTACTCGGCTCAACAACTCACAAGGTTAATAAATTATTAGACTTAGAATCCCTAAGGGGTCACTATTTATCCAGTATCCCACGATGGGTACCTCACAATATTCGAATATTGTTATAAGGTCTAGTACCATTCACTCAGTTTTTCACACACCAAACCAAGACAGTATCCAAGTCAAACAGATGTTCTATTTCACATTCATTCGTTCATGGTCATGCCTAATCAACTGGGTCACTACACCTATTGGTCCAGCATCTAGTCCATCACTCACTTGGTTTCTTCAATCGCCACCGAGACACAACCCCAATTTTAACATATATCCGATCTCACCTTTACTCACTTATTACACACCCAGATTTTCAACTTAGGAACTACAACCCATCCCTTATACTGCAAATCATATACATCATATACATTCATTCATCACACATTCAAATTCCTCAACAAGGCACAGGCATACAACCACACCATTCATAGTCAACATACACCAAATCCAATAGAAGGTCATAAGCACATATCACCACACGAGTCATGATTGAACAGGTATCAACATACAATAGAATATCATAAGCAATTGTGACAATCTGGCTTAATGCACTCAACCGCCCACTAACAGTAGGCAAACCTTGGCCATGGACCTTTTGGTCTGCTCTGATACCAAAATGTAACACCCTAATTTTAAATAAATAATAGACCCGAAAACAGTAAAATTTTTCCACAAAAAAAGCCACTGGACAGTCGACATTGAAAGAAGAGGAAGGTAAGGGAGATAAAAGAATATTCATACGTATAGCAATCAGCGGGAGGAACAAGGCTGTCGGTAATCAGCGGAGCACAGCAGCTTAGACCGGTCCAATCAGTTCAGCAAAATACATCCGCGCCTGGGTGAATCCCACGAACAGCGCCCACTCGCTCAAGCGAGGTCCAACACCGCCTGAGCGAGATATGATAATGCAACAGCGGAAGAAGGAGATACTCAAGCGAAGCCCAACACCAGCATCCACTCGCTTCAGCGCGATCCCATACGCTTGGGCGAAACAGCTCTGGTCGCTCGGGCGAGGCACGATTCGCTTAAGCGATGCCAACACGAAAGCCTTCCCAAACACACACTCGCTGGAGCTAAGTCTAATTCACTGGGGCGGACACAGGTACAAGGTAATTTCTCACTCGGATTTGGGACATGGGTTCACCCGGTAAATCATCACACTCGTACATCACTTGGGGGTCCTCACAACTCCTCATTTCATTCATATAGGTCACAAGTATAAACCACTCGGTCTACATATCCTCACTCACTCGGATTTTACATCATTCACTCAGATTATAAACATCTTACACTCAGAACCCATTCCATTTTAAACCACTACACTAACTCCTCTCTCAGAAGAGGATCCCTCAAGGTTTTCACTCAGAAATACGAACTCTACCTCACTCGGGTTTACCTATATTTTTCACTCGGGATCACTCAGCGTATTCATTCGGAAATACCCAAATACTATAGTCTCGCTCGGAATCATCAACTCAGCACAATTCATTCATCAACAACCTTCGAATCATTTAACAACACATTCCAGTCGGAAGACGCATCAAATCAACATAGAATACATATGTACGAATATATGTTCCCAGAAACATAGATATACCCACAATTCCAATCTACCGACCCATAAACATGTAACCATATACTCGGAATACCCATTATCTTGATATTATGCATTTACCAATACTTACGATACCATACAAATGACACCATGACTATTCTATCTCTATAAATGAATATATTTAATCGTCATTTTACATGAGAGCCGGCCAAGGCTACACGGACAGAACATAATGATGCAATGCAAGTACTCAACAGTCGGAGTGCACTACACTCAGACTTGAGACCCTATCATCATTTCCGAGCACGACCTGCACACACTAAAAAATGGTGTAGGGGTGAGCATCTTAGATATTAAATGATAGATACTGACTCGGGTTGTCCCACAATTATACAGCAGTATTTATATACACTCAATCATACATGGTAACGATTAAAGTCAAAGCAATACCAATCAACCAGGACACACATCAGACTCTTACCGATCGAAATTCATCAGTCACCACTCGGCCAGGTGCACATATACAGCCAATAACATTAATATAACAACAGTCAACAACATGATAATACCAACAAATCAGAACGCACATATTCAACATTTTCTGATGAGAATCTAATAGTTCTCACTCCGCTATATATGCATAACATTTTAATAACATTAACACATATTCATTGAACAAACTTCAATCAGCATCAACTGCGTATACACACAGAATACTCTCTTGGTTATATCCATTCATCATCTCCTTAACATCATCACACGCATAATCAAATTCCAGTCAGCATCAGCAATACATAGACACAGGGTATTCACTCGGTTATACACATTCATCCTTTCATTAACATCATCACATGCATAATCAATTCCAACAATATCAATCAGTTAATACACACAGAGTATTTCACTCGGTTATAAACATTCATCATCTTATTAACACCTTCGCATGTATAACCAATTCCAAACAATATCAACAGTTAATAGGCATATAGTATTTCACTCGGTTCCGTATTCATGTGTATCGGTTTAGACGTTGCAACGTAGGCTCTCAGCCCTTTTTATACATAGCTCTCAGCTATCAAATCAACTCCCAGCTGCTTGGCCATTTTATAGGTACCCAACCGTTTGCCCACAGGTGACACCAACGCTCTCAGCGCCAACGGAGGTGTTCACAGGCAGCCCGAGTCCCACTCAAGGGCTACCTTGAGTCCCACTCAAGGATTTCATAGTGTCCCACGCTTTAATAACCGATGGTAGTGTCCCACACTACGTGCTCCCAGCATAAACGCATCCCATGCATCACACGCGGATTCATCACACAACACAGAGTTCATATACACAGCCATACATGCATCTCATGCAATCGGTGCCAGGCATTAATAGAACTCAACAACGCATGCATCTCATGCAATCGGTATAGCACATCACCAAAACTTAACAGCACATGCATCTCATGCAGTCGGTATTGGACACTGACAGATTTACTAATTTCACATCCTCACACATGCAGTCAGCATTTCAAGCTCACAGTAACTTGCACATCCCATAAACCACACAGTAATCATCAACTGCACTGCAATACATTTATTTCATATAATCATACAATATTCTCAAGGCTATTAACATGCATTTCACATACGGAATCAAACATGCATTACTCCACACCAAGTCACCATGCATTCGGTATCATATACTCACCATGCAAGCAGACATAGAATCGGACATAAAGTCAGCAAACCATTGACACCCGTAACCCGTTCATAACTCATGTATTTAAGATAGAAGATACCCCCTACCTGGACTGAAGCTTTCATTCGGTCAACACGACGCTCAGTTCCAGAGGAACACTGAGTCACTCTTAGCACATCTGCATGCAAGAGCAGGGGAGGCCCAAGACGCCCAGCTCTCGGCTCGCTCCCTGGAATGGCTCCATCACAATGCTGTGAACACTCCAACCACCTTGAAGCTCCTCGAAGCGCAGATCTCCACTGAGACTTGGCAGCTCCGAGCAAGGAGAGGAAGAAGGAGGGAAGCCGACGAAGGAATGAAGGAACAAGGAAGGAGACGGGTTGCATGCAGAGGGAATGCGCACCCTCACCCTCACTGGCTCGTCGAGTAAGGAAGGAGGACTCCGATCCTCAGCCACCATTGTTGCAGACTCACGAAAACAGCGAGCAGAGAAGAAAGAAGAAAAGAAGGGGAGTGAAGAGAGAAGAAGAAAGGAGAGAAAACAGAAGGAGGAGAAGTCTGAAGGGGAAGAATGAGTGATAATGTACCCATATATACATGCACGGAGAGAGAAGGGAAGAGTGGGGTGGGAAAGCATGAAGCAGTACACCAATCACAATCAGCCAGCAATTCTTAATTAACCACTCTTAACCAGTCATTATTTCTTAAGTTGAGTTAATTAAGTTAATTATAATTAATAAATAATTTTCCCACCTTGCAATTATTATTTCAATGATTTCTTTTCATTCGGCAATTAATTATTAAATCGGGATGTTACAGATACAATAATATCCTATTAAAATCATACCCAAATATCATAAAAAATATACACAATTTGGGCATTTATCAACTCTCCCCGACCAAGAACTTTGCTTGTCCTCAAGCAAAAGGTAATAAAGTATCAAAGTGAAAGTTAGATTTCTTTTAATCATAATGATGCATAAGAAAAAGAACAACTTAAACTATATATCAAAGTGAAAGTTAGATTTCTCTTAACATAGAACCTCTTTTAAAAACAAAAATGTTATTTCAACTAGACTTTTGGAACTGTTACATTTAGATTTGTTTGGTTCATCTTAGGTGTAGAGTTTGGTAGGGAAGAAGTATGGATTTGTCATTGGTGATGATTACACAAGAGTGACATGGGTATACTTCTTAGCACACAAGGATGAGTCTGTAAGAGTATTTAAGATTTTCTGTAAGAAAATTCAAAATGAGAGGATTATGTATTGGTACAATAAGAAGTGACAATGATAGAGAATTTGAAAATGAATTTTTTGAAAAATTCTGCAATGAGTTTGATATATCTCACAACTTTTCTTCTTCAAGAACACCTCAACAGAATGGTCTTGTGGAAAGGAAAAACAAATCTCTACATGATATAGTCAGAACAATGCTTTGTGAAAACAATCTTCCAAAATATTTTTGGGCAGAGGCTATAAGCACTTCTTGTTATATTCAAAACAAGATCCTTATCAGACCAATACTGACTAAGACTCCTTATGAATTATGGAAGGGAAAGAGACCCAATATTTCATACATTCACCCTTTTAGTTGTACCTGTTATATTCTTAACACAAAGGATCATGTTGGAAAATTTGATTCCAAGTGTGACAAAAGGATATTCATGGGGTACTCAACCACATCAAAATCTTACAGAGTTCTTAATACAAGAACTCAGACCATTGTGGAATCAGTGCATGTAAGATTTGATGATCTTTAAGAGGTTGACAAGAGATTGGCAAATCTAGACCTTGATGATGTAGGTGTGCAGTAGTAGAAAGCTGAACATGATCAACAAAGATCAGACCCTGCTCAACCTAAACTAACTAAAGATGAAGACAAAGAATCTAAATAACACCAAATAGTGTCTGAACTAGAGAATCCAAGAGACTGGAAGTTCAAGGCTTATCATTCTTCAGACCTCATAATTAGAGATTAAACTGTTGAAGTTAGAACCAGATCCAGACTTCTTAATTAATCCATCATTGCTCTGGTTTCAGAACTGGAACCAAAGTCTATTATAGAAGCATTTGAGGATCCTGATTGGTGGCCATGCAAGAAGAACTGAACCAGTTTGAGAGAAATAAGGTCTGGAGTCTTATCCCAAGACCTAAAAACAAAAGCATCATTAGAACCAAATGGGGGTCTACAAAAACAAGCTTGATAAGGATGGAAAAGTTATTAGAAACAAAAATAGACTTGTAGCTCAAGGCTAAAATCAATGAGAAGGTATAAATTTCACTAAAACTTTTGCTCCTATAGCCAGACTTAAGGCTATAGGGATACTTTTTGCATTTACTGCTTTTAAAGGAATTACATTATATCAAATGGATGTTAAGAGTGCTTTTCTAAATGGGTTTATTGAAGAAGAAGTTTATGTAAAATAGCCCCCTGGTTTTGAAGATGCATCCTTTCCAAATCATGTTTTCAAACTTAGTAAAACATTGTATGGTCTGAAACAAGCCCTTAGAGCTTGGTATGACAGACTCAGTACCTTTTTTATTTCAAAAGGCTTTACTAGAGGAAAAATGGATACAACTTTGTTAAAAAAATTCTCATAAGAACTTTATAAATGTGCAAATTTATATGAATAATATTGTTTTTGGTGCTACGAATGTAAGTCTATGCAAAGAATTTCTGAAATGATGCAAGCGGAATTTGAAATGAGTATGATAAGAAAACTTAGATTCTTCTTAGGCTTACACATCAAACAAATTGATGATGGTATCTTTATCCTTCAACAAAAGTACACCAAGGAGTTACTCAAAAAGTTTAAAATGGCTGATGCTAAGCCCATGAAAATTCCTATGCATCCAAATTACATAATTAATAAAGATGAGTCTAGTACATCAGTGGATCAGACCTTATATGTAACACCCTAAATTTTAAAATAAAAGATTAATTAAGGAAATAAATATTAAATAGTTATATATGGGTTATTTAATGTTCCAAGTGTTAGAAATAGTTAAATTAATATTTTTGGGGACTATTAGTGATTTATTGAAGCCGAATAAGCTGAAATTAAGCCCGATTAAAATATGGGTATCGGACCAAATGTCTCGGATTGGGATGATATTGGTCAGGGCTGTTAAGAATATTATTGGGAGTCTGAATATGTATTCGGAATAATTTTTAGATAAAGTACTAAGCCCGAACAGAGATCTTGTTGTGGTAAAATGATGAAATATTAATGTCCCAAGTGTTGGAAATAGTTAAATTAATATTTTTGGGTACTGTTAGTGATTTATTGAAGCCGAATAAGCTGAAATTAAGCCCGATTAAAATATGGATGTCAGACCAAATGTCTCTGATTGGGATGATATTAGTCAGGGCTGTTAAGAATATTATTGGGAGTCCGAATATGTATTCAGAATAATTTTTAGATAAAGTATTGAACCCGACAGATATTCTGTTTGCGGTAAAACGGTGAAATATTAATGAGAGGATTAAAATTAAAAGCAAAAGCCTTCATTTTCCCTTCTCATTTTCGTTCACTTGTTGAGACCATTTTTGCAAACACATTTTCTTCTTCTTCTCTTCACTTCTTCTCTACCTTTCTCTTCTAAAACCCTTGCAAAGGTAGTAACCCATTCCATTCCTCCATTTTCATTTTTGAAGAGCTTAAAGCTTGAAGTCCTCCTTCTCCTCTTCCATTTTCGCATCTCTCCCTCCCTCTTTGATACCCATTTTCATTTTTGGGTGAGGTAAGCTTTTCTCACCATTTTTGATGGATTTAATGCCTTAGTTATGAGTTTTATGGTTTGGGAGACTAATGTATGTAGATGGGGTATTTAATGGAAGCCATAAGTGTATAAACCCTAGAGCGGGTTGTAATAAATGCAAACTTTAATGGTAATAAATGAGGAAGATGAACTTATTATTGGAAGGAGATGAAGATTTATGATGCATTTATGAATGTTGTTGGATTTTAGGTGAAACCCTAACTTGGAAATTTTAGGAAAATGATACATGTGTGATGGATAATGTGTTTGAGAGAAAATACATAATATTGAGGATATGGGTATTGATTGATGGGGAATTCTTATGAATGTTATGCTATGGTTGTTTGTAGCCTTTAAATATAATGAATGAGATTTGATGGGAAGGAACTCCCAAAACCTAACAAATAAGGAAAATGGTATCTATAACATGTTTTATACATGTTATGAAATTATAGGTATAATAATGGTTAATTAGAATTGAAGTTGCACCTTGAATGGTTGATTGATTGTGATTCTATGTGTATGTTAATGTAGGATCCATTCCGAATGACGAGGCGGGTACGTCGTAGTAATCAGAATTCTTCTCTTGAGGTAGGAGAGGAGTCTTTATGTTCTAAATGCATGAATTAAATAGTATTTGATTGTCATATGTGACAATATGCATGTTTGCCTTGCTTGCAATGTTATGATGAATTATTTGATGTTGGTGATTATGTTTGGCAACTTACATTTGTGCATTTAGAATATAAAAGGTGTGCTATATAGTGGTGTTAAATTGTTTGGCAAGTGTAAGCCTTGAATATGATGTTGTGTTTACATCTACCATAAATGAGGAATGAATGTTATTGATGATTGAATGAGAATGGTGTGAACGAATAACATACCTTGATTGATAATGAAAGACGGATGTCATTATGATTGATGAAAGAATTAAATTGTGTTAATTAGAATTAATGAGAATACCACACGAAAACTTAAAACAATGACAATAACCAACGATAATAAATCCACTAAGAGCCTTGTGGTGATGTTGGTGATGACGATAATGATGATTGATGAGTGGCATGATTAGGATGCATAGAGTGAGAAATGCATATGAATGGCATTTGCATCCATGGCATACTGCATAGCCGCCGATGTTGGAACATTAGGGGAGTTTCCTCAGCCGATCCAGTGGGAGGGTGTCTCAGTGCACAGGCAAATTTTATTTTCCCCTATGACTCGGTATGTAAGTCACGAAGCCGCCCATGTATTGCTACGGGGAGCTACATGTGGCCAACCCTTGTGGGGGTGGCTCTTGATAAGCAGGTGACCCCGGTGGTCCATTAGATCACAGCCGCCATAATGTGAGTCATGGCTAGCCTGCAACACCATATGTTGAATATGTGTTACCGCGGTCATGGTGAAAATGACCAGGTGTTGCAAATGGGCGATGCGGTTTGGTACCAGTAAAAGATTGGTAAAACGCGTGCAGTTGGATGATAAGTGTACATATTTTACTACTGCAGTAGGGGTATAGTTATATGATCATATCCGAATCACATAAATTGATGTTTATTTCCCACAGTCAGATCTGTAATTGTTGAAATATTCCGTTGTGCATATGCATTAGCTTAAGAGCATTTGCATATAGCTAGGAGGTATGCCGAAGGTGATGAGATATGATGATGGTCGTGGTGTGGATGAGAAAAGGTAATGAGACAATATAAAATATGTGAATACCAATAGTTCGAGTGTAATGATGATGTATGTATGAGTCCAATTTATTGAAGGACTTGATTATGTGTATGCTTATATACTTTGCTTAATCTATAGTGTTGATTGTGACATATGAATGATAGTACTATGATGATGAATGATATGTGTATGCAAAGTATACATGATTTTGAAGTATATGTACATAATCACATAGTATTCATATTTATTTTTTTGGAATGTATGACTCACTCTCCCATGTTGTCTACTTTTTAGATTTGTGATGCAGGACATTCATGGGAGATGTGAATCTTTTTTGAAGTATATTTTAATGAAGGAGGTAAATAGATGTATAGGAAGTGGCTTGGCCGGCAAAATCTAAATTTTGTATAGCACATAGTATGGACGTATGCATATTTTGTAATTTGGATGATTGAATGATGATTTTGAGGGTCATGCACGAAAATTGGACCTTGATATGTATGGCCAATTTTCCTTAATGACCTAGATGATGAATATGGATGAATCCTGATGTTGGTTAATATTGAATCCTATGATTGAATGGAGTATTTTACAACTTATAGTGTTTTATGAAGTTTATGAGACAATGATTTAAATGTCTTGCATTAGATGTGTATGAATACTTGAACAAGTTTTAAATACTTAATATGATGTATATGATATGTTAATTTTGATTAATTTTGCTTGGGATGAGTTTTTGTATGTTAGGTTGTGAGATTTTTCATGTTTCTGCACATGATCTGATAATCTCGCTCAAGCGATGGATCCTCGCTTAAGCGAGAATCCCCTATATTAGAGGGGTGGCCTCTGGCCTAAATTTGCTCAGGCGAGCTGGTGTTTCGCTCAAGCAAGATGCGTGTGTATCAGGTAGGCCATGTAAGAACCTATGCATTAGGGTTTCCTCATCTTCTTCTAGGTTTGCCCTAATCATAGCTATATCTAACGATTTGTAGCAATCTTCTACACTTTTTTACCATTGGGTAAGTCTATTTAGCTTTGCTAATAGCTCCCCTCTATAGTAACTAGAAACATAACGTTTTCTTAATAGAGCTTTTAAGTCTAACCAATCATCTATTGGTGGAAAATTATCTTTCTTTCTCTCCTTACACACTTGAGTCCACCAAACTAAGGCATAGTTTTGAAATGAAGGGGTGGCTATCCTAACTTTCTTTTCATCTTTTATTTGATGAGAGTTGAAGATTTGTTCTACTGTCATTTCCTACTCTAGATAAGCCTCTATGTCACTTTCTCCATTAAATGGGGGAATTTCTAATTTGACTTCTCTTAACCCTATATCTTCTTTTTTATGCTCATGATGTCTTCTTTGTCTATGTTCTTCCTTACTATCACTATTATTATGTCTATGATTTCTTTGATTTCTATGTAGCTCTAGGGTTTTCATTATGCTCAAGATTTGTTAGCTTGGCATTGATGTTATTCAAGCTATCCATTATGTTATGAAGAATGGTTTTATTCTCCCTATCACTAGAAGACATCTTTCAAGGTTGTCAAAGAAATTCAAGACAAAAACAAAGAATGTGTAGACAAACTAGTTGAGGAAGATGAATGCAAAACAAGTGAAAGAAAACACACAACAATCCTAAAATATCAATACTAGGTTTCTATCCTAAGGGAAAAACAAGATCCTAGGTTTCTTTTACTAGGTTAGTCCTAAGTTGCTTATATAAGTCCTAGGTTGCCTTTAACCTAAGTTTGTTATGATTGTCCTATGTTGTTTCTAACAATTACTAACCCTAGACAAGCCTAACCAATTTCGATACTAGGAAGTTAACCTAACAAATTTAGTTCAACTAACTAACCAACTCCTAACAAACCCTAACTAGAAGTAGTTATTTAGTTATGGAAGTTGTAACTAAGTCTAACAACCCTAACTAAAAACTAATTCGGTTATGGATTGCTTAAGACCCTAAACTAATTTGGTTATGATTAGTTAAAGTAACTAGAATTAGTTCCAACCACTAACTAATTAACCTAATTAGTTAAGACAAGAAACTAACTAACAACTAATAGTTATAACCAACAACTAACTAACTAAAAGTAGTTAACAACCAAATGCAAATGCTCTACTATCTAGCCGAGATTACCAAATGAAAATGAAAGTTAATAGTTTCCAAAAGTCCAATGTCCAAAGATGTGTCCAAAATACAAGACAAAACCTAATACACAAAGCCTAAGAATTGAAACTTTTTGCCTAAGTTCTACTAGTTATAAGACTTTTGCTTCCTTTACAATTTTCTTCAAGCTCTTCCTTGATATGTAAGCTCCACCTCACCTAGCAAAACAAGACAAGAACACACTCTAAACGAAATTGATGTTAATGAATTCACAAAAATTAAACCTCACAAGTGTATCTCTTAAGTGTATCCTCACAACTCTTACCCTTTCTCTTTGGAGTCAAGTTCACCCAAGCAATTTACATTCTCACCTCAAGTGTTCCAATATGCTACCCTTAATGGTATAGTGAAGGGAATTATCAAGAAGTTTGAAGAAAGGACAACTTCAAAGACAAAACTTGAGAAGGAAAAATGACAAACTAAAAAGGCTTAAGAAGAAATGTTACTTAAAATGGAAAATATTTTTGGATTTTTGATTGACAAGACACTAAAGCAATAAATGTTCAAATGAATAAAGGATATATTATGGAAGGAATTTGAAAATTGGTGACAAAACTAGACAAGCAAAGAACAAAATACAACCAACAAAAATAAGGGAAAACTAAACTTAGAAACTCTAAAGTTGCACACAAAGTAAGCAAGTAAGATTCAAATGAAAAAATGTATTGGAAATATAATTAGCAAAAAACTCACTTCAAGTAGATTGAATTTCGAAATTGGACTTTTTGTTTTGGTGTTTCAACTTTACACTTTTCTTAATGAGGCTTCTTTCTTTTTAACACCCTTTTTCAATTTTGTAGTATAGGGTTTTCTAACTCTTTTTCTTTTTTGGTACTTTCTTTTTCTTATCATGCCTCTTGAATTTTCAATGCATAACATCACTATTCAATGTCCAAAACCAAAGTGAGCTAAGGCTAAACAATTTCAAATGTCACTTTCTTGCTTAAGGAAAAATAATGTAACCTTCTTCCAAGGAGAATGGAAGGACTATGTTCAAAACTTTTTGACAAAACTTTCTTCTATGCAAGCAATATGAAAACTGAAATATGATGTGTTCCTAATGTGCATTCACAAACAAAAATTCACCTAGAAAGAAACTTAATGAATACTAACAAGCCTAAAATGAGATGACCTTTGGAGAGTCTTAAGATGAGACCTCCTAACAACACAAGAATGGAACCTTTAGGAGATTAGTCAAGATGCTTGAACTAAACTCCACTACACGGTAATTCACCTCTAGTAAATAGAAAATCAACATAAAAGCCTAGAACACTAAACAAAGGTTCAACTTGGCACAACTATCAACTAACTTGGCTCTAACTAACACCTAACAAGTAACAAACTTCTAACAATCAAACCAACAACTTCCAACTGAATTATAATTGTGCCAATTCTGAAATTTTAGAACTTATACAATACTAAACCAAATTGAAAAAGACAATATGCAAGAAAATTGAAGAAATGAAGAAACTAGCACAAAAACTCAAAAGGACAACAACTTTTTTATGAGTTTTCTACTTTATCATGGCATCAATAAGGCAAGTATAAGGCATAACAACAAAATTCCAGCCAACAATCTAAAGACAAAACTGAATTATGTAAAAAGAAGAAGAATAGAGAAGAACCTCCCAAGCTTAAGTGGTACCAAATGATGTAGGATCTTCTTCTAACTCCTTGAAGAAGGGTGGATCTATGGATCTTCTCTTCTTCTAACCTCCACAAGCCTTGAATGGAAGAATCTTGCCTTTGGAAACTGAAGTAGAAATGAGTAAAAAGACTAAAAGCTACACGAAATTGGAAGGGAAAAGATAAGGAAAAAAGGATGGAAATAGAAGGGATAAAGGAGGAATATGGAAGATGGAATGAAGGAGGTGAATGAGAGGCCATTCCTAGAAGGAGATAACTCCTCTAACTCACCACCAAGAGGGAGGAAACCCCTTGGATGAGAGCTTGCTAGAGCTCACTCTAACCGAGAGAGAAAGGGGAGCTTCTCTCACTAAAACTCACTTTTGAAAGTATAAAATCTCAAATGGCATTAATGTGTGACAAAATACAAAGGGAGAGCTCTTTATATAGAGCTTAGAGAATTCAGCCAAGTGGCTCCTAAATGGGCCTCTCCATGATTCCTAGGCCCAATAGTGCTAATGGAGAAAGGTATGGCCTATACATGGCCCAAGGTGAGAGTACAAGGCTCAAAAGTGGCCTATTTGACCTTGCAAGGCCCAAATAGAACCTATAAGCCTAGAGAACCTAACTAAGAAGTATATTACAAGTAAAGTATGAATAGATCCTCAAGAAGTCTTCATTGGGCTTGGGCCCACTCAAGGAGAGGAAAGAGGATAAGGCCTGATAGATGCTCTCTTTGGCCTTTTTAGTCTTGACTCTTGTGAGAGGACTTTGTAAGCTTCAAGTCCTTTCTCTAAGGTAGTGTGAGGGTCCTCCCTTAGTGTGTCCTCATTACCTGGCCTCGCTCGAGCAAAATGTGGGCAGTGAGGTTCTGTCCCTATTTCGCTGAAGCGAGCGTGCCTCGCTCAAGCGAGCGTGCCTCACTCAAGTGAGTGAGCGTAGTGATGATTTCTGGAGCGATTTCGCTTGGGGGAGGATGCCTTGCCCAAGTGAAAGAAGGGCCAATTAGCCACTGGAGGGATCTCGCTCAGGCGAGCTAAGCTTGCTTAAGCAAGATTTGTACCTGATGTATTTTCTCCCCTCGCTCAAGCGCGCTTGCTGGTTCTACCCAGGCGTGGGTTGTTGAACTCGCTCTAACGAGTGGGGCATTCACTTGAGCGAAATGCCCCCTGATTCTCCAAACATAACTACCTTAATTACTTTGGTTTTCCCTTGCATCATAGCTTCTTCTTGCATCACCATACAGGTGTATTTAATATATTTTGAACCACTAAATCTCACAAAATCCCTCTTCTTTAAATCCAATCATATAACATTAATATAAATGATTTTTCTGTTGTCTCTAATTGAAAGATCCTCATGATTCATTTTTATCTCATCTTCTCATATCTTCATATATGAGATAGGTTCTTTATAGATCCAAGATGTTGATTAAAGCTTCACCACTTTATTTTTGTGTCAAATAATGATTTGTAAAACGCAAAAAATTTCCCCTCAAATTTGGGGTGTCTCAACCTGGTATCAGAGCATTGATTGCTCTTGATACAGACTTAATTAATGTTGTTCAAGTATTCATTGGTTATAATCAGACTGTGTGGAGTATGATTGATTAAGTTAAGGATTTATTTGATTGAATTGTGGTTGTTTGTCATTGAATTGAGATTGATGTCCATGTTGTTTGAGTCCGACCAAGATTCCTTATACTATTTACCTTCTATGATGAATATGTTGTGATTATGTATTGAGATTGATATGATTATGCGATGAGATGCATGATGGACCAATGAATTTTGAAACCTTTGAGTTTATAGGTTGAAAATTTATTGTTTGGTCTAGACTACTCATGTGTGAACCATGTTTTAACGTATAGGCTTGAAATATGGCTGGTAGACCTAATCGTGAGGCTGCTGCTATGGCAAACGCCTTGAATCGCTTTGCTGATCTCTTGGAAAGGCAAGGCCAGCTGAATGTGGGATAAGGTGCCCAATGTCTTGATCTATTTCTCAAGAGGAAACCTTCTGAATTTCATGGAGGTTATAAGCCTCAGGATGCCTATGCGTGTATTAATGATTTGGAGAGAATTTATGCTAGCTTCGAGTGTTCTGAAGCATAAAAGGTGGAATATGCGGTCTTTATGGTCTGTGATGAAGCCGAAGCATGGTGGCGTCTTACTAGGGGGCGCATGATATCTGCTGATGTTCCTTTGGTTTGGGAAAACTTCAAGGTCAAATTCTTGAAGAAGTACTTTTCGAAGAGCTACAAAAGCAAGAAAGAGCTTGAGTTCATGGAACTTAAGCAAGGCGATATGACCGTGGAGGAGTATGCCTCCAAGTTTGAAGAATTGTGTGCATATTATCCACCTTATCAACAAGAGGGTACCGAGGCTTCAAAGTGTGTGAAGTTTGAAAATGGTTTGAGACCCAAAATCAAGCAGGCTATTCGGCATCAAGAGATAAGAAGCTTTCCGACGCTTGTGAACAAATGTCGTATTTATAAAGAGGATGATGTGACTCCTTTGAGTCATGGCAAGCATGAGCCCAAGTTGAAGGGAAAATTTTCTAGTTTCAAAAGGCAAGGTAATGTCAAGAAGAAGAATTTCTTTCGTGGTGGACCTTCCAACGCAAGAGGACGTGGTACTTTTAGAGGTGGTTATAGACATGGTAACCAAGGTCATGGCAATGTCCAAGGCCTTACTTGCTTTAAATATGGTGCCAACCACTTGGCCTGTGATTGCCCAAGAGATGATGTAGTGTGTTATCAATGCAACCAACCCGGGCATATCCGCCCTGATTGCCCATTGAATGCAAGGAATGAAAATGTTGATACTCTTGCTCGTGTGAACCCTAATGGTAACCGTGGAGGCCATGGTGGCTTTGGAGGCCGTGGTCATGGAAATGGTAATGGTCGTAATGGTGGCCGCAATGGTGGGCATGGTGGAAACCATAATGGTGGAAGAAATGGCAATGGTCGAGGCAATGGCCATGGTGGAAGAAATGGTAACTGTAATGGTAGTGATCAACCACAAGCAGCTGGAAGAGTCTTTGTTGTTACCGGCAAAAAGGCCGCACAAGCTGAAGATCTTGTTCATGGTGAGTGTGAAATCCTTGGCACTTCGGTATATGTTATATTTGATTCTGGTGCTACGCATTCATTTATTTTTGAGGATTGTGTGAGGCGCTTGAAGGTTCCTGTTTGCATGATGAAAGGCTCTATATTGGTGACTACACCGACCGGTGCTTGTTTGAGATCGGTGACTCGATGTGAGAATGTCGAGATGACTCTTGAGGGTAGGAAGTTTGTTGTATCTCTTATGTGTTTACCTATGAAAGACCTGGACATTATTCTAGGCATGGATTGGTTATCTGCCAACAAAGTCTTGGTAGATTGTCATAACAAGACGGTGATCTTCCCGACTTCTAATGCTGAAAGCTTTGACCTACAAGGTATCTCTCAGCTTCTCGTGATGTTCTGCATGGTTGATGGGAATGGTGCTTCCCAATCTTGTGAAATCCCTGATGTTTCTGAATTTCCTGATGTTTTTCCAGATGAAATTCCTGGATTACCTCCTCCACGTGAAGTGGAATTCTCTATTGATCTTATTCCTGGTGCTGAACCTATTTCTAGAGCTCCTTATAGGATGTCTCCTATAGAGTTGGCCGAATTGAAGAAGCAAGTCGAGGAATTACTTGAACGGGAGTTTATTCGCCCAAGTGTGTCTCCTTGGGGCGCTCCTGTATTGTTGGCGAAAAAGAAGGATGAAAGCATGAGATTATCCATTGACTATCGCCAACTCAATAAGTTAACTATCAAGAAAAAATATCCTCTTCCTTGCATTGATGATCTTTTGGATCAATTAAAGGGTGCCATTTTGTTTTCTAAGATTGACTTACGTTTTGGATATCACCAAATTCGGGTGAGGACCGAGGATATTCCTAAAACTACCTTCTGAACGCGATATGGTCACTATGAGTATGTAGTGATGCCATTCGGTGTGACAAATGCACCTGCGATTTTCATGGATTACATGAATCATATCTTCCACGAGTATCTTTACTGATTCATCGTGGTGTTTATTGATGATATTTTGGTGTACTCTAGGAGCCATGAAGAGCATAAAAGACATCTTCGCCTTGTGCTATCAATTCTTTAAGAGAAAGAATTGTATGCCAAACTCTCCAAATGTGAATTTTGGATGAATGAGATCTCTTTTCTTGGTCATGTGATTTCCGATGATGGAGTTGTCGTTGATAGATCAAAAGTTGAACCTGTTATGGCTTGGGAAAGACTGACGTCTGTGACGGAAATAATAAGTTTTCTTGGTCTTGTCAGTTATTATCGGAGGTTTATTAAGGGATTTTCCAGCTTAGCCTTACCAATGATAAAGTTGACTCATAAGAATTAACCATTTGTGTGGACCCATGAATGTGAAGAAAGTTTTCAAGAGTTGAAATTGAGGCTTACTACCACACCAGTGCTAGCATTGCCTGATTTGTTGGATGACTTTGTGGTATATTATGATGCTTCTATGTGAGTGTGTGATAGCCTATGCGTCGAGATAATTGCGACCACATGAGGTCAATTATCCTACACATGATCTTGAATTGGTGGTGGTGGTGTTTGCTTTGAAGTTGTGGCGACATTACTTGTATGGTTCTAAGTTTGTGGTCTTTAGTGATCACAAGAGCCTTAAGTACTTGTTTGATAAAAAAGAACTTAATATGCGCCAATGGCGATGGATGGAGTTTCTAAAAGATTATGAGTTTGAATTGAGGTAGCATCCCAGAAAGGCAAATATGGTTGCCGATGCTTTAAGCCAGAAGTCATTACATGTTTTCGCAATGATGGTGAAAGAGATGGAACTAATTGAGTAATTTAGAAACTTGAATGTGGGCGTGGAAACATATACTCCAAAGAAGATGTCCCTTGAGATGTTGACGGTTGCTAACGTGTTCCTTGAAACCGTAAAATTGCAACAACCGAAGGATGAATACTTGGTTAAGATAAGAAGAACTCAAGAAAAAGGGAAAAACTTGTTTCTAGTGGAAGGTCATGATGGCATTTGGCGTGTGAAGGGCCGAATCTATGTTCCCTCGAGTGGTGATTTAAGGAAATGTGTACTTGAGAAAACTCACAAGAGTGTATTGAGCATTCATCCTGGTTCCACTAAGATGTATCAAGACTTAAAGAAGAACTTTTGGTGGCCTGGAATGAAACGTGAGGTGGCAAAATTTGTTGCATCTTGCCTTATTTATCAAAAGGCTAAAATTGAACATCAACGACCATCTGGTTATTTGAGACCTTAGGAGATCCCTGTTTGGAAGTGGGATAGCATTTCTATGGACTTTATTTCTAGACTACCTAGAACTCGTGCTGGAAGTGATGCTATATGGGTGATTATGGATCAGTTGATGAAGTGTGCTCACCTCTTGCCCATGAATATAAAGAGTTCTTTGGAGAGATTAGCCTAGTTGTACATAAAGAAGATTGTTAGGCTGCATGGTGTGCCATCTAGTATCATATCTGATCGTGACCCACGGTTTACTTCTCGATTTTGGGGGAGCTTACATCATGAATTAAGTTCTAAGTTGAAGCTTAGTTCCGCTTATCATCCTCAAACTGACGGACAATCCGAGAGGACTATCCAAAGCCTTGAAGATTTGTTGAGGGCTTGTGTTCTTGAGAATGGCAGGTGTTGGGAGAGATTTCTTCCATTGATCGAATTCACTTAAAATAACAGTTACCACAGTAGTATTGGTATGGCTCTTTATGAGGCACTCTTTGGTAGAAAATGTAGAACCCCTCTATGTTGGTAGAAGATTGGTGAGAATTTGGCTTTAGGGCCGGAGATTGTTCAGGAGACTACTGAGCAAATTAAAAAGATACAAGAGAATATGAAGATTGCCAAGGATCGACAGAAGAGTTATTATGATAAGAGGCATAAGCCACTTGAATTTCAAGTTGGTGATCATGTGTTACTAAGGGTCTCGCATGATAAAGGGATTGGAAGGGCATTGAAAAGGGGAAAGTTAAGCCCTTGTTTCATTGGACCTTATGAGATTTTGGAGCGGATTGGCGATGTTGCTTATTAGATTGCACTCCCTCCGCATCTTGCAAACCTACATAATGTATTCCATGTATCACAGTTAAGGAAGTATATTCATGATCCTCTACACATGATCCCTGTTGATGATGTTGATGTGCGGGATGACCTATCTATTCCTCCTGTTTCTGTTTGTATTGTTGAGCATTTCGTGAAGAGATTGCGGAACAAGTTGGTACCTTTGGTGAAGGTCGCCTGGAAGCATGGAAATGTGGAGACGTTCACCTGGGAACGTGAAGATGATATAAGAGAATGATACCCTGATGCGTTCGAATCTGGTATGTTAAATTTTAGGGAAGAAATTTTCTTTTTGGTAGGATTGATTGTAACACCCTAAATTTTAAAATAAAGTATTAATTAAGGAAACAAATATTAAATAGTTGTATAAGGGTTATTTAATGTCCCAAGTGTTGGATATTGTTAAATTAATATTTTTGGGGACTGTTAGTGATTTATAGAAGCCGAATAAACTGAAATTAAGCCTGATTAAAATATGGGTATTGGACTAAATGTCTCCGATTGGGATGATATTAGTCAGGGCTGTTAAAAATATTATTGGAAGTCCGAATATATATTCGGAATAATTTTTAGATAAAGTATTGAGCCTGAACAGAGATCCTATTTGTGGAAAAACAATGAAATATTAATAAGAGGATTAAAATTAAAAGCAAAAGCCTTCATTTTCCCTTCTCATTTTCATTCACTTGTTGAGACCATTTTGGCAAACACATTTTCTTCTTCTTCTCTTCACTTCCTCTCTACCTTTCTCTTCTAAAACCCTTGCAAAGGTAGTAACCCATTCTATTTTTCCATTTTCATTTTTGAAGAGCTTGAAGCTTGAAGTCCTCCTTCTACTCTTCTATTTTCACATCTCTCTCTCCCTCTTTGATACCCATTTTCGTTTTTGGGTGAGGTTAGTTTTTCTCACCATTTTTGATAGATTTAATGCCTTAGTTATGAGTTTTATGGTTTGGGAGAGTAGTGTATGTAGATGGGGTATTTAATGGAAGCCATAAGTGTATAAACCCTAGAATAGATTGTCATAAATGCAAACTTTAATGGTAATAAATGAGGAAGATAAACTTATTGTTGGAAGGAGATAAAGATTATGATGCATTTATGAATGTTGTTGGGTTTTAGGTGAAACCCTAACTTGGAAATTTTAGGAAAATGATACATGTGTGATGGATAATGTGTTTGAGAGAAAATACATAATATTGAGGATATGAGTATTGATTGATGGGGCATTCTTATGAATGTTAGGCTATGGTTGTTTGTAGCCTTTAAATATAATGAATGAGATTTGATGGGAAGGAATTCTTGAAACCTAACAAATAAGGAAAATGGTGTCTATAACATGGTTTATACATGTTATGAAATTGTAGATATAATAATGGTTAATTAGAGTTAAAGTTATGCCTTGAATGGTTGATTGATTGTGATTCTATATGTACGTTAATTTAAGATCCATTCCGAATGATGAGGCGGGTACGTCGTACCAATCAGAATTCTTCTCTTGAGGTAGAAGAGGAGTCTTTATATTCTAAATGCATTAATTGAATAGTATTTGATTTTCATATGTGACAATATACATGTTTGCCTTGCTTGCAATGTTATGATGAATTGTAATGTTGTGTATGATGTTGGTGATGATGTTTGGCAACTTGCATTTGTGCATCTAGAATATAAGAGGTGTGCTATATGGTGGTGTTAAATTGTTTGGTAAGTGTAAGCCTTGAATATGATGTTGTGTTTATATCCACCATAAATGTGGAATGAATGTTATTGATGATTGAATGAGAATAGTGTGAACAAATAGCATACCTTGATTGATAATGAAAGATGGATGCCATTGTGATTGATGAAAGAATTAAATTGTGTTAATTAGAATTAGTGAGAATGCCACACGAAAACTTAAAACAATGGCAATAACCAATGATAATAAATCCACTAAGAGCCTTGTGGTGATGTTGGTGATGATGATAATGATGATTGATGAGTGGCATGATTAGGATGCTTAAAGTGAGAAATGCATGTGATTGGCATTTGTATCCATGGCATACTGCATAGCAGCCGATGTTGGAACGTCAGGGGAGTTTCCTCGACCGACCCAGTGGGAGGGTGGCTCAGTGCATGAGCAAATTTTATTTTCCCCTATGACTTGGTGTGTAAGCTCGCTCAAGCGAGATTTATGCCTGATGTATTTTCTCCCTTTGCTCAAGCGCGCTTGCTGGTTCCACCCAGGCGTGGGTTGTTGAACTCGCTCAAGCGAGTGGGGTATTCGCTTGAGCGAAATGCCCCCTGATTCTCCAAACATGATTGCCTTAATTACTTTGGTTTTCCCTTGCATCATAGCTTCTTCTTACATCACCATACAGGTGTATTTAACATATTTTAAACCACTAAATCTCACAAAATCCTTATTCTTTAAATCTAATCATATAACATCAACATAAATGATTTTTCTGCTGTCTCTAATTGAGAGATCCTCATGATTCATTTTTAACTCACCTTCTCATATCTTCATATATGAGATACGTTCTTTATAGATCTAGGGTGTCGATTAAAGCTTCACCATTTTATATATATATATATATATCAAATAATGATTTGTAAAACGTGAAAAATTTCCCCTCAAATTTGGGGCGTCTCATTATACAAAGGGATGATAAGTTCACTTATGTACCTCACATCCAGCAGACCAGATATAATGTTTAGTGTTTGCATATGTTCAAGATATGAATCAGACCCCAAGGAATCACACTTGTCTATAATGAAGAGGATTCTGAGATATCTTATTGGAATCACTAATCTTGGGTTGCTCTACAAAAGAAGAAACTCTTTCTCTCTATCAGGATATTGTGATACATATTTTGTAGGAGATAGAGTAGATAGAAAAAGAACAAGTGGTGGATGTCATTTTCTTTGTAAAAGTTTTATATCATGGGGAAGCAAAAAGCAGAATTCAATTGCACTCTCAACAGCAAAAGCTGAGTATATGTTTCCAACAGGCTATTGTTCCCAACTTCTTTAGCTCAAGTATCAAGTTGAAGATTATTCAATCAAAGAAGAAGAGATCCCTCTGTTTTGTGACAGCACAAGTGTAATAAATCTCTCAAACAATCCCATTCAGCATTCCAAAACAAAGCATATAAAGGTGAAGTATAGTTCATCAAAAACTATGTACAAAAAGGGATTTTGGACATGAAGTTTGTGGACACAGACCATCAATAGGTAGACATCTTCAAAAAGCCTTTGGTTGAGGTCAGGTTTGCTTTCATTAAGTATATATTAAATTTGAGGAATATTGCTTGAATGTCTATTTTAAAAGTCACTTGAAAAGTCTAAGGATGGAATAAAGAAGACAGCAATGATCAACAGGTATAGAAGAGAGATGAGAAACTGGTGTGATATTATGGAGCATCAAATGAGACCACGCCTGAGCTATAGGGGTCATCTGGGTCTTCAGAAGGTTTGATGGAGATCTACCAAAATTACTAAGGTTAAAGAAGATTCCATCCTTGCTCAAGAAATAAGCAACCTGATCCAGAAAGTATCCTAGATCACCATCCTCAGTACCAAACTTTTTTTTGTTTTCCATCCAGAAACAAGTATCGCCCTCGGGAGTAGGCTCCTAAGGATTACCCAGTAGGGTACTAATCATGTCTCTGTCATATGTAATGTGCCGACCCCTTACCAAACTCGTCCTCTGCTGACTGATATTTAGTGAGTCCTGGCGTGTCCTAAAGGCGTTGGCATAAAACTCCATGACCAATATGGGATCCCCCTCAGTAGGTAAAGAAAATAGGGGTCCCCACCTCCTTCTTTGTATCTTATTTTGAAGCTCAGGATAATCTCCCGCACTAAGATCAAGGACCCTCTCCCAAATCAGTTTCTGGCCCTTGATCTGATGAAATCTCTCCTACTTGGTGTCAGTCCTAAATCTGGTAGGATCTTAGGGTCCTAACTGCTCCTCACCCTGAAGATCAGGATCTTCAAAGGTGGTATCTATGTTAGTGGCCCTTCTCTGTCTCTTAGGACCAATAGTGGGAATGGACTTCTTCGGTGCCATCTACAAAAGAAAATTTATTTAAATAAAACATAAAAATAAATCACACAACATTTTTTTGATTTTTAATAAGTTAGAATAAAATAAAACATACAAAATAATTCAAACATATAATTATATACATTACTCATACAAGTAATAAAACATGCATATTTTTGGTTTTTACAAAATTAGTTCATAAAATAAAACATACAATTTGGATTTTTTAATTTAAACACAGTATTTACAAAATTCAACAAATTTATTTATTTTTACATTTAAGTAAGAAAGTATAACAAACATACATTTTAAGAAATTTTATTAATTTTAAAAGAAAAACAAACAAACAACAATTTTATTTCAATAAAATAAAAAAGGAACAATATTTTTATTTTTTCAAAAATCTCTTAAATTAAAACAGAAACAGCAAGACATGTATTTTACAGAATTTAAATACAACATAAGAAAAAATAAATAAATAAATAAATCAAAACAAAGGCTGACGCTATGCGTGGGTGGGACGCTACGCGTCAGCTCCTGTTCTACCCACGCTACGGGTCGGTGGGACGCTACGTGTGGGCTTGCAGAACATGAAAACAGGGGTTGCGCAGCAGCAACCCCTTCCATTCCTTATCCAATCCACACATTTACCCACTTCTAACAGCAAACAATTTCCAATGGTCTTCTAATCCTATCCTAACCATATGCAATTCTAAGAATGGAGATCAAAAAACAAAGAAAAAGGATTAAGAGAACTTACTTGATTCTGTTGATGAAGATTGGAATGTGGAATTTTGAAGGAAAAAGGGTTTGAGAGTATTAGGGTTTATGTAAAATGAGGCAGAGAGGGAAATTTAGGTTTTTTTAAAAACCTAAATTAGCCCTTTCTGGTTCAGTTTTAAAAACTGAACGCAGGCCCTAACGCTACGCGTGACTAGGACGCTACACGTCAGTGCAAAAATTTTTACCTCTACGCTACGCGTCAATGGGACGCTACGCGTGGGGTTCTGTTTTTTATTTTCTCAAAATTTAATTTTCAAAAACCCTTTTCTTTTAATTTTAAAACCCCTTTTATTTAAAAATCAAAGTCTTTTAAAAATTATGAAAACACACACTTTTTTATTTTTTAATAAAAATAAAGAAGAAATAATGGGTTGTCTCCCATTGAGCGCTAGGTTTAATGTCTCTAGCCGGACATTACCTCTTATTAATCAGGTGGTTTCTCAAATTTCTTTGAGGAATCACCTGCTCTTCTTTTCCTCTTTCTCCGATGCTTGATTATCTGTCTATCATCAATAAACAGAGCAATTAGTTTTTGGGGATTAGGATGAGATATACCTTTTTCATCTTCTAGGTAAGCCTTGTCCATTACATCAACTCTGAAACATTCATATCTTTGATTAGAATGTTCAAAAACATTAAAGCTTACCTTCTCATCATGAATTTTGACTGCCAGTTCTCCTTTGTCAACATCAATTAACAATTTTGCAGTCTTCATGAAAGGTTTTCCCAAAATTAGGGGGATGTCAGTATCCTCTTTTATATCAAGTACCATAAAATCAACTCTGAAGTGGTACTTGTCAACCTTGACCAATACATCTTCCACAATCCCAAATGGTTTTTGGATCAAGCGGTCTGCTAGTTGTAGAGTTGTCTTAGCTTCCTGGAGTTAAAGATCACCAATTTGTTTCATTAGACCTAAAGGCATTAGATTAACACTTGACCCTAAGTCCAACAGAGCTTTCCTTATTTTGATTTCTCCAATTGACACGGGAAGGGTAAAACTTCCAGGATCTTTGGATTTCTCCAGTGTGTCATACTGTAAGACAGTACTACAACTTGCTTCGTATTCATCCATCTCAAGTATTAGATCAGAATTTTTTTCAATTTTTCAATTTTTCAATTTTTTTCTTTTTCACTTTCTTTCTTTTCTTCTTCTTTCTTTTCTTTTTTCTTTTCATTCTTTTCACATGTTTCATTACAATCGATTTCAACATTCAAGAAAACAGCATTACATTGATCTCTTGGGTTCTGGGTGTTTGCAGTAAAACCAGAACTTTTCAATTCAGCTATTTCCTTTGCTAGCTAACCCATTTGCAAATCTGATGCTTTCCGAGCAGTTTCATTTGTTTCCACAAACTGTAATAACTGTTGGATAGATTCCTCAATCCTTGTCAATCTTGCATTATTAGTCTATGATTATTGTTGTTGCTTAAATTTATTGTTAGGAGGTCGGTTGGAAGGTCCAACATCTTGTCTCCAGCCAAAGTTCTGATTTTGCCATCCCTGTGGAAAATTGTTAGGAAAAGAATTACCAAGATTGATAGGAAAGTTGCCTAATGGTATTTTTTGATGGATCAGAAAATTGGCTTGCTCTTGTTCATTTCTATCAGGGGCACAATAACCACCATAGTTATTCGCCCATGCAATGCATACATTGTTTCAATTGAGCAAGGGGTGGTGATGACACTTGAGCAATTTGTAATTTTTCAAGTTGTTTGCTCATTGCTTTGATTTGTTGTGTCAGCAATTTTTGCTGAGCGAATACTACATCATTCACTCCCAATTCCAGCATACCTGGCTTCTTTGATACATTACCTCTTTCATGTTTTACTTATCAGTCTCTAATGGACATTGATTCCAATATCTCAATTGCTTCCTCCATAATTTTGTTCATTAAACAACCACCTGCACAAGCATCTAACATCATCTTGAACTGAGGTAATAAACCATGATAAACGATCCTTACCTTTTCAGCATCATCCAAATTGTGATTTAGACATTTTCTAAAAAGTGCTTTGAATCATTCTCATGTTTCTCCTAAGGACTCATCATTATTTTGTGAAAAAGAATGAATTGTTGTCATGGCTTCAAAGTATTTTGAAGGGGAATAAAATCTTTCTAAATTTTTTTCTCAATATCGGACCAGTTTGCAAAACTACCTTATGGACAAGATTTAAACCATTCTTTAGCTTTCCTAACTAAAGAAAAAGGAAACAATCTCATATAAACAGATTCTTCTTGATTGGGTTTAAAACCAATTATGCTGCATAATTCATAAAAAATAGTTAAATGCTTATACGGTTCTTCATGATTTAGGCCAGCAAATTGATTGTTTTGAATTATATTTAGTGTGGCAGGTTTAATCTCCACCGCAGCAAAAGGTACTTGGTACATTCCTGACACTCAGGGTGGTCCATTGATAGCAGCAAATTATCCCAATGTTCTTTTATTTCAGTAGCCATGTTAGAATTTTCAGAATTTAAAGAAGATGAAGTAGAAGAAGCAGTTTGTGTTTTAGATTTCAAAGATTTGATTTTTTTAACAAACTTTTTGATCTCAAGATCAAAGAAGATTTTTTCCTGCAGAAGATCGGGTTTGCATACACAAACTAGACAAAGAAGGTTAGTGTAACAATGATAATAAAAAGTAAATAAATGAATGAATAAGTAACAAGTAAAATTGAAAATTTAACCAAGGTAAAAAAAATTTTACCATGGTAATTAAATATTTACTATTTTACTGAATAAACTCAATACCCGGCAACGGCGCTAGAAAACTTGTTAAGCCCTAAAATAATGTTGGGTCTTTTTATTGTCAAGCACACCAATCGTTTGTAGTTTTCAAATTTAGATGTCGTTCCCACAAGGATTGAATGTTCCAGTAATTCACAGTAATTCTTATTTACTATGGTAAATTTATCGAAACTTATTAACAAAAGAATGATTTATAAACAATTTATACAATATTCACAAAATTTGATGATTGATTTGTTCATGTTGTAAAAAGATGGTAAAGATAAAATCTATCTAAAAAGTTGAGATGTAATTCAGAATAACTCAGATACTTAAGGTAAAAATACAGATTAACAAATTATGTTGGAATTAGGATCCTCGCACTAAAATATAATGAAATGATTACAAACATACATATTTAATTATCAAGTTCATGTTATTACAGCTTAAAGTCATTATAACCGATCCCTCGTGATATAAATTCTAAGTAGTTACCGTAAAGTCTGATCCCTCAGAAGCTTTCTCAGTAAAAACTTGTATTAAGTCATGGCCTTATAGCAATAATAATCACCAATTCTATCCCTAGTAATTGGCATATTAAGGGTATTTCAACTTTTACTTTCATTAAAACATATTTTAATACAACATGAATAATCATTCTCTTGTTTGACTTCCACACTAATAAAACAAGTTTCAATACGCATGAAAATTATTCTCCTTTTTGACGTTCACACTAATAAAAGATTGAAATACTAACATGGTACTTGAATAATAAACATGCAGAGGTCATAATCACAACATCATATAATAGATTGATTCACCAAATTCCAACATAAACAATTTAGTTACACATGGTAAAAGGGAAAACAACACTTACAGAGGTTACGAACGATTGCAACTCTTCACGATACAAAAGCTCACAATACTACACAACACTCTGAAGTATCTATAACTACTCTAGATTTACAAACTCACAAAAGAACACTCAAACTCGAGTGAAAAGAGAGAAAAGAAGCTCTGAATTGCAGAATGGGATGCCTTGAATGCTTTAAGAATGGGCTATTTATAGGGCTGAGGAAGGGTCCTGACGCTACACGTCAGGCTGACGCTGCGCTCAGGTTCCTGACTCAGGTTCCATTAAACACGTGATTAAGGGCCATGATTAAGCAATTTTTAATTACATAATGCCCAGACAATGGTTCCACTTGTCTCCTAATTCGGCTTGGCAGCTTGCATGAGTAGATTGGCCATTATTTTTCCCTTTTGGCTAAGTGCTTGGTCACCTGGAAGTGGAGTCCACGTAGCTTCTGACACTACGCGTGGCTGTGACGTGTAGTGTCGGCATCAGAAGTTCTCACGCTACGCGTGGTATTGATGCTACGCGTCAGCTCTCCATTTGAATTTCTTTAATTTTTCACTACAAAACTAAAGAAAATTGATCAAGGCAGATAATTTTCAATAACTTCCATTTATTACAATTAAAACCTAAATTTCTAACAAACTAAATTAATTTTTATTATTTTTGGCACAATTTTATTAAGAAATTTATTGTAAATTTAAGGACTAACAAAAGTATTAGACTCTGTTATCCCCCTTCAAACCTTTAGAAGTGGTTTGATACATGAAGCATCAATGGTCACAAGTCATCTCCATCAGAAGCTTCGCAAAAAGGAAGATTGACTAAACAAGGTGGATTCTTATTTAGTCTGAAAAGTAACTATGTTTCACCTCTATCTCACGCATTCATAGATTCTCTGAATCAAAGCTTTCCTTCTTGGTGAAACTAGTGCTACATTTACTTCATCTACGACTGTAACACTTCTCAAAGCTTGCACATTTATGTTGTGTGTACAAAACGCCTATCTCTGACAACAAAAGTCCTTACCCTTTGTGTAACTCCATCTAGAAATACTTTTGTCTCTTATACAACGACTCTCTCAACGACTATATAATTAACAAGCCTCTTCCTGAACCCAACAAACTGATTCTATATAAACAGAATTGATCTCTTTTTCAGAAGTGAAGCCTCTTGAAAAACATAGAAGAAAGAATATGAGGAGAGGAAAATCAATTATCGAGAATTGAGAATGAAAAGAAATATTAGAGAGAAAAATAAAAAAGGGAGAGAGCTTGTAAAAAGAAAAAGGTAAGCTAGAATACACCATAAGAGTGTAATGGAAGAAGAAGAAAAATCATGAACGAGCAAATGGTAGCCGACTCAACAACGGGTAACCTTACCTGGAAGATCTGCCATGAAGACAAAGAAAGCTCGCTATGTGCAATCGTCTCTCTATTTAGATGCTATAGTAACTTGGGATATGCCTTTGTGTGTTTAATGGCTTAATATCCCAAGTCAAGCTTTCTAGCTCAGTACATTTTCCAATCATCTTTCACTATTTGGATGTATTGAGCCCTATAAGAAGTAAGCCCTATCTTTCTTTACAAACCCATTTTTATTGTTCATTACTTAGCTCTGCTAAGTCAAGGGGCTTATTCTTTTAAGTTAATATTTCTAATCCTCTGGTAGTACAGGTCTGGTGTGTTTCCAGACTCTGTTAGTGTGGGAAACACTGTTGGCCTGAAGAGGCTTTTGAAAGAATACTCAGGATTTGAGCCAGGAGTGGCTTGTGAAAGAATACTTGGGTCTGCCCCAGGAATGGGTGCTAGCAAAAGAATACTCAGGGCCAGGAGTGGCCGGTGTCAAGAATACTCTTAGGGATATCAGAGGAGTCTGGTATTGAAGCACGGGGTGTGCTTAGGCCAGGAGTGGCCGGACCCAAGAATACTCAAAGGCCCGGAGTGGCTGGACTTTAGAATACTTAGGGGCCAGGAGTAGCCAGTGTCAAGAATACTTGAAGCACGGGTTGTGCTTAAGCCAGGAATGGATGGAGTCAATAATGCTCATAGGCTCGGTCTGAGCTGTTTCATGTAAAATATTTTTACATAGTGGAAATCCTTCAGATTTGAAGGTACTGGATGTAGTCTCCAAGTTGGAGGTGAACCAGTATAAATCTCTTGTGTATTGTCTCTTTCTCTCTTACTCTTTACTATCAAAAGTCTGGTACATTATGATTGTTAAACTCGATAGTAAAAGTCTGGTAAAATAAGTGCTCTCTCTTACTCTCTCAATCAAAGAATCACGCTCTGAGTTACTTCAAAACTTTGGTCCACTGCATAACACTCTAAAAGTTTAAATATCATTTTTTGGTTTGAAAAAATGAATAGACTTATTCAACCCCCCTTTCTAAGTCAGTTCTCCAAACCAACAATCCTGTCCCTCCTACTATTTAGGGGAGGGAGGGGTAAAGGTGTTGTACTTTAGGTTGAGATAGGTTGTGTTTTTCTGTTCCCAGTTTGGCTTAAGACCCTTCTTCTGTGGCTCTGTCTTCGTGATACTGGGCTTAAAATTTCCTACTCAATTGGCTTTTCGTCCCTCCATGTTGATCTTGAAATCGTCCATATTCAAAGGGATCTTTTAGCTAAAGAATCAGAAAACTTACCCAAGCGCAACACCATTTGGATCGCATGTAGGGCCACATCTGAACTCATGTTGTAACACCCTCGGTTAGATAAGACAACCCATTCTATAGGATCATCCTATTTAACTGAGAGGTCACAAGTTTTCATAAAAAGTGAATATTTTTTTTTTTAAAATAAAGAGATGGCATATCAGTGGAAGCAAATTGTATGTAATTCACATAGTCATTCACAAACTTACAAATAAATGTACTCATAACAGAATGAGGCACGTAGGCACCATTAAATATTAATACAGTCATCCATAAATATTTAACTACATATATTCTATTTAAGGAGTGTTCTCATTTGGTTCAGCATATTGCGGTTCTTCATGCTCGGGTTCTTGGGTTCCTAATTCCTCTGAAAATTGTCAACAGTAAGGGTGAGTATAACCCAAGACCCTGTAGGTTACCCGGTGCGGACATAATCCAGTTAACAAGTAATAACATGTAATCATACAATTCATATTTCTAAGATTATAACAATCAAATATGTCATCAGGGAAATGCATGAGTTTGTTTCATTATGATATTTCTTGATTACGTCTCATGATGCATGTGGGCCCAATTTTTAATTTATCTTCATCTCATTCTTTGGAATATCTCCATTCCAATTCTCTAGAGCAATCAGGGTCCGCCCAAGCTCTGGTACAAATGAACTCATTGGTTCTCATCATTGATTTATATATATATATTTGAGACTTGGATCCCTACGATCATAGTTACACTCCGTCATTTAGTCAAAGTACACCAGAATTATTCGTCTCACCCAGCTATCAGGGCGCGACTCTGATGCCATTGGGTTGCCGTTCCAGTTGTACTCCCAAGATTCTTCATGGAGATCGAACGTGAGTGTCCTCCACTGTACCAAGTGTATGCTCTAGAGGTTTTTCTTCTTCAAAAATATTTTCATGATGCGAAATGTATTCTCTTTCATCCTTTGAGTCATGGGTATTTATGTGATTCCAGCCTCATCATATTCGTTCACAAGCTTTTGATTTAATGGATCAAACGTTGCAAGTCATTTTGATAAAATATATCATTTATAACTTAGTTGAAATTATACTTTGTATAAATAATAAAATATAATTCATATTTATTTACTCATAGTTAATAAAATAAGATATTTATAACAATAATACTATTTATAATAATAGGAATAACAATAATAAAAATAATAATGTAAATAATAATAATAATATTAATAGTAGTAATAGGAAAAGACCAATAATGATTTTTTTAGAACATTTTAATAATTCAATAAGGAGTATAGAAGGAATTCTGAATGAAAAATCCAAGTATAAAACGTTAAGACTGCTTTTCCGAGGAGAAGGAATTAAATACCGAGTGAAAAATAGGTTTTTCCGAGTAAAATCAATTAAATACCGAGTGAAATATAATTATCCGAGTAAAATAAGTCTGTTTCCGAGTGAAAAATGAATTTTTCAAGTAGAAATAGATTGATACTGAGTAGAAATGAGTTTTCCGATTAAAAAACAAGTTATGTCCGAGTGGAAATGTTGATAACCAGACTTTCTGAGTAAAACTTGGATAAATAACGAGTGTAAAAGTTAAGATTCCGAGTGAAAACAAGCAGGATTTCCAATAAAATCGAACTGAGAGGATTTTTTGAATAAAACAATTCTGAATCCGAGTGAAATCAATTTGAAGGAGTTTTCTCAGTGAAGTTAAAACGTTTTTCTGAGTAAATCATAATGAAGAAAGAGCTCTCTGAGTGAAATAATTATTTTCTGAGTAAATTCTGATTAAAAAGAGATTTTATGTGTGAAAAGATTATAACTCCGAGTAGAATCATACTGATGAAGTTTTCTGAGTTAAATAAGATATTTCCCGAATAAAAATCAAACTGGGTAAGTTTTCTTGAGTGAAATAACTGATTTTCCGAGTGAAATCAAAAATGAATAAGTTTTGAGTGGAATAACTGTTTTCTGAGTGAAATAAGATATATTCTAGTTCAAATATATATATAGTTCCAAATGAAATCAATTGAAAAGAGCTTTCTAAGTGAAATACTGATTTCTGAATGAAATCAACTTGAAAAGATGTTTTCCGAGTGAAATTAAGGTGTTTATCAAATGAAATATAGTTCTGTTTGAAAATTTAATTAAGAAACTTGTATTCTTCAGATAACCAATCGGATTAATATATAACTGGTCGAATCACTGTAATTTCTGAGTGAATTTGTGTATTCTTTAACTGCTCTGGTTGATTGGTACAATACCGAGCTTAATATCATAGTATCCGATGTCAGTTCATAACTTTTCACTGGAGTCCTCATAAATACCCATGATATTTTAATATTTTTACAGTCCAGCATCAAACATATACACATTCATTCATAATAATCAATAAAATCAACATATTCACTAAATTCTCATGGTCAATAATAAACAACGCTGTAATTAAACATGTTCAATACATTATATATACAAATATAACAAACATTTAAAACATTTAAATCACAACAAAACCAGATCTGTCCTGGAAAAGTGAGGACCCAAGGTACCTTAACCCTTTCCTTTCACTCAGATTTCCCCAGAATACCCGAGAATATACCCCCCTTACCTTAATAGAAGTCCTTCGATTAACAGAATATGTTTTGTTGGTTCCTTGTTCTAGTACACAGCGAAGAGGAAGGAAAATGGAAGAGAAAGCCTTTGAATGTATGATAAGAAGGAGTGTGTGTTTTGTTAAGTTTTCGTATGTAGGGGTGTTCTGAGAGTGGTATGAGTGGCTTAATAATGAGGAAGCAAGTGGGAGACAAACCTTTTTATTATTTAAGAAATTAGGTGGGGATAATGGAACCTTTTGACTAAATTCCTTGTCTGTTTGCTTTGGTGGGATTAGTGGCATATTAATATATATAAAGTATTCTGAGTGGAGCTAAAAGGTGTCTGGTGTTGGAGGATTTGGAGAGGTCGGTATGGAGTGAGGGCGGTATTGAATGTGAGGGGCGGTGTGGAGTGAAGAAGGCGGTGTTGAGTGTGAGAGCGGTGTGGAGTGTGAGGATGGTGTGGAGTGTGAGAACGGTGTGAAGTGTGAGGGACAACGCCCATGCGAGAAGACGAAGAGGTCGGATTTGGTGATTACCGGCTCAGGGTCATCCGGTGTACACACATGTTCTAAGGACGGTTAACTTCCTAGTAGCCAACCGGAGTGAAGTTCTTATCCTGTCTGCATCATACTGGGTCCTTCCTTTCTTTCATCAGCATTCCGATGTGAGATAGAGGACATCGGGTGGTTTCTGACATCGGATCGCTCAAGCGAAATCCTACTCGCTTGAGCGAGTCATGCTATCCTCGTTTGGGCGAAGTGAGGAAAAGAATATCAGGTTGAGTGCGCTTGAGCGTAGCTTGCTTGCTTGAGCGAAGTAGAAAATATTCATCAGGGGTCCTTCTCGCTCAAGCGGAATCCGACTCGCTTGAGCGAGTCATCCAGTTCTCGCTCGGAATTTCTCTGAAACCGACTCAAGTACTTGTTTTCTCACTCGGTTTCTGTCACTCGCCTAAATGTTTCTTAAACCGACTTAACATCAAATCACTTTTCACTCAGGATTTCATAACACCCTACTCATTCGGAAGTGGTATCCCTGTTTACTCGGTTTATATTTACAGTTTCCACTCAGAATAATTATAACATCCTTCATTCAGAAATCAACACTTTCTCCACTCGGTCCGCTCATATTTCTCCCTCGGTTTGAACCAAATTCTTCAACTACAATTTCAATCGAAGCCTATTAAGGTCATTACCTCTCGGAAAAGACACACACGTATAAGCCTCACCCGGATTTGGTCCAGTAGAGTACCTCTCACTCGAAAGAGGAGTCATACTCATAGACTTACTCGGAAATGGCCCTGCCTACTGCAATTCACTCGGAATGGGTTCCCTAATACCATTTTCCGCTCGGTATCTACTCAATTAGCATTATTCATTCATCACCACTCATATTCAAGCCAAGTAATGCTTTAACCATACAATATATATATATATATATATATATATATATATAACCACTCGGAATCCTTAACTTAATCACTATTTCATCCATCAATACTTCCCAAATAATTTTCAACAACACATTCCAGTCGGTGTGAAGCATTAAATCAACATAAAATACTTACAGGTATTCATTCACTCGGAACTTCACATTATTCACTCGGGGTTCTCATTCAGACCTAATAAATTCTTGCCTACTTAGAACCATTCAAACTCTACATCACTTGGAGGGTTTCATTCACTCGGATTTATTTCATACTTAACCACTCGAAATACAGGTTGCCTTTTTCACTCGGACTAGTTACTTCTTAATCAATCAGTATTTACCACTCAAGCATTTAAGTCCTTTACATTCAGGTTTACTCGGTTTTTCATCTCTTAGCAATACAGACTATTCTTCCTCACAATACATTTCATTCAGAATCCTTTAAGGTCTTTCACCACTCGGAAAAAGAGTAACAGACGTAAGCCTCACTCAAAAAAAATGACTCCAAGCCTTATATATATATTCTACTCGGAATGCTATCCCTTCCTTACTAGGGAGATCCTGACTTGGAAAAACTCACTCGGATTGCACTCGGGTATATCCTTGACTAAGTCCCTTTACTCGAAATACTGGAATTAGGGAAGTTTCATTCGGAAAAAGTAACATTTGGCATGGTTTGACTCGGAATTTTCACTCAGAAGCGATTCTCTTGAACACATTTCACTTCATTTGTCTCTGAGATCAAGATTTCACTCGGTAGTAACCTTCTCGGTCATATATTACTCGGATAACATAACCTTACACTCGGAATTTCATCATTCAGTTGGAATTGCTAATCCTTCACTCGGAATTTCACTCTGTCACTCGGATCAGAGCCTTTTTCACTCAGAATGTCACTCTGTCACGCGGATCAGAGCCTTTTTCACTCGGAATTTGAATAATATCCTCAAAGATCTGTATAAATTCCATAATTATACCCAAAAATAGAATTTTTTTGGAGTATTACTGACCCTATACAAGGTATTTACTCACTTATTCTTACTTACTGACCTTCCACACTTCAAAATTTACCAAATAAAACTGCTACTAAAAACAGGGATGTTACACATGTAACATCCCTTAGCGATTCCTAGAATTTACCTTAGGGTCTGATAAAATTAAAAGAAATTTTTACCTTTTCAAACTTCCCCAACGATAAAGTATAGGAACTTGGGGCCACATTACATACAACAACCAAAAACACCCTTATGGGCCCTTAGTAATTGATTTCACACTCTTTAATTGATTACAAGACCCTGGTAATTGATTACACCAATGTGGTAATTGATTACCTATAAGCTTGTTACGCAAGAAAATTACACATCCCTCTAGTAATCGATTACCAAACACCCTGATCTACAAAATTATGTAGAATTTAGCCTCTAGGTCAACTTTCGCCTACCTAACTTGCCCGTTTCAACTCTAATTACCACCAAACTTCATGGACACTATATTTTCCTCATTCTGGACCTACTGGCGCAGTCTGTACCCAATTTTCCCACATATGACAAAGATATGTGCTAACATGAAATTTAACCAAACCGTGATCAACACCATGCACCAAACCAATCAAATGCACTCCAAAGTAAATAAGGGCCATACACACAAATTCTAAATGATGTTAGGGACCTATTGGTTCCCTCTAGGGGTTCTAATTCCCACTGAATCTCTATTTCACACCTCCAGTTGCTAGATTAGCATATTTCTCCACCTAGGCATGCAATGTATAACTCCAAAAAGATCAAATCATCCATTCTATCATCATTCTAAAATTAACCATACAATGGACCATTGCTATACACATACAAACTATAATTCACCTGCCTATAGTAATTTTGCATTAATCACATATGGCTTAATGCCAATCACATATATAAGTCCAAGATATAACCTACATGCATCACATCACATATTAATTCCACATCATCAATTCATCAAGCACTGCTATTAAACGTTAGTCATCACAACAGAATCTAGATCAACTAGTTACACATAATGCCACAATTAACAAACTTCAATTATTATGCATCACCAACCCATTATCCAAGCTTACTAGTAAACTAAATGCATTTAAAATCATCATCATATTTACATCAATACTATTCCTTCCTTGGAATCTACTCTTCACTTGGCGTTTTCCTCTAGGGCATGCATGATCTCCATGTCATTGGTTACTAAAAAGAGATAAACCACAATAAGGGTGAGTACTGGAAATCATAATTAATGTAGAATGACACATATATAAGAACAATATAATATAATTCATCAATTGCCAACACCCCATCATATTCAACATAGTCCACATATACCTTTAATCTCCATCATCAATGACACTTCGCCATATTAAAATCATCCCAAGCCCATCGGGCCATATTAAACACCATGCATACAAATATAATTTAATCTACTTTCAAATACATAATATAAATCAAGAATCCTCAAACACACCATTTCATAAATATTACCACGAGCCCATAGGGCTACCATAAATCTCATACTCACCAATATGAACTCATTTCATTTCAACATATTACTCAATGTAATAGTAATCACCATTCATCATCAATATAAGTTCAAATCAGGTAAAGCACAACATACTCTTAAACAAATATAATGACTCACTAGTACCAGGATACTAAAAGGATTGACCTTCAGTTGGGAGTCTTACTTGACACCCCATGAACACGACATGGTCCACCAAGCCTGATTGGCTCTCCACCTCAACCATTGGGTCCTACTTGACCATTGAGTAGCTCAATTGGATCCCACTTCACCATGGAAGTTAAAAACAAGGGGTGAAATATTTCATTTGTCGTCCCCAACCATATAAATCACACGAGTTCATTTTAAATTCTCTTTCTTTTTATTACTCGGCACAACATTTTAATCACTTTAGGTGGCTACACAGACCCGACCCAATCATATAATTTTATATTACCATTGATCAATAAAACATCAATTTTTATACAAAAGGGTGACCACACAGACCAGACCGCCAACACATATAATCAATCATATACGCATGGCCATTAAGGCATAATAAACATAATCATCATTTTCACCATACAAACTCTGTTATCAATTCATTATACAACTTCAATTTCACATACATCACCCACCAATCATCAAAATTCATATATTTTAAAATCACCATTCTTTTCATTTCATCATTCCCCATTCCTTATTCATATTATATCTTTACTCGTTAACTCACATAATTTCGTCTATCATTATGTTTTCCATGAACACAATTAATTATAAATGTTTCCATCGATTATGTTATCTATTTTCAAAACCCCAATTAGGGTCGATACCCAATTCTAATTAATTATAACTCTAAATACCCTCTTACCTCGATTCCAAGCTTCCACTAGTTGTTCTTGGTGCCAGTTACGCCTTATGACTTAACAATTCACCGCTCTAGTTCTAATTCCAACTTCCACTTCACTTAGCGACTTGTCGCAGCTTGTTCCGACACCTACGAGTACCAGAACACAAAACCCATTAGCCACTCGCCATACCCACTACTTTTAGAGCCACACCCAAGCTCCCAAATTACCATAAAAACAAAAATGAAAACCCCACCCATGCAAAACAATACTCGACTTAGAGAGAGAAAGGAAGAGGGAGAGGAACACATAAAATTGATGGTACCCATTTACTCACCTCGATGTCACAATCTCAAGAACGCGATCAAATTCAATTTTCATCGCCGAATCGACCTCCAATTCCCCCTAGAAGCTCACGACCAAAAAGAAGTGAAAATAGCAAAGGTTCTCTCTTTCTCCCATGCGTGCTCTTGTGGGGAAGAAGGAGAATTGATTTTTTAATGCCCTAAGGGCAAAATCATCATTTCACCATTTTCTCTTTTCTTTTCTCGTTTCTTTTATTACCTTTTAATAAAACATTTTTACTTTTTACCCTTTGGTAAATTAAAATTTACCATCACCTCCTTATTTTACATTTTAAATTTATAATTTACCATTTCATTAATTTATTTAGTTTATCACGTCTAAACAATTGTTAATTTATTTATAATAATTTAGAAAAATCCAAATAATTTGTTTATTTATTCCCACCTATAGCTAATAATTAAATTAAATACCCGAGATGTTATACATCAGGTCACGAATTTGAATGACCTGTTTGTTGAAACGAGCCATGAACTGTTTAAGAGTCTTCTCTCGTCCTTGTTTTAGGTTAACCAAGTTGTGCGAGGTTTGTTGCATCGATCAGTTAGAGGCAAATTGAGTTAAGAACTTCTCTGTCAAAATGTCGCTTGAATTACAGAACTTTTCTAGGTTATATTTATACAACAGTGAAAAGGAAAAGAGAGAGAAATGGGACCTTCGATCTAAACCCAAATGACGTAAGTGTAACCGTATCTTGTCAAATTCAAGGGGAATAAAAATCTCCTTTATTCCTATCAAGAAAGAAGGAAAAGGAGGCACAGTGGGGCCCCTAAACCTGGGAGAACGATTTTTAATAAACTTGATAAAAAAAATACACTTTTATAAGTACAAAATATACATAAGAGAATCAATGATTCAAAAAAAAAAATTGTTACTCATTTAACAATTGAAGTTGTGAGATAATGAGAAAAGTAAAGAGTTTTGGTTTTAAGCAGGAATCAAAGCTGAGTGATTGGCTCACAAGATTTTACACTCATACAACTAAACTAGTACCTTATAATAAAAGAGAATGAGGTTGATCCTATTAAACAAATATTTTTTTGGGAAAACACAGGTAAGGTTATTAACTGTGATTAAATCTCTTCTCAAAGTAGAAGTGAAAAATAAATAAATATTTTTTAATAAAGAAAAATCCTCTTTTCAGTTTTTTATTTATGTTATACGCGCCTTTAAATAATATAATTAATATGTTTTTTTCATCTTTTATTCCTAATATAATTAATCATGTATATTTATAAAATGACAAAAGAAAAAAAAAGAAGGATTACTATACAGTGCATTTGTTCGCTCCAAATTTGCATCTAACAGCACACAAGCATGAAATACTCGGACTCATTCATTCATACGCAAAATCCATATCATGTTTTGCTTGTTTAACTTAACTCGATTGTTTATTCCTGAATCCAACTCCATGGCACATTGCATCAACCCCTTTGACTTTGCAACACCTCGGAATCCGCTCCATCTCCATTATTCTACTCCATGGACGGTCCTCTCTCACCTGGAATCTCGCCTTCTCAACCCCCCTTTGCGTGTTCCTCAAAAACCTTCAACCTTTTGATCACCTTTATGCTCTCTTCCATTCCCCAGACATTTTTTCTCATCTGGGTACTCACCATTTAGTTCAAGTTTGTATCTTTCTGGATGATCACGCCGTGGACACTCTGTTTCAGATAGCCATTCTGTGCATAAGCAGTGAGAACCCCACTTTGTCTTTTCTCGTTGCTTGTGAGTTTTTGTGTGTTTTTTTTGTTTGTTGTAATCATGGTTTCTTGTTGTTCAGGTACTAATTTTGGTCTTTTTGGTGTTGTTTGAATGCTTGTTCCTCTTTTTGTTTTCTTGCTGAATTGCCGTTTTTTTGTCATCATGAATTTTTGTTCTTGACTGTGTTCACGGTTTTATTACCATGTAAGAATTGCATGACACATCATATAGATTCAGTTTGCCGTGCTTCTTTTTTCAAATATGAAATTTGTGTTGGACAATGACTCTCCTAGCTGATGAACTTAATAGTTTGTCATTGGAACTAGGAAAAAAAATTCAAGTAATCCTGTATTCAACGGTTATGATTTCATTTAAATTTTATAGTATGTCAAGGAATCAATAAAGGTAAATGTTTGTTTTATTAGAAATCACTGATGGAGGTGTATTGAAAATCAGTGGAGATTGCCTTGATGATAATTTCCAATGAGAACTTTCTATTTTTGACATTGGATTTAATGTGAAATATGAATTTAAACACCACTTTCAAAATTTTAATTTGTTTTAGTGGAGCTTTGTCAGTTATTTTGCTCAACATATATTTGTAGTTTGTAGGTTTTCATTGAATTTGTCATTTTCTTGAACTTTCACACTTTGCATTGAGTAACTGTTCCATCTTTTCTGACTTTTTTTTTTTGTCTCTTTTCCCTAATTCCAGGTTAATGATATGTCGTCTGATTTTAAATTAGAAATTTTTTCTCAGCATGACTCTGAAGAACCAGAGTTGAGCACCACCATGCCTTCAAAAATGTATCTAGATGAAAAGGCTAATGCAGTGCACTCAGTTCGTGAGCTGGGAAAGTTGTCAATCAATAACTTCACCACAAACACTGAGCGCAGAGCTTTGAATGATAGGTGTGAAACAAATCTTCCTTTCCACATTTTCCATTCTTGGAAAATTATTATTTTTTCATTGAATTTCACCTCTTTGGATTATCTCTATGTATCAATCCATTTGCTTTGTTGTATGTTTTCATTTCAATTATGTTACTTAGAGGTGTAAAAATGGACTACTTGGCTTGCTACAAACTGGTCTATGTTGAGCTGTGAGTTTTGTTAGGAAGGGGCCAAAAAATGTTCAGATTTAATTTAAGCTTCAGAAAAAAAGTGGGTTTTGTGGGCTCTTTGTGGGCTAAGCCTGCATTGAGTTTCTTCGGGCATGACTATAAAAGTTCATATTTAATTTGGGTTAATAAACTAAAACCCACTAGCCACTCTACTGTTCATCAGATTCCCTTTTTATATCATTTTTTTAAAAAATTATTAGACTGAAAATTTCCTTGATATTATGTTTTGATTCTTGGATGGGTGAAAGTTCCTATTCAAACTTTGAAATGCATGTTTTAACCTTATAATGTTACAAGTATTGATTAAGTAATATGTGGACACATTCACCTTTACAAGCAGATTTTTAAAATCAAATAAAGCTACAATTGGTGATAATGCCAGTCTTCTTGATGGAGAGGAAAGACATCGTTTGCATGGATCAGCTAAGAAGTCTGGACCTCTTATCTCTGGAGTAGCTTACTGTGTTTCTTCCTGCTCTATGATAATGCTGAACAAAACTGTTCTATCAACTTTTAATTTCAATGCAGGAATATCGTTGATGTTTTATCAGGTAAGTTAGTTTCACGTTCAGTCCTGTTTTGTCTGAGAGTGTTAAATAATGGCAAGAGGTTCTAATAACACTGTACATGCATAATCAATCAGTATGTGATCTGTATTTTCCCCTTGTACTTTGCAGAACTTAGTCAGTACTCTAATTGTCGTTCTGTTGGCCCTCTCTGGTAGAGTTTCTGTTGCAAAGCTCAATTGGAGGCTGATCAGGGTCTGGATCCCGGTCAATGTGATATTCATTGGCATGCTTGTCTCAGGCATGTATAGGTATACAACAAACTTTACTTTTGTGTATTTGGATGTTGGACCAGATTACCAAGACTTTGAAAGGATCAACACAGCCTTAAATTTGTTTCACTAGTAGTCAATGATCATGGTTCCTGTGCTGCTCCTATCTGCAGTTAATTTCTTCTGGTTCATTTTTTCTTTTCAGTTTGAAATTCATAAATGTTGCCATGGTGACAATTCTCAAGAATGTGACAAATATCTTAACAGCAATTGGAGAACTATATTTATTTCGGAAGCGTCAGAATTCTAAAGTGTGGACTGCAATGCTTTTGATGGTAAATAGCATTATAAAACTGAACTCATTGATATGTTGTTATCTTCTGACAAATTTGAGTTTGGTTACTAGATGGGACCAAGTGTTGGAAAACATCCTATATCTCCATATTTAAATCTTGGATGGCTAAATTAACTTGCCTTATGAAAATTTCGTGCATGTGTTGGATAGAAAGACAAAAGTTAGGTGCATTTTATATACAGTACTTTTGTTGTTCTCCAATTCAGATGTGTTTTACTTCAGTTCTCTAGCTGACCATTAATGTCAACTTTTATTCGCGAGTTAGTGAGGTGAAACTCTAATATGATTGGAGACCAACACAAAAAACACCTAAGGAACTGTACCTAAGTTTTGTCCATAATAAAACTCTAGCAGTCAGGTAAACATTAGTTCAAATTATCAAATAATACATTTTTGTTTTCTAATCAAGATGAAACATGCTGGGAGATTTTTAGATGCAAATGCGAAGTTAATATTTTATTTACTCATTCTTGATAAGTGATGATACAATCTTTGTGAAACCTTTCTTTGTTGACATTTATGGGTCTGAATAAGTTGAGAATGAAACTTTCTGTTTCATCAACTCAGAAATCAAAGAAAAGAAAATGTTGATAGTCTGATTTGTTCATCCAGTTATGTTTCTTCCTTTAAAAATTCTTCAATTATCTAATTTATTTACTGACTTGAACTTTGGTTTTCCCTCCCTTTTCTCTTTACATGATACAGATTATATCTGCTGTCAGCAGTGGTATTACAGATCTTTCCTTTGATGCAGTTGGTTATACCTGGCAGATTATCAATTGTGTTCTTACTGCAAGTTATTCAGTATGTATATATAATTAATAATTGAGAAAAAGAACATTTTTTGGAACAAATTGCAGTTATATCTAATCTAAGTGTTGATGAAATTTTTTCCCTCTTGTGACAGCTTACCCTTAGGTGGGTTATGGATGAAGCTAAGAAGGCAACAAAATCTGGATCTCTTAATGAAATGTCAATGGTGCTGCTGAACAATTTATTGTCTTTACCTTTTGCTATCATCTTGATTCTCCTTTTTGGCGAGTGGGATTATGTAATACATGCGTGAGTGAATATGTGTCTTTGCTTCAAAATTCAATTAGACCTTCTGTATTCTCACCATTATTCTCATTCTGATTTCCAGCAATGTAGTTAAACTGCCAATATTTTGGGTGGTTGCAACAGCTAGTGGACTGCTTGGACTTTCCATCAGCTTTACCTCAATGTGGTTCCTACATCAAACTAGCCCTACAACATATAGGTAATCTCTTATGGAATTGAAATTCAATTCATGGATAGCCCCACAAAAAGTCACAGAAAAGGAATTTAAAATCCTATATAGCATGTGGATAAAATCTAGGGACAAGAAAGGATGCCAAAAACCTTAGTAAATAGCTATACATACTAAATGCTCTTGCATTTTAACTGAATTATGAGGATCTGTTTGGTTTGAGAAAAATGTTTTCTGCAGATAATTACACGAATGGCATTTTGTTTTCACCCTATTTCCTATTTGCATAGATGGCTTAACTAATTGTTTTGGTTCTTGTAAATATTTAAATATTTGCTTCTAGTCTTTTATTTTTTTTTTTGTTGGTATTCACTTTTCAGTCTCTACTCTTTAAGTGTGAATAAAATTAGTTCTTACTATCCGTTAATTGATGAGATGATAAACAAATTAGTGTATTATTAGTGCCATGTCACATTATATCAACATGTCTTGTAATAATCTGTTTGCCATGTCCTCATCTAATAGACTTTTATTGATGATTGAGACTAATTGTATTCATGCTTAGAAATGTAGGGACTGAATATGAACGACTTTTTGTAAGGACTTGAAAGATTTATAGGGAATCAAACTCTTATTTATCTCCAAAGATTAATATGAGAAAATTTGAAAACAATATTGTTTTATCTCTTCCTACACAATTATTGAAAACAAAAAATAAATGAATACTAAGGTGGCATTAATATGAGAAAAATTGAAAACAATATTGTTTTATCTCTTCCTACACAATTATTGAAAACAAAAAATAAATGAATACTAAGGTGGCATTTTGTAATTATTTGTGAAAAAAATGATTTCTCAAACTAAGAAGACTTTTATTGTTTGGGACATTTATCTTTCTTTGAGTTTATTTTCTATCCATAATGTGTCGCATATGTTTGCGTCTGTTTTACAGTCTAGTAGGTTCCTTAAACAAGATTCCAATCTCTATTGCTGGCATTTTAGTGTTCAAAGTTCCTCTCAGTGTATCAAACTTGTTCAGCATTTTGTTTGGTAATTCATCAGAATCACTACCCTTACTTCTTTTGGCATTTTTGAATTGTTATCTTCCTGTTAATCTTATATAGGTAATGATACTATTTTCAGGTCTTTTTGCTGGGGTACTATTTGCTAGAGCCAAGATATCGCAGTAAAAGAAGCTGTCCTAATAATAACCAATGAAGTGTGAAAATTGATATACATGATGATTATATAGGTATTTTTACTAGATGTGCAAATTCAACTCATAATAATGAGTATTTGATAAACACATGCAACAAAGTTATACTGACATACGGTATTGGAACGTGGAAGAGTCGCTGAACAGGAAAGAAATATAAACATTTTGTTGAAGTGAAATGCTATTATTTATATTTGTATGTAGTTAGTTATATTCAAATTAGACACAGGAATTATATATAACACTGAATGTAATACATTTTTTTTTCTTTCCCTAAGAAGAATCATACAAATAGAAGCTTCATTCCTAGTATATACTTTTGATCCACATAGTGTTTACCAATTTCAACAATTCTTTTTCTTAAAAATCTTGCTGAAAGTAGATACTTATAATTTTTCTTGCAAAAGGAAACTTACAACGTTATTATAACTTGGTTTATTTTTATTAAGAACAAAATCCTTGAGAAATGAATCAACTAAAGTAATATTTACATTAACCTTCTTCCCATTCCCAAAACAGATAAATATGTTGAGCATTGATTAACTTTTAGTAAATGATTTTGTTCATTATGTGATGTTACTCTTTGAAAACACCCATAAAAATTATAAAAATAATATATAATAAATAAATTCTTTAACAAATATTTGACTATACTATTTAAAGTAACTATCGATGTCAAGGGACCCTTAAGCAGAGTGTGTAAATTGTTATAGCCCACTGACACGTGTTTAATTCCTAAAGAAACAAAAAATAATAACAATCGATAACTTCATTCGTGTACTATTAATTATCGAAAAATCTAAAAAAAACTATTGGTAATTGAGATGTTTGAGAAATTATATTTATATGTAATGTATATGTACAAAAAAAAAAGAAAACTAGAGAGAAAAAGAAAGAAATGAGTAAGATATATGGTATAATAAATGCTATGGACAGGGATAGAGGAAATCAAAATTGATATTTTTGGCGGATTGCATTTTAATTTTAACACATGATTGTTATTTAAAATTAAAGACTTTGGGCATGAGTTTTGGGTTTGAGTTTTAGGTCTTGATGTATAATACAAGTTTTAATCCCATATTTTTTAACCTTGCCGTCACATAATCATGTTCTCCAACAATGCTTTGTTTCTCTCATTATCATCCTTGTTTCTTTCACCCTCAATCCTTCCTCCTTAAATCTTAATATAAATTCAATATTTCATTAAGTAAGTTATATTCATAAAATCTCTCTCTCCCTCTTTCTCTTTTTACATTCTTAATTACTTGTATCCTTTCCTTGTCATTTTTTATCTTTACTTTTTCCCTATACCTTTTGCTTCGTGTTGTTTTCTAAATCTTGATTGCTTATGTGCTAAAATCAAAAGCATATTGGTTAAGTATGGTTGGCCTAAACCATTTGAAGACCTGCTTATCCCAAAACCTGGAACCCAAACTATCCAGAGACTTTAATGGTCGAAATTGGCTTTAAAACATAAATGTTCAGTTTGTTGTGGTTTAATAAGATTATTTGGCCTACACTCATCTTACCTTGTCTACTGTATATCCTTAGAGTCGATCACATAGAAGATATGTTGTCGCTTATATTTTGGTAGCTTTGTTGTCACTTCTTTTTTGGAAAAGCTTTGCTGTCACTTGTTTACAGGTTTATGTATTTAACCTATTTGGGCTTGATCTTTTGGGCTTTTGTCCCATTCTTATTTTCTCTCCATTCCGTCTATTACACTCTCACCCTATTATTTTCTCTCGCCCATATCTTTTGATCTATATTTCTTTATTTCCATCCTCCTTAGTCTCTTATGATTAAAACTAAACTTTGGAACCAAGTTCAAGGCGCCTTTTCTTTGAGTCTCCTGTTGAGAGGATTAAAGTCTGTTAGAACCAAAAAGACTTCTAAAGAAATCTTAGATTTATTGATAACCAACATTAAGTATTCTAATTTAATCAAGTCATAATTTGTTAACATTTGATAGTTCATCTAAATGTTTCAAAATACAAAGCATGAGCTATAAAACAAAGGGGGAGCTCCTGTATAACACAAGTCTAGTAAGACGAAACAAAGAAGAAAATGCATCAAAGAAGAAAACAAGATTTGGGAACACTTCCAAACGAAAAAGCTCATCTGGACTCATACCAGACTCAAACCTGTCAAGCCATACTGCAAGCATCACGGATATGAAAGAGTCTTCTCCTCAAGACAACCTTCATCAACCAGACTCTATCCTCATGCTTCATCAACCAGCTTCAAACCTCTTGCAAGTTCTCCAACAAGAATTCGATTGCTATTTATGAGTCTCATCATCAACATATTATGGATCACCAAACCTTGAATCATTTTAAAGGATGTCCCCATGTGAATCTGGTGCAAAGAACATTGGCGGTCTGGATCTGAATATAAAGAAAATTTATGAGAAGATTGACCAAGCAAGGCAGATCTGAACTTATCCTTAAAGCATCAAGTTTTCATCTATGCTTCATGCATTCTGAGAACCCTGAACAAAAACCTTCCTCTTTAGTGAAAACTTATGCTACTCTTACTTTGCCTATGATTACACAAGTCTCAAAGCTCTCTGACCGTTATTACTTACGCAGAATGACTCTCTCTGACCAAAAAGCTTTTGTCCTTTGTGCAACAACTCTCTCAACGGTTGTATCCACTCTCAACTGTCACCTAACAGCTATCTTTTCTCTCTGAGACCAACAAGGAAATCTCTTATATATATAGAATCAACCTCTCTACTTCAGTAGAGATATATGAAGGGAGGTAGAGCAAGAAACACAGAGAGTATGAGATAAAAGAAAGAAAAAGAGGGAGAGCTTGTTAGAGAGAAAAGAAAAATGGAGATGAGAAAATCACACAAAAAGTAGTGTGAATAAGAAAAGGAAAAATACAAGCAATCTTCAGACATTTGTATTCAAAAGCCCATGAAAAAGAAAAAATGGTAATCTGCTTAAGAAGAAGTTACAAGACCAAGAAATGTAGCCATGAAGAAAATGAAAGCTCGCTATGTGCAATCCATTCCCATTTTAGAAGCACTAGCAATCCAAGTCAGAAATATATTTTTCTCATCTCAGTACTTTCTATAAGCATATTATTCTTGATCAAGCTTTCAAGTTTAGTACATTTTGGGCCTATCTTACATCTTGTACATGTACTAAATCTTATTTGAAAATAAGTCCTTCTCTTTCTTCACAAATCTGATTATCAGAGTTATCACTTAGCTCATTTAAGTCAGAAGGCTTATTTATTTTGATTGTATTAATACTTCCAAATTCTTGTAAACACAGGTCTGGTAGATTTGTTGGGAAACACTGTTGGCCTGAAGAGGCTTTGGAAGGAATACGTGAGTTTAAGTCAGGAGTGACTTGTGAAAGAATACTTGGGTCTGCCCCAGGAGTGGGTGTTGCAAAAGAATACTCAGTTTGAGCCAGGAGTGGCTGGTGTCAAGAATACTTAAAGGCACGTAATGTGCTTAAGCCAGAAGTGGATGGATTTAATAATACTCAAGGGCACGGTCTGTGTTGTTTATGTAAAAGAGATATTTTACATAGTGGAAAAACCTTTCAAGTCTAAAGGTATTGGATGTAGCTTCTATGTTGGAAGTGAACTAGTATAAATCTCTTGTGTGTTGTCATTCTCATTATCTCTTACAAGAGTTTGTTGCTCTCCCGTGTATCTTCACTGATTCACAAAAGTCTGCTACGCTGTGCAAATCGCTTTTTCGTTTAAACATCACATTTTGGTTTGAAAAAGTGAACAGAGTTCTGCAACCCCACTTCTAAGTCTATTCTCAAAACTATCAATTGGTATCAAAACTTGGCCTCTGGGGTTGAACACTCTTACAAGTGTAGAGGAAAAGATTCTTCGTGCCTCTCCTTAGTCTAGTGATATAAAAATCCAAGCAAAAGCCTGACCTCTCAAGGAGACAGAGCCACATCTAATCTTACTAGCCTAAGAATGAAGGTGGATGAAGGTAAAAATTAGATGCATCAACAAAGTCCTCAATATCAGTAGTATGAACTGGAAGAATTGAAACTTTAAGGTCTATCGTTGGAAGATAAGACTCTATGTGTCTATGGAAAACTAACAAAGAGAAGGTAAAACAAAATAGGTTTAATCATTTCTCTTTTTACCTCAAAAATGTTATATTCATTGTCTATTCATATTATTATATAAAATATTTATCTCTTCATATCTATTTTCGGTTATATATATGATTGCTCTAGCATTTATTTCAAATCCTAAATAATAGCTCCTAATAATTAGAAACAACGTCTATTTTTTTTTGAAAACAACATGCATTTAAATCTTTGTGTTTCTATCTCCATTTATTGTATATAATCATTTCTGTTTAATTCCAAACAATATATCCAAAAGACTCTTACGTTTCTGCTTCTTTCTTTCTTTCTTTCTTTCTTTTTTTTTCTCTCTTTATAAACCCTTTTCCCTGATTACCAATTTTCACTAATTGAAAAACCCTACTTCAATTTCTTGAGCCCTCTCTCTCAAAAAAATATCATGCTTCCCTCAAACACTAAAATGGTTGCCTTCACCGAAAACGATATTATTGAATCTGTCTTCTTTTCTCCTATCCAATACAAAGATGAAGGAAGAGATGTTATGATTGAACTGAATGGTATAGGCTGGTTACCATTCTGTTCCACAATTTATGCTTACTCACCATCTTTGGTGATATGTTTCTAGTCCACCGCTATTGCAAACAAAGGGAACTTCACAGTTTCTGGCACTCTCCAAAACTGAAGAATTATAATCTCCACTAATAATATTACTTACGTATACGGGTGCCCCGATGAAGGTCTAATGTTTTCCAAAGAGTACATTGACTCTGTCGTCTCTGAAGAAGAAGCCAACTGATGTTTATATGGGTTAGAGTTTCCTCCAACCCTTCTAGTCAAAGACTTACTCCCTAAGGCAAAGTTTCTCCATGCCCTGATGAGGCAGATATTCTCTCCAGGAAAAAGTGCCTGAGATGTTATGACAAAACTAGATAAGTTCTGTATGGTTTTGATAATGAAGAAAGAAAATGCAAGTTTTCCTGATGTGATTATGAACTACCTGATCTCCTCTATCTTCAAGAAGCAAAAGAAAATCCCTTATCCTAGTGTTCTGTCCAGAATTTTTGAATTTCATGGCTTTGAGGTTCAAAATGCAAGGGATCTAAAAATATGTGGAAGTCTGATCACCAAAGCCCCCATATTCTCAGACGTGATCCACTCTTGCTAGAACATCTCAATAAAGAACTACTGAAGAACCTTTGAATGATGACTCAAAATCATCAAGTGGAAAGCTTTCATCAGACTCCGACCAACAAGAGTCTGGTCCTCCCAAAAAGAAGGCTAAGGTATTTGTTGGTGTCTCCCCAAGAGTGTCAAAGTTTGGTCCCCTTATCAAGTCAAGGTCTGGTTATACAACATCTACCTTGAAAGTTGCTAACCCAACAACCCCTGTCGGAATCTCTCAAAGGATTACTAGAAGTATGATGAAAGGAATCTCTACAAGAAAAATCAACAAAGAAAGATTGTCTGCAGCAAACCCTCTGATCTTTGACTTTTCAGACTCGACAACTACTGAACCAGAAATCATTCCACCACCTCCTCTTTCAGAAAATCCATTTCAGGTGCTCTCTGATCAGTCTCAACCAAGTTTGGAAACAATTCCTATTACCTTTGTTGTTCCTCTCAGTACTCCTCTCAATCAAAAGCAACAGACTTGTACATCTTTATTCACCAGTGTGCCCATTCAGAATCCAGAAGTTAGACATCTGACAAATCGAATCAGATTGTTAGCCATCTTACTCTCATCTAAATTTGCTCATCCTCTACCCGCACAGGAAATTCTTCATGATGACAGCCTCTGCTCGGCCTCTGATACTGCAATGTATTATAGACTCAAAAAGAAACAAAGAGCAATTATGCTGGATATACAATAAGGAAGATCCCTGATTGAAATCACAAGTGGAAGAGAGAAGTCTGTCTTTATCCTACCTTCAACAAAGATTCTCATTGCTCCAGAAAAGGGAAAGAACTAGTATCTGATTTAATTCAATCATATATACCTGCATGGGATGAACCCAGACCAAGAAGACTCCCTGATGAAGAAGTATCAACACTTTTAGAGTCTGATAACAACACTGAGGATAATGCTAGAAGAATGTGGAATTATATTTTGTGGATGATAGGAGAAGCCGGTTCCAACTTAAACATTTCAAATTAGTCATGATCTATCTTATCACATTCCTCACCCCTCTTCCAAGCCCAAAATTTTCTTATCCATTTCAATCCTCCTACCAAATTATGTTGATATCAAAAGAGGGAGAAGAAGCGAAGAAATTAATGATCAAGTCTTTTAGATAGTTAAATTTTTGTTGCAAACCTTTATTTTAATAATATTTTTAATTGCTTCACTGATTGCCTTATAATTATTAATTTTCTCTATTATTCTAACTTATTGTCTATGAAAAAATTCTCTCTAGTATATTAATCAGGAATAACTTGAAACAGAATATTCTATTGCAATCACTGTAAGTATTTCTCAAACTATAACTCGAGACTTCGCTTAAATTAAAAGACTAAATGTTTGCTATCAACAAATAGTAGGAGATTGTTAGAGCCAAGAAGACTTCTAAAGAAATCTTAGATTTATTGATAACCAACATTAATTATTCTAATTTAATCAAATCATAATTTGTTAACATTTGATAGTTCATCTAAATGTTTCAGAATACAAAGCATGGGCTATAAAAAAAGGGGGAGCTCCTGCATAACACAAGTCAGTAAGATGAATGTAAACACCAAATTCTGTCCCTTTTTCTTTTAATAATAAAAATTAAATAATAATTTCCTACCCCCCACTCCGGAAATCCTGAAGCAGGATCCGGAAGTTGTCTCCTCCAGAGCTCCTTCTTCATCTTCCTCACTATCCCTCCGAGATCTCATCAACCCCCACTAACCCCACAACGGAACCTTCTTCATCTCCTTCATCCCTCATCATCACCCTCCCTGGGAGAACCATCATCATCATCATCATCCCGATCCACCATCACCAACCTCCAACAACAACAAATCCAGAAAACCACATAATACTCATCCTATCTAAATAAAAATCAAAGCTTTTCTTCTCTTACCCACAACCAAAAAAATCAACCAAACACCAGAAAATAACAAAAACAACATAAGAAAGCAAAAAGAAAATAGAGGAAGGAAAGCCTGCTGCCGTCGTAGCCCTCACCGTCGACCGTCGTCAACCGGCCTTCCCGCACCGTGACCGGCACCTCCACGACCGGACCTCTCTTCTCCAACGCATGACCGTTCCGAGCAGAACCCCAAAACTCGTGACAGATCACGATCCTAGCCTCCAAGCTCCGCCACTTCTGACCATCTCCAGCAAGCCCACCAACCACCGGTCTCCTCCATTCCCTCTCCCTCTCGCTGACGTCTCTCTCTCTCTCTCGGCCACCATACCTTCTTCTTCCTCTTCGCCGACCAACCGCGCCACCGACCCCTCCGATCCGCTCTCCCTTTCTCGGTCTCTTCTCCTCTCTCTCTCCCTCTCTATCTCCCTCTCTTTCTTTCTCTCTCTCTTCCGCCCCCCTCTGTTTTTCTACCGCCCCACTCCCCTTCTCCTTCTCTTCCTATTCTTTTCTTCCTTTGTTTAGAATTTAGGTTTAGAACCTTTTGTGGGCCTCAAATAGTGAGGCCTAATTTCACAACTTCCTTTTTCTCTTATTTTTATTTTTCTGGTTTTGGGCCCTTAAAGCCCATTTTATTTATTTTTATTTTTATTATTATTCCCCAAAATCTAAAAAATAATTTTTTTCATTAAATAAATAAATAATCTAAATAGGCTTTAGAATGAATAAATAATCCTTTTAAAAGGAAGAGAATAAAAATAATAGAGTTAAATATCTCCTTGTGATAAAATCTAAGCATATCTTTTATAAAAAAAAATATAATCTTTCATATTAAATCAAATCAAATCAAAATATCCTTTCTAAAATAAGGGTATAATTAGTTTCTAATAAGCTTAAAAAAATATATAATAGGTTCTATAAAAACGTATCTTTTACAAAAAAAAATAATAAATAGTCTTTATTCCGAGATCTTATAAGCAATGTCGTGTGAAATTACTTTTGCCTACATTTGCGATATAAGACTTTGAAGGTTTATGCACGTGCGATGTACTTCGCCTTGTACTTTTCCTTCCTCATTTTTCTACTAATTAATTAAAATAATTTTATATAATTTTAAAATAGTATTTTCTCGAAGTTAATTTCCCCAAAGAACTACGTAACCCTGATTTCTCAATACATTTGAGAATACGTAGGAGCAGGAATCAATTCCTGTCAGGCCCACTTTTTCGGTACTAATTTCTCTGTCTCCGCTATTATTTTAATTAATTTTATAGTTAATATTTTAAATTTTATTGTCACAAGGAGGTTAATTTAGACGCGACGTCTTGTTAATCTCATATTTTTATTTAAAATAATATTTTCTTTAAAAGGAGGTTAATTTAGACGCGACGTCTTGTTAATCTCATATTTTTATTTAAAATAATATTTTCTTTAAAATGAGGTTAATTTAGACGAACTGTCTTATTAATCTCATGTTTTTAATATTTTTATTAGAATATTATTTTCTTTGAAATAAGTTTAATTTAGACGTGACGTCTTGTTAAACTCATGTTTTTAGTACTTTTGTTAAAAGATATAATTTTTTTTTCAACTTTTTATTATTTTTAATTTTATTTTAATCCTTAAATTTATGTACAAATCAAGGTTAATTTGGATGAGACGTCCTGTTAACCTTTACTTTCACTTTGTTTTACTTTTTCTTACTGATGTTATTTAGTCAAGTTTCTTATTGTCTCTGTTTGCCATTTCTTATTGTTATTGTTTTTTTTACTTTCCTACTGTCGATATCCTGCTAAGTTTTTTTGATGATCACTGTGTGTCGTTTCTTATTATTATTTTGTTAAGCTTCTTATTGTCATTGTTTTGTCGAGTTTCTCACTGTCATTGCTTTGTCATTTCTTGTTGTTACTGTTTTAATATTCTACTATCATTTTTTACTGTCACTGTTTAATCTTCTATCGTTACTGTTTTCTTCTTTTTTTACTATCATTGTTTGGTCAAATTTATTACTGTTACCATTTAGTCTGTTTTGTCTGTTTGTGTCTGCTTTGTCATTTTGTGTGAAAGAAGTTAAAAATAATTTCTGGGCTATTTTGAAATAAGCGCTATCAATTTGAGGTAACCGTTTTATAACGGACAGTTGTGAGGTGCTAATACCTTCCTCACCTGTAATTCGACTCCCGAACTTAGAATTTCATTTTCATAACCAGTGTCTTGAAAGAGGTTTTTCCTGATATTTTTATCCTAAAAAATATTGGTGGCGACTTCCTGTTTTCTTTTCGAAAGGATTTTGAAAAACCCGTTTTACTCTTAAGGGTCGGCCATCCCGTCACGATCCCGGTCGCGACAGATGGTGACTCCGCTGGGGACAATTTAGAGAGTCAAGCCAATCAAGTTGATAGCGCATGCTTTTAAATAGTCTGTTAATTATTTAATTTCTTCCTTTATTTTATTTTATATCAACATTTGTATGTGATTTCTGTTTTATATGTATATTCTGTTAATGTCTGTGTGATTGTTGAACCCTAGGGTAGACGACTTTGTGTTATCATTTTGTGTTTGTTCTCTGTGCAGGATAGGATAAGGTACAGGTATTGAATGCTCTTTCACACACTACACTCACCATTTACACACACTTATGAGTGGCGCCCTATACCCGGGCCCCAAATGAAGCTTAAGTTAGGGGAGGTTGGTAGCGGTGTCGTTTGGGATGTACTTCCCATCCGGCGATCGTAAGAACCTCAACTAGAGTTTGACCTTTCATGGTGTACGCACCTAGTAGATTCCCTACTGTTGTGGTCACATCATGAGTAGGATCTTGGCTCTAGTGACCTTTTAAAAGTCTAGTGCAAGCTACCCAATGTGAGGAGTCACTATTAGACAGACTATAGGTCCCAGGAAAAGACTTTCAGAAATACCTGACTTAGGGTACAAAGGGGCAGACTTTCCCACTACCTTCTGTTATTCTCACTTTCCCTTTTAATCCAAATTGGTGGACCACTTGCCTGTTAAACGGATTACTTCTTTCCAAAAATGACACTTTTAAATTGGTGATCCTTTAATAGGCAAACAATCCTTTCCTTTTATGCGTATTTACTTTAATCTTTGGGTCCTGAGTTATGAATTTTCTGAGTCGTCAAAACAAAATAATAAAAAAAATCAAAAAAATAAAAAAAGCGTTGAAGACGATTGGAAGGTTCGTAACTCATGTGGCTCTCGATTTGTCACAAGTTTTGTTAATCATTACTTCCCCGAATGTAAAGATGTTTTCCAAGATGTTACCAAGGGAGTAGCGATTTATAAAACACGTCAATTCCCGATGGCTCATTCTCTCTTTTCTTTCTGTTCTCGCTGGAAGCTATTTAGGGCTTAACGAATATCCTTGAGCAAGATATGAAAATTAACATGGGATCAGACTTTTAAGAGGAGGGTCATGGTTGCCCGAGCTAGAAATGGCTAAACTTAAGGCCCTTGTCGTATCTTAGAATGGAGGATTCTTCTGTCTCCACAACTATCCCATATTAATTTCCATGTTTATCCTACTTAATACTTTTGAACAAGTCGTTCTAAAGAATAGTCAAAGGATGCTCGTTAAGACTTGTGATTGCTTCACGCGTCATTGTATTTTGTTGTCCTACTGTTTTATTTCCTTTATTTCCACCTGACATTTTTGTCTTTTTCAAAAGATATCATGGGCAAACACCCTTACGGAACCCGACTTCAGGAGAGACTCATGGCTGAAATAGAACAAGAAAATAAAAACCTCAGGAATGAGGTCAATCAGTTAAAGGAGAAAATTGCGAAGATGGCCAAACTTTTAGAGAAGAGAATCACAGGAGGGGACTCTTCTGCAGTTATCGAGGATGCCCAACAACAACTGTTAACCCCACTGCATTCCTCGGGCCTTGGTCTGACACAGGCTCAAGTTACTCACCCCATGACCACCCCCCTCACTGTTAACACTGGGAAAGCAAAGCAAGTGATTGACCCCCAACTACCTCGTGGAGTGCCCTATGGTTATACATCACAACACACATTTGTTGGCCTAGATGGTAATCCTGTACCTTTCCCACCTTATAGGATACCCCCAGGATACTCTCCCATATTCCATAACCAACAAGATGGCCATGATTTTCAAACGATGGATCCCCATGTTTCAAACCCTACCCATCTGATGATCCTTTTTGCTAATCCTCAGCCAAACCCACAAATCCCTAAACCACAATCCACCCAAGCTCAAGCTATCCAGATGGCCTAAGCAAGACCAATAGGCCCTACTACCTTTCAGCCTGCCAATCTTCATGCACCTTATCCATATATGGCCACCAGTAACCAAAACCCCTATCCTACCTCACTACGACCCCACTTCCATCCATCTATCGCTCGAACACCTACCCACTTCCATTTGCCTGTTTTCAAAACCCCTAATCCACAGCCCATGCCATACTATCCTCCACAACGACAGACTCAGCCTCCTAATCCCATCAGAAGCACAAGAAAACACGTCAATAATCAAACACCAATTCAATTTGACCCCATTCCCATAACCTACACAGAACTTTTACCTTACCTTATCCGCAACTCCCTTGCGGTACCCTGTCCATTGAAACCGGTGGTTCCTCCTTACCCTAAATGGTATAATCCTAATGCCCAATATGATTACCATGCTGGAGCCCCAGGGCATTCTACTGAGGATTGTCAGGCCTTAAAATGCAAAGTGAGGGATCTAATCAAAGCCAAGTGGATAAGTTTCCAAGAAGGAAGACCCAATGTTACCATAAACCCCTTTGCCTAACCATGGGAGTTCTGGGGTTACTACAATAAAAGAGGGTTAGGAGTATGGAAGGGATGTTGTCACCATTAAACATGGCCCCCGTGATGATGCATAATGCAAACTTTGTGATTACCCGCTAGGCGGAGAGCTTTGTGACTAGGAGACTGTCAAACTCCATACGACTTTAAATTTTCAATCAAAGAGATGTTTTAATGACTTTTCAACCCAATAGCTATGCCTAAGGCTTTGGGATGTTTATGTAATAAGGGCAAAAACATGTTTTTATCATTTTAAGTTTCTCTCAATAAATACGTGTCGAATTTTAAAATGCCTTTTCTTGCTTTCCTTATCGCTGCCTTGAATCCTTTTTCCTTTATTTGCTTCTTTTTTTCGTTCACCATGACAAACCAAATAAATGCAGGTCTGAAAATGATTCTCCTGAGAACAGTGAGGCCATAGTCCAGTTTTACGACTTCAATTACCTGGTCGATCACGCTGACAAAGAGGGTAGAAATACTATGGTCCCTTGTCCGAGTGGGCCAAGATGTTTGAATAAGAAGGGTCTAAAGAGATTCAGCCATCAAGAGTTAGGTGAAATCATCAAATGAAGCAGATAAACAGGTCAAGATGGGTATCCCCTGAGTCAAGAACAATCGAAAGAATCGATTAAGTTATTAATGTCTTTTAGTTTGAAAAAACACAGGGGAAATCTATCAGAGGGCGTTAGTAACCTTGTTTCATGACGTGATAGGAGTCTATGTGAATGACAACACGGCCAAGTACTGAAAATGGACAGGGGCAGGCCAGTCGTTTAAGGAAGCTTCAACAGTCACCAACATGGATAGGGGTAAATTGCTGATGCCTATAGATACAGACACAATCGAGGGAAGCTTTGTCGACAAAAAAAAGAAGAAAAAAAAAGAAGAAAAAATAATCAAATAAAAAAAATAAAAAAATGAATCAGGCTTGGTGTCCGATGCACGTGCCAAATAGGGCAAGCTGATTATGTCCAGATTATCAAGGAAGCTGTCACCAGACTATATGGGGGCACAGATGTCATCAAGACAAGAATGCAACAAATGATAATGTTTCATCCCTCGGGCATAATTACTTCTCATGCCAATATAACCAAGGAAATGGTCTACCATGCTGAGTCATTGCGTTAGAAGCTGATTCAAAAAAAAAAACAACAAAATCAGGTTTGACGTCTTATGCACATGCCAAATAGGGCAAGTTGATTACGTCTGGATCATCAAGCAAGTTGTCATCTTTCTGTATGAGGGACACGGATGTCATTAGGCCAGGAATTTGATGAAAATAATATTTCATCCTTGTCGTCATCAATACCTTAGCCTTAAAGAGGGCTACTCCTCATGCCTATGTAATCAAGGAAATAGTCTGTTAGATTGAGTCATTACATCATTGAGGGATAAAAAAAGAACAAAACAAAAAAAAGGCAAACAAAAGAAAAAAAATGAAAAAATGAAAAAAAAATCCAAAGAAGAAAGAAAAAAAAGAGAAAAAAGAAAATAAAGGCCAAAATGAGGACTCAGAGTAATTCCCTCTCATTGATGCCAAAAGACTCACCCCTATTTCCTTGGATACATGGCACAGGAGTAGAGTCTGCTATTTGCAATGACATCACTTCCCCAAAGGATCAAACTAAATCTGGAAAGGAAGGGCAGGCTCAACTGGAGTGTAATCAGCTTCAACCTTTTATTGTAAAGCATGCAGCCAAAAATAAACAAGAAAAGAAAAAAAGACATTATAAAGAAAATGGAAAGCTCGCTAGGCTGAAAACCTGAAAGGGCGGCCTAGGCAAAAGTTAGAGCAACCCGGTGAGTCGAAAACCTGAAAAGGCGGCTCAGGCAAAAATTAAGGTCAAGATTTCGGCCAAGTAACTAAAGTTTCCCAATGCAAAACGTGTTAGTCCAAACTGGGGCACATGAATCATGGTTAAACTACCTTCTTAGAGGCAAAGACAAAAAGAAGATGTCGTTAGTGAGAAAAGCTCGCTAGGCTGAAAACTTGAAAGGGCGGCCTAGGCAAAAGTTAGAGCAACTCGGTGAGTCAAAAAAAATAAAAGGTGACTCAGGCAAGAAATTAGCGTCTAAATTCTGACAATATGACCGAAACCTCCAACACAAAATGTATAACTCCAAGCTGGGGCACGTGGACCATGGTCAAACTACCCTCTTAGAGGCGAGGTCAAATGGTGAACTTGAGGTCGTGAAGTGGGATTGAGATATGCATTGTTCTCAGAAATTCACTGGAAGATCTGTAAAACCCTCCTTGCTTCACCCAATTATCAATCTTTCATATTTAACCATGCTTGTTTCTTTTGCTTTCTATACTTTCCTCCCTCTACACCTGCCCAACTTGTAAATACAATCTCACCTATTTTTGACACGTATTATTGTGATTTTCTATGATTTGATAAGACATATGTTTTCCCTTAATATATAAAAATGAAAAGGTAATCAAAATTTAAAGTCGTGAGGACAAGATGTTCCTGTCACTTGATCTCGCCTCATACAATCATTATGAAGACTGGGCCTGACACGTTTCCAAAGCTAGAGTTGTTTCATCTGCTCTGTTTCAGTCATGAGTCACCTCGAATCTCTAAGGGTTGTGGTTTTACAGGAAGTCTTTAAGTTTCAATTTGTTTTGCACCACTAACCTTTCTTGCAGGATGTTGCGACAAGCAGATGTGTCAAGCTTCAACCGCTAAAACTGGCATTTTCCAGGTGTATGTCCATCAGTCTCCAAAGCTCACTCTCACCCTCACTCATCAAAGTCGGTTATCCTCGAGTTTCTTCTCATAACCCACCCATATCATTGGACAAAACACCCTTCTATGGCCAAACACGACGCCTTTCTGAGTTTCCATTTTGCTTTGAGGTTTCCATAAAGTCCATCAATACCTTGCAGTCGAAGCCGGCATCTTCCCAAGGTTTCTGTCTTGTTCATGAGGCATGTTAGGGGTCACATCTCCAAGAAATCAACTTGGTATATTCTAACAGTTTAGTGTATCCGGTTCCTCGGCAAAGATGCCAAGCTCTAGAACCTGGTTAATTTGGACGGGACCTCCTGTTAACTCCCAGATCAATCTTTCAAACTGGGGCATCTCCCCAGATTTCTCTCCCGGCCTAGGGGTAGTACCCCTGAGAACTTCCATTTTTTCCAAAACTGGGGCATCACCCCGGATCCTTCTCTAAAATTGGGACATCACCTCAAATCTTTTCAGTCAAAGGGCATCTCTCCATGACTCTATTCTCTTTCTGTCAAGGAATAGCACCCCTAATTCCTTCAGGTAAATTTTCCAAACAGGGGCATCACCCCAGGTCTCCCCTCTTTCAGTCAAGGGGCAGTTCTCCAAAAAATCCTTTCGATCTTCCAAACTGGGGCATCCCCCAGATTTCTCTTCTCTGGTGGACCCACTATTCATCCCCAAAAGGAACACAGACTGAGAATTCCTCCCGAGAAAAAACCACCAAATAGACTTAAAAAAAAAAAACCTCCTAATACCCAACAGAATTACCTTTCTGACTGAACTACAGTGATCAAAGGTTATCCACGCCTTCCTTCCCCAATAGGAAAACACTTTCCCCAGTGGGGTTACCCTCATTAAAATGTCCCAAACTGGGACATCCATCAGATTTTTCTCCTCCGATGGGCCTGCCATACATTCCCCAATGGAACCGTAATCGCCAAAGCTGGCACCTTTCAAGGTTTCTTCCTCCATCGCCCAAGCAGACACCTTTCAAGGTTTCTTCCTCCATCGCTAAAGCTGGCACCTTCAAAGTTTCCTCCATAATTGCTAAAATTGGCAATTCCTTGAAATCTCCTCCTTAATCGCCAAAGATGGCAATCCTCAAAATCTCCTCCATAATTGCCAAAGTTGGCAATCCTCGAAGTCTCCTCCTTAATCGCCAAAGTCAGCATCTTCTTAATTTCTTTTCCCTAGTGGAACCGTAATCTCCAAAGCTAGCACCTTTTAAGGTTTCTTCTTCCATCACTTAAGCAGGCACCTTTAAAGTCTCATCCTTAACTGTTAAAGTCAGTATCTGTCAATTTCTCTTCCCCAATGGAATCGGTCGCCAAAACTGGCACTTCTCAAGTTCTTTTCCCCTGGTGGACTCTAGATTTTCCATTCTCAATTAAGGGGCAGTACTCCGAATCTCCAAATCCTTCCCCAGTGGAACTACACTTCCCAGACAAATCAAACTGGGGCATCTCCCCAGATTCCTCTTGCAGTCAAAAGGCAGTTTCCCCCAAAGCTTTTTAGATCATGTCAAACTCGGACATCTCCCCCGGGTCATTTTGTCAACCCAAGGGCAGTACCCCGCGCTCCCGGGAAATTCGAGCTGGGACATCACCTCGGGTCTCTCTCTGTCAAAAGGGAGCGTACCCCCAAGCTTCTTCAACCTTCCTAACTGGGGCACCACCCCATATCTTTCTCCCAGCCTTGGGGTAGTACCCCTAAATCTTCCAATCTTTCCAAAATTGGGGTATCGCCCCAAATCCTTCCTCCATTTGAGGGGCAATATCCTTAGCCTTTTCAGCCAGATTTTCCTCGTTTCTTTTCTCTCCCAATTAAGGAGCAGTTCCCCGAATCATCCAAGACAGCTTGAACTGGATCATCCCCAGATTTCTTTCCTCCAGTAAGCCCACCATACATCTCCAGTGGACTCCAGATTCTTCCTACCAGTCAAGGAGCGGTTCCCTGAAATCCCTTCAATCTTCCTAATTGGGGCATCACCCCAGACCTACTCTCTCAACCAAGAAGCGGTACCCCAGGGTTCTTTCAATCATCGCCCCAGATCCACTCTCTCAGTCAAGGGGCAGATCCCCGTGATTCTTTCAAATCATGTTAAACTGGTATATCTCTCCCAGGTCTTTACCTTCCAGTCAACTGAGAGGCAACATCCTCACCCTTTACTTTGTGTTCGCCTATTCAGGCACACTTTCCCTTCCGTTCACCTATTCAGGCACCCTTTCCCTTCCGTTTGCCTATTCAGGCACCCTTTCCTTTCAGTCGCCTATTCAGGCCCCCTTTACTTTCCATTCGCCTATTCAGGCCCTTTACTTTCCAATCGCCTATTCAGGCACCCTTTACTTTCCAGTCGCCTATTCAGGCACCCTTTACTTTCCATTCGCCTATTCAGGCCCTTTACTTTCCATTCGCCTATTCAGGCCCTTTACTTTCCAATCGCCTATTCAAGCCCTTTACTTTCCAATCGCCTATTCAGGCACCCTTTACTTTCCATTCGCCTATTCAGGCCCTTTACTTTCCAATCGCCTATTCAGGCACCCTTTACTTTCCAATCGCCTATTCAGGCACCCTTTACTTTCCATTCGCCTATTCAGGCCCTTTACTTTCCAATCGCCTATTCAGGCACCCTTTACTTTCCAATCGCCTATTCAGGCACCCTTTACTTTCCATTCGCCTATTCAGGCCCTTTACTTTCCAATCGCCTATTCAGGCACCCTTTACTTTCCAATCGCCTATTCAGGCACCCTTTACTTTCCAATCGCCTATTCAGGCACCCTTTACTTTTCATTCGCCTATTTAGGCCCTTTACTTTCCAATCGCCTATTCAGGCACCCTTTACTTTCCATTCGCCTATTCAGGCCCTTTACTTTCCAATCGCCTATTCAGGCACCCTTTACTTTCCATTCGCCTATTCAGGCCCTTTACTTTCCAATCGCCTATTCAGGCACCCTTTACTTTCCATTCGCCTATTCAGACCCTTTACTTTCCATTCGCCTATTCAGGCACCCTTTACTTTCCATTCGCCTATTCAGGCCCTTTACTTTCCATTCACCTATTCAGGCACCCTTTACTTTCCATTCGCCTATTCAGGCCCTTTACTTTCCAATCGCCTATTCAGGCCCTTTACTTTCCAATCGCCTATTCAGGCACCCTTTACTTTCCATTCGCCTATTCAGGCCCTTTACTTTCCAATCGCCTATTCAGGCACCCTTTATTTTCATTTCACCTATTCAGGCACCCTTTACTTTCTAGCCGCCAAACAAGGCACCTTTTATTTCTTGTTAACCGAGGGTCAACCCCCAATCCTTTTATTTCCAGTCAACCAAGGGGCAACACCCCTGATCCTTTCAATTCCTGTCAACCAAGGGGCAGTACCCCCAATCCTTTCATTTCCTGTTGAACTGGGGGCATCCCCCTAAATCATTTGTTTTTTTTATCAAAGGCCTCAGGAACCCACTCCTAGCTTATTCCATTTCTCAATTTGAGCAAGGAGCATACCCCTAGTCATTTGTTTTCTATCAAAAAGCTTTAGGTACCTATTCCTAGGTTGTATCCTTCGATCCAAACGTGTTGGAACAATCCCTTGTGTCATTCATTTTTCTTCGAAGCTTTAAGTATCCCTCTCTAGGCTAACCCATTTTCAATATCAAAGAAATATTCTCTGATTTGTTCATTTTTTTGACTCTAACTTCAGTCGTCAAACTTGGAACCTTATTCATCTTCCCCAATTGTTAAAGTTGGCAACTCTTCAGGTTTCTCTAGGACTCTTAGGATTCTCAAAGTCAAAATTGGTACTTCAAAAGGTTTCCATAACATACTTTAGGTTTTCTTATTCCCAAAATTGACACCTTTTTAGGTCTTCATCGTACCTCTTAAGCTTTCTATTTGTCAAAGTTGGTTCTTCTTTAAGTCGTCATCGCCAAAGTTGGTACTTTTAAGTCATTCTTATTGCCAAAGCTGGTGTTATTTGAGTCTTCTATTTGTCAAAGTCGTCACCTCATTGAGGATGTTAGTGTCAAGATGGTGTTTACGTCTTTACTTCCTTTTCACGATATGAATAAATCATTCATACTTACGTGAAAAGAAAGTAAAGAGGGGCAGCTGTAAACACCAAATTCTGTCCCCTTTTCTTTTAATAATAAAAATTAAATAATAATTTCCTACCCCCACTCCAGAAATCCTGAAGCAGGATCCGGAAGTTGTCTCCTCCAGAGCTCCTTCTTCATCTTCCTCACTATCCCTCCGAGATCTCATCAACCCCCACCAACCCCACAACGGAACCTTCTACATCTCCTTCATCCCTCATCATCACCCTCCCTGGGAGAACCATCATCATCATCCGGATCCACCATCACCAACCTCCAACAACAACAAATCCAGAAAACCACATAATACTCATCCTATCTAAATAAAAATCAAAGCTTTTCTTCTCTTACCCACAACCAAAAAAATCAACCAAACACCAGAAAATAACAAAAACAACATAAGAAAGCAAAAAGAAAATAGAGGAAGGAAAGCCTGCTGCCGTCGTAGCCCTCACCGCCGACCGTCGTCAACCGGCCTTCCCGTAACGTGACCGACACCTCCACGACCGGACCTCTCTTCTCCAACGCATGACCGTTCCGAGCAGAACCCCGAAACTTGTGACAGATCACGATCCTAGCCTCCAAGCTCCGCCACTTCTGACCATCTCCAGCGAGCCCACCAACCACCGGTCTCCTCCATTCCCTCTCCCTCTCGCTGACGTCTCTCTCTCTCTCGGCCACCATACCTTCTTCTTCCTCTTCGCCGACCAACCGCGCCACCGACCCCCTCCGATCCGCTCTCCCTTTCTCGGTCTCTTCTCCTCTCTCTCTCCCTCTCTTTCTTTCTCTCTCTCTTCCGCCCCCTCTGTTTTTCTACCGCCCCACTCCCCTTCTCCTTCTCTTCCTATTCTTTTCTTCTTTTGTTTAGAATTTAGGTTTAGAACCTTTTATGGGCCTCAAATAGTGAGGCCCAATTTCACAACTTCCTTTTTCTCTTATTTTTATTTTTCTGGTTTTGGGCCCTTAAAGCCCATTTTATTTATTTTTATTTTTATTATTATTCCCCAAAATCTAAAAAATAATTTTTTTCATTAAATAAATAAATAATCTAAATAGCCTTTAGAATGAATAAATAATCCTTTTAAAAGGAAGAGAATAAGAATAATAGAGTTAAATATCTCCTTGTGATAAAATCTAAGCATATCTTTTATAAAAAAAATATAATCTTTCATATTAAATCAAATCAAATCAAAATATCCTTTCTAAAATAAGGGTATAATTAGTTTCTAATAAGCTTAAAAAAATATATAATAGGTTCTATAAAAATGTATCTTTTACAAAAAAAATAATAAATAGTCTTTATTCCGAGATCTTATAAGCAATGTCGTGTGAAATTACTTTTGCCTACATTCGCGATATAAGACTTTAAAGGTTTATGCACGTGCGATGTACTTCGCCTTGTACTTTTCCTTCCTCATTTTTCTACTAATTAATTAAAATAATTTTATATAATTTTAAAATAGTATTTTCTCGAAGTTAATTTCCCCAAAGAACTACGTAACCCTGATTTCTCAATACATTTGAGAATACGTAGGAGCAGGAATCAATTCCTGTCGGGCCCACTTTTTCGTTACTAATTTCTCTGTCTCCGCTATTATTTTAATTAATTTTATAGTTAATATTTTAACTTTTATTGTCACAAGGAGGTTAATTTAGACGCGACGTCTTGTTAATCTCATATTTTTATTTAAAATAATATTTTCTTTAAAAGGAGGTTAATTTAGACACGACATCTTGTTAATCTCATATTTTTATTTAAAATAATATTTTCTTTAAAATGAGGTTAATTTAGATGAACTGTCTTATTAATCTCATGTTTTTAATATTTTTATTAGAATATTATTTTCTTTGAAATAAGTTTAATTTAGACGTGACGTCTTGTTAAACTCATGTTTTTAGTACTTTTATTAAAAGATATAATTTTTTTCAACTTTTTATTATTTTTAATTTTATTTTAATCCTTAAATTTATGTACAAATCAAGGTTAATTTGGATGAGACGTCCTGTTAACCTTTACTTTCACTTTGTTTTACTTTTTCTTACTGATGTTATTTAGTCAAGTTTCTTATTGTCTCTGTTTGCCATTTCCTATTGTTATTGTTTTTTTTTACTTTCCTACTGTCGATATCCTGCTAAGTTTTTTTTATGATCACTGTGTGTCGTTTCTTATTATTGTTTTGTTAAGCTTCTTATTGTCATTGTTTTGTCGAGTTTTTCACTGTCATTGCTTTGTCATTTCTTGTTGTTACTGTTTTAATATTCTACTATCATTTTTTACTGTCACTGTTTAATCTTCTATCGTTACTGTTTTCTTCTTTTTTTACTATCATTGTTTGGTCAAATTTATTACTGTTACCATTTAGTCTGTTTTGTCTGTTTGTGTCTGCTTTGTCATTTTGTGTGAAAGAAGTTAAAAATAATTTCTGGGCTATTTTGAAATAAGCGCTATCAATTTGAGGTAACCGTTTTATAACGGACAGTTGTGAGGTGCTAATACCTTCCTCACCTGTAATTTGACTCCCGAACTTAGAATTTCATTTTCATAACCAGTGTCTTGAAAGAGGTTTTTCCTGATATTTTTATCCTAAAAAATATTGGTGGCGACTTCCTGTTTTCTTTTCGAAAGGATTTCAAAAAACCCGTTTTACTTTTAAGGGTCGGCCATCTCGTCACGATCCCGGTCGCGACAATGAAACAAAGAAGAAAATGCATCAAAGAAGAAAACAAGATTTGGGAACACTTCCAAACAAAAAAGCTCATCTGGACTCGTACCAAACTCAGACCTGTTAAGCCATACTGCAAGCATCATGGATATGAAAGAGTCTTCTCCTCAAGACAACCTTCATAAACCAGACTCTATCCTCATGCTTCATCAACCAGCTTTAGACTTCTTGTAAATTCTCCAACAAGAATTCGATTGCTCTTTATGAGTCTCATCATCAACACCTTATGGATCACTAGACCTTGAATCATTTCAAAGGACGTCCCTATATGAATCTAGTGCAAAGAACATTGGCGGTCTGGATCAAGATATAAAGATGATTTATGAGAAGATTGACCAAGCAAGGCAGATCTTAACTCATCCTTAAAGCATCAAGTTTTCATCTATGCTTCATGCATTCAGAGAACCTCTAAAAAAACCTTCCTCTATAGTGAAAACTTATGCTCCTCTTACTTTACCTATGATTACACAAGTCTCAAAGCTCTCTGACCTTATTACTTACTCAGAATGACTCTCTTTGACCAAAAAGCTTTTGTCTTTGTGCAACAACTCTCTCAACGGTTGTATCCACTCTCAACGGTCACCTAACAGCTATGTTTTCTCTCTAAGACCAATAAGGAAATCTCTTATATATATAGAATTAACCTCTCTACTTCAGTAGAGATGTACGAAGGAAGGTAGAGCAAGAAACACAAAGAGTATGAGATGAAAGAAAGAAAAAGAGAGAGAGAGAGCTTGTTAGAGAGAAGAAAAATATAGATGGGAAAATCACATAAAAAGTAGTGTGAATAAGAAAAAGAAAAATACAAAAAAATTTCAGACGTTTGTTTACAAAAGCCCATAAAAAAGAAATGACAATCTGCTCAAGAAGAAGTTACAAAACTAAGAAATGTAGCCATGAAGAAAATGAAAGCTCTCTATGTGCAATCCATTCCCATGTTAGAAGCGCTAGCAATCCAAGTCAGAAATATGCTTTTCTCATCTCAGTACTTTCTATAAGCATATCATTCCTAATCAAGCTTTTAGGTTTAGTACATTTCATGCCTATTTTACATCTTATACATGTACTAAATCTTATTTGAAAATAAGTCATTCTCTTTCTTCACAAACCTAATTATTAAAGTTATCACTTAGCTCAGCTAAGTCAGAAGGCTTATTTATTTTGATTGTATTAATACTTCCAAATTCTAGTAAACACACGTCTGGTAGACCTGTTGGGAAACACTATTATCTTGAAGAGGCTTTGGAAAGAATACTTGGGTTTAAGCCATGAGTGACTTGTGAAATCATACTTGGGTTTGCCCCATGAGTGGGTGCTGCAAAAGAATGCTCAGTTTTAGCCAGGAGTGACTGGTGTCAAGAATATTCAGAGGCACATAATATGCTTAAGCCAGGAGTGACTGGATTCAATAATACTCAAGGGCACGGTCTGTGCTGTTTATGTAAAAGTGATATTTTACATAGTGGAAGAACCCTTCAAGTCTGAAGGTACTGGATGTAGCTTCTATATTGGAAATGAACCAGTATAAATCTTTTGTGTGTTGTTTTTCTCTCTATCTCTTACAAGAGTCTATTGTTCTCTTGTGTATCTTCATTGATTCACAAAAGTCTACTCCGCTGTGCAAATCACTCTTTCGTTTAAATATAACTTTTTGGTTTGAAAAAGTAAACAAACTTATTCAACCCGCTTCTATGTCTGTTCTCTGAACCATCAAAATCATTTCCACAAACAACATCAAAATTTAATGTGAATGGCTCTGCTTTATTCAACATTTGAAGTAAGTCCAATTGATTTTTCCATCACTACTCCTTTGAATTTGCCTTGTTGGGGTTTTGAATTGGGATTTTGATATTTTTTTTTATAAATTTTGGTGACAATTAAATTTATGTGCATGATTTCTATTATCAATGGTTTATTATTTATGAAATCCAAGCTACTTCCATATAAATTTTAACATTCCTTTTTTCTCTACATTATATCTAAATTTATTGGAACTAGCGAAGGAATATTTTTGTGTTGAAAGCATTTCTTGAGGTCTTCTTTTGAGTTTCTTTCTTTCAAAATTACTCTAATTCTATTATGCTTTGCAATGCCTTTAAATATTTCACTTAATTTCCTTTCTATGAGTGATTTGTTAACTCGTGAGGTAAACAAACGGTATGTTAAAAGTGCAAAAAAAGTTATTATTTATTGCTTTATGGTTTATTTTTCAAAAAAGAGGGAAATTAGATCATATGAAAGTAAGATCATACATATGAAAGTTATTATTTATTGCTTTATGGTTTATTTTTTAGTTAGAGTGAGTCAAACAACAAAGAAAGAGGCTATATTAAACTCTACTTATACGATGTTTAATATCTTTATATGTAAGAGATGAATTAATTTTAAAATATTTTTATACATATGGTATTTAATTTATTAAAGTCTAATTTAAAATAAGAGATGTGGCTATATATATATGTATAATATTTCTCACTTAAATTTTGGTTATGTTGTAATTAGTTTTTGAGGATTTGTCTAAAATATTAGGCCATGGCTATGAATAAGCACTTAGCATACTTGATAATGTTTCAAGGGTAATATTAAGTGATCACCTGGTTATTTCTTCATTTTTTGAGATTCACAAGGTTAATGCCTTTGTATTATTTTATTTGGTTTTTCCTGTTCCAAACTTATATAGTTGAATTTAATATCTGTCATTTTTATTAAATAAATGCATATCATCTCTATAAAAAAAATTTATCCAACTTTTAGTCATTTTTCTATTTCTTCTAAATAGATATTTATGATCCGTTGAAATAGTTGATATTTAAACCGCCTTGTAATTTTTGTGAAATATACGAAAGTTGATCACATAACCAGGGAATCACATAGAAATTTTAATTCCTCTAGGATGAAAGGCTCATAGTTTTATATCTAATATATTCTATTATCTTTCCTTCTTTGTTGAGTGTTTCACATAAGTTCATGCACCAATTTCCCCTCTGAAACTGATATCACCTCCAGTAGAAAGACAAGAATTTTTAACGAATGTATTTAGTAAAACAATGTCCTGTTTCAAAGTTTCCTATCAACTTTATGTGTTTATGAAAATTGAGCTTCTTTCTTGTAATTTTTTTTTTGTGTTATGACATATATCAAGAATGGGGTGGTGTAGCCAAGGACATTAGAGATTTCTTTGCTGTTTTGCTTTTATTAGTAGATTAAATTTGGGTTTTTTTATTGACAAAATTGCATATTGTTTGTTATTAAATGAAAAGCTGAACATTTTTTTCTCTAATCCCACTTTTAAGGTTTCATTCACTTCAAAAGTTATTTTTAATTACATAAAGTATTTGCTTAATGTTAAGGTAAAACCATATCTATAAAGAAATTTCTTCACACAAAAAACGTAATATACGAAAACCCTAGAGAATTACTCTAGGAAATTAGGTTTATTATTTCTCTCTGTAATGTGTCACTTGAATTACAATGTGAGCCTATAGGCTGTATTTATACAATAGTGAAGTAAAGGGGAAAGGGAGAGTCCAAGCCCAGTAAGGGAGATAACCGCTTCTGGTGGGGTAGTGGAGAATCGTTATCTGCTAAAGTAAAGGGATTGGGGGGGGGGGTACAATGAGGCCCCCTCTAACCCGGGAGGGAACAAGAGCCCCCAGTCACGAGCTCTATATATAGAGTTGAGCGGAGTGACTAAGTGCTGGGGTGAGATACCTCTATGTTGGATACCAAGCAAAGATTTGTCCTGAGCGTGTATGAGTCGATGTCGAGTGATCAAATTTGAGAGGGTTGGAAAACTGATTCCGAGCGGCTCAAGTATCAATTCTGAAGGGATGGCAGCTAAATGATGCACTTTTCTTAGTTGGGTGACGGGTACCCCGAGTGGTTGGAGAAGTGAGAATCCGAATAAGAGGGGAGGGAGTTCGTGTGACTCATAATTTTACTTTTGCGTGCGTGGTTTTGTCGTGAGGTCCCTTGTTCCACTTGGTGTAAGATCACCAATCGTCATTTGCATTTCCTATAATGGTGCCTGCGTGTTACTCAATGATTGCGACAATGGGGTCTTTCTTCTTCATTAAATAGCATATTTTTTTGGGACATGGGGCGTCGCTTTTGCATTAATAGGGTGCGCTGTGTGATCATGTCCGTTGATGGTGTCCCATGGGATTTGGACTACTAGATCCCTTCACTCCCTTAAGGTGGATTTTCTCTCTCTTAGAGAGTACAAATACCCTCCTCCTTCTTCCTTTCTAGGTTTTACTTTCAAAAATTTGCTTATACTACTGCTCTTTTCTTCTTTAACTGTCTTCATTGTGTGAAGAGTTTTGCTGTGCACCTACCCTTTTGATAGTTTCTCTTCTTTGTTTGCTTATACAGGTTAATTCCTCCTTCTCCTTTGCATTTGAAAACACCATTTACGAGTTAGGGTTCCATGGCTGCCACTGTAGAGGTTACTTACGACTAGGTGAAAGATGAGGTCTTAGTTATTCCCTCATCTCTTCAGAGTGAGGAGTCCATCTCTAAACTTTGGGAGGGGGAAAATTTTAGCCATTCTGAGTTTGTCGAAATATAGAGTATGTGCATTGTTCCTCTTCTGACCGGGTCTGCCACCAATACACGGATCCTAGCGAGTTAGACTTTACCTTTCTTTATGAGACCCTATTTTCTCATCTTCACCTATCCTTTCATTTTCTGACTTTGAAATTGGGGTTTCAAACGCCCTCAATATTGCTCCTACCCAATTACATCCCAATGGTTGGGCCTTTATAAGGGCGTTTGAGCTTATTTATGAGTACTTTGGTCAGTGTTTGTCCGTTCCTCTTTTTTTTCTTCTTCTTCCAAGCCAAAATTCCTAAAGTGAGGGTACCAGGGGGTTGGGTTTCTTTAAGTGGGGTTACCCGTCATAACCTGATCCGATCATTTGACCAGTCGTATAAGAACTTCAAGACTGGGTTTTTAATGATTCGGGTAGGCTTGGATTTATCGAGGGAGCATTTTTTACATGATTCCGAGTCTCGCCCCATGTTTCCTTTATGCTGGACCCATGCCCCTATTCAATTCCGAGTGAACTGGGAGGATCTTACCGTTTCTGAACAGTCAGATGCGAAATTCTTGGTTGAGGATGTGGGTCTATTTTTTAGCTCATAGGTGTTGATCACCTTATCTCCCTACCCGGGTGCAGTGGATGCCTAGATTCGTAAGTAGTGTTATTCTGGCTTTGCCACTTTATTTATTTGGGATGTTATTTCATTTCTTGTTTTACTTACCTCGTTTTTGTATAGGGGATATGGCTCTACATGGCTTGTCCGTCAAGGAGTTGTGGAAGCGTTACCGGGAGGTTGACCCACAGGCAACTGGGGAAAAAGGTGGAGCAAAGAAGGTATCTGCCTCTTCTTTCGACGCTTCGCCACCAAGCGACACTACCACCATTCCCCCAATGGTTAATTTTCTGGCCCAACCTCAGCGGGAGATAAAGCGTGCCTCTAAGAGGCGTTGTGAGGAGGATCTAGCAGGGCAAAAGCTAGAGGGTTCCCAGCCAACCCTTATTACCGTCCAAGTCTCTAAGGACTCCAACACCGAGGAGGAGCCTCTGATCCCCTAAGAACGGCTAGTTGAGAAGGCAGACGACTCTGTCTCCACTGAGATTATTGTTGGTTCCCTCCGCGAGGCACTGGAGGCCACTAAGCAACGTTGGGAGTTTACTGTGAACAGCTCAGTGGCTGTCGATAGGAGTCCTGTCCATTCTTTGTAGGATGTGCATTTTCTAGTATTCTAGTTTGTTGACCAAACTGTGCTGTTTAGGCAGACAAGGGAAGGTACGCGACCTCAACCCCAAGTACTATGTGCCCAGCCCTACAAATGCTTGGTCTCCAGGCGGCATCGATGTCGTAGTCGGTCGAGAAGCAATTTGCCGCCCTGAGTGAATCTTTAGCTGCCCTGGCAAAAGAGAACGCGGCTCTAAAAAAAGAGAATAAGGTCTTGAGGGAAGGGAAGAAGTCCTTGGAGGATCGGTTGGTGAAGATGAGGAAGGTAGTCTCCGAGGTGAAGAAAGCTTTGTCCTTGTCGGAGAAGGACCTAGAGGTTGCTCGCTCTGGGCAAACAATTACCAATCTAAACTAGCTGTGGTCGAGGATAGGTGCAGCTTCTGGGACCGAAAGGTTGAAGAGATTGAGGGGTCACTAACATGCTTTCCTTGAAAAGGAAGGAACTAGAAGTTGACCTTGAGAAGGCGTGGGCGAGCCTAGAGTCCTTCAAGGATGAATTGGTAGCTCGAATTAATGCGGCGGAGAATGATGTGGCAGTGAAGTGTGTGGATACATTCAGGCATTGCCAGGATCAGATGGCCATTCTGAATCTGGCTGTTGAGCTAAATTTTGAAGGGCTCAACTCTTTCAACAAAGTGGTCGATGGTTAAATAGTGGATTTGTCTGATTCTGAAGACGAGGGGAGCCTGAGCAACTCGTAACCGAACCATTTTGTTCAGAGCCCAAGTCATTGAAGCTACTAGGGAAGCTGGGCCCACTACCTTTGATTCTCAACCACTAGTGCATATTGGGGTTTTAACCACGGTTAAAATTGGCCTTTAACCATGGTTCTATAACCGTGGTTGTTCCTAGTGTGGTTATAGGTGGGGACTTTTGACCACAGTTTTGAACCGTGGTGATAAACTACATATAACCACGGTTCTACCAACCTTGATTAAAAGGAGGATACAACCACGGTTTCAGACAACCGTGATTAAAAGGACGATACAACCACGGTTCCAGACAACCGTGATTAAAAGGTGGATACAACCATGTTCCAGCCAACCGTGATTAAAAGGGGGATACAACCACGGTTCCAAACAACCATGATTAAAAGGTGCGGGGGGTTTTAACCACGGTTATAATCATAACCGTGGTTAAAAGTTATTTTTTTAATACACGGTTTGTTTTTATTCATCACCTAAACCTGCAATCAGACATATTATACCAGACAGCCCAATATACACAATAATAGATTAAAAATAATAAATTTCAATAAAAAACCATATAAACAACAATCATTTGGTATAAAAAATGAACAATATGATATCTAAAGCCTACACTAATAGATATAAATCCTATAAAGTAACAATAATAAACAACAAAGACACTAGTGGAGTCCTTCCTTGACTTGGAGAAGGCTGGTGGCCCAATAATTTCTAACTTCGTTAATGTATTTTTCAGGGAAATTTAAGGAGTCTTGAAAATGCTGCAAAAAAGAGACAATCATTAATAGTAGTGGTGAGCAAAAAATTGTAATAGTAGTATGTAAAAACCAAATAAAATAATATAGGCACTGAAAACTTACAGTTGTACATCCGTCTACCATACCGGATTGGACAATTGTGAGCATCGTCTTTATCATAAAATACCCACACTCAAAGTTGCCATCCTGTCAATAAGACTACAAGGTAGCATACATTGAATTCACAATTGGTTATTGTTTTTATTATTAATTGAGGTAACTTTAAATGTAATGCTTATTAATTAATATGTGCTTACTTTTGGGAAGACCCAGTGTAGTTTTTTCTTGGTCACTTTGCCGTGTAGTCGATGGTACCCAATTAAAGCCCTGTAAGAGAATAAAACACCAGTTTAGTTATTAAAATGACTTAATCAAATATGTAAAGTTGCCTTACTGAGTTTTTAAAATCAACTTATGCGTCAAGTATTTTCATGTAGTCCATACCAAGACTCCCATGCAAGGAACAGAAGCATGCGGCAATGTCGTCCTTCGGGCAAATGACCAATAGTTGCCAGTGAAGGCTGCAATAAACATTGATTAGTAACAACGCAATCCATGATTAAATTAACAACAGTAACTAATTATTGACTAGACTCTTACTCTCTATGATATGGTGCTAGGTACACAGTCTTGTTCGAGGCATGCATCCAATTCTGGATGTATGCCTGAATCTCCTCTTTGCTGTTCCCGCGAAGTTGTATTAGAGAGGGCTCTAGGAAACCATAAGTGTCATGGACACCCCTCTCTATGCAAAGTCTATGTAAAAACCTAATTAAAGTTACAGATGTTTAGTTAGTGAAAAATAACATTTTACTTGACACAATCATTGAACGAAAAACATTATACTTCACTAGTGGAAAAAATGGCTTTAATCACGGTTAAAAAAGGCTTTTAATCACGGTTGAACAACCGTGGTTAAAAGTGGGCGTGGTTGTATATCAGGATATTTAATCACGGTTGAACAACCGTGGTTAAAAGTGGAGTGGCTATAACCACGGTTGCCCCTAACAACCGTGATTAAATGTACTGGACCAAAAAAAAATTAAAAATCGTGGTTATCATCTTCACCATTCAGAAACAGCAAGAACACAATGAACACCAACACCAGAAATAAGAAACGCAGCAAGAACGCAAGAAACAAAAACAGAAGAAAAGTAAATGAATGAAACAAGAAATGAAGAAAAGTAAATGAATGAAACAAAATCAGAACAACCACAAGAAACAAGAAACAAGAAACAAGAATGCTACTGCAAAACGAAGAACACAAGTATAAATCTAAAATGTAAACCTGTAAATAAGCAATGGCGTGCGATGGGAAACCTGTAAATGGCATATGAAAAATAGTGAGAAGTCACATAATAAACAAATCTAGAACGTAAATAATGAAATGTAGATGTAAATGGAAACATGAAAACAGAGAAGAGAAACCTAACAGAGAAGAAGGAGAGAAAAGAAAGTTAGGCGCGCTCATGAAATTACGAAATTTAAAACGAAAAGGAAGCTATAATGACGGTTACACAAGGAACCGTGGATATATGTATAACCTATAACCACGGTTATGAGAGTACCCGTGGATATATGTATGACCTATAACCACGGTTACTCCAGGACCCGTGGTTATACATATATGTATGACCTATAACCACGGTTACTCCAGGACCCGTGGTTATATATATGACATATACCCACGGTTGAACAAGGGACCCATGGTTATATGTGAAAATCTTATTTTGGCATTAGAAAACACCATAAAAAATTTTAGAATTTTTAGAATTTATTTGGTAGGTAAAGTAGAAGCCTAAAAATCCAAAAAATAAGCAAATAAATCACAAAAAATAAAAAATTTTGAGAAAATAAGGGTTTTTTGAAAATCTGAGCAACCCCAACTGGCATAGCCAGTTGGAATGAATGCGGATTTTTTTTCTACCCCAAAATCATATGCAGCAATAAGGATTCTGAGTTTTCTAGCTCAAGTTATGCTCGTTTAAAGTTTGTTGATTTTTGTCGTCACAAAATTTTTGTATCTCTCACTCAAAAATTTATTTTTCAAAAATTCCAACTCGAATGGCTAATAAGTACCAAAAGAAGTCATGACGCAAAAAATCAGATCAAAATTCCATGTTTTTCTATTTTTTTGGATTTTCCTAAAAATAAGGTGAATAATATTTTGACATATAACCACGGTTGTCAAACAACCGTGGTTATAGACACACTTTTAATCACGGTTGCCTAACAACCGTGAATAAAAGTTTTCCCAAAAATTTCAAAAATGTCATCTCGTTTTGACATATATCCACGGTTGTCATACAACCGTGATTATAGAGACTTTTAATCACGGTTGCCATAACAACCGTGATTAAAAGTTTTCTCAAAAATTTCAAAAATGCCACCGCGTCATTTTTAATCACGGATACACACTAATCCGTGATTATACCCCCGTGGTTGTATCCATTTTTTCCACTAGTGCTTACAGCTCCCAACATTGAAGCACAGAAATGTTCAACATCATCCTCCCCATCAGGACCTCACATAAGTCAGGCCGTGTAATGTACACTGGCAACAGACTTGGGCGGCCAAAAACAGATTCCTCCCATGGGACCGGGATAGTATCCTCGTGTAGAGACGTCGATATTTCCCATAGTCGTTCGGTTGGATCAAGGGGGGCTGTGGCTTCTTTGATAGGCTAACACCCTACTAAAACAGTTAAAAACTTAGAAGCAATTTCAGATTATTGAAACCATAACTTAATATACAATTGATGCTAGTTTAAGGAGTATACCTGGGGACTAGAATCTGACAAAAGTCTGGTCAGCCACATAAGGAAGTGTCTTACAGCCTGGCCGACGAGTCATACCTTAGAAGTTAGAATGGGCACAACTGCGTCTGCCTCGAGGACCTGTATAACTGGGACCCTTGACACACCATCAGGCATTGGTTGATGGTGAACCAAATGGCCTAGGTTATACACTGAACCAACGGCAACTGGCTCTTCCACTCCATCAACAAAGAGGTCACACTGAAGGTAGTCTTCAGGATGTACGTCGTCATCATCACCGTCAGGTGCAACATATGACCCCTTTGTACTGACTCGCCTAACCTGCATATTTACACAACATTTTAAAGTTAGTTAAGAAATAATGATAGCAAATTACAGGTAATTCAATTAAATCATCGGCAATCCAACCTGTGGGGAGACCACTGGTGGTGTAGGCTGATGTTGTTGACTGAATGAGGCCATCATCTCACTCCTAAAGCGTCATATCTCCTCTTGTAGCAACCTCTGCATCTGCTCCCTGGCCTCTGCCTTCATTGCAGCTACCTTCTCCTCAAAGCTCTTCTCTAAATCAGAGATGGACTGGGAGGATGCGGTGGGATGCCCGAAATAGGTTTAGATGCCTACAAAGGAAGAATGATTACAAACAAAAATGTTACCATATATTACTTAACCAGCTGGGTGTATAAACATACCATGTCCGTGACCAGCTGCACAGACTCGTCCAGGGTGCTCTGGTTAGCCGATGGCGGTGGTCAGGATATCATCCCTACCATGAGACACGAAAGACCCTTGGGTTGACTACTCCACTAAGGAATCCTGCAATCAAAGCCCAGTGATCAGTGCAGTTAGTAATAGATGGATAATACATAATTTTAAGAAGTATTGTACCTACAATTCGTTGGGCAACCTCCTCAGCATGTGATGAAGTGTAGTCACCACTCTTCCTCGTCCTGGACCGCTTCTATTTTTCATGGCGTGAGGGTGGGGAGGGGGTATCCGCAATAGTGGTGTCAGGGTGGCTACCCTGGCGCTGACTGACCTTTTCCTGGATCATTTTTTCCTTCAATAACCGGTAACCCCCACGTGACAACCTGTGAGGGTAGTCATTTTTCCCACGAATGTCTTGTGCCCTAATACGTTTAGCCTGCAAGAAAATAATTCAAATATATATATACATTATATACGTCATATAAAACATACATCGTCAAATATAAAAACATCAAAAGTAAAATGTACATACCATAAAGTCATCTGTGTGCCTGGATGCAACAAAGACATCCCAAGTCTGCTGATCTATAGATGTGTATGTCTCTCCAAGAAACTTACCCTGCTTCTCCTTGAAGACATACCTATAATTCAAAATAGTCGGAGTAAGAAATTGACAGGATAAGACAGTACAATTTTAAACACTTAATTTTTAACATGCATGCATACATGGAAGTCAGTTTGGTCTTGAATGATCTCCATTTGTTAGCGATCTCAGACATGATCTTCCTACGCAGTGTATCGACTGCAGGAATATCCCATGCGTCCTACAAGCATCAAATACACATGGTTAATTATATTATGCAGAACATATGGCAATACAAGTAAATTAACAAATGTGCAGTTCAAGTACTTACAAGAATATCAGCCCAAATAGTATTCTTCACGACCTTCTCAACACTATCCCAATCAGGGATAATGATGGACACCTTCGACTGTGCCAATACGCCCAAGTAACTCTAAAACTTGGCGGCGTTAGCTCCCGAAGTTTCCCCGTGCAGATATCAATATCAACATGACTCCGGACACCCTGAAGGCGTCGAAGAGCAACACTGGTCATCCGGGTAACACCTCTCCTCTTAGCTGAGGAATCTGTGCCCTGGGAGTCAGATCTTGTATGTGGATCCTGGTTATCCATAAGTATCTGTTCAAAAAATCAAAAATATAATTAGTGAGCATAATAAACATATTTAGCAAACAAGTTTAGTAATAAATACATGTTTGGTTATTATTAATCAATAATAAACATACCCTATGTTTCCCACAGACCCTCTTGGTAGTCATTACGAGTTGTAACTATATCATCTATGAGATCTTCCACAACGCCGGTTAGTGTTCACGTTATTAGACAAGGTATGTCTAGGACATCAAGACTTGGATCCCCAATATTGTGTCTAACTTGGACAACAACTGACCAACATTTATCTGATGGGTCAACAACGTAAAAAACTTGTTTTACTTAAGCTGCCATGATGAAAGGCTCCTCCTTATGACCTACCTTGTTTAGGTCTACTAACGTAAATCCAAAATCATCTATTTTGACACCATTCTTACTATCAACCCATTTGCATTTAAACACAGGAACTGTGAAATAACCATAATCAACTTCCCATATATCTTCAATGACACCAAAATAACATAACTCAGCCCTGATAGGGTTTCTATCCTTCTAGGTAGAAAAATGCATTGATTCAGCCATAACCATAACTCCACTGTTTTACACCATACTCTTGTCGTCCTGGGCCCTTGTATAGAATGAATAATTATTTATGTCATAGCCACAATAAGTGATTACATCAAAGTTGGGTCCTAGTGCTAGTCGATGCAATGTCTTAGAAGCAGATATATCTTTAAGGAGGGTCATTTTGAACCACAACATAAACGTTTTGTTATGTTCATTCAACACCCACTTTTCAGCCATTCTAGGGTTGTTTCTTTTGACTATGTCTTTATGTGTAGTTAAATATGGGAGGACAACGTCTGTGTTGTTCAAAATATAAAAGTGTGCTTGAAGGACTTCATCACGTGATATGCTTTTAATTCTTTTCCTGATGGTACCTTTCCCATCCAATCGCCCTTCATGATGAGTCTTCAGAATCCCAATGCTCTTAGCCTGTGACATATAATAAGTGCAGAACTTAATTGCTTCCTCTGCAATGTACCTTTCTACGTTGATGCTTCAGGGCGACGTTGGTTCTTTATATAGCCTTTCAATATTTTCATGTATCTCTCAACAGGATACATCCACCTCAAGAACACTGGCCCACACAAATGGACCTCCCTCACCAAATAGATGATTAAATGTACCATTATATCAAAGAATGAAGGTGGAAAATACATTTCCAACTGACATAGTATAAGAAACCCTTCCTGTTCCAACGCTTCCAACTCCTCGTGGGCGATTACTTTGCCACATATGGCATTGAAAAATAAACACACCCTTGTTATCACATGTCTGACATTTTCTGGGAGAATGTCACGAATGGAAATAGGTAAAAATTGTTGCATCAGCACATGATAATCATACGACTTCAAACCAACTAACTTCAGATCCTTCAAGGAAACACAAGTGTTGATGTTAGAACCGTACCCAGATGGAACTTTGATCCCACGCAGCAATTCACACAAAGTTTGCTTCTCTTTTCTGGACAAGGTATGATATGCTAGAGGCAAATATGTTTGTTTGCACTTTGCTTGTGGGTGCAACTCCTCACGTATACCCAACAACTCCAAGTCTAGATGCGAATTCAGGCCATCCTTCGTTTTTCCAGGTATGTTTAACAGGGTTCTAACCAAACTATCACACACATTTTTCTCCACATGCATCACGTCAATACAGTGTCTCACATCAAGCTTTTTCCAATATGGCAGATCGAAAAATATTGACCTTTTCTTCCAGCTCTATTTTGTAGTGGGATGCTTCTCAAACTTACCAAACACCACATTGACGTCTTTAACCTTTTCATATACTTGATGACCAGACAGTGTTGGAGGAGGTCCTTCAAACTCTTGCATACCATTGAATGACTTCTTTAACCTACGAAGTGGATGATTAGCCGTAAGAAACCTACGATGTCAAAGATAAAAAGTTTTCCTTCCATGATGCAGTCGATCAGAACTAGTTCCCTCCTCACATACAGGACATGCTTTATGTCCTTTGACGTTGTAGCCTGAGAGGTTAACATACATAGGGAAATCATTTATCGTACAGAATAACATGGCTCTCAATTTGAATGACTGTCCTGCAAACCCGTCAAACACATAAACCCCCTCTTCCCATAACATTTTCAGGTCTTCAACTAACGGAGTTAGATATACATCGATGTCATTCCCTGGTTGTCGTGGACCAGAAATCATCATTGATAACATAACATATTTCCGCTTCATGCACAGCCATGATGGAAAGTTGTAAACAAACAACAAAACAGGCCACGAACTGTGGTTTGTGCTTAGGTTCCCAAACGGGTTCATTCCCTCAGTGGCCAGTGTAAGCCTAACATTTCTTGGGTCATGAGCAAAATCTGGAAACATCGAATCCACTTTCTTCCACTATAATCCATCTGCCAAATGCCTAAGTTGTCCATCAACAACCCTTTCATCAGCATGCCATCTCATAAGCTTCGCATTATCTACATTGGCAAACAGACGCTTTAGTCTCGGCACTATAGGGAGATACCACAACACCTTCATAGGAGACCCTTTAGTGCAGACTTCATCAGAATCAACCTGTTTCTTCTTATATCGTGACACCTCACATCTAGGACATCGATGCAACATTTCATACTGACCACAGTATAATACACAATCATTTGGGTATGCATGTATTTTGGTATACTCTAATCCTATAGGACACAACACCTTCTTAGCCTCATAGTTACGATTTGGCAAGGTGTTACCAACTGGGAGCATTTCTTTCAACAACTTAAGCAAGTCAGTGAAGCTGTTGGTTGTCCACCCATTTATCGCCTTCAAATTAAACAATCGTAAAACTGCTGACAACCTCGTGAAATTGGCGTAATTCGGATACAAAGGCTTCTCAGAATCCTCACACAGACTCGCATATATGTGAGCTTTCTTAAAACTTTCTACCCCGACATCACGTATCATATCCTCAAGTCGGTCATCCATGTCGTCATCAACCTCATGCGTAAAGCTTTGGTCATTTGTTTGAAGACTGGTACTTGGCACCTCAACATGTTCACCATGCCATATCCATCACGTATAAGTCTGAAGAAAACCATCACACAATAGATGTTCTTGTACCTCTTCCAATTCTAATCGACACATGTTCAAGCATTTAACACAAGGGCAAAAATACTTTCCATTCACCTCCTCAGCATTTTGTATCACGAATTCTATGAATGTTTTGACTCTACCCTCATACTGTGGACTTATACGTGATGGAATTATCCAACTTTGATCCATACTCACTGTTTACAATACCAGTAATTTTAACGGTGATATGAATCTCCCTTTCTTTACAAAGGTGGTGGTCCTACCCATTCAGGATAAACATTTTTCTATACTTCATAACTACATAAAACTTACGAGTTATTTTACAATTTTATAAAATTTTGGTAGCATTTCGCATTGGTCTCTAAGTACACGAAATGAAAGTGGTGACGTCAAATTCAACCACAATCAAATATGCACCCAAAGAACAATACAAAATTTAACTAACCAAAACTTGATCAAATTTTAAAATTACCCCTAACTTGTACATAGCATGATGTATTAAAAAATGTTCATCCCAAACTGTCCAAACGGACAATTCAAGATTCAACACAAACGATAAAATCAATTAATTTAATTACTATTTGTGTCGAATCTCAAACGGGAAAACTATGGTTCACTTATTTACAATTTAAAAAATCACAATTCAAAGGGACTATATAAACTTATCAAAAACTAAAAAATAACAAATAAAAATTAATCTACTACTAGTACTAGTACTGGTAATAACTACATTTAAAAAACATATTAAACTACATTCCATTTGTTTTATGTAAGAATCTTAATTTAAAAATCTAAATCTACTACTAGTACTATTACATTCCATTTGAGACATGATAAAGTTTTTATATTCAAAATTTAACCCAACAACATTCAAAATTAGAAACTTAATCATCGGCTGGGGTTTAACAAAATTACAATTATTCATCAAATTATCTAAAACTAACATTACATTCTATTCTAATTAATAACTTACAAGAAACATTACATTATCTAAAACTAACATTACATTATCTAAAACTAACATTATATTCCATTCCAATTAATAACATTACATTCCATTTCAATTAAAACCAAAATTACAATTATTCATCAAATTATCTAAAGCTAAGTATTTAATTTTAAACCAAAAAATGAATCTTTGAGATATACTCGAAGAAGGAGACCAACCTGGAAACAACCGTGCGTTAGAATAGAGAGATAGAGGGAGGAGGAGGGAAGACAAATAGCCCCACGTCAACCGTCGTGCGTCGTGTGTCGTGCGTCAGATTAGAGATGGATGGAGGAGGAGAGACAACAGCCCCAAGTGAGAATGGAGACACGGAGGGAGGAGAAGGAGAGGAGAGACTAACAGCGTGCTTCAATGAGAAAGGAAGAAAATGAGAAGGAGGGAATAGAGAGACTAACAACGTGCTTTAATGAGAAAGGACGGAAATGAGAAGGAGGGAATAGAGAGACTAACAGCGTGCTTTATGAATAGAGAGATGTAGAGAAATAGAGAGATGAAGGGAGGAGAAGGAGAGGAGAAAGGATGGAAAAAGAAGAAGGAAATGAAATGCCTTGTGTTTTGTGAAGAAAGACGAAGAGGAAGGAAATGAAAAGTCTGCAGTTTTGTCAATATTAGACCACGGTTCACCCAACAACCGTGGTAATAGCTCAGCAATCATCATGGTTCACTCAACAACCGTGGTCATACACTCCACATTTGACCACGGTTCTCATACAACCGTCCTTAAAGAGTCCACATATAACCACGGTTATTTCTAACCATCCTTAAAGAGATTTTAAAAATTATTTATAAAAATACACTGCACATATAACCACGGTTATCTGGCAACCGTGGTTGTAGATCTTATGAAAAAAATATTTAAAATTTTTCTGGTGCCTATGACCACGGTTATATTTAACCGTGATTAAAACTTTCACTAATAATTTCAAAAATGCCACCGTGTTTGTTTTTACCATGGTTATCTCGTAACCGTGGTTATATCCGGTCCTCGTATCTACTTTTTGCACTAGTGAACCCCTTGTGTCGCAATCCGTTGGTGCCTTCGAGCAGGTTGGGGATGGAGAAGAAGGCATTGTGCCGACTTGTAATGATTTATTTTTGATGTACTTTCTGCTCATTTTGTAATGACTTATGTCTTCAATAAAATGATTATTTCTTTAGTCTCCTGCTTTTTTTTATCTTTGTTGCTTTCTGTAATAATGATTGCCTGCGTATGCTCTATTTTTTTAGGCTCAGGAATAGGGCAGTCTTAAGTTTCAGAAGCTATATCCCTGAGGAGTTATGTATTACTTGGATTTTTTAGAATGTAACTTAAGTTTCATGAACTGTATTCCCGAGTAATCGTACACACTTATATTTTTCGTACTTAAACACAACTGAATCTATCATTAAGCCACTGCTTTCTGTTGAAGGGGCTAGCCGGGTAGAGCCCCAAGCATCTAGAGCGGAGGTTTCACTCGGTGATGCTGCAGATGAGAGGGTCCCTCAGGATAAAGCTACCGATGTTGGTCCCCCTGCTGTCCCTTAATGTAATTTGTTATTTTTGTACCTTGAAGAATTGTTGGTGTATGTGATAGTTTTCTTGGATTGTCTTTTATAAGTTATGTATGGTGTTGAGTTCTGATCCGGTCTAGATAGCGATGCATGGACAAGAGGGTAATTTCACCTATCTACCGGTATTGTAGGTGAACCTCCGAACTTAATACCCGCACGAGCCATCCTTTATACCGGGTAATCCAGGTCATCGCTAAGGCACACCAGAAACTAACCTGCTATACCCGTCAAATAGTATAAGGTACAACTGTAGGGAGCAACGTTCGTGGGAGACGCGGGGGCGCTCGCGTCGTGTGTCAGATTCTGGCAAAATTGTACTGACATAATGTACGGATTTTCCCCATCCCTAAAAGACTCTTACGCTCCTTACATGCATATAAATATCAAAGATTTCCCAAGAAGGGTGTGTTTTCTTCATTCTCTAACTTACGCTCAAGAATTGTTCCCTTAACTGTTTACTGACTTGAGCATCGGAGTGCCTTTACAGGTGACATCTCTTTTCACCCCCACAACGTGAATTTTGGTGTGTAAGATCTTAGGAACTCTAAGGCTTCTATTTCCCCACTGGAATAAAGGTTACAATACCGAATCCCTACTGGACCGGTGTGTAACATCCCAGAAATTTGAGTAAAATTAATTAGTTGGAGTAAATAAATATAACAATTATAGGAAATAATTATTTGATGTCCTATACATGTAGAAAAATTAATTATGGACCCCTTGAGTTAATACGGCGAATACGGTAATTACTGCCATCGTTTAATTGATGAATGACGTATAAGCAGAATACAGAGATGGGCCCAACAGGCCAGGAAACATTAGATAACTATTAGGAATAAATATTTATGTCCCGAAGGTGAGTTAAAATTAATTTAAGCGTTCCTGGAATTTATTGTGAATTATTCAGGATTTATCAGCGTTGTTTAACGTCGGAAGACGACCGATTTGGGCAACGAGCTTCAATTGGGCCTCAAAAATTGACTAACCCAAAAATAATTATTGAGTATTAGAAAACACTAAAATAAACATTTTAAACCCAAAAAATAAATCCGGAAAAATTTATAGATGATTAATTAGACGTACGGGGGCCCCGAGCAACCAAAACGCTTCGTTGTCAAGACAAAACGCGACGAATTTCACCCAATTAAATGAACTGACCATGAATGATATTTTGGGCTATTCTAGACCTGAACCTTAAAGCCCAAATCAGATTTTGCCAAAAAGCTTGGGCCTTGGAGCCAAAAATTTCAAGTAGAGGGCAAGGTGTTAAATTGGTTTATGACCATGACTCTTCCTCTCCCTCTCCCCTCAATTTTTTCAAGTAGAACAACCCTCTTCTAGCAATGTGAACGAAAATTTTCCTCTCCTCTCCCACTCCATTTGCGTGAACAAGCTTGGTCTCCCATGGTTGGCTTTTGAAATTTCTTTTGATGGAAAAGGCAAAGGTAAGCATATGGAACCCTTGGCTCATCTTCTTCCCTTCTCCTTTCTCCATTTCCATTCAAGTTTTTCTTCTTCCTCTTCCACATCAAAAATTGAAATTGATGTTTGGATTCCTCCATGGTTTTGACAAAAATCCTAGGTTCTAGGAAGCTTCTTTGGCATTTTGGAAGAGCTTGTTCTAACATTGGGTGGTTAGCTCCTCCAATTCCATTTCCATCCTCTCTCTTGAATTTTGAGTCTAGAATTCCAATTGGGTAAGTTATGAACCTTCACTATATTTTCATTTGGTAGCTTAAAGTATGTAGACTGTGATGATTAGTATTGGAAAAATTAATGAAAATGCATATGGAACCCTAAACTTTATGATAGGTGACCATTGGGAATCTTCTGTTGTTGTTGTTGTTGAATAATGTTTCTTGTGGCTTGAAATTGATGTGAAATAGTTATTAGAATGAAATTAATTGTTGTTAAAATAAATGAATTGGTATTGGTTGGCATTAGAGGAAAGATTGGAAACTAAGGGCTTACTTTGATTTAAGGAAAGAATTTTGTTTTAGACTTGAAATGGCCTATGGATGATTTTAAAGTAGTTATGAGACTTTAGGTAATAATCTAAAATATATTTAGTGTTGGTAGAAAGTATAAGGTTGGTTTTAAGTTTTAAAATTCTCTTGAAGTTGGAAGAGTGACAAGAATAAGTCCATAAATATGTTGACCTTGTTAATGGGCATGAAAACTCTTGTTAGGTGTGGGTTATTAAATAGAATTAGTGTTGGATAATTGTTGGTTGACAAAGAGTAGAATGTGAGATGACTTAAATGAAGGGCATAAGGGATTGATGAGAATTAGGCATGTTATTGGATTAGAGAATCTTGTTGAAGCATATTAGAACTTAAGAGAATAATTATGGAATTGAGAAAATGTTAGTAAGGGTGGTTTAAAAATTAGATTGGTCAATGAGTGAAAGAGGTAAGAAAAAGTATAATGTTGATAAATAATTAGGTGAAGAACATGAACCATTAAATTTGAAAGAAAAGATTGTTGGCCTATAAAATATCATTGGATTCATAAAAGGATATTTATTGAACTTAAAGAAGGTTGTTGTTAGTGGTGGGTCACTTTGTTATAAAAGTGGATTAGAGGACTTAAGTTATGATGTAGAATTAGAAATAACCATGTTTAGGGAGTGTTACTTGTGATTGGTAATAATAGAAGAATCATTATGAATAATAGGTGATACCAAAGACTTGTAATAAGACACTTGAATATTTGAAGACCATTACTGACAAATTAGTTGTCTTAGGAGGATAAAGGACAAGATTGACTAAAATTGCTATGTGATGGAAAGCTTGGTAAGTAACACGTGTTTCTAAAGAATTGTCATGATTTGATCTAACAACTAAAAAAAATCACTACCAAATGGGTTATATATTAATGGGTGAAGAACAAGTTAATTGAATTATTAGTAGAGAAAAACTTGTTGTCTACAAAAAGAAAAGTAATATAAATAATTATAGTAAGGGGAGAGGTTTATTAGGAGTCTTGTAAGACCTCATGAGTGATTCTTGAAAGTTAACAATTTGTAGACAAGGTTCTAGAATTTACAAGTATTAAAAAAAATATTGGAAGAATTCATAATACTCCTAAAAATCTCAAGAATGAAACCTTTAAGGGTTAGTATGAAGTATGTATATAAAATATGGAGTTGTAAACATCACAAAAAGATTAGTAAGATGTTGATAAGTTTTTATACTTATTTAATGTAGGCTTTGACCATTCTTGCGAAGAGGGACCATCCAACTCCTCCAATCCGTCGGAGTACTTCTCTTGAGGTAGGAGAGAAGTTTATTTCCTAAATGCATGGCCTTGATATTGATAGTGAATGTATGTGTGATGTATACTTACATATTGGTATTGGTTGCTTCTATTGTGGCTATGTGTGATGAATGTGTAAAGTAGGACTCTTGAATGACATTGGTGGTAAATTGATGTTTATGATGGTGATATACCTTGATGTGTCTTGTAACACCCTAATTTTTAATTAATAAACAAAATCAATAGGGAAAAATTTTCCACAAAACAGCCACTGGACGATTGGCATAGAAAAAGAAGAGGAAGGCAAGGGAAAATAAAGGAACACTCATACGTATAGCAATCAGCGGATCGGAAATCAGCGGAGCACAACAGCTTAAACCGGTCCAATCAGTACCCCTTCGCTCAAGCAACGTCCAACGCCGCCTGAGCGAAATATGACAATGCAACAGCGGAAAAAGGAGATGCTCAAGCGAAGCCCAACACCAGTACCCACTCGCTCAGCGAAGTACCATTCGCTTAAGCGAACATCTCAGAAGCCTACCATGCACGCACACTCGCTGGAGCTAAGTCTAATTCGCTGGGGCGGACACAGGTACAAGATAATTTCTCACTCGGATTTGGAACATATGATCACCCGGTAAATCATCACGCTCATACTTCACTCGAGAATCCACACAGCTCCTCATATCATTCATACAGGTCACAAGTATAAACCATTCGGGAAATGACTCCCCCAATTCTACCACTCGGAATCCAGAACTCTTTCTCACTCGGAATATATCCTAATCAAACATCGCTCGACATATTCCAACCTTAACACAATCGGGTCACATACCAATTCACTATTCGGAATACATTCACACATTCACTCGGGAAATCAGATAGTTAAGTCCCACTCGGACTTATTCAAAACTCAACCAGTCGGCATACCGATCCTCACTCACTCGGATTTTACATCATTCACTCGGATTACCAATACCTTACACTTAGGATCCATTCCACTCTAAACCACTACTCTAACTCCTCTCTCAGAAGGGGATCACCCAAGGTTTTCACTCGGAAATACAAGCTCTTCCTCGCTCGGGTTTACCTATACTTTTCACCCGGAATCACTCAGCGTTTTCACTCGGAAAAGCCACCCAGTAATCCTCACTCAGAACCATCAACTTAACATTATTTCACTCGTCAACAGCCCTTGAATCATTTAACAACACATTCCAGTCAGAAGGACGTATCAAATCAACATAAAACACTTATACGCATGTTTATATATTCATACACTCAGAATATTTAGCATTTTAACATTATTCATTCATCAACCCCCATTATCCGATACAAGTACTTGATACCAATATAAACTATATATATATATGTATAACACGCATTCGGATTACAAGGCATATATACTCGCATTCGTTATACAACACTGCTATATGAGCCGGCCAAGGCTTAACACTGATTAAATATAGCATAAATTTACAAGGAATGCACTCAACAGTCGGAGTGTACCCCACTCGGACTTGAGTCCTTCACATCCTTCCCGACCGACCTGCATATACTGAAAAATGGTGTAGGGGGGTGAGCTTTTACATATACAATGACAGTTATTGGCTCGGCTTAGCAACACATTCCCTTTCAACATATTCTATCTATTTGATCAATACTAGCATTTACTAACATTTAATAAAGCATCTACACAAGTCACTAGTCGGATTACTCAAGTCATTCATGGTTATCTAATTTCTACTATTCACAACAACATATCCCTTAACTATAACATCAATAATACTTAGCCTCAGCGTCAACACACACGCAAATCCAGTCAGAATTCATTAATAGCATTCACAGATTTTAAGGAGCGTGTTGCTCTCGTCAATGATGTCCCTACCTATATGCATGCGGATCCGACTTAACAATAACTCTCAGTTACAGATCCCTTTTCTGGCCCCTCGTCCGATAGCCCTTACCGTGTGGTACCGGTCTCCCAAGGACGTCTCGAGACTTAACTCTAGCTCCCACGGCTACCACGGGTCCTCTCAGAATCTAGCCAAGGGTCTGTAGCTGGAAATCATCTCATTGGGTTCCTGACCTTCCACGGGTCGCCCTCTATCCATAAATGCAACCTCATGCATGTCACGGCAGTCATCCACACTCAGCAGTACGCACAATATATATATCAAACAACACATCCTGAACGCATGCATGTGAATACGAAATAATCAACAGGACTCTGCTAACACACACATACGATATCCAATGATCCACAGTCAAACACCTCACAGAGTCATCATAATCATAATCATACAAACACATAAGGTAATACGTTCACTCGGACCGTCCAGAAACCATGCATTTGACATGCAGAGCACCCTCTACCTGGGATGAAGATTCCAAAGGCTCCAAGGGCTTGCAGCTCCAGTCGGTTGCTCCGCTCAGCCCATTCACTCGTTCTCAATGGAACGACCCTGCATCAGTCATCCACCATTACACTTGGCTTTGGAGGAACTCCGAGCCACTCCCACTCTTAAACAGTTCTGCATGCAAGATTAGCGGGGAGACCCAAGCCTCCAGGGCACCACATTGACCTTCCACTCAGTCCAGTGGGGATTTCCAAGCTTCCGAGACGCCCAGTTCTCTGCTCGCTCTCTTGAGCAGCTCCATCACAACGCTGGTGAACGCCCCAACCTCCTTGAAGCTCTTCGTGGTGCAGATCTTCACTGAGACTCGGCAGCTTCGAGCAAGGAGAGGAAGAAGGAGGGAAGCCGACGAAGGGAATGAAGGAACAAGGAAGGAAAAGTGTGGAAGGAGACAGGTTGCATGCAGGGGGAATGCGCACCCTCACTCTCCCTGGCTCGTCGAGTAAGGAAGGAGGACTCTGATCCTCAGCCACCACTGCCGTGAGCTTACAGAAACAGAGAGCAGAGAAGAAAGGAGAAGAAGAGAAGAAGAATGAGGAGCGGAGAAGAAGAAGAGAAGAGAGGACAGAAAGGAGAGAAGTCTGAAGGGGAAAACACGAATGATAGGGTGGCCCAGTAGCCCATATACGCATGCACGGAGAGAAGGGGAAAGTGGGGTGGAAAAGCGTGAAGCAGTACACCAATCACAATCAGCCGGCAATTAATGATTAATCACTCTTAATCAGTCATTATTTCTTAAGTTGAGTTAATTAAGTTAATTATAATTAATAAATAATTTTCCCACCTTGCAATTATTATTTCAATGATTTATTTTAATTCGGCAATTAATTATTAAATCGGGATGTTACAGTTCTCCCCCTCTCAAAAGAATTTTGTCCTCGAAATTCAATCACATGCTTAGCCTCACTGAACCTCTCGGAAAATCACTGCCATACCACAATAAGCAATTACACATCTATGTACCTCAAGTATTCATCCATTGCTTAAATTCGAGTCGGTAAAATTGGCTTCCAAAGCAATTTACCGACCGCTCCACCCAAAAAACTGAGACATCATTCTTAACACATTTCCACTCGGAAGTGTCATCATTGACTCAGAATAACATTCCTTTCTTTCACTCAGACTACCTCCACAAACGGATCAGAATACCACAGTCATGCTCCGACTGCAACTCTTCGTTTCTCAATGTTTCCGACTGCTTCACAATTTCTAATCAGCATAAATAAAATAACTCTTCATAGTCTTCATTACATTCGGGATTCCATTTCCCACGTAGTTACCCCCATTCAACTCTGCCAGTTCACATTAGCCATTGGCACTTTCCACTTCTTTGGCTGCTCGGCCTTACACTCTCAACATCGATCGGCGTATTTACACCATCGGGTTCCTCGACTCAATGAGTCACTCGGCACGACAAAGAGCTCACACAAAGCATAGGCTCGACATTGGGTCGCATGGGACACATTCTAGATTTTATTCAACCAATTGGGAAGAATCTAGTCGGTAAACAACATTACCGACTCCCTATAATACCCACTACCGACCGATTCATCTCAGATTAAGCTCTCGGATTTTCAAAATTCGACCACAAAATTTCTTTCTTAACCAAAATGAACACTCAAACGAGTTCCCATATGCTTCAATTAGCACACTTGCCTGGATTTGCCTCGTACAGGCACCACACTCGGTTCTAACATCTCAGATTGTTAACCATTCCTTCGGCTAACTTCTTGCCTATAACCCACGAATGTCACTCGGCCCTCTCACTCGAAAATATCAATCGGGGTTTTAAGGGCAGTTCTCATCCGGAAATCCTTCCACTTGCAAAATTTACTCGTAATTCAAGCCTACCTCGAAACCAACCTGAGTCCAAGCCCAGCAGTCCCAAACGCTAACCTGAGTACGATTTCAATAAATCCTTCTCTTGGATATCTACTCCCCTTGGAGACCCTTCACTCGGAGACTTTCTATTTACCCAATTTCCACTCGGAATACCGGCCCACTCCAAATATAAATCTGAGTTCAAACTCAGCAGCTCAACATCACCCGACACAGCTATGAATAAGTTTACCGCTCGGTATCTACTCTCCCCCCTTAGGTAATTCACTCGAAAATTTGCACATTCGAAGTTCCATTTTCCGACCAGAAGTACTTTTCTCCTGGATAAAGATCACTTGGTGGAACATCACACGGGTATTAGGAGTCCTACACTCGATACCTTTCCACTCGGAACCGCTCCATACGGTACCATCCACTCGGAAGTGGTACACTCCGAGACACTTCACTCGAAATTTATACGACTCAGATATTTCACTTCGATCTTTCCCGACACAGAAGTGTCATTCGTACACAGCTCCTTATTGATGACCAAAACGATGTTTCACTCGAAACATCATAATTTTCGCTCAGCAGTTCTTTCTCCCAGAAGGATTTCACTCGGAACCATCTCCACTTTCACACACTCGGAACATACTAATCTTTCCCGAGAAATCCTCACCTTACCGAACACCTTGGCTCAAGGTCCAGGTTTCCTTATTAAACTTACAGTACCACTCGGCTAACTTATAAAACTCTAATTTTAGTGGCAAATTTGATCACCCTCTTATTTCAATAACTAATCATCCCTTTAGTAGCCATTCCATACCCAACAACCTCTAATCCTCTCGGAGGCAACATATCAAGGTTAAGCAGTCCTCATTTTGATACATAGCTACTTATGATCTACTTAATACAACTCCCTTCTTCACTCGGGGCAACCTGAAAGACTCACCATTACCATAAGCAGCTACAACTTCGCCTGCTCGACTTACGAATTGCTGCATCCAACTTATAGGATGACGTCTCATTCCTATAGGGTTACAAAAATTACACAGTCACTGCAACGTGTACGCTGCCACAATGCCTATGGCATGACGAGTCATTTCAGGACAGCATGACTCACACTGACCTGACTCACTCAACTAATACTAATTCACACGGTAATTAATGGCAGTTCACATACACATTAGAAGCAGTACATCTACATCAACATTATGCATCACATAGGGTACATCACGTAACAACAAGCATGAAAATTATTTATCACTTCTGTAAAACTGGATGACGGCAATACAATAATCGGCTTCTAGCCAACACCGAGTAAATATTTCCTCTAAATCTTATTCATCACAAAATCATGGCTCGGATTAAATTCTCAATTCTCAGCTATATAATGACATCACTCATTCGGCTTCATGCAATTCAGTCAGGATTAAGTAATTCACATTCACATATGTTGTCATAACACACTGCGGACTCAGCAACGACACTAATGTACATGCAGGCACTCAATCGGATTTCATACCAATTATTCATGGCTATATCATTGTTCACTACAGCATGCACCATAACCATAACCACACATTGCACTCAACGATAGCATCAATATATATATGTGTTCATCCGATCGGATTTACTCAAATCAATTCCAAACTACATTAAGGATTTCATTCACAACATCATATCCAATTGGGAGTTGCACAATAGCGTACATTCTTAATTATAACACCACATTACACTCGGTAACAGTATCGGTACATACATATTCATTCAGTCGGAGTTCACTTGTACGTCATCATCTAGTCGGGGTTCATTCAAATCATTCAAATCCATGCAAACCATTAGTCTCCCTAACAACGTTCTCACACACACCGACCAACTCACTCAGCTAATACTTACTCACAAGAATTAATGGCAATTCACATGCATATATAAGCACATATTCACATCAACATTATCATGATGCACTACGTAGGGCACGTCACACAACAACAATCATGAAATATAATTTACCACTACTGTAAACAGTATAATGGCTACAGGCTTCCGACTCACACAAAAATCGTACACCTCCTCATTACTCATAAGTTAGCGCAACTCTCCTGGTGACAATCGTTAAGTAGCAGTTACTATCACCCCAAAATGGTATAATAACAGTCGGTTTCCGACCATTACCGCATAATTACTTCTTCCTTAGATCTTATCCACCTTAAACCATACAGTATCATATATATATATATACAGTATCATTCAACCAGAACACATTCAAGCATCATTCAATCAGAATCTATCCAGCCAGCTCTCGGCTATATCACTTACATTATTTATAATCCTATATAATCACAGCCATAGGCTCACTTTACACTTAGCGACAACATCAACACGTATATATATTCAATCACCCAATCGGAATATCAAATTCACACTCAGCCATACAATTCATATCATTCACCACAGCATGCATTACAGCCACAACATCATATCGCACCCGGCCATAACATTAATATACATACACTCATTCAATCGGATTCCATTCAATCATGTTATTCTAAATAACATTCCACATATTCATGTAATTCATATTGAGCTCAACAACCATTATAGTGTGCACACATTCTTTTCACCCGAATTTAAAAGGGACTCCTCACTCGGTATCACCCGTCCTCTTCACTCATTCTCACTCGGTAACTATAATCTTTCCCACTCTGGTTTTCCCACTAAGTCAAGACTCACTCGGATTTTCTAGCTACTTAATGATTTATTATAATGGGTCCACTCAGAGTCCTAGGTGTCATCTTCTGGTCGGTAAACTCTTACTCGGCATCACACTGTCTCATTCACGCGGGATTACCTAGGCTTCCTTTCACTCGGAGAGAGTCACTAACTCTCTTCCCACGTCAACACTCGTCTCCATTTTCGACTTATAGTTAAACTAACCTCTCACACACAACAAATATGCATACATATATTACTCGGATCTTCATGCACAGTATAGGAGTCCACGCAACATAGAGGGTGTAATTAATTACAGGCACTAAATTATGTCTTCTACTCTAAAGGGTTCAGGTTCAAGTAAAAGGAACTAAGGCTAACACATCTCTTGTACCGCAAATCATATACTATTCATTCATCACACGTTCAAATTCCTCAACAAGGCACAGGCATACAACCACATCATTCATAGTCAAACATATACCAAATCATCAAACACATACAATACCGATTAAGTCAGGGCATACAATCAATCGGACCAGGAGGGAAATGACCTCCTATCCACAAATCAATATCACAATAATGATGACCACTCGGTCACAATGCATACAACCGCTTACACTTGGTAAGCATACCTTAGCCTTGGACCTTTCGGTCTGCTCTGATACCAAAATGTAACACCCTAATTTTTAATTAATAAACAAAATCAACAGGGAAAATTTTTCCACAAAACAGCCACTGGACGATCGGCATAGAAAAAGAAGAGGAAGGTAAGGGAAAATAAAGGAACACTCATACGTATAGCAATCAGCGGATCGGAAATCAGCGGAGCACAGCAGCTTAAACCGGTCCAATCAGTACCCCTTCGCTCAAGCGAGGTCCAACGCCGCCTGAGCGAAATATGACAATGCAATAGCGGAAAAAGGAGATGCTTAAGCGAAGCCCAACACCAGCACCCACTCGCTCGGCGAAGTACCATTCGCTTAAGCGAACATCTCAGAAGCCTACCATGCACGCACACTCGCTGGAGCTAAGTCTAATTCGCTGGGGCGGACATAGGTACAAGATAATTTCTCACTCGGATTTGGAACATATGATCACCCGGTAAATCATCACACTCATACTTCACTCGGGAATCCACATAGCTCCTCATATCATTCATACAGGTTACAAGTATAAACCACTCGGGAAATGATTCCCCCAATTCTGCCACTCGGAATCCAAAACTCTTTCTCACTCGGAATATATCCTAATCAAACATCGCTCGACGCATTCCAACCTTAACACAATCGGGTCACATACCAATTCACTATTCGGAATACATTCACACATTCACTCGGGAAATCAGATAGTTAAGTCCCACTCGGACTTATTCAAAACTCAACCAGTCGGTATACCGATCCTCACTCACTCAGATTTTACATCATTCACTCAGATTACCAATACCTTACACTTAGGATCCATTCCACTCTAAACCACTACTCTAACTCCTCTCTCAGAAGGGGATCACCCAAGGTTTTCACTCGGAAATACAAGCTCTTCCTCGCTCAGGTTTACCTATACTTTTTACCCTGAATCACTCAGCGTTTTCACTCGGAAAAGCCACCCAGTAATCCTCACTCGGAACCATCAACTTAACATTATTTCACTCGTCAACAGCCCTCGAATCATTTAACAACACATTCCAGTCAGAAGGACGCATCAAATCAACATAAAACACTTATACGCATGTTTATATATTCATACACTTGGAATATTTAGCATTTTAACATTATTCATTCATCAACCCCCATTATCCGATACAAGTACTTGATACCAATATAAACTATATATATATATGTATAACACGTATTCGGATTACAAGGCATATATACTCGCATTCGTTATACAACACTGCTATATGAGCCGGCCAAGGCTTAACACTGACTAAATATAGCATAAATTTACAAGGAATGCACTCAACAGTCGGAGTGTACCCCACTCGGACTTGAGTCCTTCACATCCTTCCTGACCGACCTGCATATACTGAAAAATGGTGTAGGGGGGGTGAGCTTTTACATATACAATGACAGTTATTGGCTCGGCTTAGTAACACATTCCCTTTCAACATATTCTATCTATTTGATCAATACTAGCATTTACTAACATTTAATAAAGCATCTACATAAGTCACCAGTCGGATTACTCAAGTCATTCATGGTTATCTAATTTCTACTATTCACAACAACATATCCCTTAACTATAACATCAATAATACTTAGCCTCAGCGTCAACACACACGCAAATCCAGTCAGAATTCATTAATAGCATTCACAGATTTTAAGGAGCGTGTTGCTCTCGTCAATGATGTCCCTACCTATATGCATGCGGATCCGACTTAACAATAACTCTCAGTTACAGATCCCTTTTCTGGCCCCTCGTCCGATAGCCCTTACCGTGTGGTACCGGTCTCCCAAGGACGTCTCGAGACTTAACTCTAGCTCCCACGGCTACCACGGGTCCTCTCAGAATCTAGCCAAGGGTCTGTAGCTGGAAATCATCTCATTGGGTTCCTGACCTTCCACGGGTCGCCCTCTATCCATAAATGCAACCTCATGCATGTCACGGCAGTCATCCACACTCAGCAGTACGCACAATATATATATCAAACAACACATCCTGAACGCATGCATGTGAATACGAAATAATCAACAGGACTCTGCTAACACACACATACGATATCCAATGATCAACAGTCAAACACCTCACAGAGTCATCATAATCATAATTATACAAACACATAAGGTAATATGTTCACTCGGACCGTCCAGAAACCATGCATTTGACATGCAGAGCACCCTCTACCTGGGATGAAGATTCCAAAGGCTCCAAGGGCTTGCAGCTCCAGTCGGTTGCTCCGCTCAGCCCATTCACTCGTTCTCAATGGAACGACCCTGCATCAGTCATCCACCATTACACTTGGCTTTGGAGGAACTCCGAGCCACTCCCACTCTTAAACAGTTCTGCATGCAAGATTAGCGGGGAGACCCAAGCCTCCAGGGCACCACATTGACCTTCCACTCAGTCCAGTGGGGATTTCCAAGCTTCCGAGACGCCCAGTTCTCTGCTCGCTCTCTTGAGCAGCTTCATCACAACGCTGGTGAACGCCCCAACCTCCTTGAAGCTCTTCGTGGTGCAGATCTTCACTGAGACTTGGCAGCTTCGAGCAAGGAGAGGAAGAAGGAGGGAAGCCGACGAAGGGAATGAAGGAACAAGGAAGGAACAGCGTGGAAGGAGACAGGTTGCATGCAGGGGGAATGCGCACCCTCACTCTCCCTGGCTCATCGAGTAAGGAAGGAGGACTCTGATCCTCAGCCACCACTGCCGTGAGCTTACAGAAACAGAGAGCAGAGAAGAAAGGAGAAGAAGAGAAGAAGAATGAGGAGTGGAGAAGAAGAAGAGAAGAGAGGACAGAAAGGAGAGAAGTCTGAAGGGGAAAACACGAATGATAGGGTGGCCCAGTAGCCCATATACGCATGCACGGAGAGAAGGGGAAAGTGGGGTGGAAAAGCGTGAAGCAGTACACCAATCACAATCAGCCGGCAATTAATGATTAATCACTCTTAATCAGTCATTATTTCTTAAGTTGAGTTAATTAAGTTAATTATAATTAATAAATAATTTTCCCACCTTGCAATTATTATTTCAATGATTTCCCAGTGGGACTCGTTAAAGTGATTCCCACTTCTCGCTAAAAGATCTGAAGTTTCAATAGAAAATAATGTGAGAGTCCCCCCCGAGGGTCACGTGGAGGACGTCACTTATTTGGAGAATAGACGTTTGGTTTTTGAGTCCCCAGGAGAGAGCTCCAGGAGAATAATGGTGATGGGGACTCCAAACCCCCATGACGATATTATCAGGAAACTCAGGGAAGAATTAGCTGAGTTGAGGTGTGATTGAAGATAGGATACGGAGAAGGTTGCTCTCCAGGAGGAAGAGACGCGTGAGGAGTCCAAGAGGGAGAAATATTAGCCTGTCCAATACTCAAAAATCCCCACGTACCAAGAGACAGAGCAGTCTCAAGATTCAGGTAACCAGACTAAGACCAGGAGAAAGGACCCAGTAGTGGGGACAGTGGGGACTTACAGGCTCAATGTCCCATCCTCTCGAAGATTGATGAGCGTACCCATTCCGAAGCACTTGTAGAGAATCCAACCCCTTTCTATAGGGAGGTATTCGGGGGAAGCTGACCCGAGTAAACATCTGGATGCCTACGCTTATGAGGCGATGTTCTTAGGAGCTAAGGAAGATGTCATATGCCGTATGTTCTCTTGCACATTGACTGGAGAGGCTTTAAGTTAGTTTAAAGGACTACCATCAGGATCGATTGACTCTTGGGAAGACTTGGCAATGGCTTTTGGAGAGCACTTCGTTATTTCAAGGGATATGCCCAAGACTTCACATACCCTCGCCTAGATAAGGAAGGGTGAGAGTGAAACTCTGAAGGATTTCCTAAAGATACTTTACAAAGAGGCGGTGATGGTCCCCCACCTTGCTGAGGCAATCTAGCTACACATTGTTGTTGAGGCTTTACAGCCTAATTCCGCTTTCACTTTATCCTTAGCCAAAAGCGCGCTGGCATCTTTTTAAGAGTTCTGAAAGAAAGCATCAAAATACATAGGTATAGAGATGCATCTTAAGGCTTCAGTGGCAAGGGCGAAGCTTTCTATTCTAGTATCACAGCCACTTACAGAAAAGGGGAGGGCTAGGCCGGAGAGACCATTTCAAAGGGATAGGTTCAGGGACCCACAGCCTAAGCAGCAGGAGAGATGCGTAGCTGCATTTAACAACTATGCACCATTGAAAACTCAACCAGCATAGATTTTAAGAGACATGGGTTGGCCAGCGTTTAGTGTGTACAGGATCAAAAGACCGGCCCCGGTGAAAACACCTAGAAATCTACATAAGTATTGTGATTTCCATGAGCAAATAGGACACTCTACATATGAGTGTAGGTCGTTGAAGGATGCTGTTGAGGTCTTTATCCACGAAGGGAAGTTAAAGCAATACCTCTTCAGGGAAAAGTTTGTGGATGAGCCAGAGCGGATGGAGAAGAGGAATCGTGAATGAGATGAAGATGGAGATGACAACCGGGGTCTAGTGAAAAAATTCACTGTAGTTGAGAAACAAAAGGACATGGCAACTACGGAAGCCACCCAGGAAGGCAGAGCACCCATGCAACAGCAACGTGGCCAGCGTGAGGTCATTGACATGATTGCTGGAGGTTTTGTAGGAGGTGGTGCGTCAATTTGGGCTAGAAAGAATCACCATAGAATGATCCTTTTTGTTCAGGGCAAGCCCTAGGATAATCACCCATTTTACGACGGTGTGCAGGCCCCGGTGATCTCTTTTTCTGATGAAGATTTTAGCCCTACTATTCTTAGAGAAGATGACGTGGTGGTTATCATTGCTGTCATAGCACATAAGGACATCAAGTGAATTCTCGTTGATCAAGGGAGTTTTTACGATGTTATTTTCTATAACTGTTTTAAGAAAATAAGCTTTAATAATTCTGACTTACAGCCTTATACGCAGGAACCGACGACATTTAATGGGGCCAAACAACCCACGAAAGGTTATTTGGACACTCTGGTGTCTTTTAAGGGTGAGCCCAGAGCAAGGACTGTTAAGTCCTAGGTACTAGTGATTAACATGGAGTCTCCCTATAATAGAATTATAGGCTGGCCCACACTGAATGTTATAATGGCTATAGTGTCTATACTGTATCTCCTCATCAAGTTCATTAATAAGGACAACAATGTTTCATCTGTCTAGGTGATCAAGAGATGACCCACTATTGCTATAACTTAAGCCTCAACATGGTAAAGTTGGAGGCGTTCAACAAGAAAAGAAAACTAAACGATAGAGGAACTACGACAAGATCTGTCAGTTTGATTGACCTCGATCCCCAGGTTAAACTCAAAATCAACCCCTTAAACCCATCCGAGCCAACACTAGATGGTGGTTCCAGGGAAGTTGTACTGGGAGATACCCTGGCAAAGGTTATATACATCAATGACAAATTAGAGGCTGTCATAGAGAAACGCCTACTCGTACTTCTCAAGGAGTTTAAAGACCTTTTTGCCTGGACTGCTGCTGATATACCAGGAATAGACCCTGATTTCTATTGCCACAGGCTATCTGTCTACCCAGAGACTAGGCCGGTGGCCCAGAAGAAGCGAAGGCTAGGCCCCGAGAAGCAGAAGGCAGCATATGAGCAAACCGAGGAGCTTTTGAAGGTCAATTTTATCAAGGAGATATGATATTTCTCTTGGCTCTCAAGTGTGGTGATGGTATAGTAGGCCAATGAAAATGGAGAATGTGTACACATTATGTGGATCTGAGTTGTTGCTGCTCGAAGGACCCCTATCCGTTGCCTTATATAGACAAGATGGTTGATGACTCATCAAGCTACCAATACTTGTCTTTCATGGATGCCTATTCAGGGTATAACCAAATTCCGATGTGGGGAGGAGACCAAGAGAAGATGATATTCATCAATGATAGGGGGTGTTTTACTATACCATCATGCCTTATGGTTAGAAAAATGTAGGTGCCACGTACCAGTGTATGATCAATAAAATGTTTGAAGGCATGCACACCAGGGTGGTGGAGGTGTACATTGACGATATCATTACCAAAACCTCGACAGGGGGTGATCATGTACGAGATTTGTGTGAAGTTTTCTCGTGCTTGAGGAAGTTCAACATGCGCTTGAACCCACTTAAGTACACTTTCCTAGTTCCTGCTAGGAGGCTTTCGGGTTTTATGTTGACTCAGCGTGGCATTGAGGCGAATCTGGACAAGTGCCAAGTGATTTGGGACTTGCAGAGCCTAAAAAATCTTAAAGAAGTCTAATCACTTAATGGAAAGGTGGAAACCCTGGCGTGTTTTATGCCCAAGATGGCTCACAGGTCTCCTCCCCTGTACAAAATCCTAAAGAAGCCCAAGAAATTCGAGTGGGGGCAAGAGCAAGAACAGGATTTTCAAGATCTCAAGGAGGTGTTGTCCAAACCTCCTACCGTGGTTAAGTCTAACCCCAACAATCTGTTTATTTTATACTTAGCCGTTTTGGGTGATGCTCTAGGAGTGGCCTTAGTGAAGGAGACGCCCAAAGGCCAGAGGCGGTATATTTTACTGGCAAGACCTTGAAAGGAGCTGAGGGCTGGTATCAAAAGATAAAGAAAGCTGCCCTGGCAGTCATTTAGGCCTCCCGACATCTTAGGCCATACTTAATGCATATCCTATTGTGGTGAAGATGGATCTCCCACTCTGTTTTGTATTAAGCAAGACAGATCTTGCAGGAAGAATGATTAAATGGTTAGTTGAGCTGTCAGAATTTGACATATCTTATGAGCCCTGCAGTGCTATAAAGGCTCAAGTGTTGGCAGATTTTATACTGGAGCAGATCTAGCTACCTTTGGTTTGTATTGGACAGTGTATGTTGATGGTTCATCCAATGGTAAAGGGAGTGAAGCCGGTATAGTGGTTGAAAATGATGATAGAGTGTATCTAGAAATTTCTCTGCATTTCAATTTTAAGACATCTAATAACCAAGCTGGGTATGAAGCTTGTCTAGCTGGTTTGAGAGCACTTTGGACATTGGAGCTTTTACGGTGACCCTCTACAGCGATTCACAGTTGGTGATTTCGTAGATATGTCGAGAATATTAGGCTAGGGAGCCCCAGCTCCAGTCGTACCTAAATTGTGTCAATGAGTTGAAAGACCGTTTCATGCCGGTGGAGTTCAAGCATGTTTCGAGAGAAAAGAATACCAGAGCCGACATTCTCTCGAGGCTGGCTAATACAAAGCAGGAAGGGAGTACTACCACGGTGGTCTAGAACACCTTGAGACCTCCTAGCATCCTTTTAGCCCAACGCACTTGGCCATTACTGTCCGTGCCTAAAACGAAGACTCATGGGTAGCCATTTCATCCGGTATATGGTTAATAGGCAACTACCCACTAACGAGGCTGAGAGGAAGAGGGTACGAAGGGAGTTGCCATACTTCATAGTGGTTGATGGAATTTTGTTCAAAAGAGGCCTTTCAGTACCATACCTCCGTTGTTTAAATGAGAATGAGGTTCAAGAGGTAATAGAAGAAGTTCATGAATGACAGTGTGGGCACCATTTGGGGGATGAAGCTTGATGAGGAAGATTTTGAGAGCTGGATATTGGTGTCCCATAATGAAAAAGGACTCAGCGGAATATGTGAAAAAGTGCGATCCTTTCTAGAAGTTTTCAAACCTCCATCATACTACGGCTGAAGAATTATCCACCTCCGTCATGCCTTGGCCCTTCTGCCAATGAGGATTAGATATCTTGGGTCCATTCCCAATAACACCCGGAGGCATCAAATACCTTATAGTGGTGTAGATTACTTTACAAAAAAGATAGAGGCGGAGCGAGAGGTGCACGTCACATCGGCCCAGACCAGACGTTTTGTTTATGAAAAGGTTATAGCAAGGTTTGAGGTACTAGCACGAATCATAACTGACAACGACACTCAATTCATTGACAGGAAGTTCACAGAACTGCTAGAGGGGTTGGGCATTGTTCAAGTCTTTTCTTCTGTCGAGCATCCCCAGACTAATAGTCAAGTCAAGGTAATGAACAGAGAAGTATTGAAAGGCCTCAAGAAGCATTTGGGAGATGCTAAGCATGACTAGACTAATCAACTATACCACGTTCTGTGGGCATACCGTACAACCCCTAACTCCACCACGAATGAGTCCCCGCACCGTCTCATGTATGGTGTTGTGGCTATGATACCGGTGGAGCTTCAAACATCTTCAGCAAGGGTACAACATTCCTCTGAGCAGGATAATGATTCTCGATTAACTTTGGAACTTGATGTAATACAAGAGCTCAGAGAAGAAGCTCATGTATAAGATTAGGAAATGAAAGCAAGAGCTTAACCGTAGCAAGAGCACGGAAAATTGAGCATTTCTTATCACAGCCTTTTTTCGTAGCAGAAGTATTTACGGGTTCGCCGGGGAAATATGTTAGTCTAACAGAAACAATTAAAGGGTTTAAGTTAATACTTTCTGGAGAATTAGATGGTCTCCCTGAACAAGCCTTTTATTTGGTAGGTAATATTGATGAAGCTACTGTGAAGGCTACCAACTTAGAAATAGAGAGCAATTTGAAGAAATGAGTTTTAAGCTTTGTGTACTGACCCCCAATCGAATTGTTTGGGATTCAGAAGTGGAGGAAATTATTTTATCTACTAATAGTGGACAAATTAGAATATTACCAAATCATGCGCCTATTGCCACAGCTGTAGATATAGGTATTTTGAGAATACGCCTTAACAACCAATGGTTAACAATGGCTCTGATGGGCGGTTTTGCTAGAATAGGCAATAATGAAATTATTGTTTTAGTTAATAATGCGGAGAAGAGTAGTGACATCGATTTACAAGAAGCACAGCAAACTCTTGAAATAGCAAAAGTGAATTTGAATAAAGCTCAGGGGAAAAGACAAACAATTGAGGCAAATCTAGCTCTCAGACGAGCTAGGACACGAGTAGAGGCGATCAATATGATTATCGGGCAGTCGGGTAGGGAGGATCTTATGTTGATACAGGCAACCGGCCGACAATGCCCCGCATAAGGTGTTGGGCAACTTAGGGTTTACTTCAATATCTCGATCAGTTCTATACCAGGACTGACAATACACACCATTGAGATCACCCAGGATTTGAACCTGAGTACTTCCCTGATGAGAGTAGATTCCATAAGTTCTCCCCCCCCAAAAAAAAGTATATTTCAGTATATATAAGGCACCAAATCGAACTTATTCTCAAGAGACCTCTTTAGAAAGGCTTTTGACAGGCTGCTAAAATAAATGCCTTTCTCGATGATTATGGAGTTGGAGATTCCTGTTCGTTCAATCGTTACCTCGTTTCATAGCCTATTTTCCCGCTTTCATTGGTTTTCCTCTGCGCAGAAAGCTGTTGGTCTTGCTGTGGCTAGCTTGTTTGGTGTATATGGCTAGTAAGTTTCTTATCTCGCCCACTGGTTTGTAACGACAGCGAAAGGTTAAGCTTTTTTATGGGGCATTGGGATTGCCCTTTCGCAAAAAGATCACTTTGAAAGAGCAGATGTTGTGCTCTGATATTACGTCCCATGCGAATCTATTAGATGAGAGCGAAAACCAAAAAGAATAGCATTCAATATCAATAAATTTAAAGTTGGAAATCTATATCAATATAACTACAATATGGAGGTCCTTTTTTTTGGCAGCCACTATTCCTCCCCACTAAAAAGAGCGATTGATAATCTCGAAAACCTAAAAAAAAATGCAGAAGTGAGCGTACCCCAAAGCTATCCTCTCTTCCCCTTTTTTAGCCAACCCTATTTTTTTTTCACCTTGAATTGGTCAAAGCCAAAAATATGATAAATAGAAGGAAGAGAGATCAGAAAGATAGGCTCTTTGTTATAATAAGTGTGTCCTGTACAGAGCTTTTGGAGTTAGAGATCTGGTGCTGCGGAAGGCTAGCATAGGGAACAAGTTTGTTCATCAAGGAAAACTAGCGCCTACTTGGGAGGGCCCCTGTCACACATCTGAAGTCATAAAGAAGGGGTCATATCGCCTCAAGAATTTGGATGACACATCGATTTGTAACAAATGGAATGTATAGAACCTTTAGGTTTATTACAGTTAGTTGGTAAGCCGACATGTACTCTTTTTCCTAGCTTGAGCTTTTTCCCATTGGGTTTTTCTCAAGAAGGTTTTAACGAGGCATGTCCTAACTTAGCATCCTTTGTACAAATACTTTTAATGGGAATATATTACTTAATGTTATGTCTCTCCCTATTCTCTCTCACTTGGTCTCAATTACCCATTCTGTAATTGACGACTTGGCCTTACGAACAGTGTGGAAAATAGCCTTCTAGACGGCATAGTCTCAATTACCCATTCTGTAATTCACGATATAACTCCGCGAGAGGCACCCCAATTACCAATTTTGTATTTGGCTACTTGGCTCCAACGAGTGGCATTGGTGGTTCTTTATCAGGACCATATCGGACCCTAATGAGCGGTGCAAGTAGACTCTTGGTCTTAGTTACCTCTTTTATGAGTAACGACTTAGCCCTCTGAACGACATAGTCTCAATTACCCATTCTGTAATTGACGACATAATTCCACGAGAGGCACCCTAATTACCTATTTTGTAATTGGTTACCGGACCTTATTGAGTGGTGCAAGTAGAATCTTTGTCTTATTTACCTATTTGGTAACTAATGACTTGGCCTTACGAATGACATTGTCTCAATTAATCATCCTGTAGATGACTTCTTGGAAAAATGGCCCAGTAAAAAGGCTTAACACCGGATAACCAATTCACTTATTCTGTGAACTGGTCTTGTATAACGCACATAAACAACTAAGCCTAAGTTAAAGGGAGGCTTAAAATGAAGAGTGGGGGAAATCAAAATCCTCACGAAACAAGATACAAGGTAAAGATTTCACATGTGTTAAATATGCGATACAAAAGTAAGAACAAATGCACAGAGGCATATTCTAGCCAAAGAAATACACATATTCAAGCAACATGTCTAGTCAGAAGCCAGAGCTGATCCTGGAACACAGCGAATGCAATAAAATTAAAAATACGGTTAAGAAGGAGGAGCTTCTTCATTGCCTCCCTTCTGAGCTTCTTCATTGTGGGTCACCATGGCTTTTCCAACAGCATCGATTTTAGTAGGATCTGGTCTCGCATTGTCCTCGCCTTCTTCTTTCTCAGCTTCCTTCTCTTGTTCTTCAGGTTCAGGTGAGACGGCATGAGGCACAAGACTTTGCCCTTCTAGGAGAGGGGCCAGCTCATACAAGGCATCTGTCGGCTCCTCATACCGACCATCAATCACTGAAAATAACCTACCATCGTGGAACTCATAAAGAGAATGAATCCTTTTAAGGTTAAGCTCCACTCTGGGGTTGCAATAGGATATTTAACACACAGGTCCGCTGAACGAATCATGCATCACAGCAGTGCAAATTCCCAAGGCTTTCTTGTACTTGGCCTTCAAACCAACTAGATTATCTTTCAACTTTTAATTTTGTTCCAAGAGAGGACTAGCAACAATATTTCCTTTCTTCAGCTCCTCAATCTTCTTGGTTTGCTTTTTCTCTCATATATCCCACTATTCAGCTTGTTCTACATGGCTAGCCTCAGAAGCTTTCATATCCTCAGCCAGCTTGATAGCTTTTTCCTTCTCCAACTTGAGCTCCTCTTTCAGCTGGGAGTTCTCCTTAACTTCATCCTCAAGATATGAGATCTTGTTCCCTAGCTTCCCCACTAGCTTCCCCACGGTCAAGTTCTAAGAGCCGCTCATTCTCGACATCTTGTGCCATCTTCAAGCGTTCCTCTAGTTACTTAATAGTAGCCTTGTATTTGAAAGAGGCAACTCTTAACCTCTCAACTTCAGTAAAAAGGTTGTCAGCTTCCGTTATGCTATCAGTCGCTGTGCTTTGGGAATTTACAAGGTCAAAGAGTTTGGACAATTACCTCCTGGCAGCCTTACAAGCTTTTTTGATGCCAGAAGCTTCGAGCATTGATGCATAAATCCTGAGTCATTAACTTGATGCATAACTCTCAGAGGATTTATATTCTTTTGGCAAGCGCACCAATCGTTAAATTTGTAATATATTTGATCGTCCCATAGGGATTGAGGTAATTACCGCAATCTTGGACTAGCACAAGCTGAACCAGAATAACACAGTGAAGAATTCATTCTATTTTTGTTGTTTTATACTTTCTATGTTTTTATATTTTCAGAAACAATAAAAGAAATGAAATGTGATTAATGGAAGATAGGTTAGGATTACTTCAACGTACAACTTCATCAAGGAACATGCAATCGAGGTTCAATTAAGCTTCAAATGCAAGAGGACAACTCACAGATGGTTAATCCCTAATCCCTTAGGTAATTAACACTAACTCCTAAGCATTAAACCTTAATCCCTTAGGTGTTCAGTGACAGAGAAATCTAATGCGAAATTGGGGTTTGAACCCTAACTATTCACCTACTTACTAGGCCTGAATTAGTTAGGATGCCAGAAGTTACCTAAGCCTCAACCATGATTCCTCACTAGTGAGATTCTTCATTTGGATCTGAATTTGTCAATTCAGCAGAGTAGATCCACTTCTCAGCTTGTTCTCCTCTTACTTCAGAAGATAATTTCCTCAATACAGCTTCAAGATTCCATCGGAAGCTTCAGCAATCCCAACCCTAGGGGTTTAGAAACCCATAGGAAGGGATTTGGATGAGGGAATATGGAGAGACATAGACGGGAGAATTTAGAGAGAGAAAAAAATTAGAGAGAGATTAGAAATGAGAAAATGAATCGTGTTATTGCTTCTATGTGTGTCTCCTCTCTCTTTGTTTACAGAGTATGTACAAGTATATATAAACAACTAACTAACTAACTAATTACATGATTTTAGGGAAATAATTAATTACAAGACATTACTTAAATTACTAAGGTACAGCAGTAACTGACAACTTAAAGGATAATTAATGGGATCACCGCAGCACTTCACTTGGAGAGAAGAATAACTAACTGCGCAACTAAAACCACGCTTAAGCGTGAATGATTAGCGCTTAAGCGCATGCTTTAGTTTATGCCTTCTGTTGAATATTCGCTTGAGCGTGAATGGTTTTTTTTTGGACTTCACGCTTGAGCGTGAATGGTCACGCTTAAGCGTGATCGAGATTTCCTTTTACGTGAATTGCATGGATCTCACGCTTGAGTGTGAAGTTTTCAAGCTTGAGCATGAAGAATATTTTACTGTACCTGCACATGCAAACAAATAAATGCCTAGCGTATGTACGCTGGCTGTCCAGCGTATGTATAATGGGTTAGTGAAATTGCAATTAAACATAATTCCTTATATACTTTATCTTTTTAATCATTTTCTTGCATAATTCAAACACTTTTGAAATAAATAAATAAAACCAAAATTAATGATAATTTATTAAATAATAATGCTAAACTAAACAATATTTAATGGATTAAGTTAAATAAAAGGTGAAATAATTAAGTCTTTTCAAGACTTATCACATCCCCAAACTTAAAGCTTGCTTGTCCTCAAGCAAAGACTCAGATTAATTAAATTAATTGTGTTTATTCAAGTCAAATAGCCTTTCCTTAACTTAATTCATACCATAATTATGGAATACCATTCATGCTTTCTTTTCGTAAATTCTGAAAATATAATAACTCACACTTCCTTTGGGAACAAGCTGGTGATGCTTTCTCACTGGATTAGTGTTTCACTCTTCTCTCAATGTATAGGTTCAGTAATATGCACTCATCACCTGCATAATTGTTAGATCAATATAGGCTTACAACAGTTCTAAACATCATGACATATGCTAGCACAATTGGATCAGTAAGGGCTTTTTAAGCTTGTAATGGGGTTAGGCTACAGGCTCTATTTTTGTTTTTCTAGTTAATGTTGGGTTAAAAGATGTACCCACTGATGCCTTGCCTCAATCTTAACTTAAATGCCTTTACTAACTAGCTCTTTTTACTTTCATTATTTTTCAGATGAAGGGGTGCTTTGTACTTCCTTCTCTTTCAGTCCTTTGGACTCTTTCTTTCTTTTTTTCTTCTCTTTCATTTTTTTCAATACCATTTTTTTTGTGGTGCTTTGCACCTTTGCTTTGTTGATTTTTTCACTTTTCTTTTACTTTTGCTGTTCTTCCTTTCATTTTCAAACTACTCATCTATAATTAAGGTCAAAGTGTGTCTTTTGCTTTGCTGTTAGGCACACTCTTCATCCCCAACTTAGAACTTACTAGTCCCTAGCAATAAGATAAGACTCAGCAGTTCATCAGTGGAACATCCAGGGATAATTCTCTTGGTTTTTCTCAGATAAATTGGCTTGTAAAGTTAGGTATACAAGTAGAATGAAAGGGTCTCAGGCTCAAACATAATTATTGGGTCAAATGATAATTAATAATAATTAGGATGGCTAAATTTGGCCCTGGCTAATTTCCAAAGAATTCCTTCATCATTTCCAACTGGCAAACATATAATTATTTAGCAAGCACTGGAGCAAATTGTCTCACTAAATAAGAATGCAGCCACACTCAGAAACTAATTAATAAAGGCTCAAAAGCTAATAATATAACAGGTAATCAGCTAGTCATGTTCCCAAACTTAATGCGAGATCATAAATTCAGATTGCTAACTAGCATAGTGAATATACAAATAATACAGGATTAAAAATAGTTATGGACAGGGATCATGAATCAAGAAATGCAAATCAATTAATTTATCCAATTGATGCCTGAGAATCAGCAAAATTTAAATTATTGAGATGGATTCTAAATTAAAAATAGTTAACACATTTCATCAGTTAAGGAGATGAGAAGATAGATTACTTCCCTTTTTACCTATATGGCAGCGATTGGTGAGTGATGGATGCAGGAATAATACAATTCAGATGAGAAATAACAACAAACAACTTAAAGAGGGAAATATAAGTTCATTACAACTGAAAAGGAAATACATTGTTTAGGAAAGGAAAACATTAAAAGAAAGTTATTACAACCCAGAATTAACTTAACAGAACTATAAACAAAGTAAAAGATCAGTTATCCTCTTCTTCATTTTCTTCATCCATAGGCTCATCCTTGTCCTGCTCAGGATAGGGTGGGAATTTAGTTGCTAAAGGTGTGTCATCAGGGGGAATGGTGAATCCAATGGAAGCCAACCATAGGTCTCTGTCAGGTGGAACTCCCATTTCTTCAGTGTGATCTACATTCATTGCAGTGACAATCTTCCTCAACATGAGATCATGGTTCATGACCAGATCATAGGTTCCTAGCTGCATCTTCTTAATAACCTAAAGTTCCTGCATTACCATGGAAATATCAGAAGAAGTACCTGCTCCTGTTGGGGGTGGCGGTGCAAAAGATGTTGGTTTAGGTTGTCTGGGACGCTTTGACTCTTGAGGCATAATATGGTCAATATGGTATATCACCCAACGCTTGTCCATAATCCTCTCAGGCTTTACCTTTGTTAATTCTTCATAATTCAACCTAACCTGATTCTTTTTGGCCAACGAAGTGATAACAGAGCAATATGGCAATTGGAGATTTTTTTTCAAGGTTTTCCATCATCTCCTCCAGTATTAACTCACCCAGATTAACATACAGGCCTCTCATTAAACAGTAAATCAACACCAACCTCTTAATGGCAATCTCAGTAGCATGAGCCACAGGTTGTAGGGATGAAAGGACATAGTGACACCATAAGAGGGGGAGATGATTCAAACAATTCTTCCTGACACTTTTTGGTGCACCATTTTCTTTTGTTATAAATGCAGCTCCTTGTTCACAGCACTCCTCTAAAATTTCTTTCCTAAGATTTTCATTTTCAGCCCTATGAAAGATATCTACTTTCCAAGTGTAGTGATATCCTTCCTTATCCAATATAGGTACTTTTAACAGCTTATTTAAAATGTGACCAGATAGAGGAATGGTGACTCCTCTCAAGAAGGAAGAAAAAGGAAACTTATCCTACATAGAATTTCCCTTTAGATTGGCATAAAATTCCCTAGTAAGTTCTTGATAGCCATTCCCCAAATTCTCATTAAAGAACTGCCATCCCCTTTCAAACATAGCTACTTTTATATCAAAATCAGAACAATTATCTTCCTCTAGGACTAGAGTCCTTTCCCTTATTACTCCTCTATTTTTAAATTTTTTCTCATATGTTTGGGCAGCCTTGGAATCTCTAAACCTATGCCCATCAAAACCCTCAACTGTCTGAGACTTCTTTTCTTCTTCAAGGCTTTTACTTCTTTCAGTTGATGGAGAATCAGGGATACTGATAGTAGCCACCCCCTTTCCTTTCTCCTTTGGGGTTTTCTTCATACTTTCCTTTTCAATAATTCTTTCTGATTTTCCAAAAAGTCTTTGTGATCTTCTAGACATTGTGAATGTCCAGGATGGTATTTATAAACCCTAAATAAGTACAAATGCACAAACAACACAATCACAGGAAATTGAAATAGTAAGATGAACAAATATGATGGATGCAAGAAATTTGAAATTGAAACTCTGAAATAAAAGAAGTCTAACTATAAACTGAAATCAAGAAATGAAAAGATGGTACCTTTCAAAGGAATCCAGAGATTGTGCATTTTTTCTTCAAAACCCAAGTTTTCAATGTACAGAGTTAGGGTTTCTACGTTGAAAGGGTTTTATACTACTGAACCCTTTACAAGAGGTACGCGTAGTTACGCTGAAATGTTGGCGTATAAACGCCCAAATTAAAACACACAGGTAGCATCAGGTATGAATTATGCTCAAGCAAACCATTATTCGCTTAAGTGAATGATATGCAAGGGAATAACAAGCTCAAGCGTGAAAATGTTACGCTCAAGCGCCAAACTAACAGGGGCCATGTTGCTTCACAGTGACGACAACACTTAAGCATGATTGATATCCGCTTAAGCGACAAGTTGAAACAGAAAGCTTCCAGTCTAATCACACCCAAGCACGCTCAGGCGAGACTATTGGACGCTCAAGCGTGCAAATCAGTGGCTTGCAAGAGAGATCACGCTCAAGCGTGAGTAATGTAAGCTTAAGCATGCAATGCATAACATGTAACAGTTTGGTGCAGGCTCAATCTCGCTTAAGCTTGCTATTGTTTCGCTTAAGCGTAATGCACAACAGGGCCATGCACATCACGATCACGCTTAAGTGTAATGCTCCTAGCTCAAGTGTGAAAGTTTGCTATGTATCACGCTTCAAGCGTGAATGACCAAGCACAAGCGCAAGAATCAGAATGAAGGGTCATGCTCAAGTGTGGACCCGAGCTCGCTCAAGCGTGAGGCTCTCACAAAGTCACGCTCAGGCGTGAGAAAGTTACGCCCAAGCGAACAGGCAAACATACAGGAGGAAAAATCACGCTTCAAGCATAATTAAGTCATGCTCAAGTGCCTCAGTATTTCGCTCAAGCGTAATCAAGTTCGCTCAAGCGCCAAGGGTACCTGATTCTAATTCTAGCTAATGGATTTACATGTAAGTACACTGGGAATTGAGCGCATGAACTCTCATACCTTATTCAAAACATTTAGAAGTTTATTTGCACCTTGATCAAAAAATTTTAGTTTTCTTTAACTATTTTGAAACACCAAACACAAACTACAACAATAAAAAATGTAGGGTTGCCTCCCTCAAGCGCTTCTTTAAGGTCACTAGCTTGACCTGTTGACATCTAAGAAGATGACTGTAATAACATGGAGGTTTTCTGCCTATCAAACTCTCCTCCAAAGTAGAGTTTGAGTCTCTGGTCATTCACTTTAAAAGTTCTATCAGTGGCTGGTTCTTTTAACTCAATTGCACTATGAGGGAAAACCTCATTCACAATAAAAGGTCCAGACCACTTGGATCTGAGTTTTCCTGGAAAGAGTCTCAGCCTAGAATTAAACAACAACACCTTATCATCTTTTTGAAACTCTTTTCTATTTATCCACTTATCATGCCACCTCTTAGTTTTCTCTTTATAGATTGAGGCACTCTTATAAGTATTGAGTCTGAACTCCTCAAGTTCATGGAGTTTTAGAACTCTTTCCTCTTGAGATTGGTCAAAATCTATGTTTAACAGCTTTGTGGCCCACCATGCCTTATGTTCTAACTCCACAGGGAGAGGCAAGCCTTACCATATACCAGCTGATAAGGTGACATGCCAATTGGAGTTTTAAATGTTGTCCTATAGGCCCACAATGCATCATCTAATTTCACAGACCAATCCTTCCTAGATTTCCCTACCACTTTCTCTAATATCCTCTTAATTTCTCTATTAGAAAGCTCAACCTGTCCACAAGTTTGTGGATGGTATGGAGTGGACACCTTATGCAGTACCTCATAATGTCTCAGGGCTTTTTCCATAATTCTATTGCATAAATGTAACCCTCCATCATTAATGAGGACACTAGGGACTCTAAATCTAGAGAAAATGTTATTCTTTGTAAACCTAAGCACCACATGTGCATCACTGGTTCTGGTAGGGATTGCCTCCACCCACTTGGAGACATAATCCACAGCAACAAGGATATACTCATTGGAGAATGACTTTGGGAAAGGTCCCATGAAGTCAATGCCCCAAACATCAAATAACTCCACAACTAAAATATTTGTCAAAGGCATGCCAGCTTTAGCAGAGAGGCCTCCACTTCTTTGACACTTATCACACCTTTGCACATATACTTTAGCATCCTGAAAAATTATTGGCCAATAAAAGCCATATTGTAACACTTTTCCTGCTGTTCTGGAGGCACCATGGTGTCCTCCATAATAGGAGTCATGGTAGTGCCATAAGAGTCTTTCCTGCTCTGATTCAGGCACACATCTCCTGATAATTCCATCTACTCCTATCTTATAAAGAAATAGATCATCCCATAGAAAAGTTTTACTGTTATGAAAGAATTTTTTCTTCATTTGGGATATCCACCCTTCTGGTACCATAGAGGCACTTTTAAAGTTAGCCATATCGGCATACCATGGCCCTGTGATAATTTCCATCAACCTCTCATATGGGAATTCCTCTTTAATCAAGATAGAATTAGATTCACCCTCCAGACGGGAGAGTTGATCAGCAACTGAATTCTCTACTCCCTTTTTATCTCTTATTTCCAAATCAAACTCTTGGAGTAAAAGAACCCACCTGATCAATCTTGGCTTTGATTCTTTTTAAGCTAGCAAGTACTTGATTGCTGAATGATATGTATACACAATGACCTTAGCACCAATCAAGTAAGCTCTGAATTTATCAAATGCATACACCACAACAAGCATTTCTTTTTCAGTAGTGGTGTAATTTATTTGATTCTCATTCAGCACTTTACTAGCATAATAGATCACATGTGTTAATTTTTCTTTCTTTTGTCCTAGCACAGCTCCTATAGCAAAGTCACTTGCATCACACATTAGTTCAAATGGTAAAGACCAATCAGGTGCTAAAAGGATTGGAGCTGTTACTAATCTTTGTTTCAGATTTTCAAAAGCCTTGACACGATTTTCATTAAAAATAAAAGCATGATCTTTCACAAGTAAATCAGTCAAAGGCTTAGCTATTTTTGAAAAATCTTTTATAAATCTCCTATAGAAGCTAGCACATCCTAAGAAACTCCTCACTCCTTTCATATTGATTGGAGGAGGAAGTTTTTCAATGATATCAATCTTGGCTCTATCTACTTGAATGCCCTCAGGAGAGATTTTGTGGCCAAGGACTATCCCTCCTCTAACCATAAAATGACACTTTTCCTCGTTAAGGAAACGTTAGTCTCCTGACATCTCACCAGCACCTTAGATAGGTTGCTAAGGCATATATCAAAACTATTTCCAAACACAGAGAAGTCATCCATATACACCTCAATGAACTTCTCTACCATGTCCCCAAAAATTGCCAGCATACACCTTTGAAAGGTTGCTGGTGCATTACATAAACCAAATGGTATGCGCCTATATGCAAAGATTCCATAGGGACAGGTGAAGGCTGTCTTCTCTTGATCTTTTGGATCAACCACAATTTGGTTATAACCAGAATATCCATCAAGGAAGCAATAATACTCATGACCTGACAGCCTCTCAAGGAAAGTGGTCTTTTCTAGTGGAGTCATTAAGCCTTCTATAATCTATGCACATTCTCCAACCTGTAGTTGGTCTAGTGGTAATGACTTCACCTTTTTCATTTTTAACAGTGGTCATCCCTCCTTTCTTAGGCACCACTTGGACTGGACTGATCCAAGTGCTATCCGAGATAGGATAGATAATCCCTGCATCAAAAAGTTTAACCACCTCTTTCCTTACAACTTTTTTCATTATGGGGTTTAATCTTCTTTATGGCTGAACAACAGGGGAATAGTCATCCTCTATCAAAATTTTATGCATACAAAATGATGGACTAATTTCCTTTAAATCAGAAATGTTCCAACCAATAGCATATTCATATTTTCTTAAAACCCCTATCAATTTTTCTACATCCTCATCTTTTAATTCAGCATTAATGATTACAGGATGTGATTCATTATCTCCTAAGAAAACATATTTCAAATGAGAAGACAAAGGTTTTAAATCAAGTTTTTCTTCAAACACTTCCTTACCTTTCTCAAGTTCAGTATTATTCAAATTTCCTTTCTTTTCATTTTCTAATTCACTTACTTCACATGCTTCTGGTAGGTTCGGAAACTCATTATGTGAGTCATTTAACTCCTCAGTCTCAGAGTCAAAATCATCCTCCAAAAAGGCTTGTAAGACCTCTTCTTTAGTTCTCAACAGCATAAGAGTCTTATAACTTTTAATTTCTTCAATCATAAAACAATCCATCTTCTCAGCTGGATGTTTCATAGCATTGAAAACATTAAAAGTTACCTGCTCCTCTTGAACTCTCAGCATGAGTTCTCCCTTCTTTACATCAATTAAAGCTCTACCTGTAGCTAAGAAGGGTCTTCCTAAAATCAAAGGAATTTCTCTATCAGCTTCCATATCCAAAACTACAAAATCTGCTAGAAAGATAAACTTATCTACCTTAACTAATAGATCTTCCAACATCCCATGAGGATATTTGATAGACCTATCAGCCAACTGCAAAGATATGCGAGTTGGTTACAAGTCATTAATTCCTAATTTCCTCATTAAGGACAAAGGCATGAGGTTAATGATAGCCCCTAGATCACATAAAGCACTTCCTACATGAACATCCCCTATTGCACAAGGTATTGTAAAAGATCCAGGATCTTCCAGCTTTTGAGGGAGTTTCTTTTGAATAATTGCACTACACTCTTGAGTGAGAGCAATCATCTCATCTCCCTTAAGCTTTCTCTTCTTAGACAGAAGTTTTTTCAAAAATTTAGCATATAAAGGCATCTCTTGCAATGCCTCAGCAAAGGGAATATTTATGTGAAGCTTTTTAAACACGTCCAAGAACTTAGCAAACTTTTGCTCCTCTATTTGTTTCTTAAATCTATGTGGAAATGAAGCATTCTTTAATTTTTTAGGAGTTAGCTTGACAGCTTCCTCCAAGATCAAATCAATCTTTTTCTTTTTCTTCTGATGAACTTGATTTTCTTTTTCTTTTTCTAATTCCTTTTTGTTTTCAGTTTTATCAATATCTTGCTTACTTTCCTGCTCTATTTCTTTGGTTGTTTCTTTTTCTAAACTCATTTCATGACTTTGAGGTGGGAGAAGAGTTTTCCCACTCCTAGTAGCTATCGCTTTGCAATGTTCCCTAGGATTTACCTTAGTATCTCCAGGAAAATTGCCTGATTGTCTCTCAGCTAATTGTTTTGACAGTTGTCCAACTTGATTTTCTAAATTTCGAATGAACGCTTCTTGATTTTTAAAGCTGGCCTGAGTGGCCTGAATGAATTGAGATAGAACATTCTCAAGTTCAGACTTTTCCTTAGAGGAGGAGGAGAAGGTTGTTATGATCTAGTTGTGGTTTGATTTTGTGGCATGTTTTGATTCAAATATGGCCCTTTCTGCCATGAAAAATTCGGGTGATTTCTATAGTTAGGATTAAAGGAATTAGAGGAATAATTCCTTTGAAATCATTGCTGCCCCATGTAATTCACTTGCTCAACAGGCACATTTGGATCACACACGCCATTTTCATGATCTCCACCACAAAAATCATAACTCATCATACAAACTTGACTAGGCTTTTGAAGTTCTAAAATCTGTACACTTAATTTCTCCAAAGCCTGAGTCATCAACTTACTTTGAGCCAAATAAGCATCCCGCACTTTTAGTTCTAATATCCCTTTCTTAGGGATTTGGCTCCTTTCACTAACCAAACATTCATTAGAAGCCATGACATCAATAAGCTCTATGGCCTCTTCTACTGTTTTAATGGTCAATGAACCTCCAGCTAAGGCATCAATCAAGACCCTAGTTGCTGGTCTTACACCATTATAGAATATGGTAACTTGCTGTACATCAGGAATCTTATGTTGAGGACATTTCCTTAAACACTCTTTATACCTTTCCCATGCTTCCATTAGAGATTCACCATCTCTCTGCTGGAAACAAGTGATTTCAGTGTGCAATTTGGCATACCTAGAAGGAGGGAAATATTTAATCAGAAATTTTCTTTGTAAATCCTCCCAAGTAGAGATACTACCTCTTGGTTGGCTTTGCAACCAAGCCTTAGCCCTGTCCCTTAAAGAAAAAGAAAATAATCTCAGTGCCTCTTCAAGGACTCTATTCATTTTTACAGTATCACAGATTTGGAGGAAGGTTGCTAGATGCAAATTTGGATCCTCAACCTCACTTCCTCCGAATTGATCATTTCTAACCAACTACAGCAAAGCCGGTTTGAGTTCAAAGTTATTAACTACAATTGGAGGCCTAAGGATGCTAGATTGTGATCCTTCTTCAATAGGCCTAGAGTAGTCACCTTGTGTAACTCTCCTCTATTCCATTTCTTGCTCTTCTTTTTGCTTTTTCTCCTTTCTAAACTTACGCTCTAACAAATCAATATCAGGATCAAAGAAGAAAGGCTCTCCTCTGTTCCTTGACTGCATACACCAACTATTAAACACAAATAATTCAAAGCTACTGCTACACACAAACTACTACTATAATAAAAACGAGAATTAAACTACTTACTAAATGTAAAAACAAAATTAAACGGTTCAGTCTAGTATCGGTCCAAGGATAGTTGATATTACTCGACAATCCCCGGCAACGGTGCCATTAACTTGATGCATAAATCCTGAGTCATTAACTTGATACATAACTCTTACAGGATTTATATTCTTTTGGCAAGCGCACGAATCATTAAATTTGTAATATATTTGATCGTCCCATAGGGATTGAGGTAATTACCACAATCTTGGACTAGCACAATCTGAACCAGAATAACACAGTGAAGAATTCATTCTATTTTTGTTGTTTTATACTTTCTATGTTTTTATATTTTCAGAAACAATAAAAGAGATGAAATGTGATTAATGGAAGATAGTTAGGATTACTTCAGCATACAACTTCATCAAGGAACATGCAATCGAGGTTCAATTAAGCTTCAGATGCAAGAGGACAACTCACAGATGGTTAATCCCTAATCCCTTAGGTAATTAACACTAACTCCTAAGCATTAAACCCTAATCCCCTAGGTGTTCAGTGACAGAGAAATCTAATGCGAAATTGGGGGTTGAACCCTAACTATTCACCTACTTACTAGGCCTAAATTAGTTAGGAAGCCAGAAGTTACCTAAGCCTTAACCATGATTCCTTACTGGTGAGATTCTTTATTTGGATCTGAATTTGTCAATTCAGCAGAGTAGATCCACTTCTCAGCTTGTTCTCCTCTTACTTCAGAAGATAATTTCCTCAATGCAGCTTCAAGATTCCATCGGAAGCTTTAGTAATCCTAACCCTAAGGGTTTAGAAACCCATGGGAAAGGATTCGGACGAGGGAATATGGAGAGACATGGACGAGAGAATTTAGAGAGAGAAAAAATTAGAGAGAGAGATTAGAAATGGGAAAATGAATCGTGTTATTGCTTCTGTGTGTGTCTCCTCTCTCTTTGTTTACAGAGTATGTATAAGTATATATAGACAACTAACTAACTAACTAACTTAATTAATTATAAAGGAAACTTAATTAATAATTAAACTAATTAAACTAATTACATGATTTCAGGGAAATAATTAATTACAAGACATTACTTAAATTACTAAGGTACAACAGTAACTAACAACTTAAAGGATAATTAATGGGATCACCGCAGCACTTCACTTGGAGAGAAGAATAACTAATTGCGCAACTAACACCACACTTAAGAGTGAATGATTAGCGCTTAAGCGCGTGCTTTAATTTATTCCTTCTGTTGAATATTCGCTTGAGTGTGAATGGTTTTTTTTTGGACTTCACGCTTGAGCGTGAATGGTCACGCTTGAGCGTGATCAAGATTTCCTTTTACGTGAATTGCATGGATCTCATGCTTGAGCGTGAAGTTTTCAAGCTTGAGCATGAAGAATATTTTACTGCACCTGCACATGCAAACAAATAAATGCCTAGCGTATGTATGCTGGCTGTCCAGCGTATGTACGTTGGGTTAGTGAAATTGCAATTAAACATAATTCCTTATATACTTTATCTTTTTTAATCATTTTCTTGCATAATTCAAACACTTTTGAAATAAATAAATAAAACCAGAATTAATGATAATTTATTAAATAATAATACCAAACTAAACAATATTTAATAGATTAAGTTAAATAAAAGGTGAAATAATTAAGTCTTTTCAAGACTTATCAAGCATAGGGCTGAGTTTATAGGTGGGTTTGGCAAACTTTGGGGGGACAGGGCTCTCATAAAGCAAATAGGGGGCAAGGTACGACGATGTTGGAGAATTGCAAATTTCCGCTGATTGGGAATTCCCAGCTGCCTTTGTCGACTCGGTCTCTGTCTTAGAATCTGAGATTTTCTTAGTTATCGAAATAACCTTTTTCCCTTTTGAAGTGCTAGTTACCCCGGTCTGTTCCAAGGTCCTCTACTTTTTAGTAAGCTTGGGGGAGGATGGCTTTTGGCTCCCAGCTTTGTTTTGGATTTTCCTCTTCTCCTTCTCCTTCTCATTCTCGGGCTACTTTAGATTGGCCTAGTCAGCCCCGTCGATCAAAGGTATATCCCACTAACACCGGAAGCGAGGGTGTTTTGCTTAGTTCATTCCTTGACGACATTCCTCTTGGGTTGGATGTTGTTCTCTTCCGACGACAAATCATCCTCCGCCAACAAAGATTTAGGATTATTCATGGTTGGGCATAGCTCTTCTATTTGTTCTGCATTGGGAAACAAAAGCATATTAGTTCCAAACATGGCATATAACAGTGCTCAAACAGTTAGGGGTGGGTAAAAATGAAGGAATTACTTAAGTATTCAGTACGTAGGGTTGTCGATCCCAGGAGGCGTTTACAAGAAAATGTCTGATACTCGAAAGTGTATTCATGCAGGTCGCTTAGAACTTTTATCGAATGAGGAGACAGTTCACTCTCATCGGTGAAGTAGGCTTTCCTTGTAAGCAGGAAGTGTTCTTGGGTCCACTCCATAGGAAATTTGAGGAGTCCCTCCTTGTTCCTCTAAAAGACTAGCTTGTTGGGTTGAACCCAGATCTTCACAAAGTACTTCTTGAAAGATTTCCCTTCTATCTTAGTGATAAACATGTAATTTGAATACTTTTAGGGTTTGTTAGGTTTAGCTTTTATCCTCTTTTGCATGCATTTCATCTTATTTCCTTTGATTTTTATTTCTATTTCGTACATGCTACTTGGGTATTTCTATTTTGCAGGCTTTTGAACGATATAGCCTTTTTATGCATAAAGTTAAGGATTCTTGAAGCGTATAGGAGAGGAATTCAGATGAAGAATCATAAGATTTGGAACCATTTCACACCATTTCACACCATTTCTTGCAAGGTTTTTAAAAAACCCACTGCTAGTGGGAAATTCCCACTGGCCATGCGCCATTCTGGAGTGGCACAAAATATATACAGACAATTCCCACTACCAATAGGAAATTCCCACTGGTTGTGGGCTTCAATAATTTATGACCCATTGCTAGTGGGTTTTTCCTGCTGTCATGAAAACGTGATTTTTGAGCAACACAGTCCTGACCCACTGGCAGTGGGAAATTCCCACTTCTAGTGGGTCATCTAGATTAATGGGCAGTTACTATATTTGGAGTGGTTCTCAGAAAAAAGGGAACTTCTTGGATAGGATTGGACAGAGAATAAGAGGGAAAAGAGAGAGAACTCTGAGGATTATTAGAGCTTTTGGAAAAAAGGGAAAATGCAAAGGATCCTTGGCATCTACCATCCAATTTAAGAAGATTTAAAGGATTTTAGAGTGAGAGTTGGTTCCTTTTCTTCTTCTTCTCTCTAATTGTTTTCTTTAAAGTGTTGTAATCTTCTAAACATAGTTCTTATCATGGGTTGTATTGAATTTGGTATGTGTAACTAAATTTAAATCTTGGGTTAGGGATGTGACATGTTTATATATTGATTTGATTATATTACTTTCTATTTATGAAACCCTTGTTTCTATTCAAATTCCATGAATGCAATGCTTTTGATGACCTAGAGATAGGTGCAATTGAACCTAAATGTTGGGATAATTGAGAGTTTAACTGGTTGTTTGAAGCACAGGAATTTTGGACTTAGGGGTCATGGGTCATGAAAGTAGGTATGACACTTTGAGCCTAATAGGGATTTCATCATTCTTAAAGAGTTCAAATAATAAATCGAACATGGTTCTTTATTAATTGGACATGTTAATGAAGTTCTGAGAGGAAAGCATTAATTAAATTAGGAAATCTCGCCTTAGAACATGAATTCATAAAGAGAAAGGACCTAGGTAAAATTAATACATGACATTCACATGCCTAAAACCCAAGGGCTTAACTATCATACAATCCAAATTATGAAGAAAGAGTTTAAAGTTCTGTAATTTCCAGTTTATTTAGATTTTTACATTTTCTACACTTAAAGGGATATTTAGAATTGTCTAGATAATTGAACCACTACAAGAACTAGTAATTGGGAATAATCTCTGGAACAATATTTTTATTACGACGATACCCCGTGCGCTTTCGGTTTGGCTATCAAGTTTTTGGCGCTGTTGCCGGGGATTGTTTCCCCCAATATTGGTAACACTGTTTTGGTTTGATTAGACGTTTTACATTTTTCTGTATTATTTTTTTGCGTTATTTTTCTTGTTTATTTGTTCTTGATTTTCTACAGAGTTACACTTTGGTGTTTGTGTTTTTATGGATTGTACAGATCCCTTTATGTGAAGGAGTCACAACTTTGAACATATTTTAGATTTAAAAATTGAAAGAACCCTTCGTAAGATCAGAGCACTTCACAAACAACTTGAACAAGGCAAGCAACAAGCTTTGAGTTCAAACACCAAAGAATAAATGGATAATCCGAATAACCGAGCTCTTCATGATTTTGCAGCACCTAATGCAATGAGTAGAAGGTGTAACATCACAAGGCTTTCCATTGAGGTGAATAACTTCGAGTTGAAGCTATCCTTGCTCTTGATGGTTCAACAAAATCAGTTTGGTGGACTACCTTCTGAAGACCCAAATCTTCACTTCCAGATTTTCCTTGAGTACTGTGACACGCTCAAGGTAAATGGTGTCTCCAGCGATGTAATCTGATTACAGTTTTTCCCGTTCTCTTTGAGGCATAAGGCTAGAGCTTGGTTGTATTCACTCCTGAAGGTTCCATTACAACTTGGGAGCAGCTGTCCTATGCCTTCCTTAACAAATACTACCCACATAGCAAAACAGACTAACTGAGGAAGTAGATCATCACTTTCACCCAGAAAGATAATGAGACATTGTATGATGCATGGGAAAGGTACAAGGAGATACTTTGAGAGTGTCCACATCATGGAGTGGAACGATGGTTGATAATCCATATTTTCTACAATGGTTTGACCCCAAACCAAAGGGTTACCTTGGATGCCGCAGCTGGCGGTGCCTTTATGAGTAAGAACATGGAGGAAGGGTACAACCTTATAGAAGAAGTGGCACAAAACATATACCAATGATCATCTAAACAAAGTTTGCCATCAAAAACTCCAGGTAAGTATTCTTTAGATGTTATTTCCCCACTTACTGCTAAGGTAGAAGCTTTAACTATGAAATTTGATAAGTTGGGAACAGGTACTTCTAATGTGGTATGTGAGTTATGTGGTGTTATAGGTCACACTATTACAGGGTGTTAGGTTGGAGTATCCCAAGGTCCAAGTCCAAAATGCAACAAGTGGATGCTGTAGGTAGCTATGGTGGAAACTTTGGGAATAACTACAAACAACAAGGATCACTAGTATTCCAATATCGACCCCCACCATTTCAGGGAAATGAAGGCAACTTCAAGCCTCATCAAGGACCCTATATTCCATAAAAATCCAAGTTGGAGTCCTTGATGAAGACATTTGTAACCACGCAGATAAAGCAAAATGATGAGTTCTCCAAGGAGATTAAGAACATAGCTTCGAAGGTGGATTCCTTAACCACCCACAAGAAAATATTGGAGACCCAGGTTGCCCAACAAGCCTCTAACTCCACAAGAGCACCATGTACATTTCCTGGATAACCTGAGGCTGGACCAACCAATCACACCATGGCTATCACTCTTAGGAGTGGTACTTAATATGAGGATCCAACGGGTATGACAGAGTCAGAAGCTAAGGTGGACAAGAAACTGGATGAGTCTCCATCTCATCTAGTGATTGAGGAAGATAAACCATGTGAGGAGAAGGAGGAGGTTAAGTTATACAAACCTCCTATTCTATTTCCTCAGCGCTTGGCTAAGGCCAAGTGGGACAAACAATTTGGTAAGTTTCTTGAGGTCTTGAAAAAATTATATATTAATATTCCTTTCACTGATGCTTTGCAGTAAATGCCTACCTATGCAAAGTTTTTGAAGGATATTTTGTCTAACAAGAGGAAGCTGGAGGAAGATAGTACAATAGCACTTACTGAGTAGTGTAGTGCACTGATCCAATGGAAGCTACCACCCAAGCTTTAGGATCCAGGTAGTTTCTCTATCCCTTATATGATTGGTGACATGGCTATTGATAGAGCATTATATGATCTAGGAGCTAGTGTTAGCTTAATGCCATTGTCTATTTCTGAGAAATTCAGATTAGGTGAGCTAAAACCTACTAGGATGTCTTTACAGCTAGTTGATAGGTCTGTTAAATATCTTGTAGGTATTTTAGAGGATGTTCCTATTAAGGTAGGAAAATTTTTTATACTTGTCGATTTTATTGTGTTGGAAATGGATAAGAATTCCATGATCCCCATTATCCTAGGCAAGCCATTTTGGGTAACCGCAGGCACGGTAATAGATGTTAAAAATGGTAAATTGTCTCTAACTGTTGGAGACTAAAAGGTTGATTTTAGCTTGAAAGATGCATTAAAAAACCTTTTAATGATGATGTTTGTTGTAGTATGGATTTTGTTGACCAAGTGGTGAAGGAAGAAACTCTTCCTAATGACCCACTTGAATATGTTTTCTTGATTGAGCCTGCAGGAACATCAAATTACTCTGAAAAAGATGCCCCACTAAAACATGATACTGATGTCATGTGTGACAAAGTGGTGAGCCCTAAAGTGGAATTAAAACCTTTACCAGCTTCATTGAGGTATGAGTTTCTTGGGTCCTAATTCCACTTATCCTGTGATAGTTAATGTTGATTTGAATCCATATGAAACTGAAAAGCTTTTGAAACAACTTAGGTTGTATAGAAAAGTAACAGGCTATACTATGGATGAAATTAAAGAGATTAGCCCTTATTTTTGCATGCATAAGATAACAGTAGAGGATGAGAGTAGACCCACTTTAGAACCACTTAGGAGATTTACAAAAAGTGGTTAAGGAAGAAAATTTAAAATTGCTTGATGCTGGAGTCATATACCCTATTGCTAGTAGCAAATGGGTGAGTCTGGTTCATGTGGTGCCTAAAAACGGAGGGATGACTGTGGTAGAAAATGATAAGCATGAGTTAATTTCTACTAGGATTGTTTCTGATTGGCTCATGTGCATTGACTATAGGAAGTTAAATAGCGCCATGAAAAAAAGATCATTTTCCTCTCCCTTTTATTGATCAGATGTTATAGAGGCTTGTCAAGCACTCTTATTTTTGTTATTTAGATGGGTACTCAGGTTTTCATCAAATCCCCATCCATCCATCTGATCAAGAAAAGACTACCTTCACTTGCCCTTATGGGACTTATGCATATAGGCGTATGCCTTTTAGACTATGCAATGCACCAGCGACTTTTCAAAGGTGTATGCAAGCCATCTTTTCAGATCTAATTGAAAATGTGATGGAAGTCTTTATGGATGATTTTTTAGTGCATGGTTTGGATTTTGATAACTGCTTAACAAATTTGTGCCAAGTCTTGTATCATTTTAAAGAGACTAATTTGGTCTTGAACTGGGAGAAATGCCACTTCATGGTGAGGGAAGACATAGTCATTGGACATTGGGTGTCTGAGAGAGGCATAGAGGTTGATAAGGCTAAGGTGGAGGTGATTGAAAAATTGCCACCACCTACAAATGTGAAAGGAATTTGGAGTTTTCTTGGACATGCTAGGTTTTACTAGCGGTTCATAAAAGATTTCTTTAAGATCATTAAGCCTCTTATGAACCGTTTGGGTAAGGATGTGCCATTTGTTTTTGACTCATCTTATTTTGGAAGCTTTTTACAGGATTAAGCAGGCGTTGAACTCCGCTCCTATTGTACAACCCCTTGATTGGGAATTCCCATTCGATTTGATTTGTGATGCAAGTGATCATACAGTGGGGGTCGTACTTGGACAACAGAAGGATAAGAAGCTTCATGTCATCCACTATGTCAGCCGCACATAAGATGACGCCCAGGGAAACTATGCCATAACTGAGAAGGAATTATTAGCCATTGTCTTTGCTTTTGATAAATTTAGATCTTACTTGGTAGGCTTTCATGTTATTGTCTATACTGATCACTTTGCCATCAAGTATCTGTTGCATAAAAAAGAAGCAAAGCCTAGACTAATTAGATGGATTTTAATATTGCAAGAATTTGACTTAGAAATTAAGGATAAGAAGGGTACTGAGGATCTTGTTATTGACCATCTGTCTAGGTTGTCATCTGAAAAAGCAGAGATGGGTGATGATATTCCTATCAATGAATCTTTTCCAGATGAACAACTATTAAGTTTTAGTATCCAATAGGTTCCTCGGTATGCTGATTTTGTTGATTATCTTGCGTGTGGTATCTTACCGCCTGATCTTAACTTTCAACAAAAAGGAAGTTCTTTGCAGATGTCAAGCATTATCAATGGGATGAACCCATTCTTTTCAAACAATATGCTGATGGTTTGATTAGGAAGTGTGCTCCAGATGATGAAGTCCATGCCATCTTGGATCATTGCCAATCTCTGTCATGTGGAGGTCACATGAGTACCTTAAAAATAACCTCCAAAGTACTACAAGCGAGATTCTACTAGCCACACCTTTTCAAGGATGTGCGTCAGTATGTGTTAACTTGTGATTCATACGAACGATCAGGTAATATTAGTAAAAGGCATGAAATGCCCTTGAATAGCATACTTGACGTTAACTTGTCTGATGTATGGTGAGTCGATTTTATGGGGCCTTTTCCTTCTTCATTTTGAAATAAATTCATTTTGGTGGAGTCGACTATGTATCCAAATGCTTCACCCTATTTGGATGTTAAGACCATCACAAAACTTTACAAAAAGGTAATATTTCTGAGGTTTGGGGTCCCAAAATGCATAATAAGCGAGGAAGGTCTCATTTTTTTAAGAAAGCTTTCCAGACCTGTTGTTCAAGTGGCCTCAATACTCAAGAGGGGGGTGAATTGAGTTTTAAAACTTTTGGTTGGAATGCCTTTGAAATTGATTTTTATAACCAAGTTAATGAGAATATGCAAGTGAAATTAAGAAGAGGATAATATGCAAAGCACTATAATGAGAAGTATTGCTGAAGCAATTTTCCCAAACACCTGGTGGGCAGTATTTGAAGAGTAGCAAATTAAGCAAGTTCAAGTGTGCTCTTCACAAACAATCAACAATAATCAATTAGCAAGCAGTATATGAAAGTAAGGAGTAAGGAAGAGAAGCTTGCAAACCGATATAACGAGTTCCACCCAATCTGGTGTACGTCTCGCCTCTAAGCAACCCACTTAGAGGATTTCACTATTGAAGATTTGAGATACAAGCTTTGAGCAATTGCAGCTTCCTAGTGTCCCACACTCAAGAACTCAATCCTCACAAGCAAAGGGCAACCCACCCAATCTCACAATCTCTCAATACCCAAAGGTTGAACCCCAACCTTTGTGACCACTCAACCTAGAGTGAACAACCACTCAACCTAGAGTGAATCCCTTGTGTTTGGTGTTGTGTTTACAATCAATACACTCTCTTAATAGAGTAGATACACAAATGAAAGCTCTAACCAATTCTAACTCTCAAGATGAGAGGATATACAAATGTATTTCAAGATACAAGAAATAGGGCTTACAAAGCACAAAATAGAGTAAAGGATTTGTAGCTTCTTGTTGTTTCTTTGTGCTTGTGTTCCTCTTCAATTTATAGAGCCAAAATAGCTGTTGAGGTGTGCCCTTCGTTCTTCATAGCCGTTGCACTCAGTGGAAATTTGAAGAATGGTGGAGACATGAGCTGGTTTCCCACTTAAATGTGTTTTTCCACTAGCGTAATCGATTACACCCTCGCATTGTAATCGATTAGCTTCAAGTCAGAGAGTCACTAATCGATTATTTCAATTCCTGTAATCGATTAGCATCTATACCTGATGCATTTAATTTGATTTCGCAGCTTCCTAATCGATTAGATGTCTTGTAATCGATTACCTTAATTCCAGTGGCTTCCTAATCGATTGTATAGCTTTCTTAATCGATTAGACATTATACCTGATACATTTAATCCCATTTTTGATAATTGTAATCGATTAGCTTCAAATGTATAATCGATTATTTTAATTCCAGTGAGTTCATAATCGATTATTACAAGTGTGTAATCGATTATCTTAATTCCAGTGACTTCATAATCGATTATCTTCATTCCCATAATCGATTAGCTTCAATCCTGATGCAGTTTCTTCCAAAACAGAAAGCTCCTAATCGATTAGTATAAGTGACATAATCGATTATCTTCGCTGTTACTTAGCACCTGATTCCATATCTTTGTTTTTGCATAGGTTTCTTCAAGAGTGTTTTGTCATTATCAAAATCTTTGAACATCCTTGAACCTGTATACATATTCAAACACATTCTCCCCCTTTTTGATGATGACAACTATGTTCATCTCTTGAGGATTGTTAGTTTAAACAATTTAAACTTATCTCTAATTTTATCTCTTTGCAAAAACATCTCTGCTGCATTATCAGTTTTAAAATATATTATCTATTTACCAAGTTCAAAAGTCAGAATCATTACACATTCAGCAGCAAATATCTTATCTCTTTTTATCTCTTATCTCTTGCTAAATCTCCCCCTATCAAAAGGAATTTATTAATCCTATCTTTTTCAGATTTTAAACAGGATGAACAGATATTCTTCTCCATATTTTAAACAAGAGATAAACAAGATATGAACAGATATTAAACAAGATATGAACAGATATTCTTCTCCCCCTTTGTAATCATCAAAAATAATTCGTGCAATTAAAGAGATATAATATGAACTGAAACGAGATAATTTTATTGAATTGAAAACGGATGGGAATTGCATTAAGTAAACCAAGAGACAATATTCAGAATTGAAAAGACAATAACATAAGCACCCTAAACAAAAGCATGACTAAGGATCTAATTATCCGGATTGAAAAAGCGAATTTCAGCGATTTGGTGAGACAGCTCTTCATAGCGTTGTTGCATCATCTCGAAGTGTTGCTGCTCGGTCATTGAAAACTCTTGAATGGAGTTTTCAAGGCGATCGAAGCGACAGTCAAGATGGGCGTAAAGAGATGCAAATGGGTCAGCTTGGGGTGCAGATGAAGAGGCTGATGGTGCAGCTTGTGGTTGAGGAGGAGGTGGAGGAGGAGCAGCAGGTTCAGCAAATGGATTAGCACCATGTTCTCGGTCACTCCTGAGAATCCACATTCCAGCGATGCAAATCATGCCCATTTTTTTGAGGTGGGGAATGCCAATGCATGCTCTTGGGGGCACTTTCTCAGAGAGTTCTCCTGCCAAATCAACTCCACAGTATTTAAAAATTTTTGTGAGAAGGATGCCATAGGGAAGCTTTTGCTGGTCCTTCGCATGGCGCATGTGAAATTTGACCAACTGAATCCAGTTGATCTCCTTTGAGGTCAGCATTGCCCACATTAAGAGGACGTCATCCTCTTCAACCAAAGCATAGTTCCCAGCACGGGGAACAATCATCTTGACCAAGAAAAAATGAAGCAGGCGGTTGTTCATGGTCAAGCGGCCTACCAGCTTGTGGTTGCTCATAGGAGGATCCGCTTTCCACAAGGAGCGACGGGCAGTGATAAGATTAAAACCCCATTCGTCCTCGGGTTCTCCTCCATCAAAGTCAGCATCATTAAGGGGCAGTTTAGAAATTTCCGCGAATTGGGCGTTGGAAAGCTTGATGGTTGTGTTCTTTACTTTGGACTCAACCATGCCATTCACAAGGCGGAGATTGCAGTAAAATACCCTTATTAGTTCAGGGTAGTACTCTTCTTCTTTGAGGGAGAGGAAGGGAAAGAGGTTGTAATGGTGAAGGCTTTGGGTGAAAGTTAGGCTGGGGTTGTCGAAAGTGTCGGCAATGGTGTAGTGGGGGGGTCATTATCTCCTTTTCAGAGAAGTTTTTCATGAAATTTTGGAGGTCTCTAGGAGAAGAAAAGAACCTTGAAAAATCAAGGGGGTTATGGGCTTGAGCTACAGAGGACCTTGCTCTCTTGACATTTCTAGATGTAGACATGGTGGAGAAGATAAAGAAGATGATGAAGAGAGAGGAGTGTTTGAGAGTTTTGGAGAGGTTTGAGAGGAAGGAGGTAGTGTGAGATGAGAAGGTGAAGAGAGGGGTATTTATAGGTGAGAATTAGGTTTAGGAAGGAGGAAAGTGGGTTTGGAAAGGAGTGAAGGGAGTTAAGAGAGGGAGTACTTCGAGTTTACCTTGGAAGTTGCAATTTTGACTCTTCAGAACCGAGGCCAATCGATTACGAGGCAGGGGTAATTGATTAGATCGCTGTTTCTGGGAATCCCAAACGTTTCGTGCAGAGCGTAATCGATTATCGCCTTTGACTAATCGATTAGATAAGAAACAGAACCGTCCTAATCGATTGGAACAGGATGGTAATCAATTATGGAGAAGAGGAAACGTTTTGTACCTGAAGCAGAGGATGAGTAATCGATTGTGGGTCAAGGGCAATCGACTAGCTTAGAAACAGAATCATTGTAATCGATTAGGGGATGGGACTAATCGATTATGAAGGAAACAGAAGCATAATAATCGATTGTGAGGAGGAATGTAATCGATTATTGATTCAAAAACTTCAAGTTTTTCATACAGCAAAGTTCCAAACATGAAATGTAACATATACCATTCATCATGCCATACAACATAGTTCTTATCAAAATATTCCATCATTCAAACACAATTTGACATATCAAGAATGCCTAATTCTCTTCTAATGTGAATGAATTGTTCTCTAGCCAAGGGTTTTGTGAAAATATCAGCTAGTTGCCTAGAAGTTTCAACATGTTCAAGTACACAATCCCCTTTTAACACATGATCTCTAATAAAGTGATGCCTAATCTCAATGTGCTTGGTTCTAGAGTGCATTACTGGATTCTTTGAGATGTTAATGGCACTAGTATTATCACATTTGATGGGTACTTTGTTTAAAACAATGCCAAAATCAAGAAGTTGTTGTCTCATCCAAAGAATTTGAGCACAACAACTACCGGCGGCTATATATTCTGCCTCAGCCGTCGATAATGCAACACTTGCTTGCTTCTTGCTATGCCAAGAAACAAGGGAGCTACCAAGTAAATGACATGTGCCACTAATGCTTTTTCTATCAAGTTTACAGCCAGCAAAGTCAGAGTCAGAATATCCTAAAAGATTACATTCAACACCTTTGGGATACCACAAACCAACATTTTGAGTACCCACAAGATATTTTAAAATTCTTTTTACGGCAGTTAAATGTGATTCTTTAGGACATGCTTGATATCTAGCACACATGCATACCGCAAACATAATATCGGGTCTACTAGCAGTTAAATACAATAAGGATCCAATCATACCTCGATATTTGGTGATTTCAATGTCCTTACCCTTTTCGTCTTTGTCTAGATATCAGGATGTGCTCATGGGTGTAGCTATCTCGTTTGCCTTGTCCATTCCAAACCTTTTAAGTAGTTCCTTACAGTACTTAGTTTGGCTAATGAATGTTCCATCATTTGCTTGTTTTATTTGCAATCCAAGGAAGAAGGTGAGTTCTCCCATCAAGGACATTTCAAACTCATTCTGCATAATCTTGGCAAACTCTTGACAAAGATTTTCATTAGTAGCACCAAATATTATGTCATCCACATAAATTTGTACCAAGAGAATGTCATTATTTTTGCGTTTTATAAACAGTGTAGTATCAACCTTTCCTCTTTCAAAATTGTGTTCTAAAAGGAATTTGCTTAGTCTTTCATACCAAGCTCTTAGGGCTTGTTTCAAACCATATAAAGCTTTTCTCAATTTAAAGACATGGTTTGGAAATTTATGATTTTCAAAACCGGGAGGTTGATCTACATAAACTTCTTCTTGAATGAAGCCGTTTAAAAACGCACTTTTGACATCCATTTGATAAAGTTTGAAATCCATACAACATGCAAAAGCTAGCAATAACCTAATGGCTTCTAACCTAGCTACGGGAGCATACGTTTCTTCATAATCTATTCCCTCTTCTTGATTGTATCCCTTTGCAACTAGTCTAGCTTTGTTTCTTGTTATTATGCCATTTTCATCTAACTTATTTCTAAAAACCCATTTGGTGCCTATTATTAGATGGTCATTGGGTCTTGGCATAAGTTCCCAAACTTCGTTTCTTTCAAATTGGTTTAACTCTTCTTGCATGGCCAACATCCAATGCTCATCAATAATGGCTTCATCAATATTTTTGGGTTCAATTTGGGATACAAAAGCCAAGTGATTGCATGCATTTCTAATGGCGTTTCGAGTACTTACCCCTTTGGTTATTTCTCCAATGATTTTGTCCAAGGGATGATCCTTCAAGGTTACCCAATCTTGTTGTCTCTCAATTTGTGTTGCACCTCCATCATTTTTGACTTCTTCTTTGTCTTCCAAGTTCATTTCTTGGAAAGTACCTACAAGATCATCAACATCTTCCTTTCTCGGAGGGTTATGGCTATTTTCATCAAACTTAACATGAGTAGATTCTTCAATGGTATTTGTTTGTTTGTTGAAAATTCTATAAGATTTACTTGATTGTGAATATCCTAGGAATATTGCCTCATCAGATTTTGCATCAAACTTTCCTAGATTATCCTTTCCATTGTTGAGCACAAAACACTTACATCCAAAAATATGAAAGTATGCAATGTTGGGTTTTCTACCCTTGTAAAGCTCATAGGGGGTTTTCTTTAAAATAGGCCTTATCAAACATCTGTTCATTATATAACACGCGGTGTTTACCGCATCGGCCCAAAAATGTTTTGCAATATTGTTTCCATTTAGCATGGTTCTAGCAAGCTCCACTAAAGATCTATTTTTCCTTTCAACCACTCCATTTTGTTGTGGAGTTCTAGGAGCTGAAAAATTGTGATTGATACCATGTTTTTCGCAAAACTTTTCGAAAGATTGATTTTCAAACTCTCCCCTATGATCGGTTCTAATGGATGCAATTTTTGAGTTTTGCTCATTTTGGATAATCTTTGCAAGTTTCTTGAATGCATGATATGCTTCATTTTTATGAGCAAGAAACAATGTCCATGTATATCTAGAATAGTCATCTACTATAACTAGACCATAGTAATTTCCTCCAAAGCTTTTGATTTTGGATGGTCCAAATAAATCCATGTGCAAAAGTTGTAAAGGCCTTTGAGTAGAAACAATGTTTTTGGATTGAAAAGATGCCTTTACTTGTTTTCCCTTTTGACATGCATCACAAAATCTATTTTCAAATTTAAGCTTTGGTAGACCAATTACTAAATCTTTAGAAACAAGTTTATTCAAGTGGTCTACATGTATATGAGCTATTCTTCTATGCCATAGCCAAGTTTCATCCTCTTTAGAAATGAAGCATTGTTCATCATTTGTAGACAAACTATCCACATCAATCATGTAAATGTTATCAATTCTTTTTCCAACAAATTTGACCTCTTTGTTTAGCTTATTCTCAATTATACAACAATTGGATTCAAATAAAACTCTATATCCTTTGTCACATAATTGACTTATGCTAAGTAGATTATGTTTGAGGCCTTCAACATACAATACGTCACTTATGGAGGTGGAAGAATTCTTACCAATATTTCCAATGCCTAGGATTCTTCCTTTAGTGTTGTCTCCGTAGGTGACACTTCCTTTCCTTTTGGGAGTGAATGATGTAAATTTACTTATGTCTCCCGTCATATGCTTTGAACACCCGCTATCCAAGTACCAATGGGTGTTGCTTGCCTTGAAGCATACCTACAAAATAAAATCAGTTTAGAGAACTAGGTACCCATTTTATGTTGGGTCCTTTTAGGTTAGCTTGTGGGGATGTTCCTTTGGGAACCCACACCTTTCTTAAGACCTTTGGTCCTAGTTTCCTAACACTACACTTATAAGCACTATGTCCTTTGGAACCGCAATGATTACATTTCATAAAAGGTGAGGAGGATTTGCTTGGTGGTGCAAAGAAATTTTTATAGTGTTTCTCCATTTTATGATTACTATGTTCTTGGTCATATCCTAAACCGGTTTTACTAAACATGCATTTTTGTTGCCCAAGTAGGATATTCAAATTATCTCTTCCATTTGTGAACTTCTCTAGTGTCCTATTTAGGTCTTCAACCTTGGTTTCTAACACAATGCACCTCTTTGCAAAATCACATGGTTTACTTTTGGAACATGTTTGAGCGTTTTTCAATTCTTCTTTTAAGCATTCATTCTCTTTGCAAACCTCCATAAGGTGCATCTCTAGAGTGTCACTAGTTTTTCTAGATACCTTAAGTCTATTGGAGACTTTTGTAAATTTATCATACAATTCCTCTAGAGCATCAAGTAATTCATCCTTATCTAAGTCATGGAAGTTTAACTCATCATCTTCTTCTTGATGATTGGCCATGAGGCAAAGGTTTGCTTCTTCATTTTCTGAGTCATCCGAGCTGCTTATCTCATTTTCATCCCATGCTATATATGCTCTCCTTCTTCCTCTTTTCTCTTTTCCCTTCTTCTTAAGATTTGGGCAATCCGCTTTGAAGTGCCCTTCCTTGCCACATTCAAAACAATTGGGTGAGGAAGAATTTTCTTTAGTGATAGGTTTCTTACTTGGGTTTTTGAAGCTTCTTTGAAGGCGTTTGCCTTTCATGAATTTCCCGAAGCATTTCACAAATAGTCCAAATTCTTCTTCTTCATCAAGTTCACTTCCGGATTCTTCTTCTTCATTTATGGAAGTAGCCTTGAGAGCAAGACCCTTTTTCTTGGAAGATTTTTCTTCCTCTTCCGCCATCTTTAATTCTTTCAGCTCTTGTTCCTGTTCCTGCAGCTTACCAAATAGAGTGGCAAGAGACATTTCGTTTATGCTAGGAGATTGTTTGATGGCGGTAACTAGCGGTTGCCATTCTCTGTTAAGACTTTTCAACACTTTATGAATGAGCTCTTTGTTAGTGTAAGTCTTTCCAAGTGTAATGAGTTGATTAATGATGAGAGTGAATCTTTTTTGCATATCAACAATTGATTCATGAGAGTTTAATCTAAAGCACTCATATTGACTAGTAAGAGTACTAATCTTAGAGTCCTTTACATCGTTAGTGCCTTCGTGAGTTACTCGTAGAGTATCCCACATCTCTTTAGCAGTTTGGCAAGTCATTATTCTAAAAAATTCATCTTGACCTAAAGCCATAGTAATAAGATTTTTGGCCTTGTAGCCACATTGAACTTTCTTTTCTTCCTCGCTTGTCCATTCATCTATGGGTTTTTCAATATTTTTACTGTCTACAATATGCATTGGTATAAAAGGGCCATTTTCAATGGCATTCCAAATTCTCAAGTCAATTGATTGAATGAAGATTTTCATTCTCTCTTTCCAAAAGGTATACCCTTCCCCATTGAAAGCGGGAGGTCTGTTTATCGCACCACCCTCGGGAAAAACATTTTGAGAACTTGAGGCCATCTAGTCTCTTGAAGCTGTTAAGCTCGATCTACCAAGAGTCAAGCTCTGATACCACTTGTTGTTCAAGTGGCCTCAATACTCAAGAGGGGGGTGAATTGAGTTTTAAAACTTTTGGTTGGAATACCTTTGAAATTGATTTTTATAACCAAGTTAATGAGAATATGCAAGTGAAATTAAGAAGAGGATAATATGCAAAGCACTATAATGAGAAGTATTGCTGAAGCAATTTTCCCAAACACCTGGTGGGCAGTATTTGAAGAGTAGCAAATTAAGCAAGTTCAAGTGTGCTCTTCACAAACAATCAACAATAATCAATTAGCAAGCAGTATGTAAAAGTAAGGAGTAAGGAAGAGAAGCTTGCAAACCGATATAACGAGTTCCACCCAATCCGGTGTACGTCTCGCCTCTAAGCAACCCACTTAGAGGATTTCACTATTGAAGATTTGAGATACAAGCTTTGAGCAATTGCAGCTTCCTAGTGTCCCACACTCAAGAACTCAATCCTCACAAGCAAAGGGCAACCCACCCAATCTCACAATCTCTCAATACCCAAAGGTTGAACCCCAACCTTTGTGACCACTCAACCTAGAGTGAACAACCACTCAACCTAGAGTGAATCCCTTGTGTTTGGTGTTGTGTTTACAATCAATACACTCTCTTAATAGAGTAGATACACAAATGAAAGCTCTAACCAATTCTAACTCTCAAGATGAGAGGATATACAAATGTATTTCTAGATACAAGAAATAGGGCTTACAAAGCACAAAATAGAGTAAAGGATTTGTAGCTTCTTGTTGTTTCTTTGTGCTTGTGTTCCTCTTCAATTTATAGAGCCAAAATAGCTGTTGAGGTGTGCCCTTCGTTCTTCATAGCCGTTGCACTCAGTGGAAATTTGAAGAATGGTGGAGACATGAGCTGGTTTCCCACTTAAATGTGTTTTTCCACTAGCGTAATCGATTACACCCTCGCGTTGTAATCGATTAGCTTCAAGTCAGAGAGTCACTAATCGATTATTTCAATTCCTGTAATCGATTAGCATCTATACCTGATGCATTTAATTTGATTTCGCAGCTTCCTAATCGATTAGATGTCTTGTAATCAATTACCTTAATTACAGTGGCTTCCTAATCGATTGTATAGCTTTTTTAATCGATTAGACATTATACCTGATACATTTAATCCCATTTTTGATAATTGTAATCGGTTAGCTTCAAATGTATAATTGATTATTTTAATTCCAGTGAGTTCATAATCGATTATTACAAGTGTGTAATCGATTATCTTAATTCTAGTGACTTCATAATCGATTATCTTCATTCCCATAATCGATTAGCTTCAATCCTGATGCACTTTCTTCCAAAACAGAAAGCTCCTAATCGATTAGTATAAGTGACATAATCGATTATCTTCGCTGTTACTTAGCACCTGATTCCATATCTTTGTTTTTGCATAGGTTTCTTCAAGAGTGTTTTGTCATTATCAAAATCTTTGAACATCCTTGAACCTGTATACATATTCAAACACAAGACCCTCCTAAAGAAATATGGAGTGAGGTATAAGGTTGCTACACCTTATCACCCTCAAACTAGTGGACACGTTGAGGTATCCAATCAGGAGATTAAAAACATTCTACAAAAAGTGGTTAACACATCATGTAAGGATTGGTATATTAAATTAGACGATTCCTTATTGGTGTATCAAACCGCATATAAAACTCCTATTGGAACCACACCTTTTAAGCTAGTATATCGGAAGCCTTCTCATTTGCCTGTAGAATTAGAATATAAATCCTTTTAGGCAATTAAGTTGCTTAATTTTGATTTGAAGGTTGCAGGTGAACACAGGTTGTTAGAGGTAAATGAGCTTGAGGAGCTCTGCTTGGATGCCTATAAAAATGCCAAAATATACAAGGAGAAGACCAAATGATGACATAATCGGCACATCCTCCGGAAGTCATTCCACCCAGGTTATATGGTTCTGCTTTTCAACTCCTGTTTAAGGCTATTCCCTGGCAAATTGAGGTCCCGGTTGTTGGGACCGTTTAAGGTAATGAAGGTTTTCCCCTTTAGAGCTGTTAAGTTATGAAGTGAGAAGTCAGGTCCATTTAAAGTAAACGGACAAAGACTTAAGCACTACTTGAAAGGTGAACCGATACAACAAGCAAGTGCCTTTGTTTAATGTATCAAAAGCACTCCTAACTTGAGAAATCCTTGACCCTATTCCAATCTATAAGTCTTCTTCATTCATTATCACATCTATATCATTTCTTGCTCTTATATTTATCAAGTAAGCATTAAATTTCACTCACATTTTGGGGTATTTCTCTAGTTTTGGGTTTTCTCATAATTGATATTTTACTTTATTTTTGGTGAAATTGATAATGTGGAAAGGTTTATATGTGTTCATATGTGATTGTTGTGATTCAAAATCATGTGGGTATGCTATAAAACTCTTGATCACGATTATCATGTTCACCATGTTCTTCATTGTTCATTGAAACCCATATGGTTTTCTCTTCATGATTTACACTCCATAATACATATATAGCAATTTGATTCATTCTTATTCATGTGTAGAGTGTAATTTATGAAATTGGGAAACTTTGTGTTGCATGTTCATGGATTTCTTAGTTCATATTTTTATGCACACCAAGTGTTTGATATAATGTCTAAGACAACTTCTTGTTCTTACCTTTGCATATTTATAAGTTGTCTTATGTTCATTGGTCCCTAAATATTTATTTTTCATAGATATTCCTTCTTGGTGGTGCCATTGACATATTTTGTGCATGTACATGAACTAAAATTTTAGGTACCTATAACATGTCTTTCGGAAGGACTAAATCGATTCCTAAAAAGAGAAAGACACAAGGTACGTCCTCTTTTTACTCAAATTTAGAAGACATTGAATGCACATCGGATGACCAACGGATGTGACTTAAAGCACTGTTAAAGAGGGAAATCATTCCCTCTTTGATTCTTTTGTATGGAAACAGTAACTGAATTAGGACTTTTAGAAGACACATTTAGACTAGTACAAAATATGGGGTGGGAATCATTTATTTAGTTGTATGAACCCACACACCAACGTACTTCTATAAAGTTCCTTAGTTCCATTGATATCAGAAGATGTATGAGTAATTTTAGCTGGGAAATAACCTTTAGGCTTAATAACTCTGACTATATGCTAGATCTTGATGAGGTAGTCATAATCTATGGTTTTCCTCCACGGGTGCCGCTAGCATCCCTCGAGATTTTAATATTGGATATTTTTGAAGCCATATATCTTATAGGAGGGATTACGATCCCTTATCTTCTAAGGCATCTTCCATATATCATCCAGTTCTTCGGTATCTTCAATGATTCATGGCCCGCTCAATTTTTGGGTGCTATGACAGCCTTGGCACAGTTAGGGCCCTGAAGTTATTCTTTTTACATGCCATGATAAAAAATATCTCTCTTGATTCTACTAAATGGTTATGCAGTCAATTCACCAGAGTAAGCAAAACTACTTCTGGGAAGATTATCATTGCGGGGTACATAAATCCCTTTGTTAAATATGTTGGGATCAATTTCGATAATGATACCCTCATTTGTCAGCCCAAATAGGTTGACATGGCTAAACTGATATATATGGGTATGATTGTTGTGCATGATGATGAGTACAAGTTAGTAATAGCCGGATTTGGTGTTCCTCACCCCTTACCTAACCCTACTTTCACAAGTATGTAGGGTATGACTTCTTTCTTGTTTTCCTCTACGGGTGATGAGACTCATCCAGCTACTACAGACCCTACTATTCCTGCTAATAATGGTCCCTTATTCCACATTGCTACTAACTTTGCATTCTCTATGGAGCACATGTATTCCTTGATTTAGGGAATGAACTCAAGATTGGAGTCCTTGTCCTCCGAGGAAATGCGACAAAGGGCTCAGGTTGAGGACATTTTGAGCAGAGTGAATGCTATGTATGACTGGCATTCCCAACAAAGCCATTCGTCACCATCTTCTTCCTGACCGGCTAGGTAAGTTTCTTTTACCTTCTTCCATCCATTTGCATATTAGGGACAATGTCCAACATCAGTTTAAGGGGGGGAGGGGGTTAGTAGAAAGAAACTTATGTCTTGCTTTTATTTTAGTTTGTTTTATTTAGTCATATCTGTTTGTTTTCATTGTCTATTTTGCATGTTGTCTGGGTACCTGAAAGATAGTTTTGTTTGTTTCCGGATAATTACTAGGTTTGCACGTTATGTTTCATTTTAAATGATAGAATTTCACGCACTTTGGAAATCCATAAAAAATAATAATAAAAATGATGATTGCTAGGTGTCTGGATGAAAAATGTGTTATGCCTCTATGTTTTCTTTGACTTAGATTTATCCTCCTAGTGAGCTTTTGAGCCTAGACAAAGGTATTATAGTGAAATGTTGACCCTTATCCTATTATTTGAGTTGATCACATGTTATAGATGCTCTAAAACTTGGCTCTAGACCACCATGAAATAGTTAATGAATATATGTTATGGGATGAAAAAGGCACTTTTAGGCATTATTCCTTGGCCACTGAATTTGATTACTACGAAAATCGTTAGTTGCCCCTTTGAGCCTAACATGTTTTTACTACTTTTTTTTTTGCAAGCCTATACTTTTCACTTTGTTTTCTTAAATTCAAAAATAGGCAAGCAAGGCAAGTAAATAAAAAGGGGTTGTGAAAGAAAATGAAAGGGAAAATTTGGAAAAAGAATATAATAATAAAAAGAATTAATGAAAAGAAAGAAAAAGAATGAAAAAGGGAGGGGTGAAAAAGGAGTAAGGAGTCATAAATAAAAAAATGAAATGATAATGAATTATGCTCCTTCGAGTTTCTTAATGTGTAAAGTCACAAATGGAGAATATTTGGTTTTCCCTTTGAAACTTGCCTTTTTCAGTAAATTTTTCTTTTTATTTAGCCCTTTGCTTTTATCCTTTTTTCTTGGTTTCCATTCTGGTACATATTTAAACCCCTGGCCACGCTACAACCTTTAAAAAGACTGTTGGATTGTGACATGCCTTCTTGATTACTGTGGAGAGTGAGGTCGATTGCCAAGCTAATTGTAGTGTCTAGAATGATGTGACTATAGCGATACAGATACACATAAACACTAAGAGCGAAGGAAAGGAAAATGCACCCTTAGTCTAAGTCAGTGAAACACAGTTGAGGTAATTGTTTGGATTCTGTTTTGACATTCTAGCAGTCATTCTATGAGAATAATTCTAATTGTTTTCTTAAGTTGCATGAATTCTTTATTTTTGATGATTCTACCTTGTGAATTTAGTCATTGCTTGGGGACAAGCAATTTTCTAGTTTTGAGTATTTTGATAACCATGTAATTTGCATACTTTTAGGGTTTGTTAGGTTTAGTTTTTATCCTCTTTTGCATGCATTTCATCCTATTTCCTTTGATTTTTTCTATTCTGCACATGCTACTCGGGTATTTCTATTTTGCAAGCATTTGAACGATATAGTCTTTTTTATGCATAAAGTTAAGAATTCTTAAAGCGTATAGGAGAGGAATTCAGACGAAGAATCATGAGATTTGGAGCCATTTCGCACCATTAAGGAAGGATATAATGAAGTAGCACTCTTCTAGGATATAACATGCTTCAAATATGTGTTTTTCCAAGGTTTTTAAAAAACCCACTACCAGTGGGAAATTCCCACTGGCCGTGGACCCCTCTAGAATGGTACAAAATTTATACTGACAATTCCCACTACCAATGGGAAATTCCCACTGGTCGTGGGATTCACTATTTTGGGACCCACTGCCAGTGGGAAATTCCCATTGCCAGTGGGTTTTTCCTGCTGTCATGAAAATGTGATTTTTTAGCAATAGAGTCTTGACCCATTACTAGTGGGAAATTCCCACTTCAGGTGGGTTATCCATATTAGTGGGTAGTTACTATATTTGGAATGGTTTTTCTTAGGAAAATAAGGGGAACTTCTTGGATAGTTTTTGGACAGAGAACAAGAGGGAAAAGAGAAATAACACTGGGGATTATTAGAGCTTTTGGAAGAAAGGGAAAACGCAAAGGATCTTTGGCATCTACTATCCAATTTAAGAAGATTTAAAGGATTCTAGAGTGAGAGCTTGTTCCTTTTCTTCTTCTTTTCTCTAAATCTTTTCTTTAATGTGTTGTAATCTTCTAAGCATGGTTCCTATCATGTGTTATATTAAATTTGGCATGTGTAACTAAATTTAAATCTTGGGTTAGGGATATGACATGTTTATGTATTGATTTGATCCTATTACTTTCTATTTTTGAAACCCTTGTTTCTATTCAAATTCCATGAATGTAATGCTTTTGATGACCTAGACGTAGACGCAATTGAACCTAAGCGTTGGGATAATTGAGAGATTAACTGGTTGTTTGAAACACATGAATTTGAACTTAGGGGTCATGGGTCACGAAAGGTGGTATGACACTTTGAGGCTAATAGGGATTTCACCATTCTTAAAGAGTTCAAATAATAAATTGAACATGGTTCTTTATTAATTAGACATGTTAATGATGTTCTGAAAGGAAAGCATTAACTAAATTAGGAAATATCGCCTTAGAACATGAACTCATAAAGAGAAAGGACCTAGGTAAAATAAATACATGGCATTCACATGCCTAAACCCCAAGAGCTTAAGTATGATACAATCCAAATTAAGAAGAAAGAGTTTAAAGTTCTTCATTTTCTAGTTTATTTAGTTTTTTAGATTTTCTGCACTTAAAGCGATATTTAGAATTGTCTAGATAATTAAACCACTGCAAGTGTAGCACCCTAAATTTTAAAATAAAAGATTAATTAAGGAGATAAATATTAAATGATTATAGTTGGGTTATTTAATGTTCCACAATATTAGGAACAAGTAAATTAAGATATTTGGGAACTGTTTATAATTTATTAGAACCGGATAAGCTGAAAATGAGCCCGGTTGAAATATGGGTGCCAGACCAAGTATCTCTGATTGGGATAATATTGGTCAGGGCTGTTAAAGATATTATTGGGAATCTGAATATGTATTCAAAATAATTTTTGGATAAAGTATTGAGCCCAAATAAACATCCTGTTTTTCATAAAACGATGAATATTTAATTAGGGATTAAAAATAAAACCAAATGACCCATTTTTCTCTTCTTATTCCCGTCAGCTCCTTGGTTCCTCTTAACAAACACCTTGCTTCTTTTTCTTCTCTATTCTTCTTTATTCTTCTCCTTTATTTCCTCTTCTACTTCTCTTAAAAAACCCTAAGTAAAAGGGTGGTGGCTCTCTTCTCCTCTCCCATTTCTGTTCTTGAAGAAGCTTGGAAGAGTTTGGAGCTTGAAGTCTTACCCTCCCTTCTTCTCATTTTCGTGTGGCTCTTCCCTCTTTTGGAAAACTCTCTCATTCCTTCTCTTGAGATAAGATTTTGCTATTTCTCAAGAGTATGAACTATGGGTTTTTTTGTTTTGATGATAGGAAAGTGATTTAATGAGTGTTGTTGGGTTTTAGAGAAACGCTAACCCTATGATTTGGGGGAATGCAAAATATGAGTGGAGAAGCGTTTATTGTGTTAGATAATTGTTATTGGTGAGGTGAAATGATGTTATAAATGGTGAATGGCCATTAATGAAGCTTAATAATTGATGATGGTTGTTAGGAACCATCAATATGGGAAACCATTAATGGGTTTGACATTAAGAGTGCATAATAATAAATGTAGGCGCCTAAACCATGGTGGTTGTGGTAGAATTAATGAAATAAATAAGGTTTGGGAATTTAAAGTGATATAGACACCAAGTAAATGAATATACATTTGAATCTTGGTGGTCTGAACAGAAAATTGATTGTGTGACATATTGTAATGTAGGAAATAACCCCATTGACGAGGTGGAATCATTAGACCACGTTGATTACTACTTCTCTTGAGGTAGGAGGGGGTAACTATTCTAAATGCATGATTTCATCCATTGATGACGTGAAAATATGTATATATGATTGTGTTTAATGATTGCTTGGGTGGACGATGTAATGATTTCATGATTTGAGTGCATTTAGAATGATTGATGTTATGTGGTATGTATTTGGGATGATGAATATGATATTGAACTGGTCTGAGCCAGAGTCAATGATCCAGTGTGGGACCAGCCACGAGAGTCAATAGATGGCTAAGGTTTTATACCGGTGCTGTATGTATCCGGTATGATTATCCGGTATCTCAACGAGAGGAAATCGATCTTGATGTCCTAGAGATCCTTCACACCGACCTTACACATTGATGTGGATGAAGGGTGGTGTCACCTACGAAGATTATCTGACGCTCAAGTCAGTAAATGTATCAGAATAAGATGAGCATGGAGGATGGTCAATCTACTTTGACTAGAGGATAAAACCAGACCTTCCTCGAGCCACGTAAATTGAAAGTGGACTAACCACCTTGTTTTGTCAGAGTATGGAAAATATATATATAATACTCATGTGGGAGACAAGTATGACTTAAGAGGTGGAGAATGCATCATTCGGCGGAATGTCCCCAACACCAGTAATGGGAATGAGTGCTATTACCTAAGCCACTTACGATTATCCCTTACGTCTCTGATATGGAGAACAGATTCCATCCGATATGCGAGGTGTTAACACAGACATACCGGTATAGGGAGATCGCCTATACGGTCTTATCAGTCTGAAGTTTTACCTGTTGAGTCAGTATTACACACAGAACGGATAAAGTGATATCCGTACCTTAGTACCAGTATCGAGACCGGATCAGATATGATGTTAAATATGTTGATGAAATATGTTATGATGGTTTGGACCATGTTTTGAATTGAAATCAATGATGTGAAATATCCCAATTATGTATATGTAAATTGATAAATGTGATTGCCACTAACTGCCGATGTGTGTGAGTTCCAACGAGAATTGGTAAAGATTGAGAATCTTGAAATCCACTAAGTGGTAGTCGTGAATGGATGATTGATTGAGTGGCATTGTAACACCCTAATTTTTAATAAATAATAAATCCAAAAATAGGAAAAAAATAAATTTTCACAATTAAACACTGGTCAAACGGCATAGAAAAAAAGGGAGAAGGCAAGGGAAATAAAAGAGCATTCACACATATAGCAATCAGCGGAAGGAACAAGGCTAGAACAGACCCATTTGGTTCAGCGAAACACATCAGCGCCTGGGCGAAATTCTTGACAACTCTGACTCGCTCAAGCGAGGCCCAACGCCGCCTGAGCGAAGGGTGACAATGCAACAGTGGGAAAGGAAATACTCAAGCGAAGCTCAACACCAGCATCTACTCGCTTCAGCGCGATCCTACACGCTTGGGCGAAACAGCTCTAGTCGCTCGGGCGAGGCACGATCCGCTTAAGCGATGCCAATACAAAAGCCTTCCCAAACACACATTCGCTGAAGCGGATCCTTCGTTCGCTGAAGCAAAAAGCCTCACACGGCAAATTCATCACTCGGCATTGGGACATCCATACACTCGGTAACCGACTAAGTACACTCGGAAGTTCATTCCTAAGTCCATTCGGAACTCCATAACTTAGCCTTCCAATTTGTCCATACGGCCACACCTATACTCAACTCGGAAACTGAGGGTTATCCCACTCGGATTCAAGAACTCCTTCTCACTCGGAATATATCTTATTCAAACATCACTCGACGCACTCCAACCTTAACACAATCGGGTCACATTTCCTATCCATTATTTGGAGTACACTCACACATTCACTCGGGAAATCAGGTAGTTAAGTCCCACTCGGACTTTACATCTTTCACTCGGATTACCAATACCTTACGCTTAGGATCCAATCCACTCTAAACCACTATTCGAACTCCTTTCTCAGAAGGGAATCACTCGAGGTTTTTACTCGGGAAATACAAACTCTTCCTCACTCGGGATTTAATTATGATTTTTGCTCGGAGTCACATAACATGTTCACTCGGAAAAGCCACCCAGAAATCTTCACTCAGAACCACTAACTTAACATAATTTCACTCCTCAACGGCCCTTGAGTCATTTAGCAACACATCCCAGTCAGAAAACGCATCGAATCAGTACGAAACATATACATATGAATACATGATCACAGAAACATAAATCTGCTAACAAATCCAGTCTACCGACCCATAGACCTGTAACCACATACTCGGAATACCCATTATCTTGATATTATGCATTTACCAATACTTATGAATACCATACAAGTGACACCATGACTATTCAATCTTTAAAAGTGAATATATTTAATCGTCATTTTACATAAGAGCCGGCCAAGGCTACACGGACAAAACATAATAATGCAATACAAGTGCTCAACAGTCGGAGTGCACCACACTCGGACTTGAAACCCTATCATCATTTCCGAGTACGACCTACACACTGAAAAATGGTGTAGGGGTGAGTATCTTAGATATTAAATGATAGATACCGACTCAGGCTGTCCCACAATTATACAGCAATATACATATACAAGTAATTATACATAGCAACGAGTAGGTCAAGCAATATCAATCAACCAAGACACACAAGGAACTCTTACCAATCGGAATTCGTCAGTCACCACTCGGCCAGGTGCACGTACACAGCCAATAACATTAGTATAACAGCAATCAACAACATGATATTACCAACGAATCAGGACGCACGTATTCAACACTTTCCGGTCGGAATCTAACAGTTCTCACTCGGCTATACACGCATGATATTTCAATGACACTAACACATATTCATGGAGCAAACTTCAATTAGCATCAGTTGCGTATACACACAGAATACTCTCTCGGTTATATCCATTCATCATCTCCTTAACATCATCACACGCATAGTCAAATTTCAGTCAGCATCAGCAACACATATATACAGAGTATTTCACTCGGATATACACATTCATCCTTTCATTAACACTATCACATGCATAATCAATTCCAAACAATATCAATCAGTCAATACACACACAGTATTTCACTCGGTTATAAACATACATCATCTCACTAACACCTTCGCATGCACAACCAATTCCAAACATTGTCAGCAGTTAATAAGCACATATTATTTCACTCGGTTCCGCATTCGTGTGTATCGGTTTAGACGTTGCAACGTAGGCTCTCAGCCTTTTTATACATAGCTCTTAGCTATCAAATCAGCTCCCAGCTGCTTGGCCATTTTACAGGTACCCAACCGTTTGCCCACAGGTGACACCAGCGCTCTCAGCGCCAACGGAGGTGTTCACAGGCAGCCCGAGTCCCACTCAAGGGCTACCTTGAGTCCCACTCAAGGATTTCATAGCGTCCCACGCCTTAAAAACCGATGGTAGTGTCCCACACTACGTGCTCTCAGCACAAACGCATCCCATGCGCCACAAGGATTCATCACACACAAGAGTTCATATACACAGCCATACATGTATCTCATGCAATCGGCATCATACATCATCAGCATTCAAACGGCACATGCATCTCATGCAATCAATGCTGGACATTAACAGTACTCAATAAAACATGCATCTCCTGCAGTCGGTGTTACACATTCTCAGAACTCAATAGCATATGCATCTCATGTAATCAGTGCTAGGCATTAACAGTATTCCACAACACATGCATCTCATGCAGTCGGCATTATACATCATCAGCATTCAACAATACACGTATCTCACGTGACTGGTATAACACACCAACAGGACTCAAACAACATACATGCAATCGGCATTAAGCAATGTCAGGACTCAAACAACACATGTAATCAGTATGGTACATTATCTAGTTCACTGAGTCATATTCTATCACATGCAGTCAGCATTCTAACCTCATAGCAACTTGCAGGTCATGTAAAACACATGGTAATCGTCAACATCACTACAACACACTCCTTTCATACAATCGTTCAACACTCACAGGCCATCATCATGCAACACTCATCTTTCACTCGTCATGCAACTGGGCAGTACATACTCACATGCAACACAACATAATCAGAACACGGAAACAGCAAGCATCAGCACTCAGAACCTGTTCATAACCCATACATTTAAGATAGAAGATACCCCCTACCTGGACTAAAGCTTTCAGTCGGTCAATACGATGTTCAGTTCCAGAGGAGCACTGAATCACTCTTAGCATATCTGCATGCAAGAGCAGGGGAGGCCCAAGACGTCCAGCTCTCGGCTCGCTCCCTGGAATGGCTCCATCACAATGCTGTGAACACTCCGACCCCCTTGAAGCTCCTCGCAGTGCAGATCTCCACTGGGACTTGGCAGCTTTGAGCAAGGAGAGGAAGAAGGAGGGAAGTCGACGAAGGAATGAAGGAACAAGGAATAAGACGTGTTGCATGCAGAGGGAATGCACATCCTCATCCTCACGGGTTCGTCGAGTAAGGGAGGAGGACCCCAATCCTCAGCCATCATTGCTGCGAGCTCACGGAAACAGAGCGCAGAGGAGGAAGAAGAAGATCGAAGAGGAAAAGAAGAAGAAGAAGAAGAAGAAGAAGAAGGAGAGAACACCTAATTAAGATATATGTGTACATATTTTACTACTACAGTAGGGGCATAGTAGCACACCTATGCTTGTCCCACACTTGATATGTTGTTGTGTCCCACAGTCGGATCTGCATTTGAAAATGATTCCTTTGTGCATATGCATTAGCTTTAAGAGCATTTGCATATAGCTGGAGATATGCCTAGTTGATAGCCCGTGGTGGCGATGGATGATTATTAAATAGAGGGAAAGTAAGCTGAGGTACTAACATTAAAAGTTTGATGATTATTGAGAAGGTTAAGGATATATTATATATGATATTGCCTTGTGAATATACTTAATTGGACATGTATTATGCTGAGATGGAATGATGTATCATGTGTGTAAAGCTAGTGATGTTTTCTTGAAAAATGAATATAATGCACACATGTATAAATATCTTCATAATTTATGACTTTGGTACATTTGGATTATGTTACTCACCTTCTAGTTGTCATTTTTAAGCTTGATGTAGGTGTGATGTAAAATATTACTCTCTTGGAGGTCGAGGATTGATGAAGGTAAATGCGGAAGGAATGTGGGTGAGCCTTGGCCGGCATATATATTCATTTTTGTATAGCATATAGTGTGTATATGCTTATTTTGAAATTAATTTGATAATAGTTGATTTTGGAGGTCATGTAGGAAAATTAGACCTTATGTGTATGGCTAATTTTCATTAATGACCTTGATAATGTATAAAAGATATTATTATTATTAAATTTTATTTCTATCGTTTAACAAATCGATGAGGCATCTTTTATCCTCTTTTTGGTATATATTTTAATAACTCTTAAATTTAATTATACCTTCTGCTTTTCCCTTCTGACGGCCTCGAGTCCGGTCATCCAAGGAGTACTCTAATACCTTCTCATATCTTTACATATGAGATAGGTTATTAAATGATCCGGGGTAATTACTTGGCATTATATATATATTGAATTTCTTCTACTTATAATCAATTCAAATCGTGAAAAATTTACCCCTATTTTCGGGCCGGGGTGTTACAGCAAGAACAAGTAATTGGAACAATCTTTATGGGAACAATATTTTTATTACTACGATGCCCCTGCGCATGCGGTTTGGCTATCACTTAGAAGACTCAGTGAAAGCTTCGAAGTTAATGATTTTGAAGTCACACCGGAGTGTGACAAAGTTTAAGCCGCCTTTCTTGTTGGCCCGGTGTACCACTTGGTAGTAGTAAAAAAGCATTGCCACCGTGGGAGTAAAATTGAAATGTTGCCCAAGCACCTCCAGAGTGCGGATCAGTCCCCATCCATTGGGATGTACTTGGGAAGGGGCACAATCCAGAAATCTCAACATGCCATTTCAAATTCTGTAAGGGGAAAGTGGACCCTGAGTTACGCAAATATAAAGTCGTATGTATAGATAGATCGGTCATCTGGCATGAGGTGACAAATTCTATCAAAAGGTCGGGGTGCAAGCACCATAAATCTCTCTTTAAGGTTTTCCCCAGCCTACACCATGAACCTTGGTATTGACCGCCCCCATCCTCTCTTGTATATCGGGATGCTGTCTTTCGAATTTCATCCTCTACCCAATAGTAAGGATACTTTTGATTCAGCTTCACCCAATTTATCCGGTGTGCCATGACACTTATACACCCTTCAACGGTTGCCATATCTCGAACGGGCTCAAAATTTCCTTTAGCATCCATTCTATGCACGGCGTAATGGAAAACACCACCGACCACCGCTGCTATAAAATCCATATCGCAGAAAGGTATCGATCAGCACTTACCTCGTTCTCAGGTGTATTGCTATCCCCTGAGCTAGAGGGGGAATCAGAGGGGGGCAGCACCACTCATCGCCTCGAATGAGGAGCCTCACTCCTTTTTGTACGATATGGCCCGACTTTAGAAGGATTTACAGGGATCCTCCCCCTCGATAACCAGAAGGCCTTACAGGGATCCTTCCCCCTCAATAACCAGAACCAACCCGATTTTGCCTAGAGCGCTTGGTGATGGCGCTAGAAAAGAAGAAATGAATGGAAAAAAGGGTAGAGGAAGGTTACCTAAGCAGGTTTCGAAGGCAAAAAGTGACGGGAAGAACTTCACTAGGGCATAAAGACAACTTCTTTGAGAAACATTTTGGCAGAATTTCTTAGGGTTGAAGGAAGTCACTAACCTTTAAAAATTTCCTAAGTCCCCCTTTTATAGCTACGACAAGGGGCAAGGTAACAACTGGTCAGGAAACACGTCGTTTTTCAGGGAACACGTTGTTTCAAAGGCCAACGACACCTTCATTTTGGTTCAAAGTGCGTGAAGAATGGTGCCATTTTGCATTATTCTAAAATTTGATGGGCCATAACACTTGAGTTTCAAGCCCAATATCCGCTACCGTGATGATTAACAATCCCTGTGAACATAACCATAATATTTACACAATAGTGGCAATAAATGCCCATCATTAGTGGCGTCTCAAGGCTAGGAAGTTACAAATTTTAAAACTCTCAAGTTTTTCATGTAAAAGGCAAAATATTGTTTGAAGCCGATATCTACACCTATAAAAGGGGACTTTGGTAAAATGTTGTCTGAGCCGGTATCCGCACTCACAAAGGAGATCTCGGTAGAGCATTATAGCTTATGTTAAGAAACTTACCCAGTCTCTTAAACAAGCTAGGGGGCATATGATCCAGTCTAGATACCGACATATGGATAAGAGGGTAATTTCACCAGCTTTCACTCATCTACTGGTATCGTAGGTGAACCTCCAGACTTTATACCCGTACGAGCCATCCTTTATACCAGGTAATGCAAGTCATCACCAAGGCACACCGAAAAGTAACCTGCTACACCCAACAAATAGTACAAGGTACAACTGCATGAGCAACGTTCATGAGAGACGCGGGGGCACCCACGTCGTGTGTCAGATTCTTGCAGAATCATACTGAAACAATGTACAAATTGTCCCCCAGCCCTAAAGGACTATTACACTCCTTGCATGCATATAAATATCAAATATTTCATAACAAGGGTATGTTTTCTTTATTCTCTAACTTACTGATGTAGGATCTTCTTCTATCTTCTTGAAGAATGGTGGATCTAGGGCTCTCTTCCTCTTCTAACCTCTTCAACCCTTTGATAAAGCTTCTTGCTCTTGGAAAACCGAAATGGAAAAGGAGGAAAAAGACACTACACTACACGGATTCGAAAGGGGAAAAAGAGAAGGAAATGTGGAAATGGAAGGGAGAAAGGAGGAGAATGAAGGAAGAAATGGAGGAGGTGAATGGGAGGCCACTCCAAGGGGAGATAACTCCCAAGAACTCACCACCAAGAGGGAGTAAAACCCCTTGAATGAGAGCTTGCTAGAGCTCACTCTAACCTAGAGAGAAGGGAGAGCTTCTATCACTAAAACTCACTTTGAAAGTGTTAAATTCTCAAATGGCATTAATGTGTGTCAATTTACAAAGGGAGAGCTCTTTATATAGAGCTTGGGGAATTCGGCCAAGGGATATCTAAATGGGCCTCTCCATAATGCCTAGGCCCAATAGTGCTTCTAGAGAAGAGTATGGCCTATACATGGCCCAAAGTGAAAGTACATGGCCAAAAAGTGGCCCAAATAACCTTGCAAGGCCCAAATGAAACCTATAAGCCTAGAGAATCTAACTAAGAAATATATTACAAGTAGAGTATGAATAGATCCTCAAGAAATCTTCATTGGGCTTGGGCCCACTCAAGGAGAGGAAAGAAGATAAGGCCCGATGGGTGCTCTCTTTGGCTTTTTTGGTCTTGGCCCTTGTGAGAGGACCCTTGTAAGCTTCAAGTCCTTTCTCTAGGATGGTGTGAGGGTCCTCCCTTATTATGTCCTCATTATGCTCCCCCTCTTCGAAAGGATTTGTCCTCAAATCTAAGGCATCATCCTCTTCATCTAAGTCAAAGGGAGACAAATCTAAAATATTAAAGGAAGCACTTACACCATAATCGCTGGCAAATCAAGGACATAAGAATTATTATTCATTTTCTTAATGATTTGGAAAGGCCCATTACCTCTAGGGTCGAGTTTGGATATGCGTAAGTTTGGAAAGCTCTCCTTTTGAAGGTGTAACGAAACCCAATCTCCAACCTCAAAGGTGATATCCTTTCTCTTCTTATTGGCACAATGAGCATAGTGTTCATTCTTAGTTTGAATTTGGTTTTTAACCTTCTCATGAAAATCTTTGATAAATTTGGCCTTTGCCTCTCCATCCATATGAAGGATAGAATCAGAAACCTCAATAGGTAAAAGGTCCAAATGAGTGAGAGGGTTAAAACTATAAACAACCTCAAATAGACTATGCTTGGTTGTGGAGTGTTGTACCCTATTATATGCAAACTCAATGTGGGGTAAACACTCATCCCAAGATTTAACATTTGTGTTTGAATGTGATAACAGGTACAAGGATTTTGATAATGACAAAACACTCTTGAAGAAATTCTTGCAAAAACAAAGACATGGAATCAGACCCAGAAATAGTGCGAAGCTAATCGATTAGGAAGCCCAGTCTAATCGATTAGGGTGATTCTGTTTTTAGAACAACTACAACAGGACATAAGCTAATCGATTACAGCAATTGAAATAATCGATTAAAGAGCTACTGGAATTACAGTAATCGATTACACACATGATATAATCGATTACCAAAATCAAAAATGGCATTAAAAGCATCAGGTATAAAGGCTAATCGATTAAGGAAATTCATCAAATCGATTAGAAGGCTACTGGAAGTAAGCTAATCGATTACCAGGACTATATAATCGATTACGTAGCTGTGAAGCCAAATTAAATGCATCAGGTATCATCGCTAATCGATTGCAGGCCAAGATATAATCGATTAGAAGCCCTCTGACTTGAAGCTAATCGATTACACATAAAGGGATAATCGATTACAACACGATCTGGAATGAAAAATTCAAAGTGTAATCGATTACAGCTCGAGGCGTAATTGATTACGATAGTGGGAAAACACATATTAGTGGGAAACCAGCACATGTCTCCACCATTCCTTCAGACCCCCACTATGTGAAACGGCTAGGAAGAAGAAAGGCACTCCTCAAGCTCTCAAATGGCTCTATAAATTCAAAAGGAACTTAAGCACAAAACACACAACTAGAAGCTATCATTCTACACTTGTTCTTGTGCTTAGTAAGCCATCTTTCTTGTATATTCTGAGTTTAAATTTGTACATCCTCTCATCTTGAGAGTTAGAATTTGTGTGATCTTTCACTTGTACATCTACTCTATTAAGAGAGTCATTTCCTTGTAAACACTTCATTAAACACAAAGGTTTTCACTCTAGGATTGAGTGGTCACAAAGGTTGGGGTTCAACCTTTGGGTATTGAGAGTTTAAGAGATTGGGTGGGTTACCCTTCGCAAGTGAGGATTGAGTTCTTGAGTGTGGGACACTAGGAAGCTGCAATTGCTCATAGCTTGTATCTCTAAACTTCAATAGTGGAAATCCTCTAAGTGGGTTGCTTAGAGGCGAGACGTACACCGGTGTTGGTGGAACTCGTTATATTGGTTTGCAAGCTCCTCTCCCTTACTCTTTTACTTTCATATACTGCAATTGGTTGATTTGTGTTGATTGATTGTGAATTACATACTTGAGCTTGTCTAATTTGATATATTTCAAATACTGCCCACCAAGTGTTTGTTAAATTGCTTCAGCTATATTTATCCTTGTGGTGCATTGCATACTATCTTTAACTTGATTTCACTTGCATATTCCTGTAAACTTGGATATAAAAATCAAGTTCAAAGGCATTCCAATCAAAGTTTTTAAAACTCAATTCACCCCCGCTCTTGAGTATTGAGGCCACTTGAACAACAAGTGGTATCAGAGCTTGACTCTTGGTAGATCAAGCTTAACAGTTTCAAGAGACTAGATGGCCTCAAGTTCTCATAACCTTTTTCCCGAGGGTGGTGCTATAAACAGACCTCCCGCTTTCAATGGGGAAGGCTATGCGTTTTGGAAAGAAAGAATGAAAATCTTCATTCAATCTATTGATTTGAGAGTTTGGAATGCCATTGAAAATGGTCCTTATATACCAATGCATACTATTGATAGTAAAAATGTTGAAAAACCTATGGATGAATGGACCAGTGATGAAGAAAAGAAAGTGCAATATGGCTATAAGGCAAAGAATCTCATCACTATGGCATTAGGTCCAGATGAATTTTTTAGAATAATGACTTGTCAATCCGCTAAGGAAATGTGGGATACTCTACAAGTAACTCACGAAGGTACTAGCGATGTGAAGGACTCCAAGATTAGCACCTTGACAAGTCAATATGAAAGTTTTAGAATAAACTCGGGGGAAAACATAGTAGAAATACAGAAGAGATTTACTCTTATTATTAATCATCTCATTACTCTTGGCAAAGTTTACATTAACAAAGAACTTGTGCATAAAGTTTTAAAAAGTCTTAGCAGGGAATGGCAACCACTTGTCATAGCCATAAAACAATCTCCAAGTATAACACCCCTGATTTTCTGTACTCGAATCCTGATGTGATCGTCATATTAATAAAAATACAAGTAAATTTTTCGCGTTTGAAAACATTTCCAAGACACCACCATGATCACACCAAGACCCAAATCGCAGAAAACCAAAGAGTGAGATTATATAACCTAAAGCTGGATCGATAGATAATTTGCCCATAACGGTATACAAAAATAATAGAGTTTACAGCGGAAGAATATGTATACCGGGCACACGCCTAGTCCCATATATGACGATATGAGAAAAGGCTCGGCAACGCATGTAGTGTCATAACATAGGCCTAGTAGACAACCATCTTCATTTTACATATTCACATAAGCATACTATGCCTAAGATATAGGTATATACTCATCTATGTGGTCATGCATCATACATCATCGAGGTCCATATCCATTTCGACTACAAGGCATGTGTCATCAACACTTATACACTAATCAAGCGGGTATGAGTGCATACACCCCCAAAGGCCAATACAATAACCACTCAAATTTTTATTCACAATACATTCAAGATTACTACTAAGATCAGTATTATTACATACATTCATTTACAACCCAATAGATTACAGTCGCTGCCGGCCAAGGCATCCCATTACAACTATTTACCTTCCCAAAAGCTTTACTTTTAAATCATCCTCTTCCCATGGTTTTCCTGCACCAATACTAAAAAGTAGACCACATGGGAGAGTGAGTTTACATTTCAAATGACGATATGAATACAATTGAAATTATGTGCATATGCATATCGACATCATGTATGCTTTGCTAAACACATCAATAATCATCATAAATTATTAATTCGACAATATATATATTCATTTCATGCTCATTCATCAAATCATAGCAAAGCAAGCATATACACATCTATAACATCGCCACAATGGGCCAACACATATCTATCATATCGCCCCAATGGGCCAACTCATCAATATAGACCATCTTGGTCCTTCATCAAGCCACTATGGGCTAAAATCATCATTTCCCATCATAATTAAATACGCCCTTCATTATATTGGGCCATGTCATACATATCGTCATATTCAACATCATTTCATATGTTCATATCATTTATTTCTTTTATGTGGTCTTTCATCATATTAACTTCGCATCTCATCGACACCAATATTAACATCTCAATCATTATCAATTATTATCATATTCTGGCATATCTCCATACTATGTGAATTTGTCAACCAATGCGGATCCGACTGTGGGAATAAACACCAAGTTGTGGGTCAAGCATAGGTGTGCTACTATGCCCCTACTGCAGTAGTAAAATGTGTACACATATCTCAAAGCATGCATGCATCTCAACAACATGTTTTACTGGTACCAAACCGCGATCGCCCATCTGTAGCACTAGTCACCTTGTGACTTGCGGATCAATAACATGGCCTCACTTGCCAAAAGTGCTACGGGCCCCTCCCGAACACACATCGAGAGAGCCGTGCCCCGTCGGACACTGAGGTAACTCGCTCACCATAGAGCCGCCCACCCACTGGGCCCGCCACATAGGGTGCCTCGTCACCAATCTATGGACAGCTTCGTGACTCACACACCGAGTCACAGGGGAAACAACAATAATGCTCGTGCACTGAGCCGCCCTCCCACTGGGCCCGCCTAGTGGAACCCCCTAATATTCCACATAGACAGCTATCGATATGCCAGTCATCATCATCATTATTATACTCACCAACATCTCCATGTACGCCTTAGTGGGCCTTCTCATTATTTATTTCTTGACCATGGGTTTCAGGTTTTATACGTGGCCTTTTCATCACAACATATTTCATAATTATTTCATCACATACACGCAAGATAACACTTGCAAACAGCCACCATAGTATTTCAACGTCACATATTATTCATCAATATCATCACACTTCATATAGTGGATTTTCATCTCATTATTCATTACTATTGCTCAAGTATACTCATATAAGTATATATATAAAATTGTATGGCATTCACAACATTATCAATTTCATATTTCATACCACACTTACAAGACCATGCTTGTATCATACACAATGGTACACAACCATTCATCAATATAAATATACACCTCTTTATACAAGAGAGTGTTCAACATCATCATCTAGCATTATTTAATATCATACTTCCTTTAATTCATCCAATTATAATTCATACAGTGTCATTTATTCATTTACCCCTCGGTCTTATAATTATTCTGGAATATCTCTTATAACCCCACCATCATATCCTCATTATTATTCTTTGGCTACTCTATTTTGATGGCAATACATCACAAGCAATTGATCCCAAAGTGCCAATTAATCCCAATTACCTCCATGTTTTATCATCATTATATTGTCCTTAACACATTCCCTTAATCATCTCATCTTATAAAGAAAACGAGTCCAACATAAGCCCAATACAAAGAAAATGAAATAAATTTCATTTCTGGGCAACTCGCTCAAGCGAGATTCACCACCGCTTGAGCGAGATCAATATCACTCGCTTGGGCGAGTCCTCTCGCGTGGGCGAAATACTTCCAGTAGCGTTTTCACGCTCGCTCGCTTGGGCGAATCACACCCTCGCCTGAGCGAGATTGAAGTGGGTCGCTTGAGCGCCCAAAAGTTCTCCTTGAGCGAAGACATCTGGGAGTATCAGGTCACCATCTCGCTTGAGCGAGTCACTCTCGCTCAAGCGGAATTCTTCCAGTATCCAATCTTGTACTCTCTCGCTTGAGCGAGACTCAGCATGCCACGCCTCTCGCCTAAGCGAGATTCCTCCAGTGCCATTTTTCCACTTCGCTCGCTCAAGCGTGGCTACTCTCGCTTGAGCGAGGTTCACCCAGTATGTTATTCTTCTCTGTTAAATACGTCTCATCTAAGCGAGACCTCATCTCGCCTGAGCGAGATTGGACCCGAGACCAAATCCTCTGGTACAGGGGACTCTCGCTTGAGCGAGATCCCATCTCGCTTGAGCGAGATTACCAGTACACGCTCAGAAACTCAGTCTGTTACTCTCCTTCTCACATCAAAACCTTAATATATAAGTTTGACCTAGGTTAATCTTCCTTACTCCTCCATTTATACACTTAGAACCTGGTTAAATAATTCTTACATCTCAATTCCAATTATCAATCCATTAACTATGAAAAAGAATTATATAAACACTCTTCATCATCATTTCACTTTATCACAGCACAACCTTCAACACTTTATTCAACTCATCTATTCATTGAATATCACCACACATTTGATTCATATCAATTAAAAGGAACATCAAGTATTTATCATCAACATCATATATTCATATAATTTTCACAACAATTCCATAAGCCAAGCCATCATTCACTATTTCAACAATTCAAACATACAATTAATTCTTGGCAAGGCAATGCATGAGTGCACACATAACATAATTATCAATTAATCACTCATGCACTTAAAATGCAAACTCCTCTCCTACCTCAAGAGAAGATCCACAATTCCAATGCTCCAAATGCCTCGATCGCTCCGCATCATCGTCAAGGATACAATCCTATCACAACAAATATACATACAATTGCCATTATTATACCATCATAAAACATCATCTTAGACATCATCATCTAACCCATGATTAAGTCCTAGACTTGTCTAGTACTCCAAATTCATATGCTTGTATTAGGCTTCGGAAATTCCTTTCCCCAAAGCGAAGATTTCTAGATTTCAAAGGGCTAAACAACCCAACATCAACAACACCATGGCCTATAATAAGACCTAAGGCTTCATCAATTTAAACATCCATTCTCTTAGTCTAATATTAATGGTTCGCAACCATTATCAACATCATAAACATCAACACTTAAGACTAATTCCCTCAAATCAATGTACCTATATACATGCTTATTTCCTCATTTGTAACTCATGACTTAGCTCCTCATTCTATCAACATCAATATTCAATCCCAATACTTCTAAATGTTCATTTCTTCATATAAATCCACTCCCAAGGCATCAAAATCACTAAGGTTACCAATTTGGCAAAAATCCCCAATTTATCACACTTAGGGTTTCCATCTAAAACCATTTAACAATATTCTCAATCAATCTCTTAAAATCTTTATGGTCACTATAACTTTCCCTTCATCCCACAACATCAACCATGTTCAATTTCACACCTCCATTATTCATGCTTAAAGTTTCACTCTAGGTTTACCAACACAATCAACACCCATCCACATGCAAGGCTTCTAATATTATCATTTTCAACCCAATATCACAAAACCATAATAAAATGATGTGGAGGTAAGAAATCTTTACCTTAAATCCAAACTCCACCAAAACAAAAATAAGGGTGAAGAAGAAGGGAGAAGACCAATGCATGCTCCCATGCTCCATAGATGCCTCACATATCCAAGCTCAAGTTCATATTTTTGGCAAGAATAGGGGTAGAGAGAAGTGGGTTTCGGTTTGCACATTATAGAGGGAGGAGGAGGTAGAAAAAATGAAGGAGAAGGTGAGAGGGAGAAGCTGCCGAAAATGAAGGGAAAAAGAGAGTGGAAAAATGTGTTTTATTGGCTCATCAACCATTGGTTATTAAAATATACCTTATGATATTTCCCCTTTGGTCCATTATGTAATAGAGTGTAAAGTGAGTGGGGAGAGAGAAAAGAAGAAGAAGTGGACGGTGGTAGAGAGGAAAAGAAAGGGAATTCTCATTTTCTTTTTAATCCAATTTGGTTCGTAATTTCCCGTTTCATATCCTATGTCGAGTCCAATTAATTATCTCCTTAGCACTAAAAATTATTCTAACTACACCATCTTAACCACAATAATATTCCAAACATTCTAGATCCACCAACCACTCAATTCAATTAAGTAGGTCCTACATCATCTGTTAATTCATCCGTTTCCGGTAAATCTTAATTTACCGATAATTCACCTCTAGTGTCTAACAACATCTCCCACAATTATTTGACCATGAATAATTAATTATCATCATCCGATAAATTTATTTTCTCTAAAATCTGGGATGTTACAATCCACCCCACCAAAAAGAAACTTCGTCCTCGAAGTTTAACATCGGTATACATCATAAGGCCATACTTCAGCCACACACCATTAAGGTCCAAAATCATCACAATGTAACATCGGACTTTCCAAAGTCCAGCAGGATATAATTATTATTATTATCCCTTTACCCAAGTATGAAACTTCACATACTCATCATGAGTCACCTCTCTCCTATTCTCGGTTTATTGATCACAATTTTTGCATTCTTATCCAGTACCTCCGGATAGGTCCAATACATTCGCCGTAAGCAGTTACAACTCTACACTTGCCCGGCCTATGTGTTGCTGCATCTGACATACAGGAAGGCGTCCCAATCCCGTAGTGGTTACTACAAACACATGAGATCGGTGCATAAGTGTACGTTGCCACAATGCCTATGGCACGTAAAGACATATCAGGATAAGTACCTTCATGTCCTATTGCTCATATTATTCCTATCAATTCTAATATTATTCCTTTACACACGAGACTTCCCAAGAAGTCGCACAATCTCACAAGCAATATACTCACATCATATTGTTACTTAATCGTGATCCGGCATAATTCATGTCATACCATTCATTATTCTTCAGTCACCATAACCATATATTGACATAACAGCCACAAATTTCCAATCACCATAGGGTAATCACCCCACCATTGGACCTCGTTCATCTCAAAATCACAGTCAAATAACTTAGAAATCATTTGTCTAATCCAGATATTGCCAACGATAATTCGGTTCAAGCCTATAGGAATCACCAAACTCATATCAAATAGATGCTCCCAAGGTCAAAATAAGGTCAATATTCATATACTAATTTTCCACACTAGTGGTTTGCCTCTTTTATCACAGTCAAAGCCCATATATTGGACATACAATTCACATTGTGTTACATCGGCATGCGATTCTATCACCAATATGTCTTCTTTTCAAAGCAAAAAGGGAGGTATCAATAGAATTAAATTCCATAGCCAACTCATGTTAACATGCATTACCTCTATATCATACCGCAATTCATAATCAATCTAATCTTCATAACGTTAAGGGCATACAATTTAGCTCAAAATCATACCATAAAATTATATATCTTGGTCAATACCAAGGTATACTCCGAATTCAACATCTTTATTCACCAACTACGTATGGGTTCATGTTCTCATTTCCAATCCAATCGCACATCGGTTCTAGCCTCATCAACTCATTCCATACTTTATTTCACTACGGCTCAACCCTTCATGAGATTCAGTTCATCACTAGTCTTAGAAAATTCAAGGGTCATTTAGTACCCATCGTGGAATACTTCCACAACACATAAAGTCAATAAACATGGCTCATAGAAACATCATAGAGCCTAGACCACCATAGGGTCAAATTCAATAAGGTTCGATCGTTCATGATCATTTTGGGTCATTCGGGCTTACCACACTTAGTGGGTCACAACTAAATCAATCATTCACTCGGTTCACAAATACAAAACCGAGACATACCCCAAGTCTACATATACACAATTTTAATATTCAATCATCTTATTACTTACTCATATCCTTCATCCAAAAAGGAATATAATAAATTGATTGTATTACATAATATCATACCTTTGTGCTCCAGGATATAAAATCCATAATTCAGATTAGCACAAACAATCATTTTAATTTATGAACGTCCACATTAGGGAATTTATTCACCATCTTTCATACAATTAGATTTCAACATGTGAATCATTCACATCTAACATCTCCTATCCGTGTTCAACATACGGCATAGGTTCACCCTCAAATCAATTCATACTCAATATATCATATCCATGATCACACATGGTTCAATTTCATTATCAGTTAAAGTCATACTCAAACATTAATATTCAAATGCATAATATCAATGTATTCGTCATTAGAAGGAAATAGTGTAAGGAACTTGGCCGGACTTACACAAACAACCACATCAATCACATTAAGGAATTCCTCCATAAACATATTCAATCTTAAGATTCATCAAATTTTCCAATGAGCAACTATGCTCCATAAGTACATCATATAACCTCAAGGATAAAGGGTATACACCCAATAAACAACCACGTCTTATGAATCACAATCTCATAAAAGTCCTCATTGCGCATCAATCCCAACTTAACTCTAATGATTCATAATAATTCCTCAATAAGCAATAATGCCCTTATAATCGATCCATAATTCCTAGGCACTTAATCCATCATGTGTCCATGTAGGGCAATCAAACATAATATCATCATTCTCTAGATAATTATCATTCCTAAATCTATACGAACAACCTTATTCCAATAATCACTAAAATGTTCCAATATTGAGCAGTCGTGCTCCAACCATCCATAAAATCAATTCTAATACCAATCAATCATGCAATGACAATGATCAAGATCTCTAATTCAGAGCAAAATACGCTCTGATACCAGATTATAACACCCCTGATTTTCTGTACTCGAATCCTGATGTGATCGTCATATTAATAAAAATACAAGTAAATTTTTCGCGTTTGAAAACATTTCCAAGACACCACCATGATCACACCAAGACCCAAATCGCAGAAAACCAAAGAGTGAGATTATATAACCTAAAGCTGGATCGATAGATAATTTGCCCATAACGGTATACAAAAATAATAGAGTTTACAGCGGAAGAATATGTATACCGGGCACACGCCTAGTCCCATATATGACGATATGAGAAAAGGCTCGGCAACGCATGTAGTGTCATAACATAGGCCTAGTAGACAACCATCTTCATTTTACATATTCACATAAGCATACTATGCCTAAGATATAGGTATATACTCATCTATGTGGTCATGCATCATACATCATCGAGGTCCATATCCATTTCGACTACAAGGCATGTGTCATCAACACTTATACACTAATCAAGCGGGTATGAGTGCATACACCCCCAAAGGCCAATACAATAACCACTCAAATTTTTATTCACAATACATTCAAGATTACTACTAAGATCAGTATTATTACATACATTCATTTACAACCCAATAGATTACAGTCGCTGCCGGCCAAGGCATCCCATTACAACTATTTACCTTCCCAAAAGCTTTACTTTTAAATCATCCTCTTCCCATGGTTTTCCTGCACCAATACTAAAAAGTAGACCACATGGGAGAGTGAGTTTACATTTCAAATGACGATATGAATACAATTGAAATTATGTGCATATGCATATCGACATCATGTATGCTTTGCTAAACACATCAATAATCATCATAAATTATTAATTCGACAATATATATATTCATTTCATGCTCATTCATCAAATCATAGCAAAGCAAGCATATACACATCTATAACATCGCCACAATGGGCCAACACATATCTATCATATCGCCCCAATGGGCCAACTCATCAATATAGACCATCTTGGTCCTTCATCAAGCCACTATGGGCTAAAATCATCATTTCCCATCATAATTAAATACGCCCTTCATTATATTGGGCCATGTCATACATATCGTCATATTCAACATCATTTCATATGTTCATATCATTTATTTCTTTTATGTGGTCTTTCATCATATTAACTTCGCATCTCATCGACACCAATATTAACATCTCAATCATTATCAATTATTATCATATTCTGGCATATCTCCATACTATGTGAATTTGTCAACCAATGCGGATCCGACTGTGGGAATAAACACCAAGTTGTGGGTCAAGCATAGGTGTGCTACTATGCCCCTACTGCAGTAGTAAAATGTGTACACATATCTCAAAGCATGCATGCATCTCAACAACATGTTTTACTGGTACCAAACCGCGATCGCCCATCTGTAGCACTAGTCACCTTGTGACTTGCGGATCAATAACATGGCCTCACTTGCCAAAAGTGCTACGGGCCCCTCCCGAACACACATCGAGAGAGCCGTGCCCCGTCGGACACTGAGGTAACTCGCTCACCATAGAGCCGCCCACCCACTGGGCCCGCCACATAGGGTGCCTCGTCACCAATCTATGGACAGCTTCGTGACTCACACACCGAGTCACAGGGGAAACAACAATAATGCTCGTGCACTGAGCCGCCCTCCCACTGGGCCCGCCTAGTGGAACCCCCTAATATTCCACATAGACAGCTATCGATATGCCAGTCATCATCATCATTATTATACTCACCAACATCTCCATGTACGCCTTAGTGGGCCTTCTCATTATTTATTTCTTGACCATGGGTTTCAGGTTTTATACGTGGCCTTTTCATCATAACATATTTCATAATTATTTCATCACATACACGCAAGATAACACTTGCAAACAGCCACTATAGTATTTCAACGTCACATATTATTCATCAATATCATCACACTTCATATAGTGGATTTTCATCTCATTATTCATTACTATTGCTCAAGTATACTCATATAAGTATATATATAAAATTGTATGGCATTCACAACATTATCAATTTCATATTTCATACCACACTTACAAGACCATGCTTGTATCATACACAATGGTACACAACCATTCATCAATATAAATATACACCTCTTTATGCAAGAGAGTGTTCAACATCATCATCTAGCATTATTTAATATCATACTTCCTTTAATTCATCCAATTATAATTCATACAGTGTCATTTATTCATTTACCCCTCGGTCTTATAATTATTCTGGAATATCTCTCATAACCCCACCATCATATCCTCATTATTATTCTTTGGCTACTCTATTTTGATGGCAATACATCACAAGCAATTGATCCCAAAGTGCCAATTAATCCCAATTACCTCCATGTTTTATCATCATTATATTGTCCTTAACACATTCCCTTAATCATCTCATCTTATAAAGAAAAGGAGTCCAACATAAGCCCAATACAAAGAAAATGAAATAAATTTCATTTCTGGGCAACTCGCTCAAGCGAGATTCACCACCGCTTGAGCGAGATCAACATCACTCGCTTGGGCGAGTCCTCTCGCGTGGGCGAAATACTTCCAGTAGCGTTTTCACGCTCGCTCGCTTGGGCGAATCACACCCTCGCCTGAGCGAGATTGAAGTGGGTCGCTTGAGCGCCCAAAAGTTCTCCTTGAGCGAAGACATCTGGGAGTATCAGGTCACCATCTCGCTTGAGCGAGTCACTCTCGCTCAAGCGGAATTCTTCCAGTATCCAATCTTGTACTCTCTCGCTTGAGCGAGACTCAGCATGCCACGCCTCTCGCCTAAGCGAGATTCCTCCAGTGCCATTTTTCCACTTCGCTCGCTCAAGCGTGGCTACTCTCGCTTGAGCGAGGTTCACCCAGTATGTTATTCTTCTCTGTTAAATACGTCTCATCTAAGCGAGACCTCATCTCGCCTGAGCGAGATTGGACCCGAGACCAAATCCTCTGGTACAGGGGACACTCGCTTGAGCGAGATCCCATCTCGCTTGAGCGAGATTACCAGTACACGCTTAGAAACTCAGTCTGTTACTCTCCTTCTCACATCAAAACCTTAATATATAAGTTTGACCTAGGTTAATCTTCCTTACTCCTCCATTTATACACTTAGAACCTGGTTAAATAATTCTTACATCTCAATTCCAATTATCAATCCATTAACTATGAAAAAGAATTATATAAACACTCTTCATCATCATTTCACTTTATCACAGCACAACCTTCAACACTTTCTTCAACTCATCTATTTATTGAATATCACCACACATTTGATTCATATCAATTAAAAGGAACATCAAGTATTTATCATCAACATCATATATTCATATAATTTTCACAACAATTCCATAAGCCAAGCCATCATTCACTATTTCAACAATTCAAACATACAATTAATTCTTGGCAAGGCAATGCATGAGTGCACACATAACATAATTATCAATTAATCACTCATGCACTTGAAATGCAAACTCCTCTCCTACCTCAAGAGAAGATCCACAATTCCAATGCTCCAAATGCCTCGATCGCTCCGCATCATCGTCAAGGATACAATCCTATCACAACAAATATACATACAATTGCCATTATTATACCATCATAAAACATCATCTTAGACATCATCATCTAACCCATGATTAAGTCCTAGACTTGTCTAGTACTCCAAATTCATATGCTTGTATTAGGCTTCGGAAATTCCTTTCCCCAAAGCGAAGATTTCTAGATTTCAAAGGGCTAAACAACCCAACATCAACAACACCATGGCCTATAATAAGACCTAAGGCTTCATCAATTTAAACATCCATTCTCTTAGTCTAATATTAATGGTTCGCAACCATTATCAACATCATAAACATCAACACTTAAGACTAATTCCCTCAAATCAATGTACCTATATACATGCTTATTTCCTCATTTGTAACTCATGACTTAGCTCCTCATTCTATCAACATCAATATTCAATCCCAATACTTTTAAATGTTCATTTCTTCATATAAATCCACTCCCAAGGCATCAAAATCACTAAGGTTACCAATTTGGCAAAAATCCCCAATTTATCACACTTAGGGTTTCCATCTAAAACCATTTAACAATATTCTCAATCAATCTCTTAAAATCTTTATGGTCACTATAACTTTCCCTTCATCCCACAACATCAACCATGTTCAATTTCACACCTCCATTATTCATGCTTAAAGTTTCACTCTAGGTTTACCAACACAATCAACACCCATCCACATGCAAGGCTTCTAATATTATCATTTTCAACCCAATATCACAAAACCATAATAAAATGATGTGGAGGTAAGAAATCTTTACCTTAAATCCAAACTCTACCAAAACAAAAATAAGGGTGAAGAAGAAGGGAGAAGACCAATGCATGCTCCCATGCTCCATAGATGCCTCACATATCCAAGCTCAAGTTCATATTTTTGGCAAGAATAGGGGTAGAGAGAAGTGGGTTTCGGTTTGCCCATTATAGAGGGAGGAGGAGGTAGAAAAAATGAAGGAGAAGGTGAGAGGGAGAAGCTGCCGAAAATGAAGGGAAAAAGAGAGTGGAAAAATGTGTTTTATTGGCTCATCAACCATTGGTTATTAAAATATACCTTATGATATTTCCCCTTTGGTCCATTATGTAATAGAGTATAAAGTGAGTGGGGAGAGAGAAAAGAAGAAGAAGTGGACAGTGGTAGAGAGGAAAAGAAAGGGAATTCTCATTTTCTTTTTAATCCAATTTGGTTCGTAATTTCCCGTTTCATATCCTATGTCGAGTCCAATTAATTATCTCCTTAGCACTAAAAATTATTCTAACTACACCATCTTAACCACAATAATATTCCAAACATTCTAGATCCACCAACCACTCAATTCAATTAAGTGGGTCCCACATCATCTGTTAATTTATCCATTTCCGGTAAATCTTAATTTACCGATAATTCACCTCTAGTGTCTAACAACATCTCCCACAATTATTTGACCATGAATAATTAATTATCATCATCCGATAAATTTATTTTCTCTAAAATCTGGGATGTTACACCAAGCATCAATGAGATGTCTCTTGCAACACTCTTTGGGAAATTACAAGAGCAAGAGCAAGAACTAAAAGTCTTGAAGCTAGTGGAGGAAGAAGAAAAATCCTCCAAGAAGAAAGGCTTAGCTCTCAAGGCCACCTCTATACATGAAGAAGAATCATGTAGTGATCTTGATGAAGAAGAAGAATTTGGATTGTTTGTAAAAAGATTCAGAAAGTTCATGAGAAACAAACGATTCCAAAGGAACTTCAAAACACAAGGTAAGAAATCTACACCTTATGAATCATCTTCCTCACCTAGTTGTTTTGAATGTGGGAAAGAAGGACACTTCAAGGCCGATTGCCCAAATCTTAAAAAGAAGGGCAAAGAGAAAAAGGGGAGAAGAAGAGCTTATATCGTGTGGGATGAAAACGAGATAAGTAGCTCGGATGACTCAAAAAATGAAGAGGCAAACCTTTGCCTCATGACAAATCACCAAGAAGAAGATGATGAGGTAAATCTTTATGACCTTGATAAGGGAGAATTACTTAATGCTTTTAATGAATTGTATGACAAATTTGTGAAAGTCTCTAACAGACTTAAGGTGTCTAGAAAAACTAGTGACACTCTAGAGTTGCACCTTATGGAAGTGTGTAAAGAGAATGATTATTTAAAAGAAGAACTGGAAAACGCTCAAACATGTTCTAAGAGTAAACCTTGTGATTTTGCTAAGAAATGAATTGATCTAGAAAATAAAGTCCTAGATCTAAACAAAACTTTAGAAAGGTTTACAAATGGTAGAGATAATTTGAATGTACTTCTTGGAAACCAAAGATGTATGTTTAACAAAACCGGTTTAGGGTACAATTCCGTTAAAAAGGAAAAGCATTACAAAAACTTCTTTGTACCTCCTATGAAATCATCTTCGCCCTTTATGAAATGTAATCATTGCGGTTTTAAAGGTCATAACTCTTCGAATTGCAATGTTAGAAAATTAGGGCCAAAGGTTATAAGAAAGGTGTAGGTTCCCAAAGGGACATTACCACAAGCTAACCTTAAAGGACCCAACTTAAAGTGGGTACCTAGTTCTCTAAACTGATTTTGTTTTGCAGGTATGCTTCAAAGCAAGCAACACCCACTGGTACTTGGATAGTGGTTGTTCAAAGCATATGACGGGAGACATAAGCAAGTTCACATCATTTACTCCTAAAAGAAAAGGAAGCGTCACCTATGGAGACAACACCAAAGGAAGGATCCTAGGCATCGGAAATATTGGTAAGAATTCTTCCACATCCATAAGTGACGTGTTGTATGTGGAAGGCCTCATACATAATCTACTTAGCATTAGTCAATTATGTGACAAAGGATATAGAGTTTTGTTTGAATCAAATTGTTACATAATTGAGCATAAGGTTAATAAGGAAATTAAATTTGTAGGCCAAAGAATCGATAATGTTTACATGATTGACATGGATAGTTTGTCCTCAAATGATGTACAATGCTTCATAACTAGAGAGGATGAAACTTGGCTATGGCATAGGAGAATAGCTCATATACATGTAGACCATTTGAACAAACTTGTTTCTAAGGAGTTAGTAATTGGTTTACCAAAGCTCAAATTTGAAAACAAATTCTGTGATGCATGTCAAAAGGGGAAACAAGTAAAGGCATCCTTTCAATCTAAAAACATTGTTTCCACACAAAGGCCTTTACAACTTTTGCACATGGATCTTTTTGGACCATCCAAAATCAAGAGCTTTGGTGGTAACTACTATGTTCTAGTAATTGTAGATGACTATTCTAGATATACGTGGACCTTGTTTCTTGCTCATAAAAATGAAGCATATCATGCATTCAAGAAACTTGCAAAGATTATCCAAAATGAGCAAAATTCTAAAATTACATCCATTAGAACCGATCATGGGGGAGAATTTGAAAATCAATCTTTTGAAAAGTTTTGCGAAAAACATGGTATTAATCATAATTTTTCAGCTCCTAGAACTTCACAACAAAATGGAGTAGTTGAAAGGAAAAATAGATCCTTGGTGGAGCTTGCAAGAACCATGTTAAATGAAAACAATATTGCAAAACATTTTTGGGCCGATGCGGTAAACACCGCTTGTTATGTTATGAATAGATGTTTAATAAGGCCTATTCTAAAGAAAACCCCCTATGAACTTTACAAGGGTAGAAAACCCAACATTTCACACTTTCATATTTTTGGATGTAAATGTTTTGTGCTCAATAATGGAAAGGATAATCTAGGAAAGTTTGATGCCAAATCTGATGAGGCAATCTTCCTAGGGTACTCTTAATCTAGTAAATCTTATAGAATATTCAACAAACGCACGAATACCATAGAAGAATCCATTCATGTTAAATTTGATGAAAATAGCCATAAGCCTCCGAGAAAGGAAGATGTTGATGATCTTGTAGGTACTCTTCAAGAATTGACCTTAGATGACAAGGAAGGAGAAATCAAAGACACAAATGCAGCAAAACATGAGGAACCACAACAATGGATCACTTTGAAGGATCATCCTCTAGACAAAGTCATAGGTGAAATAACAAAAGGTGTAAGTACTCGTAATGCAATTAGAAATACATGCAATCATTTAGCGTTTGTATCGCAAATAGAATCCAAATGCATTAATGAAGCTATTATTGATGAACATTAGATGTTGGCCATGAAAGAAGAGCTAAATCAATTTGAAAGAAATGAAGTTTGGGAGCTTGTGCCAAGACCCAATGATCACCAAATAATAGGAACCAAATGGGTATTTAGGAATAAACTAGATGAAAATGGTATTATTACTAGGAACAAAGCTAGGCTAGTAGCTAAAGGCTATAATCAAGAAGAAGGCATTGATTATGAAGAGACGTATGCACCCGTAGCTAGATTAGAAGCAATTAGACTACTATTAGCCTTCGCATGCTGTAGGGACTTCAAATTATACCAAATGGATGTTAAAAGTGATTTCTTGAATGGATACATTCAAGAGGAAGTATATGTTGATCAACCTCCAGGTTTTGAAAACCATCAATTTCCAAATCATGTTTTCAAATTAAAGAAAGCTTTGTATGGTTTGAAACAAGCTCCAAGAGCTTGGTATGAAAGGTTGAGCAAATTTCTTTTAGAAAATCATTTTGAAAGAGGAAAGGTTGATACAACTTTATTCATAAAGCACAAAAAGAATAACATACTATTGGTACAAGTTTATGTTGATGATATAATATTTGGTGCCACTAATGAGCCAATGTACAAGGAGTTTGCTAAGTTAATGCAGGAAGAATTTGAAATGTCCATGATGGGGGAACTCACTTTCTTCCTTGGACTACAAATCAAGCAAACCAATGAAGGCACATTCATTAATCAATCCAAGTACTGCAAAGAACTACTTAGAAAATTCAACATGGACAAAGCAAATGATATTGCCACACCCATGGGCACTTCATGCTATTTAGACAAGGATGAGAAAGGTAAGGATGTTGAACTCACAAAATATAGAGGTATGATAGGATCCTTACTTTACTTAACCGCTAGTAGACTGGATATCATGTTTGCTGTGTGTATGTGTGCTAGATACCAGGCTTGTCCTAAAGAATCATATCTCACTACAGTAAAAAGGATAATGAAATATTTAGTTGGGACTCAAAATGTTGGTTTATGGTACCCCAAAGGGCCTGAATGCATTTTAGTTGGTTACTCTGATTCAGATTTTGTAGGATGTAAACTTGACAGAAAAAGAACTAGCGGAACATGTCACTTGCTTGGTAGTTCTCTTGTTTCTTGGCATAGCAAGAAACAAGTAAGTGTTGCGCTATCAATAGCTGAGGCAGAACATGTTGCAGCTGGTAGTTGTTGTGCTCAAATCCTTTGGATGAGACAATAACTTCTAGACTTTGGAGTTGTATTGGACCATGTGCCTCTTAAGTGTGATAATACTAGTGCTATCAATATCTCAAAGAATCCTGTAATGCATTCTAGAACCAAACATATTGAGATTAGACATCATTTCATTAGAGACCATGTATTAAAAGGTGATTGTATACTTGAGCATGTTGAAACTTCTAGGCAACTAGCAGATATTTTCACCAAACCTTTAGCTAGGGAGCAATTCATCCATATCAGAAGAGAATTACGAATTCTTGACATGAATAATTGTGTTTGAATGATGAAGTATTTTGATAAAAACAGTATTATATGGCATGTTTGTATAAGTTGGTTATTATCAGTGGTATGATTGATTAAAATTGCAACTCTCCTGTGTGAAAACTGCAAATTCTTGAACCAGATAATCGATTATATACATCTGCATAATCGATTAATAAGCTCCTGTCTCGTTGATAATCGATTATGAATTGCCATCTAATCGATTAGTAAGCTTCTGTTTTACGCATAATCGATTACCATTTAATTCATAATCGATTACACAGCCTCTGTTTCTGGTATAAAACATTTCATCTTCACATTAATCGATTACTGAGCCAATTCCAATCGATTAGGACGTTTCTGCTTCTTCACTAATCGATTACTCAACTGCGGTAATCGATTACACTCTGTGCGAAACGATTCAAATTCCCCAGAAACAGTAAGCTAATCGATTACCTATGCCTCGTAATCGATTAGCATCGGAACTACAACAGTCAAATGTTGGTTCCCGAGGACTGCTCGACTTCCTCCCTCTTTTAACTCATCTTCCTCCTTTCTAAACCTAATTTCTATCTATAAATACCCATCTCTTCACCCTCTCATCTCACACTACCTCCTTCCTCTTCCTATCTCTCAAAGTTCTCAACTCTCTTCCTCTCTTCATCTTTTTCTCTACATTCCTTGTCAATGGCTTCCTCCCGCACTGTCAAAAGAGCAAGGTCCTCCATGGCCCAAGCCAACAACCCTCTAGACTTCTCTAGGTTCTTTTCCTCTCCTAGAGACCTCCAAAATTTTGTCAACAATTTTTCTGAAAAGGATATCATGACTCCTCACTTTACCATTGCTGACACCTTTGATAACCATAGCCTCACCTTCACCCAAAGCCTCCACCACTACAACCTTTTTCCCTTCCTTACCCTTAAAGAAGAGCTATACTACCCTGAACTCATCAGAGTTTTCTATTGCAACCTCAAGCTTGTTAATGGGGTAATTGAATCAAAAGTCAAAAATGTGACCATAAAGCTCACCAACGCCCAGTTTGTAGAAATTTCTATGCTGCCGCTTAACAATGCAGATTTTGACGAAGGAGAACCCGAAGATGAATGGGGCTTCAATGCTCTTACTGCCCGTCAATCACTGTGGAAGGCTGATCGCCCCAGGAGCAACCACAAATTGGTAGGACACTTGACCATGAACAACCGCCTCCTACACTTTTTCTTGGTCAAGATGTTGGTTCCCCGTGGTGGGAACTATGCTTTGGTGGAAGAGGATGATGTCCTCTTAATGTGGGCTATGCTGAACCACAAAGAAATAAACTGGGTTCAATTGGTCAAGTTTCACATGCACCACGCAAAGGACCAACAAAAGCTTCCATACGCCATTCTACTCACCAAAATCTTCAAACATTGCGGAGTGGACTTGGCTGAAGAGCTGTCAGAAAAAGTGCCTTCAAAAGCATGCATTGGCACTCATCACCTCCCTAAGATGGGTCTTGTCTTTCTAAACGGAGCATGGTACTCACGGATGGAAGGCTATCATGCTAACATTCCCTTTGAAGCTCCTGCTGATGATGAGCCCGTTCCTCCTCCTCCTCCTGCACCTCAAGCCTCTTCATCTGCCCCTGCTGACCCATTTGCATCGCTCTATGCTCACCTTGACCACCGCTTCGATCGCCTCAAAAATTCCCTTCAAGAATTTTCAATGACCGAGCAACAACATTTTGAGATGATGCAACAGCGTTATGATGAGCTGTCCCATCAAGTCTCCGAACTTAGATTTTTCAACCCGGATAATTAGATCCATTTTATGCTTTGATCATTATGTTTTCTTAGTTTATGCATCAGTTTTATCATTTCCTTGATTGTACTTTCCCTTAAATTATGATGAATAAAATCTGTCTTTCCATGACTTTAATTGCCTTATCGTTTTTGATGATTCCAAAGGGGGAGAAGCAATAGTTGTTGTTCATCTGTTCTTCTGCTTAAATGATAAACTGTTTTAATTATCTCCAAGGCATTAATTCCTAAAGATAGGGGGAGACTTTTAAGAGATAAGAGATTTACTTGTATAAGTGATAACTTTTAACAAATAAGAGTTTCTTGAAAAGATAAGTGATAATCTGATTTTAGAGATAAGAAAAAATTCAAATGTTTTTGCAGATACAAAATTAGAGATAATTGTTTTTTAAACTAACAACCCTCAAGAGATGAACATGGTTGTCATCATCAAAAAGGAGGAGAATGTGTTTGAATGTGATAACAGGTACAAGGATTTTGATAATGACAAAACACTCTTGAAGAAATTCTTGCAAAAACAAAGACATGGAATCAGACCCAGAAACAGTGCGAAGCTAATCGATTAGGAAGCCCAGTCTAATCGATTAGGGTGATTCTGTTTTTAGAACAACTGCAACAGGACATAAGCTAATCGATTACAGTAATTGAAATAATCGATTAAAGAGCTACTGGAATTACAGTAATCGATTACACACATGACATAATCGATTACCAAAATCAAAAATGGCATTAAAAGCATCAGGTATAAAGGCTAATCGATTAAGGAAATTCATCCAATCGATTAGAAGGCTACTGGAAGTAAGCTAATCGATTACCAGGACTATATAATCGATTACGTAGCTGCGAAGCCAAATTAAATGCATCAGGTATCATCGCTAATCGATTGCAGGCCAAAATATAATCGATTAGAAGCCCTCTGACTTGAAGCTAATCGATTACACATAAAGGGATAATCGATTACAACACGATCTGGAATGAAAAATTCAAAGTGTAATCGATTACAGCTCGAGGCGTAATCGATTACGATAGTGGGAAAACACATATTAGTGGGAAACCAGCACATGTCTCCACCATTCCTTCAGACCCCCGCTATGTGCAACGGCTAGGAAGAAGAAAGGCACTCCTCAAGCTCTCAAATGGCTCTATAAATTCAAAAGGAACTTAAGCACAAAACACACAACTAGAAGCTATCATTCTACACTTGTTCTTGTGCTTAGTAAGCCATCTTTCTTGTATATTCTGAGTTTAAATTTGTACATCCTCTCATCTTGAGAGTTAGAATTTGTGTGATCTTTCACTTATACATCTACTCTATTAAGAGAGTCATTTCCTTGTAAACACTTTATCAAACACAAAGGTTTTCACTCTAAGATTGAGTGGTCACAAAGGTTGGGGTTCAACCTTTGGGTATTAAGAGTTTAAGAGATTGGGTGGGTTACCCTTTGCTAGTGAGGATTGAGTTCTTGAGTGTGGGACACTAGGAAGCTGCAATTGCTCATAGCTTGTATCTCTAAACTTCAATAGTGGAAATCCTCCAAGTGGGTTGCTTAGAGGCGAGACATACACCGGTGTTGGTGGAACTCGTTATATTGGTTTGCAAACTCCTCTCCCTTACTCTTTTACTTTCATATACTGCAATTGGTTGATTTGTGTTGATTGATTGTGAATTGTATACTTGAGCTTGTCTAATTTGATATATTTCAAATACTGCCCACCAAGTGTTTGTTAAATTGCTTCAGCTATATTTATCCTTGTGGTGCATTGCATACTATCTTTAACTTGATTTCACTTGCATATTCCTGTAAACTTGGATATAAAAATCAATTTCAAAGGCATTCCAATCAAAGTTTTTAAAACTCAATTCACCCCCCCTCTTGAGTATTGAGGCCACTTGAACAACAACATTTTTAAGCACTAAGACCCTAAGAAGTTGAGAAAGGGTCCTGTTTACTACCTCTATTTGTCCATCCGTTTGAGGATGACAAGTAGTGGAAAAGAGAAGCTTCGTTCCTAGCCTTGACCAAAGAGTTTTCCAAAAATGGCTTAGGAATTTGGTGTCCCTATCAGAAACTATGGTTTTAGGAACACCATAAAGTCTTACAATCTCTTTGAAAAGGAGTTTAGCAATATGACTAGCATCATCGACCTTGTGACAAGGGATGAAGTGAGCCATCTTACTAAACCTATCCACAACCACAAAGATAGAATCCATTCCCCTTTGGGTCTTAGGCAATCCCAACACAAAATCCATAGATATATCAATCCAAGGTGCAGTGGGTGTTGGTAAAGGAGTATATAAACCACTAGGCGAAAGTTTTGATTTTGCTTTTCTACACACAATACACCTAGCACAATGTTTTTGAATATCTTTTTTCATTTTTGGCTAATAAAAGTGTTCCTGTAAGATGGATAATGTTTTATCTCTTCCAAAATGGCCCATTAAGCCTCCCTCATGGCTTTCTCTAAGTAAAAGATCTGTTAAAGAACTTCTAGGAATGTAAAGTCTATTGGCTTTGGAAAGATAGCCATCTAAAATGTAGAAGCCTTTATGAGATGAAGAAGTGGAAGATGAGTGAAAAATGTTAGAAAAATCAAGGTCACTTGGAAACAAAGACCTAATCTCATCAAGCCCAATAACTTTGGCTCCTAGGGAGGAAAGTAAAGAGTGCCTCCTAGATAAAGCATCAGCCACAATATTGGATTTTCCATTCTTATACTTGATGACATATGGAAATTGTTCCAAGTACTCAACCCACTTGGCATGCCTTTTATTTAGCTTATGTTGCCCTTTAATGAATTTGAGGGATTGGTGATCACTATGTATGACAAACTCTTTGGGAATCAAGTAATGTTCCCAAGTTTGTAGGGCTCTAATTAAGGCATAAAATTCTTTATCATATGTGGGATAATTGATGGCTGCCTTATTAAGCTTTTCATTGAAGAAAGAAATTGGGTGACCTTCTTGTAAAAGAACAGCTCCTATACCCACATTAGATGCATCACACTCAAGCTCAAATGTTTTAGAAAAATTTGGAAGTGATAAAATTGGAGCATGAGTGAGGTGATCTTTAAGATCTAGGAAAGCTTTTTCTTGCCTTGGCCACCAAACAAAAGGAACATTCTTTTTCACCAATTCATTTAAAGGGGAGGCTAAGGTAGAAAAATCTTTCACAAATCTCTGATAAAAACTTGTAAGACCATGAAAACTTCTTATGTCACTCATATTTTTGGGTGTGGGCCAATCTTGGATGGCCTTAACCTTTGAGTGATCTACCTCTACACCTTTTGAACTAACTAAAAATCCAAGAAAGACAATGCTATCCATTCCAAAAGAGAATTTTTCAAGGTTTGCATAAAGATTGTTTGTTCTTAGGGCAAGCATAACTTGTCTAAGATGGTTTAGATGAGAGGTCATGGTCTTTAAATAGATTAAAATATCATCGAAATAGACCACAACAAAATGCCCAATAAATTCCCTTAAAACATGATTCATTAATCTCATGAATGTTCTTAGTTCATTAGTCAAGCCAAAGGGCATAACTAACCACTCATATAATCCAAGTTTGGTTTTAAAAGTGGTTTTCCATTCATCTCCCTCTTTGATTCTTATTTGGTGATAGCCACTTTTGAGATCAATCTTGGAAAATATTGTAGAACCACTAAGCTCATCAAGCATATCATCAAGTCTAGGTATAGGATGCCTATACTTGATGGTGATGTTATTGATGGCCCTACAATCGGTGCACATTCTCCATGAACCATCCTTTTTGGGAACAAGTAAAACAGGTAAAGCACATGGGCTTAAACTCTCTCTAATCCAACCCTTAGATAGTAGTTCATTCACTTAATTTTCAATTTCAAGGCTTTCCTTAGGATTACATCTATATGCAGGCCTATTAGGTAAACTAGCACCAGGAATTAAATCTATTTGATGTTCAATGCCCCTAATAGGAGGTAAGCCTTTTGGGATGTCTTTTGGAAAGAGGTCTTTGAATTCAGTTAAGATATTTCGAATCCATTTGGGAAAAGGAGGAGGAAGGTTGCCCATTGAGCACAAGGAAGTGCTAGGGATATCTTTAGCATACATGATCAAGCATTGTTTATGTGAAAACATAGCATGTTTCACATCATGTTTTGTGGCCAAAGGATTGGCACTAGAGTCATCATAGATAACAACTCCTTTCCCTTTCTTAATTTTTCCTAGATGAGTTGAAGAAGATCCAAACTCTCTATCTCTTTTAAGCTTCATTTGTAGTTGATCTTTAGCTACTTGTTGTGGAGTTAGGGGGTGTAAAACTATCTTCTTACCATCTAGTTTAAAAGTGAGGGTGTTAGTGAACCCCTCATGGATGACCTTCCTATCAAATTGCCAAGGTCTTCCTAGCAAGATATGAGTTGCCTCCATAGGTACTACATCATAATTAACTTCATCTTTATATGTGCTTATGGTGAAATTTATTAAGACTTTCTTATTAACTAACATTTCTCCCTTTTCATTTACCCATTGTAACTTATAAGGTCTAGGGTGATCTATTAGTTCTAAGCCCATCTTATGCACTAGTCTTTGACTTACTACATTAGCACAACTCCCACTATCCACAATGAGAGAACATAATTTGTCATTTATGTAACATCTTGTATAAAAGATGTTCTCTATTTGTGTAGTATCATCTATCTTAACATGACTACCAAGCAATCTTCTAATCATGTAAAACTCACCATCATCCCCTAAAATATGCTCACTGTCATATGAATCACTACTTGAGTTATCACTTGAATAGTGAGAATCGGAATTAGACTCTGATTGACTTGAGTAGGTTCCATTATTTTTCAAAACCATGGTTCTCTATGTTGGACAGTCAGAAGCAATGTGACCTCTACCAAGGCATTTAAAACATTTAATGGTAGATGATCTAGAGGATTGTGGTTTAGATGTGGATTCATGCTTTTATTTTTTATTCCTAAAAACCTTTCCATTTTTATGCAACTCACTTTGAGGTTTGGAAGATGAAGTGCCTACTTCCCTCTCCCTAGGGTTTCTATCAAACCTACCCTTGTTATCTTGTCCTACCTACTTAGATTTATAGGCTTTATTTTCCCCACTATAGGCTTCTCTCTCTTTGTATTGGCTCTCTACCTTAGTGCATTGGTGAAGTAGTTCCTCAATGTCTATATGTGGAAGGAGTTCTACTCTATTCTTAATGTTCCTATTAAGGCCATGTAAGAACCTATGCATTAGGGTTTCCTCATCTTCTTCTAGCTTTGCCCTAATCATAGCTATCTCTAATGCTTTGTAGTAGTCATCTACACTCTTTGACCCTTGGGTGAGTCTATTTAGCTTTGTTAATAGCTCCCCTCTATAATAACTAGGAGCATAACGTTTTCTTAATAGAGCTTTCAAATCCAACCAATCATCTATTGGTGGAAAATTATCTTTCTTTATCTCCTTACACACTTGAGACACCATACTAAGGCATAGTTTTGGAATGAGAGAGTGGCTATCCTAACCTTCTTTTGATCTTTTATTTGATGATAATTGAAGATTTGTTCTACCCTTATTTCCCATTCTAGATAAGCCTTTATGTTACTCTTGCCATTAAATGGGGGTATTTCTAATTTGACTTCTTTTGAGCCTATATCTTCTCTCTTATGCTCATGGCGTCTTCTTTGCCTAGGCTCATCTTCACTATCACTATTATTATTTCTATGATTTCTTTGATTTCTATGTCTAGTTCTAGGGTTTTCATTATGCTCAAGATTTGTTAGCCTAACATTGATGTTATTCAAGCTATCCATTATGTTATAAAGCATAGTTTTATTCTCCCTATCACTAGAAGACATCTTTTAAGGTTGTCAAAGAAATTCAAGACAAAAATAAGGAATGTGTAGACAAACTAGTCAAGGAGTATGAATGAAAAAGAAGTAAAAGAAAACACACAACAATCCTAAAATATCAATACTAGGTTTCTAACCAAAGGGAAAACAAGATCCTAGGTTGTCTTTTACTAGGTTAGTCCTATGTTGCTTATGGAAGTCCTAGGTTTGGCTTTAACCTAAATTGATTATGATTGTCCTAGTTTGTTTCTAACAATTAACTAACCCTAGACAAGCTTAACCAATTCGGTTCACTAGTTAGTTAACCTAACAAAATTAGTTCAACTAACTAACCAACACCTAACAAACCCTAACTAAAAGTAGTTATTTAGTTATGGAAGTTGCAACTAAATCTAACAACCCTAACTAACAACTAATTCGGTTATGATTTAGTTAAAACCCTAAACTAATTTCGGTTATGATTAGTTGAAGTAACTAACCACTAACTAATTAACCTAATTAGTTAAGACAAGCAACTAACTAACAACTATTAGTTATAACCAACAACTAACTAACTAAAAGAATTAACAACCAAATACAAATGCTCTACCACTAGTCGAAATTACCAATTGCAAATGAAAGTTAATAGTTTCCAAAAGTCTAATGTCCAAAGGTGTGTCCAAAATACAAGACAAAAACCTAATACACAAGACCTAAAAATTGAAAATTTGCCTAAGTTCTACTAGTTACAAGGCTTTTGCTTCCTTTACAATTTTCTTTAAGCTCTTCCTTGATGTGTAAGCTCCACCTCACCTAGCAAAACAAGACAAGAAAACACTCTAAACGAAATTTGTTAATGAATTCAACAAAAATATTAAACCTCACAAGTGTATTTCTCAACTGTCTCCTTACAACTCTTACCCTTTCTTTTGGTGTCAAGTTCACCCAAGCAATTTACACTCTCACCTCAAGTATTACAATAGGCTACCCTCAAGGTATTGAGAAGGGAATTATCAAGAAGGTTTGAAGGAAAGACAACTACAAAGATAAAAATTGAAAAGGAAAAATGAAAAACTAAAAAAAGCTTAAGAAGAAAGGCTACTCAAAATGGAAAATGTTTTTGGAGTTTTGATTGACGAGACACTAAAGCAATAAATGTTCAAATAATGAAAGCTACATTATGGAAGGATTTTGAAAATGAAGACAAAACTAGACAAACAAGAAACTAAAATGCAATCAAGAAAAGGAAAGTACAACCTAAAACTTAGAGACTCTAAAGTTACAATCACAAGTAAGCAAGTAAGATTCAAATGAAAATATATTGATACTTAAGTAAACAGCTCACTTCAAGTAAAATGGAATTTCAAAATTTGATTTTGATTTTGATTTTGGTGCGTTACTTCACACTTTTGTTATTAATGAGGCTTCTTTTTCTTTTCAACACCCTTTTCAACTTTTGGTAGTATAGGGTTTTGTTTTTCTTTTTCTCTTTTGAATACTTTCTTTTCTTTTATGGCCTCTTTTATTTCTCAATGCATAACACAACCAATGAAATTCCAAAATCGAAATGAGCCAATGCAAACACAAGTTCAAATGTCACTTTCTTGCTTAAGGAAAAACACTTGTAACCTTCTTCCAAAAAGAGTGGAAGGATTATGTTCAAAACTTTTTGAAAAAACTTTTCTTTGATGCAATAAGATGAGAACCGAAATAAAATGTGTTCCTAATATGCATTCATAAACAAAAATAACCTAGAAAGAAACTAAGAATGAATACTAACAAGCCTACAAATAAGATGACTTTTGGAGAGTCTTAGGGTGAGACCTCTTAACAAAATAAGAATGGAACCTTTGGGAGATCAGTCAAGATGCTTGAACTATCTCCAACCACATGGCTATGCACTCTCTACAAGGGTAATTCAACACAAAAACGTAGTACACTAGACAAAGGTCCACATGGCACAACTAACAACTAACTTGGCTCTAACTACCAACTAACAATTAACAAACTTCTAACAACCAAAGGTAACAACTCCTAACTGAAATACTAATGTGCCAAATCTGAATTTTTTCAAGACACTACAATATCAAACCGAATACACAAAACAAGATGCATAAAATTTTAAAGAAAAGAAAGAACTATCACTAAAACTCAAAATAACAACTTTTTATGAGTTTTCTATTTTAACATGGCATCAACAAAGCAAGTAGGTGATATAAAAACAAAATTCCAGCCAGAAAAATGAAAGAAAAACCAAAACTAATGGAGGAAGAAGAGTAGAAAAGAACCTCCCAAGCTCAAATGATACCAAATGATTTAGGATCTTCTTCTATCTTCTTGAAGAAGGGTGGATCTAGGGCTCTCTTCCTCTTCTAACCTCTTCAACCCTTTGATGAAGCTTCTTACTCTTGGAAAACTGAAATGGAAAAGGAGGAAAAAGACACTACACTACACGTATTTGGAAGGGGAAAAAGAGAAGGAAAGGTGGAAATGGAAGGGAGAAAGAAGGAGAATAAAGGAAGAAATGGAGGAGGTGAATGGGAGGCCACTCCAAGGGGAGATAACTCCCTAGAACTCACCACCAAGAGGGAGGAAAACCCTTTGGATGAGAGCTTGCTAGAGCTCACTCTAACCTAGAGAGAAGGGAGAGCTTCTCTCACTAAAACTCACTTTGAAAGTGTTAAATTCTCAAATGGCATTAATGTGTATCAATTTACAAAGGGAGAGTTCTTCATATAGAGCTTGCGGAATTAAGCCAAGGGATATCTAAATGGGCCTCTCCATAATGCCTAGGCCTACTAGTGCTTCTAGAGAAGAGTATGGCCTATACATGGCCCAAAGTGAAAGTACATAGCCAAAAAGTGGCCCAAATGACCTTGCAAGGCCCAAATGAAACCTATAAGCCTAGAGAATCTAACTAAGAAATATATTACAAGTAGAGTATGAATAGATCCTCAAGAAATCTTTATTGGTCTTGGGCCTACTCAAGGAGAGGAAGAAAGATAAGGCCCGATGGGTGCTTTCTTTGGCCTTTTTGGTCTTGGCCCTTATGAGAGGACCCTTGTAAGCTTCATGTCCTTTCTCTAGGATGGTGTGAGGGTCCTCCCTTATTATGTCCTCATTACTTACGCTCAAGAATTGCTCCCTTAACTGTTTATTGACTTGGGCATCGGAGTGCCTTTGCAGGTGGCACCTCCTTTCGCCCCCACAATGTGAAAGTTTGGTGTGTAGGATCTCAGGGACTCCAAGATTTTATCTCCCTACTGGAATAGAGGTTACAATATCGAATCCCTACTGGACCGGTGTATAAGCACTCAGAGAGGAGAATGTTTATGGTTGGCCCCGCACCAGATCCTTGACCCCGGTCCAGGCTACTTTAAGTTCCTTTTTCTTCTGGTTTTGAGTTAACTCATGTTTGTGAGAGTTGTCTTTTCGGGTAAGTGTGTATCTCCCTGGCTTAGCGTATTTTGCAAGTTCTGAGAGTCGTTCGCCAAGTGAGCAATATAATACGGGTATCTCATTTTGCTTGATGTATTCTCGAGTGATCGTATACACTCGGATATTTCATATTTACCCGCCGTTTAAGTTTCCTAGATCTCATCATCGAGAGATTGTGCCTCACTCATTCGTAATTTAAGTTTCAAAATTATATTGTCGAGGGATCACACTCGGGCTTTTCGTACTTAACGTAATTTAAGTTTTAGAATTGTATTGCTAAGGGATAGCACTTGGGCTTTTCGTACTTAACGTAATTTAAGTTTCAGAATCGTATTTCTGATGGATCACACTCGATCTTTTCATACTTAACGTAATTTAAGTTTTAGAATCATATTGCCGAGGGATCGTACTCAGGCTTTTCGTACTTAATGTAATTTAAGTTTCAGAATTGTATTACCGAGGGATCGCACTTAGGCTTTGTATACTTAACGTAATTTAAGTTTAAGAATCGTATTGCCTAGGGATCGCACTTGGGCTTTTCGTACTTAACATAATTTAAGTTTCTTGAATTGTATTTTCAAGTGATCGTACACAATCAAAGACTTCATACTTAAACGTATTTTAAGTTTCTTGAATGGTATTTTCGGTGATCGTACACACTCGAAGATTTCATATATAAAAGTATTTTAAGTTTCATGAATCATATTTCTGAGGGATCATACTCGGGCTTTTCGAACTTAACGTAATTTAAGTCTCAATATCGTATTATCGAGGGATCGCACTTGGGCCTTTCAAACTTAACGTAATTTTAAGTTCAATATCGTATTGTCGAGGGATCGTACATGGGCTTTTTGTAGTATGTAATCAGTATTGGTTTTCTGAATGAATATTGATGACTTACAAGAAAGGGGGCCTCGTTAAAACCTCCCAAGAGAAAAAATCCTATGGGAAAACCTCTTTGGTAGGAAAAAGAGTGTCTTTCTTTGAGTACATCATTAATTGTAATAAAATTTCAAATGAGTGGCATTCCATGTCCTTGGGATTTCCTTCCCTGATAGTTCTTCTAGTTGGTATGCACCCTTCTCGATAGCTTATTTTACCTAGTATGGGTCGTCCCAGTTGCTTGTGAATTTACCTTTCTCTCCTTGCCTTCGATTATTGTCTGCATTGCACAAGACCAGATCCCCTTTTCAGAATGATCAAGGTTGGAGTAAAGAATTCCATCATTGTGCAGACTTTTGCTTGGCGGCTTGGATTTTGACGTATGCTACGTCGCGCTCTTCTACGCTGAGGTTCAGGTCTTCACGTCTTCCTTCGTTGCCTGTTTCTTCATTATAAGTAATGCATCGGAGAGATGGTTCCCCTAGTTCAACCAGAATCATGGCATCAGCTCCATAGGTGAGTCGGAATGGGGTTTCGTGGGTTGAATGAATACGGAGACGTATGATATACCCACAAAGCACCGGGTAACTCCTCCTCCCATATTCCCTTGGCTTATCCGAGCCATTTTTTGAGTTCTTGGAGAATCACCTTGTTAGTTGCCTCAACTTGGCCATTGGTCTGTGGGTGTTCCATGGAGGAGAACTTTCATTTGATGCCTAAGTTCTCACAGAACTAAACAAAACCTTTATCTGTGAACTGTCGACTAATACCTAAAATGATGGTGTGGGGGAGACCATGTCAGCAAACTATGTTTTTCCAGGTAAAGGTTTGGACTTTTGCTATAGTGATGGTTGATAGTGGCTCTGCTTTGATTGATTTCATAAAAAAGTTGATTGCTACCAGGAGAAATTTCACTTAGCCTTTTCCAGGGCATTCCCCATATGTTAAAAGGCCAGGGAGCCAAGATCCCGTGCAGGGGCTCGGGGTGACTATTGATTTGATTGGTATTTCGTTGGCATATGTCATACTTCTTAACAAACTCAGAGCAGTTGGCATGCAGGGTTGGCTAGAAATGCCCTACCCAGAGGGCACAATCAGCTAGGGAGTAGACTCCTCCATAAAGGCCGTAGATTCCCGAATGGAGCTCCCATATGACATAGTCTACTTGCTCTTTGTTGAGGCATTTCAGAAGTGGCATGCTAAAACCCCGTTTGTAGAGTTGTCCTTCTGATAAAGTATAGTTGGATGCCTGCACTTAGAGCTTTTTAGCTAGCTAGGGGTCTTCCGAGAGGATCCCTTGATGAAGGAAATTAATGATCAGGGTCATCCATATATCTCTGGGTGGTACCTCAGTTATCTGGAGCGTTTACTGAACTTCCTGTATTGTGGGCTCTTCTACAATCACTTGGATAATTGTTTTCAGATTTCCAGCCTTGATAGTGTTGGCTAGTTTGGAGAGCAGGTCAACACGCTTGTTCATTACCCACGGGATGTGGACCACTCAAAAATATTTGAGTTCACTGGCTAACTAATTTACCCGTTCCAAGTATTTAGCCAAAGTCAAGTCTTTCGCTTGGTATAATCTCTTTACCTGCATGCTGACTAGTTACTAGTCAGTTTTTGCCTAGACTTACTAAGCCCCCAGATCCAGAGCCGTTCTTAGCCCGGCAATGAGGGCTTCGTATTGTGATTGGTTATGGCTAGCCTTGAACATGAATCTGAGTGATTCTTCAACTGCTAGGCCTGTGGGGGATTCTAGTATGACTCCTACCCCACTACCTTTCAAGTTGGAGGGCACGACAACTTGGTGGCTGTAAAAGTAGGGTTTGAGTCGACGCACTGCTACAACAAGGCTGTATGTAAATTTTTCCACCTTTAAGTATCGTATTTCTGCCCCCTGTAATGTTTTACAGGTAAAATACACTGGTCTATGGATTGGGCCATCATCTTGAACTAAAACCGAGTTGACTGTATCCACTCTTGCCAAAAAGTAAAGGATCAATTTTGACCCTGAGTCTGGCCGTGTCAGGATCGAGGGGGATGCTAAATAGGCCTTTTGATCTTGAAACGCCTTCTTACATTTTGAACTCCATTCAAATGAGTCCATTCGCTTCAACACTTTGTAGAAAGGCATAGATTTTTCAGCGAACTTTGAGAGGAATTAGGACAGGGCTGCGATCCGACTGGTAAGGCGTTTGACATTCTGAGGACTTCACATTTCAAGTATGGCTCAACACTGGTCTGGATTTGCCTCGATGCCAGATAGGTAAGCATGTACCCTAAGAACTTCCCGCCTTGGACCCCAAAGGAACATTTCTCGAGGTTTAGGCGCATGTTGTGTTTGCATAGTTCAGCAAATGTTTCTTCCAAATCTTGGGCATACAGTTCTGCTGTCTTGGTCTTGACGACCATATCATCGATATACACTTCCATGTTTTGACTAATTTGTTTGGCAAAGATTTTGTCCACCAGCCTTTGATAAGTGGCTCTGGCATTCTTCAAGTTGAAGGGCATCACTCGGTAACAGAAGTTTGCCCCGCCTATGATAAAGGTTGTTTTCTCCTCGTCTTTGGGGTCCATTCGAATTTGGTTATAGCCCGAGTATCCATCCATGAAGCTTAAAATCCTATAACCTAAAGTGTCATATACCAAATGATCAATGTTAGGTAAATGATAGGGATCCTTAGGACATGCCATGTTTAGGTTAGTGAAGTCGACACACATCTATCATTTTTCGTTTATTTTTTTACCATGACCATGTTGGACAACCAAGTTAGGTATTTTACTTCCCTGATGAAGTTTGCGGACACGAGCTTGTCAGTTTCTTCCTTTACTACGTCTTTCTAATCGGGCCTTATCTTCCTGGGTTTCTGAGCTACAGGCTTCGCTTTCGGCTCTATGTTGAGTGAGTGGCAGATTATGGTAGGGTCGATTCTGGGCATGTTTACAGGGCTCCAGGCAAACAAGTTTACATTGGCTCTTCCTTCAGGTCCTGGTCGAGTATGGCACTCAGTCGTGTGAATTGGCTCAGGTTAGGACCACCTTGAACAAGTTTTAGAGACTCCACTGATTGGGGTCTCTTATAATGCCTGTCATTTCGAGGATCAAAACCTGTCTCAATATCTTCGTCGATTATGAAAGTCTCCTTGGGTCGTAGGCTTTCGTTATAGTATTCTTGTGCTACTTCCGGGTCTACTCTGACTACTCTAATTCTTTCGTCTCTAAGCCGAAACTTCATAGTTAGATGCATGGTGGAGATTACTTCCCCCAGGGCATTTAGGTATAGCCACCCTAACAATGCGTTGTAGGAATAGGGAAAATTAATGACCAGGAATTTGACCAAAATTGCTTGGCTATTCATTCCCAATCCGAAAGTGGTTCTCAAGTCGATGAACTCCAAAACCTACACAGAATCACCAGAAAAACTGAGTAATGTTCCGCCATACCTTTTCAACCAACAAGGGGGAAGGCCTATTTTCTGGTACGTCTTCCAGTGTAAAATATCTGCAAAGCTTCCCTGATCTACAAGCACTCGCTCTACCATAAAGTCTGTAATCCCATGGTGACTACCATCGGCTCTTGTCTGTTGAGGCCTCCTTCGGGGAAATCTAATCTGTCAAATGTTATGACTTCTGACCCTGAGTCCTCTCGTAGTAAGTTCACCTGTCCTCCCTACTATTGTCGGCATGTTTGCGCACCTGGGAAGCCCCTTAAAATTGTGTAAATGATCCGCCTTCCATCTTTTTTGTCTTTTTGTAGTCTCGACGACCGAGAATGTTGTACGCATAGGCGGTCTAGAGTCTGAAGCTCAACCTGATCGGGGCATTCCCTTTCTCTATTCTGGCTTCTTTCTTTTGGTCTATCATCTCTCCGAGCAACAAATTTGGCCAAGTGCCCTTGGCGAATCAAGTGTTCTATTTGGTTTCGGAGGGAATGACAATATTCTATTCCATGCCCGTAGGCTCAGTGAATCTCACAAAACTTGGTTTTATCTGACCCCTTGGGTCCTTCTCCCGGGGGAGGAAGCGTAAGGAGGCCAGTGTTATAGACCTCGTGCATGATTCGATCATGACGGTCATTCAACGGTGTGAAGTTGGTGTACTTGGGAGTTGTATAGGCTTCAAAGTGCTTGTCCTAAACCTTCTTAGGGATTTTTCTTGTTTGGTCCGATCGGTGATTGGGTCGATCTGAGCACTCTACACTATCCATTCGGTGACTAGCTCGGTCTGTGTGCTCTACGTGGCCTGCTTCTCTTTCTTCCATGCTGATATACTGAGAGGCTCTCTTTCTAAAGTCGTCTATGTCAAGGGATGGTTTTCTAGCCAGGGAATTGAAGAATTTACGCGGGAGCAAGCCAGTCTACACACGTGCAGAGCCACTTCAGAGTTGAGGTCTCAGATCTGGATGACCTACTTGAAAAAGCAAGCCATGTATTGTTTCAGAGTCTCAATGGGTAGCTATCACAGATTCACTAAGTTGTGAGAAGTCTGTTGCACCGCTCGGCTGGTAGTGAATTGGCTGAGGAACTTTTTGGTGAGGTCAGAGAAATTAGTGACACTCCCCTAGGGAAGATAGAGAACCAACACAGTGCTAATTTAGTCAGTGTGGTAGGGAAGGTTTGACAGAAAAGGGTGTCCCACACCCCGGTGATCAGCATGCTGGTAGTGAACATGGTGAGGTGTTCCTCAAGGTCTCCTCTGCTATTATACTTTTCCATGGACGGGGGTTTGTAGTTTAGAGGGGTCGGTGCATCAATGAATTGTTCAACAAATGGGTGAGCAGCGAAAGGATGCGTATGCTTGAATTTTGTCGTTTCCTGCGTCTGGTAGGAAGCATGGCTATCGTTCTTGTGTTGGGCGAATCGGGTACCATTGTGACTTGAGGTCTCACGCTTCTTTCTCCGTCGTCCATGTAGTTCTACGTTTTCCTGCTACAGGTTAGCCACAGTGTGCTGGAGTGCCTCCACATGCTTTTAAGCTGCTGTAGTTGATCATCGCGGTTGGAGTCTTGGCTCTGCCCAACGTCTTCCTCTTGGCGAGTGTTACGTGTATTCACCATTGCTGATGTTTTAGGATTAGGGTTTTTGAAAATTGAGGTGTAGGATCCATTTTACCGGGCCTCACGGTGGGCGCCAAAATGTTCACACAAAGAGCGTAATATACGAAAATCCTAGAGAATTACTCTAAAAAATTAGCTTTATTATTTCTCTCTATAATGTGTCACTTAAATTACAATATGACCCTATAGGCTGTATTTATACAATAGTGAAATAAAGGGGAAAAAGGGAGTCCAAGCCCAAGCCCAGTAAGGGAGATAACCGCTTCTGGTGGGATAGTGGAGAATCGTTATCTGCTAAAGTAAAGGGATAAGGGGGTACAGTGGGGCCCCTCTGACCTGGAATTCATCCAATAAAATCAACAATGACCCTGTGAAAATGGAGAATTTTTCTCATATCTTCTCACAACTTTGTTAGTTAGTCTAAGAAATGAAAATATTTAACATGTTTTGCGCTATCTAAATTGCACTGCATATTGTTTATCCCTTTTGTTTCTTTTATATATCAATTTGGTTATTTGTTATGTCATGTCTTCTTATTTAATTTTGTCAATCTAGTTTAATTATTTAAGTTGATGAAAGCCTCAAACTTCCACATGCATTATAGTTTTATTATAGTTTTATCTTTTGATTCTGGTTATGCTTTCATTTTTAAATTTTGATTTTAGTTTGCCACACATTTTACTCTGTTCATAATTTTTAGATATGTTTTGTATATTACCAATTTGAACATGTGAAATTTATTAAAGAAAACTAGACTTAATTATGTTTTTGGTCCCTATTAATATTTTTGTTCAAACATTCAAATTGGGAATATATAAAGCATACCTAAAAACTGTGAACATCGTAAAAAGCATGGCAAACCCAAATTAGAACTAATGCATGTGGAACGTTGAGGCTTTCATCAACTTAAATAAATTAAACTAGATTGACAACATTAAATAAACAGACATGGAAGAACGAACAACTAAATTGATAAATAAAAGAATAAAAAAGAAAGAAAATGGAGTAAAATTACATAATGCAAAGCATGTTACATGATTTTCATTTGTTAGACTATCTAATAAAGGTTTGAGGAAATTTCTCCACTTTTATCTAATACAAAGATCATTAATGATTTCACTGAATAAATTGCATTGTATGAATGGTTTGAACTTTACATTAAGCATATACATTAAGTAATTAAAAACAACTTTTGAAATGAATGTAACCTTTAAAAGTGGGATAGAAAAAATGTTTAATTAGCTTTTCATCTTATAACAATCAATATGTTTTTTTGTTAGTATTTAACCATGTAAACAAATTCTCAAAATTTAAATACTAATAATTTACAAAAGCAAAATGAAAAGAAATCCCTAATATCCTTGGCTATACTACTTAACTCCTGATATAATATAACACCAAAAACTCCACAAGAAGGAATCTCTAACTTTAAAAACACATCAAGAAAGTTGATAGAAAACTATGAAACAGGGCACTATTTTTTAAAAAAAACATATATTAAATTTTTTATATTTTTACCAAATGTGATATTAGTATTAGAAGGAGATTGGTTCAAGAATTGATGCAAAACCCCAACAGAATAAGAATGATAATAGAAACTATTAGATATAAAACCATATATGAGCCTTCACCATATAAAAATTTAAGCTTAAAATTTCAATATCACTATGTCGTTATATGATCAACTTCAGTATATTTCACCGAAATTGCAAGACAACTAAAATATCAACTATTTCAATAGATCTCAATAATATCCACTCTGAAGAAGTATAAAAAAAAAAAAACCTAAAAGTTGGATAAAGGAATTTTATAGAGGATGTACGTTTATTTAATAAAGATATAAGAGATATTAAATTTCATCCAGGAAAGTTTGGAATAGGAAGAAACAAATAAAGGACGTACTGTTACTTAAGGCTTTAACATTATAAATCTAAAAAAAAAACAAGTTAAAACCCTTCAATGACCAGGTTATTGCACTCAAGGTCCATCATGACCAAACTTATAATCTACCCTTTGAAATATTATCAAGTATTGTAAGTTTTTTTTTTTCATAATGATGACTGATCACACAAAGAAAGTAGGTACAAAAACTCTATAGAATTCCCTTAGGGGTCCAGTCTATTATTTTTAATAATGTGTTACTTAGTCACAACGTGTGTATAAAAGATACCTTTATACCTAGGTTACCAAATGGGCTCGGTCCATTAAACTATAACTTAAGCTAATTAATTTCTTAGCAACGTGAAGAGATTTGAGGGGACGGGGGAGACCACCCCTGATCTCATGGGAGGAACAATGGCTAAATATAAGACAATTTCTTCAAAGCTGCAACCACAATCTTAAATGTTTCTTGTTCATTTCAAAATGGAAAATTTGTGATTTTAAAAAGCATTAATATCATGTATATTATTTACAATATTTTAGTACCTTCATTTATTCATCGTCATAAGAGATGTTTGGTGTGTTGAGTCTCTTAATTTCAGCTATACAAGATGTAACTGGAATCTTAACATTCATGTCTCTATGCCATAAAAATTTGTCAGAAATCAAAGCCTTCATGGAAGGCACTAGTGATTCTTGAATTGGCTTAGGTGGTTCTTGATCCGCAATTGACAATATCAATAATTTATTCCTTAGTAAGATAAACAAATACATTTTCATTCCCCAAACCTTAATTAGAAGTTAATTTTTCTAGTGATGTAATTTTAATATTTTTATTATTTTTAAGATAAAGAGTGAAGAGGAACATCCAACATATACAGTAATGGAAAAAAAAGAAATTGGATAAAGTTCGAGAACAAATTTATAGTAGCATTTATTTTACCAGATTATGACACTACAAAAAGTGTTCCCTTTTCTTTCGTATTATATCAATAGTTTCTTTCTTTTTTACTAATATAGGTTCTCATATAGAATAACATTTTTTTTAGATTGAAAACATTGACAATAATGCACCGCCTTATTCAACCTTAAGCTTAAATTTTATTTGTATTGATGAAAATGATGGGAACAAGAATCAAACTAGGGTTGCACGGCTAACATATTTTGGATCAGCTAACTATTCCTATTTTTTGATAAATCTTTTGTATGTTGGCATTTTTTTTTTGTTATCAAATGAAAATTTTGATTTGGCAAATATTGTGTAGTATATTGAATGATAGTGAGCCGTATTCACGGTACATATATAGAGAAAATTATATTCTATCCTAAAGACTACAAAACCCTTGATTGAACAATTATATGCCTCAATCAATAAATGTCTAATTTATAAGAAAATAGTTGAAACGAAGAATTTGTTTTTTCTTAATATCCACCATGGAATACACTCCAAACCATTGGCCAAGTATATAATTACTGTTGTAAGTAATGTTGGCCAAGTATACAGTAGCCATGCCAAGCAAGAGAAGATCCCTTGGTCTAAATACCAAAAGTTCTTAAGCCCAACATATAGCTGCACGACTAAGCCGATCGAGTTTCCAAGGAAGTAAAGGTAGGAGTCAAGGTTGAGTTCAGACACATGAGCCTATTTTATAAAATAATATGTCCTAGGATTGGTCAAGGCTTGTTTTCAAATAAAGAAAGTGGCACCACTAGGGTGGTTACCACTAACTTAGTGGCTCAACATGGATGACACTGCTGAGTCTAAATCTCTAGAATCCTATTTTTAGAGTTTTTAGGATAATTCACTCCTAAAAATAATTTAAAGATATTTATTTCTTAACTGATCTAGTAATTTCATTTAAGTGTAAATAGAAGTAGCAAAGAAATTAAACCAAGATCTTCACATAAACTTAAATGAATTAAGAATACTTTTTTAAGAAGATGAATTATAAGTGTTTTTTAAAGAAATAAGGTCATAGAGAGAATCAAGAATCAATGCAGTTTAAAGCAAGAAGATCTAAATTTGAAAGAAGAACTAGTTTCCTCTAAATAGGACATTACAATAGAAGTTCTCAAATCATCATAGAAATTCTCTAATGTAGTGTGGACTCACTAGTGCAGAAACAGGATTTAACATCGATTTTTTTGGACATTTCACATCGGTTTTCATACTGATGTGGATCTGACCATTGTTAAATATGGGGACATCTCACATCGGTTTAAAAACCGATGTGAAAAAGAGATTTAACATCGGTTTTTAAGAAAACCGATATGAAATATGACTTACCACATCAAATTTTTTAACAAAAAGAGATGTGAAATCTATATTTCACATCGGTTTTTTGTAAAACAGATGTGAAAAGGAAGACATTAACAACGGTTTTGGTACAACCGATGTGAAAAATGAAGGGCATATAACATCAGTTTTTAGAAAAATAGTTGTGAATGAGGGATATATAACATCGGTTTTTGTAAAAATAATGTTAAACGTAAGACTTATAACATCGGTTTTGTTAACAAAACCTGGACAAGTTAATTTTCAATATTCATCCCGAATATATTCATTTTTCATGAAAATTCCTGGACAGACATTTATACAACACATAGAAAACAAATATATCGACACCAATTAAAATCATATGTCAATCAATCATATATAACACCAACCATTGTTTTATACATGGTTTAGGTCAAAATTTAATACATAGTATAGACAAAATTTAAGCACTTATGTTGATCATAATCTAGCTACTTGAAGAAGATATGTTGCCCAACGCTTACGAACCACATCAATTTCATCAGAAGTGAATGGTTCCGTGTTTCTAAAAACCTACAAGTATGTGATGTCAGAATATGCATTTAAGTACTAGAAAATGCTTCCTTCTTTAAACTATTTCAATATCTGTCTCCAATCATCCTTAATGTTCCTTATTATGGTATTGAGCATCTGCCCCATGACATAATAACCAGTGGTTGCTGCCCAACGATTGTTTATTAGCCTAAAATATTAGGAACAAGTAAACTTTACATCAAATTCTTAACCCCCATCAAGTCATGTCTAGGCATAAAGACAACATAGAGTCAATGTAATACATAAAGTGACTTACCCTTAGGATTATCCAATCAACCTTCTTCCTAGCCAGATGTCGTGACCCTCCCAAAACATTAGAAGCATCCAAGGCTCTATAGTATAAAAAGAACAAACAAGACTAAAAAATGGTATCAACTTTCAAAACATTAAAGGATTCTCAAGAACATCTACAAGTTAATAGAACACTTACAAGTTAATAGCACCCTTAATGTTTTTCCCTAGTTGTTTCCATAATGAGCAAAAGAAGACAACAACATTTTATTTGGGACAAATAATGATCAATTGCCAATGGTTCCTATCAGACTACAAAAGAAATAAGCAAGTTTACACAAAAACGCATATATAATAAAACTTAAAATTTTAAGGTTGTACTAATAATTCATAATATGAAGCTAAAAAAGCCATTAGAACTTATGGATATCCTATGTTGAATATATGCCAGGATTTGATCTACACTATTTCCCATGTCTTGGATGTGCTCAGGCTCAAGGAAGCTATAATCATGACATCCATTAATATTGCAAAGGTTGTACAAATACCTAAAATATAGGCAAACATAATTGGATCATAGATATGTATTTACTTTAGACATATAAACAATTAACTAATAATAAACTCATATCAACCATAATTGGAGCACAGATATGTTTAGCATCTTTTGTCCCATGAGAAATTCCAATATATCCTGCTGGGTAATAAAGAAAGAGATTGGAGAGTCCTTGCCTATGGCACTAGCATCTAGTTCCAATTGTATTGTTTTAGATCCAAGATTCATTGCTACAAAACATAACATCCCATGTGGATCAATATACTCTTCGGGTTCTTGTAAAGGTTGTTTTTGTGTAATTTTATTAACCACATCAACATTGGCCTAATAAATCATTGCTACTGTCGCGACCGGGATCGCGGCGGCGCGGCCGACCCTCGAAACGGTTTTAAATAATAAACAGGGAGTCGCCACCAATATTTTTTAGGATAAAATATTGGAAAAACCTTTTGTTAAAGCACTGGTTATAAAAATTAAATTCCATGATTCGGGAGTCTGATTACAGGTGAGGAAGGTATTAGCACCTCACAACTGTCCGTTAAAAACGGTTACCTCAATTTGATAGCGCACATTATAATTAACCCAATAATTATTTTAACTTCTTCATAAAAAGAAAAATGTACGGAACGACAAAATAAACAAAAAAAATAAACAAAGATCAACACAAAATATTTACATGAGATTAACAGGACGTCTCGTCCAAATTAATCTCGCTCCGCCTTTTTAAAGAGATATTAAAAAAAATGAGATTAACAGGACGTCTCGTCCAAATTAACCTCGCTCCTCCTTTTTAAAGAGATATTAAAAATATGAGATTAACAGGACGTCTCGTCCAAATTAATCTCGCTCCTCCTTTTGATAGCAAGACAAAAGGGAAACTCTAAAAATTAAATAAAGAAAGGTGGGCCCGACAGAACTGTTTCCCGCTCCTACGTATTCTCGAGCTTTCGAGAAATCAGGGTCACGTAGTTCTTAAAAATGTTTTTTTTTAGGAAAAGATTAGGAAAATATTGATGGGCATCATTCTAGCGACGAATCCATACAAGGCGAAGTGCTTCGCACGTGCACGGATCCTATAAAGGCTGTGTAGACGGAAGTATTTTCCGTACGACACTGATTAAGAAAAATGAATATATAAAAAATAAAAAAACTGAGTGGGAGAGGAAAACGAGTGCAAAAAATGAAGAAAACCGAGTGAAGAATAAGAAAACCGAGTGAAAAATAAGAAAACCGAGTGAAACTATGAAAATCCGAGTGAAAACAGAGAAAACCGAGTGAAATAGTGAAAATCTGAGTGAAATAGTGAAAATATGAGTGGAAGTAGTGAAAAGCTGAGTGAAAATAAGGGAAAACGAGTGAAACTATGAAAAATCCGAGTGAAAACAGGGAAAACCGAGTGAAACAGTGACAATATGAGTGAAACAGTGAAAATCTGAGTGAAATAGTGAAGATCTGAGTGAAAATAAGGGAAAACCGAGTGAAACAGTGACAATATGAGTGAAACTGTGAAAATCTGAGTGAAAATAAGGGAAAACCGAGTGAAACAGTGAGAATCCGAGTGAAATAGTGAAAATATGAGTGGAAGTAGTGAAAAGCTGAGTGAAAATAAGGGAAACCGAGTGCAACAGTCAGGATCTGTGTGAAAATAAGGGAAACCGAGTGCAACAGCGAGAATCCGAGTAGAAAGAGGCTTACCGGGTGAAATTTGAGCAGAGAAGAACGATTGGGACAAGAATTGCAAGTCCGAGAGGGAAAATGGAGCTGGAAGGAGTGCCGTTGAGTGAGAGTGTAGAGGATGTTGGGGTAAAGAGAGTTTGAAAGGTGAGGGGTGAGTGAAGTGAGAGGGAGAGAAGACTTGGCGTGAGAGAGAGAGAGAACAGAGGTTTGGCCAGAGTTTCCTCGTCTGAAAATTGCCTCCCTTGAACGCCCTCCCCCTTGCCTATTTATAGGCTGGTTTGAGTGGAAGGCCAGCTCAGGCTTCCACTTCCGAGTGGAATGCCAGCTCAGGCCTCCACTCAGAGTGAAGTGGGGGACAACGGCTGGGTGGGAATTTTTAATTCCCCCCACTTCCACCCCTATTTGCCACTTGTCTGCCACCCCCAGGATTCCTGGATCCACTTGGGTGGTGGAATCCAAGTCAGCACGGTCTAACAGGGGGACCTGGTGGGAATCCGAGTGAGAATGGAAGAATTCCGAGTGAAAATGTTGGAAATCCGAGTGAAATGGTGGAATTCCAAGTGAGGATATTGAAATCTGAATTAGAATGGTGAAATCCGAGTGAAAATGGTGTGATCCGAGTGAGAATGGATCGGATCCACCTTCCAATCAGTATTCATTAACACTGGTAGTCAAATCCGAGTAAAAAAATGGGGAATCCGAGTGATTCTCACTCGGATCACCCTCTTAGTCAGCATTAGAAGTCAAATCTGAGTGGAAAAAGGTATTCCCCGTAGAAGGCCGAGTGAGAATACTCCTTTCCGAGTGGTTTTACTCGGTTTGTGGTTGTTGTGAGACATTCAATTGCAAACGAGTGTAAAAGCCTCGGAACCGACTCTAACGATTGGGAAATGACTTGAAATTGACTCGGAGTGGCTCGGATCTTGTTTGAAGAAGCAAACTGACTGAATTGCCAGTCGATTCTGACTGGAAGTTAATGGAAATGGGCTCGGGAAAGGTTTGAAGAAGTAAACCGACTGAATTGCCAGTCGGTTCCGACTGGAAATGGGTTCGGGAAAGGTTTGAACGAGGACTCGGAACCGATTGAAATGGCTCGGGTTTGAGTGGGAGTACTCACTCGGTTCTGACTGAAGAACAACACTCGGAATTTCTTCAAAAGTGACACAGAAACTTCAACGCTTCAAGGATTTACTCGGATCCTTCTTTTTTGCACTCGGAAATTGGATTTTTGGCCATTTGCACTCGGAATGGCTTGACAGAGAGCCTTCCACTCGGATTCACCTTCGATAAGGAAGCATTTTACTCGGAATTGACTCATCCTGAGTCATTTCACTCGGATTCTCTTCAACATGGCATAATCCACTCGGATTTGGTTTTATTCTGAGTCATCCCACTCGGATTCCCTAAACAGGATCCTATTCTACTCGGAAATACTTCATTTTCACTCGGTTTTGATCATTTCTGAGTAGTTTTACTCGGATTTACTCCATTCTGAGTAGTTTCACTTGGTTTTGACCATTTCTGAGTCATCTTACTCGGATTTCTCTTCAACAGGGGCATTTTCTACTCGGATTTGATCCTTTTTGAGTAATCTCACTCGGATTTGATCCGTTCTGAGTATTTTCACTCGGACTTGCTAGTTTTTGGGCCATTCCACTCGGATTTTTGTTCAACAGGGGCATTTTCTACTCGAATTTGATCCTTTTTGAGTCATCTTACTCGGATTTCTCTTCAACAGGGGCATTTTCTACTCGGATTTGATCCTTTTTGAGTAATCTCACTCGGATTTGATCCGTTCTGAGTATTTTCACTCGGACTTGCTAGTTTTTGGGCCATTCCACTCAGATTTTTGTTCAACAGGGGCATTTTCTACTCGAATTTGATCCTTTTTGAGTCATTTCACTTGGATTTGCCTCCAACAGGTCTATATTCCACTCGGAAATGCTTCCATCATAGTCATCTTGCTCGGATCTGACCATTTTTGAGTTATTCTATTCAAATCTGACCATTCTGAAGTATAAAAAGAATCATTCCACTTGGACCGGACCAAAAGAGGTGTTCACAGCTACAAAACACAACCTCCCAAGTGGATCACTATACTCTTCGAGTTCTTGTAAAGGTTGTTTTTGTGTAACTTTCTTAACCACATCAACATTGGCCTAATAAATCATAATTAAATAGGTATAAGTAGTAATAAAATAAGATATAATTAGAAGTGGAGGTAATTAAACAGGTATTATTGCATGGAATTTCATACCTTATCCTCTAATATAATTTTAACTAGTCTTCTAGGCCACAAGATGAAGTGTTTAAAGGCTTGCCCCACTGTACATACTTCACCTGTAGGAATAAGTAATGCAACATCTGTTTCCTCAATCCTATCAATCGATACCCTCACATGATCATCACTTATTTGCCTATGGTGGATGATAGACCTAAAATTATACACATTGCCAACTGCCACCAAACGGTATAGATGATCAACATAAAGCCTACATCGGTCTGGGACATAAGCATAATCTTGTGGAGGTAAATGATCTAGAGCACAAGTCCCTTTTGTGCTTAAGAGTACATGATTTGTAGGCGTTTGTGGTGGTCATTCAGGAATTTGTGAAGATTGTTGCATACGGGCTAGCTCCTGGAGAATCTCATGTTCTTGAATGTCCAAAATATGTCTTGAGACCAACCCCTTGTCCACATGCTCGAACACGACCATTATGTTCTGGCCGCCCTAAGGCGGTGGTCAATATATCCTCTCATCCAGATGCCACAAATTCATCAACTGAGCTTCTTTGTTCCAAAGAATCCTACAAAAATATAACATTACAATCATTAACAAGTTAATTTAAATGATAAAATGATAATTAATTATGAATACTCACAATTGTCTCTGTAACAACACATGTTTCCTCTGATGTGTAGCTTCCTGACTTCTTTTGTCGAGCTTTTTTCCATTTTTCATGGCGTAGTGGAGGAGATGGTAGAGAGATGATAATAGTAGGATCAGATCCAGAAGCTTCCTGCCTCTGTTTCAACTTCTTTTCCATCATCTTCTTTTCTAACAAGTTGTACCCTCCATGAGACAATAAGTAAGGATAACAATTCTTCCTTTGAATGTCTTGCATAAATCTTCTTTTCTCCTGCCATTAATGATATGTAAATAAATGTTAGTATATAGAATAACTTATAAATTCTAATCATAACTAAACAAGTAATTGAAACTACCTGGAAGGTCGGATCTGTCCTAATCTCAACAAATGATTTCCATGTGTCTTCATCAATCCATGGATAATCCCCTAATGGAACTTTATGCCTTATAATCCCAAAAATATAACTAGTTACTAGATATGTCTTGAAAGCTCTCCAATGCTCAGAACAAAATATTAACAATTTCTTCTTCAAGGTGGTGTTGTTGGGAACATCATAGGTGAGCTACATTAGATATAATAAAACATTATCACATATAACAAAACATTTCAAAATTATACTGGAATTACTTATAAAGTCTAAAATTAAATAAGAATATACCACTATACTCTCCCAAATTTGCTCCTTTACATATGTATCTACATCTTTCCACTTATCATTCAAGATGCTAACCTTGCTACGTGCAAGTAAGGCTACAAAGCTAACAAATTTGTCCTTGTTTTCTCCAATAGGGTTCCAAGTTAACTCATCAAACTGGATGGGGATTTTCTGACCACCACCACGTGTAGCCACTAGCTCCCTCATCCGTGTGGTACCCCTACTCTTCCGACAAGTCCCCTGGGTATTTGATGTACTCTTAGGAGGATCAGCCATTTCCCTGTTGAAAGAAAATAAAATAATTGTTAATTACATGGTTAAATAACATAAATGCAATAATATGAAATAAGTTTGATGACTAGCTTAAACTGTGTTCCTTATATTCTCCCAAATCCCTTCTTGATGATCATTACAAATAACATGAACATTATCTACTTTATCATCATCACATAATGTTGGCATGCTAGATGAGAAAGGGGGAGTCTCTATAATATCAAGTGTTGAGCCATGATTCTCATCGATATCCACCAAACATTTTCCATGAAGTGCAACTGACCATCTTTTGTTAGAAGGATCAGGTATGTAGAAAACTTGTTTTGCTTGGAATGCCATGATGAAAGGCTCATCCTCACGCACTACTTTGTTAAGTTCCACTAACGTAAACCCCATTTCATCTATCTTTACACCAGTGTTACCATCAACCTACTTACATTTGAAACCAGGAACTCTGAATTTAATATAGTCAACTTCCCAGATCTCCTCAATGACTCCATAATAGGGGATAGATGCCACAATTGGATTCTTATTCTTTATACTAGAAAAGTGAATGGATTCAGCCACTATCATCACACCACTATTTTGTACCTGACTATTGTCATCCTGAGACTTGGTATAGAAGGTGTAATGATTAATGTAATAACCACTCTAATACACAATATCAAAGTTAGGACCACTTGCTAGCCATTTCAATGTCTCTGAGGTAGTGTCTTCATTCACCACTTATCCTCTGAACCAATTAAGGAAAGTTTTATTATGCTCATTCACCAACCATTTTTCAGTCATGCGAGGGTTTTTTGCCTTGATAATATTCTTGTGCCTAGATATGTATGGTAGAACCTCATCAGTGTTGTTCAAGATGTACAAATATGCTTGTAGGACCTCTTTACGTGGCTTACTCTTAACAGAGAAACCCCGAATGCCATTTCCTGTACTTCCTTCTCTGAAGTGAAGCTTTGGTATTCCACTTGAGTCCACACCTGACAAATAATCAGTACAAAATTCAATAGCTTCTTCTGCAATATATTTTTTAACAATAGAAGCTTCTAGACGATACTGATTCTTCGCATACCCCTTTAAAATTTTCATGTATCACTCAATTGGGTACATCCTTCTCAAATAAACTGGGCCATAAATACTAATCTCCCTGACTAGATGAACAATTAAATGTACCACGATGTCAAAAAATGTGGAAAATACATCTCCAATTGGCACAATATAACCACTGCATCATTTATAACTCAACCAATTCCCCAGGGTCAATCACTTTGCTACATATAACATTGAAGAAAAACATAACCTGGTTATGGTTACTCTAACATTTTTGGGCAAAATGTCATGAATAGCCACTGGTAATAATTGTTGCATTAATACATAGCAATCATGAGATTTTAAACCAGTTAATTTGAGGTCTTTTATTGAAACAAGTTTTTTGATATTTGATGAATAACCTTGTGGCACTTTCACGCCATGCAGACATTGAGACAAACTTTTTCTCTCATTTTTTGACAATGTATGACAAGCTGGTGGCAAGTATGTCCGCTGACCTATAGTTACTAGAGCCAAGGAATCCCGTATACCCATGTCAACTATATCTCAATGAGAAGTCACCCTATCCTTTGTCTTTCCTAGGATATTGAGGAGTGTTCCAATAACACTATCACATACATTTTTCTCCACATGCATCATATCAATACAATGCCTTACATCAAGAGAACGCCAATAAGGAAGGTCAAAAAAGATAGATCTTTTCTTCCATACATTTTTTTTCTGTAGCCTAACGCTTCTGCTTCTTTCCCAAGATAACATTGACATCTTTTACCTTTTCATAAACCTGATCTCCTGTCAACGCCACAGGAGAAATTTCATTCTCTTGAGATCCATGAAAAGCTTTCTTTAATTTATGATACAGGTGGTTATGTCTGAGAAATCTCCTATGCCCAAGGTAAACTATTTTCTTTCCATGATACATTTGATGGTAACTTGTTCCTTCTTTACATATAGGACATGCCTTATGTCTTTTAACCCTATATCCGAATAAGTTACCATATGCTGGGAAGTCATTTATGGTACAAAAGATCATGACACATAACTTGAAGTATTCACAAGAGTACACATCAAATACATCTATGCCTTCCCCCCACAACATTATCAAGTCTTCAATCAAGGGCCTTAAATATACATCTATGTCATTCCCTAGTTGTTTAGGGCCCAAAATCATCATAGACAACATGATGTATATTTATTTCATTCATAGTTGAGGGGATAGATTGTAGACAACCAACAAAACAAGCCATGAACTGTGTATACTGCTTAGGCTACTATAAGGATTCATTCCATCTGTAGCAAGTCCAAGCCAAAGATTTCTGGGTTCATTGCTAAAAGTAGGAAATAACTTATCAATCTTCTTCCATTGTAAAGAATCTGCTGGATGACGAAGCTTTCCATCTAGTTTCCTTTCTTCAGCATGCCACCTAAGACTTTTTGCATCATTCTTGTTGGAAAATAATCGTTTAAACCTTGGAATTATTGGTAAATACCATAAAACTTTTGTAGGAGGATTTTTGGTACTCACATCATCACTAGATTCACCATTTTCACCTTATATCGTGATTCACCACATACAGGACACTCATGTAGCTTTTCATACTCTCTTCTATACAAGATGTAGTCATTTAAGCATGTGTGTATTTTTTATACTCCATACCCATAGGACATATAACCTTCTTCGCTTCATAGGTACGATTAGGTAGTGTATTCCCTTCTGGGAGTATTTCCTGTAGCAATAACCCAAGTAATTCAGTGAAATTTTTATCAATCCATCCATTCTTCGCCTTAAGATTAACTAGCCTTAACATTGATTCAAGTCGTTTTAGTTTACACCCTGGATACAAAGGCAAATCCGCATCCCGAGTCAAATTATCATACACATGTGCTCTTTCAAATGATTCGCGTCTAATGTCACGTATCATGTCTTCCAACCCATCATTCATTTGTTCATTCACTTCTTCTATTTCAAACACACTTGGTATCAGCATCAATTCCCTAGGCCACGTCCATGTTGTATAATTCTTGCAAAAGCCATGACATATAACATGATCTCTAATTTCCTCAATACTTAATCGTTTTACATTCAAACATTTCACACATGGAAAATAAAATCTCCTATTATTATTAGGAACATTTCTCTGAGCAAATTCCAAAAAAGCTTCCACCCTGACTACATACTCATTACTTTTCCGTCTAACATTAATCTAACTCTAATCTATTGGTACTAATGTTCTAACATCAATAACAAAACATCAATGGACATTAATGCCCTGATAAATCACGATATGAATTAAGCAACCTAAGTTACTAGGCAAATGTGCAAACTAAGTTACTAGTAAATATGCAAACTAAGTAAATAGGTCATTTAACAAACATGTTAAAAGCAAAAATTATTGGTCTACCTCAACCTTAACCATACACACCTACATATGTTCAAGGAAAAAACCTATTTTAAACATAAAAAAGAACCATATCCAACACAACTCAATATCCAACACACCTTTATACATACCATTTTTAACAAACATACCAAATTCTATATTTAAGTTCTCCTAGGAATTTTAAGAAACATGTTCAAGGTACTCAACTTCAACCATACACACATACATATGTTCAAAGAAAATAACCATTTTTAACACAACTCAAGTTCTCTTGGGCATTTTAACAAACATGTTAAAAGCAAATAACCATTTTCAACACAACTCAAGTTCAATTAGGCCTTTTAACAAACACATTAAAAGAAAAAATTATTGGTCCACCTCAACCTTAACCATACACACCTACACATGTTCAAGGCAAAAACCTATTTTAAACACAAAAAAGAAACCATATCCAACACAGTTGAAGCTCACAATAATGGAGTTGAAGAAGATGGAGAGGAGAGGGTTGAGAGAGGCACACGCTTGGAGAAGGTTTAGTTGAGATACTTGAAGAACTTGTTGCTGTCGCGGAATAGAGAAGGTTGAGTTGAGAGAGTTGAAGAATTTGTTGTTGTCGCGAAAAGGTAATGGAAACGCAAGAGTCACAAGTATACTGTCACAGAAAACAAAATACTGATGCTGTTTATTTTAATTGCACTTTTAACATCAGTTTTCTAAAAACCGATGTGGAATGCTACTCCAAACACCAAAAAAATGTGTGAATACTGATGCTGTAACATGAAGTTAATTTTTATTGCTCCTTTCACAATGGTTTTCTTAAAAACCGACGTGGATCCCAGCGTAAAATTTGCCTACTATTGTTATAGTGTGCGTTAATTTTAATTGTTCTTTTCACATTAGTTTTTTTATAAACTGATGTGGACCCCACTAAAACTCCAAAAAACATGTAAGATTTCATTTACAATGACCAAGTTTTTGAAATTGATTTCGCCACCATCCATCTTTATTGACATAAATCCTCTATGATTCTTTTCTTTTATTAACATAAATGAAGATTCGAACGACATTTTAAGAAATCCTATGCCTATTCACATCAGTTTTTTCAAAAATCGATGTGGAATCCCAAGACTCTTTAGCGTTCACATCGGTTTTGTATAAACTAATGTCGAAATTCTATTCCAGCTCCAAAATAAACGTGTAAAAATTTGTTAAAAGTAGCTCTTCTCACCACAGTTTTGAAAAATCCGATGTGGAATCCCCATTCGAAAACTGATGTGGATACCCTTCAGAATTGGCTTCTTATTCCGTAAAAAATTGGTTTCAGTTTTTAAAAGTTACATTTTATTTTAATAAATCAAAGACTGTCGTGAAAAAATTGATTCTCTTGCGCTTTAAACATCGGTTTTTAATGAAACTGATGTGGAATATCTAATATTTCAACATTCTAAAAGTTGCACATATTTTCAAAATTGCCATCGCGTAATTATATCACTACGTTTTTAATAGCTGATGTGAGAGATTATATTCCACACCAGTTTTCCTTAAAACCGGTGTGAAATGTTTTGCTAATATTTTGAAAAATGCCACCATGATAATATTTAACAACGGTTTTTAGTAAAACCGATGCGAACATTTATATATATTTTCAAAAATGTCACCGCATTGATTTTTCACATTGGTTTTTATAAATCCGTGGTGAATTTTATGTTGTGAAAAGGTACTTTTGCACTTGACTTTAATGCTTTTGATGGTGAATAGCATTATAAAACTAAACTCATTGATATATTGTTATCTTCTGACAAATTTGGGTTCGGTTACTGGATGGTACCAAGTGTAGGAAAACATCCTATATCTCCATATTTAAATCTTGGATGGCTAAATTAACTTGCCATATGAAAATTTCGTGCATGTATAGGATAGAAAGACAAAACTTAGGTGCACTTTATATATGGTACTTTTGTTGTTGTTCTCTAATTTAGATATAGTTTTACTTCAGTTCTCTAGCTGACCATTAATGTAAACTTTTATTCACGAGTTAGTGAAGTGAAACTTTAACATGACTGGAGACCAACACAAAAAACACCTAAGAAATTGTACCTAAGTTTTGTCCATAATAAAACTCTAGCAATCAGGTAAATATTATAATTCAAATTATCAAGTAATACATTTTTGTTTTCTAATCAAGATGAAACATATTGGGAGATTTTTAGATGCAAATGTGAAGTTAATATTTTATTTACTCATTCTTGATAAGTGATAATACAATATTTATGAAACCTTTCTGTGTTGACATTTACGGGTCTGAATAAATTGAGAATCAAGATTTTCGTTTCATCAGCTCAGAAATCAAAGAAAAGAAAATGCTGATAGTATAATTTGTTCATCCAGTTTTTTTTCTTCCTTTAAAAATTCTTCAATAATCTAATTTATTTGCTGACTTGAACTTTGGTTTTCCCACACTTTTCTCTTTACATGATACAAATTATATCTATTATCGGTAGTGGTATTACAAATCTTTCCTTTGATAAAGATTGTTATACCCGGTAGAATATCAATTGTGTTCTTACTACAAGTTGTTTAGTATTTATATATAATTAATAATTGAGATAAATTATTTTTTGGAGCAAATTGCAGTTATATCATATCTAAGTGTTGATGAAATTTTTTCCTTTTGTGACATCTTACCCTTAGATGGGTTATGGATGAATATGTTTCTTTGCTTCAAAGTTTAATTAGACTTGTACTTTCATCATTATTTTCTTTTGATATCCAGCAATGTAGTTAAACTGCCAATATTTTGGGTGATTGCAACAACTAGTGGATTGCTTTGGACTTTCCATCGGCTTTACCTCAGTATGGTTCCTACATCAAACTAGCCCTACAACATATAGGTAATCTCTTATGGAGTTAAAATTCAATTCATGGATAACCCCAAAAAAGGTCACAAAAAAGGAAACTAAAATACTATATAACAGGTGGATAGAATCTAGGAACAAGAAAGGATGCCAAATACTTAGTAAATACCTATACATACTAAATGCTCTTGCATTTTAACTGAATTACGAGCGATCTGTTTGGTTTGAAAGATATATTCCACTAAAAATTACACAAATTGGCATTTTGTTTTCACCCTATTTCCTATTTCTATAGATGGCTTAACTAATTATTTAGTTCTTGTAAATATTTAAATATTTGTTTCTGGTCATTCATCGGTTTCTTCCTTGGTTAATTCTTTTTGTTCAAAGGGCTTGAATACTAGGTTTCTTTTCCTCGTTGCATTCTCTTTAAACTTGTTGAGAAATCGTAATTGTTGCTCATATTCTTATAGTTCCCAAACAAGGTTGACAAGGACATCCTTTCTAGATCGTTGTAATCTAATGTGGTAGGAATTGGTTCTCATTCCCTACCCAAGCATCTTAACACGTGATTGATCAAATCTTTATTGGGAAAAATCTTCCTAATGTTAAAGGATGGTTAACAATACGAACAAATTGCTTTTGCAAGTCTAACATATTTTCACTCAGAAGCATTTCAAATAATTTTAACTCAAAATTAAGGGTGCTTATTCTAGGCCTTTTAACTTCACTAGTTCCTTCAAGAGTAACTAGTGAAGTATCCTAAATTTCTTTAGTAAATTTACAATTTGTAACTCTAAAAAATTCATCATAACCAAGAATAGAGCAAATAATATTTTTACCTTTCTAATCTAATTTACCTTTTCTTTTCTTTTCTTTTCATCAGTCCAAAGATCATTTGGTTTCTCAACCATTTTTCCATCAACAATGTGTATAGGTAAATTAAGACTATTTAAAATAACATACAAATATCTTCATCGACCGACTCGATAGAGATTTGCATGCAAACTTTCCAAAAAGTATATCTAAAACCATTAAAGGCCAGCGCACCTTCTTTCAACATTCCAAAAAGTATATCTAATGATTTTTACGTCACAATCTAAGTCATTCATATCGATTCCTCAACTACAAAATTCATAAGAATATCCCTAAAATGTTGATTCCTCGATCATTTTAAAGATATCCCAGCATTACACCTGATTGCTTTGACATTCATTAATTTGATTAATATTCCTAATAACCACTACAATGAGCGTTCCATTCAGATCTATTTTTGAAAGTCATTTTCTAATAAACAAAGAAAACAGTAATCAAGAAACTATTGATCAAATAGAATTAAACATTAAGCATAAAATGGAAAACCAAAACCAATAGAATGAAATACCGAATATATAAATATACAACAGAATACGTCGAGTTTGAGTCAATTACATCCAATCCCAAAGAAAGGTTTTAGCTACTCATGGTAGTTATTACAACAAATCAAAATAGAGAAAAGATTAAAAGAAACTTCTTGAAGGTCTTCAATGGAAGATGCTAAACTGGAGAAGGAATAAGCTTCTCGAATGTTGCTAACCTTTCTAAAAATTCTTAGTTTTTATTTTATATTACCCAACTCACTCAAGTGAGTTTAAACTCGCTTAAGCTAATGAGCTTTCTTCACCTTGAAGGAAGCTTTGACATATGTTATTTCCCTCACACACTCGTTTGAGCAAATCCATTCACTTAAGCGAGTCCAGCCTCCTTTGTATTCCTTTGTTTTGTATTCGCTGGGGCTTTATGAAAGTCTCGCTTAAGCGGATTTATTTTTAATAGCCTCTGTGAGTATTTCGCTTGAGCGAAGTAAGCTCGCTCAAGCGAATTCTTCAAAATAGCTTTCTACCTTCATTTCACTCAAGCCACTTATATTCGCCCAAAGGACTTTTGTAAAGCTACTTCTTGCCTTAATTTCGCTTAAGCGAATGATATTTTAATTCTTTTATGCTCCTATGTCACTCAAGTGAAGCTCTTATTCACTCAAGCAAATTTCAGGCTCGCTTAAGTGAGTTGATCAAGACTTAAACTTTTTGAAGCTTTTCAAGGTAATTTTTATTCCACAACTTCTTCCTTCTTTCCTTCCTTATCTTTTCACCTATGATTACACAAAATCTTAGGATGAGGAACACTTATTTACACAATTTGTAACAAAATCTTTGGAATTAAAGTTTCATCATTTAACATACGCAAAATTATCCAGATTTAAATAATTTCCTATCAAAATTATACCTAAATAACTAAGAAATATACATAATTTGGGCATTTATCAGTATTAAGTTTGCGTGAACACTTAAATTAGGGATGGAGTTGCAATATAGTCTTTTAGAAGCTCATGTTGTGCATAAAGTGGTTGAACTGCATTTATTTACACATCTTTCTCATATGGTGGAAAATTGGCAAATGGACTACGCTAGCAGGTCCGAAATGAGGAAACATAGTGCTCGTGAAATTTCATAGCAACCAAAGTTGAAACGGGTAAAATAGGTAGGTCGAGGTTGACTTTTGGGTTAAGAGCTGTTATTTTCGCTTAAGCGGGAATTGGCTTACTTGAGCGAGCCTATATATGATTTTGAGGGTGTATTCTGTCAAATTCTAACTTAAGCAAGGATAATTTCACTCAAGCGAGTGTCAAATAGATGAGTTTTTGTCATATTTTCACTTAAGCGAGAATATTTTTGCTTAAGCGAGCTTCACAAGTACTGTTACTGTCAAATTCTTGCTCAAGCGAGAGCTTGAGTGAAAATCTCACTTAAGTGAGCCAATTTTTGCACAAGCGAGGCTGATTGTGTTTTTGTTTCCTTCATAAAGTTGTAGAGAATTTTTTCACGGTCGTTGTGCTGCTAGAATCGCGTCAATCAGAGGTCGGCAGCCTAAGCTATGCCCAAAATACTGCAGGGTGTTTAGGCTGAAAATTTTAGTTGAGCTGATTTTATAATTTCATGAATTAGGCAGTCTTAAGGGCATAATTGACCTTTAACTTCTTCATAACAATTATAGGAATTTATGTTATGGAGGTATACCAATTTGATTCATCTCGATTGCAGTTGTGTAACTCTAATTTGACGTAAATTACTAAGCAACGTACAGGTTGTAAACATGCTGAAAAACTTTTGTTTAAACTTTTCCTCACATAGGTCTTAACTTTTGATATCTTCTGCATTATTTAAAGTGAATTTGAGTTAAATTAAGCTAATTACATTATTTAAACTCTAAAAAAATAGGTGGAACATTATAAGTCTAATAAATAGATGGGACGTTATAATCATGACAAAAGGAATAAATATATATAAAATAATTATTACTTATAGGTTATATCGATGATAAATAATAATTGGACATAATAACGCATTGCTAGATGTCGCTCTTATTTTATATTAATAATAAAATAGTTTATTATTAATATGACAAGATATTTTACCAATAGGGTCACACACATAGAGTAAGCCCACCAGATAATAGTTTTATTTTAGTTAGACTAACATAAAACTATTGGGCCTAATTCATTCAGAATGAGTTAGGAGCCCAATGTTTATTGGGAGCTCATCAAGTTAAGACCTGAGCTTATATATAGAGCATGAGATGCTCATAGGCAGTTGCTCAAGAAAAAAAATTACTTATTAAATTTTGAACTAGCATTCAGAGGTTGGAATTCTGGTGGGAATGCTCGTGTGGACTCCTAAAGGATGAAGCTACATTTGCTTTGATTGAGGAACTAGTTTCACGTCTAGAAGAGGTAAACACTAAATGCATTTTGATTTTGTTATTTTGTGGTGCTTTAAAACACTCAGTTTTTTAATTTCTTTTAGGAATCCTATGTGTTTTTGTTACTTGACCTTGTAGGATTCCTAATAAAAGCATAAATCAGAGTCCTTTGAAAAGTTCAAAGAATTAAAACATGAAGTAGAGAACCAACTTGGCAAGACAATTAAAGCACTTCAATCTGATCAAGGTAGCGAATACTTAAGCCTGGAGTTTAATGAATATCTTAAAAAGTGTGGGATTATCTCTCAACTCACTCCTCCTAGAACACCACAGTGGAGTGGTGTTTTCGAGTGGAGAAAGAGAACCTTGTTGGACATGGTTCAATGAATGATGAGTGAAACTGACCTCCCTAACTCCTTATGGGGACATGCTTTGATGACAATAACTTTTACACTTAACCGTGTTCCATCTAATGTTGTCATAAAGACACCATATGAGATATGGGCTAGGAAACAACCTAGTATGTATTTTCTTAAGATTTAGGGCTATGAAGTTTATGTGAAGCGTCAAATTTTTGACAAGCTTGGACCCAAATCAAATAAATATCTTTTATGGGATACCTAAAGGAAACTAAGGGTTATTACTTATACAATCCTAATAAGAGCAAAATGTTTGTTGCTTGGAATGTTGTATTCTTAGAAAGGAAATTCATCTATATAAGAATCAGTGAGAGGAAAGTAGAACTTGAAGAAGTTCAAGACCTACAAGGCATTAAAGAGCCAATGGTAGAAATGGAGCAGGAACCACAAAATGTTTTGATAACACCAACTCCAGTAGAACAAGACTTGCGTTGATCAGGTAAAATATGTCAACAACTTGAAAGATATTGATTTCTTCTAACTTAGGAAGGAGATGTATTTCTAATGGATCAAAATGAGCCAACATCTTATGAAGAGGCCATTGCAAGTCCAGAATTTAAGAAACGGCTTAAAGCCATGGGATCTGAAATGGACTCCATGTACACTAATCAGGTTTAGACCTTGGTTGATGCACATGAAGAGGTAAAATCTATAGGATAAAATTGGGTTTTCAAAAAAAAAACTGACATGTATGGTAATATAAGTACCTTTAAGGAAAGATTGGTGGCTAAAGGTTTCAAGTAAATTCATGGTATTAACTATGAAGAAACTTTTTCTTCAAATGCTATGCTAAAGTCTGTTCAGATTCTGCTTGCTATTGTTGCATACCACGATTATGAAATATAGAAAATGGATGTCAAGACTACTTTACTTAATGGAAATGTTCTTGAGGAAGTATACATGACACAACCTGAAGGCTTTGTTAAGCCCGAAGCATCTAGCAAGGTATGTAAACTACAACTATTTATTTATAGACTTAAGCAAGCTTCCAGAAGTTGGAATCTTTGTTTTGATGAGACTGTTAAGAAATTCAGCTTTATTAAAAATAAAGATGAACCTTGTGTCTACAAGAAGGTTAATAACTACATAGTTGTTTTTTTGGTCCTGTATGTTGATGACATATTACTTATTAGAAATGATATTCCTACCCTTTAATATATGAAGACTTGATAGGGAAGATATTTTCCCATGAAAGACTTAAGAGAAGCAACCTACATGTTAAGAATTAAGATCTATAGGGATAAATTAAGAAAATTACTTGGCCGAAGTCATATTACATATATAGACCAAGTGTTAAAAAGGTTTAACATGCAAGATTCCAAGAAAGGAACTTTACCTATGTCTCATGGCATAAGCCTATTAAAGGTTCAATCTCTTTCAATTAAAGAAGAGAGAGAATGGATGAATAAGATTCCATATGCATCTATCAGATCAATTATGTATGCCATGATATGTACTAGACCAGATGTCTCGTATGCTCTAAGCATGACGAGTAGATACTAGTTTGATCCTGGTGAAAGTCACTGGACTACCGTTAAGAATATCCAAAAGTACTTGAGAAAAACTAAGGATTCATTCTTGATATATGGAGGGGAAGAGCTCATTGTAAAGGGTTACACTGATGCTAGCTTCCAAATTGATAAAGATGACTCAAGATCAAAATCAAGGTATGTGTTTTGGCACTGTGAGCTAGAAAAGTTTGAAGCAAGAGAAAGTTGTTGATTCTACTACAAAATTTGAGTATATTGCTACCTTAAATGCTACAAAAGAGGCGGTATGGATCAAGAAGTTCATAACAAAACTTGAGGTAGTTCCTAGCATTGTGGACCCTATAAGTCTCTATTGTGACAATAATGGAGCAATTGCGCAACCTAAGGAACCAAGATCACATCAATGATCCTAGCACATCGATGAGAATATTGCTAACCCACTCACCAAACCTCTTACATAACAAAAGCATGAGGGACACACTAGATCATTAGGCATTAGACAAATGTCTGATTGGCTCTAGTGCAAGGGGGAGATTGTTTGTGTATGCACTACGAGCTATCAATGTATCATTTTGAACTTATTAATAAAATAAGTCTTTTCAGTTTTAAAATTGTTTTAAAATTGTTTATCCTTTGAATAGTAGGTTATATGAAAATTGTTCCTAAAATGTCCCTAGTCAAGTATTTACTTGGGGACATGTAAATACATTAAAACTAGTGAATGTCATAAACAGTTCTCAATGTGATAATGGTATATGTAATCCTTTTACCTGAAGTCATTACGATTCTTGTATAAGGATGTTATTATTTTAATACAATCAAACGTCATCTTTAATAAGATTACCATAAAGGTTATCGTTAGGCAATAAACAAATTATACAGAGGGATACAAGTGATGTAAATGGGATTTATCTCCTATGTGACATGAGTGATATCTATGGGTCACTTGATAGAGTGAGACTAAAAAAATGTATGGGCATGCTAGGAAGAATAAATATTGGATATTTATTCGCTAAAGTCTACTATAGTATCAGCCATACAAGGATGACGACGAGCATGCCTTGGGCCCAATTAGATATTGTGACAAAAGGAATATAATGTATGGCCTAATAATGATAACTTGCTAGACGCCACTCTTATTTTATATTATTAATAAAATAGTTTATTTTTAATATGACTAGATATTTTACCTATAGGGTCACATGCATACTGGCCCACTAGAGGATAGTTTTTATTTTAGTTGGACTAAACTAAAACTATTAGGCCTAACTCATTCAAAATGAGTTAGGAGCTCAATCTTTATGAAGACCTCGTCAGGTTAAGACATGAGCCTATATATAAAGCATGGGATGCTTATAGGCAGCCACTCAGATAAAAGATCACTCATATTCTCATTTTTGTGGTGAAGGCTAAAGACTTCACACTAGCATTTGGAGTTTCAGTATTTGGTGGGAGTGCTCGCATGGACTCCTAAAGGGGGTGAGACTAAAATTACTTTCATAAATGAGTCGATATCACGTCTACAAAAGGTAACCCTAAACATATTTTTTTTTCAATTTTGGTATGTAATGCTTTGAAGCACTCAATTTTCCCTTTTAATGGGTATCCTTTGTGTTTTTGCTGCCCGACTGTTAAGTCCTTAGTTTGCATTGTTTTGGTACTTCTCATGTTTAGCTTTAGTTTATTTTAACTTAGTTTCCTCCTAATTCCCTAGGTTTTCAATTCCATTTTGCATATGCTACTTAGAAACTTCTATTTTTCAGGATTTGTGATGATTTATATTGATTTGCAAAGGAAATAGAGGTGCTTGAAGGGAACTTGAAATAAATAGAAAGGAATTCAAGCCAAGAATGCATAAACATAAAGACAATTTCACCTCGGGAGATGTGGCAAAGAAAAATGAGAGCCTTTCTGGACCTTGGGATGCTTAAAAACTTAAGTTTGGCACTTTTTTGGTGTTCCACTGGCTGTGGGAAACTCTAAGAGGTTGTGGAACACTATTTGTGAAAAATAATTCATGGCAGCCATTCCACCATGGATCCACTGGTCTCAATCCACTAGGCGTGGATCCATCCCACTAGCTGTGGATTGAGTGCACGAAATATGAATCCCTATTTTTTAGGATCATTCTACAGATGTGGGGGTAACTTCTTTTTTCTTTTTCATTGCAACTACTACAAAGACATCTTTTAGGCACAAAATTAAGGATTTTGAAGGAGAATTTAAGAGGATGTTTAGGGAGAACATCAAGAAACAACAAGAATTCAGATTAGAGGATTGAGTGAGAACCTTCTTCATGTTCTTGAGAGATTTCTAATGTTTTGTAAACCCTTGTTTTGTATTTTTAGGGATTTCTAATGTTTTGTTTACAATTGACAATTTGAGTTTGTAACCTTTTCCATGAGGAACTAATTTTCATTCTTGGGATTAGGAGGTAGTATGCTTATGTATTGATTTAAATGGTTTGAATTTTTCCATTATTGAAGTTCTATTTTCTATTCCTTTTCATGAGAGCCCAATGCTTCTAATGACTTAGAAATAAGCTTGGATGATTTGAAATAATACGGATGATTGAAAGATTGACGTATTGTTTGAAATGCATGAAATTAGACCTAAGGTATTGGATTATGAAAGTAAACAAAACCATTTGAGGATTGCTTGGGTTTTCACAAAGCTTAATGAATTCGGATAACAAATTGAATGTGGTTCTTCGGTATAAAATATGTTAGTAGAGTTCCAAGAGGAAGATACTAATTACCTTAGGAAACCCCACCTTAGAAATAGAATTTCATAATAGAGAAAGGATTTACCTTAAATTGATATATGACATATAAACCTACCAAAATCCCTAGAGCACTTCTTCAATTTGATTCTAAAGAAGGTATTCAATTTCGTTCAAAAGAATTTGAGTCTACTGTTTAGAGTTTTTTTTTAATTAAGTTATAGTATTAATTACAAGAAATCAAATTTAGTCTGGATAATTAAACTATTGTTAATCAATACTTGGACACAATCTCTATGGATACAATAATTTTTTATATTACACAATACCATGTGCACTTGCGGAATGACTATCAAGTTTTTAGTGCCGTTGCCGGGGATTATGTTTCCCCAATATTAGCCAACTATGATTTGATTAGATTAGACATTTTTATATATATATATATATATATATTTTACTTGTTTGTTTTATCTTTTTGTAGTAGAATTACGCTTGTTCTATTTTGATTGCTATTTTACTAGGTTCCTTTTTATGAAAGAGTACAAGTCTTGGTACAATCTTTGACCCCGAGATAGAACACTTGCTTTGAAAAATTAGGAAGCAAAGAAGACAACAAGAAGTTACTACAACAAGCCAAGAAAACATGGCAAATAGAGATAATAAAGCACTGGGGGACTTTGCCACACCAAATGCAATAGGTAGAGGTCTAGCATTACAAGACCCACGATTGAAGCCAACAATTTTGAGTTGAAGCCATCCTTGCTATCTATGGTTCAACAAAGCCAATTTGGAGAATTAGCGTCTAAGGATCCAAATTTGTATTTCCAAATATTCCTTGAGAATTGTGATACACTCAAGGTTAATGGGGTCTCAAATGATACAATTCGCTTAAGACTCTTCCTATTTTCTCTGAGGGACAAGGCTAGAGCATGACTATATTCACTTCTTAAAGGCTCAATCATAACTTGAGACCAACTTTCCCATGCTTTCCTTAATAAATACTACCCCAAGAGCAAAACTGACCAATTGAGGAAGGAAATAGTTACTTTCATGCACAAAGATGAGGAGATCTTGTATGATGCTTGAGAGAGATACAAGGAAATGCTTAGGGAAAGTCCACACCATGGAATTGATAATTGGTTAACTGTACATATCTTTTATAATGAGTTAACATCACACCAGAAGATAACCTTAGATACCACATCCGGTGGAGACTTCATGAGCAAAAACATGAGTATGGTTATAATCTTATAGAGGAAGTAGCATAAAACACCTATCAATAGTCTTCAGAAAGTAATATGCCATTAGAAACCCCTAGTAAGTATTCCCTTGATGCCATTTCTTTACTTATAACTATAGTAGAAGCATTGGCTGTTAAATTTGATAAAATGGGTACAGGTACTGTAAATGTTGTTTGTGAACTATGTGGTGTTCCAGGGCATACAACCATAGGTTGTCAGTTTGGAGTCTCTTAAGGTCTAGAATCAGAAGTACACCAGGTGGATGCAGTCAGTAACTATGGTGGAAATTTTGGAAATAAATTTAGAGGACCACCATTCCAAAATAAACCCTCTCCCTTCCAAGGCAATTAGAACAACTGCAGGGAACCACAAGGATCTTATGCCCCACAGAAATCTAAGTTAGAATCCTTGATGGAAACCTTTGTCACTACCTAGATTGAGTAGAATGAGGATTTCTCAGAAGCAATTAAGAACTTAGCCTCAAAGGTCGATTCACTAGTAATCCATGATAAGATGTTGGAGACTCAAATAGCTCAACAGGCCTTTAGCTCCTCAAGAATTCCAGGGATATTTCCTAGAAAAACAGAAGTCGGGCCATCAAACTACACTATAGTTGTTACACTTAGGAGTGGTAAGCAACTTAAGACTCCAAATGTAATGAAGGAAGGTGAAGCTAAGAAAGACTAAAAAGAAATTGAGAGTCCATCATTTCCAGCTGTTGTAGAAAAGAAAAAGCAAGAAAACCCAGGTGGGGTCAAGCCATATTGACCTCCGATTCCATATGCTCAACGCTTAGCGAAGGCTAAGTTGGACAAGCAATTTGGTAAGTTTCTAGAACTTTTAAAAAAACATTATATTAACATTCCTTTCACTAAAGCTTTGTAGAAAATTCCTACATATGCAGAATTTTTGAATGATATCTTGTCCAATAAAAGAAAACTAGAAGAGGATGGAATCGTGACACTTACTAAAGAGTGTAGTGCATTGATCCAAAAGAAGCTACCACCTAAGCTTTAGGATCCAGGTAGTTTTTCTATCCTTTGCATGATTGGAAATATGAATATAGATAGGGCTATGTGTGATTTAGGTGCTAGTGTCAGTTCAATGCCCCTGTCCATATCTGAAAAGCTAGGATTAGGTGAATTAAAACCTATAAGGATGTCCTTACAATTGGTTGATAGATCGGTAAAGTACCCTGTAGGTATTCTTGAGAATGTCCCTATTAAAGTAGGTAAGTTTTTCATTCCTGCTGATTTTGTTGTGCTTGAAATGGATGACGATTCAATGATTTCGATTATTTTAGGAATGCCATTTTGAGCAACAACAGGTGCGGTGATAGATGTCAAGAATGGTAAATTTTCTCTTGTAATGGGAGACCAAAATGTTGAATATAATTTGAAGGATGCTATGAAAAAACCTTTGCATAATGATGTTTGCTATAGTGTTGAATTTATTGACCAAGTGGTGAAGGAAGAACCCCTTCTTAATGATCCACTTGAATCTATTTTAATATCTGAATGTGCAGGAACATCATAAAGAATTAAAGATGATGCATCATTAGAGCATGATACTAATGTCATGTGCAAGAAAGAGGTGAGCCCAAAAGTTAAACTGAAACCCTTACCATCTACTTTGAGGTATGAATTTCTTGGTCCTAATTCCATATTATATGTGATTGCGAGTGCAAATTTGAATCTGGATGAAACTGAAAAACTTTTGAAGTAACTTAGGTTGTAGAGAAAAGTGATAGGATATACTATTGATGATATCAAGGGAATCAGCCCTTCATTTTGCATGCATAGGATAATAGTGGATGAGGAAAGTAAGCCTTCTGTAGAACCATAAAGAAAGCTGAACCTAAAAATAAAAGAAGGGGTAAGGAAAGAAATCCTTAAATTCTTAGATGTTGGGGTCATATACCCTATTGCAAGAGCAAATAGGTAAGTCCTATTCATGTTATATCTAAGAAAGGAGGAGTGAATGTAATTGAAAATGATAAGAAAGAATTAATTTCCACAAGAGTAGTCTCCGGTCAGCGCATGTGTATAGGCTCTAAAAAACTGAATAGTACCACTAAGAAAGATCATTTTCCTCTCCCTTTCATTGATCAGACGCTTGAGAGGCTTACCAAGCACTCTCATATTGTTTTTATTTAAATGGGTATTTTGGTTTTCACCATATTTCCATTCATTCGTTTGGTTAAGAAAAGACCACCTTCACATGTCCATATGGTACATTTACATATAGGCATATGCCATTTGGTGTTTGTAATGCACCTGCGACTTTTCAAAGGTGAATGCGAGCCATATTTTTTGATTTGTTTAAAAATGTGATGGAGGTTTTTGTGGATGATTTCTCAGTTTATGGTTTTAATTTTGACAATTGCTTAACAAATCTTTGTAAAGTTTTATAGCGTTGTGAAGAAACCAACTTGGTCCTAAACTGGGAAAAATGTCATTTCATGGTCAAGTAAGGTATAGTTCTTGGACACTTTGTATCTGAAAGAGGTATCGAGGTTGATAAGGCTAAACTTGAGGTTATTTAAAGGTTGCCTCCACCTAAAAATATGAAAGGCATAAGAAGTTTTCTTGAGCATGCTGAGTTTTACTGGATGTTTATTAAGGATTTTCTAAAAATCACCAAGCCCCTCACGAACCTCTTAGGTAAAGATGTGCCTTTTGTGTTCAACTCACCTTGTTTAGAAGTATTTTACAGGGTTAAGGAAACATTAATCTCCGCACCTGTTGTGCAACCCCCCGATTGGGAACTCCCTTTTGAGTTGATATATGATGCGAGTGATCATGTTGTGGGGGCTATGCTTGGGTAGAAAAAAGAGAAAAAGCTTCATGTTATCTATTGTGCTAGTAGAACATTGGATGATGCTTAGGTAAACTATGCCACAACAAAGAAAGAGCTCTTAGCTATTGTCTTTGCTTTTGACAAGTTTAGGTCTTATTTGGTAAGTTGTAAGGTAATGGTTTACACTAACCATTCTGCTATAAAATATTTGCTGTAAAAGGAAGACGCTAAGCCTAGATTAATTAGGTGGATTTTAATTTTGTAAGAGTTTGATATAGAAATTAGGGATAAGAAGGGTACTGAGAATTTGGTGGCTGATCATTTATCTAGGTTGCCTTCTGAAAAAGACGAGATAGATAAGATTGTTCCTATTAATGAATCTTTTCTAGATGAGCACCTCTTTAGTCTTAGTATCCAAAAGTCCCTTGGTTTGCTGATTTTGTTAATTACCTTGTTTGTGGAATATTACCTCCTGATCTTAGTTTTCAACAACGGAAGAAATTCTTGGCAGATGTGAATCATTACTATTGGGGTAAACCACTTCTTTTCAAAAGGTGTGCAGATGGATTGATAAGAAGATGTGTCCCTAAAGATGAAGTGTATTCCATATTGGAGCATTTACATACTATGTCTTGTGGAGGGAACATGAGCATCTCTAAAACTGCCTCAAAGGTGTTTCTAGCAGGCTTCTATTGGCCTCACATATTCAAGGATGTCCATAAGTATGTTCTAACATGTGATTCATGTCAACATTTAGGTAATATTACAAAATGACATTAAATGCCTTTAAATAATATCCTTGAAGTTAAATTGTTTGATGTTTGGGGTGTCAATTTTATGGGACCATTCCTATCATCCTTTGGAAATAAATTTATTTTAGTAGCAGTTGATTATGTATCCAAATGGGTGGAAGCCATTTCTTCACCCCACGCAGACGCTAAGACTTTTATCAAACTTTTTGAAAAGATCATATTTCCAAGGTTTGGGTCTCAAGATGCGTTATTAGTGATGGAGGGTTTCATTTCATTGAAAAAACTTTTGAAACCCTTTTGAAGAAGTATGGAGTTAGACATAAGATTGCTACACCTTATCATCCTCAAACTAGTGGACAAGTAGAAATTTTGAATAGGGAGATTAAATCCATTCTTTCAAAGGTACTTAATACATCGTGTAAGGATTAGTATATTAAATTAAATGATTCCTTAGGGGCGTATCGAACTGCATACAAAACCCCTATCAGAACTACAACATTCAAACTAGTTTATGGGAAGCCTTGTCTTTTACCTGTTGAATTAGAGTATAAATCCTTGTGGGCCATTAAAATGCTTAACTTTGATCCTAAAGTTTCTGGTGTAAAACGGTTGTTGATGATCGAACTTGAAGAACTCAGACTTGATGCCTACGAGAATGCCAAGATTTACAAAGAGTGGACAAAAAGATGGCATGATCAGTATATCATAAAGAAATCCTTCACTCGTGGAGACATGGTTCTTTTCTTTAACTCTCGTTGAAAGCTCTTCCCAGGTAAATTAAGGTCCTGATGCCCAGGACCCTTTTAGTACTGTTGAGTTATGGAGTGAAAAGTATGGCGCTTCTAAGGCCAATGGACAAAGACTCAAGCATTACTTGCTTGATTCCTATGTCCCTTGACACTATTGTTTGAAAGGTCTAGCTAAAGACTTGAAACTTAGCACTTGTGGGGAGGTAACCCCATTTATTGTTCTTGATTTCCTTTCTTTAGGGTTTTTCTGTGTTTTGTATGTGATATCAAAAAACAAAAACAAAACAATATATAAAATAAAAAGAAAATAAATATGACTTATGTTTTTATTTTACTCTCATTTTTGCATTGAATAATATTTTCCTAAGTCATCAAGCCCCTCAATAAAACTTATTTTGGCTTGAAATGTTTTGACACAAAAGAGTGTGTTCCACTGGCTATAGGAAATTCCCACAGGCCATGGAACAAGTCTTGGCCATGGAACAGGGCTTGGTGTAACCTCATTTTCACGTCAAATTTTTGGGCAAGAAACAATGTATTCCACGGGCAGTGGGAAAATTTCCACTAGTCGTGGAAGTAGGCCTAATTGTAATTATAAGTTTTTTCCAAAAATAATGCGTTCGATAATGTGGTAAATACCAAAAACTCAGCCCATGATATGAGAAAGTTTAGAGAAATTTTTTCAGCAAGTTAACTCCTTGCACGCTGCCCACTAATTGACTTCTAATCAAAGCTACAAAACTCCAACTGAGATGATACTAGTTGGTACACCTCCATAACTCAATTATCTACAAATTTTATGCACAGGCCAAAGGCCAACTATGCCCCTAAGACTGCCCAATTCGCAAAAAACTGAAACTAGCCCCCCTGAAATTTCAGCCTGAACACCCTATAGTAATTTGGGCATAACTCGAGTTACAAACCTCTAATTGACGCGATTCCAGCAGCAAAACGACCGCGATGAAATTATCTACAATTCTGTGAAAGATGCAAAAATTGAAACAATTCTTGCTTAAGAGAAAATTTGCTCGCTTTAGCTTGATTTTTGCTCAAGCTCTCGCTTAAGCGAGAATTTGATAGAAACAATATCTGATCAGCTCACTCAAGTGAAAATACTTTTGCTTGAGCAAAAATTTGGTAGAAACCGCCCATTTGACACTTGATTAAGCGAGAATATCCTCACTTAAGCAAGAATTTGACAGGATACACCCCAAAATCATACATAGGCTCGCTTAAGCAAGAATTGACTCACTTGAGTGAAAATAACAACTCTTAAACCTTGAAATCAACTTTCAACCTACCTATTTTTCCTGTTTCAACTCTGATTGCTATGAAACTTCATAGGCACTATGTTTTCCTTATTTTGGACCCGCTGGTGTAGTCTGTTGGCCAAAATTCTGTCATATGAGGAAGTTAGATGGAGAAATGGAGTTCAACCGCTTTATGCATAACTCAAAACACCAAAATAAGGAGCTGCACTCTCCATTCCATTCCAAGTATGCTACAAAATTAATACATAATTATGGACCTATAGAAGCTATCCAAGGAGCCCAATTCCCACAGACGCTAAATATGACCTGTTTAGTTCCTCCAATTGCATAACTAACATAGGGAAATTCATTTAGTTATCAATTATTTATTCATATACATACTTCTACCTAACCCTTTCTTAAATCCAATCACAACATTACAAAACAAGCATCAATTTCTACACACTCAGAAGACAGTTCCTTTTATTTCAACTAATCTCTTACTAACTTTGCTCAAATCAATCCATCACTAAATGCTAATTTCATCAATCATTATTCATCAAAACTACCATCCACATCCTACAATTTCCACAGTACCTGTCTATCAAACATATATGCAATTTACATACAATGGCTCAATGCCATATTCCATACACAACATCAAAACCTGGGCATAATTTTAATATTAACCACTAATGACTCAATTAATAAACTAATAAGAATAATCAATCGATATATTCTTATTAATTACTAAAATAACCTTAAAACCATAGTTTGATTGAGTTAAGAAACTAAATAGAAATCTCTTATTTAGTGACTTAATCTTTGTTCTCAAATTAGTTATTGATTAACCAACCAACATCATTTTAGATTATATATTTTTTAATTATATACCAATCAGTTATATACTTAAATAATCTACCATCATAAGTATTTGAGAAACAAAGAAAAGTAATTATCTTCAATCAAAATATTAAGAGCAAAAACTCAAAGTTAACATAAAGAAAAATTAAATTCCTTGAATTGATTTTAAAAAATAAAGCTTCCATTATAACTTTTAACACTGAAAGATAACTATAACTTTGATTATAAAAGTAAATAACAAATAATAAAATTAACTTACTTGATATTGAGGAAGGGAAATGAAAACCATAACTTGAGGGATGGAATATAGAACAAAGAAATAAAACAAGAGAAAGAACTAAAACTTAAGAAACTAAAGCAAAGATATAGAAATGTAAAGAAAACTAAAGCATGTAGTTCTTATGTATCTCTTGTGTATCTTCCTTACAACTTCAAGCATCTATTTATAGGCAAGGTATCATGACACTATACATTCATTTTCTGATCATTAATGTATTTTTCAACATTGGTGGGCTTGAAATTACAATAATTCAAAAAAAGATAATAGTAGGTGTTGAAATTCATTCTCCTCTTTATCTTCTCCATATTTCAAGTCAAATATGACCATCTAGATGGCCTAATTTCACAAAATCTTCAATATTAAAGTTGTAGATCTCTATCTTATTGAGAATTTGAAGTAAGAATATGGTTATTTTGACATCTACAGCTTCAGATATGTATATTTTGGTGAACTATGTCAATGCTGGTGGGACACAGGAGGGCTGATTGATTCAAGCTCCATTTCTTCATTTTTTTTATATGCAAAATAACCAAATTTGATCATAATGATGTAGGCCTCTCTCTTAGCTTTCCATGGGCTCCAAAATTAGCCCATTTGGATCACAAAAGCCCAATTTATGGCTAAAACAAGGCAAGATACTCAAGATACATACAAACAACAAAAATTAAAACATATATACATAATACTTCAATTTAACTAAACAACATAAAACTTAATTAAAATACTATTATTAAACATAGTAATTATATAATAAACCCCAAATGTAAAACTATAAGAAGTGTATTAAAATTGATTTATCAATTGGCTAGCTGCCAACCGTATCCTCATTGACTGTCATAATAAATCCATCTCTCTCGGGTCTGCTACATTTGATTGTTCTCAAGTCACGGAATTTTGTCCTATTAGCTCAGGGGAGGCAAACCCAGCAGAAGAAGCATGAGCATACATGATCCTTACCAATACCGAGGGCAAAGACACCCTACAGATCGATCAGATTCTTATTGTTCAGGAATTCCCTGAAGTCTTCCCTGATGACATATAAGAGCCACCCCCAAAACAAGAAATCAAGTTCAGTATCAACATCATAACAGGAATAGGTCAAATCTCTATCGCTCCGTATCAAATGTCACCCAAAGAATTGAGCAAGCTCAAGAATCAAATAGAAGAACTTTTGGAGAAAGGAATGATCAAACCTAGTGTCTCACCTTAGGGAGAGCTAGTCTTAGAGACGATAACATATGTCTATGCGTCAATTACCGACAGTTGAATCAGTCCCAATCAAGAATCGATACCCTCTTCCAAGCATCAATGATCTAATATACCAGTTACGAGGAGCCATTATTTTCTCCAAGATCGATCTGCAATCAGGCTATCATAAAAAACGGGTAAAGAAAGAAGATATCCCAAAAAAGTATTTAGGACACGTTACGGACACTATGAGTATCTCGTCACGCCCTTTGGAGTAACCAATGCACTTGTAGTCTTTATGGACTACATGAATCGGATCTTCCACAAGTACTTGGACAAATTCATAGTTGTATTCATCGATGATATTCTGGTTTACTCCAAGAGCCACAAAGAACATGAAGAGCATCTCTGGATTGTGTTGAATACGTTGCATGCAGGACAGTTGTACGTCAAGCTATCGAAATACAAAATCTGGCTAACCGAAGTGCGATTCTTAGGGCATATCATCTCAAAAGAAGGAATTGTTGTGGATCTTGCAAAAGAAGAAGTCATACTAATATGGGAACAACCCAAGAATACGACAGAAATTCATAGTTTCCTAGGTCTTGCTAGATACTGTCGTCCATTCATTGAGAATTTCTCCTGAATCGCCATACCTCTGACCAATTTGACTCACAAAATTCAGCCTTTCGAATAGACCGACAAGTGCAAAAGCAATTTCTCAGAGTTACGTCGATGACTCATTAGTGCACCTATCTTGAATTTGTCCGATCCTGCTAAGCCATATGAAGTATATTGTGATGTGTCAAGTCAAGGACTGGGATGCATCCTAATACAGGAAAAAAAAGTTATCGCTTACGCCTCACGTCAAATAAGACCTCACAAAGTCAACTATCCCACACATCACTTGGAACTCGTTGCAGTTGTGTTTGCTTTAAAAATCTAGAGGCACTATCTGTATGGCACTTGCTTAGAAGCCTTAAGCGACCAAGTGGAACCCTTCGACCTTTGGAAATACCAGAATGGAATAGGATGCGATTGCTATGGACTTCGTGACCAGACTTCCCAGAACATCAGCTAGACAGGATGCTATTTGGGTGATCCTGGATCGATTGACAAAGATCGTTCACTTCATCCTAGTCAACATGAAATTTCCCCTAGAGAAACTCACCCAGATCTACATAAGAGAAATTATATGGTTACATGGGGTACCTACTACAATTATGACTGACCGAGATCCTTGCTTTACCTCACATCTTTAGGGAAGCCTGTAATAAGCCTTAGGAACTTGTCTGAAGTTAAGTTCAACTTATCATCCAAGAATAGATGGACAGTCCGAGTGAACGATCAAGACTCTCAAGGATTTGTTAGGACTATGTGTTCTAGAACATGGGGGAAACTAGCAGGAATACCTTCCACTAGTCGAGTTCACCTATAATAATAGTTATCATGCTAGCGTCAAGATGGCGCCATATGAGGCTCTATACGGAAGGAAATGTCGTACAACTTTATATTGGTATGAAGTAGGTGAAAAGGCAATGATTAGACCTAAAATCGTTCAAAGGACCATAGAGCAAGTCTGAAACATCCAAACTGCAATGAAGACTTCACAAGACAGGCAAAACATTTACTATGACAAACACCGAAAGTCACTTGAATTTGAAGAAAGATACCATATATTCCTCGAGGTCACCCCTACCACTGGAGTAGGAAGAGCTTTGAAAGCCAATAAGTCCAATTCTAGATACGTAGAACCCTATCAAATCCTGTAGAAGGTAGGAACTAGCGCATACCGAATCCCCCTGCCGCTCGAGTTAACAAACCTTACCTTCGAAACATCGCCGGTTAACATTGTTTACCGATATTTAAAAAAACTTTAAGGTAGAGAAATTCCTCTTGTAAAGGTAGTTTGGAGTCCATCTAATGATGAAGGTGCCCCCTGGAAAGTTAAGGAAGACACTAGAAAGTTGTACCTTCAATTGTTTTAGGCCTTGAATTTTGGTTCAAAATTCCCAAAAGGGGAGGAGAGTTCCCTGTTTTCGGTAAGCAGTTTTAAACCCAGTAAGTTTTCAATTATGAGAGTTTTATAGGTGATAACCAGGACAAAGGTTATTCCATAAAAAGAAAAATATGATTGGGTTAAGAAAACCCAGTAAAAGAAATAGCAAGCGTATATAATAATAATACATACTTATATTTAACAATAAATAATAGTATAATATTAGGGAGAGTAAATAAAGGACCCCGTGAGTAGTCAAGAATTGATTATCCGATCCCATATTTAGCACTTATGTAATAAACTAGTTCAGTTGGTACTATCATTCATGTAAAATGAGAAAGAATCATGTCAGTTCCCGTACACATGTTTTATACCGAAAAGAGTCCCTTAGTTGTTTGTTTATACACTTCCAGATGTCCAATTGTAGAATGGACAGTCCCTTTCTACAAATCAAACACTTCTCCTAATGAACCCTAACTTTAATCCGAACCCCATCAACTTTGTTTCTTGGAAAAACGATCTAGTTAAATCAGAACCCAGGGTCGGGCTTGAACACCTTTACTGATTTGAGCCTAACTTTTTCACATGACATCAAAATCAAGCAATTCTCTTCTTGGTTTTTTCTTATGAAAAACCTAAAAACCTATTAGTATCGGAGTCTGATTCGTGGCCTATCATCCCCAATTTAATGAACCAAGAATTTTTACTCCAAAAACCCGTTATTTAGTTATGTTAAATCGCATTAATTCATAAGAAAAATCATAACTTTCTTATACGAGCTTAGAATCAATTTATTGCAATTTCTTTATTCTCATAACGAAACCCTTTACAATTATCATGCAGAACTTGAAAGCTAGTTTCTACCTAATCATCCCCGAAAAGCCAAACTTTTTAGGGAAAAGTCATCTTCGCATATAATCAGCCTAGCAGTAGAAAAACATGAATATCTCTCCCATACGACATCAAAATCACTTTTTTCTTCTTTCCATTATTCCGTATTGAAAAACCCTACAATTTTTATGAAGGGCCCAAAAGCTAATTCCTAAAGGATTCTGCGCAGTGGCTGCTTTTCAAGTTAAAACAATTTTGGGAGCCTCAGGAGCACTTTTCCTTATTCAAGCATAACTCTTGCTACGGGTATCGAATTTTCACATGCAATATACCATTTTGAAGAGAAAAATGAAATCTACAACTTTTAGCTAAATGTCATATGTTTCTCAAATTTAACGATTAAAAACCGTAATTAGGGTTCCACCTGGTACCGTTTAAATCTCGACTCACCGAGCGAGTTTCCTTATAAATAAGTGCACCATTCCTTCTTTGACAATCAGACCTCTCTTTCTCTCCCTCCTCAAGCAACCCCTCTCTCCCTCTCCTCCATTAACGCCGATCACCACCACCTAAACCACCTCCGTTCTTGGTCGAAGCCACCACCGACCACCTTGAACCTTCACCATTTCTCTTCCTCTGCCATTTCCACCACCTAGAATGACCCTAAACCACCATCTTCTACCTCTGGAAAGCCTCTAAAAGGTTACCCTAATACCACTAACAGCTACCACGACCTCCGAAATCCACTATTCCTCCTCCTGGTGACCTTCGATCATCGTTTCCTTTGATTTCCACCGAACGGTTTCAATTATCATCGCCTCTAACCACCCTCCACCACCGTGGGCAGCCACCATGCCATCACCCTCTCCCTCTGTTTGATACTTTTCATCTTGGCTTGTCTTGGCTTTAAGCGTTGCGTAGATTCCAACGACAGAGATGGGTCGTCAATCAGAGTTGCGGATTGAAAGTTGAGTTTAAGCCTCAATATGTGTCCTACCTTTCTGAGGGCAGGTTCGGGAAATTTTTACCTAACCAAGATGTTTGAATTTTTACCAATATTTTATTGTTGTGTATGCGGTTACTTGACTGTGCTTGATTGTTACTAACTCCAGTGACTGAGTAGGTATGTTTAGGTACTAGACTGTGAAAATACTAAAAAGGACACTGGGTTTCAATGTGGACTCTGATTAATAAATCTCGTACGGGCACATGGCCTTTATTGGGTAATTTATTTTATACCAAAAGTCTATAATAATTATTTTGGAGTGTGATTTATTATGATGCCATTATATCTATCTTCAGCTGCGTTATTACTGAATTTTACGATACACGACAACAATACCGCCGATATTTAAGAACATAAAATCAAGGAAATATTATTACTGCTACCATTATCACTATAGTTATTATTATTATTATTATTATTATTATTATTATTATTATTATCATTACTCTTATTATTATTATTATTATTACTATTGAGCATAATGGTCGGCTCCGCCGTCGCTCTCCGCATTTCTTTTCCCTTTATTTAATTTTTGTTTATCTATATTATTGAATATAATGGTTGGTTTTACTGCCTTATTCAGTATTCTTTTCTTTTATCTAATTACTGTTTATCTATAAAGTCGAATATAATGGTCGGCTCTGCCGCCTCGCTCTTTTGTGTAAGAAATTGTTAAATTACAAATTATTATTATTATTATTATCATTTATTATACTATTATGATCATTATTATTACTATTATAATTGCCATTATTATTACTAGTAATCGATAATATTATTAACATTACTATTTTTATTCCATCACCTTAAAGAATTGATATAAAAAAGTATATCTTAAATAAAATATTTTTAATATAATTTATACTAACTGAAGGAAATGAGACTTGGAGTCGACAATCACAGCTAAGTCCCATTTTATTAAATCAGTAAAAGGACCCGAATATAGTATGTTATGTAGTAAGTCTATTTAGATTTACTCAATGCATACAAATGGCCAGATACTATCTTATTCCCAAAACCACGTAAGTCTCCCTGACTTAAGTGGGTATACCAATAAGAGTAATGACCAACAATATTAAAAGAAAAATCTGTATTTCATAAATAAGTGTCAAATGCCACTTTATCCCCAAATGCTTTCATGAATTTAATTCAAAGGGAGTATATTGATAAGGTGAATGACCAAGTATTTTTTCACTTCTTGAATTTAACATCATTTACATTTCTACTATTTCATTCAATAGTTATAAAATGGATATACATTATTTATTTTTCAAAAAGGAAGTTATTTTAGCCAAGATATAGCCCGTATATTTCATAATAAATAGAAATATTTTACAAAGTCCAAGAAACATGTGGGACCTTACAACTTAAGGACAAATATTACAGGATAGGAAACACATAAGACACATAGGGGTCAAAAGTTATAATAAAACTAAAATAAAGCATAATGCATCACGAGCATGTTTTAACGGTGAAAAACTAGAGCATACACTTGGTATACTGGAGGATATTCATGTTTGATCCTTAGGATCTTGGGAGTATAATTGGGTCAGGCATCCAATGGTTCAACATCGGGCTTCGAGACCAGACAGTCTGTGGCAAACTCGGTGTACTTCGACTAAAGACGGAGTGTAACTATGATCTGTAGAGCCAAACCTTATGATGATATAATTATGAATGATGAGATAAGATGGATCTATGGTGATTAAAGACTTGTAAGTCTTTCGCACCCAATAATGTGATGACTGATGTTGGGGGACTTGGTGAGCTCTAATCGCTCTAGTACAGAAACGTTATGCCCAGGGGCAACTTAAGCCGGACGGGTTTAAGTAAATGTGGTAATGACAATGATGATAGACTGATTTCTTATGCCTACATGCATCATGAGAAAAACTAAACCTTCAGATAATCCATAATAAACCTAACTCATGCATATCATGATAACATCATTAAATGTTGTGTGCTTCTCTTGTATGTATTATTGCATATGACTGCCATATTACATTGCCCTTTAGCGGTAACCTCGGGGACACAAGTGTATACTCACCCCTTATGCTCAATAATAACAGAAGACAAGAGAACTGGGAGCTGGACCTCGAGGACCGGCAGTAAGATAGATCTAGTTGGTTAAGCAACAACAGGAACCCTTAACCCTAAAGACTAGAGATAATGTAGGATATATATGTATATAGTTAATTAAATAATAGACAATGGATGATTGTACATATAAGGGAGCCTGTGTGCCCTGTCCTGTTAAAAGTATATTTACTCAAAGTTTATGAATGGCTATGTAAATTATTTTTCTTACTTCCAATGATCCGCCATCATTTTTAGTTAATCGAGGGTGTTACATTGGTGGTATCAAAGCATGGCCGATTCATTAAGCTTAGGGTGTGGACCGCTAGGTTTCTATATACTCTGATAGAGATGTTAAACAATCTATAAAACACCTAAGATAAAATCCCTTATGTGGAATTCACCACAAATACAAACCCTAAGCCCTTGATGTAGGATGATCTTCAATCTTCCTTTGAAAGAGATGGATCTTGGCCCTTCTCCTTCTTCTAACCTTCAAAGCCAATGTTGGTTACAACTTGATGATAAAAACCAGAGCAAAAAAAGGCAAAGAACTCTAAGAATTGGACAGATTTGGTCCAAAGAAAAGGAGAGAAATTATAAAAATGAAGGAGGAAAGGAGGAGAATAGAAAGGATGGAAGAATTGGTTGAATGGGAGGCCACTCCTAGAGGAGATAACTCCCTAGAATATCACCACCAAGAAGGGTGGAATCCCCTTGGATGATATGTTGCTAGAGCTTTCTCTAACCTAGACTCACTAAAAACTCATTTTTTAAAGTGGAAAATTCTCAAATGCATTAATGTGTCTTGATTTTACAAAAGAGAGCTCCTTATATAGGCCTCTAGGGATTTCAGCCAAGGAGACTCTAAATGGGCTTCTCCATGCTTCCTAGGCCCAATGGTGCTAAAGGAGAAGAGTATGGCCTATACATTGCCCAAAATGAGAGTACATGGCCCTAAAATGGCCTATTTGACCTTGCAAGGCCCAAATAAAACCTATAAGCCTAGAGAATCTAACTAAGAAGTATATTACAAGTGAAATATGAATAGATCCTCAAGGGGTCTTCATTGGGCTTGGGCCCACTAAAAGAGAGGAAGGAGGATATGGCTTGGTGAATGCTCTCTTTGGCCTTTTTGGTCTTAGCCCTTATGAGGGGACCCTAATAAGCTTCAAGTCCTTTCTCTAGGGCAGTGTAAAGGTCCTTCCTTAGTGTGTCCTCATTAGCCCTTTTCTCACTATTCTTTTAGCCGCATACCAATAACTCACTAAGACTATGATGTCATCAATTAACTCCTTACCTGGATCGTAGAGGTGATTGAACGACAAGTAGCACCACATGCCTCTACCATGTTGAACTAGGGATTGGTCAACTTTCAAAAGAATAACCCTACATAATTCAAAGGAGGTTTCAATCCGAAAGGAGCACAGTTATTGATTGAACATCTCAAAAAGATATTTACAGCTATGTGATACACTGACGAGGACAAGACAACCTATGTCATCTTCATGTTGGTTAGAGAAACAGAGCACTGGTGGACCCATGCTAGGGTTAGGTTGACAACTGATGGGCATGCCATTACTCGGGATTGACTCAAGACTGAATTTCTTGCCAAGTACTTTCCTGAGGACATCAGAAGATAAAAGGAGCATGAATTTTTCAATTTGAAACAAGGAAGTATGACACTTGGGGAATACACTACTAAATTTGATGAATTAGCCAAGTGTTGAAACTACTACACGCAAATCTGAGAAGCATCTAGATATGCCAAGTTCAAAGGTGGGCTACGATAAGAATTTCGTCTAGTTATATGCTATCAGCAAATTACCCAGTTCTTTACTCTTGTTGACAGGTGTTGTATCTTCGAGAACACCTCTAACCTTAGGCGACCAGGAACGTCTAGTTATGGCCCAAGGCGACGATTTCCAAGCAAGCAACAAAGGAGAGATGTCAAGACGGACAGACCCTATCCACGACCAGCTTATTCAGCCACTCAGATTCCTCCATGGAATCAAGGTAACAACCAGGGATTGAGATGCCACCTTTGTGGGAGGACTACATTGGGCTATAGATTGTATCATGAACACTAGGGTGATGTGTTTCCATTATGGACAGATTGGACACCGTAACTCTAACTGTAAGTAAAGAAATATTTACAACACTCAACAAGAACCTTAGAAGCAGATGAGGCAACGAATGAGTCAAGGAAATGGGGGATCATTTGTAAGCACCTACGTGAACAATGTTCTGAAGGCTGAGAACATTCACCACAACAACAACCCCAACAACCATAATGTTCCTAAGAAACCCGAAAATGGCCCGATTAGAAGGCGGGAAGGAAACACTAGAGTTTTCACCATGAATGACACGAAGATTTCACAAGGGAACGACCTTGTGCAAGGTACATGCCTTAAAGGAAGTACTCTATTGAACGTATTATATGATTCAGGAGCTACTCACTCCTTCATATTTGAGAATTGTGTCAAATATCTAAAGTGACCTACAACCTCTCTACCTAATAAGACGATTGTCATAACTGCTACCAATAAACCTATTTGCCCTTCCTACATATGTTTACAATGCGCTCTCAACAAGTAAATATGATCTGTCTACCTTTGATTGATCTAGGCATTATCCTAAGGATGGATTGGCTCGCAACCAACTGTATTATCATTGAATGTCATAACAAATCCATCTCTCTCGGGTCTGATACATCTGATTATGATCAAGTCACTGAATTTTGTCCTATCAGCTCAGGGGAGGCAAACACAGCAGAAGAAGCACGAGCGTACATGATCCTTTCCAATACTGAGGGCAAAGACACCCTACAGATCGATCAGATTCTTGTTGTTCAGGAATTCCCTGAAGTCTTCCCTAATGACATATGAGAGCCACCCCCAAAACAAGAAATCAAGTTCAGTATCAACTTCATACCAAGAACAGTTCCAATCTCTATCGCTCCGTATCAAATATCACCCAAAGAATTGAGCAAGCTCAAGAAACAAATAGAAGAACTTTTGGAGAAAGGAATTATCAAACCTAGTTCTCACCATGGGGAGCGCCAGTCTTAGAGATGGTAGCATACGTCTATGTGTTGATTACCGACAATTGAGTAAGTCATAATCAAGAAGCGATACCCTCTTCCAAGGATCAATGATCTAATGGACCAGTTACGAGGAGCCATGATTTTCTCCAAGATCGATCTGCGATCAGGCTATCATCAGATATTGGTAAAGAAAGAAGATATCCTAAAACCGTATTTAGGACACGTTACGGACACTACGAGTATCTCACCATGCCCTTCAGAGTAACCAATGCACCTGCAGTATTTACGGACTACATGAATTGGATCTTCCATAAGTACTTGGACAAATTCGTAGTTGTATTCATTGATGATATTCTGGTTCACTCCAAAAGCCACAAAGAACATGAAAAGCATCCCTAGATTGTGTTGAATACTTTGCGTGAAAAGATAGATGTACGCCAAGCTATCGAAATACAAATTCTGGCTAACCAAAGTGTGATTCGTAGGGCACATCATCTTAAAAGAAGGAATCGTTATGGATCTTGCAAAAGTAGAGTCGTACTAAGATAGGAATAACCGAAGAATATAACATAAATTCATAATTTCCTAGGTCTTGCTGGATACTACCGTTGATTCATCAAGAATGTCTCCTGAATCACCACACCTTTAACCAAGTTGACTCACAAAATTCAGCCTTTCGAATGGACCGACAAGTGTAAAAGCAGTTTCTCAGAGTTACATTGACAACTCACCAGTGCACCTATCTTGATTTTGTCAGATCCTGCTAAGCCATATGAAGTATATTTTGATGCGTCGAGTCAAGGACTAGGATGTGTCCTAATGTAGGAGAGAAAAGTTGTCGCTTAAACCTCACGTCAACTAAGTCCTCACGAAGTCAACTATCCCACACATGATTTGGAACTCGTTGCAGTTGTGTTTGCTTTAAAAATCTAAAGGCACTATCTGTATGGCACTCGCTTTGGAGCCTTCACGACCAAGTGAAACCCTTCAACCTTTGGAAATACCAGAGTGGAAATGGGATGAGATTGCTATGGACTTCGTGATCAGACTTCCTAGAACATCAGCTAGACACGATGCTATTTGGGTGATCATGGATCGATTGACAAAGACCGTTTACTTCATCCTAGTCAACATGAAATTTCCCCTAGAGAAACTCACCCAGATCTACATAGGAGAAATCGTATGGTTACATGGGGTACCTACTGTAATTGTGTCTGACTGAGATCCTCGCTTTACCTCATGCTTTTGGGGAAACCTATAATAAGCTTTAGGAACTCATCTGAAGTTAAGTTCAGCTTATCATCCATAAACAAATAGACAGTCCAAGTGAACGTTAAGACTCTCGAGGATTTGTTACGACTATGTGTCCTAGAACATGGGGGAAACTAGCAGGAATATCTTCCACTAGTCGAGTTCACCTATAATAACAATTATCATGCTAGTGTCGGGATGGCACCATATAAGGCTCTATACAGAAGGAAATGACGTACACCTTTATGTTGGTATGAAGTAGGTGAAAAGGCAATGATTAGACTTGAAATCGTTCAAAGTACCACATAGCAAGTATGAAACATCCAAGCCATAATGAAGGCTTCACAAGACAGGAAAAACATTTACTATGACAAACGCTGGAAGTTGCTCAAATTTGAAGAATGACACCAAGTATTCCTCAAGGTCACCCCTACCACTAGAGTAGGGAGAGCTTTGAAAGACATGAAGTTCAATCCTAGATACGTAGGACCCTATCAAATCCTGTAGAAGGTAGGAACTAGCGCGTACCGAATCCCCCTGCCACCTGAGTTAACAAACCTTCATAGTGTCTTTCATATTTCCCAACTCCACAAATATGTACCACACTCTGATCATATTCTAAGTCCTGATAAATTTATTGTCAAGCATAAGCTTACCTTTGAAGCATCGTCGGTGAAGATTGTTGATCGATGTTTAAAACAATTTTAAGGCAAAGAAATTCCTCTTGTAAAGGTAGTTTGGAGTCTATTTGATGATGGGGATGCCACCTGGGAAGTTAAGAAAAAGACTAGAAAGCTGTTTTGTTTTAGATGATAAATGTGCGTGTTGACTTATTTTAAAGTGTTTTTAGGTTTAGTTTTAAGTCAAATTTATTTCTGTTTCCTCCTAATCCCTTTGATTTTCAAGTTCATCCCGTATATTCTACTTGGTTGTCTCTGTTTTTGTAGGGTTTATGATGATTAAGGCTTATTCTTATGAGAACTAGCAACGTGGATACAAGTAGGGGCTTTTTAGGACCTTAGCATGGTATTTTAGCAAATTTGGAACAAACTACTGCTAGTGGTTGGTGTCACACCCTAGGTTTTCCAGACTCGAATTTCGATGTGACCGATATAAATAATGATTAATAAAAGTATGGGTAAATTTTTCACGTTTCAGGGTAAGTCCGATGTCACACCAAGACCCGAATCACAAAAAACCGAAGAGTGATATTCATCAACATATAACTGGATCGATAACTAAATTGCCCATAACGGTATACAAAATAATAAAGTTTACAGCGGAAGAAGAATGTGTATACCAGGCATATGCCTAGTCCCATATATGAAGATATGAGAAAAGGCCCAAGTAATCATACAATTTCATAATATAAACCTATTAGGCTTTAATCAACTATGCACCTGAATCATAATTATTTATCATCAAATGTAGGTAGTCTATACATGAGACATCCATCACCACATGGCATCAATCTAATTATCCCTTACATACTAAACATATAGACTACGTTCATAAATACATAAGTTTGTTACACATACATATTTAACTCTCTAAGTCATCATCCTTATATACAATTTAATTCAATACGTTAAAATTCACAATTGATGCCGGCCAAGGCACTTCTATTACCACTATTTACCTTCGCTAAAACTTCAATTCAAAGTCTCATCTCGGCCCATGATAACCTTGCATCACAATGCTAAGAAGGAGACCACATGGGAGAGTGAGTTATACATTCAAAATGACGAATATAAATATATTGTGATTATGTGTACATGCTTACAATCATCATGTGTGCTTTGCTATAAAATCATCAGTTCATCATTCAATCATCATCACATTGATATAATAGGTATACAACCCTCATGAAACGCATTTCACAACATAAGCAAACACAAGCACATACACAATCACATTACCACTTATCAACAAGGGCATTCACAATCATCATTATCATCTTATTAAATTTTTATTCCATTCCTCCTCGCAAGGGGTCTCATCTCTCATAGTCATCCCATCTCAAATGCCATGCACATATGGCTAATGCATATGTCAACTGTTTAATGCATATGCACGGATCCGATTTCATTTCATCAGGTGATCGCAACCACCATATCATTCATTCACATGGGTTTCCCGCCTCGCAAGGGGTACTCCCTCTAGCAGCCTCGCAAGGTGCTTTCTCGTGATCGCAACCACGTTCAACAATTCATAATGGTTTCCCGCCTCGCAAGGGGTACTCCTGCCTCATAATCGCAACCACGGGCATCATAGGAACTCGCAAGCCCTTTTTCATTTCAATAACCAGGTGATCACAACCACCGGCTCAATATCATATCATCATCAAGTTAGCTTCCCGCCTCGCAAGGGGTACTCCCTTCATAGAATCCCACAGGATCTTTCATCATTGTGATCGCAACCACATATTCAATTTTATGCCATGCCATGAATGCAAAATGCAATAATGCATATGCCAATCAACCTCATAAGGATATCTCACCCTCTCAATTAGGGGTATATTTTATATTTGGTTTTTATTATCATTGGCATACAATCAATCATAAGGCCCCTCAAGGCACAACATTCACATTTTCATAAATCTCCACATGGCAATCATAGCATATCAATCATCATAGCATTTATCCACGCATGGAAACCAATACGATATCTCAAAGCATAAATTCAACGATCATCATTGCATCTTATACATACAAGTCAATACTTGTATTAATCATATTAGCACCACACTAATCAAAATAGCAAACACTGCTTATTCAAGGGCATGTTCAACAACAATGTCCCTTTTCATTCAACCATATTATTTATCATTCAATATATGTGGTATCCTCAACTTTTAATCATCATCGACACTATTTCAATCTATTTATTTATACCTTCATTGCCATTTAATTGTCCTCTCATTAATTTCGTCATCACACAAAGTGTGTCATGTAACCATATCACTTACTTCTCATCATGCTTCATAATATATCCATAGTAGTGAAGCATACATGTATTCATAACCCAACATAGGCATACACATATCTTGCCAAGGCCTTGAGCCATTCTCCAATCACCACTAAGACACACCACACATATACCTTTAGTGAATTCGTTCGTTTTTCCATAATAATAGAGGTTTTGGGCAACAATGAGCCCATCATAACTTTCAACATTGGGACATGAGAAGAGTTCATTTTTATTCTTAAAAATAGAGGGACATGTCATAAATATCACCTATTAGTCCCAATTTGACCACCATAAAAAGTTGGGTTTAAAACCCTCTTAAACTTGTATTTTTCAATGCTGTAGGTTCGGTATTTTATGCCTAATGAGAGTTAGAAAGATCCAATTAAAGTGAGACCAATTCTTACACCTCCATAACACAATTATATACAACTTTCATGAAGAAGTAAGAGGCCAAAAACATCATTAAAATGCCCAAACGGGCCAAAAACGTCAAAGGTTTCCTATTAGGCAAATCCAGTTGTAATCGATTACGCTAATCGATTACAGCTAAAACAGAACTCTTGTAATCGATTACACTCACCTCTGTAATCGATTACATCTGAAGCTAATCAATTATGCTTAAAACAAAATGCCTGTAATCGATTACGCTTACCTCCGTAATTGATTACTCCATACCAGAATGCAGAAATTGTGCAGAAAATGCATGATTTGGGGACTTCTAACCCCTCTAACTTTTTCATATCAACTCCAAATGCTACCAATGTTTGACACCTACTAAATTACACTATTTGTGACGTGTGGCCACTGGTCTCACTCAAAAATTCTTAAAAATGAGGGACTTATGTGCATAAATGCGTTTTACCCGTTTTAAGGTACGTTTGTGCAACTCAAGGGCCTATTCTCATTAGAATTGGCCCACTCTAGTTTCTACAAGTTATAAACTATGCATAGAAGCTATTGGAACTATCCCATGCCATTCAATCCTTATAAAACTCTATTTGGCTCTATTAGTTCCTTAATCATGCATTAATGTCAATACCTAATTTCACATTTTGAGCAATTTCTCTACCAATATAAATATTAATGCCATCAAATGGGCCTTAGCCTTTCATTACCAATATTCATTCGTCAAAATCGCATGGAATTCTAAATTCACATGGTATATGCATACTTAAACCCCTCATGGGTTATTCATCATCATATATACACATATATTATCACCAATAGACAACAATTTGCTATTCACATCATTTCACTATAATCATGGCAAGGTAAACATGAGTATCATGACATACAATAATCATCAATTATATAACTCATGCAATTTGAATGTAAACTCCTCTCCTACCTTGAGAGTAGAACCGCAATCCAAGTACTCCGATTATTCCGCGTCATCATCCGGAACACAATCCTACCAACAAACATATATGTATTCATTCAATCATAAGCCATCACAAGGCTTTCATCATAATTCTTAAACAATCATAAACATCCCTTAAGGCTTGGTAACAAGTTCTAAATGTGTCAAAACACCTATTCACATACTCGTATTAGGCTTCGAGAATTCCTTTCCCAAAACCAAGATTTTCTAAATCTCAAAAGGGCTAACCAACCCAACAACAATGTCACATCCTTACCAATATTACTCCCAATCACATATAAGTCATCATAGATCCTTTTAGCTTCTTTTAAGACCTTCATCAATCAACCACATATTATGGCCTAAGGCCGTATCAAATCACAATCTTATTCCATTTGTTTACCCTAGCACAACCATCATTGTTTTAGTGTTCAAACTTATCATTATTCATTTAAAGGCCACACTTATCTATAGGTTCCCATACTAATGACTTTCAATCATCACCATTAACCACTTACCTCCATTAATGGCATCCCTCATCATCAACAAGTATCCTCCCAACATCATCAACGATACCCATATTTTAAATATCATATATTTCCACCTAAAATCAATCCTCAAACCAATATTACATATTTTCCCCAAATTCTTAAGGATAGGGTTTCATCAAAACCCAACCACCATTATTAATATTCATCAACCATTATCAATGGCTACATTTCCTCATTAATATCATTCTCTCGCATCATTAAACACACATTCTACTCATATTTTACATTTCCCCCCAATTCCTAGGGTTAGGGTTTCGTTAAAAATCCAATAACCACCATAAATAATCATTATCTTCCACCATCAAACACCACATTTTCGTGTACTCCTCTACATCAACACAAAAACACATATTTATCACACCCCACCTTTGGGTTTTGCCTAAAAATGGTTCCTAATGCATAACCCTTGCATATTTTACACTCCCCCAATAAATAAACTCATAATCAATGGCATAAACTCAACAAAAATGGTAAGGAACTTACCCCAAGCCAACAAACAAGCGAGCTTCCAAGAGAGGGAGGAGCCACACGAAAATAGGAAGAAGAGAGGAGAAGGAACTTCAAACTCCAAGCTTCCTTTAAGCTTCCTTGGGAACGAAAATGGAAGGGGAAGGAGCACAAAGCCTCCTCTAGGTTTTTGAGAAGAAGAAGAAGAAAAAGAAGAAGAAGAAGAAGAAGAAGAAGAAGAAGAAGAAGAAGAAGAAGAAGAAGAAGAAGAAGAAGAAGAAGAAGAAGAAGAAGAAGAAGAAGAGAGTAACGAGAGAAGAGCAAAGTGTGTTTTGCCCTTGGAGAAGAAGTGCCGTGAGATAAAGAGTGAAAATTAGGTTTTTCATTTAAATTCTTAACTTACCACTTAAACTTCTTTGTTTTATTATGAACAGGATCCCCGTTCGGGCTCAATACTAAATCCAAAAATTATTCCAAAGGCATGTTCGGATTCCCAATAATAGTCTTAACAGCCCTGACCAACGGCATCTCAATCGGAGATACTTGGTCCGACACCCATATCTTCACCGGGTATAATTTAATCCTTAAAGCCCCAATAAATTATAAATAATCCTTCTAAATCTCAATTTAATTATTTCAATATTTTTGGGACACTTATTAACCCATTTATAATTATTTAATATTTATTCCTCCTATTTAATCATTTTTATAAAATTCGAGATGTTACAGTTGGCACTGGAATGTAAGGAACAACTAGGTAGTGACCACCACTGGCCGTGGATGGCACTATTGCTCAAAGAATGGCAAGTCACTTGCAACCACTAGCAGTGGTTAGTGTTAAGTGCATTAATTGGATCACGTTTTGAAGTCTTGGGCCATCAGATCCCGTACCACTGCCAGTGGTTTACAACCACTAGCCATGGATGTCCCCACAAAACCCAAAATCCTGATTTTTAGGGGGTATTTGAAGGTAGTTCTAAAGGGGTTTGGATGGTGATTTTGGCAAAAAAAACAAAGGAGACTAATTGGGGAGAAAATTGAGAGCTTTCTCAATGGATTTTAGAGGAGATTCAAGGACCAACACAAAGAACATTCAAATTTGTAGATTTGGAGGAAGATTAAGAAGAGTTAGTGAGAGCTTGTCTTCTATTTTCTGAACCCTAGTTTTTATATTTAGGTTTTTCTTGTATATTAGGAATGGCCTTCTTAGTTTTTTGTTGTGTAATTGATTCTATGTTGAACTAAACCCTTTTTCTTGGGATCAAAGGGGTAGTATGCATATATATTGAACTAATTGTTTTTCATCTTCTCCCTTTATGAAATTTATGTTTACTATTTGATTTCATGAATGCTTAAAGCCTATACAAGACTTCGAGAGATGTATAGTTGATTCTAAATGATGTAGGCTACAAGAGTAGGTATATTGTTTGAAAGCATGAAATTGAACCTAAGGATTTTGGGTTATGAGAGAGTATACAAGATCTTTTGAGGGCTAATAGGTTTTCACAAAATGTAATGGACTTAATTTACAAATTGAATGCGGTTCATTGGGAATTAGGTACATTAGTAAGGCTTTGAAAGAAGGTTGCTAATTACATTAGAAAAATCTACCTTAGAAACTAAATTTCATAATTGGGGAAGTGAATTACATGAAATTTAATACTAGCATGTGAACCTTTTTAACTCCCAAGAGTTTTCCTTTTATTGATTCTTAGAAAGCATTTGATTTCTATTTGAAAAGGCATTAAGTTTTCTATTTATGTTTTGATGGTTGAAAGTCAAACTTAGAAGTGGGGGTTGAATAAGTCTTAGACTCTTTTTTGAGTAAATTCTCAAATCAAATTAAATCTAAGTAATCAAATGATAGAGAGGGATAAGAAAAAGACACTCAGAGTTTATATTGGTTCACTTCTAACTCGAAAGCTACGTCCAGTCCCTTCCAACTTGAAGGATTTCCACTATTGTAAAAATCTCCTTTACAATGACAGCACCAGACTTGTTCTCTAAGTATTCTTTTACTAAGCCACTTCTGGATTAACCTAAGTATTCTTTCAACAAGTCACTCCTGACTCAACCTAAGTATTCTTTCAAAAGCCTCTTCAGGCCAAAGTGTTTCCCAACACACAAACTAGTCCTAGTAACTTACCAGACTTATACAATTAGTAAAAGGAGAATATTTTAAGAACTTAGTGTATAAAAATGATAGATAAATTTTTAGATCAAACACTAAGTATTTTTGACACAAGACTAGAGTATGCTAGAAGCAGAGCTAGAGAATAATAAGGGTCTTTGTCTTTTTATAAGAAAGTGAACTAAGATTGAATGATGAATTGAAGAGCTTTCTTCTTGGATATTTCTCCGCACCTTTAATGTTCAAACTCCCTTGATATTTATAGAGGCTTGAAGGTTATAGCCATCGATGCTTCTTGAAAGGAGATATATACGTTGGAAATCCTTTGAAGGTATTTTGCCATAGGCTCTGAAGATCAGACCTTGAAGTTAAATCCAAGCTTGAGAGAGGTCTGAATCATAAGTATTTTCACGAGAATAGTTTTTTATTCAATTCTATGCACAACACTTTTCGTGAGTGTATCCTTGATTGAGTAAGGGGTTGCTTTCAGAGATGTCCTGGTGAGTTTTCTGACTTTCTATCAGAGTTCGCAGGAGTAGGTACACTGACAGCTGCTGCTCATGTTGATTTTATTCTTTTTGTTCTTTGATGATAAGCACGCAAATATGGTATGATCATTTCTTTTGAAGCATCACCAAAATAAAATTTTGAACGTTGATGAAGAGTTCTTTATACAAGATGCTTCCATCAGACTTTTGTTGATCTACTAGACTTTTTAGAGCATACATCCGCTCCCCCTTAGTTTTTACAGCTTAATCTTTATATCGTAAAAATTACTTTTACACTAAAAGGAAATGTTATGAGCAAATCAGACTATATTCTTTTAGTGAAAATACTTAATGATCGATATAAACAAATCATAAAGTCTGGGGTCTAGTCCAATAGTACTTAAAGCTTATATTTTTTACCAGACTTTTTCTCAACATGTTTTTAGTTTGATATAAAGTAAACTTTCCTTTAATTAAACCAATTTGTCTGGATAATCGAATCATAGTAAACTGGTACTTGGGCACAATCCCTGTCGAGAACGATAATCTTTTATATTACTTCGATAAACTGTGGGCTTGCGGAATGACTATCAAGTTTTTGGCGTTGTTGTCGGGGATTGTGTTTCCCCCAATATTGGCTAAGCGGTGATTTGATTAGATAAGGCATTTAAATTTTTTTTACTTGTTTTTTATTTTCCTGCATTATTTTTTGGTTTTTTCTTGATTTTTCTACAGAATTACACTTGGGTTCTTTGTTATTTTATGAATTGTGCAGGTCCCTTTATGCGAAGAAGTGCTATCTTTGAAGATATCTTTGATGCTTAAATCGAACGGACCCTTCATAGAATCAGAGCTCTTCAAATACAAACAGAATAAAGCAAGCAAGAAGCTTCATGTTCAACGACCCAAGCACAAATGGATAATCCTGATAATAAAGCACTCTAGGATTTTGTAGCACCCAATACGATAGGAAGGAGGCCTAGCATCACATGGCCTACCATTGCAGCAAACAATTTTGAATTGAAGCCATTTTTACTCTCAATGGTCTAACAGAACTAGTTTGGAGGATTATCATCTAAGGATCCAAATTTGCATCTACGAATCTTTCTTGAGTACTGTGATATACTCAAGGTAAATGGTGTCTCAAATGAGTCAATCCAGTTAAGGCTTTTCCTATTCTCTTTGGAGGACAAAGCTAGAGCATGGCTCTACTCATTGCTAGAAGGGTCAATCATAACATGGGAGCAGTTGTCTCATGCTTTCCTAAACAAGTACTACCCACGCAACAAAAAAGACCAACTCAGGAAGCAAATCATCACTTTCACCTAGAAAGATGATGAGACCTTGTATAATGCCTGGGAGAGGTACAAGGAGATACTTAGAGAATGCCCACACCCTGGGGTGGAGCGATGGTTGATGGTCCACATTTTCTACAATTGCTTAACCCCATATCAAAGGGTTACTAATGAGGACACACCAAGGGAATATCCTCACACTACCCTTGAGAAAGGACTTAAAGCTTACAAGGGTCCCCTTACAAGGGCAAAGTCAAAGAAATCCAAAGAGAGAATATACAAAGCATTAGCTTCCTTCCTCTCTTTGCTTAGTAGGGCCAAGCCCAATGAGGAATCCTTGAGGATCTACTCATACTTTTCTTGTAATATAGTCCCTAGTTAGATTCTCTAGGCTTATAGGTTTTATTTGGGCCTTGTAAAGTCAACTGGGCCACTTTAGGGCCATGTACTTTCCTTTTGGGCCATGTATAGGCCATCTTCCTTCCCTTTGTCTCTTTTGGGCCTTGGATCCATGAACCAAGCCCATTAGCTCCTCCTTGGCCAAAAGTGTGAAAGCCTATATAAGGAGCTCTCCTTTTGTAAAAACTTACATAATTATGCATTTTGAGATTTTGACCACTTTAAGTGAGTTTTTAGTGAGAGATTCTCTTCCTTCTCTCTAGGATTAGGAGATCTTTTGCAAGCTCTCATACAAGAGGTTCCTCCCTTATTGGTGGCGAGTTCAAGGGAATTATCTTCCCTAGGAAGTGGCCTCCCATTCATCCATTTCCACCATCCCTTCCATTCTCCTCAATTCCTCCTTCCATTTCATCTTTTCTCTCTTTTCCTTCCACCAAATTTTATCCACTATTAGAGTCCTTTTCCCTTTTGTGTTTCAGTTTCAACCTCAAGATTAAAGGTTAGAAGAAGGAGAAGGGCCAAGATATATCCTATTCAAAGGAAGACTTGAAGATCCTCTTACATCAAGTGGTATCATTGAGCCTTAGAGGTTCTTTTATACTTCTTCTTCCTTTTAAGCATTTTAGTTTTAATTCTTTTACTGCCTGGTTATGCAAATTTAATTCATATACTTGTCTTGTTGATGCCATGATATGATAGAAAATCCATAAAAAATGTTGTTTCTTTGAAGTTTTATGTTGGTTCTTTTTGTCTTTCAATTTTTTGGCATATTATTCTTCCAATTTTTGGTTTGGTATATCTTGATTGTGTTTAGGGTTTCAAAATTCTGAGTTGGCACAAGTTAGTTTTCGATTTTGATCTTCTAGTTTGGTAGTTACAAGTTTGTTAGTTGTTAGAGCCAACTTGGTGTGTTAAGTGCCATTTGGAACCTTTTCTTTTGTTCTAGATGTTGACTTAACTTTTACAGTGCAAATCCGTGTGGAGGAGTAATTCAAGCGTCTTGATTAACTCCCAAGAGGTTCCAATCTTGAGTGTTAGGAGGTCTCATTCTAAGACTCTCCAAAAGTTAGCTCATCTTAGGAGTGTCAGAAATCTATTCTTAGCTTTTCATTATTAGTCCTTAAATTTACAATAAATTTGTTAATAAAAATTGTGTCAAAAATAATAAAAATTAGTTTAATTTGTTAAAGATTTAGGTTTTAATTGTAATAAATGGAAGTTATTGGAAATTATCTACCTTGATCAAATTTCTCTAGTTTTGTAGTGAAAAATTAAAGAAATTCAAGAGAAAATAGAAGAAGTGGAGAGCTGACGCGTAGCATCAACTCCACGCGTAGTGTGGGAGGTCTTAATGCTGACGCTACGTGTCACACCCATGCGTAGCGTCAGAAGCTACGTGGACTCCACTTCCAGGTGGCCAAGCACTCTGGCTAGTGGCCAAATAATGGCCAAACCACTCACACTAGATGACAAAATGCAGTGGGAGACAATTGGCCCAATGTCTGCTGATGAATCTAATTAATTAATATCAATAATGGCCTTAATCATGTGCGTTTAATGGGGGTTGAGTTAGGAACCTGACGCTACGCGCTAGGATGACGCTACGCGTCAGGACCCTTCCTCAGCCCTATAAATAGGCCACTTCAAAGGCATTCAAGGAAATCCCAATTCAACTCCAAATTTCAGAACTTCCTTTCTTTCTTTCGAGTTTTGAGTGTTCTTTTGTGAGTTTGTAAGTTTAGAGTGATTTCTAGATACTTGAGAGGTTTTCTAGTATTGCGAGTTTTTGTATCGTGACGTGTTTCGACGCCTTCGTAATGTCAATCTCTGTAAGTGTTGTTTTTACTTTTACCGTGTGTAACTAAATTGTTTATGTTGGAATTTGGTGAATCAATCTATTATATGATGTTGTAATTATAACCTCTGCATGTTTATGATTCAAGTATCATGTTAGTATTTCAATCTTTTATTAGTATGAACATCAAATGGGAGAATATTTTCATGCATATTGAAACTTGTTTTATTAGTATGAATGTCAAACGGGAGAATGATTATTCATGCTGAATTAAAATATGTTTTAATGAAAGTAAAAGTTGAAATACCCTTAATATGCTAATTACTAGGAATAGAATTGGTGATTATTATGGCTATAAGGCCAAGACTTAATGCAAGATTTTACTGAGAAAGATCATGAGGGATCAGACTTTACGGTAACTACTTAGAATTTATATCACAAGGGATCGGTTATAATGATTTTAACCTGCAATAACATGAACTTGATAATTAAATATGTATGTTTGTAATCATTTTATTATATTTTAGTGCGAGGATCGTAATTCCAACATAATTTGTCAATATGTGTTTTTACTTCAAGTATTTGAGATTATTCTGAATTACATCTTAACTTTCTAGATAGATTTTATCTTTATCACCTTTTTACCACATGAACAAATTAATAATCAAATTCTGTGAATATTGTATAAATTATTTATAAATCATTCTTTTGTTAATAAGTTTTGATACATTTTCCATAGTAAATAGAAATTACTGTGAATTACTGGAACTTTCAATCTCAGTGGAACGATATCTAAATTTTAAAACTATAAACGATTAGTGTGCTTGTCAATTAAAAGACCCAACAGTATTCAAGGTTTAACAAGTTTTCTGACGCCGCTGCCGAGGATTGAATTGATTCAGTAAAACAGTAAATTTTTAATTACCATGGTAAATATTTTTTTACCTTAGTTAAATTTTCAATTTTATTTTATTCATTCTTTTATTCATTTTTCTTAACATTGTTACACTAACTTTCTGTATTTAGTTTGTTTATGCAAACTTGATCTTCTGCAGGGAAAGTGTTCTTTGATCCTGAGATCGAGAAGTTTGTAAAGAAACTCAAAGCTTTAAAATCTAAAAAAACAAAAACTTCTTCAACTTTATCTTCTTTTGAAAATTCTAATATGGCTGCTGAATAAAGAAGAACATTGGGACAGTTTGCTAGTATCAATGGTCCACCCCGTGTTTCGGGGATGTACCAAGGACCTATTGCTGTTGTAGAAATTAAACCAGCTACTCTTAACATTATTCAAAATAATCAATTTATTGGTTTAAATAATGAGGAACCATATGAACACTTAACTATTTTTTATGAGTTATGCAGCACAATCGGTTTCGAACCCAATCAAGAAGAATCTGTTTACATGAGATTGTTTCCTTTTTATTTGGTTGGGAAAGCTAAAGAATGGTTTAAATCTTGTCCACCCGGTAGTTTTGTGAACTGGTTCGATGTTGAAAAAAAATTTGGAAAGATTTTATTCCCCTTCAAAATACTTTGAAGCCATGACAACAATTCATTCTTTTTCATAAAATAATGATGAGTCCTTAGGAGAAACATGGGAACGATTCAAAGCACTTTTGAGAAAATGTCCAAATCACAATTTAGATGATGTTGAAAAGGTAAGGATCGTTTATCATGGTTTATTACCTCAGTTCAAGATGATGTGCTGGTGGTACATTAATGAATAAAACTGTGGAGGAAGCAATAGAGATATTGGAATCAATGTCCATTAGTGACCGACAAGCAAAGCATGAAAGAGGTAATGCACCAAGGAAGCCAGGTATGCTTAAATTGGGAGTGAATGATACAGTATTGGCTCAGCAAATATTGCTGACTCAACAAATTGAGCTATGAGAAAACAATTGGAAAAACTTTAAATTGCTCAAGTATCATCACCACCCCCAGTTCAATTAAAACAATGTATGCATTGCATGGGCAAACAACCATGTGGTTATTGTGCCCCTGATAGAAATGAGCAAGAACAAGCCAATTTTTTGATCCACCAAAGAATACCATTAGGTAATTTTCCTATCAATCTTGGTAATTATTTTCCTAACAATTATCCGCAGGGATGGCAGAATCAGAATTTTGGTATTGGACCTTCCAACCGACCTCCTAATAATCAATTTAAGCAACAACAACAATCACAGACTGACAATGCAAGATTGTCAAGGATTGAGGAATCTATCCAACAGTTATTGTAGTTTGTGGAAACAAATGAAGCTACTCGGAAAGCATCAGGCTTGCAAATGGGTCAGCTAGCAAAGGAAATAGCTTAATTGAAAAGTTCTAGTTTTACTACAAACACTCAGAACCCAAGAGATTGATGTAATGTTATTTTCTTGAATGTTGTAAAAATTGATTGTAAAGAAAATTATGAAAAGAATGAGAGTGAGAAAGAAAAAGAAGGAGAAGAAAAAGAAAATGGGCAAGAGAAAGAAGAAGAGAAAAAGAAAAAATTGAAAAAATTGAAAAAGAAAAAAAGATTCAAGAACCTGTGGAAGTAGAACATGAAACAATTTGTAATGAGGTCTTACAACCGAAAAAATTTAAAGATCTGGGAAGTTTCACCCTTCCCGTTTCCATTGGAAATATCAACATCGGGAATGCTTTGTTGGATTTAGGGGCTAGTATCAATCTAATGCCCCTAGGCTTGATGAAGCGTATTGGTGATCTGGAACTAAAAGAAACTAAGACAGACTTACAATTTACGGATCGCTCTACCAAGAAACCAATTGGGATTGTGGAAAATGTATTGGTGAAAGTTGACAAGTACCACTTCAAAGTTGAATTTGTGGTACTGAATATGAAGGAGGGTATTGAAATCCTCCTGATCCTTGGAAGACCTTTCATGAAGATTGCAAGGGTAATGGTTGATGTTGACAAAGGGATGATTACAGTTAGAATTCGTGAAGAGGAGGTAAACTTCAATGCTCATGAATATCACATGATAGATGCTGAGAACAAAGTTTACCTATTAACTAAACAAGGTAAATCTCATCCCAATTCTTTAAATTTAACTGATTACTTGCATGATGAAAGACAGGTAATCAAGCATCGGAGAAGAAGGAGGAAGAAAAAGACAGGTGATTCCTCAACCAAAATTGAGAAACCACCTGATTAACCAAAGGTAATGTCCAGCTGGAGACATTAAAACTAACACTCAATGGGAGGCAACCCATTATTTCTTCTTTATTTTTATTTTTGAAAAAAAAGTATGTTTTACAAATTTCAATGAAATTTTGATTTTGAAAATAAAAGGATTTTATAATTTCTAGAAAAAGAGTTTTTGAAAATTAAATTTTGAAAATGAAAAACAGAACCTCACGCGTAGCGTCCCACTGACGCGTAGCGTGGAGGTAAAAATTTTGCCCTCATGCGTAGCGTCCCAGCCACGTGTAGCGTCAGGGCCTATGTTCAGTTTTTAAAACTGAACTAGAGAGGCCCAATTTAGGTTTTATAAGCCTAAATTTCCCTCTCTACCTCAATTTTTCTCAGAACCCTACTCCTCAACTTCACAAGAACCTACATTCTCTCATCTCTCTCCAATTTCACAAGGATTCCAAGTAAGTGATCTTCTCCCTTTCCTTAGTTTGTTTTTGATTTTTAGAATTGCATGTGGTTAGAATAGGATTAGAAGACCATTGGAACTTGTTTGCTGTTAGAATTAGGAGAACGTATGGATTGGATGATGTTTGGAGGGGTTGCTGTTGCGCAACTTCATTTTGCAGTTTCTATTTCTACGAGCCCACGCGTAGCGTGAGGCATGAACTGTAACCCCACGTGTAGCGTCCCAGTGACGCGTAGCGTGGGAAGAACAACCTGACACGTAGCGTCCAACCCACGCTTAGCGTTAGGCCCTTGTTTTGCTTTTTCTTAATTTTTAAGTTTAATTTACTAGGGATTATATTGTTTTCTGTTTTTAAATTTTGAAAAACGAAAATAAAAATTTGTTGTTCCTTTTTTATTTTTTTTGTTTGTTTTTCTTTTAAATTAATAAAATTTCTTAGTTTGTATTGTTTGTTATACTTTTTTGTATAAAAATAAATTAAATTCTGATTGTAAAAATTTAAAAGTTTATTTGTTGTTGTATTTTCTTTCTTAAAAATAAAAATTTGTTCAAATATGTGTGTGAATTGCAATTTTATCAATTTGTATGTAAAAATGCATGTTGTTTGAGTTTTATTTGTATGATGTGTATTATACTATTAAAAATTCGAAAATATGCATGTTAATTTTTTGATGTTTTACATGATTTATTTTTTTATTTTTTATTTATTTATTTATTTAAAATATAAAAACCAAAAACAATTTTTGTGATGAGTGTTTTATTTTTGTTTGTATAAATTTATGATTTATTTAAATAAATTTTATTTTGTAGATGGAACCTAAGAAATCAATTCCCACCACTGGTCCTAAGAGACCAAGGAGGACCACAGATACTGATACCACCTTTGAAGATCCTGATCTTCAAGGTGAGGAGTAGTTGGGACCCCGAGATTCCACCAGGTTTAGGACTGACGCCAAGTAGGCGAGATTCCATCAGATCAAGGGCCAGAGACTTATCTGGGAGAGGGTCCTTGATCTTAGTGCTGGAGATTATCCTGAGCTTTAAGAGGAGATACAAAGAAGAAGATAGGGACCCCTATTTTCTTTACCTACTGAAGGGGATCCCATACTAGTCATAGAGTTTTACCCAAACTTGGTTTCCTCATTTAGACCAGCATCATCATCCTATGGCTCTTCATACTAGTCCACTCTTTGTACAACCATTGTGTTTCTTTGCTTTTCAGCCAATTGCTTTGTAATAAAATCCACTTGTTTCTAAATATTCATGATTGAATTATCAAAATTTTTGAGGCCGGTTTGAGTGACTTTTATAAATTGAATTAAAATCCTTTCTAACTTCGATGGCTCTTTTTCAAATGGTGGTATCTCATCCACATGTTTCATGCATAGGCTTTGGGAATATTGAAGAAACTCTGCTAAGGTGTCATCAAGATCCATCACCTATAACTTTTCACTTTCCAAAGGAACTAGAAAAAATATAGATTCAACAACTAACTTCAAATAAGGCTACTGCAATGGTTAGTGCTACCACTAAAATAGCCAAAAACAACTAATCGCAAACACTCAACACAATACCAACACTTAACAAAATCTACTCCTATAACAAATTCACTAACAACTAACAAAAATTACAGAAACTAAAAAAAATGGTTCAGTCTAGTACTGGTCCAAGGATTATTGATATTACTCAACAATCCCCGACAACAGCACCATTAACTTGTTGATGCATAATCTCAGAGGATTATATTCTTTTGGCAAGCGCACGAATTATTAAATTTGTAATATATTTGATCGTCCCAAAGGGATTGAGGTAATTACCACAACCTAGGACTAGTACAAGCTGAACCAAAATACAAGAAAATAGAATTCATTCTGTTTATGCTTTTCTGCACTTTCTATGTTTTTGTAATTTCAGAAACAATATAAAAAATAAGATGTTTTTAATGGAAGATAGGTTAGGATTGCTTCAGCTTACAATTTCATCAAGAAACATGCAATTGAAGTTCAATCAAGCTTCAGACTCAAGAGGACGATTCACAGATGGTTAATCCCTAATTCCTTAGGTGATTAACACTAATTCCTAAGCATTAAACCCTAATCCCTTAGGTGTTCAGTGATAGAGAAATCTAATGCGAAATTGGGGATTGAACCCTAACTATTCAAGTAATTACTAGACCTGAATTAGTTAGGAAGCCAGAAGTTACCTAAGCCTCAACCATGATTCCTCATTGGTGAGATTCTTCAATTAGGTCCAGATTTGTCAATCCAGCAGTGTAGATCCATTTCTCAGTTTGTTCTCCTCATGCTTCAGAAGATGATTTCCTCAATTCATATTTAAGAATCCATTGAAAGCTTTAGCAATCCTAACCCTAGGGGTTTAGCAACACATGGGAATGGATTCAGAAAATGGAATGTGGAGAGCCATGGAAGAGAGAGTTTAGAGAGGGAAAATGTTTAGAGAGATTAAAAATTAGAAAATGAATTAGTGTTATTGCTTCTGTGTATAAATTATAAAATAATTACAAATATATAGGTCAATGCCTTAAACTAACTAACTAAATAACCTAAATCACGTAATTAACCTAGAAGGGTTTACAAGTAATTAATTAGAAATTAAATAACTTCCTAACTAACTTAAATAACAACTTCTAGTTTCCCTCCATGTTGTGCTGATGTACGCCCAAATACCAACGTACAAACGTTGGGGTTCTGACTTGATGCGTGCTGTGTACTTTTCTACCCTGGAGCTGCGCGTATGTACGCTAGGAGGCCAGCGTATGTATGCTGGGCTACTGACTTGGAAATTTACATTCTGTTTCTGGGAGTTCGTACGCTGGGAGGCCAGTGTATGTACGCTAGGCTACTGACTTACTAATTCTTCATTTTTTTAGGTTCTGTTTGTGAGCGTACGTACGTTGGGATTCCAGCGTATGTACACTGGATCACTGGGCTAGCACTTTGGTCATCTTTCTCCTACGCGTATGTACACTGGATTTCCAGCACCTAGATCTTGCAAAATACAAACATATAAATGCCTAGCGTATATATGTTGGCTTTTTAGCGTATGTACACTAGGTTACTGGATCTCTCAATAAACATATTTCTTTCCTTAAGTGATTATCTTTTTATCTATTTTCTTGCATAATTCAGACCCATTTGAATTAAATAATTAAAACAAGAAAGAATGACAAATCATTACGTAACAATGCCAAACTTAACAATATTTGATGGATTAAGTTAAATTATCAATTCCTAAGAGCTCTTTAAGAGATCTTTTACTTAGAGAAAGCCATGAGGGAGGCTTAATAGGCCATTTTGGAAGAGATAAAACATTAGCCATTTTACATGAACATTTCTATTGGCCTAAAATGAAAAAAGATGTATAAAAATTTTGCTAGGTGTATAGTATGTAGGAAAGCCAAATCTAAACTTTCACCTATTGGTTTGTATATCTCATTGCCTACACCTATTTTTCCTTGGGTTGATATTTCTATGGATTTTATGTTAGGCTTGCCTAGGACCCAAAGAGGAATAGATTCTATCTTTGTTGTGGTAGATAGGTTTAGCAAGATGGCTCATTTCATTCCTTGTCACAAAGTGGATGATGTAAGTCATATTGCTAAGCTCTTTTTCAAGGAAATTGTAAGACTTCATGGTGTTCCTAAAACTATCATTTCTGATAGGGACACCAAATTCCTAAGCCATTTTTGGAAAACTCTTTGGTCATGGCTAGGAACAAAGCTTCTCTTTTCTACCACTTGTCATCCTCAAACGGATGGATAAACTGAGGTAGTAAACAGGACCCTTTCTCAACCACTTAGGGTCTTAGTGTATAAAAATGTCAAATCTTAGGATCAATGTTTACCCCACATTGAATTTGCTTATAATAGGGTATAACACTCCATAACTAAGCATAGTCCTTTTGAAGTTGTTTATGGTTTTAACCCTCTCACTCCCTTGGACCTTTTGCCCATTGATGTTTTTGATTCTATCCTTCACTTGGATGGAGAGGCAAAGGCCAAGTTTATCAAAGATTTTCATGAGAAGGTTAAAAACCAAATACAAGCTAAGAATGAACACTATGCTCATTGTGCTAATAAGAAGAGAAATGAAGTCACCTTTGAGTTTAGAGATTGGGTTTGGGCCTTACAAGGTCAACTAGGCCACTTTAGGGCCATGTACTTTCCTTTTGGGCCATGTATAGGCCATCTTCCTTCCCTTTGTCTTTTTTGGGCCTTGGATCCATGAACCAAGCCCATTAGCTCCTCCTTGGCCAAAATTGTGGAGGCCTATATAAGGAGCTCACCTTTTGTAAAAACTTACACAATTATGCATTTTGAGATTTTGACCACTTTAAGTGAGTTTTTAGTGAGAGATTCTCTTCCTTCTCTCTAGGATTAGGAGATCTTTTGCAAGCTCTCATCCAAGAGGTTCCTCCCTCATTGGTGGTGAGTTCAAGGGAGTTATCTTCCCTAGGAAGTGGCCTCCCATTCATCCATTTCCACAATCCCTTCCATTCTGCTCAATTCCTCCTTCTATTTCATCTTTTCTCTTTTTTCCTTCCACCAAATTTCGTCCACTCTTAGAGTCTTTTTCCCTTTTATGTTTTAGTTTCAACCTCAAGATTACATTCAACATTGGCATTTGAAGGCTAGAAGAAGAAGAAGGGCAAGATCCATCCCATTCAAAGGAAGACTTGAAGATCCTCCTACATCAGTTACTTTGGATACCACAGCTGGTAGTGGCTTCATGAGTAAAAACATAGAGGAGGGTTAAAACCTCATATAAGAAGTGGCACAGAACACGTACCAATAGTTTTTTGAAAGGAGTTTGCCATCCAAAACCTCAGGTAAGTACTCTCTTGATGTTATTTCTTTGCTTACTACTAAGGTAAAGGCTTTTTTTGTCAAATTTGATAAGCTAGGAGAAGTACTACTAGTAGGGTTTGTGAGTTATATGGTGTTGCAAGTCATACCATTATAGGGTGTAAACTTGGAGTATCTCAAGGTCCCAAATCTGAGATGCAACAAGTGGGTTCCATAGGTAGCTTTGGTGGAGATTTTGGGAACAATTATAGAGGATAAGGACCATCAGGATTCAAAAATAGACCCCCACCATTCCAAGGCAATCCGAGCAACCAGAATAGTTATAGACAGTCACAAGGATCCTATGTTCCATAGAAATTCAAATTATAATCCTTGATGGAAATGTTTGTAACTATACAACTCAAGTAGAATGACAAGTTTTCTGAGGCGATAAAAAACTTAGCTTCGAAGGTGGACTCACTAGCCACCCACAACAAGATATTGGAAACCCAGATTAGTCAACAAGCTTCTGTTCTCCAAGAATTTCAAGGACATTTCCTGGAAAACCTGAAGCAGGTCCATCCCACCATACTATGGTTGTAATGCTTAGGAGTGGTACACAATATGAGGGTCCAAGGCCACCAAAGGAAAAACAAGTAGAGAAAGACCCTAAGGAGGATGAGACCACATCACTTCCACCTATTATGGAAGAGAAGAAACAAAAAAAGAAAGATGAGGTCAACCCATACAACCTCCCATACCATATCCTCAACGCTTAGCCAAGGCTAAGTTGGACAAGCAGTTCGGTAAGTTTTTAGAGGTTTTTAAAAAACTCTACATTAATATCCATTTCAATGATACTTTGTAACAAATGCCTACCTACACAAAGTTTTTGAAGGATATCATGTCCAACAGAAGAAGGTTGGAGGGGGATAGTATGATGGCACTTACTGAAGAGTGCAGTGCGTTGATCCAGAAGAAGCTGACACCCAAGCTTTAGGATCCAGGTAGTTTTCTATCCCATGCATGATTGGTGACTTGTCAATTGATAAATCTTTGTATGATTTAGGAGCTAGTGTTAGCTTGATGCCTCTATCTATTTCTAAGAAGTCGGGATTGGGTGAATTAAAACCTGCTAGGATGTCTCTACAATTGGCTGATAGGTCTGTTAAGTATCCTGTAGATATTTTAGAGGATGTTCCTATTAAGGTAGGAAAATTTTTTATCCCTGATGACTTTATTGTGCTAGAGATGGATAAGGATTCTATGATCCCCATTATATCAGGCAGGCCATTTTTAGCCACTGCAAGTGTAGTAATTGATGTGAAAAATGGTAGGTTGTCTCTGACTGTAGGAGACCTTTTGGTTGAATTCAATTTGAAAGATGTTTTAAAAAAACTTTTTTTTTTATGATGTTTGTTGTAGCATAGAATTTGCTAAAGTGGTGAAGAAAGAAACTCTTCCTAATGACCCATTTGAATCTATTTTTCTGACTGAGCCTACAGGAACATTAAAATACAGTGAAGGAAATGCACCACTAAAATATGATACTGAGGTCATGTGTGAAAAAGTGGTGAGCCATAATATGGAACTTATGCCTTTACCACCTATACTGAGGTATGAATTTCTTGGCCATAACTCTACATAAGTCTGGCTGAAGATGTTAAACTTAGCACTAATAGGAAGGTAACCCCATGTATGTTTTTCAATCCATTGCATGATATTTTTCTTTAAGGCATGATTTTCTTTAATTTTTCCATTTCAAATGCATGATTGTTTTTCCATTTATACTTTGCATAAATAAACACATGATCTTTTTTAGAATTGCATGACACGTACCTATTAAGTTTTCATTTACTTATTCACTTCCTATCGCACACTGAGGACAATGTCCATCTTTAGTTTGGGGTGTTTGGATATATGAAAACTTATCTTTGTATTTTGTTCTTGTTTCTGTTTTATTTCTTTGCATGATTGAATTTAGGTGTTTTGTTGAATGATTGAATTATTTTTTTTGTCGTAGGATTGCGTTAGTTGTCCAATTACATTACTTGTGTTTGTATGACGATTGAATTTAGAACGGCTAAGTTTCAAGCTACCTTATGGAATCTTTAAGAAAACAACAAAACAATTAAAAATAAAATAAATATGATTGCTAGTTTGCCAAAATAATCCACACCTCATGATGTTATGTTTTATCTGATTGGGCTAATTAGCATTATGAGTTCTTGAGCCAAAAGGGTTTTCATTTCATTAAAACAATAGCCCGTGTTTCCTTCTTTGAGTGATTCACACATTTTAGGCACTCTAGAACTTGGTTTTTGAAAGATTCGAAATGGTTTATGAATGCATGCTTGGGATCAAAAAGGCACATTAGATTTTGTTTCTTTAGTCTCAGAAATTACAAATTGTATGATCCACTAGTTGCCCCTTTTGAGCCATGAAATGATTATATTTTTTTTTTCAAAGCCTCATAATATGATAGTTTCTAATTCTTTTGCAGAGAAGGAAAAAGTAAGGCAACTGAATGAGGTTTAAAAGAAGAAAGTATTTGAGAAATAAAACAACGCTAGTTTGGGATTTGATGATTCAAAAAAAAAAGAAAGAAAAAGAGTGTTAGTAAGGATTAAATAAGGAGTTGAACTCAAAAATGAAAAAAAAGAAAATAAAAATGAATTATACTCCTTACATTTTCTGAATGTGTAACAGATACTTGAGTATGGTTTGCCTTGTGAAATTGCTCTTTTTAGAAAATTAAGCCTTTTGTAATTCCCTTTTCTTGGTTTCCATTCCCATTCTATAAATCCTCTGGCCAAATTACAACCATTGAAAGACCTTTAGACCATTGCATGTTTTCTTGATAACTGTGGAGTCTATGGTCAATTACAAGCTTATGGTAGTGTATAGGATGTTGTAACATCCTAATTCCGAAGTTAGATACCGAATGAAAATTAAATGGTAAGAATTTGAATGCAAAGTAAAGAATTAATTGTTAATCATAATCAATATAGCTTGAGAGTTAATGACAAGCTAATTGGACTTAGTTGGTGGGATGTGGCTATTTGTGATTGGCGGAAGGTGTGAGTGGACTGCGACTCATGCTTTCCCATCCCACTCCTTCTCTTCGCATGCGTATATATGTGCATACCCTGTATTACCGTGTGTGCAAAATCTTCTCCCACTACTTCATTCTCTCTTTTCTTCTTCGTCTCCATCTTCTTTTCCTTTCCCCTGTTTTTGTTCTTCACGACGATAGTGCGGGAAGAAGGTCAGAGCCCTCCAACTGGTGAAGGAGTTTCGTTGAGGCAGAGTAAGAACAACGCTCCATTCCCGAACCGAGTGCAGAGTGCGACGGGGCGAAGGAAGGCTGAACGGATCGGAAGAAGGGCGTCGGATCCAACGTCGAGAGCAGAAAAGCTTCTTGAAGTTCCTTCCGTAGGTAGGGGGCGCTTGCATGTCAAATGCATGGTCCACGAACGGTACCGGATGAATGTACTGCTTTGAGTGTGTGCATGTGTTTATGACGACTGAGTCTTATGCATGATTGATGGTTCTAGATTCTGTGTGTTTTACAGTGGTTATATAGTAGTTGCATGCAATCAAGAGGGTGGTAATGTGGACTGTTAGCCTTTGATAATGACGAATGAAATGCATGGTTCCGTCTTTGTTAACACTGTGAAAATATGAATGTGTGCTCATTAGTTGATTTGTCAAATGCTATTACTTTGATTGCCCAATTGTTGTACATATTGGGGTAACTGATAAAACAAATATAAAGGTTGTGTTGAATCTGTTCTACTTATGGTCACGAAGGAGGTATCGGTTGTGTGATGGTGCTTGCTGGTAAATGCATTAGTTGCATGTGTAAGAGTGGGGTGACCCGTGGAAGGTCATGAGCCCGAGGGAATGACTTCCAGCTACAAACCTTGGCTAGATCCCGAGAGAGCTCGTGGTAGCCGTAGGAGCTAGAGAGGAGTCTCGAGACGCCCATGGGAGGCCGGTACCACACGGGAAGAGTTGAGGGACGAGGGGCCAGTAGGAGGGAAACTGTAACTGAAAGTCATCACTCGAGTCGGATCCGCAGGCATGCATGTAGAAATGAGGTTGATTAGAATAGTACGCATAGCATGTGTCGAGTATTATGAATGATTTCTGAGTGTGCGGATACTTGTGTGTGCTGTATGTATGGCATAGATATTATTCTGCTTGCCTAACCTTAGTTAACTTGAAAACGATTGAATGAAAGTGAGTGTGCGTACTGACACTGATACCGAATCCTTGATTGTCATTTTACCTGTGAAAGCTCACCCTACAGTGGCTACATTTTCAGTGAACATCTCTCGGAATGAAGGATGAAGGAGGAGCTGAGTGCAGAACAAAACAGCCGAGTGCTTTTGAATATATGTGTATATGTATATACTGTGTGTAAGGTCTTGTTAAGCCTTGGCCGGCTCATGTTTTGGTTTTAGTCCTTACGTTAGAACTTGAACACCTTCGGGTAACAGAAGTCATGATGAAACTCTTGTAATTATTTGAATACTTTCCTTTATATATATATATATGTTGTGTGTTCTTCTACACTGTAAGTGATGTCCGAGCGGTAAGTATGGATGCATGAGTATGCCTTACGAGCGTAGGAGGTTAGTGTGTTTATGGGTAGTTATGAAGCTGAGTGGTTCCGAGTGGAAGATTGTATGTAAGCCGAGTGAGGAAGAGCTTGTACTCCCGAGTAAAAAGATCCTAGGTGATCCCTCGTCTGAAGGAGGAGTTAATGGAGTGGTTTGGAATGGAATGTACTCTAAGCGTAGGATAATTATAATCCGAGCGATTAAATTGTAGTGTGTCGAGTGAGTTAGCTGCTACTCCCCGAATGAATATAGGTCTGAGGATTTCCGAGTATATGTAAGTATAAAATTGGAGTGAGATTCATTCACATGAGTTCCCGAGAGAGAAACACTTAGACGAATTCTTAGGGAAGTTTCCTCCGATGACATTCTGGTGAGTAAATTAGTGGAAAAATTCCCGAGCGCATAGGCTTAACTGATTCCGAGTGAAAACGTGTATAAGCTCCCAGCGGGAAATATTCCGAGTGAGGGTCTATAGAATCCGAGTGGAAAGTCCCTCGCTTACCGGGCGAATCTAGTATATACCTTGGTAGATAAATATAAGAGACTATATTATAGAAGGTAGGCGTGGGAGTCATTTCCGAGTGTTGGAACCCTTCATACCGGGTTGCCTTAGGAGTGAATCCGAGTGGACTTAGTCGTTTACCAAGAGTATGGATGTTTCGATGCCGAGTGAGGGTCTAGCCGAGTGAGACTCCCCGCTTCAGCGAATGGAGGACTCGCTCCAGCGAATGTGGGTCACTGGAAGGTGTTGTCGTGGTACCGTCCAAGCGATTGGGCACTCGCCCGAGCGAGTTGGGCGTCTCGCCTAGGCGGATTCACGTTTCGCTTGAGCGAGTGTACGCTGTGTGGTGGTTCGCTTAGGCGCTGTCGGTGCTTCCGTGTGAATGGTTTTTAATTCCCTTGCCTTCCTTTCTCTTTCTTCTTGGCCATGGGACCAGCTCTCATATCCTCATATATGGGAGTGTTATATTAGGGATCTAGGTTATTCCCCAATTAATTCGCGAAAATTTTTCCCCCTAAAATTAGGATGTTACATTTTGGTATCAGAGCGTACCGAAAAGTCCAAGGCCAAGGTATGCTTACCGAGTGTAAGCGGTTGGGTGCTTTCTGACTGAATGGTCATTATTGTTGTGATATTATTGAACCTGATTGATATTGACTTGTGGATAGGAGGTTGTTTCCCCTGGTCCGATTGGTTGTATAATATATAGAGATAGCATGATGTGCTAAGTCATTGAATATTAGGCTGAAATCCGAATGGTAATGAGTGGCTCGGTATACTTATCCTTGAATGTTAATTTCAGGATAAGGGATGACGCATCGCCAAAGCATGGAGGCTATAGCCACAGCATTCCAACGCTTTACGGACGTGTTTGAGAGGCAGGGCCAGACTCGAGCTGAGGATGGCCACGTGCTGGACCGCTTCCTGAAAAGGAAGCCGAGTGAATTCCAAGGAGGACGTAACCCGGAGGCAGCTTTTAAATGGACTCAGGAACTGGAAAGGATTTTTGGGGGTCTTCGTTGTACCGAGGCCCAAAAGGTGGAATGTGCAGTGTATATGCTGCGAGATGAAGCGGAGAATTGGTGGAAGATAGCCAGAAACCGATTCCCTGATGATGATGCTCAGCTGACATGGAACGATTTTAAGACATGCTTCTTAGAGAAGTACTTCCCCGACACAGTGAGGAGTCAGAAGGAGTTGGAGTTTATGGAGTTGAAGCAGGGCTCCATGACTGTGGAAGAGTATGCGACTAGGTTCGAAGAATTGTGCCTATTCTACCCAACTTTTCAACAACCAGGGACGGAGAGCTTCAAGTGCCTTAAATTTGAAAATGGGTTGAGATCAGATATTAAGAGGGCCTGCAGATATCAAGAGATCAGGAGTTTTCCTGCATTAGTGAACAAATGCAGAATATTTGAAGAAGATGACAAGGCCCACTCGGGCCAGAGCAGCAGAGCCAACCAGTATTTGAGGCCTCAACAGTCACGTTTCAAGAGGCCAGGAAACGTAGGAAGAAATGAACCCTTCACTAGATATCAGGATCGCGATGACTGAGGGAGACAGATGAGTGGACGACCCAGGTATGGCAAGTGTTTTAAATGTGGTGGCGACCACTTTGCTCAGAGTTGCAATGGTGCCGATGTTAAGTGTTTTCACTGTGGGGATAAGGGGCACATTCGCCCTGACTGCCCCCAACTCCGTCAAACAAATGCTAGTGTGCGTCAAGGAGGGTTCCAGGTAAAGAGCAATAGGAATGATGGACAAAGCTCACGGGGCGGAAGCAGCAGAGCTAGAGGGAATATGATGGTTGCCCAAAATAATCAGAGGAGAAACACCGATCAACCAGCTGCTGGAAGAGTCTACGCCATCAACGCAGAGGATGTCGCACAAGCAAATGACTTAGTGCAATGTAAGTGCTCACTCAGTAGATACACACTTAGTGTAGTTTTTGATTCTGGAGCTACCCACTCCTTCATAGCTGATGATTGTGTAAAACGTTTGAAATTACCGACCGTGGAAATGGATCGGATTTTGGAAGTAGCCAATCCGACTGGTCCTAAGGTACTGACCTCATCAATGTGCAAAGAAGTGATGTTCGAGTTGTGTGATCGGAGTTTCACTTTCGACTTAGTATGCATACCCTTGAAGGATCTTGATATCGTGCTTGGAATAGATTGGCTTTCAGCCAACGAGGTGTTAGTGGATTGCAGAAACCGAAGGATAATCTTCCCGAGACAGCACCATAAGGACTGCACAGCACAAGGTATAACTCAATTGTTCATGATGCTTTGTCTAACCGAGGGCGAGAGTAAAACCCAAGTAAACGAAATCCCGATTGTCTGTGAATTTCCAGAAGTGTTCCCTGAAGACGTACCGAGTGTCCCTCCCAATAAAGAAGTCAAATTCTCTATAGACTTGATCCCTGGGGCCGAGCCAGTCTCCAGTGCACCTTATAGAATGTCCCCAACTGAATTAACCGAGTTGAAGAAGCAAGTAGATGAGTTACTCGGAAAACAATTCATTAGGCCGAGTGTATCACCATGGGGCGCACCTGTGCTGCTTGTTAAGAAGAAGGATGGCAGCATGAGACTTTGTATAGATTACCGACAGCTGAACAAACTCACAATTAAGAATCGTTACCCGTTGCCCAGAATTGATGACTTAATTGACCAACTATGTGGAGCCTCAGTCTTCTCAAAGATTGACCTGCGATCGGGATACCACCAAATCCGAGTGAAGGACTCGGATATCCCAAAGAATGCCTTTAGGACTCGGTATGGCCACTACGAGTATGTAGTGATGCCGTTCGGTGTGACAAACGCCCCTGCTGTCTTCATGAATTACATGAACAGCATATTCCACCCCTATTTAGACTGATTCGTGGTTGTTTTCATTGATGACATCCTAGTCTATTCTAAGACTTCTGAGGAGCATGAAGAACACCTCCGAGCGGTACTCCAAGTATTAAAAGAGAAGCAGTTATTTGTGAAGCTTTCAAAGTACGAATTCTGGATGGACAAGATCCACTTCCTCGGACATGTGATTTCCGAGCAAGGTTTCTCGGTGGACCCTTCGAAGGTGACAGCTATAATGACATGGGAGAAACCCAAGTTGGTCTCGGAGATAAGGAGCTTTATGGGCCTGGCAGGCTATTATAGAATATTCATTGAGGGTTTTTCTAAGTTGGCTTTGCCACTGACTAAATTGACTCGGAAAAACATTCCCTTCGTGTGGAGTCCCGAGTGTGAGGGAAGTTTCCGAGAGTTGAAGAACAAGTTGACGGCTGCACCAGTGCTGGCATTACCTGACTTACAAAAGAGCTTCATGGTTTATTGTGATGCATCAGGACTCGGATTAGGGTGCGTGCTAATGCAGAAGGACCGAGTGATAGCGTATGCCTCTCGGCAATTGAGACCTCATGAGCAGCATTATCCGACCCACGACTTGGAGTTGGCAGCTGTGGTGTTCGCGTTAAAAAACTGGAGGCATTACTTGTACGGGTCCAGATTTGAAGTATACAGTGATCACAAGAGCCTCAAATACTTGTTCGACCAGAAGGAGCTGAATATGAGGCAGAGGAGATGGATGGAATTTCTAAAAGATTATGATTTCGAGCTAGAGTACCACCCGGGCAAGGCAAACGTTGTTGCCGACGCATTGAGTCAGAAATCCCTTCATATGGCAGTGATGATGGTGAAGGAGGTAGAACTATTGGAGCGATTCCGAGACATGAACTTACATGTTGTCATCCCCTCCTCTCGGAAAATGACGATCGGCACGCTGAGAATTGCCAATGATTTCTTGAAATCCGTGTACGAGCAGCAGTAACCGGATTCCTACTTGGCTGAGATGAAGGAGACTCAGACCAAAGGTAAGGATTTGTCCTTGACCGAGGGAACGGATAGAATCTTCCGAGTAAGAAACAGAATATACGTGTCGGGTGAAGGAGAATTGAGGAGAATGGTGCTTGATGAGTCTCACAAGAGCTTGTTATGTATCCACCCGGGAGCCACGAAGATGTACCATGACCTGAGAACACAGTTCTGGTGGCCCGGACTAAAGAAGGATATGGCAGAATACGTGGCTCGGTGTATCACCTGTCAAAAGACGAAGGTCGAGCACCAGAAGCCGTATGGTGCATTGCAGCCCCTGGAGATTCCCGTGTGGAAATGGGACTCAATTGCTATGGACTTTGTCATGGGATTGCCCAAAAACCGAGCGGGCCATGATGCAATTTGGGTCATTATTGACCGACTGACGAAGAGTGCACATTTCTTACCTGTGAACATGAAGTACCCGATGCATAGGTTAGCACAGATCTACATTCAAGAGATCGTCCGACTGCATGGTATACTGACTTCCATCATATCAGATAGGGATCCTAGGTTCACGTCCCGATTTTGGACCAGCCTGTATCAAGAAATGAGCACTAAACTTTGGCTTAGCTCTGCCTACCACCCCCAATCGGATGGACAATCCGAGCGAATGATTCAAAGCCTGGAGGACTTGTTGAGAGCGTGTGTGTTGGAGCACGGTGGAGAATGGGAGCAGTACCTTCCCTTGATTGAGTTTACGTACAATAACAACCATCACAACAGCATTGGTATGGCACCCTACGAAGCGTTGTATGGTCGAAGGTGCCGAACCCCGCTTTGCTAGTCGGAATCGGGTGAGAGTCTGCTATTGGGACCAGAGATTGTTAAGCAAACTTCGGAACAGATCCGAGTGATAAGAGAGAAGATGAAGGCGTCTCAAGACAAGAAAAAGAGCTACTATGACGAGCGAACCAAACCATTAGAGTTTTCAGTTGGAGACAAGGTATTTTTAAGGACTTCACCGAGTAAAGGGGTCGGGCGAGCCTTGAAAAGCAGAAAGTTGAGCCCTCGATACATTGGACCTTATGAGGTGTTGGAACGAGTCGGCTCCGTGGCATATCGTATAGCACTACCGACTCACTTATCTCGATTGCATGACGTGTTTCATGTGTCTCAACTAAGGAAGTATCTACATGACCCCAGCCACACAATGCCTGATGATGAAGTGGAAGTCAAGGAAGACCTGACCACTGTGACTACACCGATCAGAAACGTGGACCGATCGGTGAAGCGGTTGAGGAGCAAAAACATACAGCTGGTCAAGGTGGAGTGGCAACAAGGCAAGACTACCTCTCGTACCTGGGAACGCGAAGACACCATGAGGCAGCAGTACCCCGAATTGTTTACTAAGGTGAGTTACCGACTGAATTTCGAGGACGAAATTCTTTTTGAGTGGGGGAGAACTGTAACATCCCAATTCTGAAGTTAGATACCGAATGAAAATTAAATGGTAAGAATTTGAATGCAAAGTAAAGAATTAATTGTTAATCATAATCAATATAGCTTGAGAGTTAATGACAAGCTAATTGGACTTAGTTGGTGGGATGTGGCTGTATGTGATTGGCGGAAGGTGTGAGTGGACTGCGACTCACGCTTTCCCATCCCACTCCTTCTCTTCGCATGCGTATATATGTGCATACCCTGTATTACCGTGTGTGCAAAATCTTCTCCCACTACTTCATTCTCTCTTTTCTTCTTCGTCTCTATCTTCTTTTCCTTTCCCCTGTTTTTATTCTTCACAACGACAGTGCGAGAAGAAGGTCAGATCCCTCCAACTGGTGAAGAAGTTTCGTTGAGGCAGAGGAAGAACAACGCTCCATTCTCGAACCGAGTGCAGAGTGTGACGGGGTGAAGGAAGGCTGAACGGATCAGAAGAAGGGCGTCAGATCTAACGTCGAGAGCAGAAAAGCTTCTTGAAGTTCCTTCCGTAGGTAGGAGGCGCTTGCATGTCAAATGCATGGTCCACGAATGGTACCGGATGAATGTACTGCTTTGAGTGTGTGCATGTGTTTATGACGACTGAGTCTTATGCATGATTGATGGTTCTAGATTCTGTGTGTTTTACAGTGGTTATATAGTAGTTGCATGCAATCAAGAGGGTGGTAATGTGGACTGTTAGCCTTTGATAATGACGAATGAAATGCATGGTTCCATCTTTGTTAACACTGTGAAAATATGAATGTGTGCTCGTCAGTTGATTTGTCAAATGCTATTACTTTGATTGCCCGATTATTGTACATATTGGGGTAACTGATAAAACAAATATAATGGTTGTGTTGAATCTGTTCTACTTATGGTCACGAAGGAGGTATCGGTTGTGTGATGGTGCTTGCTGGTAAATACATTAGCTGCATGTGTAAGAGTGGGGTGACCCGTGGAAGGTCATGAGCCCGAGGGAATGACTTCCAGCTACAGACCTTGGCTAGATCCCGAGAGAGCTCGTGGTAGCCGTAGGAGCTAGAGAGGAGTGTCGAGACGCCCATGGGAGGCCGGTACCACACGGGAAGAGTTGAGGGACGAGGGGCCAGTAGGAGGGAAACTGTAACTGAAAGTCATCACTCGAGTCGGATCCGCAGGCATGCATGTAGAAATGAGAATGATTAGAAAAGTACGCATAGCATGTGTCGAGTATTATGAATGATTTCTGAGTGTGCGGATACTTGTGTGTGCTGTATGTATGCCATAGATATTATTCTGCTTGCCTAACCTTAGTTAACTTGAAAACGATTGAATGAAAGTGAGTGTGCGTACTGACACTGATACCGAATCCTTGATTGTCATTTTACCTGTGAAAGCTCACCCTGCAGTGGCTACATTTTCAGTGAACATCTCTCGGAATGAAGGATGAAGGAGGAGCTGAGTGCAGAACAAAACAGCCGAGTGTTTTTGAATATATGTGTATATGTATATACTGTGTGTAAGGTCCTGTTAAGCCTTGGCCGGCTCATGTTTTGGTTTTAGTCCTTACGTTAGAACTTGAACACCTTCGGGTAACAGAAGTCATGATGAAACTCTTGTAATTATTTGAATACTTTCCTTTATATATATATATGTGTTGTGTGTTCTTCTACACTGTAAGGGATGTCCGAGCGGTAAGTATGGATGCATGAGTATGCCTTACGAGCGTAGGAGGTTATTGTGTTTATGGGTAGTTATGAAGCTGAGTGGTTCCAAGTGGAAGATTGTATGTAAACCGAGTGAGGAAGAGCTTGTACTCCCGAGTAAAAAGATCCTAGGTGATCCCCCGTCTGAAGGAGGAGTTAATGTAGTGGTTTGGAATGGAATGTACTCTAAACGTAGGATAATTATAATCCGAGCGATTAAATTGTAGTGTGTCGAGTGAGTTAGCTGCTACTCCCCGAATGAATATAGGTCTGAGGATTGCCGAGTATATGTAAGTATGAAATTCGAGTGAGATTCATTCACATGAGTTCCCGAGAGAGAAACACTTAGACGAATTCTTAGGGAAGTTTCCTCCGATGACATTCTGGTGAGTAACTTAGTGGAAAGATTCCCGAGCGCATAGGCTTAACTGATTCCGAGTGAAAACGTGTATAAGCTCCCAGCGGGAAATATTCCGTTTGAGGGTCTATAGAATCTGAGTGGAAAGTCCCTCGCTTACCGGGCGAATCTAGTATATACCTTGGTAGATAAATATAAGAGACTATGTTATAGAAGGTAGGCGTGGGAGTCATTTCCGAGTGTTGGAACCCTTCATACCGAGTTGCCTTAGGAGTGAATCCGAGTGGACTTAGTCGTTTACCAAGAGTATGGATGTTTCGATGCCGAGTGAGGGTCTAGCCGAGTGAGACTCCCCGCTTCAGCGAATGGAGGACTCGCTCCAGCGAATGTGGGTCACTGGAAGGTGTTGTCGTGGTACCGTCCAAGCGATTGGGCACTCGCCCGAGCGAGTTGGGCGTCTCGCCTAGGCGGATTCACGTTTCGCTTGAGCGAGTGTACGCTGTGTGGTGGTTCGCTTAGGCGCTGTCGGTGCTTCCGTGTGAATGGTTTTTAATTCCCTTGCCTTCCTTTCTCTTTCTTCTTGGCCATGGGACCAGCTCTCATATCCTCATATATGGGAGTGTTATATTAGGGATCCAGGTTATTCCCCAATTAATTCACGAAAATTTTTCCCCCTAAAATTAGGATGTTACATTTTGGTATCAGAGCGTACCGAAAAGTCCAAGGCCAAGGTATGCTTACCGAGTGTAAGCGGTTGGGTGCTTTCTGACTGAATGGTCATTATTGTTGTGATATTATTAAACCTGATTGATATTGACTTGTGGATAGGAGGTTGTTTCCCCTGGTCCGATTGGTTGTATAATATATAGAGATAGCATGATGTGCTAAGTCATTGAACATTAGGCTGAAATCCGAATGGTAATGAGTGGCTCGGTATACTTATCCTTGAATGTTAATTTCAGGATAAGGGATGACGCATCGCCAAAGCATGGAGGCTATAGCCACAGCATTCCAACGCTTTGCGGACGTGTTTGAGAGGCAGGGCCAGACTCGAGCTGAGGATGGCCACGTGCTGGACCGCTTCCTGAAAAGGAAGCCGAGTGAATTCCAAGGAGGACGTAACCCGGAGGCAGCTTTTAAATGGACTCAGGAACTGGAAAGGATTTTTGGGGGTCTTCGTTGTACCGAGGCCCAAAAGGTGGAATGTGCAGTGTATATGCTGCGAGATGAAGCGGAGAATTGGTGGAAGATAGCCAGAAACCGATTCCCTGATGATGATGCTCAGCTGACATGGAACGATTTTAAGACATGCTTCTTAGAGAAGTACTTCCCCGACACAGTGAGGAGTCGGAAGGAGTTGGAGTTTATGGAGTTGAAGCAGGGCTCTATGACTGTGGAAGAGTATGCGACTAGGTTCGAAGAATTGTGCCTATTCTACCCAACTTTTCAACAACCAGAGACGGAGAGCTCCAAGTGCCTTAAATTTGAAAATGGGTTGAGATCAGATATTAAGAGGGCCTGCAGATATCAAGAGATCAGGAGTTTTCCTGCATTAGTGAACAAATGCAGAATATTTGAAGAAGATGACAAGGCCCACTCGGGCCAGAGCAGCAGAGCCAACCAGTATTTGAGGCCTCAACAGTCATGTTTCAAGAGGCCAGGAAATGTAGGAGGAAATGAACCCTTCACTAGATATCAGGATCGCGGTGACCGAGGGAGACAGATGAGTGGACGACCCAGGTATGGCAAGTGTTTTAAATGTGGTGGCGACCACTTTGCTCAGAGTTGCAATGGTGCCGATGTTAAGTGTTTTCACTGCGGGGATAAGGGGCACATTCGCCCTGACTGCCCCTAACTCCGTCAAACAAATGCTAGTGTGCGTCCAGGTGGGTTCCAGGTAAAGAGCAATAGGAATGATGGACAAAGCTCACGGGGCGGAAGCAGCAGAGCTAGAGGGAATATGATGGTTGCCCCAAATAACCGGAGGAGAAACACCGATCAACCAGCTGCTGGAAGAGTCTAGCTGAGTGAGACTCCCCGCTTCAGCGAATGGAGGACTCGCTCCAGCGAATGTGGGTCACTGGAAGGTGTTATCGTGGTACCGTCCAAGCGATTGGGCGCTCGCCCGAGTGAGTTGGGCGTCTCGCCCAGGCGGATTCGCGTTTCGCTTGAGCGAGTGTACGCTGTGTGGTGGTTCGCTCAGGCGCTATCGGTGCTTCCGTGTGAATGGTTTTTAATTCCCTTGCCTTCCTTTCTCTTTCTTCTTGGCCATGGGACCAGCTCTTATATCCTCATATATGGGAGTGTTATATTAGGGATCCAGGTTATTCCCCAATTAATTTGTGAAAATTTTTCCCCCTAAAATCAGGATGTTACAGATGGTTTGATATGAGTAAACTGAAACACAAACACATACACTGAAAGAGAATTAAGACCAAGTACCCTTAGTCCAATCTTAGTGAGCATGGTTTGATTGTTTGGTTGGATTCTATTTTGGCACTCTATGCAATCACTTAAAAACATTAAAATAAAAACAAAACAAATAAACATAAGATTCCTCAAGTTTGTCTGGGTTTTCTATTCATTATTGTTCAATTATATGAATATAGTGATTGCTTAAGGACAAGCAATGTTTTAGTTTGGGCTATTGATAAGTGTGCATGTTGAGTTATTTTAGAGTGTTTTTAGGTTTAATTTTGAGTCAAATTTGTCTCTGTTTCCTTCCAATCCCTTTGATTTCAATTCCATCCCGCATATTCTACTTGGGTGTCTTTGTTTTTGTAAGGTTTATGATGATTAAGAATTATTCTTATGAGAACTAGCAACATGGTTGCAAGTAGGGGCTTCTTAGGACCTTAACATGGTGATTTAGCAAAGTTGGAACAAACCACTGCCACTAGTTGGCACTAAAGTGCAAGGAACAACCAGGCAGTTACCACCACTGGTTGTGGTTTACAACGATTGGCCGTGGATGGCACTATGGCTCAAAGAATGGCAAGTTAGTGACAACGACTACAGTGGCTAGTGTCAGGTGCATTAATTGGATCATGTTTTGAAATCCTAGGCCATCAAACCCCGAACCACTACCAGTGGTTTGCAACCACTGGCCGTGGATGTCCCCATGAAACCTAAAATCCTGATTTTTAGGGGGTGTTTGGAGGTGGTTCTAAGGGGGTTCTGGAGGGAGATTTTTACAAAAAAAAAAGAAAGGAAACTATTTACAAAAAAAAAAGAAAGGAAACTAATTCGGAAGGAAATTGAGAGCTTTCTCAAGGCATTTTAGAGGAGATTTAAGGACCAACACAAAGAACACTCTGATTTGTAGATCTGGAGGAAGATTAAAAAGAGTTAGTGAGATCTTGTCTTCTATTTTCTAAATCCTAGTTTTTATATTTGGGTTTTTCTTGTATGTTGGGAATGGGCTTCTTAGTTTTTGGTTGTGTAATTGATTCTATGTTGAACTAAACCCCTTTTCTTGGGATTAAAGGGGTATATGTATTGAACTGATTGTTTTTCATCTTCTCCCTTTATGAAATTTATGTTTACTATTTGATTTCATGAATGCTTGATGCCTCTACAAGATTTTAAGAGGAGCATAGTTAATTTCAAATGATGTAGGCTACGAGAGTAGGTATATTATTTGAAAGAGTGAAATTAAACCTAGGGATTTTGGGTTACAGTAGAGTATGCAAGACCTTTTGAGGGCTAATGGGTTTTCACAAAATGTAATGGACTTAATTTACAAATTGAACGCGATTCTTTGGGAATTAGGTACATTAATAAGGCTTCGAAAGAAGGTTTCTAATTATATTAAGAAAATCTACCTTAGAAACTAAATTTCATAATTAGGGAAATGAATTACATAAAATTTGATACTAGCATATGAACCTTTTTAACTCCCAAGAGTTTTCCTTTGATTAATTCTTAGAAAGCTTATGATTTCCATTCTGAAAGGCATTAAGTTTTCTATTTCTATTTTTAGTTTAATATAAATGAACTTTCCTTTAATTAAACTAATTTGTCTGGATAATCAAATCATAGTAAACCGGTTGGGCACAATCCCTGTGGAGAACGATAATCTTTTATATTACTTCGATAAACCGTGTACTTGCGGAATGACTATCAGCAGAGAGCCAACCAATATACACTCATCCTTGTCAGCAGTGACAGTCTTCCAGAATTCAAGTGCAATAGAGGGAGAGAATGGCTCCTGTCTAAACAAAAGTTAGTCTAACTGATTCCTTCTACTTTAGTAGTCACGTCTCTGCCTTCGACATGGCCCTGGGGAGTGTTGAAGTATAATGACTCAGTAACATCTTTCACAGAATAATTCAAACCAGCCATTGAAGAGAAATGAGGTTTTGGAAGATGAACGATTTAGGGCAAAAGGAAGTTCTCAAATAATTTGCAAAGGGAGACAGAAAATAATCACAGACATAATTTTTAGAAAAAGGTGAAAGGTCGTAGAAGTGAAAAGACGTGTAAGAGCAGTTATATATATAGACAACGTGGCTTAATGGAGGGAAAAATAGTTTTCAAAAATCACGTGTTAAAAAAAATGAATTAAATGAATATTTAAAAGAATTTAAGGAGGGTACAGACTACGTCTCTCAATTAAACAGAGAATAAGTAGAAAAAGAATTCTAAGTTACGAAAGCATGCAGACCAGAGACATACAGACACCTTAATCAGATAATATTATGCATGTTCAAACTATACTTGATAAAAGAAACTTGGCTTCTACTAGGGGCTTAGTGAGAATATCTGCCATTGATGGTCTATATCCATATGTTACATGTAACTTAGAATTCTTGTAGTTTAGAAGAATTGAAAAGTCTTTAAAAAAGCTTCGTAGTTTTCTTGTAGTTTAGACTAGTTTACCTCATCTGATTCAGACTTGTCTGAACATGATTCGAATCTTGAATCAGTCTTGGCCATGAGGCAAATCTGAGCAGTACTCAGTTTCCTCTTCAGATTCACTAGAGCTAGTTGAGTCTTCATCATCCCAAGTGATAAGTCATTTTTGCTTCTTAAAGAACTTCTTCTTTTCTTTTGTCTTTTCTATCCTTATTTAAGAGAGGATATTCAACTTTCATATGTCCTGGTTTCTTGTAGTTGAAACATTCTATAACAGAGTTGTTAGTTTAAAACTTAAATGAACTTTCACTTCTAGGTTCTTTTCTGTTGAACCTTCTTCCTCTACTTTTATTCTTCTTTAGAAGTCTGTGGAATCTTTTAGTCACAAGGGCCAATTCTTCAACAGTGTCCTCCTTTTTCTCATTAGTTGCAAGGTCTGAACTAGTTGATTCTTCAACTCTTGGTTCCTTGCTTCTCCTGGAAGTCTCTTCATACTTTAGGGAAATGTTCTTAGAAGATGAGGGCTTGGACACTTCCTTCTGGCTATGTTTCAGCTCATGAACTCTTAGAACTCTGAGAAGTTCATCATGAGTGAGAGTGCTAAGGTCTTTAGCTTCCTCCAGAGCAGCACATTTCACTTCAAAATTTTTTGGTAGACAGCCTATAAGTTTCACATTGATATCTTTAGTGGAAGGTGTGGATCCCAGTGCTTTTAGCTTATTAAGAAGAGCCTAAAATCTTTCAAACATTCAGTCAACAGACTCGTGAGCTGATCATGAGAGAATGAGGCCATGGATCTTGATCCTTTTTACTCGTGAGAGTAATTAACCTGAAAGGATAAGATTTGATACCAATTGAATGGTACAGAGTTAGACTTTGAGTGAGGTTGAATAAGTCTTAAACTCTTTTTCGAAAGGTGTAGACCACTTAAGCAGAAATCAATTTAATAGATTAGAGTAAGGAGCAGAAAATCACTCAGGAGAATTTATCCTGTTCATTTCCAACTCAAAAGCTATGTCTAGTCCCCTCAGACCAAAAGATATTTCAATATTGTAAAACACCTTTACAATACTGCACCGGCCCAGTGCAACAGTATTCTTAACTCTAACCACTTCTAGCTTAAAACCAAGTATTCTTGACACTAGCCACTCCTGGCTACAAACCCAAGTATTCTTTCAAAAGCCTCTTCAGGCCACAAGTGTTTCTAAACTCAAACAGATTCTGGCAACACACCAGAATGTACAAGGTGAAGTAATGAAGTGTTTGAAGTTATAATCAAATAACTCAGCATACAAGATATTGAAATGTTAACACAGATACACCGAGCTACAGACTACTACAAATTAAGGTTTGCACAAAGCAAAACTACAAAGAAGACTTAAGTAGTGAATACAAGAACTTAGAAACTTAAAGAAAAGTCTTTCAGACTTTGGTTTCTTGAAAGAAAATAAGAAAGTATTCAAGCATGAAATTGAACAGCATGACTCTTGAATTCGAAAACTTCTTGTATTTATAGTCCTTCTAAAAAATATTCATTGGTTCATCTTGAAGGATGTTGGTCTCTTAAAGGATTGTGCTGTCAGTGAGTACAGACACATACTTCAGAGAAGTTTCCTTAACTGGATTGCTTTGAAAGTCTTCAACAGAATATCCCTTTTACTTATACATTTCTAGGAAGCACGTACACATTATAGCGGTTAACTTTAGGCTATCCATTCTGAACAGGTTCAGCTTTTCTAATACCTTGAAACATGTGAGGCAGTTTTCTTGATATACGTGAGAAAGTCTTCAACTTTTTCATTGATTGCCTTTTTGATAATAGCTTCAAAAATGCCATGAGAAAGTTCATGCAGCTTCATATTTAGAAAGGAATCATCCTTTTTCAATTATTTGAAGAGCGTAAAGATCTTCTCTTGGTCTATAGATTCAGACTTGCTTGATTCAATAAAGCTTTGAGTGAGTACAGACTTCTTCATAACAGAAGTGAATTAAGTTTTACAAACTCTCCTTATTCTTTGCAAATAGAGCTCTACGGACTCCTGTCACACTTGAATAGACTTGTTAGATAAACAAATAGTACAGACTTCATTTTAGCTGAGAGTCTTGATGTGTATTATTAATAAATCACAAGAGGTTCAGACTACTCAGTCATAAGTTCAGACTTGACTCTAACAAAAGAAATTCATGCAACATACGATAAAAGAACTCCAAGCAGGTGGATTAGGTTTCCTCTAGAAACAAAATCAAATATAAAAATGTGATATCAATGAAGCCCTCAATTCTCTCTGAATGATACTTATAAGAGATCATGAGTTTAACAGAAAAATGTAGGCAGATAAAGTTTTCTCTCTTGTACAATAAAGTTACAAAGAATTTTGAAGATCCATGTTATGGTATTGCCTCTTCTTGAATTCAATGTTTTGCTTTAGTTCCATGTCTTCCTTCTTATCATATGCCAAAAATAAAAATTACCAAGAGTTATACTACAACATAGTATATAATAAAAATTACCAACAAGTTACACCAGTATTTACTTATATGAGCTCAAAGTCATTCTTTTATGAGAATATTAAAATCTAAGCTATTAAATTGAAGGAAAATGCTCATTTAAAGTGCTAAAAAATATGCAGCAGCAAGGTAAAGGCTATCTTACCCAGAGAGATACCATTGAAGACCGATAAGATGCTTCACTCTTGTTGTCTAATTCATCTCCCATGACTTCCTTTTCATTGGGTCACTGTTGAACAATTAAAAAATGTCAATAGTAAAGAGTGAGACACATATCATTATTAAAGTTAACATTGATCTTGCTAGTTAGCAAAATTAATACAAAGAATGACTCAAGAGGTACAAATCTTGACTGATATTAAGTTTTCACTATATAGGATGGCTACTAGAGATCTTAAGATTACATAGTATTTTTTGGGAACTTTTAGTAACATACCCGTTTAGCCATGCCAAGGAGGGTATTGAAGGCGACGATTAAGATTGTCCAAGAAAGCACTTTAAATATACCAAGTATACCTTTTCTAGAAGAATTTTAAACTCAATTCTTTGAAGAGCCTCAATAGTTGAAAGAAAAAATCTTGTTTACACTGTTAGTGTTGGTGTATGCACTACGAGCTATTGATGTATCAACTTTTACTTATCAATAAAAATAGTATTTTCAGTTTTAAGATTATTTTAAAACTATTTATCCTAGAATAATAGGTCATATGAGAATTATTCCTAAAACATCCCTAATCAAATATTTACATGGGAACATGTAAATAATTAAGATTAGTGTGTGAATGTACTGATTATTTGATCTCACAAATCATGGATATATGATATCAAGTCTTTACATGGGTATACATTAAGAGTAATGTTGTACTGGACAGACCCACCATGAGAACGTTGCATGGATCGTTACATGAGTGTCATAAACGGTTCTCAATGTGATAATGGTCTATAGTCCTTCGACTTGAAGTCACTACGATTCCTACATAAGGAGTTTGTTGTTTTAATACAATCAAACGTTATCTGTAATAAGATGACCATAAAGGTTATGATTAGGCAATGGATAAATTATGTAGAACGATGTGAGTGATGTAGATGGGATTTGTCTCTCCTATGTGACATGAGTAATATCTATGGGCCACTTGATGGAGTGAGACTAACGAAATGCATGGCCATGCTAGGATGAATAAATATTAGATATTTATTCTGTAAAGTCTACTCTGGTATCAAGTAAAATGAGTTTGGCCATACAAGGATGACGACGACCATGCCTTGGGCCCAATTAGATATCGTGACAAAAGGAATAAATATATAAAATAATTATCACTTATTGGTCATGTTGATGATAAATAATATTCAGGCATAATGATGTATTGCTAGATGCCGCTCTTATTTTATATTAATAATAAAATAATTTATTATTAATATAACCGAATATTTTACCTATAGGGCCATACACATAGAGTAAGCACACCAGAGGATAGTTTTATTTTAGTTGGACTAAAAATAAAACTATTGGACCTAACTCATTTAGAATGAGTCAGGAGCCCAATGTTTAATGAGATCTCAGGTTAAGACCTAAGCCTATATATAGAGCATGAGATGCTCATAGGCTGCTGCTCAGAAATTAGATTACTCTCGAATTTCCGTACTGGTATTCAGAACTTCAATTTTCTGGTAAGAGTGCTCGTGTGGACTCCTAAGGCCGAAGCCACAATTGCTTCGATCGAGGAACTCGCTTTGCGTCTACAAGAGGTAAACCCTAAGTCAAAATTTTAATTTTGCATGATGCCTTGAGACATTTGTTTTTGCAATCCTTTTTTTGGGAATCCTTTGTGTTTCCGCTGCCTGACCTTGATGGATTCCCTAACAGTTAAAGTAAGGACAACATTATTATATACAAAACAAGCACCTGGTCAATTTGTTTTGTGTTTCACCATTTGGTGTTGTTATTTGAATTAATGACGTTTCTTTTATTATGTTTATGTCTAATTAAACTTCTCTAATAGGGATTAACATAATCACCTCTCAGCAACAAATTGTCAGCGAAAGACCCTATATGTTTTACTCTAATGTATTTATGAATACACCTAATTTGATATATGAATTTTTACTAAATTCTAATCCTTACATGTTATTATGCATTAAAGTATAAATCACTAAGAATAAAAAGGATATCCAAAATTTTTGTTTATCTCTAAAAGATATTATGCATGATATTTTGGATATTGTACCTATCTTTAAAATGTCAACAAAATTGCATAAGTGTTAGTTTGAAAGAACATATACACAACTTATGAAAACAAGTTATGATTTTTATAAGATGTTAACTTGTTTCAATAAGCTTCTTGGTATAACTTACCAAAATAAGCATTTTTTAGCTTATTCCATTAAGTTTAACAATGAAATTTATAATGTAAGTACTCATACAAAGAGTTCATTGAATAAAGTTGTGTACCCAAACACCCCTTTAGAATTGTTACTAACTATCAGTTGTTGGTATGGTGGTTTCTTATGTTTGAATAATTATGCAATTCTAGAATTTCTGTTTATGCAGTTTAGGGAAGTTATTTGTATCAAGATGGCTAGTTTAGAACAATCATTTCTAAAAACATATTAACGAGTAGTTAAAGAAAGAATAGATTAATATACCCAAAATTTTAGAAAGTTTTCAAGTGTCTTTACTCTTAGAGATCTTTGGATTTTCTCTAATGAACCTAAACTTTGCTGGCAGAATAAAACATAAAGGAAGAAATAAAAAGATACAATGTTTCCCAACCAGATTTTATTGTTTAAAGTCCATGAATACAGTATGGTGGCATTGACATCTAAGAAAGAAACTCCTAAAAGTGCAACTTGAGTAGGACTCACATTACAAATAATGAAATCTAGAATAGACTGATAGTTGAATAATGGAATTTATTTGAAAGTCATGACTCTAGACTGGCAGCCCCTAAAAAAACAAACTTCTTTTCAACATTCTATATATTTTCATCCCTCTATATCACTCCCACATCAAACCTTCACCTCAAAGACCAAACCGCAAATCTTCTCACGGCTACACCTTCTAAAATTCTTCCCATAAATCAACACTTATACGAATTCATAAATAACCATAACAAATATAACATCAAGTCTGAAATTTTTGAACCACCAAAAAACAAATAGAAACACATAATGGAGGATCAAGAGAGATACAACAAACAAGAAACAAAACCCCAAGGGAACGTCAAGGGAGAGGGAATAACAAAGAAAAACAAGCACACAAAAGAGTGAGAAAGAACTAACCTACAAAAGGTCGATGCACGATGTTATGCGGTGTTGTTGCCCGAAGCACAATGGCGGGGTGGCGCACACTGCTACGATGACGCGGTGTTGTTCTTTGGAGCACAATGGAGGGATTGCATAATAATACGATGACGTTGAGTAGTAGCTTACAATCGAGGCACACGATTTGGGGTTTCTAGTGATTTAAGGACAATTTGATTTAAGGCTAAAATAAATGAGAGTGTGTTTTCGTTTTGGGGAGTTTCACATTTTAATTTTTAATTACAGGGAATAGTTTATTTTTAAAGGAGGGAATGGTTAAAAATATGTCTTATTTTATAAAACCCTAGAATACAACTAGGTAAAGGGTTATATGAAAAATTAGGAAAAATTTTTTTATGGAAAATATATGCAAATTGAGAAGGTTTTTAATAACCTTTGTTAAAAAATTTAAAATTCTCTATTATATAATTTAATTTAAGGAGGTTGGAAAAAATGCTTCAATATAAATTTATTAGCAGAGGTTTTTGAAACATCCTCTAAAAAACCTCCGTAAATTACCTCTTTTCTTGTAGTTCTCTTTTTTTTTAATTGCAATTGCTATAGAGACATATTTTGGGAATGAAATTGAGGATTTTGAAGGACAATTGAAAAGGATTTTGGGGGAGAAGATCAAGAAACAAGAATTTAGATTTTGGGCATAAGGATTAGAGGATTGAGTGAGAACCTTCTTCTGTTCTTGAACCCTTATTTTATATTTTTGGGGATTTTTGATGTTTTGTTTACAATTGAATCATTGTTAATCAGTACTTGGGCATAATCTCTATGGATACGACAATCTTTTATATGATGTGATACCTTGTGCGCTTGTGGAATGACTATCACTGACCCAATAGGATTCCCTAACAGGATGGTGAAATTCTCATTTTTTGAGACAATACGAAAGCTCAGATAAAGTATAAGCCCAAAAAATAATGTTTATTATATGGAAGATGTTGGAAGTATGTACTAAGAGCCTATGTGTTTAAGACTATCACCTTTCTGAATAAGACATTTTGTTAAATAGTTTAACAACTTTTATTAGTCATTGGAATAGTAGGTCAATGTAAGAACTATTCTTAAACTGTCCCTAGTTAAGTATTACAATGAGATATCACTACAACAAAAATGCCAAAAGGATGTGTTAGTTTTGTTTGTGCTACAACAGAACCATAGAAATTGTTGAATAATTCACACTAATATCTGCAGTTCTTAATCAAAACCACTAACAATACTTTATAATCACTTTAGTCTGTGGTTCTACATAGAACCGCTGATATTGGTTTATAAAGGAACCGCTGACTTGATATGTCAAACATAAATCGCATAAAATGACATTGTTTTTAAATATTAGTTTTTTCAAAACAATATCAACTCTCTCTCCCCCCTGTTGTTCACTCTGTTTCTTTCTCTCTCTCTCTCTCTCTCCACGATCTTTACCTCCAATGCCTACCACCATTATTCAACGACACGTCTTATATGGAGAATGATGGAAATTTGGTTAGTGGGAGCTATGTTTGAAATGAAGATAAAACTCACATTTATTCAATTCCACTTCAGGTACTCAAACCTTAACCCTTTGGAGAGAGGTATCAAACAAGGTTCATAATGTAGAATTAAGATTGTTTTTGGAAGTGCCTCCATACCTAGAATATGTGCACAATCAACAAGCATTTTCTTTTTGGAGTTTAATTAAAGACAAGTTATTTTTCTTTTTCTGTTGATTGTTTTCTTGCCATAGGTTGTTGATGGAAAACTCTCTGTTATCTCATGGAACTTGATTCCTGCTATCAACTTTTCTGTGAGAAGTAAGCATTGACTGATTGGCTTTTTACTCTCACCTCTAATTCAAACCCTAATTTCATAAGCCCTTTATAGTTTCTCCTTTAGACAAGTCTTAAAATCCAAATACATCTTGGATTTTGTTTTATACAGTACCATGTTCATCTCATTTATGTGATATTACTATAAAGTTTCACTACCTTTTATTGTTGGGTGTTAGTTCAGTTTGTGTAGAAGCTATAGAATTTTTTATGTGAACCTCATTCAAACATTTGGTTTATTGAGAAAAACTCTGGTAGAAAATATAAGTCTTAAGTTCTTTCGGACAAAACCCCAGATTTTATATATTCATGAATTTGTTTATATTATTCATCAAGTATTTTCGTTAAAGGAATAAAAGTCTGAACTGTTTATAACATTTTTTTAGTGCCTAAGTAATTTCAGGATATAAAGATTAGGTTGTAAAAACAAAGGGGGAGCCTTCATATTCTAAAATTCTGGTAGAGCAACAAAAGTCTAATAGAAGCATCCTGATCAAAGAACTCTTCTTCAATGTTCATAAATTCTATTTTTGTGATGCTTTAGGAGTAATAATCATATTATTTTTGCGTGCTTATCGTCAAAGAACAAAATCAACATAAGCAGCAACCACAACTAAAAAAAAATCTGTTAGCGACAGAAAGAATTGGTCGCTAATCGACGCAAAGGCCATCGCTAAGAGGACTAGCGACGGTATTTCAGACGGCCAAACAACCGTCGCTAAAACCTTTGTCGAAGATAGATCAACGACCACAGAAACCCCGTCGCTACATTACCGACGGCATAACACCGTCGCTAACTGACCACGTTTAGCGACGACCAGTACCCCGTCACTACTAGTAGACATATAGCGACGCCTTTGCCCCGTCGCTATTAGTATTATAGTAGCCATACAACGACCAATTATAGCCGTCGCTATGGTAGCCATACAGCGACCACACTCCTCCGTCGCTAGTAGTAGCCTTATAGCGACCAACATATCCATCGCTATGGGTAGCCATACAGCGACCAATCGGATCCGTCGCTATTAGTAGTTATATAGCGACCACTTTGTCCGTCGCTAATGGGATTTTTTATTTTTTTAAAAAATTGTTTAAATATTTATAGGTTTTGTTAATTTAACTTTAAAAATGTTTATTAATATTTTGTATTGGGTGATAAAATTTTATAATTAAATTTGAATAATTTGTTTAAAATATTTAATTATTATTAAAAACAAAATAATGGATTAAATTTATTTATCAAATAGGTTGAATTATTAATGATAATCACAATAAGGCGTTTTTCTTTGAATTTAATTACCAGTAAATATTGACATAATAAATGAAGAATGACAAAATAAATACTGAATGGAATATAATATAAAAACTATAAATGAAATATACAATGTGTATACATAATAAAAATACAATCATGGTGGTGGGGGATCCTGTGGTGGTGGTAGGGGCGCCTGGGAAGTGGGGGGAGGTAGTCTCGCCATCAACTGCATCAGTAACTCCTGCTGCTGAGCAAGTTGCCGACGAGTCTCAGCATGCTGCTCCTCGGCCCGCTGTCGGTCTGCCTCGGCCCGCCGTCGGTCCACCTCGGCCCGCTCCTGCAAAAGCTGCCTCTGACGTCGCTCCTCCTGTAGCTCGTCGTTCAGGTTTTGAATTACCTGAACAACCTCAGTCGGAAGACCAGACGAAGAGGAAGAGGAAGGGGTCTTCCCCTTTTTCGCCAGCTGTGTGCCGATGCCACCTAATCCAAAGACCCTTCCTTTCTTGTTCACACCGTCAACAGCCTCCATATAGATGGCGTTGTCATCGGAACAAGACAGGGTGGGAGGAACCTCCCCTTCAGGAGTCGAAGCCACCAGGTCCACCTCCTTCTCGGCCCTCCTGGCCTGATACACCTCCTGTAAATTAAAAAACACTGAAAGGATTAGTAAGCTGATTTGTAAATTATAAGCATGTGTGAGTTAAAAGTAAATATCGCTAGATCTATAGTCTTCTGGTTTACCCATGCACCGGCTTTGTTCTTCTTGGTCATTTGCATGACCTCAAACAAAGAAGGCTCCCGGTGCTCCCTCAGCTCCTGTGGTGGACAAAAAACATTGAGATTATTATTTGTAAACATGTCAGATGAATCATAATAGAAATGTTTAACATAAATATACTTATAAATCTTTTCTTGTGCTCGAGGGTTGAAATGCTACCCCCAGTGTAAACTGAGGCTGCAGCATCGGCGGCTCTGTTTGCCCTATTCCGAGCACTCGCCTGCTGGAACGGGACACCGCCCCACTTCTGGACCATCCCGTCCCAATGGTCCTCCGAGATCCAACGAGGGCGCTTACCCTTGTCCCTCATCTTCCAAAGGGTACTCTTGATGATTTTGGAGGTCTTTGTGGCAAAGACCTTCCTAATCTCATCAATCATACCCTCTGCCCACTGATAATCATGCTGTAAAATGAAACGAGAATTCAAAATTAATAAGAGGTCTATTTTACAAATCAAATCACAACAAATTGATGTGGTAACTTATCGAGAAGGTGTCAAACCATCTATCTTGGACAACCTTCCCAGCATCCGTCCAAGATATATATGGACCATCCCACTGGGCCTTCAAAACCTTAGTAATCGCTTTGGTAGTGTGACTACTATCAACAAAGCTGTAATGACAACAATTATATCAGGAGTAAAACAATACACAATCTAGGGAGACTCCCAAAATTCCGATAGAGTCTCCCCTGTAAATGTAACATTTCCAAGTTTAAATAGTTACCTTATTACAAACAAAAGAGTTCCCAGTATAATTCAATCTATACAAGTACTAATTAAAGTAACATACAATAAATGAACAAGTCTTTCCACTAAAGTTTAATATAAAGTACCATACAAATAACATAAAAGTATTTGAGTTTTAGTCACTTACTCGTCTCCGGCCGGCACGGGTACCAACATGGGCAGAGGGGATGGCGGAGGTGGGGTGGCCTGATGGCCATGATCCTCCAAGCCACCAACTCCAAGAGTCTGCTCTGGGGTGGTCAGCTGTGGGGGTGATGGGGTGGTCAGCTGTGGTGGTGATGGAGTGGTCTGCTGTAGTGGTGATGGAGTGGGCCACTGTGGTGGTGATGGAGTGGTCTGCTGTAATGGTGATGGAGTGGTTCCCTACTCTGGGGTGGGAGTCCCCAGACGAGATGTCGGAGTCCTGGACCCACCACCCCTACTGAAGGGCAGTCGACGTCCCCTCATCTGTGGATAAAATCATGAAAAGAAAGGTTAGTCTCAGGATATATATAAACCTATATGTATATGTTTAACAACTACATACTCTGTGTCTATTTCAGTTTCAAATTTCCCCTCAGTTTCAGTGTCACTGTGGTTATCTGTTTGAACAACTTCATCAGTATCTAAATCAGCCCTAGACCGTTTTGATCGAGAGACAAGGTCTTTGTCAATGTGTTCACCCCCCGTAGTGGCAAGTGTCTCATCCATTATGACTGGATTAATGTTGAACAACAAATTGGCATCGTTGAGCTCGTGTGGTGCAAGCTGATAAGCGTCATCGACCTCCTTGGAGACATTGTCAGTGATCTGACTTCGGGCCTTGGCTTTGATTACTGCATACCAATCCCGATGTCCTCCCGGGAAGTCGTTGGGCAAAAATGAAGGGATCAAACCGTTTATATCTACCATTCTTCTTGACCTCAATTAAGCCATAGTTGTTGTCAACCTTTGTTCCAACACCGATTATGTTGTCGAACCAATCACATTTGAATAGAACAATATCTCTTCTTAGTCGTCCAGAGAATGAAACTTCAACAATCTCCGTCAACACTCCATAAAAGTCTTCTTCCAACTGTCCGGCGGTGCCTCTAACACAAACCCCGTAGTTATGGGTACGCATCCCTTCACTCCATTGAAGAATATTAAACTTGTAGCCATTTACGTAGTAAATAGGGGATTTTTTAACAGTTTTCACCGGCCCCCAAGAAAGGGCTTGGAGTAAAGAATCTTCAACATGGTTGTTAGGGTCTTGTATCTATGTACAACATAACAAGTAGGTCATCGTTAGATACTATAAAAGTTAGAAGTATAGATTAAAAACACTCGGTATATGGGTCTTACGTGTTCTGTGAACCAACCAACGAACTTGGATGACACCTCACTATAAATTTAGTCATCAGTTAAATCATTTTGCTCACATTTTAGCATATTTGTATATAAGCTATTTAAAGGAAACAAATTTAGATACTTTAAAAGCTAGGTTTAGAATGTAACATATAACTTTTATACTTACTCAAGAAATGGTTCCACTTCTTGGCAATTTAGAAGAATGTACAAGTGAGCCGCCTTTTGATCTTTCTCATCAATGTAACATTTTGTGAGCCTGCCCCCCGGATGACCAGGATAGTTAAAAATTGATATTTATTCATCAAACCCTGTGCGGGTAGCTACCCCAAGATTACGGGGAATTCTACTCATTCTAGTTTCTATCTCCGTCGGAAAATAGAAAGAAGCAAAAGTTATCATTTCTTCGACTAAGTATGCCTCACAAATTGATGCCTCAACGCAGGCTTTGTTCGACACTTTCTCTTTTAAAGAGCGTAAGAATCTTCAACATCATAAACAAATGTTAAGTTAGAAAATACTATTATAAGAAGTGTTTGCAAGGAAATTAAAGAGTTATGGCGTTCACCTTTCGAATGGATACATCCAGCGATACTGCACCGGGCCACCAACCAAGGCCTCATACGGCAGATGGATAGGCAAATGCTCTATCGAATCAAAAAAACTTGGTGGAAAATCTGCTCCAACTTACAAATCAATACCGGGATAGTTTCTTCCATCTTCACAAGTTTCTCCACAGTCAACGAAGTTGCCGTTAACTCCTTAAAGAAGTGACTCAACTCAACCAACGGTTTCCAAATAGACTTCAGTAAGGCATGAAACGCGTACGGGAGTAGTTGTTGCATAAAGACATGACAATCATGACTTTCATGCCAAACACCCTGCCCTCCTTCACGTCGACACATCTACTCAAGTTAGAAGCGAATCCGTCAGGCAGGGTCAACCCATTCATCCAAATACACACAGCAATCTGTTGCAGTCTAGTTAAAACATATTTTGCATAGGGTTTAAACATTCTTCCACGTCCCGCATCCCTCAATTCCAACTACTTCCTAGAACACCATATCGGAAGGTCTAGATGACTCTTCTAGTTGTCCTTTGTTCTCCCCTTGATGTCCATAACAGTGTCAAAAATATTCATGAAAACATTACGTTCAGTGTGCATGACATCAATGTTTTGTCTTAACAACAAGTCTTTCTAATATGGCAAATGCCACAAGATGCTCTGCTTCACCTAGTGGTGTTCCTTAACATAAACCGTAAACTCCTTAACACTCTTGTCCCAGATGTAGGGATACTCTTCGACCCTCTGCCAAACCCGTGCACCGGATAACCTACGGGGTGGAGTTTCATTAACAACCTTGTTCTTCTTAAAAGCGGTTTTGTTTCTCCTAAATGGGTGATCCAACGGTAGAAACTTTCTATGACAATCAAAGAAACTTGTCTTGCCACTAACAGGGAGTGATTCCCCCCGGTAGGTTCCATGCATACAGGGCAAGCAAGCTTCCTAGATGTTGACCATCCAGAAAGCATACCGTAGGCCGGGAAGTCGTTAATAGTCCACATCAAAACAACACGCATCATAAAATTTTTCTTCAAAGATGCATCGTATATCATTACCCCGACATCCCATAATTGTGATAACTCTTCAACCAACGGTTGCAAAAAGACGTCTATGTTCGCCTTTGGATTTTTGGGTCCTGGAACCAGTATAGATAGAAACATGACCTCCCTCTTCATATACATATCAGGAGGCAGATTGTATAGGGTCAGTATGACTGGCCAACAAGAGTAAGCTCTTCCATATTGACCGAACAGGTTAAACCCATCAGTACATAAGCCAAGTCTTACATTGCGTGGCTCGCCAGAAAAGTCCGGATATAGCTCATCCAAACACTTCCATGCTTTCCCGTCGGAAGGATGGCAAAGAAACCCCTCTTGTGTTCGGTTCAGAGCATGCCAACGCATGTGTTTTTCCGTGGACAATGAGGCATACAGGCGTTGAAGACGCGGTGTTATAGGGAAGTACCACATTTTCTTCCTGGCCGTCCGGGTTACCTTCCCTCTCCTTTTAACGGTTTTGTAGCATTCCTCATTACAATGTACACATTTTGTGACGCTTTTATCTGCAAATTCATTTCTGAACAACATACATCTGCCAACACAACACTCTATCTTCACACAACCCAACCCCAAGTTTGCCACTTGTTTCTTAGCATGGTACAGGTTTGTTGGCATTCGATGATTACTAGACATAATGGAACCCATCAGATTGACCATCCTATTAAAACAACCTCCAGAAAGATTATAATCTTCCTTTAGGCTTAAAGCAGCTAGGGAGGCGGATAACTCAGTGTGACTGTTGCACACGTCCCATAATGGATTCTGAGCCGCCGCTAACAAATCATAAAATCTCTTTACCTCTGGATTAGGAACCTCCTCTACATTGTCAGAGTCTCCATGACCTGCTTGGTCATCATGTTCCAGCATACACCCGGTGGAGGGTCCAACATGATCCATCACCATTTGTTCTATGTTGTTGTACGTATCCCTGTTTCCTCTAACCTTGTAGTAAGGCTGTTGCACGGTTACGTCTGATGGTCTTCGCGGTAACTGCTCACCATGGTTGTACCAGCAGTGGTATTGTTCCATGAACCCTTTCTCAGTTAGGTGGCACATGACATCATCCGCGTATTCAAAACTCATGCATTTGCACCTTGAGCACGGACAACGAATCTTTTGAGTCGCTTCAAATCCAGGCGTGTTTGTCGTAGCGAACGGAATGAACTCCAATAGCCCCATCATAAACTCCTCAGTCACTCGCCAACTGCAATCTAGTCGGTTGTACATCCATCGCCGATTTGCCGGTACCTCCATTTATAATATCTAACAAGCACGATTTCTGTTACTTTACATTTTCAAATTTTTAGTTGACTATCGGTTGTGAATCACTCTATCTCTTTGATGTTGCAAATTGGTGGGCCCTATCCCATTCGGGATGAATATGCAACCATCTGTAACCCATCGATGTTGTATGTGGTCTATCTTGTGTCGTTGATGTTCATTTGAAATTTCAGCAGCATTTTGCATTGGTCCCTGAGTACACAGAGATACGTACGATATAAAACACCACACGCAGTCATGCACCCTGGGGACAATACGAAACACTAAAACCGAAATTTCAAATGAACATTCAACGTCTCAACATAGACCACATACAACATTGATGGGTTACGCCCTACTGGTGACAAATTCATACCAAATTGTCCAACCGGGACAATTCAAGATCCAACACAACATGGTACATCAGCCGGTTGTTTTGAAACTTAAACGGGAATCTAATGGGTACACACACGACTAAACTCTACATTATTAAAGTTGAGTTTCATTTTTTAAGTTCCCTAAGAAAGGGATCCTACCAAAATTTTGGCAGAGTCTCCCCTGTAAACTAGACATTTCCCAAATTTAGAAATGGCCTGTTACATACAGAAAACTTCCCAGTTTAGATAATTATATATGCTACGCATTGTATATGATATTGAGAGGTATTAAGTCCCAAATGATGTTATCAGCACACAAAACCAATGCCTAATGAGCTCTGCTCTCCACTAACAAACAACATTACACATGCATAAAATATCATGTTATCAGTACACAAAACCAATTCCTAATGAGCTCTGCTCTCCACTAACAAACAACATTACACATGCATAAAAAATCATGTTATCAGCACACAAAACCACTGCCTAATGAGCTTTGCTCTCCACTAACAAACAACAATCAACATACATACACTTCAAAACATACAACACACATAGCCAGAAAGTTAGCGTTAGGGGATTACCGTCGAAAGAGAGATAGCGATGGAGACGAAGCTGATGAGATCCGAACACAGACCACGCGTAAAGTGTATTGGTCTGCATGACAAAGTTGATTGTTAACAGTGTTAATCAAAGTTCCCAACATTCAACTGGTTTCCATAATGAGGTTTCTAAAGATGTAATAGCTAATAATGTAATAACTTTTAGCTTTACAACTTACTAAAAAAGGGAAAACAGAAAAACTGAATCCTAACTATCTTTAGGAAATTAACAATTTCTATTCACATCAATACTATATCTTATGTCAGACGAAAGAAGCAAATTACATTAATTAAAAGAAACAACACATTTTGTCATGTACAGCAGAATAACTTATCACAAACAACAGAATAAGATTTTGTCATTCAACCAACGATTTATGAAGTTATGAACAAAGTCCTTGAAAGATACATTATAGGTCATATTAAATCATAAATTGATAATTAGACAGTGTAGGTCATATTAAATCGTAAGTTAAGAACCCAGTTTATTTTTGAAAAATCATTCGATAAGTTCAGCTATTACTCAATAGAAGTGCTCTTAAATGGGTTTCAGGTACAAAGCTAAAGGTATTATAATATGGGAGATACTTACTATGTTGCACACATATTCAAATGTATATACGGAAATATGACAACGAAGAGACCAATATTAAAACATTCAAGACAATAGGTAGCATAACACTAAATTCAAATCTCATAAAAGAGGTTTACGTTCTAATTATACATAATTTCACAAGTTGTAAAATACTTCATCACACGGATTTGGGTGGACAACAAGACCGGAAACAAAAGTTTATCAGCAAATTTATTTTATCTAGTCGGTTTAAGAACTAAATTGATGTTTGCTGCTCGTTTACTCTTAAGATTCATGAGTAAACTAGCTGACTTACACCTTTGAAATGAAATTGAAGGACAGATATAAGTAGTGTTTTGTAATTCACAATATTAATCAGTAGATATTTTCAATAAAACACTACCTAAAGGAATTGATGAGACCTGATATCATGTTTGCAGTAAGCATTCTTTCAAGATTTATACATTGTGCTAGTTCGGTTCATCTTCAAGCTGCCAAATGGATTGTGAGATATGTAAAGGAAATTGTAAATTATGTCACCAACTTCACTCACTCAAAATTTTCAGTTTCAAGGATATTCTAACAGTGTTTGGGCTGGTTCTGTTGATGACATGAAAAGTACATTAGGTTATTGTTTCATCTTTGGTTCAGGTATATTTTCATGGTGTTCAAAGAAGTAAAATGTTGTGGCTCAAAGCACAGCAGAGGCAGAATATGTGGCAGCCAATGCTGCTGGGAATCAAGCTATTTGGCTTAGGCATATACTTGCAGATCTACATATGGAGCAAAATGAGCCAACTAAGCATTTTAGGATCAAGTTGTTCTTTTTAAGAGAAGCGTAGAGAGAAGGTGAAGTCAAGCTCCTTTATTGCAGAACAGAAGATTAACTTGCAGATGTTTCAACAAAAGCACTTACAAGAAGCAGAGGTGCACTAAAATATGGTGCATTAAAATACTATAGCAAGGTGGTTGGAGAAGCAACTGCACAGGCTGAGAACTTGGTTGGCAATATATGGAATCACCGTCAGTTTTCTTCTCTGGAATATATGGAATCAATTCGTGGATGTGTAGTAAATTACAATATAAAGTTCTGTTATCCATAGCTGGTTTAGAACTCACCCTTCTTATTTATATTTTATGTTGTCTGCAGCTTATGAGGGTGACTTCATTGGACAAATGTGAATTGATGCAGATGAGAAGGAAGAACTTCTTAAGGAAATTCAGAATCTAAGAAGCAAGCTGCAATTATGTAGTGATGCATCAGTTAGAAAGTCCACTGAATGGCTGAGATCTTCCTTAGTGTCAAGATCCATTCAACTGCGAAAAAGCAGTGTATTTTCTCGAGATAATGGTGGAGATGAGTTACAAAAAGAGTGACAAAGATAGACAGAGATGGAAAGTGAGGGATTTGTCTTATTGATGAACTAAGAGTTGATGTCGAGACCAACCGCAACTGATCAGACAGGGTGGAGATGGCATTGAGTTTAGAGAAGAAGTGACACTAGTATCTGAGTGACACTAGTATCACAAATATTTGGCTACCCTAGACTTTGACTTCTTTGGGGGTGAATTATTAACAAAGCAGACATTAAAATTATCTTTCTATTTTCACCCATTGATGTTTCTACTAAAATATAGAACTTGTTTAAAATTCAAATTATAAAACTGTATGAATATTGCCTAGGAACCAGCTTTCATTTTGGGAGTGGATTATTTGACTGAAATTAAAATTTGTTTGAATACTACCATACATTATACATAAATAATTATAGTTTCTCTCAATCATTAAAATTCAATGTCTTTATCATGGTAATTAATTTTTGGCTCATATCTAATCAAAGTATACTAAAATTAAACTAAACCAGATGAGAATACATTGAAAATGTTAACTTTATTGATTTCTTCATTGTCTAGCTAGATAAATAATAAACAGAGATAGGGACAAGGAGCATAGGAGGGCTAAAAGAGGTCAATGATGAAAAGGATAGAGAATAAAAAGGTTAGTTTCTACAACAACTTTATATCACCAGAAGTGAAACTAAATTAGGTAGAAGAAAGGCATCAAGAATAGATTTAAAGTTTCAATGTTTAAGTAGGACCATTTAATAAAGAATGGTTTTGCTTAAAAAGAAACTCAGGTGGTAAACCATCAATATTCAATCAGACCTACCTATAAATCTTATTATTAGCCTTAAATCTAAAATATAAACTCCCAAATGTTAGCTTGAAGAATCAATCAAAGATGTTAATAAAGGACAAAACAAGAAAACAAGGAGAACAACTACTGTGTATAATCATATTCAGTAAAGTAGGGGCCACGTGGAAATTAAGATGAATTGAAAAGCAAAACATATGTAGTGTAGTGTAGCGATCACAGAGAGAAGAGAAGAAGGGTGAAAACATGGCTTTTCTAGCAAGTTTGGTTGCTGTTCAACTAGCTTCTGTGAGGAGTTTTTGCTGGAAGTTCCCTTACTGGAACTAAGCTCTCTTTCAAATCCTCTCGCCTCACTTTCAAACCCAACAATTTCAAACATTTAATTGAAATATAACTAATTAACTAGTCTAGATTCCACAACAGCATTGCATCAATCATATTCAGTTATTTCTGAAAGCCTTTAGCTAGTTATTTCTGAAAGCCTATAGCTAGTTATTTCTGAAAGCCTATAACTAAACTTACCCAATTCAGGTACCAAGCTAAAGTTCGCATTGATGATGAGCACAAGAACAACAAATTTCAATGTTCAACCAAAAGCAGAGAAAACCCAAAATAGCTTCACACATAGTCAAGGAGAGAAAATGAATATTGCAGAGCTGACGGGAGGTAAGAATATAATTGGAATATTGAATTAAGATGAATGCCTAATTTAGGATTAAAAGTTACATACACACTCTTTTCTAGATGTTATGGATTTTTTTTTGTTACAACCCAAGGTTATGTTTAAAAGAGTTTATACTTATTTTTAACTTACTCTTAATTTCAACAATTCGCTAGGCCACATATATAATAGACAGGACACTGACAAATCCGCTTACTCCAAAGTCTGATATAAATCTTTTACTCATGTATACAAGATTATGTAACTCACTGGTTCCATGAGATTCATAAAGAACATATACTCCTGGGTCTGTGATTTCTATCACTACTATCACAGTATATAATAATTTGATCTGTTAGTAGTTATAAATACTAATATTCCATTAATTATAGAAAAAAATTTCTAACTTGAACTTTTCTATAGCATTTCTTCAATTATCATCATATTTTTGATAAATTATAATATCATGATAATTTTCATATAGTTTATAAAACATTTAGGATCATTTTATATGGCATCAGCAGATAAGAGCAGTAGCAAAACATTTAGGATCACTTTTTCAGGCTTCGGGCTTCAGCAGTGCAGAGCAGTAGCAAAATAGAAATAGATAACACAAACAAGACTTCTTCTCAACAAAATTACAGAACATCAATAATTGAAACTAACCTAGACACAGAACAGAACAAAAATTGGAAAATTAATGAAAAACAATATTGAATCAGTAAAATTAATTATTACTAATGGGAGAAACAAACAATCATGAAAAAAACTAACCTACACACACAACACAAACAGAACCCACGAGTTAGAGAGGGGCGTGCGTGTGGTGGTGGTCTACTCTCTTCTGGTCAGAAAAGATCAAGGTAATGGAAGAAGAAAACTTCTTCTCAAAGACCTGCCAGCCAGCACAATTTTTTTGATACCCAACAAAGATGAGAGCTCGGTTCACAAAGAGAAGAAAGAGAGACTGAGGGAGGAGGGAGGAGAAGAAAATAAAAAATCTCACCTGGGTTGTTCGGAGTTTAGGGGCTAACAGACACCACCGTCACAGGCTCGATGACGACATAGAGAGGGGTTCATCGTGAGGGAGGTGAGACGATGACGTTAGAGAGGGCTCGACAACGACAGCGAAGACACCAAATATAGAGCCACAACACGACGGGATAAAGATCAGGGAGGGGAGGCACAACGAAGGAAGAAGATGCAGTGAATTTGCGGGATGAAGATCAGGGAAGGGAAGCTGGGAGAGGCACGAGCACGAACGAGGAAGGAAATGAAAATCAAAGTGGGAATTTTGCCTTAAGTAAGTCAAGCCCCAAACGATGTCGTTGGCCATTAGCGACGGTAACTTTAGTTATTAGCGACGAACGTTACTGTCGCTATGTATAAATAACACTTACCGACGGTATACCACCGTCGCTACAATTAAAAATATTAGCGACGGCCAACCAATACCGTCACTAATCCCCTAAAATATTAGCGACGGTGTGACCCAACCGTCACTACCTTCCCCTTCTTAAAAGTGGAAGACTGAAAATAATAGTGACGGCACAGCAATACCGTCACTAATCCCCCAGAATATTAGCAACGGTGTTACCCCACTGTCACTACCTTCCCTTCTTAGGAGTAAAATATGGACGGAAGACCGAAAATAATAGCGACGACCAACCACCCGTCACTAGTTCAAAACCTAGCGACGGTGTCTCTGCATCGCTGATTTCTCTGAAGACATAATGACTGCAATGTCACCGTCGCTATCAGTTGGCGCGCATATATATGTTGGATGGAAACCAAAAAAATAGAGGGAAATAATGTTAACGACCATATCAGGGACGGGTATGATTTAGCGACGGTATTAGTGACGGTTCTTGGCCAATTTCAGTGACAGTATGGTGTTGGTCACTGATGCCGTCACTATTTTTCGTATTCAAGGTCCCTTTCATGTAGCGGTCGCTAATTCGGTCACTAATTAGTGACGGCTTTTGGCGGTCGCTAACGGAGTGTAGCTATTAGTCATTTTTCTAGTAGTGAACTGTCAATGTACCTACCCCTACGAATTCTAATCACAAGTCAAAAATCTCAGGACATCTCAAAAAGCAACTTATCACTCAATCAAGAATTATTTCACGAATGGTCTTGGGCATGGAAATGCATGAGAAACTACTCTCGTGAAAATATTGAAATATGATTCAGACCTCTGTCAAGCTTAAATCCAACTTCAAGGTTTGATAACAAGAAGCTTAAGGCAAAATACCTTCAAAGAATTTCCAACGTCTTTATCTCCTTTCAAGAAGCAATAAGGGTTATATCCTCCAAGCCCCTATATATACCAAGGAAGTTTGAACATCAAAGAAAACAAGAAAAACTTAGAAACAATCTCTTCAAGTTATTATTCAATCTCATTCTTGTTCATTTTTCTTGTAAGACAAAGACCCTCATTACTTTCTAATTCTGCTTCTAGCAGACTCAGATTTTGTGTCAAAAACTTAGTGTTCAAATTTAAATTATCTATTATTTGTACACTAAGTTCTGAAAAAAACTTCTTTCTATTTGTAAAAGTCCATTGCATTACCTGAACGAGTTTGTGTGTTGGGAAACACTTTGGCATGAAGAGGCTTTCGAAAAAATACTTGGGATAAGACAGGAGTGACTTATTGAAAGAATACTTAGGATAAGCCAAAAGTGGCTAGTCTCAAGAATACTTGTAGCACGGGTCTGGTGCTGCCATTGTAAAGAAGATTTTATAATAGTGGAAATCCTTCAAGTTTGAAGGGACTGGACGTAACTTCTGCGTTAGAAGTAAACAAGTATAAATTATGTGTTTATCTCTCTTATTCATTACGTATTTGATTACTTGTATCTAAATTGGGTTCAAAAGTTTTAAAAAAGAGTCTAAGACTGATTCAACCCCCCTTTCTAAGTCTGACTCTGAACCACCAATTGGTATCAGAGCTTGTCCTTTAGGTTGATCACTCCCTCGAGTGAAAAGGATCAAGATATATGGCAGCCTCTCAAAGTTATCAATTGATCATAGAAGGGTCCTCCATCAACAGACCCCTAGCTTTCTTTGGCGAACACTATCCATATTGGAAGGATAAAATAGAAATTTTTATAAAATCCACTCAATACAATCTTTGGGCAGTCATTATTAATGGTGATTATGGCTCTCCTGTAAATGGTAAAGGTCAACCTAAAGCAGAAAGTGAATGGAGCTCTGATGAAATCAAAAATATGGAGATCAATGCTAAAGCCAGATTTCTTCTCACATATACTCTTAGTAAGTTTGAATACAACAAGGTATTTAGCTATAAAACAGACAAAGAAGTCTAGGATGCTCTTCAATGTAACTATAAAGGAACGTCGAATGTCAAGAGATCCAAGAAGATATTGTTGACTAAACAATATGACAACTTTAAAATGGAGGAACATGAGTCAGTAGATTAAATGTTTAGAAGATTCCAAACCCTACTAAATGTTTTAAACAATCTTGGAACCACCCCTTCTATAGAAGATATAAACGTCAAGCTTCTCGGATGTTTTCTTGAAAAAGTCGATGCAAAATGTTCCACTTTGGAAAAAGATAAGGGTCTAAGCACATTCTCCATGGATGAGTTGCTTGGAGTTCTAAGGGTTCATGAGCTAAAGCTGAAGTAGAAAGAAACCAACAAATCTGCTTCCAACAAAAGTATTATCTTAAAGTCTAATGAGATAAGAAAAGGCAAGGGTCTGAAAGCAGAAGAATCATCTAAATCTGAACCAGACTCTGATGAATCAAATGATGACACTGATGAAAAACTGGCTCTTATAACCAAAAGGTTCCATAAGTTACTAAGAAAGAAGAAGTTCAGACCGGAAATGTTCCAGAAGAAAGACTACAAAGGTAAAAGTCAATTTAAGTTTAAAACTGACAAGTCTACTTTAGAATATTTTAATTGTAGAAAACCAGGTCGCATAAAAGTAGAGTGCCCTCTTCTAAATAAAGATAAAAAGGATAGAAGAGAAAGAAGAAAGCTTCCTAAGAAACAAAAAGGTCTGATCACTTGGGAAGATGAAGGATCATCTAGCTCGGAAGAGTCTGATGAAGAAAATGAGTTAGCATAAATATATCTCATGGCAAGTAAGGAATCAGACTCAGAAGCCAGCCTCAGTGACTCAGAATCTAAAGAAATAAGTTACTCTAAACTTAAACAAAATTATGACTTGTTATTAATGATTTCTCTAAACTATTAAAGAGTTTCAAAAAACTAAAATTGAAGCATGTTGATATGATCATTGATTTTGAAAATCAAATTTCTTTACTAAAAGAAGAAAAGCATGATATAAATATCTTAAAAGAAAATAAAGAAATGCATCTTGAATCAATTATATCTTCATGAATTAATTAACAGATAGATTTATTTAATTCAAATGGGTTATGGAATTTGAATTTGAACCTCAGAAGTACAAGTACCAACCTTGCATCGCACCATGGACTATCGCACTATGAATTAAGAATTACAACGTTCCAGCATTCTCTAAGCAGAAATTGCATTCTCCATGACTTCTTCGCAAGTTACAATTAACAAAGCATACAGACATACGCTTCCATGTTCCAGTGCTAAAATTTGCATATTCTTTCTAGAGAGGAAAACATTTTCAAAGTGCTAAAATTTGTATATCCACTCTATAGGAGAGTTATTCTTGTAAAATCTCTTACCAAACTTTAAGAGTTATTAGGATGGGTCTCAACCGTGGTTATTGAGAGATTGTGAGATTGGGTGGGTTGCCCTTTAGCTTGTGAGGATTAAGTTCTTGAGTGTGGGACACTAGGAAGCTGTAATTACTCAAAGCATTGTATCTCAAATCTTCAATAGTGGAATCCTTCAAGTGGTTTGCTTGAAGGCGAGACGTACATCGGTGTGGTGGAACTCGTATATCGGTTTGCAATTTTCTTATCCCTAAACTCTTCCATTATTGCTTGCTAAATTAATTGTGCACTAAGTTTGCTTATTAAAGGGTGTCTAAGTTAAATTATTGATTCTGTTCATATAAGCTTTATTACTACTTAATTAAGTATTTGATATACTTCTGTGATTAATTTGTCTTTACTATTACTTGTTATTATTATCTTCTTCATTAATCATTTCATTAATTGTAAAAGAATTATATTCAAAAGCATTCAAAAGCAAAAATTTTAATACTCAATTCACCCCCCTCTTGAGTAATTGAGGCCACTTAGTTAGCAAGTGGTATTAGAGCTTGACTCTTGGTTAATAGAGCTTAACAGCTTCAAGAGATTAAGATGGCCTCTATCTCATATAACATGATTCCTAAGGGTGGTGCTACAAATCGACCTCCCACTTTTAATAGGGAAGGTTATTTTTTTGGAAAGAAAGGATGAAATTTTTTGTGCAATCAATTGATTTGAAAATATGGAATGCTATTCAAAATGGTCCTTTTATACCTATGCATATTGTTGATAATAAATAAGTTGAAAAACTCATGGATGATTGGACTAGTGAAGAAGAAAAGAAAGTGCAATATAATTACAAAGCAAAAAATCTTATTACTCTTGCCTTAGGTCCCGATGAATTCTTTAGAGTAGTAATATGTAAATCTGCCAAGGATATGTGGGATACCCTTCAAATAGCTCATGAAGGAACTAGTGATGTTAAGGAATCTAAGATTAGTACATTAACAAGCCAATATGAAAGCTTTAGAATGAATTCTGGTGAAACTATCTTAGAACTACAAAAGAGATTTACTTTAATCATTAATCATCTTATTACTCTTGGCAAATCTTATTCTAACAAAGAGCTTATTCACAAAGTGTTGAAAAGTCTTACTAGGGAATGGCAACCTCTTGTCACCACTATCAAACAATCACCAAATATAAATGATATGTCCCTTGCTACATTGTTTGGTAAGTTACAAGAACAAGAACAAGAGTTAAAAGATTTAAAACATACGGAGGAAGAAGAAAAAGCCTCCAAGAAGAAAGAGCTAGCTCTCAAGGCCACCTCAATTGATGAAGAAGAATCCGATAGTGACCTTGACAAAGACGAAGAGATAGGACTATTCGTGAAACGTTTTGGAAAAATCACGAGGAACAAGCGCTTCCAAAAGAGCTTCACGTATAAAGGTAAGAAACCTATCTCCAAAGAAAATAATTCCTCACCAACTTGTTTCGAATGTGGAAAAGAAGGGCACTTTAAGGCGGATTGCCTAAACCTAAAGAAGAAAAACAAAGAAAGAAAAGGGAAGAGAAGAGTATATATCGCATGGGATGAAAATGAAGTAAGTAGGTCAGACAAATCAGACAATGAAGAAGCAAACCTCTGCCTCATGGCTAACCATCAAGATGAAGATGATGAGGTAAATTTCCATGACTTAGACAAAGAAGAATTACTTGATGCTCTTGAAGAATTGTATGATAAATTTATCAAAGTTTCAAATAAGCATAAGTTATCAAGAAAAACCATTGACACTCTTGAGATACATCTTATAGAACTTAGTAAAGAAAATGAAATATTGAAAAAGGAAGTAGTAAATGTTTAAGCATGCTCTAAAACCAAACCTTGTGAATTTGTAAAGAAATATGACATTCTAGAAACTAAGGTTTTAGACTTGAATAGAACTTTAGAAAAATTTATGAATGGTAGAGACAATTTAAGTGTTTTACTTGGAAAACAACGTTGCATGTTTGATAAAACAGGATTAGGTTTTAATGCCTATAAGAAACAAAAGAATTATAAAAATTTCTTTATACCGCCTAGTAAAACTGCATCACCTTTCATGAAATGTAATCACCGTGGTTTTAAAGGATATAGTGCATCTAATTGTAATGTTAGAAAATTAGGGCCAAAGGTTATAAGAAAAGTATGGGTTCCTAAAGGAACATCTTCACAAACTAACCTACAAGGACCCAACATGAAATGGGCACCAAGTTCTCTAACTTCACTTGTTTTGTAGGTATGCTTCAAGGCAAATAACACCCATTGGTATTTGGATAGTGGGTGTTCCCAACATATGACGGGAGACATAAATAAATTTACATCATTAACACCTAAAAGAAAAGGAAATGTTACTTATAGAGATAATACCAAAGGTAAAATCCTTAGCATTGGAAATACTGGTAAAAACTCCTCTACCTCATTTAATGGTGTGTTATATGTAGAAGGACTCAAACAAAATTTGCTAAGTATAAGTTAATTATGTGACAAAGGATATAGAGTAATATTTGAATCAAATAGCTGCATAATTGAAAACAAGCTAAACAAAGATGTAAAGTTTGTTGGTCAAAGAATAAATAATATTTACATGTTTGATGATGATTGTTTGTCTTCAAATGATGAGCAATGCTTCTTGACTAAATAGGATGAATCATGGCTATGGCATAGAAGAATTGCATATATTCACATAGACCATTTAAATAAACTTGTTTCAAGAGAATTAGTAATTGGTTTGCCAAAGCTAAAGTTTGAAAATAAATATTGTGATGCATGTCAAAAGGGGAAAATAAGTAAAGGCATCCTTTTAAGAAAAAAATGTGGTTTCAACAAATAGACCTTTACAACTTTTACATATGCATTTATTTGGACCTTCAAAGGTTAAATGTTTTGGTGGAAACTATTATGGTCTTGTGATTGTGGACGATTATTCTAGATATACATGGACATTATTTCTTACTCACAAACATGAAGCATATCAAGCATTTAAAAAATGAACAAAATTTGAAAATCGCATCCATTAGAACCGATCATGGGGGAGAATTTGAAAATCAACCTTTTAAAACGTTTTGTGAAAAGTTTGGCATTGAACATAATTTTTTGGCTCCTAGAACTCCACAACAAAATGGAGTTGTTGAAAGGAAAAATCAATCTTTAGTGGAGCTCGCAAGAACTATGTTGAATGAAAATAACATTGTGAAACATTTTTGGGCCGATGCGGTAAATACCGCTTGTCATGTAATGAATAGATGTTTGATTAGGCCTATTTTAAAGAAAACCCCTTATGAGCTTTACAAAGGAAGAAAACCAAACATTTCTTATTTTCACGTGTTTGGATGCAAATGCTTTGTTTTAAACAATGGAAAGGATAATCTCGGTAAATTCGATGCAAAATCTGATGAAGCAATATTCTTAGGTTATTCATCTACTAGTAAAGCATATCGACACTTTAACAAATGAACTTTCACAATTGAAGAGTCTATACATGCAAAATTTGATGAACCTAACCAAAATCCTCCAAGAAAGGAAGTTGATGATCTTGTAGGTACCTTCTAAGAAATGAATTTGGATGATAAAGAAGAAGTTAATAATGAAGGAGATACAACACAAAATGAGGAATCTCAACAAAAAGAGTGGATCACCTTAAAGGACCATCCCTTGGAGAATATCATAGGTGAACTGACCAAAAGTGTAAGTACTCGTAACGCCATTAGAAATGCATGTAATCACCTAGCCTTTGTATCACAAATTGAACCCAAAAATATTAATGAGGCTATTATTGATAAATATTGGATATTGGCTATGCAAGAAGAGTTAAATCAATTTGAAAGAAACCAAGTTTGGGAACTTGTGCCAAGACCCAATGATCATCAAATAATAGGTACTAAATGGGTTTTTAGAAATAAGCTAGATGAAAATGGAATAATAACAAGAAATAAAGCTAGGCTAGTTGCAAAAGGCTATAATCAAGAAGAAGGCATAGATTATGAGGAAACATATGCACCCGTAGCTAGACTAGAAGCCATAAGATTGTTATTAGCTTTTGCTTATTGTATGGATTTTAAATTATATCAAATAGATGTCAAAAGTGCTTTTCTAAACGGTTATATTCAAGAAGTTTCTGTAGATCAACCTCCTGGTTTTGAAAACCATAAATTTCCAAATCATGTTTTTAAATTGAGAAAAGCTTTATACGGTTTGAAACAAGCTCCAAGAGCTCGGTATGAAAGACTTAGCAAATTTCTTTTAGAAAACAATTGTGAAAGAGGAAAGGTTGATACTACACTATTTATAAAATATAAAAACAATGACATCTTCTTGGTACAAGTTTATGTCGATGATATAATATTTGGTGCTACTAACGAACTTCTTTGTCAAGAGTTTGCCAAGATTATGCAGAATGGGTTTGAAATATCCATGATGGGAGAACTTAAATTCTTCCTTGGGTTACAAATCAAGCAAACTAAAGAAGGGACTTTTATAAGTCAATCCAAATGTTGTAAGGAACATCTCAAAAGGTTTGAAATGGACAAGGAAAATGAAATAGCAACACCCATGAGTACATCATGTTATTAGGACAAAGATGAAAAGGGTAAGGATGTAGAAATTACAAAATACTGAGGTATGATTGGATCCTTACTTTACTTAACTGCTAGTAGACCAGATATCATGTTTGCTGTATGTATGTGTGCTAGATATCAAGCATGTCCTAAAGAATCATATCTCACTACTGTAAAAAGAATTTTGAAATATCTTATGCGTACTCAAAATGTTGGTTTATGGTATGCTAAAGGCGCTGAATGTATTCTTGAAGGATATTCTGATTCTAATTTTGCTGGTTGTAAACTTGATAGAAAGAGTACTAGTGGTACTTGTCATTTGCTTGGTAGTTCCCTTGTTTTTTGGCATAGCAAGAAACAAGTGTTACTTTATCAACAGCTGAGGTAGAATATGTTGCAGCTGACAGTTGTTGTGCTCAAATTCTTTGTATGAGGCAACAACTTCATGACTTTCATGTTGTGTTGAATAATGTGCCTATTAAATGTGATAATACTAGTACAATAAATATTTCCAAAAATCCTGTCATGCATTCTCGAACAAAGCATATTGAAATTCGACATCATTTTATACGAGATCATGTTTTAAAAGGCGATTGCATTCTTGAACATGTCGTTACTTCTAAACAATTGGCTGATATTTTTATAAAACCATTTGCTAAAGAACAATTCATTAATATTAGAAGGGAATTAGGAATTTTGAATATCTCTAATTGTGTTTAAGAATTAAATCCTATACATTTTTCTTGATACATTTGTATGTGATATGTTTGAACATGTGATAAGTTTGATAATGATTGGGTATCAAGTATATAATTGTTTGAAAATATGTACATGTTATATATGCCAAAAAGGGGAAAGAATTACCAAAATAAGAGTAATGTTTTATTTTTAATGATGCCAAAGGAGGAGAAGAATATGATGTTGTTTAAGGGGGAGTTTTATATGCAAGTGCCATATTGTTAAAGGGAGAGAAAATATCATTATTATGCTTGCTTATGCTTGCTTACACTGCCACAATGCTCTAATGATATGAAAATTATATGAACTATGTTGTGGTATCTGTTGCATGTTTAAGAGGGAGTTTTATATGCAAGTGGTATCTAATTTTCTATAATAACAAATGGTATCTATTGTTTCAACAAGTGGTATTCTTTTTCAAAATGATTATGTATGATTCTACATTAACAAGTGGTATAAAAATACATTTGTAAGATGGAGTTTAGTCTGACAAAAATCTTGAATTATAACTGTTATGATACTAACACCCCAAGAGATGAACATTTGTTGTCATCATCAAAAAGGGGGAGAATGTGTTTATATGTTGCCATAGGTTTTGATAATGACAAACAACAAATGTAAATTCAAGATCAAACAGATAAATTAAGTATGATGAATTCCAAATGAATAAATCAAGGCATTTACAAAGGTTTAACAATGAAATCAAAGTGCCAAAGAATCAAAGGAATCAAGCAAATCCTGAAAGAGTGTCTGTTTTTCATGCTGGCAAGTCATTAAGCCTGAGCGTGATGTTTTTGGAGCCTAAGCGTAAGGGAGCCAAGCTTGAGCGTGACATGGTACAGAAGCAGCTTGCTTGAGCATGGAATAAGCATGATGCATGAAGAGGTCATGCTTGAGCGTAAGGTTAAGGGGCTTAAGCGTGGATGAAGCAAGGAGCATTAGGGGCCTAAAGCTCGAACGCGCTTGAGTGTGGAGTTGAGCGTGGATACAACAGAAGCATCAAAGCTTCGAAGCTTGAGCGTGACAACGTGCCTGAGCACAACTAAGTCACGCTTGAGCGTGGCTGTGGGCGTGAGGTAGCGTGGAAGATACAGAACATGGATTGTAAGGAAGCTTAAGCGTGAGAACTGTACGTTTGAGCGTGAGGTGCTGTAGGAGGGAAAATTAACCATGATTTGATTCATAAATCCATTCATATGTCATTATGTCTCCATTAATCAATTAACAGATAGATTCATTTAATTCAAATGGGTTATGCAATTTGAATTTGAACCTCAGAAGTACAAGTGGCAGCCTTGCATCGTACCATGGACTATCGCACTATGAATTAACAATTACAATGTTCCAACATTCTCTAAGCAGAAATTGCATTCTCCATGACTTCTTCGCAAGTTGCAATTAACAAAGCATACAGACATACGCTTCCATGTTCCATTACCTTGACATGGAATTTAAAATAGTACTCCACCATGCAATATACATGCTGCTTCAAACAGGAACTGAAATATGCTCTGCTCCATTACATCAACTTGCAAGCTTGAAGGGATTTTTTAATTGTAACACTTCATCCCTTGAAGGCTATAAATAGAGAAGAAACAAAAGCAGTAAGACATCTTGAGCTAATAAAGTTCCTTCACTTAATTCTTTGTTTCCTTCTTCTCTTAGCAGCAAGCACTCTCCTTAGTTATCTGAGTTGCTTATATGTTTTCAGAGTAAGAAAAATATTTTCTTGAGTGCTAAAATTTGCATATTCTTTTTAGAAAGGAAAATATTTTCAAAGTGCTAAAATTTGTATATCCACTCTATAGGAGAGTTATTCTTGTAAAATCTCTTACCAAACTTCGAGAGTTATTAGGTTGGGTCTCAATCGTGGTTATTGAGAGACTGTGAGATTGGGTGGGTTGCCCTTTAGCTTGTGAGGATTAAGTCTTAAGTGTGGGAAACTAGGAAGCTGTAATTGTTCAAAGAATTGTATCTCAAATCTTCAATAGTGGAATCCTTCAAGTGGTTTGCTTGAAGGCGAGACGTACACCGGTGTGGTGGAACTCGTATATCGGTTTGCAATTTTCTTATCCCTAAACTCTTCCATTATTGCTTACTAAATTAATTGTGCACTAAATTTGCTTATTAAAGGGTGGCTAAGTTAAATCTTGATTTTGTTCATATAAGCTTTATTACTGCTTAATTAAGTATTTGATATACTTCTGTGATTAATTTGTCTTGACTATTACTTGTTATTATTATCTTCTTCATTAATCACTTCATTAATTGTAAAAGAATTATATTCAAGAGCATTCCAAAGCAAAATTTTTAATACTCAATTTACCCCCCTCCCCCTCTAGAGTAATTAAGGCCACTTGGTTAACAGTGGGGAGGCAACCCTATTTGTTATTCCTTAAATATTTTTCTTATTATTCAAATAAAGTTTATTGGTTTCATTTAAATAAATCTAAATTGGTGTGCTGCATGTTTGTTTTTCATTAATAAATAAGGATGAATAATCCCAATGCATTGTATGATTGTTTTTGTTTTGTTTTGTTACATATTTTTCTTTTCAATTTGGTTATGTTGGATGCATATATGTGTTGGCATAGGTAAGTTGCATAAATAAAGGCAAGCCTCTATGCAAAATAGAAGGGTTGAAGTGCTGGAAACAGTGAGATCCACTGGCAGTGGAACCCTCTAACTTAGAAAAAAAGAAGGATTCTTTTTCCTATACAGAGAACTCCATGGGCAGTGTTTTTTCCCACTGGCCATGGGTTCTTCTAACTTGTGTGTGGGTTTAATTTTACAGGATTCTGAAGGAGGCAGGCAGTAAGACCCACGGGCAGTGGGATTTCCCACTGCCAATGGGTTTCCAATAAGTATAAGGCGTTGTTTTAGAGGACCCAAATCAGAGAACTCCACTGGTCGTGGGATTTCCCATTGGCTGTGGGATTTCCCACTGGCCGTGGGTTCTCAACAGGTGACACACGTTAAAATAAAACAAGAAATTGGGCCAAGACCAGCAAGATCCACAGGCCATGGATCGCAACAGGTATGTCACTTCCTTTTCTTTTATATTGAACGCACCCCATACCCGTGCTTTTACCATTCTTCTTTCACACTTCTTCCTATTGCATGTGGTCTTTCAAGTTTGAGAGATCCTTGACTCTATTTCCAACCTGGAATCTTCTTTCACTCCGTACCATATCTATAACTTCACTTACATTCCTTTTCATCAAGTAAGTATCCAATCTCCCTCTTGTCTTAGGGGTATTTCTCTAGTTTGAGGTTCTCTTGTGTTGGATATTTTGCTTGGTTTTTGGTGAAATTAATCATGTGGGATGGTTTATATGCATTCTTATATGACTATTGTGATTCAAAATCATATGGGTATATGCTATAACATCTTTGATTCAAGATAGTAATGTTCATCATGTTCTTGATTTTTCCCCAAAAACCCACATGGTTATTTTTCATGATTTACACTCCATGAAGCATATATAACAAATTTGATTCATGATTAATCATGTGTAGAGTGCATATTATGAAAATGGAGGGATTTGTGTTGTATGTTTATGAATTTCATAGTTCATTCTTCTTATTCCTACCAAGTGTTTGTTATAATGCTCAAGACAAACTTTTTGTTCTTAACTTTGGTTCAAAGTGTAAGTTATTCAATGGTCCTTGGTCATTAATCATTCATAACTACTCCTTCATGGTATTGTTACTCACATCCTTTTGGTATTGTATATGATGGTTTTATTAATGTTAATGAGTTAAAATGGAATGGGTACATATGATATGTTTGAAATGCCTTTTGCCTCTAGGTGTAGTTCACCAAGATTAGTTTAAATTATGTTTCAAGGTGTTGAAATAATTTGATTATCCTCTATTGCTAATCATAAGGGGTATTAAAAACTATAGTTGGGGGTGCCTAAAATATAGATTGATTTGGAGTCATTTTGTTAAGATTGTTCATGAATCTCTTGTTGCTAAATTATATGCCCACCAAGTGTTTGTAAAAATGCCTAAAACGTGTTCACTTCATTTTTCTTGGAATTACTTCGTACTATAGCATGTGGAAATTATTCCTTAGATACAAGATACATGATTTCATAGACATTTTTCCATGCCTAGGCATTTTTCCTTTCATTTTGGGTGAATCTTTCACTGAATTCATGAACTTATATTCTTTTAACATGTTTTTCCTTATTATGATCCTCCATTTAAGTTGGAAGGAGATTCTCCGTATGTGCCTTACTTTTTATCCACTTTATGTTTGTCAGGAAGGAAACATGTCTTCTGGAAGAACAAAGGCAGTGGGCAAGAAGCAAAAAACAAAAGGTAAGTTATCTAGTTATGCTGACATTGATGACATTGAGTGTACCTTGGATGAGCAGAGAATGAAACTTGCTTCTTCGTCTGTGAGGGATATTATTCCCTCCCAGTTTTTCTGCAAAGAATCCTTGCTTGAGCTTGGCCTCTACCATGATACTTTAAAACTATGCAACAAAGTCGGGTGGGGTGATTTTATTGAGTTATATGAACTTTGTTATGAACACACTACTTTAGAGTTCCTTAGCTCGATTGATATCAAACCATGTGCAAATAACTCAGGTTGGGAGATTACTTTTAGGCTAAACAACACTATATAGAATGGATTTGGTGGATGTGGATATCATTTATGGTTTTCCCTCCATGACTGGTACTCTTTTAGCTCATGTGAATACTGCCCGTATTCCAAGGGAGTTTCGGGGTCAATCTTTTTGGTCCCAAATTTTCGGGGCTGGAGAACAGTACGATCCATCATCCACCAAAGCCTCCTCTATACATCATCCTGTTTTTAAGTACCTCTAAAGGTTCATGGCCCATTCCATCTTTGGGCGATTCGATAGTCTGGGTACCATTCGGGCTACTGAATTATACTTTCTTTATGCCATGATCCATTAAATACCGATCCATTCAACTAAATGGCTTTTTAGTCAATTTACTCGAGTTGGTCGGGCTACCTCTGGCAGGATAGTTATAGCTAGGTATATCAACCCACTTGTCTGTTATATTGGCATTGACTTGGAACAGGATACCCTGTTATGTCAACCCACTTTCTGCGCCTTACCCCTTGCCTGATCCCAGCTTTACTAGCCTGGAGGGCAAGAGTACTTTTCTATTTACAGGTGCAGGTGATGTTGAGGAAGATCATATGGATACTGATATACCACATCCCCCGGAGCACTTCGCTGGCCCATCCCAATCCTCTTCTAGCTCCAGTTTCTCCATGGAGCGTATGTACTCTCTGATGAAGGGCATGAGCAGTCGCATGGACTCTATGTCCCTACAGATGGAGTCCATTTCCAGATAGCAGGAGAGGCAAAGAGCCCAACTCACCCATATCTCCTATAGAGTTGATGCTATGTACAATTGGCACTCCCAGTAGGGCCATTTCCCACCCCTTTCTCCATGACAGGTATTAGATGAACTGTTGTGTCCTTTTACCTTTGGTTCCTCAATTACAGACCTCTTTGGTCCCCTTGATATGGACATTGGGGACAATGTCCAATTTTAGTTTGGGGTGATGGGTATATAAAAGTTCAGCTTGTGCTTACTTTATCCTTTTTTATTTTTGTTTATCTTTATTTCCTAGTTCATTTGCATGATTGTATGTTTATGTTCTAGTTCATTTGCATGATTGTATGTCTGCTCATATGCCTTAGGCTAGCATTGATTGTTGATTGTAGTTATTGTTATCTGTATGACATGTGATGTAGATTAGTTAGATCTTAAGCATTAAAAAATATATATATATACATATAAAATAAAATAAAATAATAATAACATATAAATAAAAAAGTTTTTGATTGCTATTCTTGCCAGAATTATCACTCTTCATGATGCTATGTTTTCTCTTATTAAACTAAGTTACCATTGTGAGCTTTTGAGCCGTAGGGTATTTGGTGCATATAATTTTAGTTACCCATGTTTCTTACTTTGAGTGGTTCACACATTTGATGACACTCTAGAACTTGGCTTTTGACCAATTTGAAACGGTTTGTGAATGCATGCTTGGAATGAAAAAGGCAAATTAGGTTTTCTTTCTTTAACCTCAGAATTTGTTAAATGCATAATCCACTAGTTGCCTCTTTTGAGCCATCAAATGAAATGTTCTTTCCAAGCCTTTGATATAATGTTTCTCATTAATATATATATAGGAGGAAAAGAGGCAAGGCAAACTAAAGGAGGTTTGAGAAATAAATTATGATGGTTTGGGGTTTATTTTCAAAAAAAATTAAAAATATAATAATAATAATAATAATAATAATAATAATAATAATAATAGAAAAAGAAAAGAAAAAGAAAAGAAAAAAAAAGAATAAAGAGTTGATTTTGGAAAATGAAGATCAAAAATACATGAACCATACTCCTTATAGTTTGAATTTGCAAAGAGTTATTGAATTAGGGTTTGCCTCCTTATGACATTACTCCTTATATGTTATTAACCCTTTGAAATTTTCTTTTCTTGGTTTCCATTCCCATGCTATAAACCCCTTGGCCACGTTACAACCACATGAAAGACCTTTTGACTATGCATGTTTTTCTTAATAACTATGGAGTTTATGGTCATTTTCCAAGCTTATGGTAGTGTTTATAATGTAGTGATTTGAGTGATTGAAACACAAACACTGAGTGAATAGTGAGAAAGAGTACCTTTAGTCAAATCTTAGTTTACATGGTTTGATTGTAGTTGTGGTGTATTCTAGTAGTTTATGCAATCAACAACAAAAAAAAATGATGAAGATTTCTTCTCACATGCACTCTTAGTAAGTTTGAATACAACAAGGTATTCAGCTATAAAACAGCCAAAGAAGTCTGGATGCTCTTCAACGCAACTACAAAGGAACGTCAAATGTCAAAAGATCCAAGAAGATATTATTGACTAAACAATATGACAACTTTAAAATAGAGGAACATGAGTCAGTAGATCAAATGTTTGGAAGATTCCAAACCCTACTAAATGGTTTAAAAAATATTGGAACCACCCCTTCTATAGAAGATATAAACGTTAAGCTTCTCGGATGTTTGTCTGAAAGAGTCGATGCAAAATGTTCCACTTTTGTAAAAGCTAAGGATCTAAGCACCTTCTCCATGGATGACTTGCTTGGAGTTCTGAGGGTTCATGAGCTAAAGCTGAAGTAGAAAGAAACCAACAAATCTACTTCCAACAAAAGTATTGTCTTAAAGTCTAATGAGATAAGAAAAGGCAAGGGTCTAAAAGCGGAAGAATCGTCTAACTCTGAACTAGACTCTGATGAATCAGATGATAACACTGATGAAAAATTGGCTCTTGTAACTAAAAGGTTCCATAAGTTACTAAGAAAGAAGAAGTTTAGACCGAAAATATTCCAGAAGAAAGACTACAGAGGTAAAAGTCAATTTAAGTTTAAAACTGACAAATCTACTTAGAATGTTTTAATTACAGAAAACCAGGTCACATAAAAGCAGAGTGCCCTCTTCTAAATAAAGATAAAAAGGACAGAAGAGAAATAAGGAAGTTTCCTAAGAAACAAAAGGGTCTGATCACGTGGAATGATGAAGGATCATCCAGCTCAGAAGAGTCTGATGAAGAAAATGAGTCAGTATAAATCTATCTCATGGCAAGTAAGGAATCAGACACAGAAGCCAGCCTCAGCGACTCAGACTCTAAAGAAGTAAGTTACTCTAAACTTAAACAAAATTATGACTTGTTATTTAATGATTTCTCTAAACTATTAAAGAGTTTCAAAAAACTAAAATTGAAGCATGTTGATATAATCACTGATTTTGAAAATCAAATTTCTTTACTAAAAGAAGAAAAGCATGGTACAAATATCTTGAAAGAAAACAAAGAAATGCATCTTGAAGAATTAAGCAAACTTAGAAAAGAAAACACCTCTTTGAAAATAGACTTTGAAAAATCCAAGATTTGTTGTAACTCTCAGGATAAAGAAATCATTATGTTAAAAAATCTTGTCAACTTTCTTACCTCAGATTAGGCAAATTTATTACAAGCACCAAAAACTTGGATGCTTTGTTAGGAACATCCAAAGGAAATTGATAGGAATTTAGTTTGCATTAGTTTTATGGTCCATTTAGTTTTAATTTTAGTTTATTTTCATCTTTATTTGTCCCTAATTGCCATGATATTTCTTCTATTTGTGTACATGTTACTTGGTAGTTGTATTTTATAAGAACCTTAGTGAGATAAGTCTATTAGTAAAAGGATTTGGAAGCTTTTGAATGGAATGATGAAAATGGGAAAGTTCAATCTTGTAGAAGACTCAAGATTGAAGCCACTCCAATTATTGAAAAAGGATGTACCAAAGAAAGCATTTCAGAACCCAAAAACACCCTCAAAATGTATATTTGCCTAGGTTCAGAGAAATCCACTGCCAGTGGAAAAAAAACACTGGTCGTGGAATACACTAGAGGAAGTGGAAAAATGGAGACATAGAAAACCACTACCAGTGGGAAAAAACACTGGTCGTGGATCTCCCTGCCAAAAAACCAACTGGCCGTGGATTTTCCCACTGCCAGTGGTTTTTGCCTAGTTTTTAATTTTAAGCGTTTTGGGTGTCACACAGTGTGATCCATTGCCAGTGGATTTTCCCACTGCTAATGGATTTCATACACTGCAGTAGTTACCTTTAGTTTTCACAAAATTTTAAAGGATAAAAGTGGGCAAAAATGTGGGAGAACAGACACAGAAGACACAAGACAGTTTTGGAGTAAAAAATTAAGGGTTTCTCCTTGAAGATCTTGAGGGAAAAACAAGGAGGAAGATCAAGGGTTCAAGCTTGGAGAAAGAGATTGGAAGATTAGTGAGAACTCTTCTACTTTTAATCCTCTATTTTTGTAACTCTAAATTTTTTGAATGATGGGATCTATTCTTGTAACTTGTGGATTTATAACCTCTTCCATTAGGAACTAATTTCTTATTCTTGGGATTTAGGGTAAAATATGTGTGTATCAAATTAGGTTACTCTGAATTTCTTTGTTATTGGATTTCTGTTTTCTATTCAATTTCATGAGATCATAATGCTTCTAATGGCTTAGAAATAAGGTTAGATAGATTTAAACAATATGGATGATCGAGAGATTGGCATATCGTTAGAACGCATGAAATTAAACCTAGGGATTTGGGTTACGAAAGTAAGCTAAGCTCTTTGAAGAATAATGGGATTTTCGTAGAGCCTAAAGGACATAATTAACAAATTAAACGTGGTTCTTTGGTAATTAGGTACATTAATGGAGTTTTGAGAGAAATACACTAATTAGCTATGGGAAATCCGCCTTAGGAACAGAAATTGAATAACAGAGAAAGAAGTAGTTTTAAATTTGGTACATTGCATATTAACCTACCGATTCCCAAGAGCCTTTTTCATCTTGATTCTAAAAGAGAAATTTCGATTTGAGTTTTCTGTCAATTACCTTTAGTTCTTAATTAATTTTACTATACTTTTTACTTTGAAACAAATTGTCCAGATAATTAAATCATTATGAACTGGTACTTGGGCACAATCCTTGTGGGAACGATAACTTTTTATTACATGATACCCTGTGCGCTTGTGGTTGGCTATCAGAAATCAAAAAGGTCTTGTCTGGGATATACGGAAAAGAAAAATGTCTCCAAACCAAAAACTCTTAAGCATCTTTCAGCTACTATATTTGTTCCTAAAGGACAAAAGATTATTAAATGTAATTATTGCAAATATCATGGTCACTCTATAAATGAATGCAGAAAAAGAAAACGAAGAAATGAAAAATCCACTAACAATCTAAGACCCAAAAGAATTTGGGTACCAAAACCATTAATCATTCCTTTTGCAGATATGTTTAAAATTAAGAACAAAAACTCTACAATGGTATCTGGACAGTGGATGCTCACATCACATGATAAGAAAAGGTCTATGTTCCTAAACCTGGTGTAATTTAAAGGAGGATCTGTCACCTTTGGAGGGAACCCGACTGGAAGAATCACTGGATCTGGTAAAGTAGGTAAACTTCCCTCACCTATCATTGAAAATGTATTTCTTGTTGAAGGTCTGAAACATAACCTACTAAGCATTAGTCCATTTTGCGACAGTGATTACCAAGTTTCTTTTAATAAGAATAAGTGTACGATCATCAATCATGATGGAACCATACTCTTTAATGCAAATAGACACAATAATTCTATAAGGTTGACTTAAACAAACTAAATGATCAAAATGTAAAGTGTCTATTTTCAAACTCTGAAGAGAGATGGATTTGGCATAAAAAGCTTGGATATGCAAGTCTCAAACTTATTTCAAAACTTCACAGAAAGGATCTGGTCAAAGGATTACCAAAAAATTCCATTAACTGTTCCCTACCATGGAAGCATGCCAGAGTGGGAAACAACACAAAACCTCTTTTAAAACCAAAGATGTTTTTTCTACATCCAGACCTCTAGAATTACTACATTTAGATCTATTTGGTCTCTCTCAAAGTTTGGAAGGAAAGAAATATGGATTTCTCATTATTGACGACTACACCAGACTAACATGGGTATATTTCTTGGCCTATAAGGATGAGTCCATAAAAGTATTTAAATTCTTTTGCAAGAAAATTCAAAATGAGAAAGGATACTGTATTGGTACAATAAGAAGTGATCATGGCAGAGAATTTGAAAATGAAATTTTTGAAAAATTTTGCAATGAGTCTGGAATAACTCATAATTTTTCCTCACCAAGAACTCCACAACAAAATAGAGTTATGGAAAGAAAAAATAAATCTTTGCAGGAAATGGCCAAAACTATGCTTTGCGAAAATGATCTTCCAAAATATTTCTGGGCAGAAGCTATGAGTACTTCTTGTTATATTCAAAACAGAGTTTTTATCAGACCAATACTGAATAAGACTCCTTATGAATTGTGGAAAGGAAGAAAACTCAGCATCTCACACTTTTATCCTTTTGGGTGCACCTGTTACATTTTGAATACTAAGGACTATCTTGGAAAATTTGATTCAAAATGTGACAAAGGTATATTCATGGAATACTTTACCACATCAAAATCCTACAGAGTATTTAATACTCAAACACAAACTATAGAAGAATCTATGCGTGTAAGATTTGATGACCTTCAAAAGACTAATAGGAGACTAAAAAATCTAGATTTTGATGATACAAGAATTCAGCAAAAGGAAGAGCAATCAACAGAACAACAAACTACAAATAATCAATCACAATCAACAAATCCTGAAAAATCTGAGCAAGATTAACTCCCTGAACCTGAAAGACCTAAAGATTGGAAATTCAAAGTCCATCATCCTTCAGACCTTATAATTAGAGATCAAGCTGCTAGAGTTCGGACTAGATCAAGCCTTCAAAATCAGTCAACAATTGCTCTTATCTCATAAATGGAACCAAAGAATGTTCTGGAAGCTCTAAAGGATGCAGATTGGATTCTTGCCATGCAAGAAGAACTAAACCAGTTTGAAAGAAATAAAGTATGGACACTTGTTCCAAAACCCAAAGATAAAAGTATAATTGGCACTAAGTGAGTATTTCGAAACAAGCTAGATGAAGATGGAAAAGTAGTTAGAAACAAAGCCAGATTAATAGCTCAAGGCTATCATCAACAAGAAGGTATAGATTTTACTGAAACTTTTACTCCTGTAGCTAGACTTAAGGCTATCAGGATACTTCTTGCATTTGTAGCTTTTAAAGGTATTACATTATATCAGATGATGTACAGAGTGCTTTTCTGAATGGTTTTATTGAAGAAGAAGTTTATGTAAAACAGCCTCCTGGTTTCAAAGATGTGTCTCTTCCCAATCATGTTTTTAAATTAAGTAAAGTACTGTATGGTCTAAAATAAGCTCCTGGAGCTTGGTATGACAAACTCAGTTCCTTTCTTATTTCAAAAGGCTTTACAACAGGTCAAGTTGACACAACCCTCTTCAGAAAAAGCTCTAAAAAATATTTCATTATTGTGCAGATTTATGTGGATGAAATTGTTTTTGGTGCTACTGATGATAGTTTATGTAAAGATTTTTTAAAAATGATGCAAGCAGAATTTGAAATGAGTATGATGGGTGAACTAAAATTCTTCTTAGGCTTGCAAATTCAACAGACTGGTGATGGAATTTTCATTCATCAATAAAAGTACACAAAAGAACTACTCAAAAAGTTTAAAATGGTTGATGCTAAGGCCATGAGTACTTCTATGTATCCTAACTGCACCATAAATAAAGATGAGTCTGGTACATCAGTAGACGAGACCTTATATAGAGGAATGGTTGGTTCACTCTTGTATATTATATCCAGCAAACACTACTAAAAAAACCCTAAACAGCTACTAAGAGTTAGTGACCGCCAAGATCCGTCGCTAATTAGTGACCGTAGTAGCGATCACCATGTAAAAAGGGACCCCAAATAGAATGTTAGTGACTACCTTAGCGACTATAAAAGTCCCGTCGCTAACAATTGCAATATTCCATCACTAACACCATCGTTAACTCTATCTTGTCATTGCATGGTCGTTATATTTCACTTTCCTCCCTTTTTTTGTTTCCCTCCAAGTGTTTTGTTGGCGCCAAATCGTAGCGACGGCTAGATACCGTCACTATATCGTTGGCTAAATTAGCGACGGCTAGACGTTGTCACTGTATATACATATGAGCGATGGTGTAACGGGGAGTCACTAAACGTATGACTAGTAGTGACGTACCAGATAGTCATCGCTATTATTTGTTACTTCAGCAACGGTGTATAAGCCATGGCTATATTTGGATTTTTTAGCGACGAAGCAGTATCATCACTACCTCATAACCCTTGGAGAGGAAACGAAAAAATTGGAGGGATTTTAAATTTAGTGACGGAGGTGGTCATCGCTAGTTTGTTTATCATAGCGACAAAGTCTATTCTCTGTCGCTAGGTCATCCATGTGTCAACTTATGTTTAAAAAAGCTAAGATGTTAGCGACGATTCATTGTCATCGCTAAATCTTATAACTTTATTGACCTCAACCTTTCCCCTCTTACACTTTCTCCAGACCTAAAACCTTTTTTCCTCTCTGTACCCTGGTCCCTCTCCTCCGTCTGGTCCCTTCTCACCGCCCTCTAACGAACCTTAAACCCTCATCTACCACCGCTGCTCCCCTGTTCATGGGCTTCCATCTCAGTTTGCCATTCTCACCTTCGTCCGTGCACGTTCGCTTTGTGTCTCAGTGCTCCGTCGTCGGCCTCGTGCGTTGTGTGCCTCGACTGTTATTTACCTTGTATTTCTCCTGCAGGTATTACTTATTTGTTGATCCCTATTTTGTTTCTCCTTTCAATTTCGCCTCTTTTCTCTCTCTGAACCATGGATTGTGTATTTTTAATCTAGATTTAATAGAGTTTATGTATTTCAAACTCTTGATTCTTATTGATGTTGTTTGCATTGATGCTGTTTGCTCAAATGCATTATGCCTAAGTTTTGTCTCTGTATTGTGGAAGATAGTAATATAGAATAATTATAAAACAAATTTTTTTCTGGGAGTTATGTATGCAACAACTATGCATCCAGGATCTTGTTTTCATTTTTCATTTTTCTATGTATGAATGGAAAAAGATCCTGTTAGAATTTGGACTTGTTAGATTTTGTGCAGCATTTCCTTCCAAGTCTAATAACTCATTAGCCTTCTCCTCAAGCTCAAACTTATTAGCCTTCCCTTTTCTGTTATATTAATTTCCCTTTTCTATTTATATAGGTAGTTTTTGTTTTTTTCAGCAAAGCAAATAATTGGCAAGGGTTTTGCATATATTTAGCCAGTTAAAATTAATTTGATAAATTTTGTCTAACAATGGAAATAATAGTCGTATTAATTCTTTTAGCTTATAATAGTTAGTTGTTTTATTCAAATCCAAATTAGAGATACGTGTATATGTGGGATCATTGATAATACCCCTTCTAGATAATCTCTCTCTGACAGGGATAATGTTATGACAAGCTTTCCAGGAAAATGTCTGTATCTTTCTAGGAACCTCTTCCTTCCATATTATTTCCCACAACTTTCTGTCTGGTTGAAATGAAGTAGATGGATCTCTAGACAAACCTTCTTTTTGTTGTTTAATAATTATGTAACCAGATATTATGATGTAAACACCATCCTTAGTGAAGGGCCATATTAGATCATCTCCCTCACTAGTCACTATGATAAGAGTCTGCAAGGCTGGTAGCCAAAAATTAGGAGCCAACATCTGACATATTTTACCACAGTCCTAGGAGTGAGTAGCTTAATTAATAAGGGAGGACAAAATCATCTCAAAATTAAATTGGAAATTTTGATTTGGGTAGCATTTTTCTGCATTTCTAAGCCGTCTATGATTAAAAATAGAAATCTGTTGGCCATCTCCAACCACCCATTGTCCTAGGTTTTTTATAATATTCCTTCCTTGGAGGAGGCTTTTCAAGACCTATGAGGAATTATTCTTCCTAGGTTGAGTTAAGAAAGAAGAATTAGGAAAATATTTACCGTTAAGGATTTGCACCCACAAGGCATTCAGATCCTTCAATAATCTCTAGGCTTGTTTAGTCAAGTGAGCCAGATTTAATTCCTCCATATCCTTAAATCCTAACCCTCCAGAATACTTATTAAAGGTCATAGACCTCTATTTCATCCAGGAAATACTCTTTCTTTCTTTATTTTTATTCCACCAGAATCTTGCAATAATTGAATTAATTTGATTGATTATCCTTTTGGATTGTTTAATTAAAGACATGGCATTTGCTGGTGTAGCCTGTAGGACTGACTTAATAAGAGTCTCCTTACATGCTTGGTTAAGGAGATTCTGTTTCTATCCCTCTACCTTTTCTTGAATTTTCTATTTAATCTAGCTCAACACAATGCACTTAGACCCCCCCCCATTTTGATGGCAGGCCCAAATAGTTACCTGAATCTATGCGTTGATTCATTCTAAAAATGATGGATATGTGTACTCTAGTTTGATAAAGAACTCTACTACCAAAGATAATGCCCAATTTAGTTACATTGACTCTTTAACCCGAGGCATTGGAATAAACATTAAGAACATGTAAAATAGAGTAAGCTTCTGCCATCGTAGCCTTTGCTAAAATGATTACATCATCTATATACAACAAATGGGTTAATATAGGATAATGAGAGGAGATAAGCATACCAGTTATAGACCCTTCATCCTTTGATTTAGAAAGAAGAGAGGAGAGAGCTTGAGCTGCCAAGATGAGCAAATACGGGGATAAAGGATGACCTTCTCTAAAACCTCTCTGAGGTTTGAAAGATGGACTCCTAGAACCATTAATATTAATGCAATAAGAAACCAAGGTGATAACAGACATGACTATCGAAACCCGGTGAGGATCAAACCTAAAAGTTAACAAAACTTAACGCAGGAAGTCCCAATTAAGCCTGTCATAGGCCTTACTCATATCTAACTTAATAGCCATATGATTTTTAGAAAAAGAAGACTTATTTCTAAGGGAATGAAATACCTCTTGCCTAATAATTATGTTGTCCTGAATCTGCCTCCCTTTTATGAAAGAATATTGGTAAGGGGAAATCAAGGTGGGCAAGAAGGGTTTTAACCTAAGCTAGATAATCTTAGAGATCATTTTAGGAATGAAGTTGCAACAACTAATAGGATGAAATTGGGAAACCGCTTTAGGATTAGGAACTTTAGGCACAAGGGATATAAGTGTAAGATTAGTCTCAAGAGACATGATCCTAGTCAGGAAGAAAGATCTAATAGCATCACATACTTGACCCTTAACGATATGCCAATATTTTTTTGTAGAATATACCATTTAAACCATCTAGTCCAGGAGCTTTTTCGTAAGACGGAAAGGACTTAACAGATTTCTCAATCTTACCATCTATAACTGGAGCTAAGAGAGCCTCATTCATTTGGTGAGTGACTAATTTAAAAATAGATGATAGGCAATCTTAGGAATTTGAACTCGGTTCTGCCTTGTACATATTCTAGAAATAATTAGTAACTATATCCATGAAACCTTGTTGTCCCTTAATCCATATATTTGATTCATCTTGTAGCATTGTGATCCTATTTCTAGCCTTCCTCTGAATGGTAGCGGAATGGAAAAATCTGGTGTTGGATTCCCCAAACTTTAACCATTGAATCCTTGATCTTTGGTGCCAATACATTTCCTCCCTCTCTCTTGCCTTATCAATCTGTTGTTGGATAGCAACCATATGAATTTTATCATTATTCGAGTTGCCCTTATTAACAAGTTTTTGAATCTGGTTTTGGAGATTTATAATATCAATATCATTCCTCTTAAAAGTTTCCTTATGCCACTTCAGTAAGCTTTGCTTACAATGATTGTTGCATTCCAAAAATTGTCCCCAAGGATCATTGTTAAGACCCACAGTCTACTAGCCTTCCTTAACCACTTTATTGCATTTTGGACTTTCAGCCTAAAAGGATTCAAATCTAAAAATTTTGTTGTAGTGACTTTCTGGGACCAAGTCAATGAAAATAAGAGAATGATCTGAAGAAACAGGTGGAAAAGTTGTGACAATATTATTAAGAAAGGTCTGAATAACTTCACTATTAGCAAAGACTTTATCCAAGCAGTCCTTTGTAATCCTTCCATTTCTTGGATTACTGCACCAAGTAAATCCGCACCCTTTAACTAGTAAATTTAAAAAAATTAAGATAGTCAACAACATCCCTGAACAAAGCCATTCTCCCTTTAGAAGGGGGAACATGGCTATCTTTATCATGGGGATACACGTTGACAGCAATAATAGAGTATAAATAATAATGCATCCCATTTTAGATTTTAGAGAATAGAGGTCTTAATAGTAAATATCATATCATTGATATATGATGATGACACATGAAACTTCTAACAGTTGGTTTCCATTATTGCTACGAAAGTCAAAGTTCTGAGTTACTTAATGTGTTTCGTTTATAACATTGGTTTGAGTAGGGAAATTAAAAACAATAACTAATAAATATATTTTTATGGTGTGTAAATATAATTTTTAGTTTTATTTATGCTTCAATATTCCTTTCTAAATGTATTTTTAATTTAATTGTGTAAGCCACTCAGTGTTTATTGATAATAAGCCATTCAGTATAATAATAGAAAAAGCACATTATAGCCTGTGTTATGGGGTAGAAATTATTTGTGTTATATAATCACAAAACTTTACAAATTAGCATTATCTAAAGAAAGTAAAGGACAGTTGTCATAATTTCCACATGTTATGTTATCATTTGATTTTTAAAATTTATTTTGTGAATAATTACTTGACCTACACTAGGCTTATTATGGTGTATCATATCATATGTGTATCCCCTCTTGCTAAGGGAATTGTGTCCATCAAAACACCTAACCCTTAGAGAAAGGACCTGCATAGGCACATAAAATATTTTATTAGCTATATTCAAATGCGGCCATGGTCTACTAACTGTCTTTGACAACTAAATATCACTCAAACATAGAATTCATAATAAATTATGCAAATAATATATTTGATCTTACATTTTGTTTTCATCAGAGTTCTTCATTTTTTGATTCTTCTAAAGCCTGCTGGCATAGGACCTGATTCTCAGACTTAAGGTTTAACAAACTCGACTCTAATATGGAGTAATAAAGAATAGATAGTCAATGCCAGTTTAGGGTGGAAGAGATACTGTGTGTAGGGCTAATTCTTAGTTAAGAACCTTTTAATAGTCTTTTGAAGTTATGTTGCTTTAAGTTGTGATTCTTCTGCCTCCTTCATCCTTGATTGATTCTCATGTTTAATTTCTGAGCACCTTTCTTCAAATTCTTTAATCTTCTTTTTCAACTCTTCCACTTCAGTCTGTAATTTTAGAACGGTTTAGCATGAGTAGGCTATGGCAAGCTTTTGTTCCAATAGCTCGCTGTACCATCCAATAACCCTATATGAATTAAAAATCATTAGTTGCCGAATGCTTTCAAGCTTCAACCATTAGTTGCCTTGTTTCTTGTGTTTTCCAGCCCTGTTTCTCGCATTTTTCACCATCATCCTCTTAGGTACTTGGAGTTCTATTCTCATCCTTCTCTTCTCCCTTTGTTTGGTTGTTGTGCTGTTTCAGCATGTTCATTCCAGCACCATCCTCTATTTCTCACATCCTCCATCATCAAGCTGTAAGTTATTTAAAGTATCACTCTCACCTTTTCTAGCTCTGTTCCTAACCCTGTTCATCTCCTTGCCTATGTTCGGTCCATTACTGCCATTATTAATTTATTTTAGTTTCATTGTATTTGTTCCATGTGACAACAGCTTTGCTTTTCATTTGCCCTCTACACCTCTGCTTTTGAATATTAAGCTAACTTACAAAACCACTTATATACTTCCTAAGATATTTATTGCCACCATTCCATGTTTTGTTTAAGTTTTTGAAAAAAATTAAGAAACTAAATTCTATCCCACTTACAAATATAAATAAAATCTAGTTGTTTTTATATCTTAAAATATAGTGTGTCATGGCGTTATCCCTCCTGAGCTTTACAGATTCTTCTATACTCTCTCAGTTACGACACTTTTCCATGTCTCAGTCTCAAATCCTAAAAGGATGAGATTTTGAAATGGAAGGTGTTCAGTGGGTGAGGATGGTAAGGGCAATTTATAGAAGAAAAAGACTGGAACGTGGGAATTGAAATCAAGATTTGGAAAAGGGTGTTGCTTTTTTTGGCACCATATAATCAAACAAAGCAGCAGCTTAATTAGACTTGTAAATGCATGCCTATGCCTTTTATGGATTATTATTAGTGAATAAACAAATGACTATTAAAAACTTGTTTAAACAAACTTTGTCCATTTAATTTGTTGTGCATTTTCATATATTCATTTCAACCCAAAAAATTTATAACTGTCAACCACTTGTTGGTTTGTCATGCAGACCAGCATAAGTTACGCGTGGTCTCTGTTCATCTCTCTTCAGCTTCGTCTCCATCGTTGACTCCCCCTCCCAGGTAATTCCTTAACGCTAACTTCTTGTTATGTGTGTTGTATCTTTTGATGTGTATGCATGTCGATTGTTGTATCTTTTGATGTGTATGCATGCCTAGTGAGCTGGTAACATGATCAGTGCTACATGTGTATTGTTGTATGTTAGTGGAGAGCAGAGCTCACTAGGCATTGGTTTTGTGTGTTGGTAACATGATTGATGCTGCATGTGTATTGTTGTCTGTTAGTGGAGAGCGGAGCTCATTAGGCATTGGTTTTGTGTGCTGGTAACATGATTGATGTTGTATGTGTATTATTGTCTGTTAGTGGAAAGCAGAGCTCACTAGGTTGTGGTGATGTTTGCCTAAATTGAATATGCATGTCATACTGTCTATATTGAACTATATCAGGAATTTGTCTGTGTGTAACAGGGCATATTCTAAAATTTGGAAATGTCTAATTTATTGGGGAAACTCTGCCAAAATTTCGGTAGGCTCCTTATTTTAGGTTATAGAAAAAATTTTATAAAAATTTAATTATGTAGGTTTAGTCGTGTCTGTAACCACTAGGTACCCGTTCAAGATTCAAGACAACCGGCCGACATACCGTGTTATGTTGGATCTTGAATTGTCCTGGTTGGACAGTTTGTGATGAATTTATAACCAGTACAGCATAACCCATAATCGTTGTTGTTTGTGTTTTATCTTGTGTTGTTGATGTCGATTTGGAATTCTGGTTTGTGTTTTGTAATGTCTCTAGGTGCATGTCTGCGTGCAGTGTATCATCCCGCACGTATCTCTGTGTACTCAGGGACCAATGCGAAATGCTGTTGAAATTTCAAATGAACATTAACGACACAAGATAGACCACATACAACATCGATGGGTTACGGACGGTTGTATATTCATCCCAAATGGGATAGGGCCCCACCCACTTGCAACATCAAAGAGATAGAGAGTGATTCACGAAAGATAGTCACATAATGTTTAAATTAAAGTAACAAAAACTGTGCTTGTTAGATATCGTGAATGGAGGTACCGGCAAATCGATGATGGATATACAACCGGCTAGATCATAATCGGAGAGTGACTGAGGAGTTTATGATGGGGCTGTTGGAATTCACTCCGTTCACTACGGCAAACACGCCTGGATTTGAAGTTACTTAGAAGATTCGTTGTCCGTGCTCAAGATGCAAATGCATGAGTTTTGAATACGTGTATGACGTGATATGCCATGTACAGCAGAAGGGATTCATGAAAGGATATTATTGGTGGTACAACTATGGTGAGCAGTTGCCGCCCAGGCCACTGAATGTACCTATGCAAGCATCTTATTTTGAAGTATTCAACAATAGGAATAGCAACAGCAACATGGAAGAGATGGTGATGGACCATGCTGGACCTTCCACCAGGCGTGCTCTACAACATGAAGACGAATTGGGGGATCAGAATGAGGGTGTAGAGAAGGACCCGAATCCGGATGTTAAGAGATTTTATGATTTATTGGAGGCGGCCCAGACCCCTTTATGGGACGGCTATGAGAGTCATACTAAATTATCTGCTTCCTTGGCTGCTTTAAGCATAAAGGCAGGCTACAATCTATCGGGTGGCTGTTTTAATAGAATGATGGATTTGATGAGGTCCACTATACCAAACGGAAATAGAATGTCGTTAAACCTGTATTATGCTAAGAAAAGTGTGGCGAATCTGGGATTGGGATGTGTCAAGATAGAGTATTATGTTGACAGATTTATGTTGTTACGGAACGAGTTTGCGGACAAGAGTGTCGGCAAGTGTATTCACTGTAGCAAGGATCACTACAAAACTGTCCAGAGAAGAGGGAAGGTAACTAGAACGGAAAGGAAGAAAATGTGGTACTTTCTGATTACTCCACGGCTTCAACGTTTATATGCTTCGTTGTTAACGGTAAAACACATGTGTCTGCATGCTCTAAACTAAACACAGGAGGGTCTTTTGTGTCATCCGTCTGATGGGAAAGCATGGAAATATTTGGATGGGCTTTACCTGGAATTTTCACATGAGCCACGCAATGTACAACTTGGCCTATGTACTGATGGGTTCAACCCGTTTGGTCAATATGGAAGAGTGTACTCCTGTTGGCCAGTGATCCTGACCCCGTACAATCTGCCTCCTAAGATGTGTATGAAGAGAGAGGTGATATTTCTATCCGTACTTGTCCCAGGACCTAAAAATCCAAAGGTGAAAATAGACATTTTTTTGCAACTGTTGATTAAGGAGTTGACAGAATTATGGGATGTTAGGGGTGATGACTTACGATGCATCCTTAAAAAACAATTTCTTGATGAGGGCTGTTTTGATGTGGACCATTAATGACTTCCCTGTGTTGCTGGATGGTCAACGTCTGGGAATGTTGCTTGCCCTATATGCATGGAACACACCGGGGGGAATCACTCCACTTTAGTGGAAAAACAAGTTATTTTGACTGTCATCGCAAATTTCTATTGTTGGATCACCCTTACAGGAGATCAAGAACCGCTTTTAAGAAAAACAAGGTTGTCAATGAACCTCCACCGCGTAGATTATCCAGTTCACAGGTATGGGAAAAAGTATCTGAATATCCTTACATCTGGGATAAGAATGTTAAGGAGTTTGTGGGTTACGGGAAGGAGCATCACTGGGTGAAGCAAAGTATATTATGGGATTTACCGTATTGGAAAGACCTTTTGTTAAGACATAACATAAATGTCATGCACACTGAACAAAACATTTTCATGAACATATTTGACACTGTGATGGACATTAAAGGCAGAACAAAGGACAACGAGAAAAGTATATTAGACGTTACAACGTTGTGTTCAAGGAAGGACTTGGAGTTGAGAGATGTAGGACGTGGTAAAATGTTTAAACCGCAAGCGAAATATGCATTAACAAAGGCTCAATGGATGGCTGTCTGTGTCTAGCTGAATGGCTTGACCATGCCTGACGGGTTTGCTTCGAATTTGAGTAGATGTGTCGACTAAAAGGAGGGCAGACTGTTCAGCATGAAAAGTCATGACTATCATGTATTTATGCAACGACTACTACCATACGCATTTCATGCCTTATCAAAACCCATGTGGAAACCGTTGGTTGAGTTGAGTCATTTTTTTAAAGAGTTGACAGCAACAGTCTTAACTGGGGAGACTCTTGTGAGGATGGAGGAAAGCATTCCAGTGTTGATTTGTAAGCTGGAGCAGATTTTCCCCCTAGTTTTTTTGATTCTATGAAGCACCTATCGATTCATCTACCATACGAGGCGAGGGTTGGTGGACCCGTTCAGTATCGTTGGTTGTATCCGTTTGAAAGGTTAAACGCTAGAACAACTTCAAATCCATTAATTCACTTTCTTTCAAAACTGTTAAATTGATTATAACTCAACAATTCTTTATGTTTCACTAGATTCCTGCGTTCTTTAAAAAACAAAGTCTCAAACAAGGCATTATTTAGGCATCGATTTGTGAGGCATACTTAGTGGAAGAAATGACCACTTTTGCTTCATTTTACTTTCCGGTGGAGATAGAAACAAGAATGAATAGAATCCCACGTAACCTTACAGTGGCACCAAACCCTGGTGTTGGCGAACAAACCTCAATCTTTAACTACCCCGGTCGTCATGGAGGCAAGGTTATAGAATGTTACATCGATGAGAAACATCGAAAGGCAACCCACTTGTATATTCTGCTAAACTACGAGGAAGTTGAACCATACCTCGAGTAAGTCAACTATTTTTACATTTTTCCAACTTCACATCCATAGGATTATTGTGTAGTTAAACTTTTCTACTTTAAGTAGTATATATACAAATATACTTAGACAAGAGCACAATGATATAACTAATGACCAAATCTGTAGTGAGGTATCATCCAAGTTTGTTGATTGGTTTGCACAACACGTAAGGCCGTACACTATATGTTTATTCTTTTATGTTGTATAGTTATCTACATTCTATCATAATGCATAATGTTATGCTCTGAATAGATTCAAGACCCAAACAACTAAATTGAAGACCCTTTACTCCAAGCTCTTTCTTGGCGGCCTATGAAAACTGTTAAAAAATGGCCAATTTACTTCGTAAATGGCTATAAGTTTAACGTTTTCCAATGGAGTGAAGGAATGTGAACACATAACTTTGGGGTTTGTGTTAAAGGCACAACTGGGCATTTAGAGGAGGACTTCTATGGTGTGTTAAAAGAGATCGTTCAAGTTTCTATCTCCGGACGGGATAGGAGAGATTTAGTTTTATTCAATTGTGATTGGTACAACAACACAATCAGAGTGGGTATAAAAGTCGACAATCATTACAGATTGGTTGAGGTGAAAAAGAGCGATAGATATAAAGGGTTTGATCCCTTCATCTTTGCCTAGCAAGTTGAGCAAGTTTATTACACAGAATTCCCTGGAGGGCACTGGGATTGGTATGCAGTCATCAAAGCCAAGGCTCGTAGTCAGATCATTGATAACGTTACCGATGAGGTTGAAGATGCTTATCAACTAGCTCCAAGCGACCTCCACGACAGTCACTCAGTTTTGAATATTGATCCAAACATTTTAGATGAGACACTTGCGGCCTCAAGTGGTGAACGCATTGACACACAAGCTGTCTTGTTATTAAAATGGACCAGGGCCAATTCGGACAATGATAATACGTCTGAAACAAATTCCAATAGTGACATAAACACTGAAGGGGACTTTCAAACTGAAACAGACACAGAGTGTGTAGTTGAGTATAGATTTATGTATATATATATATGTTATTTTCTTACTTTGTTTCATTGACAGATGACTGGACGCAGAGGATGATTTGGTCAGGGTGGTGGTAGGCACTCTCCAGTTACACGACTGGGTACCCCTACCTCGCTGAGGGAGACCACACTGATCGATGACACAACACATGTGACGCCCTCATCGACCATTCCAGGTAATGCTGCAGGCACTCCCACCACCCTGGATAGCACACAGCCTCAATAGCAGCAAGAGGAGCAGGTCCGTGAGGCGACCCCTTCTACAGCATCTGACCCTCTTCCGACTCTCGTCCCATTATCGGACTTCGAGGAGTAAGTATCACTATATATCCTGACACTTACGTGTTTTTTTATTGACTTGTGTGTTGATCGCATTACTATTGAATTTGTAATCATGTCATATTATGTGTGTTAGTGGAGAGCAAGGCTCACTAGGATGAATCTGTGTGTGTTTTATGCTTATGTAAACTTTAGCATGTTGATGGTCGTCATGATTTATTTTTATGTTAGTAAAAAGCAAAGCTCACTAGGTGTTTGTTGCTGTTTATTTACATTGAACTGTATTAGGAAGTTTTCTGTGTATAACAGGGTTTTCATTAAAATTTGGAAATGTCCGGTTTATAGGGGAGACTTTGTCAAAATTTTGATGGACTCCAAAGGTTTATGTTTGTTTGATTATAAAAATATTTTGTTAATTAATTGTTCAATCGCATGGCATATAGTTATGTTGATAGTATTCACACTACGAAGGCGATTACTAGGATTTTGAAGGCCCGGTGGGATGGTCCTTACATCTCTTGGACGGATGCTGGTCAGATTGTCCAAGATAGATGGTTTGACACATTCTCGGTGAGTTTAGCATAACTCTTCTAATTTCATGTAACTTTTATTGTTGAACATTACTTACAAGTTTAATTTGGAATTGCATTTTAATTTACAGCGTGGCTTTCGATGGGAGGAGGGTATGACTGATTAGATTAGGAGGATCTTTACCATAAAGACCTCTAAAATCATCAAGAGTACCCTCTGGAAGGTGAGAGTGAAGACGGAGCGTCCCCGTTGGATCCCTGAGCCCCACTGGGATGGCATGCTGCAAAAGTGGGGAGGTGTCTTGTTCCAGCAGGCCAGTGCCTAAAACAAGGCAAACAGGCAGGTTGATGCTGGAGCCTCCATCTACACTGACGGCTCCATCTCAGTTATTAAGCATAAAAAGAGGTTTGTAAGTATATTTTCTTAAATGTGTTTATTATTGCAATGACTTGAAAGCTTTTTCACTAACAAATTTAATATGTTGTAAATTGCAGGAGCAGAAGGAGCATCGCGAGCCTTCGTTATTCAAGGTGATACAAATCACCAAGAAGAACAAGGCTGGTAACTGGGTTAACCAGAAGACCACCGACATGGCGGTACTTTATTAAACTTACAACTGTTTTTTAATTTTTTATACATTAACATATACTAATGTAATTGATTTTTCTAAACATATGCAGGAGGCATATCAGGCCATGCGTGCCGAGAAGGAGGCTGAGCTGGCCTCTTGGACTCCTGACGGGGAGGTACCTCCCACCCTTTCTTCTACCGACGACAATGCCATCTATTTAGAGGCTGTCGGAGGTGTAAACAAGAAGGGGGTGTTTGGCCTTGGTGGGGTTGGCACCCAGATAGCCAAGACTGGGAAGGCCCCACCCTCTTACTCTATGTTGCCAGCAGATGATGTTCAGGTCATTCAGAACTTGGACAACAAACTCGCAGAGGAGTGTAGACAAAGGCAGCTGGCAGAGGAGCGAGCTAAGCGGGATCGAGAAGACACTCGTCGGCTGATGGCTCAGCAGGAGGCTCTGATACATCGGTTATTGGAGCAGTTACTGGTTGGACCTGGCGACAGACCCTCTGCTTCCAGACCACCACCCCAGGATCCCACCTCTAGTTGACTCTTATTTTATTGATTACTTTTTTTGTGTTACACATTTTTGTATTTATTTTTTTTATTGTTACATTTTTTGTATTTATTTTTTTATTGTTTGAGTTATAAATATTATCACGGTTTACTATATTTTATATTACATTGTGTTTGATGATGTTATATTTTTTCTTTATTAATAATGTTTATTTCCAATTATTAAAAAGTATAATAAAAAATTATCATATAATATTTAACGAAACTTTATAAAAGAAACTTTAAAGAAAGAATTTTAAAAAACTTTAATATTAGCACGGACAGATACCGTCGCTAAACTGTGCCTATTCAGCTATGAGCAGACACTGTCGTTAACATTGTCACTATTTAGCAATGATAGTCCCCGTCGCTAACCTATGCCTATTCAGCTACGAACATAGGCCATCGCTAACACTGTCTCTATGTGGCTATGACAGACCCCGTGCTAACATTGTCACTATTTAGCAACGACAAATCCCGTCGCTAACGTTGTCACTATTTAGCAATGACAGTCCCTGTCACTAACGTTGTCACTATTTAGCAACGACAGTCCCCGTCGCTAAACTGTGCCTATTCAGCTACGAACATTGGACGTCACTAACACTGTCTCTATGTGGCTACGACAAAACCCGTCGCTAACATTGTCACTATTTTAGCTATGACATCAGCTACGGCGGTTTAAATAGGAAACAGTGACTACCGTGTCCCGTCGCTAATCATGGCTTGTTAGCTACGGAACTAGCCACGGGATTCTAACCCCCTGTCTCTAAATTAGCGACGGCATCCTCCTTTTCCCATTGATGATTCAGTGACGGGGTTTGGCCGTCACTAAGTTGGCCATGGTGTTTTGACCCGTCGCTGAGGTGTTAGCCACCAAGGATTCAGCAACGGTATTTTGTTGTAGGAAAGGTCGTCGCTAATATACGTAGCGATGGCGTTTTGTCAGTTAGTGACGGATTTTCTTCGTCACTATTCCATTTTTTTTGTAGTGAAACCTGACATAATGTTTAGCGTTTGCATGTGTGCAAGATATCAATCAGATCCTAAGGAATCACACTTGTCTGCAGTCAAGAGGATTCTGAGATATCTTGTAGGAACCACTAACCTTGGACTGTTCTACAAATAAACAGACTCTTTCTCTCTTTCTGGATTTTGATGCAGACTTTGTAGGAGATCGAGTTAATAGAAAAAGTACAAGTGGTGGATGTCACTTCTTGGGAAGCAACTTAATTTCATGGAGCAGCAAAAAGCAAAACTTCATTGCATTTTCAACCGCTGAAGCAGAATACATGTCTGTAGCGGGTTATTGCTCTTAACTTTTTTGCATCAAATATCAACTTGAAGATTACTCAATCAAAGAAGAAGAAATCCTAGTATTCTATGATAATACTAGAGCAATAAATCTCTCCAAGAATCCTATTCAGCACTCTAAAGCAAAACATATTGACGTAAAATATCACTTCATTCATGACTATGTACAAAAGGGAACCTTGGATCTGAAATTTATGGATACAGATCATCAATGGGCAGACATCTTCACAAAGCCTCTGGTAGAGGCTAGGTTTAATTTTATTAAGCACATTTAAATTTAAAAATTATTGCCTAAATAGTCCGATTCATGTATCAGTCTGCTCTAACTTGCATTGTTTAACTTCACACTGATTTCTTAACTTTCTCTGAGCGACTTACTTTATTAAATCATTTCCAGTTTTTCCTTTTTAAAAAATATGGCAGCAGTTATCACCTTTTTGTATAATTATTTTTTGAATGTCTTTCTCTCTCCATATTTTTGGCCAAATTTTTATTATTTATGTCTCTTCACTTTCATTATTTCCCACCATTTTCATTATATTTTTCTCTTCCCTCTTCGAATTTTCTTTCAAAAAACTTCTTCAGTTTCTGAAAACCCCCTTTTTCTTCTTTTCATTTCTCCTAAGAAATGGCATACAAGGCATCTAATATTGTTGAGTCTTCAGTCTTCAACATCAGGCAACACAAATTGGATGGGCGTGACATTTCTAATGAGCTTAATGGTATAGGGTGGACGCAGTTTTTCCTCAACCAAACTCCGTATTCTCCATCTCTGGTTCTTGGTTTCTGGAATACAGTTTTTGTGGACAAGTCCAAGTTTCTCGTCCTTGGCACCCTTCAAGGAAAATCTATTGAAATTTTTATGGATCTTATTGCTACTGCTATAGGTTGTCCTAATATAGGTGAAGTTTTTGATGAACTTTTTGAGTTTAATGTTGTGTCTTCGCTAAATGTTGTATGGGACTTAGCATCCGGTCAAGTTTGCTTCTGGGTCTCTTCTTCCAAAAGCAAAAATGTTGCATCTTATGATGAAGCAAGTCTTTTTCCCTAGAAAGAGTGCAAAAGATACCGTAAGCAAGCTCGACGGCTTCTGCATGTACCATATGCTTACAAAGAAAAGGGTTAGTTTGCCCAATATCATCATGACCTATCTGATTTCTTCCATTAGAAAGAAGAAAAATAAGATTCCCTACCCTGTTATTCTCATAAAGGTCTTTGCACTTAAGAATGTGCAAACCACCTCATTAAAGGATCTGGTCACTCCCTCCTTGATGGTTAGCAAGTTTCCTGCCTTTTCCTCTCAACTAGATCAACTTCAGATACTGCCTTGGCTCCCTGAAAGAAGAAAAAGTCTGCTCCCTACAAGAAAAGGAAGTTTGTTCCCTCACGTACTCACCGTACTCACTCAACTAAGAAGATCAAAACATTGGTTCTAGAAAAGTCTGATGCTTCCTCAAAAGAATCAAACTCCCCTCGACCGGAGGCACCATGTCAATCGGCTCCCTCCTCATCTCCTGTTGCAACATCATCACCTCTTGAGAATCCTATTCCCATACTAACCAAGGGCTCCTCAGACTCAGATGATCATCTTCCAATTGGAAAACTTCAACAACGCTCTTTAAAGAAAAGTCTGGCCCTAGCAAAAGAGTTAAGGTCTCCGCTCCCTCCAAGGCTCCACAGACTCAACCCCCTCTGTTTTGTCCCTCCTTTAAGTCACACTTAAAGAAACTCTCTAGTGAAGAAGTATTTGATTTATTTGTATCAGTATTTACTTCTCTATACCTAGACATTTCGTTATCAGGATGGGATTCTTTAGCATGGAGTTCTAAGTTTGTTGAGCTTCATGATGACTATCAGTGAGTGGTATCACACACAACTTGTTGCTCATAAGAGAGGAGAGAAGAAGGCCACTGCCGATCATGAGAGAGAAGAGAGAAACGAGATTTTCTTGGGTGGGGTTTTGACATTATTGGGTATGAATTGGCCATCGTGGTTGGAAGACGTAGGAAACCTCTGACACTGTTTGTTGCGCTCACGAGAGAGAATGGAACAACTTCACCATTGATCACCATGAGATAAAGAGAAAAAGATGATTTTCAATGGTAATGAGTTTCGAAAGTAGGAATGGAGGAAAAACACACTTAGGGTAAGGACTAATATAAAATAAAATGATAAAAGGGTCTTTTTTTTTGTTGATGATGTTAAAAAGTGGTTTCTGGGACACTGAAGCCCTCACTTGGGTGTAGGCACACAACACAAGCAAAACTCTTATGTTTGTCATATATGTGCATTTATGATTTACTTTATTTAATTAAAACTTAAAAATCAATATTTCTTCAATTTTCTTTTTATTATTTTTCTGTTCTATATATTTTTTTTATTTTTACTTTCATTCACCTTTTAGGATGTATTTGAATACGTGACTTATTAAGAGCTTATGTTATAAATTATTTTAAATGAGAATTTATACTATAAATTTAATCATAAAATTTATCTAATAAATTTAAAATAATGTATTTTAATAAACTAGATAAAATAACTTATTAAAATAAATCAATAACAATTTAAGAAAATTATAAATTATTTTCATAAGTTGAATACGAGCTAACCACTACCTATGTTTCTGAAATAAGTTATTTACTTAAAGTAAGTTCTTGAAGATAATCTTTTTCTACTTTTAATATTTATATTTAAATCTAGAATTCTGTTATGGATATAAGATAAGAAAATAGAAATATATCTTTTCTTAATTTTGTGTTTTTGAGACGTGCCGATGTTATGTTCAATTACATTTATTATTGTGTTTTATGTTCATTATGTACGTATATATGTTTTATTTCTATTTTATTAAAATTCAAAAATCAATATTTGCTTTTATTTTTTATGTTATTTAATTTACTTTTATTTTCATTTCTACCTTTAATATCAACCTGCATATATTTTTTAAAATCTATATTTACTTTTTAAACACAACTGATCATTTTATTTAAACTTTATTTATGTAATGGTTCTTTAAAATTCCCAAAGTAACAGCTTTCTACTTAGGTCATTATACGCAACACACAGATATATATATATATATATATATATATATATATATAACAGCTTTCTACTTAGGTCATTACACGCAACATATATATATATATATATATATATATATATATATATATATATATATATATATATATATATATGTGTGTGTGTGTGTGTGTGGGGGGGGGGGGTTTCTGAATGTTTATATAATGAAGAGAAGCTAAATGCGACGACGAGCATATACCATACCATACTCATACATAATTTTAATAGTGCTTTCTATATTTTTTCCCCTCATGGTTATTGATGAATAATTTCATTGCGAAGCAAGGAAAACATGAACAAATTAAAACAAAAACCTAAGCACGGGACAATTGCTATGTGTATATACATATATAACAACACCTAATCATAACTATTTAGATTATATCAAGAATATGATTAATTTAAATTAAAAATAATAGCATAGAAATCTTTTATATTTTAATTAAAAAATATATCGTATCTTCTAAAAAATTTTGAAAAGTTGTTGCGTCATTATCTCTAATTGATTTTTTAATTTGGGATCGTTTTCCTCATATATACTTTCGCCATTATCACTATCTTTCTATAAAACCTTTCACTATCTTATAAAGTATCAAATAATTTCTTCATATTTGACTTTAATTCTTGACCTTAAGGTGACATTTATTCATTTAACTAAAAAAATGTAATTAGACGAGATATATATATATATATATATATAATGTGTTTTTCTATCAAATTAAAGCTAATTAAAAGGAAATTTGTAAATACAAAAAAAATTATAAACAATAAATAAATACTTTTTGTTCAAATATATACAAGTTACTTATTATCATTATTTATTTATTTATTAATATTTTCACATGAATGATATCAATGTAAAGATTTTGAATTTAATATCTTTCTCTTAATCTTAGATTACTTTGATATAATCAATTGAGAAGATGGTGGAAAAGGTGATGACATTCCCAAAGTAAAAAATTAATTAGAGATAATGACTTAACAACTTTTCAAATTTTTCAAGGAGATAAGATATGATTTTCTAGTTAGAATGGAAAAGAGTATATGTTGTTATTTTTAATTTAAACTAACCACATAATTTAATTTGATCTAAATGATCATGATTAACTCTTTTCATTTCTCACTATATCATCTTATTCTCAATAGATACGATTCATATATATATATATATATATATATATATATATATATATCATGTAAGTTAGGCATAAGAATTAGAATAGACTAGGATGCCTATCAGACCTATGACCTAACTTATTTAAGGCCTAGTTTGACCTAAAATATTTAATATAAAGATCAACCCAAAACTTTTCAAAAAATCTATTTAATTAAATAGGCCAGGTTTAGACTTTTAAAAAGGTCTTTCTAACTTGTTAAGCTATTGTATATAATTTTATAAAGAAATATAATTTGTAATATAATTTATATATACATATGATATTTTCTATGAATTATAGTTTATATAAAAGTTAATAATTATATATATATATATATATATATATATATATTGTACTTAGGTTGTTAGGCTTTTAGAGACACATTAAATTGTTTAAGATAAACTCACTGATCTATTTAATATATATTTGTTTGCATTTTCATTAACATAAATTTAAAGTAGGGTTTTGTATAGGCAATCAAGCTAAAGCAAACTTTTAAATAGGCTAGGCTAGGCCTAAAAATATGGCCTATCAGGCTACAGGCTAGGCTCAGGTTTTAAAGTTAGGTAATAAGCTAGACCCAGACTCTGTAAAACCTAGCTCGACATAACCTATTCTTATATCTAGTTAGACATGGATTTGTTTCTTTGGGCCTTTGCCCATGTCGTTCATTAAAAAACAAGAAAACTAATAGGATGGTTTTATAAAAGTGTAACAAAATAAATATTTAAAACATATTCTAATTTTTATATTATTATTCTATATAATATTTATTTTATATATAATTATTATATAGAATAACAACTAGAAAGATAATAATAAATAAAAATCTTTAATAGAAATGAAAAAAATATTTTTTCATTTCAAATTTCACTTCATGTTCTTTATTATTTATAAAGATGTAACATAAACACAGTAATTCAAGGATGGTGATGCCCGTAATTCGTAGTACGAATTTTGTACCAAGGGTTTAAATACATACATGTGTGTATATAGAAATTCAACCTAACTTAGGACAGAAGACTTTTTTGTTATGACCATCTTTAAGCAATTTTCTTTGTATTTTATTTTAAGGTTTTCTTATTAAGGTTGAGAGTTATCATTGGACTTAAAATCATTTCTCTTTCTATTGTTTTAGGCCTAGCTATGAATTTGTAGGTTTTAGGTCTTATATTACCATTTTGTTACCTTTGGGCATAGTTAGTAAGTTTACGCCATATGAATGGACCTTGCTCAAAGTAAGCGCCACTTTTAATTTAACCCATGGTTAGGGGTTAAGTGAGCTTACCGTAGCTTGGCTAGCAAGTTAGCTTGAATAGAGGAAGGGCTTTATTTATAGATATTTCTTATCATTTAAATGCAATTTCTAACTTTAATGAGAAGTGTCTCTAAACTTAAGAATCTCTAAAACGGTAATCAAACCCTAAACTTATCTTTCTTCTCTCCCTCTTCCAATCTCTCCCATTTTAAAGCTTCCTTCCTCTTAGTTTAATGTAAGGTTTCACCATTACACCACCATGTATGGTTCAGCCAATCCATATTCCATGGAGGAGACATAATTTCTCAAGATTGAAAAACTAGGGGAATTCCTGTAAAATAGATCCACAATAAAAAAATTCAAGTGGATTCTTACCATATTATATATATATATATATATATATATATATATATATATATATATAATATTAATATATGTGTGTATTTGTCTTTGAATACCAACTGTCTCTTCTCATACAGACAACACATTAATCTATATACAACTGCAATAAAATCTATTTGTCCGCAATTTGTCATAATATCAAGATTTTTGTCCTCGAAAGATTCATAGTTATAACTACGATTTTAAACACTGGGTGCAACACTACCATATACACTAGCATTTGTTTCAATCAATTCAAGATATTAAATCAATCAATGTTGATGATGGAGTTTTGATCTTCTAGTCTCTTAGAGATGAACCACAGAGTGCAATTAAAGCTTTATTAAATAAACTCGTATATGTAACTTCATATTCTTAACACACTTGAGACAATCTAAAAGTAAACAAACGGTAGAGAATGCAGATCCCAATCCACAACATAGGATCCACATATATAGTTAGTAATTTATTCCAAAGTCCACCATATATCAAAACATCCCTATAAAAAGTTGATGATCATATTCCATTATTCATCTTTGTTGCTAGAGGAAAAACTTGGCTGAACAAACCAATTCTATCAATTCCATCTCTCTTTTTCCTTGTAAACAAATTTGATTTCCCTGCCGCATCTCCATGTTCTGATTTTGAATCCCATAACTATAGCAACCTGATGAACTTGCATTTCCATTCAACAAATGAGAGAGATAGTGATGATGTTCAGAATAAGGGTAGTTCATGGTGGCTGGAGGAGTACTAGTAGTAGTAGCACTCTTTCTAGGGATGAAGAGACTCTCATCATAGCTCATGCTATGTGAGATGTTCATGTTTTGGTTTGAATTAACAATCCCAAATTCAGTGACATTATCAGTGAGAAGCTGATGATCACCACTACAATTAGGATTATTATTATTGCTTTTGAAGTGCTTATTTACTGATTCAAAACTTAGATTCTCATTGAAAAGTTGTTGCATGAAGAGCATCTCATCATCATATGATTCAGCCATAAGGGGTGATGAGGAATTCTCATTGGTGACAGAATCTGAGAGTTGAGGCAGAGCAAGTTGGTGTTGTTGATGTTCGGTTGGTGCAGGGTCCTCAGAGGGAGTAGTGGTTGTGAGAGTCAAGGTTCTGATGTAGTCACTGAGAATAGAGGATTGTGGCTTTCCATTTGAGGGTGCTGCTCTTTTGTTCTTTCTCCTTGAATTTTGCCTCCTCTTTGTGGCATTCCAGTGGTTCTTTATTGCATTTTCTGTTCTTCCAGGAATCAGCTTTGCCGTCTCTGCCCAACGGTTTCCAATCTTGGCATGAGTTTCCACTAATATCCTCTCTTCCTCTTCAGTCCAACTATCTTTCTGCAGCATGTTCAGCATATCAAAATGATTTATAGTTTAAAGGCTTGATTACATTTCTTTTTTTTTCCTTCATGTAGCATTTGCACAATTTTACTCTTTCCATAGCTAGTTTCAATTAGTTTTCTAATTAGTCGAATTTAGCTTCCTCACCTCGAATTAAGTTCCAATAAATAACAAAAATATAGTTAGGATGTATAACATCATTTCAGTATACAAAAATAACATCATTAATTTATATAAATCGGCCATAAGATATATATATATATAATATTTCACCAAAAACAAAAAAAAAATAGCTTTCTTTTACATTTACACATTATGTTTTTGTTTTTACTTATCTCTCTCTATATAAAGTGACATTATGCATTATAATTAATTATATTTTGATAATTATTAAAACCTAATTTGCCGTGACCTTCATTTGAACAATTTAAAAATTATGAGAACTAGGTGCATGAACAATAAAACTAGAAAAGCTAAAATAATAGATGAACTAAAGTTGAAAAATCAAATATCTAATTAAGCCTAATTCAAAACTGTAAAGTTTTAAATTTTTTAAAAGAGAAAACTATATATGAAATAAGGTTATATAATACGATGAATAGAGATAGAGACAAAAACACATATTTTAAAATTTAAATTTGATAAAATTTGTTCTAAGAATAGTGTAACACGTATGATAAAAATTTGTAGTTGCATGAAAATGATCTTGATACTGTTATTAAATCACTTGTAAACACTAGCTTGGGATGAAATTGGCAAGTCTTTATCATAATAATCTATAATTCTAACGTGATTTGAGGAATAACCTAAGAAATCGTAACATGGAGAAGATATGCATGAAAGAATAGGCTATACATGAATGGTTAATTATCTAAGTTTGTAAGCATGATAAACAGCAGATACCATATAAATCCTTGAAAATTATCTAAATCTATATCTCAATGTCCCTTAATTAATTAAGAAAAAACATGCATGATCTAGCATCATGAAAAACCATTTAGTTGTCTTTTATCTTTTTGTAATCTTCGTACACAAGATTTCCAGATTGATCATTCAAATAACCCTAGGACCTATGTTTTTTTTCTTCTTTTTCCTAGCAGCATTGAAACTTCATAAAAACTATGTTTATTTTTCAACAAGTGGAAAAAAGAAACTAGCACCAAAGTGCACACCATTGACAAGGATTAAGCGAGCAATTAACATACCTTAATATCAGGCCGCAGATGATTATGCCATCTCTCTCTACACTGCTTACCAGCCCTTCCATCCAACTTCTCAGCTATTTGAGACCATTTCCTTACACCATGTTGCTTCACCAACTTTAACAGTTTCCTTTGTTTATACAACAAATTAATTAATAACACATCACCTCAAATATTTAGTGCAAATATATATACAAAGAAATTAAGACACATATATATACATAAAATAAAAGTATGCATATATAAAAAATTGTAATTCTCATATTACTCAACTTGTCTTCTTCACTAGTCCACTGTCCTTTGATCAACGGCACAGAAGACCCATTTTTCGGTCTTCGTCCCACCCCTTTGGCATTCTTCCCTAAAACATGCACACCTTCTTTCAGGCATAATGTGGGGATTTGTTGTGTCCAATTCTTCACAGCCTCTTCATTTGCTAAAATCTGATCAATGAAACTTGCTTCTTGTGCAATGTTATTAGGCCAAACAAACCTGTATGTTGTTGAACCTCCAGAAGAATCACCAAAACCATCAAAAGCACTTGCATGGTTATTATTATTATTGTCAAGCTCTAGCTTATGAGAAAAGCGGCTTTCTTGACCCCATAAGAACCTATCTATAGCTGTTAGAGGAGGACCAGTTGAATGACACATAGAAGAAGGGTTTGTGACCCTTATGTTTCCACTTCCATGGAGTGGAATAATGGCATCACCAACACTGCTACTACTACTTCCACCTGCAATTCCTTTCATGAAAGGTACTTGACAGTTGTATTCATCAAAAGGGTAAGAACTTGGTTATTGGCATATCTTATAGGGTTTAGGGGAAAAAAATGTGGATGAATGAAGCTTATTCTAAGCCTTGACATTAGACACGTATATATGGATTAGTGGTCCTAGATCATGCATTGTATATCCAAAGGCTACGAATCAGTGATGTTTTGTAACTCCTGAACTTCCTTTTCGACAAAAATGTTAAGAGTGGGGAGGAATTAGTGGGTGTTATTAACCCTTATTATTTCGTTAATAATATAACTTTTACCTCTTAATTCACTTTTGAATTTTCTGTGAAAAATGTTGATTTTCTATTATTATTCTACATGTAATTGGTATTGAAATGTGACTTAATAATCATAATGGACTAGTTAATGGCGATATTCACATAAATTTGAGTTAATTTTTCATTAACTGCAAGTCATTATTATATTTAAAATCATTAAAGACTGTAAATATTCTCTTAAAGATTTTTTTCTTTCAACATCACTTGCAAATATATACTGAGGACTGCTTCTGAGGGTCTCCATGAGTAACACATAGCAAATTATTTCAACTATATGTCCTTGTGGCCGCGTGCACAACATAAAAGTTAGAACTTTAAATAAGATGAACTATACAATTGCGAAATATACATATACTATTAATGATAACCGTGAATTGCACGGTTGAATTGTTATTTTTTTATATAATTTATATTAATTTAATTTTATAAATTATAAAAAACAGTAGAAAAAAATTAAATAAAAAATGTAATTTAAAATATAGTATTGATTAATAAAGCTGAAATAAAGTAGGAGGTATAATTCAATAAATAAAAAAATATCAAAATAGATGTATATATTATCCAACTAAAATGTTAAAATTAAATATTTCTAAATACTTCTTTGAAGACCTTGTTGTTGTATTGCTACAATTATTTTCATTGTTAAAATAAAAAACTTCAATCCTTTTTTTATCTCACTTTTGAAATAGCAACATACGATTGTCTATGAGTGAACACAGGTCTTCGAAGATTGATAAGTCTTGAAAAGACCTATTTATTAGCATTATTTCTAGTTATATTTTAATAATTTAAATATCAATTTAATTATTATTTTATTTGATTAGTAATTAATTAGGATTTTTAGTAATTTAGTTAAATAATAATTTATTTAATTGTAATTAAGTAAATTATTAATTATTTACTAAATTAAGAGATTTAATAAAAAAAGGAAAAAATGCAGGCGCGGTCAATAAGTCATCCAGTGTAACCATGCTAGGACCTGGCGTACCCACGCCCATTGACCTTGCTCCAAATAGCAACCAAGCGTGCCAAGGGTTCCACCAGCGTGCCAACGCAGAAGCAGCCAACGTACCCATGCCAGTTCCAGCGCCCCTACGCGCACCAATACTCACATCAGACCTGTTCCCCAGAAGCCATACGTAATCACACTCCAATCAAGCGCCCATACGCTCAAGGTTCAGCCAGTATCATGACCCAACTCTAGTAGCCCAGCGTGCCCACTCTGGGCACCAGCGTGTCTACGCTCACCATTAGATCCTACACCACAGCAAGCCAGTGTTTCAACGCTGGGAACCAGCGTGCCTACGCGCAGCTGCTGTTCCTGGTACAAACCATCCAGCGTACCTACGCCCAAGTCTGGCGTGGTTACGCCAGCTAACTGGTCCCCTTAATTTCTATTTTCTTTCTAGAACTGTAAATGCGTAATTTTATTAATTTAAGTTGTTTATTTATTTTGTACATCTTTAATTACATTTATTCTCTGTAATTATTTAATTAGGATTTTTAGTTAAGCCTAGGAAAGCTATTTATAGTTGCATTGTAAAGGAATTCCCAACTAATTCTAAACTAACTTTCAAATCTAATTCATTCTCTGAGTTCTCTAATTTCTCTAGACCTTTTCTCTCTAAATTCTCTATCCTTAACCTCATTCTCTGTATCCATTTTTGTTCTCTTCCATGAGTGCTTGAATCCTTGGGATTGGGATTGATTGAAGCTGCAACCAAACTCAGATTCAAGTGGCTGAAGTTGAAGATTCACTTGAGGCAGGTTCTAAACATTGGAAGTGTGGATCGCACCTCTTGGATTAGGAAATCCAAGGCTCATTCAAAAGTGATCTCCAGAGAGGAATTATGGTGAGAGCTTTAGATTGCACCTCCTAACCTAGTTGCTTCATGCCTAAGGAATTAGGTGAACAGCTAAGGTTCCTTCTAATTTTGTAATTGGATTTGACATGATCTGATACCTAAGGAATTAGGATTGCTTTGTGTTGAATTAGTAATAATTACCTAAGAAATTATGAGTTATTCATCTGTGAGATTGACTATGCTTTAACTGAATCCAAAGCTGTTGTCATTAGGATTAAAGTGAAGTTGTATGCTGAGATCAATTCCAATCTGCATGTTTAGTTTAGATTACTTGCTGACTTAATTCTGCATGTGATATTACTATATAAAAATTCATAAAAACAATATAAAATTTAGAAAACTTGCAAGACTTAATTGGTTTTATTGTGAGGTTCAGCTAAAGCCTTCTCAAGATTGTGGTACTTAACACAATCCCCATGGGAACGATCAAATATATTACTTTTTAACGATTGGTGCGCTTGCCATAAATTCCATTACTTCAATGAGAATGCATCAAGTTAATGGCGTCGTTGACAAGGATTGTTGCGTGGAGCTGCTAGACTGAACCAATTTTTTTATTTCTATAATTTTTGTTAGTTGTTAGTGAATTTTGTTGTAGGGGTAGGATTTTGTCAAGTGTTGCTTAATTGTTGTTAGTAGTTACTATTGTGTTGAGTGTTCGCTGTTAGTTGTGTTTAGCTGTTTTAGTTGTAGCATTAACTATTACAATAGTTTGATTATTGTTAGTTGTTGTCATGGTTATAGTTGTTTTAGAAAGTGAAAAGTTGTAGGTGATGGAACCAAACTTGGAAGAGACACTAGCTAAATTTCTGCAATATGCAGAAAGTTTACACAGGAACCATGAGGAAAGGGCACAAACAGCTGAGTTAGAAAAATTACTAGCTCAATTCATGGAATTACAAAGATTGGTCTTAAGAATTTTGAAGATTCTATCAGAAATATTCAGAATCAAGTTGAATGGATTGCATATCAAGTGACCAATCAAAACTTAGGACATTGTAATAAGATGGTTGTACAAGATGTTATGCAAGAAGAAGAAATATGTGAGTTGGAGAAGACACTTGCTCAATTCATCAAGTATACATAAATTGGTATCAAGAATTTTAATGATGCTATCATAAGAATTCAGAACCAAGTGTAGCAAATTGCAATGCAAATGGTTGAACCTAACTTTGAGTAAGATGATAAGGTGTTGAGCAAGAAGAAGAACCTGAAACTGAGAAAATAACTCAATAAGAAGAAGCTAAAAAATCAAGTTTCAGGGAGGAATCAATGAGGGAGTTACTTGAGAAGGATTTTAGTTCACCAATTATTGAAGAGTTGGATTATATTCCTTGTCCTCAAAGGTTGTTAATGGAAGAAACTTCTGAGATTAAAAATGAAGAGTTAGCTGATTGGTCAAGTGAAGAAGATATAGAAGAATGTTGGTCAGTGGAAGAGAACACAAGAGTTAAGACACTTGAGAATCAAGGTCATAATTCCTTTTCCATAGCTGTTGGAGAAGAAGAAAGTAAGCTGTCATTAAACTGTTTCTTTGAGGAACAAAGTTATGAAGAAGTCTATAAGGAAGTTACGATAGTTAAGGATAAAGGGGAAGTTGAGGTTCTAATTTGTGTTGATGATGCTGAAGAACAAGTATCAAGTGATGATAGAATCATAAATTCTAAAGCTTTATTGGTTGAAAGTGTGGATAAAGATGAAGCAATTGAGAATCATGAACCTCAACTAAAATTTGAAGTTAAAATCGATGAAGAGCAGGAAATTCAACAAGGTGAATCATATCTAGAAGAAGTACATTGCTTGTGCACAAAAAGAAGTACACTAATCAAACATTCATTATAAGCCATTACATCAATCAGCTTAATAGCTTCCTCTACCGTTTTAGTAGTCAATGATCCTCCAGCTGAGGCAACAATTAAAACTATTGTTGCAAGTCTAAGTCTATTATAGAAGATGTTCACTTGCTGCATTTCAGGAATTTGATGGTGAGGGCACTTCCTCAAAGTTTCTTTGTACCTGTCCCATGCTTCTAACAAGGATTCCCCTTCTTTTTGTTGGAAGCAAGTGATCTCATTTCTCAGCTTAGCATACTTGGAAGGAGGAAAATATTTGATTAAAAATTTTCTGGTCAAATCCTCCTAAGTTGATATACTTCCTGTTGGTTGACTTTGTAACCATGCCTTAGCTTCATCTCATAGAGAAAAAGGAAACAATCTCAGCCTGATTGCTTCATCCAGAACACCATTCATCTTTATAGTATCATAAATTTGGAGAAAATTTACCAAGTACAAGTTAGGATCTTCAACTTCACTTCTTCTAAATTGGTCATTTAGCACCAAATGCTATAATGCTGGCTTAACCTCAAAATTATTTGCAGAAATTGGTGGCCTGCGAATGCTAGATTGCATTCCCTTATTAGATGGTCTAGAGTAGTCACCAAGAGTAACTTTCTGATTCTCTATCTGAGCTTATTCTCTTAATCTTCACTTCTTACGTAACTTTCTCTCTAACAAATCAATGTCGGGATCAAAGAAAAATAGATCTTCCTTGTCGCTAGCCTACATACACAAGAATCACACGAGAAAAAAGTATACTCTATCCTACCATTAGTGCTACCTACAGACAGATTTATGAAACAAAATATGCTAACTACTAACTAATTCACAGAATTTAACTAAAAAAACAAAAGAAAAAAATGATTTAGTATAGTACCGGCCCTGGGATTGTTGATATTACTCAACAATCCCTGGTAACGGTGCCACTAACTTGATGTGAAATCATCGAATGATGAAAACTATGGCAAACGCACTAATCGTTAAAAATGTAGTGTATTTGATCGTCCCACGAGGATTGAGGTAACTACCACAAGCCAAGTTAATACTATCTGAACCAAACAATAATTTCAAACAAGTCATTCTATTATTCATTTTTTATTTTTTTAGATTTTTAGTGATTTTTATAAGGAAAATGAAAATAAGCAATAGTAAAAGTAGGTTGGAAACAGCTTCAGCATTCAACTTTAGTTATTTTCACATGAATAAAGCATAAATTCTAATTAAAGTCATGCTTCAAATTCCACAAGTGAATAACCCTTAATCCCTTAGGTGATTACTATTGTTTCACTACATACAAACCCTAATCCTTTAGTTGTTTATATGCACTAAAATTAAATGCAAAATTAAAGATGAACTCTAATTATTTACCTAATGTCATAGGCCTGAAGTAATTAGGTAACAAGTTTCATACCAAAGGTCTTTACCATGATTCCTCTCTGGAGAGAACTCTCATAGGCGCTGAATTTTCCAATTCAAGAGTTAAAGCTCATAACGTGTAATGTTCTAGCATGCTTTAATTAGAATCACACTCCAATCATCAGCACTTAACCTTCATTGAAGCCTTGGTAGCTCCCAACCTTAAGGATTTAGCAATCCATGGTAGGTGAAAAGATGGATTCAGAAGAAGGAGACATAGTGATGGTAGAGAGCATTTAGAGAGATAAAATTCTAGCGAGAGGTTTGAAATCTAAAAAATGATTCTGAAATTATTCATTGTGTGTAATCACACTGAGGTTGCTGAGCGGTGGAGGTCATTCAAGGGGGTCCTCACTAGGAAGTATAAATGGTCTTTAAATTCTCAATTTAAACAAACAAAAATCAAACAATTCCTTATTTGACTTATTGCGCGTTGCAGGTATGTCTTTGGAAAGGACTAGGGTACATTTCCAAGAGACAAATACATGTCTATAGATCAGGAGACCTGGGATGTGTTCGTTGCATCCAGGCACACTGAGGAGTTTTAGGTACATTGTTATTTAATATAATTTATTCACTTAAAATTCTAATTAAGTTCCAACCCTTTTATTTTTTAAACAAAGGCGAAGCGTACGAAAGCATAGGCTATTCGTGCAAAGCAGGAGTGGCCCCATAGGTTGTCACGTGGGGGTTATAGATTATTAGAGGAGAAGATGGTCTAGGAGAAGGCCATTTAGTGTTAGGGTATCACAACTGACACCATAATTATAGATCTCCCATCCCCACCCGCACGCCATGAGAAATGGAAGCGGGCCAGGCTTAGGAAAAATAGGGAGTACACTTCAGCGCAAACCAATAAGATCACCTAATGAATTGTAAGTATCCAGCATCTTAAATGGTTTTAACATATTTTAACTATCCATCCAACCGTAATGTCATGGCACTTTCATTGTAGGATTCCTTGGTTGAATAATCAACCCAAGGGTCTTTCATTATGTATGGCAGGCAGGACATACTCACCACCGCCATCGGCTGACCAGAGCTGTCACACCCCGATTTCCCAGGCCCGAATCCTGATGTAATCAAGATAAATAGTTAATAAACATGCAAGTAAATTTTTTGAGATTAGAATATTTCCAAACACCTTAACTACATCAAGACCCAAACCACAGAAAACTAAAGAGTGAGATTTAATAATTTATAACTAGATCGCAAGATACATCACCCATATGTGTATACAAAAATAATAGAGTTTACAACGGAAGGAGAATATGTATACAGAGCACACGCCTAGTCCTATATATGAAGATATGAGAAAAGGCTCGACAAGGCATGTAATTATATAACATAAGCCTATTAGGCCACAACCAAGCAAGCATCCAAATATCATTCATTGCCTTTCGTGAAATTCAACCTCAATTCATGTATTATCAATACTTATACATATACAAAAAGAATGCATGTCCAACATCATTTCATCTATCAAAATGGGCATAAATTCCAATACCCAAAATATCAATATATCATTCATTTATGTTGCCATCTATATAATATCCATCAAATTAATGATTGTCAACACTTATCATATACATTACATTTGTAATTCCACAATTAACATTCATTGCTGGCCAAGGTATTCTATTACAACTATTTACCTTCTCCAAAGCTTTAAATTAAAGATACCATCTCATCCTATAGCAACCCTATGTCACAATGCTAAAAAGGAGACAACATAGGAGAGTGAGTTATACATTCCAATTAACGAATATGAATACAATTGAGATTATGTGTGTAACATCCCAATTTTTATATAAATATCCAATTAAGGGAAGTAAATGACAAATAACTATATATGGAAAGATTAATGCCCCAAAAGTATGAAAATAAATTAATTAAGATTTATTATGATTTTTCATAATTTACTAAGCTTGATGTGTTAAAATAAATACCTGGTTAAAATATGGTGTCGGACCAAGTATCTCTGATTGAGATGTCATTGATCAGGGCTGTTAAGGATAATATTGGGAATTCGACTGTATGCTTGGAATAATTTTTAGATAAAATATTGAGCCTGAATAGAGATCCTGTTTATTAAAAAAATGAAGAAGTTTAAGTGAAGAGTTAAAACTTAAAATAAAACTCCCTCCCCCCTTTCTTAATTTTCATGTTACCTTCTCCTCTTTGGGCACACACATCTCTTTTCCCCTTATTTTCCCACTCATCTTCTTCATCTCTTTCACTTCCTAAAACCAAGACAAGGTTAGTGCCTCCCCCCTCTTCAATTTTTGTTCTCTATTGTGCAAGAAAGAGACCATGGTGGCTTGAAGCTCCTCCCTCTCTTCTTCATTTTTATCATCCTTTTCTCCCCTTGGTTCCTATTTTCATTTCTTGGTTGAGGATTTGATAACTCTTGCGAAGCGGGACCATCAAACCCGGAAGAGTACTTCTCTTGAGGTAGGAGAGAAGTGTATTTTCTGAATGTATGATACATTGTATATTGATAATGTATATATATTGATGTATGTTTGCATTTTTTTCCTTGAATGGATGTACTACCGTTTGTGTGTGATATGAATTGAGATGGACTCCTATTGATAGTTGAATGTTGGTTTGATGTATTTGATGAGAATATGAGTTAGAGTACAATTGTTGATATGCTCTTGAATTCAATGTGTGGATTGACATTGATGATCCTTGGCTAGTATGATCTTGAATATTGTGTATGGTATACCTTGGAAAAGGATGTATATGATTGAGTGTCACTAACTAAGAAGTTAAGTACAAATGTTACCCTTAATTGAGAGGGTGACGAATTATTGTGAAGCCGAGGCTAGCATGTGTGTTATTGCATTCATAGCATGCATGACATAGCATTTTAAATATGGTTACGATCACAATGAAGTCTTGCTGGACTCTAAGAGGTAGTACCCTGTGTATGGGGGAAACCAATATGAGAATAATGAATATGGTTGCGATCACAATGATAAAGATCCTGTGGGATTCTATGAAATGGACCCTTGCATGGGGGACATACTCTTGATTGATTAAAAGAGGTTGTGATCACTTGAGAAACCATGTGCGCATGGGTTATATGAAATGTTTTCGAAAATGGATCCATTGCATATGCATTATATAGTAAGACATATGCATTAGCCATAGGGACATGGCATTTGAGTTGCTGGAAATCAAGAATGATGACACCTTATTAAAAGTGTGAATTGAAAGATAAAACCCACTTTTGGTCACTAACTAATTATGTATTGATTGTCGGTGTGGCCTCTTTATATGTCTTATGGATTGTGATAATGGATGTGTTGATAATGGGAATTGATAGTTTAGTTTTACTTAGTGATGTCCTTGTTAGTGGACTTGTCATATATGAACATATGTGTTCAATGGAAGTTATGAACTATGTGGCTCATCGGTTAATTGAACTCCTTGATGGGAGAAAATATTGAATTGCATTCATATATATTATGTTATCATAAATTGTTTGATTTTCATCATTGAGAAAGAATGCTCAGTCTCTATGTTGTCTACTTTTTAAAGCATGCTCACTCTCTACTATCCAAATCTCATGAAACTCTATTTGACCCTATTAGTTCCTCATGATGATCATATTCACTCTCTATGGCATGCTTATGAGCTAGTTTACTGATAACAGTTAAATTTAATGGCATGGTTTTAGATCTTGTAATGGCCCGTCGTCACCAAGATAATAAGGACACTATAGCTAGAGCTTTGAATCGCTTTGCTGACCTTCTTGAGTCACAATACCATGATAGACAAGGTGTAGAAAGGCAAGCCACTCCCGTTGCTCAAGGCACCCAAGGCCTTGACAAGTTTTTGAAGTGGAAACCCACTGAGTTTCATGGTGGATTTAGGCCCGAACAAGCCTATATTTGGATTCGAGATGTTGAGAGGATCTTTGACAGCTTTGATGCAATGAACTCATGAAGGTGGAGTATGTCGTTTTATGATGAAGGATGAAGCTGAAACTTAGTGGAGACTCACCAAGAGTAGAATGATTGTCGCTGCAATTGCCTTGACTTGGGAGAACTTCAAGTTTGAACTTATGAGGAAATATGTACCTGAAAGTTATAAGAGCAAGAAGGAGCTTGAGTTCATGGAACTTAAGCAAGGCACCATGAATGTGGAAGAATATGCTTCTGAATTTGAAGAGTTATATGAATTCTACCCTCCTTACCAGCAAGAGGGATTGAAGCCTCAAAGTGTGTGAAATTTGAGAACGGTCTACGCCCTGATATTCAAAGGGAAATATGTCATCAAGAGATCCAAAGCTTCACTGTGCTTGTAAACAAGTGTCGCATCTATGAGGAACATGCTCCACCTTATCACTCTAAATTTGACTCTAAGTTGAAGGGTCAATCTTCTGGATTTAAGAAGCATGGAAATTTCTGATGTAGGCATTTTCAAAGAGGTGTTTACTCTAATGCCCAAGCTAGGGGCAGTGGTCTCGGTAACACTTTTGGTCGGGGCAATGTAAATGCCAATAGACCAAAGTGCAATCGGTATAGTGGACCTCATTTTGCTTGTGAGTGTGTACACCAAAATGATGTGGTATGCTTTAATTGTGACCAAGTAGGACATATTCATCCTGCATTTCCTTTGCTTGCAAGGCGGACTCCCGTGCAAGCCAATACTCCTACTCATGTGAATCACGGAGGCCACAATAGTGGTCCGGGACGCGGTAATGGGCACTATGGCGGTCGAAATGGTGGCCATGGTGGATATAATGGTGGAAGGCATGGTAATGGCCGTGGCAACGACAATGGTGCTCACAATGGAAATGGTGCTTGAAATGGTGATGGAAATGGTGGGAATCACCAACAAACTCCTAGAAGAGTTTTTGCTGTGACCGGTGAGGAACTAGCACAAGCTGGTAACTTGGTCTTAAGTAAGTGTGAAATACTCAGTAATTCTGTGCATGTTATTTATGATTCGTGTGACATCCCTTGTCAATTTTCCCATTTTTCCAAATAATTTTTCGCCCTTTAATATAAAAATCCACTCGGTCTTAATATAAAAATATTTACTTCTCTTAAATATATTCAAAGTAGTAAAATCACACTTAAATTAGCAAATTCCGACTGAAACGGATCCGAATTATATCCATTATTAAATTAGTTATTTAGGAACAACGAAAGAAGGGAACGGAGTCAGGGGTCAATCGCCTGAGCGAGCCCCTGATTCACTTAAGCGAGTGCCGACTCGCTTGAGTGAGTGCTACTCTTCACTTGAGCGCACAAGGCATCTGAGCAAAGCCAATAAGTTGGATCTCACCCGGAAATAGGTGCACTCGGGTATCTCTCACTCGGAAACAGCTTAATCTTCACTCAACAAGGCTTCCTCGTTCTGACATCACTCGGAAAATAAGTCTACTCGGAACCACTGGTCTTTTCATCACTCAGAAAAGCTTAACCTCCCTTCACTCAGGAATTATTCTGCTTTTTCCCCTTACTCGGAATTTTACTCACCTTCACTCGAAAAATCTACTTCTCACTCGGAGACATTCTGATTTTACTTCACTCGGAAGTGGATCTCTCGGTTATTATCTGCTCGGAAACCTTCTATTCTTTCTTCACTCAGGAGCTTTCTACTCTTTCCTCACTCGGGAAGTGCTCCACTCTAATTTCACTCGGAAGTATACTACTCTTCACCGCTCGGAACATTCTCCCAGGAAATCTCACTCGGGACATCCTAATCGTCCACTCAGAAATGGGTCCCACGGTTATTTTTCTCCCAGAAAGATATGAAGGATGCTCAGGTACCAAATCAAGGGACCCTTACTCGGACAAGAATGATCCACTCGGTAATTGACTATACTACAGCAATACGAATTCATTCAAGATAAACCCCATTCATATAGTCATCAAGAATTTATACTCACTTCACAGTATACCGATTCATCATACAGATAGCATCAAACACTCAGAAAATCAATATATATATATGTATTATACTCGGAATTCATTTCAAAGCACTCGGTTCCTTGGCATCAATCCTCCACTTGGCGCACCTCCATGGCCCTGACCTCTTCCCTGTCATTGGTTACTAAAAATTGAAAACACAGCAAGGGTGAGTGTTTAGCATTATAATTAATCTAGAATAGAATTAAGATACGAGTATAACCCTATCCGATTCTTTAGCTTCGGATTATACACTACACTCGGCCATTTACCTCACACTCGGCATCATACTCACACTCGGCACCATACTCACACTCGGCACTTTACTCCCATTCGGTACTATATCCATTAACACTCGGCATTCTTGTAATACACACTCAACAGCATAACAGTTCTTCAACAACCTTAACAAATGACCTCTACTCGGCAAATATATGAGATTACATTCGGTAATTACATCAAAACGTTCAGCAAATATAACAAATTTATACTCGTCAAATACAACAAATTGGCCCTCGGCGAATACAACATCTTACTCATCAATTTTCACTCGGATAATATGACATCTTACTTGGCAAGTATACCATCAGAACGCAAGTCACACCGGGCAATTATAACACTCACTCGGTAATTATAACAATCAATCAGCAATTGTAATAATCAATCGGCAATTATAATAATCAATCGGCAATTAACATAGATTTCACTCGGCAAATACCTCAAAGTATACTCAGCAAATATAACAATTCTTATTCGGTAATTATGACAAACTGCACTCGAAAAATATAACTAAACGCATACTCATCACAATACTAAATTCATCAATTATCACAACTGACTCTCATAAAAATTGACGCCTAGTATCCGGATACTAAAAGGATCGACCTTCAGCTGGGAGTCCGACTTGACATCCCGTGAACCCGACTTGGTTCACCGAGCCCGACTTGGCTCCCCCTCAACCACTGGGTCAAAGACCTCTGGGTAGCTTAACTAGGTCCGACTTGACCACTGAAGCCAAAAACAGGGTGATTCATACCGTTGGTCGTCCTCCACCACATAATCACACATTCCATTTCATATTATCACCATCAAGTGCAACTACCAGAAACTGGCATGTGCTCACAACACAGGGTGACCGACTTGTCAAGCCCATTCATCATATTTGCCAGCAATTATCGATTGTCACAGCATTAGATATTTTAATTTCAATCGGCTCAAGCCACACACGCGATCAGAAATTGATCGGTGTTCACATACACACATCCTTACACATTCATATACATTCATTCGGCTTCATCTCAAATATCACAACATCAATTATTTCTCAAATCATATACATATGATCAGAACTGATCGGGGTTCACATATATATACATGCATACTTATACATTCACAACTATATTACAACATCAACATCAAATATCTCTTAAGTGACTCTCACACACACACACAATCCTAGACCGATCGGTGTGCACCTCCACACATTCATACGTATACCCATAAAACTTTCACTCAGCATCATCTCTTACCCAATTTAGTTATTCTAACAACTCAAACAGTGTCCTATTCTCATTAATTATAACCCGAATACCCCCCTTACCTCTATTCCAAGCTTCGTCACTGCTCCTGGTGCCGATTACACCCTCTAAGCGCTGGGTTCCAGGTTTCACCTCCGATTCCAACACCAGCTTTGTCACTCAGCTTTCCGACGTGCGTTCTGCTACCAAGAAGTGGAAGACAGAGCCTTACCCCGCCATGCATAGCCATTTAGTCATTGAGTACAAATGAAAAGAGACGAGATAACTCAATTCAAACGGTCCAATGGACTCACCTTGAAGCCACGATCACAGAAATAGGGTTCGATCAAAGTTTTGACACAAATGGAGTCCTCCCCTGGAACATGCAACATAGCAGCGAGAAGGAGAAATGAAGAAGAAGAAAATAGATCAAGGAGGAGAAAGAATAAGTGACTCGCGCGAATAATAAGGAGGGAGAGAGAAGAAACCTCTTTTATATAAGGCTCAGGGCAAAACAACCTTTTCTTCTTTTCTAATCACACCTCATTTATCCCCTTTTACAATTAATCAACTAAGTTTATTTACTTTCCCAACATTTTAATTATTCGAAATTGTTTAATACCTCATGAAGGTACCGATTCGATCTGGATACCGACCAACCGGTATTCTGGCGTAATACCCACACATCGGTAATCCGAGCTAACTCCTGAGAGATCAGACACTACATCCGTTCTCGCATCCTCGTTACATATATCCAAACTCTAATTCCGAGTCAGGAAGTCTCCCTACACTGGATAAGCATTAGTTGCAGAACAGTACGTCTTCGACTGCTTCCCAACGTGCATCCAGTCTTCAACCTCGTTCGCTCTTCAACATCAGAGACCGGCTCGACATCGGATCTCTTGACCCTGCCTCATAACGGATTAAATGTCCAATAAATCCCAAATCATTTATTAATATTTTCCACTCATCGTAATTTTTGGTAAAATATCCGGGATGTTACAATTCGGGTGCGACCCATTCATGTCAGGACAAGCACCTTCAATTCTCATCACTCACATCAATCACACCAACTCGAATAATACCAATCTACACGAGACTTAGTGACATTTCACATAAGTCTATAACTAACCTACTCATATCACATCGTCATTATACATATAATCTGGCATAACTCATGCCATATTACTCATCAAATATCAATTACCATCATCACAATTTGGTATATTAATAATGGACTCTTAGGCATCATAGACCCATCATCGGGCTTCATCCATCTAGAAGCCATAATCAAATAGCCTAATAACCCTTTATTTCATCCACACATTGCTGGCCATAAATCAATTCAAGCCTAAATGAGTCACCAAACCCACATTAAATATGTAACCCTCAAGGTTACAAATAGGGTTCACAATCGCATAACCAGCTTCTGCCTCAATGAATCTCCTCACTGATCACAACCAAAGTCCATAAGTTGGACGTATAACTCACATCATATCGCATCACTATGTGATTTCTATCATCAATGTATTCCTTTCAAATAAGAGGGATAGATAACGACATGATCAAATTTCCTTTACCAATGCAAAATCACGTATGTTATCACAATGTCATATCGTAGTCCATAGCTATTCCAATGAGCAGAATATCAAGGGCACACAATTCAGCCCAAAGTTATATCATAAAATCATATATCATCACCAATACCAAACCATACCTCGAATTCAACATTATTATTCACCAACTGTTTAGGGGTTATATTCATTATTCACATTCCATCTGATAATGGATCTAGCTTCAACACTTTATGTCACAATTAATTTTTACTATGGCTCAACTAACCACAAGGTTTAACTAATCATCATACTTTGAAAGTCCAAGGTTCACCTACATTGTGGGATACACCCACAACATCGAAACATCATTGAACATGATCCATAAAATAACATAGAGCCTAGACCACCATAGAGTCTAATTCCACAAGGCTCGATCATACGAGACGGTACTAAGTCAAGCCAGAGGTATCATACCTAGTGGTTTATAATTAAACCTATTATTCACTTATTTTTCTCATATAAAAACTGAGTCTACCCCGATCTAGTGCATATACAATTTCATATTCAATCATCTTATCACTTATTTATGATCCCAATCTAGGGAGACATAGCAAGTCAATTGCATCATATATTATATATGGTTTTTATGCCTAAGGACATATAATCCTTCTTTCAACAATAACATCATTAATTATCTCAATCCATAGTTACCCATAATAGGGAATTCTCTAGCTATAATCCACTTAATCATTTTTAGCACGTGAAGTACTCATTTCAATAAGCATACATTGGCTATGAGCCACAAGCATAATTCATACAAGAGACCTAACCAAATAATTTAATTTCAATGCATCACAAGGTCTCAACATGTGTGGTCTACTACCATATAAATTCATACTTCAATACATCACATCCGTGATCAACACACGACATAAATCCATCATTATATCATTTCATACTCAATATATCAATATCAAATGCATAATATCAATGTATTTATCACTAGAAGGAAATAGTGTAAGGAACTTGGCCAGACTTATACAAACAAACATATCAATTACATTAAGGAATTCATCCACATGTATTCACCCTCGGTTAACTAGGACAATCCATTCCATGAGATCATCCTATTTAATTGAGAGGTTACAAGTTTTAAAAAAAGTGTTAAAGTTTTTTTTTATACAAGGAAAATTTGGTGGAACAGATACATTATGTACAACGTTGTTATATACAATACATGGTCGTAAACAATAAATTGTACATACTGAAAATTAAGGGAATGCAGACTCCCTATTCAAAACATGAAAAGAAGACATCTACCCTAATCATCATCGGTCAAGGAGAGTCTGGTTGATCCTCAACGCGTAATATATTCTTGTCCCTGCAAGCACGAGAGTGTGGTTTGATAGGAGATCTGGAAAAACATCGTAAGGGTGAGCCTCTTCTTCCACAACAATCGGAGAGTGTCATTTTTGACATCCCTCCCATACAGTACAAGTCTATAAAATTTTTGTTTCTAACATTCATAACAAGGTCTCTAATTAATCCATTCTAAGTTATTTATCATCACTCGACCTCCCTATCATCCCTGAATATACAACTTCCTACTCTCCCCCTCACCATTAATTATTTCATAAAGTTTTACCATTAATTCCTTTACAAAAACATTATCAATAATATAACAATCAATAATCACAATCAAACACAAACTCAATTAGGGAATGTAGTGCAATGCATGGGTTCCATTCTGTTTAGTTAATCTTTTCTTAGCCATCATGATGCATGTAGACCCAAATCTCATCATCATATCATATTAAAAACCATCTTACCCAGGTTACCCCTGGACACAACATTTCCATACTAGAGCGATTGAAGCCCACCAAGTCCCCTACACATCCTATTATTGGATACCAAGGACTCAAGTTCTACACAAATATGGATCCATCTTATCTCATCACATCATAATGGGACTTGGCTCTACACGATCCCAGCTACACTCTGTCTTTAGTCGAAGTACATTAGGCTTTCCATGGACCATCCGGTATTAGGTGCGAATCTGAGCCATTAGATGCCTGACCCAATTGTACTCCCAAGATCCTACTTGGGGATCGAATGCGAATGTTCTCCAACATACCCAGGTGTATGCTCTAATTTTCCATAAAAAATCTTATGTAAATGATGCATGTTTTGCACACATTTCTTTTTAATTTCCATCACACTCGTCATCGGTAGGGTCCCCCTAAAAGCCGCTTTCATTCTTAATATCGGGTTTATGTTATATCGCCCTTTGAACCTCTTTTAATTATCCTTTAAAGAAAATCGGTCTAGCCAAGGATTTATTCTAAGTCACTTGTGGTATAATTTTGTCAATATTTAGGGCTATTCTAAGGGTATAGGTTATTCTAGTCGCGTAGGTGTATACTTAGCATATACTAGTTGTTGGCTGGTTGTCTTATTAGTTGTTATTATTATTATTATTCTTTTAATGCTCATCATAATATATTCCCTTCGATAATTAAGAATGAAAATGGAGTTGAGCATACATATTTATCATTTCTCTGGGTACAAACTTACGTCTCAGCGTATCATCATCTCATCAGATCCATTTTATCATCATTTCATTGTCATATCATATCAGGATCCCTACCGAGACTCATTCTTGTTTTTGTTCTTTATATAATGATTTATTAATGTATCATAACATAATACATTCTTTCTCATCACATATACTTATACATATCAACTCATCATTACATATCATTCAATCAACAATTTACATTCATACATAATCCATCCATTTTCATTACAAGTAACATCAGGATCATACGCATATAGAAACATATAGTCCAATCATCACATGACTACCAACAAGTAAATTCATATCATTTAGTCAATCACACATAAATGTTCAACCACGCATAATCATCTAAACATCATATTTGTCAAACACACATACAATAGTCTATCTAGTTGGTACAAACGTATAGTCGTAGTTATTTTGAGTTAAGTCTCGTAGTAAAATATTCTTATAGTAAATTCAAATACTTACTTTGAGCAGGTTATATATATATATATATATATTTCCACATACTAATCATCTTTAGTTACTAGAAAATACTAAACAATTCTTACTAGATCAATATAGGCATATTTATTTCCTTGGAATATATTTTACTTACTAATTACGAGAAGATACTTATTCATTAAATATTCATTACTAATAAATCCATATATATACATAACCGTATTTATAAACATATATGTACGTGTCTATTTTCTTTTCTTAAGGTTAAATTTTTGGTTATTAAAGCTCCATTAACTTGATTCCTTATAAAATAACAAACTTGATTCTTACTTCTCTTTCTTTTAAAACTAGATTAAAATTTTCCTTTTTATAAAAATTTATTTTTAACTAGTTAAACCTCTAATTTATACTCATTATTCAATTTACCTTGGTATTAGTGATTCGTTAATATTACTCTTAACTATAACTATCACCATTATTGACTCAATTTTTATTCATCTACTAATTGTACCTAAGTTCCTTTATTTATCTAAACGTATATACTTTTGTTACTATAAATATCATTATTTCTGATATAGAATCAATTTCTTATTTAACCTATTATTACTTAGTAACGATACCAAAAAATTTATCTGATAGTCTGAAAATATCTAGATTACATAAAACATTTTAAATTCTTAAAATCACCCTTTCTTTAAGTTCTAACACTACAAAAAATATCATGATTATCGACATTATTATTTTGATGGTCTTTAAAAACTGTAAAAAATTAATTAATTTTTAACGCTTACTCACATTATGTCTCAGCTCTTGAATTTGAAATTTTAATTTTGCTTTTTAAACACTTTGCCAATTTTGACCTTTTAATTCTGCTTCAGCGTACATTAAAATGCTTTTTAAATATATTTTGTCTCATTCAGTAACTTTGCTATCACATTTCCCCTTTACATTGCTTACCACACATTTTCCCCATTTTTCTTCTCTGAACTTCTCTTTGCCTTACTTCTTCTTTTTCTTCCTTGGTTCAAATCCCAATTGATTCATCATGGGTTAGGCAATTGAAAAATGGCATGATTCACCTTTCTTCTTCACTACTAGGTAAATTTCCTTTTCTCCCCCTTTCTCCGTTAACCATTGTTTTCACTATTTCTTAGTCTTTAAAATTCAAATTCTGAGTGTGGGATGGTAATTAATTAATTAATTTTGGTTGATTTTGTTTTGTTTGGAGTTGATCCAATATTTTTATTTACTTATGTTTCATTTTTCTTTTTGAACGGTGAGAAGCTTTGGAGTTGGAATGTTAATTTAAGTTTTCAAGAGTTGTGTTTGTGTTATATTTTTATGTGTTTTTATGAATGAAACATATAGCTGTTGCAGACAGAAGTGATGGAAACTATTTCTAGCTGCAACTTTATTTATGTATTGTGATCTCGCCCTGTTTTGAACTTTCACCATAAAATGGTTGGCATTATCACTGCATGTTGTCAACCTGTACATATACATATTTATGTGAAGATGCTATGCAGCACATTCACCATAAAATGTGCTAATAATTATAAATATACTGTTTTGTTTTAGTTATCAATAGATTAGGTGCCTATTGTAGTTTTGGCATCTTCCATTACTAAAATTATAATGCCTATTGTAATAAGGAAACTAAGAGTTTCCAAGCCTTGTAGTTGTAATATGTTCTGTTCATTGTTCATTATGGATTTTGTTCGAGGACTGAAGGGTTTGACATTTATGCCAGAATGTGTTGTGATGGTTTGACTTTGACATTTATGCTTCTTGAATCAAACTAGTGTGAGTGATGCACTTGATTATGGATTTGAGATATTGATCCAATATTCAGATAGATTAATTGTTTCCAAATTCAATATTTGACCATGTTGGTTTATTACAATGTAAGTGCACATTTAGCAACAGATTGTGTCTAAGTAAACAATAATTTCTTCTTATGTATGTGTGTAAGGTCTCATAGGAACCTGGAACGAGAATTAATTATTTTCTTTTAAACGAGTTGAGCTGAACACACACTTATTATTCATTTTCAACACATGCATTTCTGAAGTACACTATTAACTAATTCATTACATCTCTAAGTGAATGTGAAATAGGACTTCCAGCTCTCAGAATCTTTGTTTAGGCAATAAAGATTGTATGTAACTATGCGAGGTATAGTGTTACATAGGGGTTGGTTAAGTGGGGTTTGACTTTCCATGATGATCAGCTATCTAATGCACACATCATACGGGACTTTAGTGAGTAATGATCAGTGGGAAGTGAATGACAATCTGAGTGCAAGTAGGTTATGTTTCTTCATAAGGTTATGTGTATATAGCAGAAGTTTCTTTTGTCTAAACGATTAATTTGCCTAATTTCTTTATAGGATGAATTTGATTGCTTAGTATTTCATCAAAACTCTCACTTTAGAATTTAACTATCTTTATTTATTACATGGAACTTAATTATCTTATTGGTACTCTAGTTTTCCCGTTGTCTAATTCTATCTTATTTATCTTTCATGAGTAGCTTGATCAGTTTTTAATAGCTTTCCTTTTCTTGTGTTTATTTATAGTTAGTGTAAATGAATTTAGGTAGGGGTAGTTAAACATAGTGACTATACAAAATTTTCAGCTAAGTTTGTCATAATGGATGTTTGTATTATTTAGCTTGATGTTAGATTCAAAGCATATGCTAAAACAGTAGTTTAGTTTGAGATCACCTAATTCTGGAGTTTACTAAAGTAACATTTATAACCTTTGGCCCAATTGATATTAAATACACTGGCATCAATAGCAACATGGTTATTTGATGTTTCTTCTTTTTCCTTTTCATTATTTATGGGGTTATATTAGCCATGACAATTAATAAGATTGACATTTAATTATTTAACTAATTATTTGTTTGATAAATATAATCTAATTCAGTTTCATTTTGAATAGAATGAGTATTTTTACCAATGCAGCATTTGATTATCAAAATTTTCACCAAAAACATTGATTCTTTTGCTTGAAAGATGGGTTTGTCTGATTTATGAATTTAACTATGGATCACAAAGTGTTAATGATATCTAGTTGTGACTTGTGGACAAGTGATTTACCAGATTGTGTCGTATGAAGTTTGCTTTGAGAAATAGTTTAATATTTGGCAATTGGTTTATTTTGTTTTGATAATTTCAGGTCTGTTACAAATTTTAATGAGATTGCTTTTCACTTTATTGATTGCATACATAACCATCTCTGCACCAGGTTAAAGGTACTCAATTTTCTTCTTCACATGAATATTTTATTAGTTATTGATAGTAGACCAATAATAAAGGGAGTGTATGTAAGGGATTGTACATAATTTTCTATGCAGCCACGAAACTACATCTTTATACAACTTGTTGCATACATAATGTGCATATAAATTAAATTTTTTAAGGAATCATAAGTTTGGAAACATTTTCCAAGAAATTTCAAAAAGTAATTAAAATGAAAATGATTATTTTTAAAGTAAGTATACTTTACAACTTTTGTTTTTATTAAGAGTAATACTAGCATTTGGAAAATTTTATGTTTGATTAAATGATAGTCTTTTAATTATGGTGTTTATGTAATTTTAATTTGAAAATTTAGTACCTCAACTTTTTAAGAGTGAGCCAATTTTATGCCTCTTGTTAAATTTTATTAAACTGTTTAGGGAATCCTAATGATATGTATTTACCATAAATGATAGACTAATTGTTTATACTAATGATAAGAAATGGTAGTGGAATGTAGTGTAGTTTACACCCTAATTAAAATATTCTATACCTTTATCGTCATGATGGAAAAGAATTTTCCATGGGACACCATAGGGTCTTAACATCGTTTTTCCTGTGGTGGAGAACACTTCCCATGATATTTTTTAGAGTTGATCCAATAATTATTTGCTACCATTTCACATGCTGCAATAAATTTTAGTGTTGTATGTCATATCTTTCATCTTTAGAGGGTATCATACTTATTTATATGAAGTCATTTTTTAGTTATTGCACTCTTTAGTCATTGATGTGAAATTTTCATTGTTCAAATTATTTGTATAGTCACTAAAAATGGATAAATCATGGATTGATATGCCACGAAACACAATTGAATATCTGGATAGGCTGGACAAATTTTTGGATTTTGCATTTGAGAAGCGATCTGTTAGTGGTGTAATAAAGTGTCCATGTCCTAAATGTCACTTTGATAAGTGGGAAAGTAGAAGTGTAGTACGTGATCACTTAATTTACAAGCAATTTCTAAAAAATTATAAAGTTTGGGTATGGCATGGTGAAACATATGAGACGATGACATCTAGGAGCCCTCAAGTAATACAAGATCCAATTCAAACTGAAAATCTAGTTTTAGAAATGTTAAATGAAGCATTTGGGATCAATAGACTCTATGCTTCGGAACCCACATCCCCAGATGAACCCCAAGTGTTTACAGACACTATGCCTAATGAAGAGCATGATGAGATTATTAATTTAGTTAGAGATGGTAATGAAGAATTGTATGATGGCTGTCAAAAGTACTCAAAATTGTCTTTTTTACTAAGATTGTATCATATAAAGTGCTTATATGGTGTGACTGACAAAGCAATGACAATGATCTTGGAGTTATTGAAAGATGCTTTTAAAAATGCAAAACTTCCTAATTCATTTTATGAGGCAAAGAAGGTGATCAATAAACTTGGTCTTAATTATACCAAGATAGACATTTTTCCAAGAAATTGTATGTTGTATTAGGGATAAGATGAAAGTTTTGAGATTTGCAAACATTGTGAAAAGTCTAGATGGAAGCCAAAAGGCAACAAGAAGCTACCAACAAAGATTTTACGTTACTTTCCATTCAAACCAAGGTTGTAAAGGTTATTTGTGTGCTCTAAAACAACAAAATCCATGAGATGGAATGCCACAGGGAGTAATCCAGATGGACTTTTAAGGCATTCAAGGGAGGCTAAAGTATGGAATTTTTTTATCAAATTCACCCTGAATTCGCTGCAGAGTCTCATAATGTACGCCTTGACCTAGCTACTGATGGCTTTAATACATTTTGAACCATGAGTAATGGCTATAGCATATGGCCGTTGATTCTAATTCTATATAATCGCCCACCTTGGGAGTGCATGAAACAAACTTCTCAAATTCTATGATCTTTCCTGGAAAAAAATACCTGGGAAAAAAATAGATGTCTTTTAGCAACCTTTAACCAAGGAGTTAAATGTGTTATGGAGTGATGGTGTGGAAATTTATGATTCTTCTTTGACTGAAGTATTTAGAATGAAAGTGGCTCTTATGTGGACGATTAGTGACTTCCCCGGGCTTGGTACATTATCTGGGTGGAATTTAGTAGCTATGGTTGTCCAACTTAATTTTGATGTCACTCATTTCCTATTAAAATATAGTAAAAATGGTGTTTTATGGGTCATCAAAGATTTTTAGAAAGGGGGTACAAATTTAGATTGTTGAAAAAGTACTTTAATGGATTGATTGAAGATTGGGATCCACCAAAATTATTATCTGGGTTAGAAATTTTAAAGTAGCTGGATGACATTGATGTAATAATCAGAAACAACATCATGTCAAGTAGTAAAGGGAAACGAGCCCGTGAAGAAGATGAAACAAAGTACTGAAAAAAAAGGATCTTTTTAATCTCCCTTATTAGAAGGATATGTTCATTCGTCATAATCTAGATGTCATGCATATTGAGAAGAATATATGTGACAATGTGTTGTACACATTGCTTAATGATGATAAATTGAAAGATCATCTTAAAGCTCTTCAAGATCTAAAACTTATAGGTATAAAAGAAGATCTTTGGCCAAACAAGAATGGTAAATATCTTCCTTTATTGTTTACAATGACAAGAGAACAAAGAAAGATATTTCTCACAACATTAAAGAAGATAAGGATTCCTGATGGATACTCAAGTAACATATCTCATTGTATTAATGAACCAAACTCTAAGGTATTTGGGCTAAAGAGTCATGATTTCTACATCCTCATGTAACATTTACTTCCATTAGCTATACATAATGTTTTACCTAATGGTGTAACTATGGTGCTGGTAGAGTTTTGCTCTTTCTTCAAAGACTTGTGTTGTAAAAGAATAAATGTCTTAGACCTTGACAAGCTTCAACAACGAATTGTGCTCACTCTTTGCCATTTGGAGGTTCTAATACCTCCATCATTCTTTATGGTAATGGTCCATCTAACTTGTCATCTTGTGAAGAAGTTAAATTAGGAGGACGAATGCATTACCGTTTGTTGTACCCAATTGAGAGGTAGATACCTATTACTATACTTAACTTGTTTGCTTGGTTTTTTATAAGATAATAAATAATTGCATTTATGTTTATACTTATAGGTAGCTAGGACATTTTAAGTACTTTGTATAAAATAAGGCACAACCAGAAGGTTCTATAAGTGAAGCTTATTTAGCTGAAGAGGCCCTTAATTTGTATTCGTTGTATGAAGAAGTTGAGTCAAGGATGAATAGAGGTTGGCGTGTTGATGATCACCTTAATGAAATTAATCAAATGTGATCAATTTATCCTTAATTAGGTAGATCGGTGGGAGGTACATCAACTTTCACTCTTTCCCTATTGGAGAAAGTACAAGCACATCGATACTTGTTACTAAATTGTCCACAAGTCAAGCCATACATTGAGTAAGTATTTTTACAAAATGTGAAAAGAGTAAGATTGTTTCCTTCTTATATGAATATGGTGTTTTTTTATAGAAATTTTAGAAGTCTAATTAAAAGGAAGGAAAAAGGTTGAAGACCTTGAGCAATAGAGATAGAAAAGATAATCACTAAAGAATTTTCTAATTGGTTTCTTTAGCGGGTGAGTTGAATAATATTTTCATGTGAATATTTCAATATAGTTTTGAGATTGACATAATTTCAATAATGTATGTGACATTTCTTGATTAGGTTATGAATCCAGATTTAGCAGATTTAGTGCCAGAAGAATTAAAGTATCTAGCTAGGGGTCCAATATTAATCACGAGAAGATATACTGCCTACAACATCAATGGGTATAAGTTTAGAACAGTAGGCCGATATGAAGGCTTACAAACTCAAAATAGTGGAGCTTTTCTAACTTCAAGCACATCATGTGTTTCAAGTAGTGTTGATGTAAATTTAAGGGAAGCTGATTTGCCCTATTATGGGAAGTTGGAAGACATAATTGAGCTTTAACTACTATGGTTATTTTAAAGTTGTACTTTTTAAATGTAAATGGGCTGACAACACTCATGATAGGGGAATTATAGTTAACGCATGGAATTTTACTTCGGTGAATTTTTCTCAGTGTATTCACACTGGTGAACGAGAAGAGGATGACCTATATATTGAAGCTTCATAAGCCTAGAGGGTTTACTATGTGGATGATGAGAAATATAAAGGGTGGAGTGTTGTTGTCCATATGATGTCAAGGGATTTGTATGATATGGGAGAACTTAAGGAAAATATTACATGTGAAAGTGAGCCATACCGAGAGCAAGACTTGAGTAATTTAATTTCAGATGAAGCTGAAATGATAACACTCACAAAGGAAGATGTAGAAAACAAATTTATAGTGCCTTTTCTCGTTTAGCTGCACCTTTATGCATTCTACTGCATTTTCTGGTTTGTTAAATGTATATGGGTCTTAGATTTGCTATTTTTTCCTTTTTTTTTTTGCTCTCCTGGGCTCATGAATTTTGGCTTTGCTAGTAAAGCTAACAAATTCTCCTTGATATTCACTAAAGTGCTTATTATTTTTATATTTTAATATTGGAAGAGAATGAGGATGATATCATTATGCTTTTGGTGTATTATCATGGTGATTTCTTTATCTTAAAATTGACTAGTGCCTAGGTCTCTTAATTGTATACAAGAAACAAAAGAATTTTTTGTCTTGTCAGGTTATTGTTAGCCTTTGTATATATAGCCTCTGTCTTATCATGATTCTTTTAGGTTTGACATTAAATGTTAAATCAACTCAATTCAGGTGACAAATCCTCTATCCTACACAACTGGAAAGCATCAACACGAACAAGGTAACATCTCTTCACAATATATTATAAATAGACAATGTTGTGTTCTGTTTCTGTCTTTCTAATTGATCTATAGTAAATATATCTAAATGGATTTTTAAGGTGTCACTCAAACTACCTATTCCTTAAACATATATTTTAGTTAAATATTTTTATAGAAGCAAACCGTTATTACTTTTTCTTATCTTTTTGAGCTTTTCTTTTTACAATATTCTTTTTCAAAATTCTTTAGATTAATATGACTTTTTTCTGCATATTTTTTTTATTGATTTTACGTTTATTCTAATGAATCAATAAAAGACCCATGATTTGATATTTATTGAAAAACAAACTACACCATCTAGGGGTGAGCTACCAAAAGGAACACAATTAAATTTGGAACAAATAGAATATAACAAGTAACAACCATTGTCTTTCTATATTTATTATTTTTTATGTGTAGCACGTCTTAATAAAATAATACCAGATATAAGTCAAAGGCCTAAATTGAGAACTCAATATACCAACATACCGTAAATCCATGCATGGTAGAGCAATACGTGGTTAGAAATGCGCCCTTCAACAAAATCCAAAACAATCATTTTGTAGTATATTGATTGGTAACGTATTTTATAAAGGTGGAGGGTGTAGCTATTAGTTGTGACATTTTATTGGATTTTCAATTGCACAATAATATAGTTGTTTTGCTTTGTGTGAAAGAGGCAGCTCCTAACTGTGTTATAGAGTAAAAAGAAAATTTTGACGTGGATTTATTTAAAAGTGGGGCTATTTTCCTTTTTTTTCTTGCATTTTTCTTATTTTCATTTAAATAAATAGGCAAAATGTAATACACTCTGTTATTTGGTGCGCTACCTGTTAATGATTCATTATGATAATGTAAATAATTCAAGAAAAATATGATTGGGTTTTAGTGGTTGCCGATCAAGTTTTAGATATATTTTTTAAGAATAAACATATAGATGGATCCTATAGTCATGTCATATTTGTGTAAATCGTAGGCCAAAACATAGACTATTAAAAAATTGCTTTCAGTTGCATAAATAACATGACGGTGATGATTTTCAAGTGTCAAATTGTCTTTGTCAACACCCTATAGTCTCTTTTAAGGAAATTTAATCCACCTACTCTTTTCAAGATAAGTTTTGTCGCGACCAGGATCGTGACGGGAGGCCGTCTTTAAAAAGAAAATTAGGTTCCCAGATTCCTTCCAAAAACTATGGAGTCGCCACCAATGTTTTTAAGGTAAAATATCAGAAAAACCCTAACGTAAAGGGACTAGTCCTAAATTAAGATTTAAAATTCAGGAGTCTGATTATAGGTGGGAAAGGTATTAGCACCCCACACTGTCCGTGTTAAACGGTTACCCTAAATTGTTTAAGTTTTTGAATAATCCTAATACTTTAGAATCTAAACCTCTTAGCGATGTCTGTGGATTTATTGTCAACTTAATAATTAAAATTATAATTTTGATGATTAGCAGGACGTCTCCTCCAAATTAATCTATAAAGATCCTAAATTTTGTTATCAACATATCTTATGGTCTAAGTTGATTAAAACATAGATTAACAGGATGTCTCATCCAAATTAATCCATAACACAAAGGTTTTAATTTTTGTTACGTATCGACATTATTAAAATATATTATAGTCTAAACATAGATTAACAGACGTCTCGTCCACATTAATCTCTAATTTGAAGATTTTAATTTTTGTAACATGCCAATGTCATTAAAATATTATTTTATGGTTTAAACATAGATTAACAGGACGTTCCATCCAAATTATTCCCTAACATAGATTTTAATTTTTTGTTACATACCAATGTCAATTTTATTTTTAAATCGTAATACTCTAACTTGGTTAATAACGAAACATCAAAAGGTACTCTATACTACTGATTATTAGATTTTCTAGATGAGAATGGACTTAACATGTTTAATCATGTGTACTATTTCATTGTTATTCACTAGGAGATGAGGATCACAAACAATCACAACAAGAAGTTGAAGGGAAAAAGAGAAAATACCTCGTATTATTTTTAATGCTTCACGTTAATTTTTTTCTTCTCTCGTCAACTTTTTCTTGTTGCGTCAACCCCTTTTTCTTTTGGCTTTGTGTGTATTTCTTCAATGAAAGTATCCCTCGTGTGGTGTGCTTTCTCCTTTTTTGTAAATTATCTCTCCCTTGAAGTCAGCGTGCCTTTTCTATTTATAATGGCTTTCACTTTTTCAATCAGTTGCCTCATCTTTCTTTTCCTCTATCTCGTAACATATATATATATATATAATATGATTAGCCTAATTTGTATATATATAATTATAAAATCTAAAGTTATTTTTTATAATATATATATATATATATATATATATATATATATAAAGCTCTATCTCATTCTATTAAAAAAAACTCTATTTCATCCCTTAAAATCCTCTCCTTATATTTTTAAATCTGATCTCTTTTTTATAAAATTCAAATTTTAAACTTCTCCCTCCTATTTGAATTTTAAAATTTCTTTAAGATTAGATTGCATTTTTTTATAAGTTCAAAATTTATGGTTTTGATAAAGATTTAAAAATTTTAAGGATCAAAGCTTAGATTAACAATTTAAAATTCACACATGCCCATAGGTTTACTTTTTTAAAAAAATTAAATCCTATATTAGATTGATTTTTTTATTTTTTTTAATATTTTTTATGGGCCTGAAAAAATGGGGTAGCAACAACTTGCCCCTCTTTACTTTTCCCTTGTTGTATTGTAGTAAGGGATAAGTAAAGACTGAGCAAACCAATTTTGTCCAGGGCACCAGCTTTGGTGACATGGAAATTTAAAGGATGCCATGTTCGGTGACAGGAAATTAAAAGGTTGCCAACTTCAGAGACAAGAAATTTAAAGGATTCCATGTTTAGCGACAAGAAATTTAAATGGTGCCCTTTTCAGCGACAAGAAATTTAACTGGTGTCCTTTTCAGCGACAGTAAATTTAAATGGTGCCCTTTTTGGCGACTGGAAATTTAAAGGATGCCATGTTCAGCGACAGGAAATTTAAGTGGTGCCCTTTTCGGCGTAGGAAATTTAAATGGTGTCTTTATCGGCGACAGGAAATTTAAATGGTGCCCTTTTGGCGATAGGAAATTTAAAGGATGTCATGTTTAACGACAGGAAATTTAAATAGTGCCCTTTTCGGTGATAAGAAAATTTAAAGATGCCATGTTCAGCGATAGGAAATTTAAAGGGTGCCCTTTTCGACGACAAGAAAATTTAATAGACGTCATTCTTCGATGACATGGACAAGGAAATTTAAAAGATGCCATCCTTCGACGACATGAACAAGGAAATTAAAAAAAGACGTCATCCTTCGGGGACATGAGCAAGAAAATTTAAAAAGACGCCATCCTTTGGCGATAAGAATAAGGAAATATAAAAGACGTCATCCTTCGATGACATGGATAAGAAATTTAAAAGACAACATCATTCGGCGACATGGACAAGGAAAATTAAAAAGACTTCATCCTTCGATGACATGAATAAGGAAATTTAAATGACGCCATCCTTCGGCCACATGAACAAGGAAATTTAAAAGATGCCATCCTTCAGCCACATAAACAAGGAAATTGATGGTACAAAGTTAGACTTAGAAGGGGAGTTGAATAAGTCTTAAACTCTTTTTCAAAAATCATACAGACTGCTTGAGTAGTTAAAATAATTCAACAAACCAGAGAAAGGAATAGAGAATCATACAACGGAATTTATCCTGGTTCACTTCCAACGTAGAAGCTATGTCCAGTCCTTTCAAACCGAAAGATTTTCACTATTGTAAAACACCTTTACAATCTGCATTAACCTAGTGCAACAGTATTCTTGACTCCAGCCACTTCTGGCTTAAAACCCAAGTATTCTTGACACTAGCCACTCCTAGCTACAGACCCAAGTATTCTTTTGAAAGCCCAGAACATACAAAGTGTAGTGATAAAGAGTTTGAAGTTACAAGAAAATAACTTAGCGTATAAAGATATGGAATGATTACAAGGTACACTGAGTTACAGACTACTATAAGTCAATGTCTACACTAAGCAGAGTTACAGACCCCTAGTTACCCCTTTTGAACCTGAAAGTGAAATTTTTCTTTGAAGACTTTCATTGACTGATCTTCTCTTAATGGTGAAAAAATTGGAAATTAAGTGGAGCAAAGAAATAAAAAGGACTTAAGAAAAATATGTTATAGGATGCAAAGAAAAGCATAGAAAAATAAAAGGATGATATTGAATGAATTGCTAAAAAGTCCATAAAAATTCAAAATTTGCTCTGGTAATTTTTGAATTTATGATAGTAATTAAATCATTAATGACTGTTTAAACCTTTTTGTATTTCATCCCAACCTTAACAATATATTCCATGGCCCCGTTACAACCTTTTGAAAGACCTTTAGACTTTCACATGTTTTCTTTCTAAACTGTGGAGTTTATGGTTAATTACCAAGCTTTTGGTAATATTCTTAACTATGATGATTTGAGTGATACATAATCTATAAAACACTTTGAGTGAAAATTACAAGAAGAGTACCCTCTGTCTTGACATTGAAAATGGAATCACAACTAATTTTGGCATTTGAATAAATCAGTTTCACTGTATTAGATTCCAAAGTTTACTAAGTTAAATGTTACAAATGCATTCAAGGAAAAATGAAGGCCAAAAATTCAGATTTTTGAAAATGTTATCTGTAACATCCCTGATGTTTTAATGAGAATTATAAGAAATGGGAAATGATTAGTAAATATTTTAGAAGTTTTATTTAATATTTGTTCTGTCCGAGCCAAAGATTGGAAAAGCCGGTGTCAAGATCGGTCTCAGAAGAGCGGGCAGGCGGAGTTAAAGATCGGGAGTGTAAGAGGAGAGCGGACAGGGCCAGGAGGTTTGGTCTGAACCGTTGTGAGGAGAGCGCCTCACACGGAGTCATAGCCCGGATTAACCTCATAATGACTAAAACAACGGATGTAGGTAACCAAGAGGTGAGCACGGATGAGGTATCCGATCACTCAGGTTGTATCTTGGATTTCCGAGGTATGAACACTAAGTTAGGACGTCGGGGGCCGATATTCATATTGGGCCTATACTCTTGCGAAGTATTAGAGAATTGTGAATAATTAAACGTTGAGGGAATAAATACGTGTAATTGATTTGATAACTATGCAATAGTTCAATATAGTGAAATTAATTAAATTTAGTAAGAATACAAATAAAATAAAGGAAAAGACGATCTTGCCCATGAGCTATACATATATATATAAGGAGATTCTCTTCCTTCCCTCTTCATTATTTACAAGTTACCTTTGCTGTTGGTCTATTCCTTCTCTTTCGTTTTTCTCTCCTCTCTTAACGCTGATTTGCATGCGCTGGAGAGGGACTCCATTTGTGTCTAAACTTCAATTGAACCCCATTCCTGTGATCGAGGCTTCAAGGTGAGTCTACTGATCCGTTCTAATTGTGATTCCCTTATTCCTTTTATTCTTTGGCTGTTAAGAGCCATACATGGCTATATTCGTGGCTGTTCTCCACTCCTCTGGTGAGTGTGAGCCCAAATGCTGTCCATGAACTAAGGACGTTGAAGTGACGAGCTGTACTTTATGATCCGTAGGTAGTAGGCTAAGCAACGGAAGACTGAGTGACGGAGTTGAGACTGCGAAACCAGTGCTCGGAGGAAGGAATCGACACAGAGAACAGATCATCGAAGCGTGGAACCAAAGTAAGGGGGGTGTTCGGGTTATAATTAATTAGAATAGGACTCGCTTCTTATACAGGTCATTGAAGTAACGTAAACAAGTTAAGGAAAATGTTGCTAAACGTAGTTGTGTGTTTATGCTTGTGCATATGTGACTGAGTACATTAATTGGTGGAGGATCGGGTGTGGATGAGTTTATCATGTATGATCTTGTGATATCTAATGTGAAATGATCAGTATTATGTGACGTCGGGTTAGCAAGCAGGCTACCCGAGTGATGAGGAATTGATATTATTATGTGAAAGGTAAACTGTTGAATGATTATGTGGTATGGGATGGCCGACGGTATATGATAGCCCCTCATTTCCGGCTCCCGTGGTTTTCGTGCCCAGTTGAGCTACCCAGTGGTCAAGTAGGACCCAGTGGTCGAGGTGGAGAGTCAAGCAGGACTCGGTGAACCAAGCAGGGTTCACGGGGTGTCAAGTAGGACCCCCAGCTGAAGGCAAATCCTTTAGTATCCGGATACTAGGAGTCAGATTGTATGAGAGTCAGTTGTGATCGTGATGAATGTGATGGAATTGTGTAGATGGTTTAATATAGTTACTGTATGTAATACACTATGTTTCGGTATGCTTGCTTACAAGTGATGCTTGATGTGTATGTATAAATATGCATGTATATTTGTTAAGATCCATTCTAAATTAATTACAATGCCAAACACTCACCTTTGCTCTTTTTTTTTAGAAACCAGAGACAGGGAGGGGGAAGGAGCCATGGAGCCGCGCCAAGGGGGAGAACGGTGCCAGGGTCCGAGTGACTTCGAGTGACTCTCTATAGAGTCATATGTGTGTATAAGAACTTCTTAGTATAATTATTAGTTGTGTTTAATTAAGACCGGATCGAATGTAAACCTATATTTTAAAATATATCACTGTTATTTGCATATGTTTTCATGGTAACTCTTTGGGTTCACAGAACCATTTTTAGAGTGAAATTTTGGGAGTCCGGTTGCATGTTTTGTTTAATCCGATGTGTGAAAGGTATTCGCTCAAGTGAATAGAACCTCGTTTAAGTGAGAGTCCGGAATCTCGCTTAGACGAGTAGGGGCCTCGCTCAAGCGAGAAGCCCTGATTCCCTTTCTCACATCCGTTGTGTTTAAATTAACCTGCTTTTCTGTTCTAGACCTCATTTAATTAATCTAACTGGGACTGCTGTCACTTAAATAGGTCAGTAAAAATCAATGCTTTTTCACTAAATATCGATTAATTCTCAAGAAAAGGAAAAATTTATCGTAAGAGGTAATTGTTTGAATAAAAATAAATACAAAATAACCTAGGATGTTACATTATCATGCCAATTAAATTATGCAAATTTTGAAGGCAAATTCAAGTCCATTGTCACGTTAAATGCAAGGGTAAATGATATATCAAAATTTTCACTCCGCAAGCATTGAAATTTGCATTTGAAATAATTTAATGTGCAAGCTCCCAAAGGATAAAGACATTAATGGCAATGCTTCTCCAAATGGCATGAATTACTTTAGTTAATTAATGAAACATGGTCTATTTTATGCAAAGTTTTTCAACCATTATTCAAGACCATGTCCCACCATTGCTTTCCATGATAAACTAGCTTCCAAAATGGCAAGTATTCTCATGTCAATAAGGCATCCTATTTGCTAGCATTTTTTTGATTAAAAATTCAGAACCAATGTTCCATTATGCAAGGTGATCCCATGGCCACACATTGCTATATTTGTACTTCATTTTGCTACATTTAAATAAGCAAATTCAGCCAAGGGACATTACCAAGTGCCAACATGAAAGCTAAGGGAAAAGTGGACCATTATGCCCTTAATTATGCAATGTTAGTTGCATCCATAATGCTGAATTTTTAAGTGCAAAATTTTCCCTTGCAAATCACTATAAATAGGCCTTAATACATGAAGAAAGGAAGACCATGAAGGGGAGATCATGCACCAAGAACACCTTAAGTTACTCTTAAGTTTAGAGATAAAATTCTAAATTTTTAGATTCAAAATACAGTGAGGAAACAACAGAATACGCAGTACAACAAATAACAAAAAATATAGTAGAGCAAAAACAACAAAAATACACTATAACAAAAAACAATAGAAATACAGTACAGTAAAAAAATAGCAGAAAAACAATGCAGTAAAATAGAGAGTGAGAGTGATACAGAGCCACAAATTGGGAGTATGTCAAGTGAATGGGAGTTTTGTTTATTCAACTCTGTTTGTCACTGTAAGGTAAAAACAAATTTTATTGTAAGGTAAATTTTTTTACTGTAAGGTAATTTTTTTTATTGTATGGTAAATATTTTTTACTGTTAAGTAAATATTTTTTATTGTCTATCTCATTTTTTACAAGGGTACTTACTGGAGTAAATTAAATTTATTTATATGTTGTCAATTTTTATTTTTTGTTTAAGTATTTATTCTGTTAATTTATAATTCATGTTATTTACATAATTGTTTGGAATGTTTAAATTTGTTTAGGTGTGTATTTAATTAGGATGGTTGTCATATAAATTTTTATTTTCAGTAATTTTTTACTTTCATGCCTGAGTGATATTGAGCCATGTTCGTAAATTTTTATGCTCTGTTCCGTTGAAATACAATATGTTGTTAAGAAAGCATTTTTTTGGGAAATATTCATTTTTTACATGAAGTTAATTAAAACAGGATATTTTATTAATTTTTGTTTGATTTTGAGTGTTATAGTTTTATAATATAAAAAAATATTTCTGAATAAGTTTCCTTTTATTTATTAAATTTAAACATTTAAAAATGATAAATGGTAACAGAAGTTAATTTGAGCAAGACGCTCTTTTAGCATCAAACACAACAAAATCCTTTTCAGTAAAAAATAAAAAAATTATCTTCATATTTTTTTCAATGTGAATTCGTAATATGTCGAGGTTAAATTTAATTTAGTTTATTTTGGGATAAGATAATAAATTAATTGTAAATAAGAATGCACCTGAATAATTTTAGTAACTATTTTAAAACAAACGGTGGAGTGTTTTCCCTAGTTGTAACCAACTCCTAAACCCAAAACGGAATCTCATTTCCAGTGCTATACATAGGTTTTTCTGATATTTTCCTTAAATAAGGTGACTCCTGTGTTTTTTATTTTTGTATTCTTCCATTTATTTTTCCTACGTTTTCTTTGCCTCACCCGTCTCCAGTTGCAACCCCGATCCAGGTCCGTACCAGTCCGCGCCGAGACATCAGAACCCCTCACCAACGGTAACTCCTATTTCATCATGTTATGAAATAAGGTTACCATTGTCCTCTAATAAATTGTCCCAATGTTTTTTAAACAAAAGAACATCAACAACTTAATCAACTTTCCCCGTTGTTCTTAACTCAGGGAAATGCCAGTCTTGACCTCTTTTTATCCCCTTTATTCCCCAAGTTAATGGTCTCAATATAGGGCTGAATTTGTCTAGCCTTTTGTTCCAACATCCTGGTTAATTCAGGGCGAGGGACCATAGTCTTCCTTACCTTCTTCGCTAGTGCAATTAAACAAATACTCGAAGTTGTGAAATGGGATCGTGGCCCTACTATTTTCGAGTGAATCAACATTTGGGTGAATGGTCGAATGAGGGATAAAGGGAAAGGGAATCGGTAAAGGGTACAAAGAAAGAGATATCCAAATACGCATTTACTAATGAAACTTTAAAAACATGATAAAACATGTTTCGCCTTTATTGTAAAAAGAAAAGGCTCCCAAGCCTTAGGCATAACAATGGGAACATCGAGTCATTAAGGCAATTACAAATTAATTTGAATGAGAAATTAAAGTCGTGGGAAGCTCAACAGCCTCCTAATTACAAAGTTTTGTGCCCGGTGAACACACAAAGCTTGCGACATCACAGGAACAATCTACAATAGCAATCACTTGATTTGGATATATACAGTCTCATAGTCCATCTCAACCATGAGTCTTGCCTAAAGCCGAGTTCTGTAAGGGTGTCTCCCCATGATTTCTTCCTTTTTTTGTTTTTATTTTTTGGTTTTGTTTTTGTTTTGTATTTTTTAAAGAAAACAAGACGTGTTAGTGAAAAGGAAAAGAAAAAGAAAGAGACAATAAAGAAAATGAGCGAAAACAAAAGGAAAAAATTCAACTTGTGGACTTGTCATGTCTCGTTAATCATTATTTCTTAAAAATATTTTTTGTATCTATAGGGAATAATGATTAACAAAGAATAAGTTATAGACCTCTTGGATCGTCTAATTTGTTTTTGGGAAAACTTTACATAAAAAGAATTTACGATCCAAAGAGCTTATAACTAAAAGAATGAAATTGCAGGGCTTCAGAACCATTTGCCCCATGACAAATCATTGGGCCCCTTTTTCGTTTTAAAAAACATTTGTTGCGGAAAAATATCTTTTAATTTAAAAAAGAAAGATAAAAGGAATGTTGCCCCTTGTGTGCCCTAAACAAGGTTTGTTTGAAGGCCTTCTATCGGTTCTAAGGCTCCTCTAATAATGTCCTCTCATATTGGGTGGCTATTTTAAATTACTAAAGGCCACTAGAGCTCAGACTCCACCCATGATGTTAACTATAACGGTAGGAAGCCTACCAGGTGTGGGCACCATGGATAAGTCACGCTCTAGCTGAGTCTCTCACGATGTCAGACAGAGATGAACGTCTCAAATTACACCGTTATATAACCTCTCTTAAACTTAATGGTTTATTTAGACCCTTACATGTAGGGTCCCACTCGAAATATATGTGAAAAGTGTAAGTGTAGTGTGTGGAGGGGCATATATACCAGTACTTTAGCCTTCATTCACAAGGAATAAACATAACACAATACAAATAAAATCGTCTATCCTATAGTTCAATAACACAATAATATGATGTCTTCTGCTCTAAGGTTCCATAATAACATATATCGATAAAAACATATGGCACAAGACACATGCAAGAGTTTACATAGGATTATTGTAATATACTTAAACAAATTAGACGGGCTTAACTCTCTAAAGTATCCAATGGAGTCACCATCTATCACGACCAGGATTGCGGCAGGAGGCTGACCATAAAAAGAAAATTATGTTCCTAGATTCCTTCCAAAAACCATGGAGTCGCCATCAATGTTTTTAAGGTAAAACATCAGAAAAACCTTAACGTAAAGGTACTAGTCCTAAATTAAGATTTTAACTTTGGGAGTCTGATTATAGGTGGGGAAGGTATTAGCACCCCACACTGTCCATGTTAAATGGTTACCTTAAATTATTTATATTTTTGAATAATCCTAATACTTTATAATCTAAACCTTTTAACGATGCTTGTGGATTTATTGTCGACTTAATAATTAAAATTATAATTTTGATGATTAACAAGATGTCTCGTCCAAATTAATCTATAAGAATCCTAAATTTTGTTATCAAAATATCTTATGGTCTAAATTGATTAAAAGATAGACTAATAGGTCGTCCCGTCCAAATTAATCTCTAACACAAAGGTTTTAAGTTTTGTTATGTATCGACATTATTAAAATATTTTATATTCTAAACATAGATTAACAGGACGTCTCGTCCACATTAATCTTTAATTTGAAGACTTTAATTTTTGTTACATGCCAATGTAATTAAAATATTTTTTTATGGCTTAAACATAGATTAACAGGACGTTCCATCCAAATTATTTCCTAACATAAAGATTTTAATTTTTTGTTACATACCATGTCAATTTTATTTTTAAATCGTAATACTCTAACTTGGTTAATAACGAAACATCAAAAGGTACTCTATACTACTGATTATTAGATTTTTCTAGATGAGAATAGACTTCACATGTTTAATCATGTATATTATTTCATTGTTATTCATTAGGAGATAAGGATCACAAACAATCACAATAAGAAATTGAAGGGAAAAAGAGAAAATACCTCGTATTATTTTAATTCTTCACGTTAATTTTTTTCTTCTCTCGTCAACTTTTTTTTGCTGCGTCAACCCTTTTTTATTTTGGCTTTGCGTGTGTTTCTTTAATGAAAGTATCCCTCGTGTGGCGTGCTTTCTATTTTTTTTGTGAATTATCTCCCCCTTGAAGTCAGCGTGCCTTTTTTCTATTTATAATGGCTTTCGTTTTTTCAACCAGTTGCCTCATCTTTCTTTTCCTCTATCTCGTAACATATATATACAATAATAGGATTAGCCTAATTTTATATATATATATATAATTATAAAATTTGAAGCTGATTTTTTTATAATATATATATTTATATATGCAAAACTCTATTTTATTCTATATATATTTTTAAAAAACCATATCTCATTCTATAATATATATATATATATATATATATATATATATATTTAAAAAGCTCTATCTCATTCTATCAAAAAATCTCAATCTCATCCCTTAAAATCATATCCTTATTTTTTTACAAAGATCTGATCCCCTTTTTTATAAAATCAAAATTTAAACTTCTCCCTCGTATTTCAATTTTAAAATTTCTCTTAGATTAGATTCTAGTTTTTTTTAGAAATTCAAAATTTATGGTTCAAATGAGGATTTAAAAATTTTAAGGATCAAAGCCTGAATTAAAAATTTGAAATTCACACAAGCCCATAGGTTCACTTTTTTCTTAATAATTAAATCCTATGTTAGACTGGTTTATTATTATTATTATTATTTTATTTTTTATTTTTTATAGGCCCAGATAAAATTAGGTAGCAACAAGTTTCATGTTGAATAATGGGCTCAAACACCTCATATTATATAAGATGCAGGACTAATGTAAACCAGTCATATATATTTGTATCAATTCATAAACTTAGCATTTAGCAGTGTCTGAAAAGCAAACGTCCCTAATTAAAAAATATTCCAACTAGAGCATGATGTTTAAACTGTAGAGTGGGTAATTGGTTTAATTATGTGTGTTGAACAAGCAAGAAAGCAATGACACAGTGTAACAATTTTGACAACAGAGCAAGCAATTGTAGTTTAATTGTTAACCTGAATTGTTAGTCTCACAAGAACTTTCATTTTTTATGACCTTTCCTAGTTAATTTCCTAGTGGTTTAAAAAGTTAACATGTTTAGCAATTCCTTAAGTGCTCAATTAACCTAAGAATCTAATGTGAAATTGGAGGTTGAACTCTAACTATTCACCTAAATTGATTAGGCCTGAACTAGTTAGAAAGCTGGAAGTTACCTACGCTTTAACCATGATTCCTCACTGGCGAAGATCGTCATTAGTTCTGGATTTGTCAATCCAGCGATTCTGCTCCACTCCTCAGCTTGTTCGCCTCAGGACCTAGAAGTTGATTTCCTCACTCACAGCTTCAAGACTCCATTGCTAACCTTCGCAATCCCAACCTTAGGGAATTAGAACTCCATTGACTTCGGTTCCATCGAAGGATTGTGGAACGTCATGGAGGAGAGGATTTAGAGAGAGAAAATTGCGTGGTGAGATGTACGAAGTTGTGAATGAATTGTATTCTATGTATCTGTCTCTGTTCTGGCTCTCCTCTCTACAGAATATGTACAACCTATATATATAAGCTTCTACCTAACTAACTAACTTAACTGATAACTTAGGAAACTTAAGTTAACGACTAAACTAACTAGTTACACAGTTTACAGAATGATCAACTAATTACAGCTCAGCTCTTAACAGGATCCAGCTCATCCTTAGCTAATTTACAGCACAGCACCAGCTAATTAACAGCTTACTACTTAAGTTACTAAGGTTGCAGCAGTAGAAGAGAAGGCAGCAAGAAACAACATTGGTGCCTAGTGCCTTCTGGAGGGAACGATCGCTGTTTAAAATATCAGCCTTTTCGCTTGAGTGAACTTTATTCTCGCTTGAGCGAACTTGAGATATGTACTGCAGTGTTGCCTTCTCGCTTAAGCGTTATGGAAAAGCTTGGGCGAATGAATGATGTTTTGAGGACACGCTTGAGTGTAGGCTTGCTTTGCTTGAGCGAACTTTGACCCTCGCCCGAGCGAATTTAACTATCGCTTAAGCGAATTGTCTTTTCAATCAGTATTTCTGAAATTGACGCTCGGGTTCTTCTTTTTATTTTCAATCGGTTCCTTGTTTTCTTTTGGAGTCGGTATCTTGGAAATCTTTGCAGTCAGCTTTTCGTTAATTCTTTTTGGTCAACCTTTTGGGAAGTCTCGCTCAGTCGGTCTTTTGGACTCCTTTCAGTCGGATATACGAAGACTCACTCGGATTTGTAAATTCTCGCTCGGCTTTATGCTTTCTCACTCGGATTTTTTATAATTTTTCCTCAGATTTGTCTTCTTCTCTCGAGTACGCCCTGTTCCTGCACCAACAAACAACTAATTGCCTAACATTTGTATGCTGGCTGCTGAGTAAATTTATAAATAGTAATAAACTCTTGATTTATTAATGTTTTCAATCGTTTTCTTACAAAAGTAAAGCACTTTTGAAATAAATAACTAAAACACGAATTATTAACAAATCATTAAATAATATAGTCAAAACTAAACAATAATTAATAAATTATGTTAAATAAAAGGTGGAATAATTAAGTCTTTTCAAGACTTATCATTAATTTTTATAAGTGTTTACTTTTATTTCTCTCTTATAGTTACTTTTTACTATTCTTTCACTCGATGCATAAATCTATCTTTAAATCTATGAATATTGTACACATGTGTATATGAAACATTCTTTTGTTAATAAGTTTTGATACTTTTTACCATTAGTAAATAAAAATTACTTTCACTAACTAAGATCAATTTGTGGAAACAATATCTAAATTTTTAAAAACTGCAATGATAAATTGGTACCATCAAACAAGTTTTCTGGCGGCATCGTCGAGGATTGAATTGATTTTTAGTAACAGTAAAATTTTAATTACTATGTTAATTTTTTTACTTTCTAACTTAGGTAAAAAATTTCACTTTTACTTTTTACTTAGACAATTATTTATTTTTACTTTTTCTTTGATTATTCTTATTTCACTAACCTTTTCTGTTAAGTTTGTGTATGCAAACTCGATCTTCTACAAGAAAACTATTCTTTGATCCTGAGATTGAGAAATTTGCAAAAGACTTAGATCTTTAAAATCTAAAACACAAACTTCTTCATCTTTATCTTCTTTTCATAAATCTAAAAATTTTACAATGGCTGGAGAGCAACCGTGTGACGTCCCGTATAATTTTCTGAATAAATTTTTCACGTTTTTGAAAGATCAATTTAAAATTCATAAATTAAACTCAGAGTTCACATAAAATTCGATAATTGCGGAATATTATCATGCATACTAGTCGTGATTAATAAAATTCATGAAATATTTGCATAGCGGAAACGATTTAGAATGATAACAGTACATGATACGTTATATTTATTACAACCCATTAAATATAAATAAAAATCAAAGTCCAAGTAGTAATTCATATAGGCATCAATCAGGGCATCACTCTTCATTCTACGTAGCATTCACTGTAAAATTTAATGTAAGAGTGAGACAGAATATAGAATAAATACAAAATAAATAAAATTGCACAAACACAATCAACAAAACATAATGTTATGATGAATATGCCAAACAAGTTCATTTATAATTATTAAGTCTTTAATTAGTCAAATGATGTCATGCTGGATCCATTTGGTTTAGTGGGAATACTGCAGTAAAAGGTCTCATAGAGACATCGGTAGGAATTAATACAGTCATGGATCCCTACAGCCCCATGACCAACACATCGGTAGGAATTTATACAGTCATGGATCCCTACAGCCCCATGACCAACACATCGCAAAAATAGGGCTTTAACTCATCATAGAGTAACCCCCCACCAGGGTAGGCAATCATGGAACCCCTAAAATTCCATGGTGCGTCCAAATCCTTATGATGCATGAATGCCTTTAATTCTCTTTATCATTTAACATACCATGATATTAATATTTCCAAAACCACTTGGAAAACCACAAGTCCTCAAAGGACACATCACATATAATAATTTTCAGAATCATGGATTTACTGTTTCAACCACATGTAACAATAACCACAACGCATTCATGTACATATATATTAATTATGTCATTCATAATTATTCACCACCAAAATATACAACTGTATGATACTCATTAAAACGTAACAACATCAATAATAAATCATAATCACTCAAGAGTTTAATAATAAATTGTTACTCATAGAGAAAATATCATTTTCATTCATAATAACCATTATAATTAACTTTCAGCATTTCCAACAGCAACATACTCTAGTAAAACAATCATAACATGAGCAAATCATAACCTTTTCATGTGATTCCACTTTCTATAGCTTAATAATACAATTATCTACAACTTTCATGAAGAACAAAATTTCAAATTCCAAACAGAATTACCACTTATTCATGAAATACCACACTGCCTCAAGGTGAGTTTTCCAAAACGTACATATATTAGTAATTTGAACGTTTCTGGAGCTACAAAAATGATTTTGGCATGAAACCAGTTCTAAATTATCCTTAACACAAATATCTACAACTTTCATGAAGGCACCAACCACTAATTCTCACTACACAATTCCCAGTTTTAAAATTAAGATTCGGATTTCAAATTAACAGAATTACAGCTTGTACATACTTCAGTATTTTAGGCATAACGCAAGCTACAAAAATCATTTTGACTTGAAACCACTTTCTATAGATCCATAACATAAATACCTACAACTTTCATGAAGACATCCAAGGCTGATTATGTACGTACAAGTCCCAGCATAGTAATATATACACAAAACATGGGATAAATATTCCACTCGGATATGCTGTAGTATTTTGGCTATAACTTTTGCTATACATATTCAAATTAATTGATTCAGGTCTCAAAATTCAGATAACAAAAGGATCTACATCTTTCATGAAGAAGTCAGAGTCAAATTCACACGTTTTCAATTTCAAAAATGAGCAACAAGTTACGAAGTTAATTCTGGAATCCTAGAACAACATACAATTCTACCCATTTCATAGTTATTCACAACCCTGTCCCCTCTTACTTGGATTGATGATCTTTGGCTGACTGAAAAGAAGTCCCCTGGCTGTCCTGGTTCAGATCGAAGGTGTATTGATGGAGAAAAGTAATTGGGAGTTTCAGAATTAGTGTGTGTGTTTAATAATGTAAGGCAGTGGGAGACAAGCTCCTTGTGAGTGGATCGTAGTGCTGTTAGTGGAGATAATAGAGGATTAAAATAAGAAAGTGGGCTTATAATGGTCCACTTCTGCAGCCTACCCACTAGAGTGTGCATGATTAGAGAAGATTTATTAAAATATGCATAAAGGGACAAAACTGAAGTCAAAACATCAACCTGACAGTGAATTCCGAGTGAAATTTCACTCAGTCAGCCTCTTGGCTGACTGGAATTCTACCTGGTCAATGTATATACCGATTGGAAATGGTCGGTAACGTGAAAAGAGGGAAATCTGAGTCTCTCTCGCTTAAGCGGATACCGACTCGCTTGAGCGAGTTCCATACAATGCACTGGCAGAGGGGTTTCGCTCAAGCGAAAACCGACTCGCTTGAGCGAGTGTGAGTTTCGCTCAAGCGAATACCGACTCGCTTGAGCCAGACACTCTCCCTCCCCAAAACCGATCCTTCATTCACTCGGTTTCCACTTCAACATCTTAATCCACTCGGTAGAACCTCCTGAAACCGAGTCTTCACCTATTACTCACTCGGAATTGATTCCTCTTGAAACACTCGGTCTGATTTCTCTTCCTTGGAGGTGACTTAGTTGGCATATTCTCCTGAAACCGAGTCATCTCAATTAGTCTTTCACTCGGTAATTTCATTCCAATTCCGAGTCATCTCTTGCTCAGCCTTCCACTCGGCAATTACACTAAAACCGACCCATCACTCTATTGGTTTTTCACTCGGTACACAACTCCAAGACCGACGAATATCCATTTGGTCCCACACTCGGTATTCATACCTCCATTTCACTCGGATAATGCCTTAACTAATCCTTCTTCAGAATAAACTCCCCAATCAGGTTCCACTCGGAATTATTCCACTCCTCATCACTTGGAAAATTCACCAAGTCAAGTCCCACTCGGACTTACACCATACATAGTCACTCAGAATACGGGTTACATGGGTTCACTCGGAATATCTTTCACTCGGATATCAACACTTATGAATATAGAAGTATTTCCCACTTGGGTTTCACTCGGTTAATCATTACTTAGCCGAGATCAGATCAACTTCTTCAACTATGTTTCATTCAGAGTCCATCAGGGTCATTATCACTCGGAAAAAGACCCATACATACGAGTCTCACTCGGATTCTTGAACTCAGAAGTGGTTCTATCGGTCACACTTCACTCAGGAGTGTCTCTGACAGGGATTCTACTCGGAAGAAACCCTCTCGGCCATGTTCCACTCGGAAAACACAACCTTCACTCGGAATTTTAACCTTTCACTCGGAATTTCAATCTTTCACTCGGAATTTCAATCTTTAACTCGGAATTTCATCCTTCACTCGGAATAGAGCCCCTTTTTCACTCGGAAAGTTCTTTCTAAGGCATATTTTACTCGAAAAATGGATCTTATCATTATAGGTCTATGTAATTTCGATAATTATACCCAAAAATGGAATTTTTGAAGTAATATAAGCCATCCATTGGATGTTTTATTCATTGATTATCCCTTACAGACCTTCCATACTTCATAGTTTACAAAATAGAGCTATTATTAAAGTAGGATGTTACAAACCGAGACAGACTTTGGGGCAATTTGCTGTTCCTCATGGACCACCTTTTGTGTCGGGAATCTGTTGCAGTAGTGCACATTAATCCTGCGACACTTAACATAATTCAAAATAATCAATTTGCTGGATTAAATCATGAAGAACCTTATGAACATTTGACGGTTTTTTATGAATTATGTAGTACAATTGGTTTTGAACCCAACCAAGAGGAATCTGTTTACATACGATTATTTCTATTTTCTCTGGTTAGAAAAGCAAAAGAATAGTTTAAGTTTTTCCCCTGGTAGTTTTACAAATTGGTTTGATGTTAAAAGAAAATTTTTGGAAATATTTTACTCACCTTTCAATTATTTTAAAGCAATGATAGCCATACACTTTTTTTTTTCACAAAATCATGATGAGTCACTAGGTGAAGCTTAGGAACGATTCAAGGAATTACTAAGAAAATGTCTAAACCATAATTTGGACGACGAAGGAAAGGTAAGAATTGTTTACCATGGTTTATTGCCTTAGTTCAAAATAATACTAGATGCTTGTGCGGGAGGTTCTTTAATGAACAAGACAACTGAAGAGACAATAGCTATCATGGAATCCATGTCAACTAGTGATAGACAAGCAAAGCATGAAAGGGGTAATTTTTCCAAGGAAGCCAAAAATGCTTGAGTTAGGAGTGAATGATGTTGTCCTAGCTCAACAGAAACTATTAACACAGTAGATTAAAGCAATGAGCAAACAACTGCAAGAACTATAAATTGCTCAAGTGTCAACACAACCCCCAGCTCAGTTAAAACAATGCATACATTACATGGGTAAACAACCTTGTGCACCAGATGAAAATTAACATGAGGAAGCCAGTTTCTTGAATAACCAAAGATAACCTGTAGGTAATTATCCTTTCAACTCTGGTAATTATTTTCCTAACAATTATCAATAGGGTTGGAAAAATAAAAATTTTGGCTGGAAGCAAGAAGCTAGATCTTCCAATAGACCTCCCAATAATCAGTTTCTATAACAACCACTACATGATCAGACAGCTAGATTGACAAGGATAGAAGAGTCTATCCAGCAATTGTTGCAATACATGTAAATAAATGAAGCCACCCGAAAGGCGTCAGATCTACAATTTGGTCAATTAGCGAAGGTAGTAGCTGAGATGAAAAGTTTTGGTTTCTCTGCTAATACCCAGAACCTGAGAAAATAGTATAAAGCTATTTTCACTAGGAGTGGTAGAATGTTAGGAACTGATTATAATGAAAATTATAAAGAAAGTGAAAAAGAAAAAAAAGAAGAGAAGGAAGAAAAAAAGTGAAGAAAAAAAGTAAAATGAAAATGAAAAACAAGAAGAAGAAAAAGAAGAAGAAAAATAAAATCAAAAAAATCAAAAAATCAAAAAAGTGAAAAAACAGTACTTGGGTCAGACACCTTCAGTCAAGGATCTGCCTTATCCATATGCACCTTCTAGAAAGGATATGGAAAGACAGTACCAAAGATTTCTTAAAATTTTTAAGCAGTTATAGATAAACATCTCATTCTCAAAGGCATTAGAACAAATGACAACATATGCCAAATTTATGAAAGAACTGCTTACAAAGAAGAGGAGGTACAATGAAGAAATTGTTGAGTTAGAAGCAAGTTGTAGTATCATCCTACAATATAACATGTCGGAGAAGTCTAAAGATCTCAGAAGTTTCACATCCCTGTGTCCATCAAAAGCATGAACATTGGGAAGGCTTTGTTAGACTTAAGGGCTAGCATCAATTTAATGCCCCTAAGCATGATGAAGTGAATTGGTGATCTTGATCCGCATAGGACAAAGATGACACCACAGTTGGCAGATCGCTTCATCAAGAGACCCTATGGGATAATAGAGGACGTGCTTGTAATAGTTGACAAGTTTTACTTCCCCGTCGATTTTACGGTGTTAGACATGGAGGAGGATACTAAAGTCCCGACCATTCATGAAGACTGTGAAAGTTTTGATTGATGTTGACAATGGGAAGCTTGCTATCAGAGTGCATGACAAAGAGGTAAAGTTCAACGTTTTTGAAGTCATCAAACATCCGAACCCAAAATATGACTATTTTAGAGTGGATGCACTAGATGAAGTTTGCCTTTCCATAACCGAAGGTATGCCTTATTTTGGTCCTCTGAATAAATTGTTAATTGACTCTGTGGATTATTTGAATAAGGAAGAAAAAAGACAGATAGATAGGTGTTTAGAAGAGCTGAAAAAGGGAAAGACATTTCCCCTGAAACAAGGAAGATATAAGAACTCAAGGAAGCACCTACTGAGGAAATCCAGAAACTAGAGCTGAAAGTGTTACCTTCTCACCTCAAGTACATCTTTTTAAAAGAAGGTAATCTTAAACTAGTCATTATTAATAATTTGTTGAATGAAATAGAGGAAGCAAGACTGGTAGAGGTGTTAAAGAACAATCAAGAAGCAATTGGATGGACTCTTGAAGATTTAAAGTCCGTCTTACTATATGCATAGGATTTTACTAGAAGATGATTACAAACCAATAGCTCAACCTCAAAAGTGCCTCAATCCAACAATGAAAGAAGTGACAAAAAAGAGGTTCTCAAATTATTGAAAGTTGGAATCATTTATCCCATTTATGATAGTGCATGGGTAAGTTCGGTCCAAATAGTTCCAAAAAAAGGAGGTATGACGGTCATTGTTAATGATAAAAATGAATTAATTCCCATAAGAACTGTCACTAGTTGGAGAATGTGTATAGATTATAGGAAATTAAATCAAGCAACTAGAAAAGACCATTTTCCACTTCTTTTTATAGACCAAATGGATAAGCTTACTACTATTTTCTTGATGTTTACTCTGGATATAATCAAATTATTATTGATCTTCTTGATCAGGAGAAGACTGCTTTCACATGTCCTTTTGGAATTTCGCTTATAGGAAAAGCCATTTGGATTATGTAATGTACCTGTTACTTTTTAGAGATGTATGTTTGTTATTTTTGTAGATCTAATTGAAAAGAGCATTGGGATTTTCATGGGTGACTTTTCTATTTTTGGGAATTCTTTTGACACCTATCTAGCAAACTTGGACATCATATTGAAGCGGTGTATTGACATAAATTTGGTGCTGAACTGAGAGAAATGTTATTTCATGGTGATAGAAGGAATTGTGCTTGGTCACAAAATTTTTGTAAAAGGTATAGAAGGTGACCAAGTGAATATAGAGGTAATATCTAAACTCCCACCCCTTGTAAATGTTAAAGGGATTAGAAGCTTTTTAGGACATGTTGGGTTTTATCAAAGGTTTATCAAAGATTTTTCAAAAATTGTGAACCTTTAACAAACCTTTTGAACAAAAATGATAAATCTAAATTTGATGATGCATGTCTAAAAGCTTTTAATTATTTGAAAGAGAAATTGATTACTGCTCCTGCGATTGTTGCTCCAAACTAGAATTTACCCTTTGAACTAATATGCGATGCAAGTGACTATGTTGTGGGAGCTGTTTTGGGTCAAAGGCACGAAATTGTTTTAGAGTAATACACCATGCTAGCAAGGTTTTAAATGAAAATCAAATAAATTATGCAACCACTAAAAAGGAATTGCTAGCTATAGTGTATGCCCTAGAAAAATTTCATTCATATTTGATAGGCTTAAAAATAATTGTTTTTACTGATCACGCGACTATCAAATATCTTTTGACCAAAATAGACTCTAAGCGTTAGTTAATCCAATGGATTTTGCTTTTACAAGAATATGACCTTGAGATTAATAACAAAAAAGGGTTATGAAAATATGATCGCTGACCATTTATCCAGGCTAATAAACAATGAGGTCACTGCTAAAGAGAATGAAATTGAGGAAGAATTTTCTAATGAATTTTTTTTGAAATAACAAAAAGGTCATGGTTTGCTGATGTAACATCCCAAATTTTATATGAATATTTAGTTGAGAGAAATAAATAGCAAATAATTATATACGAAATGATTAATGTCCAACAAGTTTAGAAATAATTTAATTGGGATTTATTATGACTGTTCATAATCATTGAATTTTAATGAGCCAAAATTAATACCCGAATAGTCAGGGCTGTTAAGAATATTATTGTGAATCTGAATATATTTTCAGAATAATTTTTAGATAAAGTATTGAGCCCGGACGGTGATCCTATTTGTTATAAAGTGGAGAAGTTTAATGATAAGTTAAGTTTTAAAACAAAAACCTCACTCTTCACTCTCTTTTCACATTGGCTTTTTCCTCTAAGACAAATACATATTGCTCTCTTCTCCTTCATTCTCATTCTCTTTATCTTCTTCCTCTCTTAAACCCTAGAAAGTGGTTTTGTGCATCTACCATCCATTTTCATTTTTCACCATTGGTCAAGAAGGAGACATGGTGGCTTGAAGCTCTCCTCCATCTTCTTGCATTTTTGTCACTTTCTCCCTCTCTGTTGATAACTCATTTTGTTTGTTGGCTTGAGGTAAGCTCCTCACCATCCTATTAAGTTTGTGCCCTAGATTGTGGGTTCTTATTATTGGTGATTAATAATTGTGGTTGGAAGCCATTAATAAGGAAACACACTAAGGGAGTTAGGTGTGAAATTGATATGTGTGGGTAACTTAATTTTTATGTTGTTGCCCCTTTGAATATAATGAATTTTGGTTAAGGGGAAGGAATTCCTGAAGCCTAAGAAAATAAGGAAATGAAACCTATTATAAGTTACAATATAATAAGACTCGTGTATATGCATTAATTATATGCAAGAATTGAAAATGATGTTGAATAAGTCATTGATGTGGTCCTACAATTATTTAATGTAGGGTTTAATAACTCTAGTGAGGCGAGACCATTTAACCCGAAAGAGTACTTCTCTTGAGGTAGGAGAGAAGTATATTTTCTAAATGCATGATTTAATTTTTATTAGGATAATGTATATATCAATACATATTTGCATGTTTATCCTTGTATGGATATACTACCTCTAACATGTGCTATTAATTAAGATTGATTCCATGATTGATGGTTGAATTTGGATTGGCACATTTGATCTGGACATTGTAACACCCTAAATTTTAAAATAAAGGATTAATTAAGAAAATAAACATTAAATAGTTGTGTGTGGATTATTTAATATCCTAAATGTTGGAAATAGTTAAATTAATATTTTTTGGGACTACTCATAATTTATTGGAGCCGAAGAAGCTGAAATTAAGTCTAATTAGAATATGAGTGTCGGACCAAGTATCTCCAATTGGGATGATATTGGTCAAGGATGTTAAGAATATTATTGGGAGTCAGAATATGTATTCGGGATAATTTTTAGATAAAGTATTGAGCCCGAATAGAGGTCCTCTTTGGAACCCATTTTCGCTTTGGGTTGTCATAAATGCTAACTTTGATGATAATAAATGAGGAAGATGAACTTGTTGGAAGGAGATGAAGGTTGATGATTATTTATGAATGTTGTTGGGTTTTAGGTGAAACCCTAACTTGGAAATTTTATGAAAATGATAAATGTGTGATGAATAATATATTTGAGAGCAAATACATAATATTGAGAATATAGGTATTGATTGATGGAACATTCTTATGGATGTTAGGCTTAAGGTTGTTTTGTAACCTTCAATATAATGATTAAGGCTTGATGGGAAGGAATTCCTGAAGCCTAATAAATGAAGGAATGATGTCTATAACATGTTCTATATATGTTATGAAATTGTAAATATGATAATGGTTGATTGATTATGATTTTATATGTATATTAATGTAGGACCCATTCTAAACGACGAGGCGGGAACATCGTATCAATCGGAATTCTTCTCTTGAGGTAGGAGAGAAGTCTTTATGTTCTAAATGCATGAATTGAATAGTATTTGATTATCATATGTGACAATATGCATGTTTTCCTTACTTGTAATGTTATGAAGAATTGTAATGTTGTGTATGATGTTGGTGATGTGTTTTGGCAACATGCATTGATGCATTTAGAATAATTGTGGTGTGCTATATGGTGGTGTGGATTGTTTGACAATGTGGTGTCTTGAATATGATGTTATACTTATGCCCACCATAAATGTGAAATGAATATAGTTGATGTTTGATTGAGAATGAGTGTGAATGAATAGCATACCTTGATTGATAGTGAAAGATTGATGTCGTTGTGTTTGATGATGGAATTGAATTATGTTAATAAGAACTATTGAGAATGCCACACAAAAATTTAAACCAATGACAATAACCAACGATAATAAATTCACTAAAAGCCTTATGGTGATGTTTGTGATGATGATGATTGATGAGTGTGATGATTAGGATACATAGAGTGAGAAATGCATATGATTGGCATTTGCACCAATGGTATACTGTATAGCATTTGGTGTTGGAATTTTAGGGGATTCCCCCGGTTGGCCTAGTGGGAGGACGGCTCTGTGCACGAGCGATTTGTTATTCCCCTGTGACTTGGTGTGTAAGTCACGAAGCTGCCCATGTTGTGCTACGGGGAGCCACATGTGGTTGACCCTTGTGGGGGGTGGCTCTTGATGAGCAGGTGTCCCCGGTGGTCCTTGGGATTACAGCTGCCATGATATGACTCATGGTTGGCCTGTAACACCATATGTTGATTATGTTGTTACCGCGGTCATGGTGAAAATGACCAGGTGTTGTAAAATAGGCGATGCGGTTTAGTACCAGTAAAATATTAGTGAAATGCATGCAATCTGATGATAATTATACATATTTTACTACTGCAGTAGGGGTATGGTTAGATGATCATACTTGAATCCCACAATTGGTGTTTATATTCCCACAGTCAGATTAGTAATTATTGAAATAATCTATTGTGCATAAGCATTAGCTTATGAGCATTTTCGTATAGCAAGGAAGTATGCCAAACGTGATGAGATGTGATGATGGTTGTGTTGTGGGTTAGAAAATGAATTAAGACAATATAAAAGATATGAATACCAAATAATAATTTGAGTAAAATGATGAGATGTGTAATAGCCCAATTTGTTGAGGGAGTAGATCATGTGTATGATTTTATACTTGCTTGATTTACAAAGATGTTTGTATTATGTGATGATAGTTGATGATGAAATATACGTGAATGCAAAGTATACATGTTGTGATACATATGCACATGATCACATGGTATTTATATTCATTCTTTTGGAATACATAACTCACTCTCCCATATTGTCTACTTTTTAGACTTGTCATGCAGGGCAATCATGTGTGGAGTGAATCTTTTGAAGTATATTTTGATGAAGGAGGTAAATAGGTGTAGAAGAAACGCCTTGGCCGAAAAATCTAGATTTCTGTATAGCATATAGTGTACATGTACGCTTATTTTGCCTTCTAGATTGTAGTTTGATGATTTTGAGGGTCATGTACGAAATTGGACCTTGGTTTGTATCGCCAATTTTCATTAATGACCTAGATGATGTATGATAATGAATTAGATTGCTTGTTGATGATAAATTCTATGAATGAATGGTGTGTTTCATAACTTGTAGCATTTTATGAAGTTTATGTAAAAATGATTTAAATATCATGCATTGAAGGAATAGGAATTGATCTTGATGTGTATAAACAATTGAATAAACTTATAAATAAATGATGGAATGTATCTAATACATTAGTGCAGGCTAAAATGGCATAAAATGAGATTTGGTATGCCAAGTTGTGTGTGAAATTCCATGTTTTTCGCTGTCCTACAAAACTCGCTCAAGCGAGTGAGAATCTCGCTCAAGCCAGATCCTCTTGTAACAGGGGTATGGCCACTGGTCACAATTCATTCAGGCAGGAGAGGCCTCGCCTAAGCGAGAGCGAGGTGCAGAGTTACTGGGCCATTTTCGCTCGAGTGAACTGGCCAGTGTATGGCGATTCACTCAAGTGAACGAGGGAAAATCGGTTCTGGAAGGATTTCACTCAGGCGGGCCTGGCCTCTCTCGAGCGAAATAAGGACAGTGAGGTTCTGTCCCTTTTTGGCTCAAGCAGGTGTGCCTCGCCCAAGCGAAATGAGGACCTAATGCTTCTAGGATGATTTCGCTCAAGCGAGCAGAGCTCGCTCAATCGAGATTGGCACCTGATGCTAATTTTCCCTTTCGCTCAAGCGTATTTCTTAACTCGCCCAAGTGTGACCACGCGAACTCGGTTAAGCGACTATGGTACTCGCTGGAGCGAGTGTAGTACTCGCTTGAGCGAGTGGTGCCTGGTTCCTTCATATATTGCTGTTTTAATTATTTTAATTTTCCTTTGCATCAAGACTTCTTCTTGCATCATCTTACAAGTATATTTAACATATTATGAACCATTAAATCTCTTGAAATCCACTCTTTTTGAATCCAATCATACAACATCAATTCAAATGATCTTTTCCGCTTTTTTAATTGAGAATTTCTTATGAATCATTTTTAATTCATCTTCTCATATCTCCATATATGATGTAGGTTTTTCATAGATCCAAGGTGTTGATTAAAACTTCACCACTTTATTTCTGTATCCAATAATGACTCGTAAAATATGAAAAATTTACCCCTAATTTTTAGGGTGTCACAACCTAGTATCAGAGCGTTGATTGCTCTTGATACAGACTCAATTGATGTTGTTCAAGTGATTGTTGCTTATAATTAGACCATATAAGCTATAATTAATTGAGTTAGGAATTTCTTTGATTGAATTATGGTTGCGTGTCATTGAATTGAGATTGATGTACTTGTTGTTGAGTCCGGCCAAGATTCCTTACACTATTTACCTTTAATAATATATTGTGATTATGTTTTAAGATTGGCATGATTATGTGATGTGATGCATAAGAGATTGATGAATGTTGAAACCTTTGGATTCATAGGTTAAAAATCTAACGTTTGGTCTAGTATACTCATGTGTGAGCCATGTTTTAATGTACAGGCTTGAGATATGGCTGGTAGACCTAATCGTGAGGCTGTTGCTATGGCAAACGCCTTGAATTGCTTTGCTGATCTCTTGGAAAGACAAGGCCAACTGAATGTGGGACAAGGTGCCCAAGGTCTTGATCTGTTTCTCAAAAGGAAACCTTCTGAATTTCATAGAGGTTATAAACCGGAGGATGCTTATACATAGATTAATGATTTGGAAAGAATTTATGCTAGCTTCAAGTGTTCTGAAGCACAAAAGGTGGAATATGCGGTCTTTATGGTCGGTGATGAAGCCGAAGCATGGTGACGTCTTACTAGAGGGCGCATGATATCTACTGATATTCCCTTAGTTTGGGAAAACTTCAAGGTTGAGTTCTTGAAGAAATATTTTTCTAGATATCTACAGAAGCAAGAAAGAGCTTGAGTTCATGGAGCTTAAGCAAGGTGATATGACCGTAGAGGAGTATACCTCCAAGTTTGATGAGCTTTGTGTGTTCTATCCTCCTTATCAACAAGAGGGTACCGAGGCTTCAAAGTGTGTGAAGTTTGAAAATGGTTTGAGGCCCAACATCAAGCGGGCTATTCGGCATCAAGAGATAAGAAGCTTTCCGACACTTGTGAACAAGTGTCCTATTTATGAAAAGGATGATATGACTCCTTCGAGTCATGGCAAGCATGAGTCTAAGTTGAAGGGGCAATTCTCTAATTTCAAGAGGCAAGGAAATTTCAAGAAGAAGTTCTTTCATGGTGGATCTTCCAACGCAAGAGGATGTGGTGGACCAAGAGGTGGTTATGGTGGTGGTAGCCAAGGTTGTGGCAATGTTAAAGGCCTTACGTGTTTCAAGTGTGGGGCTAACCACTTGGCAAGAGATTGTCCTCAAGATGATATAGTGTGCTACCAATACAATCAACCGAGGCATATTCGCCCTAATTGTCCATTGAATGCAAGGAATGCAAATGTTGATACTCTTGCTCGTGTGAACCCTAATGGTAACCGTAGAGGCCGTGGTCGTGGAAACAGTAATGGTCATAATGGTGGCCGCAACAGTGGCCGTGGTGGAAACCATAATGGTGGAAAAAATGGCAATGGTCGAGGCAATGCCCATGGTGGGAGAAATGGTAACCGAAATGGTAGTGATCAACCACAAGCAGCTGGAAGAGTCTTGCTGTTACCGGTGAAGAAGCCGCACAAACTAAGGATCTTGTTCGTGGTGAGTGTGAAATCCTTGGTACTTTGGTATATGTTATATTCGATTCTGGTGCTACGCATTCATTTATTTTTGAGGATTGTGTGAGGCGCTTGAAGGTGTCTGTTTGCATGATGAGGGGTTCCATAATGGTGACTACACCGACCGGTGCTTGTTTGAGATTGGTGACTTAATGTGAGAATGTCGAGATGACTCTTGAGGGTTGAAAGTTTGTTGTATCTCTCGTGTGTTTACCCATGAAAAACCTAGACATTATTCTAGGCATGGATTGGTTGTCTGCCAATAAAGTCTTAGTGGATTTCCATAACAAGACGGTGATCTTCCCAACTTCTAATGCTGAAAGCCTTGACCTATGAGGTATCTCTCAGCTTCTCATGATGGTTTATATGGTAGATGGGAATGATACATCCCAATCCTGTGAAATCCTTGTTCTTTCTGAATTTCCTGATGTTTTTTCAGATGAAATTCTTGGATTGCCTCCTCCACGTGAAGTGGAATTCTCTATTGAACTCAATCTTGGTGCTGAACCTATTTCTAGAGCTCCTTATAGGATGTCTCTTATGGAGTTAGCTGAATTGAGGAAGCAAGTTGAGGAATTACTTGAACAGGAGTTTATCTGCCCAAGTGTGTCTCTTTGGGGTGCTCCTGTGTTATTGGTGAAAAAGAAGGACGGAAGCATGAGATTGTGCGATGACTATCGACAACTCAATAAGTTAACTATTAAGAACAAGTATCCTCTTCCTCGCATTGATGATCTTTTGGATCAATTGAAGGGTGCCATTGTATTCTCCAAGATTGACTTGCGCTCCGGATATCACCAACGCTACTAGAAAAATGACTAATAGCTACACACCAATAGCGACCGTCGAACGCCGTCGCTAATCAGTGACCGCATTAGCGACGGCCAAAAGAAAAAGGGACCTTGAATACGAAAATAGTGACCATATTAGCGACCAACACTATACCGTCGCTGAATTTGGCAAATAACCGTTACTAATACCGTCACTAACTCATACCCCGTCCCTGACACAGTCGCTAAAGTTATTTCCCTCCATTTTTTTGGTTTCCCTCCAAGTTATATATGGCGCCAAGTGATAGCGACGGTGACACTGCAGTCGCTATGTCTTGGGACAAATCAGCAACGCGGATATGCTATCGCTATGAACAAGGTAGTGACGGCAGCCGATCACCGTTGCTATTTTTGGATACTTCAGTGACGGAACGTGTCTGTCACTAAGGTTCCAGAAGGGTTTCAAAATTTTGGAGGGATTTCTAAATTTAGCGACGGATAGAGTCATCGCTAGTGGTTGTATATTAGCGACACATGTCATCAGCCGTCGCTATATTATTAATTTTTTAATTCAGTGACCTTGATAGCGACGGATTCGATCCGTCGCTAAGTATAACAACTTACTCGATGCAGACCTTCCCTGTCAATCACTTCTGCTATCCCCCAAGCCCTAAACCCTTTTCCCTCTTCTCTGCCCACCGAACCTTCACCTCCACCGCCTCCGTCACTCCCTCTCACGAAGCCAGCTTCTTCTCCGTCGTCTCCCTCTCACGAGCCACCGTCTCACCTCCGTCGTCTGCTCCACCGTCTCCCTCTCCGTCGTCTCCGATACCACCACCTCTCTTTTCCATCTTATTTCTACTTCATTTTCAGAATCCCTAAACCCCATTTCATTTTCCCTCTCCCTCTCCCTTGATTGCGTTCTCCGTCTCTTCTCCGTCGAAGCCATTAAAGCCCCTTCCCTTTCTCTTTATCCCTCGAAGCCCCCTCTCCTTCTCTCTCGAAGCTTATCCTCGTCAGCATCCTTTCTCCCTCTCATCTTCTCCATCACCCGCAAGGCACTGACAATGTAGACAGAACCTTCGCAATAAGTAGTGTCGAGTTGCCATCATCTCTGACGAAACCCTCATCACCGGTAACACGTCTCATCTCTTATTTAAGCTTCGCCTTAACTGTCATTCATATCTACCTTGGTACCTCAGTCACATTGCAGACAAATAATAATAATTTTTCTTCTTCATTTTATACGTACTTCTATCCCTGCTTGATGCTGAAATTGAGAATGTATCCCTACTTTTTAATGTGTTTTAGATTTCATGTCACAAAAAAATTAACTGCCTATTTTAGATCATTTCATAGGATGACAGTGGTTTCACATTTTAAACTTCGATTTATAGTGTTTAACCTCAATCGTAATGATATCGTTTTGATGTTTATTTAAAGGCTAGTAGCTAATATGGTCTTAGTTTGCTAAGAAACTATGGTTAGACTGAGAAAGGTTCTTGGACTAGTTAAGTCAATTTATCATGCGGCATTCTTTTTCTTTTACTTGTTGGAAAATGAAGTGTTGTTATTTGAAGATAGGGCTAACTTAAACTTTTGGTTTTAATTTTTAAGCAAGATGTTCAGAAGTTTTGTAGCATCGCATTGTTTACTAGTTTTCCTGCTATATATTTATGCCTTAAGTTTCTGAATGATAAACAAGTCTATTGTTTTGTTAAGAACTAAATTAAAATTATTGTCCTTGTATATGTATTCTTAAAAGCATTTAAAAATTTGTCGTCATATAATTGCTATAACTGTCATCAAGTATTATGTATAGATTTGATGGCATATTGTCAAAACACTATAATTCGACCTTGGAATTCCCTTAAAACACTGTAAGAAACTTCTTTCATGTTCTAAAACTTCTCAAACTCAAACCCATTTTCATGGCTCCATATTTTCCTTGAAAATGTCTCACGTTTTTGTTCATCATTGACTCACAAGGGGTTTTCTCCAAAGGGGTTGGTGATGTAAAGGATATTAAGCTCATACATCTTGGTTCTTGTCTATGGACTTTTTAAACTATGAGATTTTGACACTTGTGTGTGTGCATGTAATGTGAATGTTTTTTCACATTCCCCCTGACCCTGGAAACAATTTCGAAAGGCCATTAACAGCTTTAACTATCTCCTCACATAATCATTTTAATTGTTAAGTGTGAATTCTAAATTCTAAAATCTTTTGGTGGCATAACATTGGATATAAGAAACACTAACTGCCTAGCAAACTAGCTTGCTTTGCTACCAATGGTAAAGTTAAGATTTTATTTAAATAATATTAAGTTCTTACTATTTAAATCAATTTTCTTTAATTGTAACTAGTTAATTGATTACCTTAAAAAACAAGTAAATCAGTTCATTTTAGAGACAAAAAACGCCTATGATCTTTTGGATTTCCTTCTTTAATGTTTGTTGAAGGTTCTTGAATCAAATTAAGGAGTTAAATGTAAAAGAATTGACCATTGCTTTGCAACGTGTGGGATCTTTTGAATTCTTTGCATGTTTGCTATAAATTCTTGCTCTTAATGAAATGAAATAAGCAAGTGCATCTCGCACTTTGAATTGAAGTAAACAAGCAAGTTAACTGTAAATTTATTGAACTTAACATAGTTGTGTGTATAGTAGTTTTGTGAAGTTGGTAAGTGAATTCTGCATTGGATGTGAATTTATTGATCTCAACGATGTTGATGATTTTTGAATTTTGAATTTTGTTTGATAATGAATTCTGTTTGGATAATGAATTCTTACTTATTCAAACTTTACATTATTTTTCTTTCAACAAAATCTTTGCGGATTCAACTAAAAGCAACAAAATCTTATAACCAGTAGGATCTAGACATTTTAGATTATTAGAAATCCGTGATTTTACGGTAGGTCATTAGCAGCAGTTATTTAAAACCACTAACGACAATTATTTAGAAACCTTCATTTCAACAAATTGTTAATTTCCTAAAGATAGTTAGGATTCAGTTTTTCTGTTTTCCCTTTTTTAGTAAGTTGTAAAGCTAAAAGTTATTACATTATTAGCTATTACATCTTTAGAAACCTCATTATGGAAACCAGTTGAATGTTGGGAACTTTGATTAACACTGTTAACAATCAACTTTGTCATGCAGACCAACACACTTTACGCGTGGTCTGTGTTCGGCTCTCATCAGCTTCGTCTCCATCGCTATCTCTCTTTCCCAGGTAATCCCCTAACGCTAACTTTCTGGCTATGTGTGTTGTATCTTTTGAAGTGTATGTATATTGATTATTGTTTGTTAGTGGAGAGCAGAGCTCATTAGGCAATGGTTTTGTGTACTGATAACATGATTTTTTACGCATGTGTAATGTTGTTTGTTAGTGGAGAGCAGAGCTCATTAGGCATTGGTTTTGTATGCTGATAACATGATTTATGATGCATGTGTAATGTTGTTTGTTAGTAGAGAGCAGCGCTCATTAGTTGCATTGGTTTTATGTACTGATAACATGATTTGGTGTTCATAACTGTCAATATCATATACAATGCGTAGCATATATATTTATCTATATTGGGAAGTTTTCTGTATGTAACAGACCGTTTCTAAATTTGGTAAATGTTTAGTTTACAGGGGAGACTCTGCCAAAATTTTGGCAGGCTCCCTTTCTTAGGGAACTTAAAAAATGAAACTCAACTCTAATAATGTAGGGTTTAGTCGTGTGTGTACCCATTAGATTTCCGTTCAAGTTTCAAAACAACCGGTTGATGTACCGTGTTGTGTTGGATCTTGAATTGTCCCGGTTGGACAGTTTGGTATGAATTTATAACCAGTAGGGCGTAACCCATCAATGTTGTATGTGGTCTACCTTGAGACGTTGAATGTTCAATTGAAATTTCAGTTATGGTGTTTCGTATTGTCTCTAGGGTGCATGTCTGCGTGCGGTGTTTCATATCATACGTATCTCTGTGTACTCGGGGACCAATGTGAAATGCTGCCGAAATTTCAAATGAACATCAACGACACAAGATAGACCACATACAACATCGATGGGTTATGGATGGTTCCATATTCATACCGAATGGGATAGGGCCCCACCAATTTGCAACATTAACGAGATAGAGTGATTCACAACCGATAGTCAAATAAAATTTTAAAAATGTAAAGTAACAGAAATCGTGCTTGTTAGATATTGTAAATGGAGGTACCGGCAAATCGGTGATGGATGTACAACCGACTAGATCGTAGTCGGCGAGTAACTGAGGAGTTTATGATGGGGCTATTGGAGTTCATTCCGTTCGCTACGACAAACATGCCTGTATTTGAAGCGACTCAGAAGATTCATTGTCCGTGCTCAAGGTGCAAATGCATGAGTTTTGAATACGTGGATGATGTCATGTATCACCTAACTGAGAAAGGGTTCATGGAAACATACCACTGCTGGTACAACCATGGTGAGCAGTTACCGCCTAGACCATCAGGCGTAACCGTTCAACAGTCTTACTACGAGGTTAGAGGAAATAGGGATATGTACAACAACATAGAACAAATGGTGATGGATCATGTTGGACCCTCCACCGAGCGTATGCTAGAACATAATGACCAAGCAAGTCATGGAGACTCTGACAATGTAGAGGAGGATCCTAATCCGGAGGTGAAGAGATTTTATGATTTGTTAGCGGCGGCTCAGACTCCATTGTGGGACGGGTACAACAGTCACACTGAGTTATCCGCCTCCCTAGCTGCTTTAAGCCTAAAGGCAGATTATAATCTTTCTGGAGGTTGTTTTAATAGGATGGTCAATCTGATGGGTTCCACCATGCCTAGTAATCATAGAATGCCAGCAAACCTGTACCATGCTAAGAAACAAGTGGCAAACTTGGGTTGGGTTGTGTGAAGATAGAGTGTTGTGTTGGCGGATATATGTTGTTCAGAAATGAGTTTACAGATAAGAGTGTCACAAAATGTCTGCATTGTAATGAGGAACGCTACAAAATCGTTAAAAGGAGAGGGAAGGTAACCCGGACGGCCAGGAAGAAAATATGGTACTTCCCTATAACACCGCATCTTCAATGCCTATATGCCTCATTGTCCACGGCAAAACACATGCATTGGCATGCTCTGAACCGAACACAAGAGGGGTTTCTTTGCCATCTTTCTGACGGGAAAGCATGGAAGTATTTGGATGAGCTATATCCGGACTTTTCTGGCGAGCCGCGCAATGTAAGACTTGGCTTATGTACTGATGGGTTTAACCCGTTCGGTCAATACGGAAGAGCTTACTCTTGTTGGCCAGTCATACTGACCCCATACAATCTGCCTCCTGATATGTGTATGAAGAGGGAGGTCATGTTTCTATCTATACTGGTTCCAGGACCCAAAAATCCAAAGGCGAACATAGACGTGTTTTTGCAACCGTTGGTTGAAGAGTTATCACAATTATGGGATGTCGGGGTAATGACATACGATGCGTCTTTGAAGAACAATTTCATGATGCGTGCTATTTTGATGTGGACTATCAACGACTTCCCGGCCTATGGTATGCTTTCTGGATGGTCAACGTCTGGGAAGCTTGCTTGCCCTGTATGCATGGAACATACCGGGGGGGAATCACTCCCTGTTAGTGGGAAGACAAGTTTCTTTGACTGTCATAGAAAGTTTCTACCATTGGATCACCCGTTTAGGAGAAATTAAACCTCTTTCAAGAAGAACAAGGTGGTTACTGAACCTCTACCCCGTAGGTTATCCGGTGCACGGGTTTGGCAGAGGGTCGAAGAGTATCCCTGCATCTGGGACAAGAGTGTTAAGGAGTTTGTGGGTTATGGTAAGGAACACCACTGGGTGAAGCAGAGCATCTTGTGGGATTTGCCATATTGGAAAGACTTGTTGTTAAGACACAACATTGACGTCATGCACACTGAACGTAATGTTTTCATGAATATTTTTGACACTGTTATAGACATCAAGGGGAGAACAAAGGACAACGAGAAGAGTCGTCTAGACCTTCTGATTTGGTGTTCTAGGAAGGAGTTGGAATTGAGGGATACGGGACGTGGAAGAATGTTTAAACCCCATGCAAAATATGTTTTAACTAGACCGCAACAGATTGCTGTGTGTATTTGGATGAATGGGTTGACCCTGCCTGATGGATTCGCTTCTAACCTGAGTAGATGTGTCGACGTGAAGGAGGGAAGGGTGTTTGGCATGAAAAGTCATGATTGCCATGTCTTTATGCAACAACTACTCCCGTACGCGTTTCATGCCTTACCAAAGCCTATTTAGAAATCGTTGGTTGAGTTGAGTCACTTCTTTAAGGAGTTGACGGCAACTTCGTTGACTATGGAGAAACTTGTGAAGATGGAAGAAACCATCCCGGTATTGATTTGTAAGTTGGAGCAGATTTTCCCACCAAGTTTTTTTGACTCAATGGAGCATTTGCCTATCCATCTACCGTACGAGGCCTTGGTTGGTGGCCCCGTGCAGTATCGTTGGATGTATCCATTCGAAAGGTGAACGCCAGAACTCTTTAATTTCCTTCCAAACATTTCTTATAATAGTTTCTTGTAACTTAACATTTTTTTATGATTTGAAGATTCTTACGCTCTTTAAAAGACAAAGTGTCAAACAAAGCCTGCGTTGAAGCATCAATTTGTGAGGCATACTTAGTCGAAGAAATGACAACTTTTGCTTCTTCCTATTTTCCGACGGAGATAGAAACTAGAATGAGTAGAATTCCCCGCAATCTTGGGGTAGCAACCCGCACAGGGTTTGATGAACAAATATCGATTTTCAACTATCCTGGTCATCCGGGGGGCAAGCTCACAAAATGTTACATTGATGAGAAAGATCGAAAGGTGGCTCACTTGTACATTCTTCTAAATTGCCCAGAAGTTGAACCCTTTCTTAAGTAAGTCTTAAAATTCCTGAGTTGCATTCTAAACCTCGCTTTTATAGTATCTAAATTTGTTTCCTTTAAATAGCTTATATACAGATATGCTTAAACTTGAGCAAAATGATTTAACTAATGACCAAATTCATAGTGAGGTGTCATCCAAGTTCGTTGGTTGGTTCACACAACACGTAAGACCTGTATACCGAGTGTTTTTTATCTGTGCTTCTAACTCCAGGTATCTAACGATGACCTATTTGTTATGTTGTACATAGATACAAGACCCTAACAACCATATTGAAGATGCTTTACTCCAAGCCCTTTCTTGGGGGTCGGTGAAAACTGTTAAAAAATGGCCTATTTACTACGTAAATGGCTACAAGTTTAATATTCATCAATGGAGTGAAGGGATGTGTACCCATAACTACGGGGTTTGTGTTAGAGGCACCGCTGGACAGTTAGAAGAAGACTTTTATGGAGTGCTGACAGAGATTGTTGAAGTTTCGTTCTCTGGACGACTAAGAAGAGATATTGTTCTATTCAAATGTGATTGGTTCGACAACACAATCGGTGTTGGAACAAAGGTTGACAACAACTACGACTTAGTTGAGGTCAAGAAGAATGGTAGATATAAAGGGTTTGATCCCTTCATTTTTGGCCAACAAGCTGAGCATGTTTATTACACTGACTTCCCGGGAGGACATCAGGACTGGTACGCAGTCATCAAGGCCAAGGCCCGAAGTCAGATCACTGACAATGTCTCCGAGGAGGTTGATGACGCTTATCAGCTTGCACCACACGAGCTCAACGATGGTAATTTGTTGTTCAACATTGATCCAGTCATAATGGATGAGACACTCGCCACTACGGGGGGTGAACACATTGACAAAGACCTTGTCTCTTGATCACAACGGTCTAGGGCTGATTTAGATACTGATGAACTTGTTCAAACAGATAACCCCAGTGACACTGAAACTGAGGGGGAATTTGAAACTGAAACAGACACAGAGTATGTAGTTGTTAAACATATATACATAGGTTTATATATCCTGAGACTAACCTTTCTTTTCATGATTTTATCCATAGATGACGGGATGTCGACTGGCCTTCAGTAGGGGTGGTAGGTCCAGGACCCCGGTATCCCGTCTGGGGACTCCCACCCGAGAGCAGGGAACCACTTCATCACCACTACAGCAGACCACTCCATCACCACCACAGCGGACCACTCCATCACCACCACAGCAGACCACTCTATCACCACCACAGCTGACCACCCCATCACCCCCACAACTGACCACCCCAGAGCAGACTCCTTGAGTTGGTGGCTTGGAGGACCATGGCCATCAGGCCACCCCACCTCCGGCATCCCCTCTGCCCATGTTGGTACCCGTGCCGGCCGGAGACGAGTAAGTGACTAAAACTCAAATACTTTTATGTTATTTGTATGGTACTTTATATTAAACTTTAGTGGAAAAACTTATTGGTTTATTGTATGTTACTTTATTTAGTACTTGTATAGATTCAATTGTACTGGGAACTCTTCTGTTTGTAACAGGGTAACTATTTAAACTTGGAAATGTTACATTTACAGGGGAGACTCTGTCGGAATTTTGGGCGTCTCCCTAGATTGTATTGTTGTACTGCTGATATAATTGTTGCTATTACAGCTTTGTTGATAGTAGTCGCACTACCAAAGCGATTACTAAGGTTTTAAAGGCCCAGTGGGATGGTCCATATATATCTTGGACAGATGCTGGGAAGGTTGTCCAAGATAGGTGGTTTAACACCTTCTCGGTAAGTTACCACATCAATTTGTTGTGATTTGATTTGTAAAATAGACCTCTTATTAATTTTGATTTCTCATTTCATTTTACAGCGTAATTACCAGTGGGTAGAGGGTATGATTGATGAGATTAAGAAGGTCTTTGCCACAAAGACCTCCAAAATCATCAAGAGTACCCTTTGGAAGGTGAGGGACAAGGGTGAGCGCCCTCGTTGGATCCTGGAAGACCATTGGGACGGGATGGTCTAGAAGTGGGGCGGTGTCCCGTTCCAGCAGGCGAGTGCTCGGAACAGGGCAAACAGAGCCGCCGATGTTACAGCCTCAGTTTACACTGGGGGTAGCATTTCAACCCTTGAGCACAAGAAAAGATTTGTAAGTATATTTATGTTTTTAATATGATTCGTCTGACATGTTTACAAATAATAATCTCAATGTTTTTTGTCCACCACAGGAGCTGAGGGAGCACCGGGAGCCTTCTTTGTTTGAGGTCATGCAAATGACCAAGAAGAACAAAGCCGGTGCATGGGTAAACCAGAAGACTATGGATCTAGCGATATTTACTTTTAACTGACACATGCTTATAATTTACAAATCAGCTTACTAATCCTATCATTGTTTTTGAATTTATAGGAGGCGTATCAGGCCAGGAGGGCCGAGAAGGAGACGGACCTGGTGGCTTCTACTCCTGAAGGGGAGGTTCCTCCCACCCTATCTTGTTCTGACGACAACGCCATCTATATGGAGGCTGTTGGCGGTGTGAACAAGAAAGGGAGGGTATTTGGATTGGGTGGCGTCGGCACGCAGCTGGCGAAAAAGAGGAAGACCCCTTCCTCTTCCTCTTCCTCTGGTCTTCCGACTGAGGTTGTTCAGGTAATTCAAAACCTGAACGATGAGCTACAGGAGGAGCGACGTCAGAGGCAGCTGTTGAAGGAGCGGGCCGAGGCGGACCGACAGCGGGCCGAGACGGACCGACGGCGAACCGAGGAGCAGCACACCGAGACTCGTTGGCAACTTGCTCAGCAGCAGGAGCTACTGATGCAGTTGATGGCGAGGCTACCTCCCCCCACTTCCCAGGCGCCCCCACCACCACCCCAGGATCCCCCACCACCATGATTGTATTTTTATTATTTATACACATTGTATATTTGATTTATAGTTTTTATATTATATTCCATTCAGTATTTATTTTGTCATTCTTCATTTATTATGTCAATATTTATTGGTAATTAAATTCAAATAAAAAAGCCTTATTGTAATTATCATTAATAATTCAACCTATTTGATAAATAAATTTAATCCATTATTTTGTTTTTAATAATAATTTAATATTTTAAAAAAATTATTCAAATTTAATTATAAAATTTTACCGGCCAATACAAAATACAAAATATTAATCTACATTTTTAAAGTTAAATTAACAAAACCTATAAATATTTAACCAATTTTCAAAAAAATAAAAAAATTCCCATTAGCGATGGCACCAGATGGTCGCTATATTATAGAAATAGCGACGGCTAAGAGTGGTCGCTGGTTGGCCAGAAACAGCGACGGACTACAGTAGTCGCTGTATGGCTTCCCACAGCGATGGCAGCTTACGGTCGCTGGTAGGCAAGAATTAGCGACGGATGTCGTGGTCGCTATATGACTAACCATAGCGACGGAGGCGCATGGTCGCTGGAAGGCCACAGTTGGCGACGGACGCGTCCGTCGCTATATGTCTAACCATAGCGATGGCATATGGTGGTCGCAGTGTGGCTGTTAATAGCGACGGCGTTGTGAGGTCGCTGTATGGCAACAGTTAGCGACGGCTGGAGTCAGTGAAGCAGAGATCATTTTAGTGACAGCATTATGCCGTCAATATGTTAGCGACGGCGTGTCTGTGGTCGCTGATGTGTTTTCGACAAAGGTTTTAGCGACGGTGGGTTTCCCGTCTGAGATGCCGTCGCTAAGGGTTTTAGCGACGGCCTTGGCATGGATTAGCGACCAATTCATTCCGTCGCTAACAGGTGCTTTTTTAGCAGTGCAAATTCGGGTGAAGACCGAGGATATTCCTAAAACTGCCTTCCGAACACGTTATGGTCACTATGAGTATGTAGTGATGCCATTTGGAGTGACAAATGCTCCTGTAATTTTCATGGATTACATGAATCGCATCTTCCATGAATATCTTGAACAATTTGTTGTTATATTTATTGATGATTTTTGGTATACTCTAAGAGCCATAAAGGGCATGAAAGACATCTTTGTCTTGTGTTATCCATTCTTCAAGAGAAAGAATTGAATGCTAAGCTCTCTAAATGTGAAATTCTGGATGAATGAGATTTCTTTTCTTGGTCATGTGATTTCCAGTGATGGAGTTGCCGTTGATAGATCAAAACTGGAAGCTGTAACATCCCAAAATTTTGAAATGAAGGATTAAATTAAAGAAATTAATATTGAATAATTGTATGCGAAATAATTAGTGTCCCAAAATATTGGAAATGATTAAATTAAGATTTTTGGGGACTGTTGGTGATTTATGGAGACTGGATAAGCTGAAAACTGACCCGATTAAAATATGGGTATCAGACCAAGTATCTCCGATTGGGCTGATACTGGTCAGGGCTGTTGAGAATAATATTGGGAGTCTGAATATATATTCAGAATAATTTTTAGATAAAGTATTGAGCCCAAATAAAGAGTCTGTTAGTGGTAAAATGATGAAATTTTAATGAATGGGATTAAAAATAAAGCAAAAACCTAATTTCTCTTCTTAAAATCCCGTTGGTTTCTTTTCCCCTTGGCAAACCCATTGGTTCTACTTCTTCTTCTCTACTTCTTCTTCATTATCTTCTCTTCCAAAAACCCTAGCCAAGAGGTGATCATCTCCCCTCCATTTTTGTTTTCAAGGAGCTTAGAAGGAGATCATTGGAGTTGAAAATTTCTTCTTTCCCTTCTCTATTTTTGTGTGGTATCTTTCATTCCTTAGACCGATTTTCATTTTTGGGTGAGGTAAGCTCATCTCACCATTTTTGGATGGGTTAATGCCTTGGTTTTGATATATTTTGGTTTGGGGAGAGTAATGCATATAAGTGGGTATTTGTTAGAAGTATTTAATGCTTAAACCCTAGAGTGGATTGCCATAAATGTGTGTATTTAATGAGGGACAAAAGTAGTAGATGCATTTATAATGGTAAGAGACGAAGAATGATGAGACATTAATGAGAGTTATTGGGTTTTAGAGAAACCCTAGCTTTTAAGAATTTGGGGAAAGTTATGAATATTGGTTGGATAGTGTGATTGAGAGCAAATATAAGCCATTAGGTATGTGGTAATTATTTGTTGTGGTATTTTGTGAAGGTTGGGACTATGGTTGTTTTGTGGCCCTTGAATTTAATGAATATGGCTTGATGGGAAGGAATTCCCGAAGCCTAATAAATGATAAAATTGAGGTCTATAACATGTCTAGTGCATGTTAAAAAATTGTAGATATATGATTAAATAGAAATGAATGATGTCTTAAATAGTTGATTGATTGGGATTCTATATACATGTTAATGTAGGATCCATTCCGAACGACGAGGCGTGTGCGTCTTATCAATTAGAATTATTCTCTTGAGGTAGGAGAGGAGTCTTATGTTCTAAATGCATGAATTTGAATGTTATTTGATTGCCATATGTATTGGTATGCATGTTAGCCTTGCTTGAGATGATATGAGAAATTGTAATTTGGTGTATGGTGTGAATAATGTGTTTGGCAACACGCTTTGGTTCATTTAGAATAATCATGGTGTGCTATATGGTGGTGTAGAATGATCAAGGATATGAAGTTAGGCTTGTATCCACCATGAATGTAATGTGATTGTTGGTGATGTTGATTAAGAACTATTGTAATGCCACACAAATGATTAAATTAATAAGAATAACCAACAATAATGAATCCACTAAAAGCCATGTGGTAATGTTGGTAATGGTGTTGATGATGATGTATGATGAGTGGCATGTATAGGGTGCATAGAGTGAGAAATGCATATGATTTACATTTGCATCCATGGCATACTGCATAGCCGCCGTTGTTGGAACATTAGGGGAGTTCCCTCGGCTGACCCATTAGGAGGGTGGCTCGGTGCACGAGCAAGTTTTATTTTCCCTGTGACTCGGTGTGTCAGTCACGAAGCCGCCCATGTATTGCTTCTGGGAGCTACATGTGGCCGACCCTTGTGGGAGGAAGGCTCTTGATGAGCAGGTGACCTCGGTGGTCCTTGGGATCACAGCCGCCGCGATTTGATATCTGGCCGGCCCGTAACACCATATGTTAAATATATTGCATACCGCGGTCATGATGAAAATTACCAGGTGTTCCAAGGGGGCGATGCGGTTTGGTACCAGTAAAACAATTGGTGAAATGCATGCAAATTTAAGAATAAGTGTACATATTTTACTACTGCAGTAGGGGTATGGTGAGATGATCATACTTGAATCCCACATTCGGTGTTTATAATCCCACAGTCAGATCTACAATTGTTGAAATATTCCATTGTGCATATGCATTAGCTTAAGAGCATTTGTATATAGCAAGGAAGTATGCCAAAGGTGATGAGATATGATGATGGATGTGATGAGGATGTAATGATATACTAAGATAACATAAAAGATATGAATACCAAATAATAGTTTGTGTGATAGCCAAATTGTATATGCTGTCTACTTTGTCTAAATTGTAATGTTACTTGTGATGTGTGTATGATGGAGTTGTGATGATAAAGAGTATGGTGAATGATATGTATGTGCAAAGTATACATGTTTTGATGCATATGTACATAATCACATCATATTCATATTCATTCCTTTGGAATGTGTGACTCACTCTCCCATGTTGTCCATTTTTAGACTTGTGATGCAGGGCACTTATGGGAAGAGTGGATATTTTGAAGTACATTTTGGTTGAGAAGGTAAATAGTGGTATAGGAAGTGCCTTGGCCGGCGAAATCTAGATTTTTGTATAGCATGTGATGTATATGAATGCTTATTTTGTTATCTAGATTAATGATGATGATTTTGAGGGTCATGGAGGAAAATTGGACCTTGGTGTGTATGGCCAATTTTCATTTATGACCCAAATGATGTAAGATGATGAATTATGATGTCTGATGATGTTAATTCTTATCAATGAATGATGTGCATTGTGATTTGAAGTATTTTATGGAATTTATGAGAAGATGATTTCAAACGATATTCATCGAATGAATGGTGATCGATTTGAAATGTATAGATATTTGGAAGAGATTATACATGCATGGTTATATGGATATAATGCATTAGAATAGGCTAAGATGGCATGAACTGAAGTTTGAGGTGCTAAGTTGTGTGAAATCCATGTTTCTACACAACTTCTGCAGAACTCTCTCAAGGGAGTGGGAATCTCGCTCGAGCAAGATGCTTGTGAAACAGGGGTGTGGCCATTGGCCGAAATTCGCTCAAGCGAATGGCCTTCTCGCCCAAGCGAGATTGGACTGGAATCAGTGGATGGTCACTTGACCATTTTCGCTCAGGCGAAGTGGCCTTGATCGGAGACTCGCTCAAGCAAGGAGAAGATAAACCAGACACTGGACGATTTTTACCCAGGCGAGCCTCGCCTCGCCCAAGCGAAAATCGGGCAGAGAGTTCTTAATGTCACTTGGACGATCTCGCTCAAGCGAGAAGGGACTCGCTCAAGTGAGATTGGCTCCTGTTGCAAATCTTTTCTCTCGCTCAAGCGTCTCGCTGGCTCGCCCAAGGGGGGTTCTCGAATCTCGCTCAAGCAGGGTGGAGCTCGCTCAAGCGAGAGGAGCCCCTGATGTTTATTTATTTCTTTGCTCAGCCTTTTCTTGTTTTCGCTCAAGCGTGCCTATGTGAGCTCGCTCAAGCGAATATGGTACTCACTTGAGCGAGTGGTATCCTGATGCACTTGTGTGTTTCATTTTAAATGATTATAATTTCCTTTGTATTAAAACCCTTCTTGCATCATCTTAAAAATCGGTTTGGACATATTATGAACTTCTTGAACTACACGAAATACCCTCTTTTTAATCTCAATCATGCAATATCAAATTAATTAATTCTTTCGCTGTTTTTAATTGGAAATTTATTATAAAATCATCCTTTAATTTACCCTATCATATCTTCATATATGGGAGTGGTTTATCATAGATCCAGGTGTCGTATTAAATGCTTCACCACTTTAATCATTCGATTTATAAATGATTGATAAACATGAAAAATTCCCCCGTATTTTCAAGGCGTCTCAACCCGAGATGTCACAGAAGCTGTTATGGCTTAGGAAAGACCGACGTCCGTGACGGAAATAAGAAGTTTTCCTGGTCTTGCTGGGTATTATCGGAGGTTTATTGAGGGATTTTCCTGTTTAGCTTTACCATTGATAAAGTTGACTCATAATAATCAACCGTTCGTGTGGACTCATGAATGTGAAGAAAGTTTTCAAGAGTTGAAGTTGAGGCTAACTACCGCATCAGTGTTGGCATTGCCTGATTTGCTTAATGACTTTGTGGTATATTGTGATGCTTCTATGCATGGTCTGGGTTGTGTGTTGATGCAGTATGAACATGTGATAGCCTATGCGTCAAGACAATTGCGACCGCATGAGGTTAATTATCCAACAAATGATCTTGAATTGGCGGCGGTGGTGTTTGCTTTGAAGTTGTGGCGACATTACTTATATGGTTCTAAGTTTGTGGTCTTTAGTGATCACAAGAGCCTTAAGTACTTGTTTGATCAAAAAAAACTTAATATGCGACAACGGCGATGGATGGAGTTTCTAAAAGATTATGAGTTTGAATTGAGGTATCATCCCGGAAAGGCAAATGTGGCTGCGCATGCTTTAAGCCGGAAGTCATTGCATGTTTCCGTAATGATGGTGAAAGAGATGGAATTAATTGAACAATTTAGAAACTTGAATGTGGGCGTGGAAACATATACTCCAAAGAAGATGTCCCTTGAAATGTTGACTGTTGCTAATGTGTTTCTTGAAACCGTGAAATTGCAACAACCGAAAGATGAATACTTGGTTGAAATGAAAAGAACTCAAGAAAAAGGGAAGAACTTGTTTCTAGTGGAAGGTCATGATGGCATTTAGCGTGTGAAGGACCGAATTTATGTTCCCTCAAGTGGTGATTTGAGGAAATGTGTACTAGAAGAAGCTCATAAAAGTGTATGAAGCATTCATCCTAGTTCCACCAAGATGTACCAAGACTTGAAGAAGAATTTTTGGTGGCCCTGTATGAAACGTGATGTCGCGAACTTTCTTGCATCTTGCCTTGTTTGTCAGAAGGCTAAGGTCAAGCATCAAAGACCATCTGGTTATTTGAGACCTTTGGAGATCCCTGTTTGGAAGTGGGATAACATTGTTATGGACTTTGTTTCTGGACTACCTAGAACTCGTGCTGGAAATGATGCTATATGGGTGATTGTGGATCAATTAACGAAGTGTGCTCACTTCTTGCCCATGAATATGAAGATTTCATTGGAAAGATTAGCCCAGTTATACATAAAGGAGATTGTTAGGCTGCATGGTGTGCCATCTAGTATTATATCTGATCGTGACCCTCAGTTTACTTCTTGATTTTGGGGAAGTTTACATCATGAGTTAGGTTCTAAGTTGAAGCTTAGTTTCGCTTATCATCCTCAAACCGACGGACAATCTGAGAAGACTATCCAAAGCCTTGAAGATTTGTTGAGAGCCTGTGTTTTTGAGCATGGTGGATGTTGGGAGAGATTTCTTTTGTTGATTGAATTCACTTATAATAACAGTTACCACAGTAGTATTGGTATGGCTCTTTATGAGGCACTCTATGGCAGAAAATGTAGAACGCCTCTATGTTGGTTGGAGACTGGTGAGAATTTGGCTTTAGGGCCGAAGATTGTTCAGGAGACTACTGAACAAATTTAGAAGATACAAGAGAATATGAAAGTTACTTAGGACCGACAGAAGAGTTATTATGATAAGAGGCATAAACCACTTGAATTTCAAGTTGGTGATCACATATTCTTGAGAGTCTCGCGTGAGATTTTGGAGCGAATTGGCGACGCTGCTTATCGGATTGCACTCCCTCCGCATCTCGTGAATCTACACAATGTATTCCATGTGTCACAGTTGAGGAAATATGTTCATAATCCTCTACACGTGATCCTTGTTGATGATGTGGATGTGCGGGATGACTTATCTATTCCTTCTGTTTCTATTCGCATTGTTGAGCATTTCGTGAAGAAATGGTGGAAAAAGTTCATACCTTTGGTGAAGGTCGCTTGGAAGCATGGAAATAAGGAGACGTTCACATGGGAACGTGAAGATGATATAAGGGAACGATACCCTGATGCGTTCGAATCTGATATCTTAAATTTTGATGACGAAATTTTCTTTTTGGTGGGGTGGATTGTAACACCCTAAATTTTAAAATAAAGGATTAATTAAGGAAATAAACATTAAATAGTTGTGTGTGGATTATTTAATGTCCCAAATGTTGGAAATAGTTAAATTAATATTTTTAGGGACTACTCATAATTTATTGGAGCCGAATAAGCCGAAATTAAGCCCGATTAGAATATGGGTGTCAGACCAAGTATCTCCGATTGGGATGATATTGGTCAGGGCTGTTAAGAATATTATTAGGAGTCTGAATATGTATTCGGGATAATTTTTAGATAAAGTATTGAGCCCAAACAGAGGTCCTGTTTGTGGTAAAATGATGAAATATTAATGAGAGGATAAAAATTGAAAGCAAAAGCCTTCATTTTCCCCTATCATTTTTGTTCTTGTGCTGAATGCATTTGGCAAAACACTCTTCTTCTTCTCCTACTCTATTCTCTTCATCACTTTCTCTTCAAAAACCCAAGACAAAGTGGTGTCTCCTTCTTCCTTCACCATTTTCGTTTGGTTAGAGCTTGAAGGAAATTATCAAAGCTTGAAGTCTCTTCCTTCTCCCCTCCATTTTTGTTTGTCTTTTCTCTCCCTGTTTGGAACCCATTTTCATTTTGGGTGAGGTAAGCTGTTCTCACCATTTTGTTTGGGTTTAATGCTATGTTTATGAGTTATTAGGACTTGGGAGAGTAATGTATATGAATGAGGGTTGGTGAAGAGCCCTAAATGTCTATAAACCCTAGAGTGGGTTGTCATAAATGCTAACTTTGGTGATAATAAATGAGGAAGATGAACTTGTTATTGGAAGGAGATGAAGGTTGATGATTATTTATGAATGTTGTTGGGTTTTAGGTGAAACCCTAACTTGGAAATTTTGGGAAAATGATAAATGTGTGATGAATAATATATTTAAGAGAAAATACATAATATTAAGAATATGGGTATTGATTGATGGGACATTCTTATAGATGTTAGGCTTAAGGTTATTTTGTAACCTTCAATATAATGATTGAGGCATTATTGGAAGGAATTCTTGAAGCCTAATAAATGAAGGAATGATGTCTATAACATGTTCTATATATGTTATGAAATTGTAAATATGATAATGGTTGATTGATTGTGATTTTATATGTATATTAATGTAGGAACCATTCTGAACGACAAGGTGGGAACGTTGTATCAATCGAAATTCTTCTCTTGAGGTAGGATAGGAGTCTTTATGTTCTAAATGCATGAATTGAATAGTATTTGATTGTCATATGTGACAATATGCAAGTTTTTCTTGCTTGTAATGTTATGAAGAATTGTAATGTTGTGTATGATGTTGGTGATGTGTTTTGGCAACATGCATTGATGCATTTAGAATAATTATGGTGTGCTATATGGTGGTGTGGATTGTTTGACAATGTGGTGTCTTGAATATGATGTTATACTTATGTCCACCATAAATGTGAAATGAATATAGTTGATGTTTGATTGAGAAAAGGTGTGAATGAATAGCATACCTTGATTGATAGTGAAAGATTGATGTCGTTGTGTTTGATGATGGAATTGAATTATGTTAATGAGAACTATTGAGAATGCCATACGAAAATTTAAACCAATGACAATAACCAATGATAATAAATTCACTAAAAGCCTTATAGTGATGTTTGTGATGATAATGATGATGATTCATGAGTGCAATGATTAGAATGCATAGAGTGAGAAATACATATGATTGGCATTTGCATCAATGGTATACTGTATAGCATTTGGTGTTGGAATTTTAAGGGATTCCCCCGGTTGGCCTAGTGGGAGGGTGGCTCTGTGCACGAGCGATTTGTTATTCCCCTGTGACTTGGTGTGTAAGTCACGAAGCTGCCCATGTTGTGCTACGGGGAGCCACATGTGGTTGACCTTTGTGGGGGGTGGCTCTTGACGAGCAGGTGTCCTCGGTGGTCCTTGGGATTACAGCTGCCATGATATGACTCATGGTTGGCCTATAACACCATATGTTGATTATGTTGTTACCGCGGTCATGGTGAAAATGACCAGGTGTTGCAAAATAGGCGATGCGGTTTAGTACCAGTAAAATATTAGTGAAATGCATGCAATCTGATGATAAGTGTACATATTTTACTACTGTAGTAGGGGTATGGCTAGATGATCATACTTGAATCCCATAATCGGTGTTTATATTCCCACAATTAGATGTGCAATTGTTGAAATAATCTGTTGTGCATATGTATTAGCTTATGAGCATTTGCATATAGCAAAGAAGTACGCCAAAGGTGATGAGATATGATGGTTGTGTTGTGGGTGAGAAAATAAATTAAGACAACATAAAAGATGTGAATACCAAATAATAATTTGAGTAAAATGATGAGATGTGTAATAGTCCAATTTGTTGAGGGACTAGATCATGTGTATGATTTTATACTTGCTTGATTTACAAAGATGTTTGTATTATGTGATGATAGTTGATGAAGAAATATGTGTGAATACAAAGTATACATGTTATGATACATATGCACATGATCACATGGTATTCATATTCATTCTTTTGGAATATATGACTTACTCTCCCATGTTGTCTACTTTTTAGACTTGTCATGCAGGGCAATCATGGGTGGAGTGAATCTTTTGAAGTAAATTTTGATGAAGGAGGTAAATAGGTGTAGAGGAAACGCCTTGGCCGATAATTCTAGATTTTTGTATAACATATAGTGTACATGTATGCTTATTTTTCCTTCTAGATTGTAAATTGATGATTTTGAGGGTCATGTACGAAAATTGGACCTTGGTGTGTATGGCCAATTTTCATTAATGACCTAGATGATGTATGATAATGAATTAGATTGCTTGTTGATGATAAATTCTATAAATGAATGGTGTGTTTCATAACTTGTAGCATTTTATGAAGTTTATGTACAAATGATTTAAATATCATGCATTGAAGGAATGGGAATTGATCTTGATGTGTATAAACAATTGAATGAACTTTTAAATGCATGATGGAATGTATCTAATGCATTAGTGCAGGCTAAAATGGCATAAAATGAGATTTGGTATGCCAAGTTGTGTGTGAAATTCCATGTTTTTCGTTGTCCTACAAAACTCGCTCAAGAGAGTGAGAATCTCGCTCAAGCGAGATCCTCTTGTAATAGGGGTGTGGCCACTGGTCATAATTTGCTCAGGCAGGAGAGGCCTCGCCCGAGTAAGAGCGAGGTGGAGAGTTACTGGGCCATTTTCACTTGAGCGAAATTGCTAGTGTATGGCGATTCGCTCAAGCGAGCGAGGGAAAAATCTGTTCTAGAAGGATTTCGCTCAGGCGGGCCTAGCCTCGCTCGAGCGAAATAAGGAGAGTGAGGTTCTATCCCTTTTTGGCTCAATCGGGCATGCCTCGCCCAAGCGAAATGAGGACCTGATGCTTCTGGGACGATTTTGCTCAAGCGAGCAGAGCTCGCTCAGGCGAGATTGGAACCTGATGCTAATTTTCCCTTTCGCTCAAGCGTATTTCGTGACTCGCCCAAGCGTGACCACGCGAACCTGCTTAAGCGAGTGCGGTACTCGCTTGAGCGGGTGGTGCGTGGTTCCTTCATATATTACTGTTTTAATTATTTTAATTTTCCTTTGCATCAAGACTTCTTCTTGCATCGCCTTACAAGTATATTTAACATATTATGAACCATTAAATATCTTGAAATCCACTCTCTTTTAATCCAATTATGCAACATCAATTCAAATGATCTTTCTGTTGTTTTTAATTGAGAAATTCTTATGAATCATTTTTAATTCACCTTCTCATATCTTCATATATGAGGTAGGTTTTTTCATAGATCCAGGGTGTTGATTAAAACTTCACTACTTTATTTCTGTATCCAATAATGACTCATAAAACGCGAAAAATTTACCCCCAATTTTTAGGGTGTCACATACATGAATGTAGAATATAATGGTTGGCATGCTTCTTGATTTCCATGTGTAGATTGATGTTGATGCAAGTCCTTAGCTATTATGATGTGAATGATATAAATGGTTTTCCTTGAAGGGCTTTGCAATTGGTTGTACACCATTGACTATAATGTTAAGTGTGAATTATACCCCTAAGTCAGAGGGCGAGGAATTCTTGGAAAGCTAAGGCTAGCATGTGCATTGTTGCATTCATGGCATTCATGACATAGCATTTATATGTGGTTATGATCACAAGATATATTGAAACAAAGAAGGTCTTGCAGGACCATAAGAAGGAGTAACCTTACATGGGGGAAACTAATATGTGAGCGATTAAATATGGTTGCGATCATGAGGCTATTGAAATGATAAAGGTTTTGCGGGACTATGACAAAGAGGACCTTTGCGGGGGGACTAGTATTTGAATGCTCATCAGTGGTTGCAATCACTTGATATTATTAAGAAAATGTAGATCTTACGGGATCTCGAGAAAAGAACCCTTATGGGGGATAAAGGCTTGAGCAACTAAGCGTGGTTGCAATTATGTGAAAAACCATGTATGCATGGGTTATGAGCAAATGTTTCAAAATGGATCCATTGCATATGCATTATATAGTATGACATATGCATTAGCCATAGGAACATGGCATAAAGGTTGTGGGTGATCAAGAGAATGATACCCTATGGAGTGTGTAAATTGAGAATTAGACCTCATTACAGTCGCTAACTAAGTATGTATTGTTGTGGTAGTAATCACTTGATAATGCTTGTGGATTTTGATAATGAGTGTGATAATATTGTGAATTGATGATTTGGTCTTACTTGGTGGTGTCCTTGTTAATAAACTTGTTATACATGAACATGACTGTTCAATGGAAATTAATGAAATATGTGGCCTTGTTAGTTGATTGAACTCCTTAATAGGAGAATGTGTTGAATTGTATTCATATCTATGTTATCACAATTTATTTGATTTTCATCATTGAGAAAGTACGCTCACTGTCCATGTTGTCTGTCCTTTTAGCTCTTATGTTGTAGGGTATGACCATGAGGCAAAAGCTTTTCAATGAGATGAGGTATGGTGTGAAGGAAGAAATGGTATGGTTGCCTTGCCTGACATGTTTTGTGTAAACATCCTTTTGTATATTCCCTTGGACAATGTAACATCCCAAAATTTATAAAAATGATTAATTGAGAAGAATAAATAGTAAATAATTATATATGAGTCGATTCATGTCTCGAAAATTTAGAAATAATTAAATTGGGATTTGTTACGGGTATTCATAATTTATTGAAACTTAATGAGATGAAATTATACCCGATTAAAATATGGGAGTCAAACCAAGTATCTCCGATTGAGATGCCATTGGTCAAGGCTGTTAAGAATATTATTGTAATTTGAATATATATTCGGAATAATTTTTGGATAAAGTATTAAGCCCGAACGAAGATCATATTTGTTATAAAATGGTAAAGTTTTAATGAAGGGGTTAAAATTAAAACAAAAACTCTCATCCTCCTCTCCCATTTCACGTTAGTTTCTCTTCTCCAAAGGGGGAAACATTTACTCTCTTTTCATTTCCTCTTCACTCTTATTTTATCTTCACCTTCTCCCTCTCTAAAAACCTATCAAAGGTTCCCTCTCCTTCATTTTTGTTTTTCACTCTTAAGCTTGAAAGAGATGATGTTGATTTGAAACTCCCCCTTCCTCTCTTGTAATTTTCGTCACCCACTTCCTCCTTCTTGGTGCTCATTGTTGTTTGTTGGTTGAGGTAAAATCTACTCCATTTTTAATGAGTTTATGCCCTAGATTTTGGGTTATGGTTGTTGGGTGAGTAATTAAATGCATGTGGGTATTGAATGAGAGCATTAAATGTGGGAACCCTAAGGTGGGGTATGATAAATGTCTGGTTTTGTAAGGGTGTACATGGGTATACAAAAATAACAATTGTTGAGGTGGAAGAAGATGGGTATTAATGGTGATTGTTGGGTTTTAATGGAACTCTAACTCTAGAAATGGGGGAAATGAGTAATGATGCTAGGAGAAATGATTTTAAGTGTAAACCCATGATAGTTTGTGTTTGGGTGTTGTTAATAATGACGGTTGATGGTTATTAATAATGGTTGTTAGGTTTTTGATGAAACCCTAGCCCTAAGAACTTAGGGAAAACATGTAATGTTGAATTGAGAGTTGATTTTAAATGAAAATGTATGATAATTAGTGTACATGTATCATTTAATGTTTTGGAAGAATATTTAGTGATTATGAGAGGTCATAGTAATGATGTTGGATGATATTAACGATGGTAGATGACCATGAGTGTTGAAAACTATAAAAGGGTGTTGTTATGAGATGTGTAGAAATGAATATGAACACCAAAATCATGGTGGGTGTAATATTGTTGTTGTTGGGTAAGGCTACCCTTTAAGACTTAGAAAATCTTGGTTTTAGGAAAAGAATTCCTGAAACCTAACATAATTATGTGAATTGGTATTTTGACAAGTCTAGGACTTGTTATTAAGCCTTATGATATGTTAACAATTGTTTAGAATTATAATGATGCCTTGAGATGGCTTATTGATTAAATGTATGTATACATATGTGTGTTGGTGTAGATTGTATTCCAGGCGATGAGGCGGAACAATCAGACCATTCGGATCGTTGTTCTTCTCTGGAGGTAAGAGATGCGTTTATATTCTAAATGCATGATTTGAATAATTGAGGATTAATGTATATGATATTGCTCATGCTTGCCTTATTATGATTATGTTGAAATAAATGATGATTGACATTTTAATGTTATTATGCTTGGCAAATGTGTATCATGCATTTGGAATATTGGTGGTATACTTTGTGGTGATTGTTAATTGTATTGAGAATTTGGGCAAATGTTGTGCCTCTTTGTTGTTGAGAATGTATGTGTATTCACCATAAATCTTGAATGATGAATATTGATATGGAATAGAATTGGATAATGTTGTTGAGCATACCCTTAAATATGGATGAAAGATTGATGAATATTGTTGTTGGGCAAACCCTTGAATGTTGATGAAGGATTGATGAATATTATTGTTGATGATTATTGATGCCATTATGATTCATGCAAGTATAAACTTGTATTTAGGAGTTGAATTTGTCTTGATGAAAAATGTTATGAATGCCACACTAAAATTTGAGATAATGGCACTAAATGATGAGATTAAAACCCACTAAGAATCAAGTGGTAATGTGATGATGTAATGATTGATATTTTGATGATGATGTTTTTGCCAAATATGTGATTTGCATTTAGAGTATATGTATGTGGTATGTCCTTGGTGGTGATTGATAATGATTTGAGGTTTTGGCAAAATGTGTGCCTATGTCAAATTGTGAAAAACCATGTATGTTCCACCACTAATGATAAGATATGATGATTGATGATGAAAATTTAAAGATGCGGTTGTGTGGCACACCCACGAATAAAGATGAGAATATTGAGATAATAATTGAATGTCATTGTGTTCTTGCTATGTTTTTGAAGTATAATTATTGGTATACCTTCTTGATTTCCATATGTGGATAAATATTGATAAGACTCCTTGGCTATTGTGTTTGCGAACAATGTAAATTGATGCCTTAGAAATCATATGAAAAGTTGTATGCCTTGGAGAGTATTATATTTGGTTGCGTACCATTATCTGTAATGTTAAATTTAAAACATATCCCGTAAGTGAGAGGGTGAGAAATCTTTGCGAGGTTAAGACTAGCATGTGCATTATTGCATTGTTGCATTCACGACATGCATGACATAGCATTTATGTGGTTGCGATCACAATAAAGGTCTTGTGGGACTATGAAAGGGAGTACCCTTGCATGAGGGAAACCAATATGAGAATGAATGAATGTGGTTGCAATCACAATGATGATGGTCATACGGGACTATGAAAGGGAGTACCCTTACGTGGGGGAAACCAATATGAGAATGAATGAATGTGGTTGCAATCACAATTATGATGGTTTTACGGGACTATGAAAGGGAGTACCCTTGCATGGGGAAACCAATATGTTGATAAATGAATGTGGTTGTAATCATAATGAAAGTCTTGCTTGACTAAAATGATAAGGAGTATCCTTGCGTGGGGGAAACTAAAATGTTGATGATTATATATGGTTGCAATCACAATGAAAGTCTTGCGGGACTATATGAAATAGGACCCTTGCGGGGGGATGATGGCTTAAGCAAGTATGTATGGTTGCAAATGTTTGAGAAACCATGTGCGCATGGGTGATATGGAAATGTTATGAATTATATCCATTGCATATGCATTAAACGGTATGACATATGCATTAGCCATAGGAACATGGAATTCGAGATGGAGATGACCAAAGAGAAATGATAACCTCTTGAGGGTATAAATGGATTAAAGATGTAACAACTTGTTGATGATTCTTGTGATAGGCTATGATGATGAAGGGAAATGTAAATGTGTATGTGTATATGTATGTGCTTGCTATTACATTGTAAGAAAATGAAACTTGTCTACCTATGGTGATGTCTTAATGAAGACTTGGTGATAAATTGATGATTTATATTGCACAACACTCATGTTGTTTATATGCATGTACACATGATCACAATGTATTCACATTCGTCACTTAGAATGTATAAGTCACTCTCCTATGTTATCTCCTTTTAGCATTGTGATACAGGATGTGCATGGGGTGAGATGCATCCTATTTGGAACCCTATGTTTTGATGGAAAAGGTAAATTAGTATTAATGGAATGCCTTGGCCGGCAACGTTTGTCAATTGTAGTGTAGTGAATGAATTATACATGATGATGTTAATGATTATTGGTCTTAAGGGATATTGTGTATATGGAAATCGTTTGAATTATAGATTATGTATGCATTTAATGATAACAGTGTTAATGTAGATGTGGTGTTGATGACCTAAGTTTAGATGTACTTGGTCTTACATTCTTTGTGTATCCATGTTGTATAATAGGCTAATTCTTTTGTAATCAACCATATGAATATTGATAATGAACATTTTATAGCCATTTGATGGTATTAATGCGTATGTATGTAGTTGAATTAGAATATGCATGGTGATTGAGTTAAATTATGTGTTAGAATGTAGATGCATAAAAATGATGGATTTTATATGACTTATATGCATAATTAAGGAACTGATAGGGCTATATAGAGTTTTAGGAGGTTTAGATGCCATGGAATAGTTTCAATGGTGCTTATGCATGATTTAAAACTTGTAGAAATAGGAATGGGCTAATTCCATTAGGAATTAACACCTGAGTTGCAAAAAAATGCTTTAAAACGGGCTAAACACGTTTCTACGCATAAGTATCTCATTTTTGGGAATTTTTTAGTGTGACCAGTTGCTACACGTCATAAGTGGTGTATAATTGGTGGTGTCAAAATTTGGTAGTAATTGGATTTCATATGAAAAAGTTAGGGTGGTTGGAAGTTAGAATTTGTAGCTTTTTTCTACATTCTGCAGCAGTTTGGTGTCATGAACCGATTCATGGATTCCCTGAATCGATTCATGAGCTACTGGAATTGTATGAATCAATTCATAAGCCCTTTGAATCGATTCATGAGCTACTGGATTCGTATAAATCGATTCACACGAGTCCTAAATCGATTCATGGGCCCCTATTTTGCTGTTTTGGACTTCGAATTAATATGAATCGATTCACACGAGTCCTGAATCGATTCATAAGCTTCTATTTTCATTGTTATGGTTTCTCAACTCACATGAATCGATTCATGGGCTGCTCGAATCGATTCATGGCCTGCTATTTGTCAATATTACATATGTTTTGATGCTTACTTGTCCCTTTTACTTCATGGCTTGTTTATTCAATCAAATGCACACTATTTTAATATATTTTAACAAGCAATGGAGTATCCTTGAATCATTTCTCATATCCATTCATGCTCTTGAATTAACTTATGTTTCCGCTAAAATACTTGCATAGCGGTTGTGCGATTGTTTACTCTTAGTTAATATTTGTATGAAACATCTACCTTCTTATATCGTCATATATGGGATAGGTCTTCAAAATGGTCCGGGGTTAGTTGTTGAAGTCATATATTGTGGTGTTCCTTATCCATTGTTTTTTTATTTTAAACTGTAAAAAATTATTCTCACTTTTAATATTATCTTTAATATTATTTATCCGATTAAGGATGCCTCAAACAATGTATGTAAATAGCGTTATTTTGTATAGTCATGAAATAGCTTGAATGCCTTATTGGTATGATGTTAGATTATTTAATGACTTGAAATCCTAGAATGGTAGTTGATACACTAGGATCATTGAGGGTGAGTTTGTGATCATTTTGTATCACCATATGAAGGATAATGATGATTTTAATAGATATGATCTTGATGATGCATGTTGCATAGTGTGCGTGTTTATGTTGTTGAAATGTATACACATTAAGAAGTGGATAGGCCATATTCCCAAATAAAGATTAATGCCTCAAATAGAGGTTGCCTATAACTCATATTGCTCATATGTGACTTAGGTGTAATGTTGGTTGTGGCCAAATAGGCATAAATTGTGATTTGGCATGCTTGGTTGGGCTAAAATGCCCTTAGATTGCCATTTATGTATGGATTGATTTAGAGTCCAAATTGTAGTGTGTGGCTTGTTGGGACAAGTCCTAAATAGGTGTTTAAATGCATGCCAAGTGTTGGTTTGGGTCAATTTTGCATGGAATGAGTTTTGACACTTCATGTTGTCTGATTTACAAAATGTTATTGTGTAATTATTGATATTATCTCTCAAGCAAGACTGGCACGCATCGGTGTTTTGGGTTTTGGTGTTTTTCTCGCTCAAGCGAGCGCGGTCTCACTCGAGCGAAGATGTCAAATTTTGATTCTGTAAGATTCTTGCTCAAGCAAATAGACATGAAAATGATTCTATGAAATTTTCGCTCAAGCGCGCGATGACCCACTTGAGCGAGGGAATGGTGAAATGGTTCTGGAAGGTATTCGCTTAAGCGAGAATGGCTCGCTTAAGCGAATCAAATGGAAATTAGCTACTAGACAATTTGTGCTCAAACGAGGATGGCTCGCTCGAGCAAAATTGATGGTTCTATTACTTTGATTCTTCTTGCCCAGGCGAATCCGAGCTCGCTAGAGCAAATGCTCGTGATCTCGCTTAAGCGACTATGGTCTCACTTAAGCGAGTTGGCTTGAAACATTTTTCCTTGCATTTGTATGGTATTTCCCTTTCATCCATTTTCTTCATTTTTGGGCCTTTTCTCATATCTTCATATATGGGACTAGGTGTATGCCTGGTATACATATTTTTATTCCGCTTTAAACTCAATAATTTGTATACAACTTGGGGTAAATATTTTATCGATCCAGTTTATAAATTTCTTAATCTTAGTCCTCGATCTCCCAAGGCTCAAGTCTTTGGTTAATGATTGGACGATCAAACTTTTAAAACGCAAAAAAATTACCCGTTTTATTGATTTAATTATGATAATCATATGATGATTCGAGCCCAAGGAATCAGGGTCTGACAGCTGACATGGCCAATTTTAAGGCAGCAAGAATTCTTCCTAATGATCTGACTTGGCAACAAAGGAAAAAGTTTTTCAAATATACTAATCATTTTGTCTGGGATGACCCTCATTTGTTTAAAATTGGTGTGCATAAACACCTTCTTGCCTAAAAGAAAAAGGAATGAATGTACAAAAAAAGAGGGATTGAAGAAAAGAAGTAAGTGATGGAAGTCAAGTGTTATCATCTTACGCATCTTTCACCTTTTATTGACTAGAAAAATAATAAAACCTATAACCAGCCTCATTACAAGCCTAAAAGTCCTTATTGATCCATGTTTGTATGCATTTTGGGTTGGTATGTTTAGAATGATTGCAAGCCTATGATAACATGCTAATCTAGTTGAGATTGGGTGTGATTTGATTGCCTAAACACTAAGTGAAAGTGATACATAACTTGTGAGGAATAATGGCATGATCACTTCATCCTCAAATGATAAAGCATTGCATTCATTTTGAAGGATTTCACCTTGAGGCTAAGTAATATATGATTAAGTTTGATATCTAAGCATGGAAGTAATTATTCATCATTGTGTGTTCTTAGGAAGCATTATTGTTTTGAATCCATGGAATGGTTTTTGCTTGCTTAAGGACAAGCAAGGTTTAAGTTTGGGGATGTGACGAGTCTCTAAAAGACTCATTAATTAATATTTTACTTAGTGATAATTTAAAGGAAATTTATGTAAAATAATTATATTTCTAATAATATTATTCATAAAATAAAATGTTGGTTTTGATTAGTAAAAGTAGAGTAATGTTGATAAATTAAACATGTTTTATATAGGAAATTGCAAATGGAGCATAAAGGGAAAAATGATAAAGAATAAGTATGTTGTCAGAGCCCCAACGTAAGTACGCCTGGCTCTTACACTAGCCGGCGTAACTATGCTAGGCTCTTACGCTAGGCCAGCGCGGGTCCGCCCAGGACCAACGTGCTTACGCTCAACATCAGAGTTAGAGTATTAGTCATTTGCGCATGGGGTACGCTAGACCCAACGTTGGTACGCCCAAAAGCACCCGTTACACATATTTTTACGTGTAGTTACAGTAAGACCCAGCACTGGTACTCCCAAATCTACTTTTTGGTAAAAATTGGACACAGAGGCTCAGCGTACTTACGCCTAACCAGTGTAGGCTTACGCTAGGCACATTTTGGACTAGAAAATTCTCATCCAGTAGCTCAGCGTGCCTACGCTCATTCCTAGCGTACTTACGCCTAAGTCACGCACAACTTGGTATCAAGTCCAGCAACTCAGCATACTTACGCTGGCACTTACACTCACTCTTACACCTATTTTCCCCTTAATTAGACCTTAGTGCAGATCCTACGCATACTAACATTACTCTTACGCTCACTCTTACGCCCAATCACCCACTTAACTAGGTTATTTTTAGAACTTGTACATGTTGTCATTTAAGTAACTTAAGTTATTTATTTATTTGTACCTCTTAATTAATTGCATTCTTTGTAAATTATTTTAATTTAGGATTTTAGTTAGTCTAGGAAACTATATATAGTTGTATTGTAATTAATGTTAAGGGGGATTAACACAACATACATATATTTTTCAGATTTCCAACTTCTTTCTAAACATATTCTCACTAGTTTCTCTCATTTTCTCTTTTGCATTTCCATTTTTGTTTTCCTTCACATGTGCTTAATTCCCTGGGATTGGGATTGATTAAAGCTACAATCAAGTTGAGATTTAATTGATTGGAGATGAGTATTCAACTGAAGCAAGTTTTGAACATTAGAACTATTGGATTACACCTCTTGGATTGGAAAATCCAAGGCTTATTCAGAAGCAATCATTAGAGAGGAATCATGGTGAAAGCTTCAGATTAAACTTCCTAACCTAGTTACTTCACGCCTAAGGGATTAGGTGAATAGCTAGGGTTCCTTTAATTTCATAATTTTCTTTGACAAGAACTGATACCTAAGGAATTAGGATTATTTTGTGTTGAGTTAGTGATAATTACCTAAAGAATTAGGAATTATTCATCTGTGAGATTGAACCATGCTTTAATTGAATCTGAAACTACTGTCATTAGGATTTAAGTGAAGTTGTATGTTGAGATTAATTCCAATCTGCTGTTAGAATAGTTTTGCATATAGCTTAATTGTGATATTACTGTTAAAAAACTATAAAAATACACAATACTTCAGAAAAGATAAAAACAGAGTTGCTTGGTTCAGATGGTGTTTTTCTTGGATTGTGGTACTTAACATAATCTTCGTGGGAATGATCAAATATATTACTTTTTAACAATTGGTGCGCTTGCCAAGAAATTTCATCATATGATGAGAATGCATCACATAAACCAATCGGCATACGTCGATAAGCAAAGATTCCATATGGACAAGTGAATGCAGTCTTATCTTGGTACTTAGGATCAACCACAATCCAGTTATACCCTGAATACCCATCAAGGAAACAGTAATACTTATAACCACACAGCCTTTTCAACATTTGATCAACAAATGGCAATGGAAAATGCTCCTTTTGAGTTGTTTCATTCAACTTCCTATAATCTATACACATTCTCTACCTGGTTGGGGGTCTAGTAGAAATCACCTCTTCATGCTCACTCTTTACAATGGCAATTCCCTCTTTCTTAGGCACCACCTGAACTGGACTAGTCCAAGCACTATCCGAGATTGGGTAAATGATTCTTGTATCAAGCAACTTCACTACATCCTTCTGAACAGTCTCCTTCATTACAAGATCCAGCCTCCTTTGTGGTTGCACCATTGCAGAATAATTCTCCTCCAAAAGAATCTTATGTATATAAAACGAAGGGTTGATCCCTTTCAAGTCTGAAATCTTCCATCCAATGGTTGTCTTATGCTTCTTTAACACTTTCATTAGTTTATTGACATCCTCATCATTCAGTTCAACACTTATGATTACCGGATATGTCTCATTCTTACCTAGAAATGCATATTTCAAATGAGAGGGCAAAGGCTTCATACCCTAACTTTAACTCCCCTTTTTTCAACATCAATGAGAGCTCTCCCTGTAGCTAAGAATGGTCTTTGTAATATCCCAATTTTTATATAAATTCCCAAATAAGGGAAATAAATGACAACTATTTATATATGGAAAGATTTATGCCCTAGAAATATTGAAATGAATTAATTTGAGTTTATTATGATTTTTCATAAATTACTAGGCTTCATGAGCTAAAATTTATACTCGATTAAAATTTAGGTGTCAACCCAAGTATCTCTGATTGAGATGTCGTTGTTCAGGGTTGTAGATAATATTATGGGGAATCTGAATATGTATTCAGAATAATTTTTAGATAAAGTATTGGGCCCAATTAGGGATCTGTTTGTGGTAAAACGGTAAAATTTAAATGAATGGGGTTAAAAATTAAAACATAACTTCTTTTATTCACTCTCTTTTCATGTTGGCCTCCACTTCTAAGAAGAGAAAACACTTCTCCTTCTTCCTCTCCTTTTCCCACTCATCTCCTTCACTTTCTTCTCATCCAAAACCTAAGTAAAAATGGTGCCCCTTCCTCTCCTATTTTCATTCACCATTGAGGCAAGGAGAAGACAATGGGTGCTTGAAGTTTTTTTCTTCTCCTTCATTTTCGAGCTCACCTTCCTCTCTCTAGCAACCCATTTTCATTTCTTGATTGAGGTAAGATCTTCCTCATTTTAATGGTTTTTGAGCCCTAGAATATGGATTATTAAGGCTTGGGAGGGTATGGAGTGTATAGAGGTTGTTGGTAGGAGCTTTAGATATGAAAATCCTAAGGTGGGGTGAGAGGAATATGACCTTTTATGAGCCTTAAAGTGGGTACATAAAAATATGGATGGGAAGATGATGAACCATATGCATTTATGATGTTTGTTGGGTTTTTAATAAAACGCTAACCTATGAAATTGGGGGAAATGTGTAATGTTGAAGGGGTTAGCATTTATTGATGAAGGAAGTGTTATTAATGATATGGTATTGGCATTTAATGATGATTTATGATGTTGGTTGGAGGCCATAAATGAAAAAACTCACCCAAGATGTTGGTGGGTAATTAATATGTGTGGGTAACCTAGCTATTGGGGTTATTGTTTCTAATTATAATGAGCTTTCATTAAAGGGAAGGAATTCCCGAAGCCTAATTAGGCAAATGAACAAACTTATAAATAGTTTCTACATGATGAGAATCATGTATGTATATATATATATGTGTGTGTACATATTGATAATGATACTTGAATGGATGATTGATGTGGTCCTACAATTGATTGATGTATGATTTGATAACACTTGTGAGGCGGGAACATCAAGCCCGGAAGTCTACTTCTCTTGAGGTAGGAGAGGGGTGTATTTTCTAAATGTATGATGCCTTGTATGTTGATAATGTATTTATTGATGTCATGTTACATGTTTTTCCTTGAATGGATGTAGTGCTTTATGTGTGTGATACGAAATAGAGATTGAATCTTGTGATGGTTGATTGTAAAATGGTACCTTGAAAAGGTTATCAGTTGTATAATATGTGATGACATGTTATTGTTTCCATGTGTGGCTCGATGAATAATTGAAATCCTTGACTAGGATAATTCTGAATATTACGAATGGTATATATATTTGATTATGTGGGATTAACATTGTGATTTAGTATGAGTTGTACCCTAGATAAAAGGGTGAGATAATCCTTACGAGGTTAAGGCATGCATAGCATTGTTGCGTACATAGCATGGAATGCATATCATGACATTTGAAAGTGGTTGCGATCACTTGATATTTGGAATATAAAGGGCTTGCGAGTTCCTATGGTATTGAGCTGGTGGTTGCAATCACCTGTGTTTTAAATGAAAGGCCCTGCGGGACCATTGAGAATGAATGCCCGTGGTTGCAATCACAAGGCAAGAGTACCCCTTGCGAGGTGGGAAACCATTATGAATTGTGGAACATGGTTGCGATCACGAGAAAGCACCTTGCGAGGCTGCTAGAGCGAGTACCCCTTACGAGGCGGGAAACCAATGAGAATGAATGATTACGGTGGTTGTGATCACCTGATGAAATGAAATCGGATCCGTGCATATGCATTCTTAAACACCAGCATGTGTATTAGCCATAGAAGTATGGCATTGAGTGATACCCTATCAAGGAGGTTATGTGAGGTGTATGTGGAACCCTCTTTGGACACTAAATACATTTGTGTTATTGGTTTGGTTTGACTTTTATGAAACTTTATAAAATGACAATGAGTGTGATGGAACGATGAATGAATGATATGATTAAATTGATTTTGGTGTCATTTGAACTCCTTTTGGGAGAAGGTGTTAACTTGCATTCATATGTATATTATCACAAATTGTTGGATTTTTCATCATTGAGAAAGTATACTCACTCTCCATGTGGTCTATCTTTTTAGCTCTTGTGTTGTAGGGCTTAACTATGGAGCTCATGTATGGAGAAATTGTGTGAAGAAAGTCATTTTGGGTAAAGATGCCTTGGCCGACAATGTTTTGATTTTATGGCTTATATGTAATCTTTTGTAATGAATATGCATGATGAATACCTTGTATAGCCATGAATTTAATGTAAGTAACTTGTAAGGAAGATAGATATATGGATGATAACTTTTGGAGGTCATGTAGGAAAATGAGACCCTTGTGATTTATGGCTCATTTTCATTGGTGACCTTGACAATGGTGGGATAATGAAAATGATGTGTTATATTGATAGAATTGATGAATGCATGGATGTTTATCTAGATTTTGTGTTTTATAAAGCATACAATATGATGAGCTTGAATGTGATGTGATTAATGAATTGAAATGGGAATTGTTGAATAGGATACTTGAAACAAGTTCTAATTGCTTAATGTAATGTATGTAATGCATCAAACTTGTTCAATTTTGCTTGGGATGAATTTTCATATGCTAAGTTATGAAATTCACATGTTTTCTACATGTGTACTGATAATCTCACTTAGGCGAGATGGATTCTCACTCAAGTGAGAATTCCCTACATCAGTTATATAGCCTCTAGCCAATTCTCGCTCAAGCGAGAGTGGTCCTCGCTCAGGCGATATGACCCTGCATCAGGTGTGTGCATACTAGACATTTTTCACTCAGGCGGGCTCGTCTCCGCTCAAGCGAGTATTGTGTAGGGTTGTCCTGGATGAGATTCGGTTAGGCGAGTTGGTGTCTCGCCCAAGCGAGATTGCTGGAGTATCAGGTATTAGCTACTGGATGAATTTCGCTCAGGCGGGCCTGGCCTCACGCGAAATAAGGGCAGTAAGGTTCTGTCCCTTTTTTGCTCAAGCGAGCTTGCCTCGCTCAAGTGAGTGGGTGTGCCTTAAACAATGGAGCTTTCTCACTCACGCTCGCCTGCCTCGCCCAAGCGACCCATGTGGGTCTCGCTCAAGCAAGATGAGGACTCGCTCAAGCGAGATCCCCTGATTCCAGATTTCTCATTTTGGCTTCTTTATTCTATTTCCTTGTTTGTTTTTGGAAACCCTAGATCATGAAAGTGATATTATTATATTTATTTTGTATTTCTAATGTTTATAAATTAATAGGGTATCTTTTATACTCCTTTTGTATACATTTCATTAACTTTTAAATTTTATTCAATCTTCTGCTTTTCCCTTGTGACGGTCTCGAGTCCGATTGTCCAAGGAAAATTCTGATACCTTCTCATATCTTCATATATGAGATAGGTTATTAAATGATCCGGGGTAGTTATTTGATAATATATATATCTATTTATAATTATTTTTAAATCGTGAAAAATTTACCCCTATTTTCAGGGTGTTACAGTCTTCCTAAGATTAAAGGAATATCTTTATCCGCCTCCATACCAAAGACCAAGAAATCAACTGGAAATATGAATTTATTCACTTTCACTAATAAATCCCCCAACATGCGATGAGGATATTTAATTGATCAATCTGCTAATTGTAAGGACACCCTTGTTGGTTGAATATCATGATTACTAAGTTTCCTCATCAATGACAACGACATCAAATTAATGTTGTACCTCAAATCACACAAAGAACTTCCTACATGAACATCACAAATTACATATAGAATGGTGAAAGAGACAGGATCTTCAAGTTTTGAGGCAATTTCTTCTGAATTATAACACTACACTCTTGAGTAAGAACGATAGTTTCATTTCCCTTCAATCTCCTCATCTTGGACAGTAACTCCTTCATAAACTTTGCATATGATGGCATCTCTTGCAAAGCTTCAGCAAATGGGATGTTATTTGAAGATTTTTGAATACATCTAAGAACTTAGTAAATTTTTGTTCCTTAATTTGCTTCTTGAACCTTTGAAGGTAAGGCATATTCTTCAATTTTTCAAGGGTTAACCTTGTTGCCTTCTTAAATTCAATATCTATTTTTTCTTTCTCTTTCTTATCACTTCTTTTTCATCATTTTTTTCATCATTTTCCTTATCACTTCTCTCATTCTTTTCTTTTTCTTTCTTTTCACTTAGATTTTTACTCTTATTTTCTTTCTTGCCATTCTCTTGCTCTGGTTCAGGTAACACCCTTTCACTTCTTGTCATGATAGCATGGACTTGTTCCTTCAGGTTAACTACAATATCACCCACAAAGCTTCCACTTTGTCACTCCGCTAACTATTTCAATGGCTGACTAACTTGGTTCTCCAAATTCTGAATAGATGCCTCTTGATTTTTGAAGCTGGCCTGAGTGGCCTAAATAAATTAAGATAATACATTCTGTAACTCTATTTTTTCCTTAGTAGCTTGAGTTATGAGCGATAAATTTATTGTTGTTGTGATTGACCTTGACTTACATTTTGGTTAATATTTTGATTCAAGTGGGGACCTTTTTGCCAAGAAAAGTTGGGATGACTCCTATAATTAGGATTAAAATTGTGTGATGGATAACTCTTTTGGGTTTGTTGGCCCATGTAATTCACTTGTTCAGCTTGGCCACTAGAGTCACACATTCCATTATCATGATCTCCCCCACAGAAATCACAACTCAACAAACATACTTGACTAGGCTTTTGCATTTTAGAGATCTGCACACTTAATTTTTCTAAAGCCCGAGTCATTAATTTGCTTTGTGCTAGGAAAGCATCATGCACATCAAGCTCTATCACTCCTCTTTATTGCACATTGTTCCTTTCACTGATCAAACATTCATTGGAAGCCATTACATTAATCAACTCAATGGCTTTCTCCACAGTTTTGGTAGTCAATGAACCTGCAGTTGAAGCATCAATTAAAACTCTTGTGGCAGGTCTGACTCCATTATAGAATATGTTCATTTGCCGCATTGCTGGAATTTAATGATGAGGGCATTTCCTTAAACTTTCTTTGTACTTGTCTCATGCTTCTAACAAGGATTCCCCTTCTTTTTGCTGGAAGCAAGTGATCTCATTCCTTAACATAGCGTACTTAGAAGGAGGAAAATACTTGATTAAAAATTTTCTGGTCAAATCCTCCCAAGTTGATATGCTTCCACTTGGTTGACTCTGTAGCCATGCTTTAGCTCTGTCCCAGATAAGAAAAGGAAACAACCTTAGCCTGATTGCTTCATCTGGAACCCCATTCATCTTTATGGTATCATAAATCTGGAGAAAATTAGCTAAATATAAGTTAGGGTCTTCGATCTCACTTGATCCAAATTGATCATTTTGCACTAAATGCAATAATGTTGGTTTAAGCTTAAAGTTGTTTGTAGCAACTAGTGGTCTGAGAATGCTAGATTGCATCCTCTATTCTATTGGCCTTGAGTAGTCGCCAAGAGTAACTCTTCTTCCATTATTTGCCATATTAACTTATTATGTTTGTATGTCGAAACAGGTTTTGATTATGAAAAACAAAGTGTTCAAGCATTAAAAGCAATCAAGTAATATATCAATTTAAATGAAATATAGCGATATTCATCTAAAAACAAAAAAAGAATAATGATCAAATAAGAAAGGGTCAAGAACCATGAAACATATGATTAGAAAGGGCCAACAATGTATCAAAATGGAAGCATCAGGCACATGAATCAATTCATGGATTATAGGAATCTATTCATGCCCCTGGAAGTGCAAAAATCACAAATGTAAAGACCAGAAATCGATTCCCATACTACAGGAATCGATTCATGCGAATTTTATGGGCCTGGAATCAATTTATTAGACTGGGAATCAATTCATCCCTTATGGGAATCAATTCCTGCTTGTTGAAAAGCTTGGGAATCGATTCATGAATTAAGGAATCGATTCATGCAACGTATTTTTGGCAAAATTAAAGGCACAAACATCAGAGGAATCGATTCATGACTTTTGGGAATAGATTCATAACATGGAAACATCATTACTGATTATCAGGAAACCTAAACTGTGTTACGGATCTTTCAGATTTGAAATGGAAACAACTTTGAATTAATTAAGGAACCATTATAATTTTCAAGCCAGGAAACATGCTCCATAAAAGCAGAAATTATGCAATGCTCAATGCACCATTATGCATCAGAGAAATTAAAATATTGGACAGTACCATGCCATCCTCGCCTATAAATAAAGAAGCAATTGAAAGGCAGAAACACAATAATAGCAAGCAAAATTCCTATCTGCTTCTTATTTTCATTTATTCCTCATTGCTCTCTGTTTATGTACTTTGCAATTCTCTTTAGAGTCAGTGAGTAAGCAAAAATATTTTGAGTGCTAAATTTGTATATGCACTCTATTGGAAAGTTACTCTTGTAATTTTTAAACACCAAATTTCTAGAGTTTAGGTTGGGTTTCAACCTTGTAAAATTTTGAGATTGAGAGATTGGGTGGGGTACCCTTGTACTTATGAGAATTGAGTTCTCGAGTGTGGGACACTAGGAAGCTGCAATTGCTTAAAGTTTTTATCTCTAATCTCCAATAGTGGAATCCTTCAAGTGGGTTGTTTGAAGGCGAGACATACATCGGTGTGGTGGAACTCGTTATATCGGTTTGCAATTTTCTCTTTCCCTACACTCTTTTAAAATTATGCATTTAAGCTGCTTGCTTACTTTGTTATTTGATATTGTTATTGCTTAACATTAATTTTACCATCACCATTAAGTATATAATTGTAAAAGAACAATATTCAAAAGCATTCCTAAGTAAAATTTTTAATACTCAATTCACCCCCTCTTGAGTAATTGAGGCCACTTGGTTAACAAGTGGTATCAAAACTTAACTCTTGATAGATCATGCTTAACAGCTTCAAGAGAACAAGATGGCCTTTACTTCTCTTAACCTTTTTCCTAAGGGTGGTGTCATAAATCAACCTCCCGCTTTCAATGGTGAGGGTTACCCTTTTTGGAAAGAAAGGATGAAAAATTTTGTTCAATCAATTGATTTGAAAATATGGAATATTATTGAAAATGGTCCTTTTATACCTATGTATACTGTTGATGGTAGACAAGTTGAAAAACATATGGATGTGACAAATTTTTTAGAGTAGTAACATGTAAATCTGCTAAAGAAATGGGGGATACTCTTCAAATTACTCATGAAGGAACTAATGATGTCAAGGATTCTAAAATTAGTACTTTAACTAGCCAATATGAAAGTTTTAGGATGAATTCTGGTGAAACTATTTTAGAACTACAAAAGAGATTTACCTTGATTATTAATCATCTTATTACTCTTGGTAAATCTTACATTAACAAGGAGCTCATCCATAAAGTTCTAAGAAGTCTTACTAGGGAATGGCAACCTCTTGTTACTGCCATCAAACAATCTCCCAACATAAATGAGATGTCTCTTGCTACACTATTTGGTAAGCTTCAAGAACAAGAGCAAGAACTAAAAGATTTGAAGATTACGGAGGAAGAAGAAAGGTCCTCCAAGAAAAAGAGGCTAGCTCTCAAGGCCACTTCAAATGATGAGGATAAATCCAAAAGTGACCTAGATGATGATGACGATGATGAGATAGGCCTATTTATGAAGCGTTTTGGAAAACTTATGAGAAACAAACGATTCCAAAAGAACTTCACTTCCAAAGGTAAGAAATCTACTCCTAAAGATAATAACTTTTTACCGACTTGTTTTGAATGTGGCAAGGAAGGACACTTCAAGGAGGATTGCCCAAATCTTAAAAAGAAAAACAGAGATCAGAAAGGAAGAAGATACATAGCATGGGATGACAACGATGTGAGTAGTTCGGACGAATCAGAAAATGAAGAAGCTAACCTATGCCTTATGGCCAACCATCAAGATGAAGAAGATGAGGTAAACTTCCATGACTTAGATAAAGATGAATTACTTGATGCCTTTGAAGAATTATATGACAAATTTGTTAAAGTTTCAAATAAGTATAAGTTATCAAGAAAAACCATTGACACTCTTGAAATGCATCTTGTAGAACTTGGTAAAGAAAATGAAATTTTGAAAAAAGAAGTTCTTAATATTCAATCATGCTCTAAAAATAAACCTTGTGAGTTCTTCAAGAAATGTGATGTATTGGAAAAGAAAGTTTTTGACTTAAACAAAACTCTTGAAAAATTCACTAATGGTAGAGACAATTTAAATGCTTTGCTTGGTAAACAAAGATGTATGTTTGATAAAACTGGACTAGGATTTAATACCTCTAGAAAAGAAAAACATTACAAAAATTTCTTTGTACCACCTAGTAAATCATCTTCACCTTTTATGAAATGCAATCATTATGGTCTCAAAGGACATAGTGCCTCTAATTGCAATATTAGAAGATTAGGACCAAAAGTTGTGAGAAAAGTATGAGTTCCTAATGGAACATTTTCGTAAACTAACCTACAAGGACCCAACATAAAATGGGTACCAAGATCTCTAACTTGATTTGTTTTGTAGGTATGCTTTAAAGCTAGCAACACCCATTGGTACTTAGATAGTGGGTGTTCCAAACATATGACGGGAGACAAAAGTAAATTTATATCATTCACTCCCCGAAATAAAGGTTTTGTCATATATGGGGACAACACTAAGGGAAGGATTCTTGGAATTGGAAAAATTAGTAAAAACTCTTCCACTTCTATTAATGATGTGTTGTATGTTGAAGGACTTAAACATAACTTTCTTAGTATTAGTCAATTATGTGATAAAGGGTATAAAATTGTATTTGAATCAAACTGTTGCATAATTGAAAATAAACTAAATGAGGAAGTAAAATTCGTTGGTCAAAGAGTTGATAACATATACATGATTAATCTTGATTGTCTTGCTTCAAAAGATATGCAATGCTTCATAACTAAAGAGGATGAATCATATGGCTATGGCATAGAAGAATTGCTCATATTCATATAGACCATTTGAACAAACTTGTTTCGAAAGATTTAGTAATTGGTTTACCAAAATTGAAATTTGAAAATAAATTTTGTGATGCATGTCAAAAGGGGAAACAAGTAAAGGCATCTTTTCAAGCATAAAATGTTGTTTCAACAAATAGACCTTTACAACTTTTGCACATGGATTTATTTGGACCTTCAAAAGCTAAAAGTTTTGGTGGACACTATTATGGTCTTGTGATTGTGGATGATTCTTCAAGGTATACATGGACATTATTTCTTACTCATAAAAATGAAGTGTATCATGCATTTAAGAAACTTGCTAAGATTATCCAAAACGAACAAAATTCAAAAATCGCATCCATTAGAACCGATCATGGGGGAGAATTTGAAAATCAACCTTTCAAAAAGTTTTGTGAAAAATTTGGCATAGAACATAATTTTTCGGCTCCTAGAACTCCACAACAAAATGGAGTAGTCGAAAGGAAAAATCGATCTTTAGCGGAGCTTGCACTAACTATGTTAAATGACAACAATATTGCGAAACATTTTTGGGCCAATGCAGTAAATACCGCTTGTCATGTTATGAATAGATGTCTAATAAAGCCTATATTAAAGAAAACCCCCTATGAGCTTTACAAAGGGAGAAAACCAAATATTTCTTATTTTCATGTATTTGGATGCAAATGTTTTATGTTAAACAATGGAAAGGATAATCTGGGGAAGTTTGATGCAAAATCTGATGAGGCAATATTTCTTTGTTATTCATCAACTAGCAAAGCATATCGACTCTTTAACAAACGAACTTGTACTATTGAAGAGTCCATTAATGTTAAATTTGATGAAATTAACCAAATTCCCCCGAGAAAGGAAGTTGTTGATGATCTTGTAGGTACCTTCCAAGAGATGACATTGGACAACATAGAAGAAGAAGAAGTCAACAACGAAGGAGAAACAACCCCAAATGAGGAACCTTAACAAAGGGTGTAAGTACTCATAATGCTATTAGAAGTGCTTGTAATCACTTAGCCTTTGTTTCTCAAATTGAACCTAAAACCATTAATGAGGTTATTATTGATGAACATTGGATGTTGGCTATGCAAGAAGAGTTAAATCAATTTGAAAGAAACCAAGTTTGGGAACTTGTGCCAAGACCCAATGATCACTAAGTAATAGGCACTATATGGGTTTTTAGCAATAAACTTGATGAAAATAGAATTATAACTAGAAATAAAGCTAGGCTAGTTGCTAAGGGTTATAATCAAGAAGAAGGAATAGATTATGAAGAAACGTATGCTCCCGTAGCTAGACTAGAAGCAATTAGGCTGTTGTTAGCTTTTGCATGTTGTATAGACTTCAAACTTTACCAAATGGATGTCAAAAGCACTTTTCTAAATGGTTATATTCAAGAAGAAGTATATGTAGATCAACCACCTGGTTTTCAAAATCATAAATTTTCAAATCATGTTTTCAAATTAAGAAAAGCTTTATATGGTTTAAAACAAGCTCTACGAGCTTGGTATGAAAGACTAGGTAAATTTCTCTTAGAAAATAATTTTGAAAGAGGAAAGGTTGATACTACACTTTTTATAAAACGCAAAAACACCAACATTCTTTTAGTACAAGTTTACGTTGATGATATAATTTTTAGTGTCACTAATGAACTTCTCTGCAAAGAGTTTGCCAAGATTATGCAGGATGAATTTCAAATGTCTATGATGGGAGAACTTACTTTCTTCCTTGGACTACAAATCAAGCAAACTAGAGAAGGGACTTTTATTAGTCAGTCCAAATACTGTAAGGAACTTCTTAAAAGATTTGAAATGGACAAGGCTAATGACATAGCAACACCCATGAGCACATCATGCTACTTTGATAAAGATGAGAAGGGTAACGATGTTGAGATCACCAAATACCGAGGTATGATCGAATCCTTACTTTACTTAACTGCTAGTAGACCCGATATAATGTTTGCTATATGCATGTGTGCTAGATTTCAAGCTTGTCCCAAAGAATCACATTTAACTGCCTTTAAAAGAATAATGAAATATTTAGTTGGAACACAAAATGTTGGTTTATGGTACCCCAAAGGTTCTAAATGCACATTAATTAGTTATTCTGATTCGGACTTTGCTGGATGTAAATTAGATAGAAAAAGTACCAGTGGTACTTGTCACTTACTTGGTAGTTCTCTTGTTTCTTGGCATAGCAAGAAACAAGTTAGCGTCGCCTTACCAACAACTGAGGCAGAATACGTTGCAGCTGGGAGTTGTTGTGCTCAGATCCTACGGATGAGACAATAACTTCTTGATTTTGGTGTTGTCTTAGATCAAGTTCCCATTAAATGCGACAATACCAGTGCGATTAATATTTCCAAAAATCCCGTTATGCATTCTTAAACAAAACACATTGAAATTCGTCACCATTTCATAAGGGATCATGTCTTAAAAAGGGACTGCATTCTTGAGTATATTGAAACCTCTAAACAATTAGTGGATATCTTTACTAAACCCCTTGCTAAAGAATAGTTTATAAACATTAGAAGGGAATTAGGAATTTTGAAAATTTCAAATTGTGTTTAAATTTATTCAATTTCTTTTAATTATCAAACTTTTTTAAGGGTATTAATTTCTTGAACACATTCTCTTAAACCAAACAATATCCTTAATTAAATCTTTGATAATTTTGAAAATCCTTTCAAACCTTTGACAATATTTCCTAAAGATGCCTAATTGAACATATATTTGAAAGAATATTGTTTAAATTTGATAAAATCTTTGATAAATCTTCTTAAATATTTAAATTATTCTAAATATATTGACTTTATTTGCATAAATGACTATTGTTTCTTAAAATTATTTTATCACAAAATTGATTTCTTCTTAACTTTTGAAACAAAATTAGCTTTCGAAAGGATCATAGTCTTTTGGCATCATGCATAGCTTGAATTCAAATCAATGTGCTTTCCCCAAGCAAGTCATGTGAACTTCTATTTCCAAAACATTCATGTGAGTTCTTACATGACAAGAAGACATGCTACAATTTCCTATGCATAAGATTCCAATCTCATGACCAAAAAGCATCAGAACCATGAATATTCTAAAGCATGAATCGATTCCCACCTAGGTGAATCGATTCCCACATGCCTTTGTACCCAAAATTGGCAAATTTTAACTAGATGAATTGATTCCCCCTTGGTGAATCGATTCCCACGTGAATCAGAGTTTAAAATTTCCAAAATTTTCCTAGATGAATTGATTCCTCACTTGGTGAATCGATTCTCACGTTGGTTTTTCTATAAATATGGCCTAATTCTCACGTTTTTTAATAATCTTGCCACACTACTTTCATTCCTTGTTCCCACTCTTTAAAACCTCTTTAAAAAACTCTCTGATTCTTCTCTTTTACTCTCTAAAAGTCATGGCCTCTTCATTTAGAAAGAAAACAAGAAGAGATACTGTTGGATCTTCATCATCTCAACCCACTGACCTCTCTAGGCTTTTTAATAATCCAAGGCAACTAGAAAAATATTTAGAAAACTACTCTAAGAAGCTTCTTATTCCCCTATATTGGCTTGACGTACCACTCTTTGAAGAACATAACTTTGCCTTCCTTAATGTTCTTCAACAACAAAATCTAGTTGAATTTGTTGCACTTGATGAAAATTACATCTACCTCGAGTTAATCTGTGCTTTCTATTCTACATTACGCATTTCAAATACTAGATATATCACCAAAATAAAAGGAGTAACCATTCTTCTAGATGACAATGTCCTTCATTTGGTTGGAAAACTTCTAATCAACAATGTTGATTTCTTTGAAGCTGACCCTTCTCCTGATTGGGCTTACAATCCTATTGATGCTCGTGTTTTTCTTGGTATATCTTCTATCTCTAAAAGCACCATTGGGAAACTCAACATTGATCACCGTCTTCTCTACTACTGCTTAGTAAAAATCCTTCTTCCTAAGGGTAGTAATAATGCTAGAGTGAGTGAAACCCAAACTCTTATACTTTGGGCTATGCTTCATAAGAAAGAAATAAATTGGATCAAACTTGTTTATAATAACATGATTGATTCCAAAACTCTCACTCGACTCCCCTATGCCGTGCTAATTACCATACTTCTCAAGCACTTTAATGTCGATCTCATAAATGAGGTGAAAGAATTAGTTAGTCATAAAGGAAAAATTGGAGGCACTTATCTCTCCAAAATGGGATGGTATAACCAAGATGATGCTTGGCAATACTCACCCCCACATGTATAAAGTAGTGATGATAATGAAGCTCTACCTCAAGAACAAGTACCTCCTCCACCTGCTGCTCACTTTAATGATGCTTTCTTCAATAGGTTGACTTCTCATATTGACACTCACTTTGATGCTATGAGTGCTCGTTTTAACACCATGGATACCAACATGAACGCACGCTTCGACCAAGTAGGGAACACGATGAGTGCTCGTTATGATGATTTGTCCTACCAAATCTCAAATATTAGATTCTTTAATCCTTAAGTAATTAATGATATTGTTATGTATCATCTTATCATTCAATAAGATGTTTTCCTTTCTATGAATATCTTGTTTTTAATTTTTTTTAGGATGCCAAAGGGGGAGAGAACAATTATTATGCTTATGAAATCATCATGATACCCATTGTATTATTAAGGGGGAGTTTTATATGTAATAATTTTTAAAATAATAATTTTTAAATAACAAGTAATATCTAACTAGAGTTGAAAAAGGGAATAATAACAAGTGGTATCTATTGCATGATTAAGGGGGAGAATTATGTGCTATTATTTGTTTTTAAATAAAAGAGTGGTATTTAATTATGTTTGTAATAGGGAGCTTTCTATGCTTTGAACTATTATCAGACTAACACCCCAAGAGATGAACATTTGTTGTCATCATCAAAAAGGGGGAGAATATGTTTATATGTTGAAACAGGTTTTGATTATGACAAACAAAGTGTTCAAGAATTAAAAGCAATCAAGTAATATATCAATTTAAATGAAATATAGTGATATTCATCCAAAAACAAAAGAAGAATAATGATTAAATAAGAAAGGGTCAAGAACCATGAAACATATGATTAGAAAGGGCCAACAATGTATCAAAATGGAAGCAGCAGGCACATGAATCAATTCATGGATCATAGGAATTAATTCATGCCCCTTTTAGTGCAAAAATCATAAATTTGAAGAGCAGGAATCGATTCCCCTATTACAGGAATCGATTCATACAAATTTTATGAGCCAGGAATCAATTCACCTGACTGGGAATCGATTCATCCCTTATGGGAATCGATTCCTACGTGTTGAAAAGCTTGGGAATCGATTCAAGAACTAAGGAATCGATTCATGTAGTGTATTTTTGGCAAAATTAAAGGCACAAACATCAGAGGAATCGGTTCATGACTTTTGGGAACTGATTCACAACATGGAAACATCGATACTGATTATCAGGAAACCTAAACTGTGCTACGGATCTTTCAGATTTGAAATGGAAACAACTTTGCATTAATTAAGGAACCAGGAAACATGCTCCACAAAAGCAGAAATTATGCAATGCTTAATGCACCATTATGCATCAGAGGAATTAAAATATTGGACAGTACTATGCCATCCTCGCCTATAAATAGAGAAACAATTGAAAGGCAAAAACACAACAATAGCATGCAAAATTCCTCTCTGCTTCTTATTCTCATTTATTCCTCGTTGCTCTCTGTTTATGTACTTTGCAATTATCTTAAGAGTCAGTGAGTAAGCAAAATTATTTTGAGTGCTAAACTTGTATATCCACTCTATTGGAGAGTTACTCTTGTAATTTTCAAACACCAAATTTCTAGAGTTTAGGTTGGGTTTCAACCTTGTAAAATTATAAGATTAAGAGATTGGGTGGGGTATCCTTGTACTTGTGAGAATTGAGTTCTTTAGTGTGGGACACTAGGAAGCTGCAATTGCTCAAAGTTTGTATCTTTGATCTCCAATAGTGGAATCTTCAAATGGGTTGCTTGAAGGCGAGACATACACCGGTATGGTGGAACTTGTTATATCAGTTTGCCATTTTCTCTTTCCCTACACTCTTTTAAAATTGTGCATTTAAGTTGTTTGCTTACTTTGTTATTTGATATTGTTATTGCTTAACATTAATTTTACCATCACCATTAAGTATATAAGTGTAAAAGAACTATATTCAAAAGCATTCCTAAGTAAAATTTTAATACTCAATTCACCCCCCTCTTGGGTAATTAAGGCCACTTGGTTAACACTTGCTCGTTTAATTTAGCTTCCTTTCTTAATTTTCTTTCCAATTGATTTATATTTGGATCAAAAATCAGCGGTTCCTTCCCTTGCCTATTTCTTACCTGTATACACAGCTCAACAAAACAAACTACAAGCAAAAATCTAATTCTATTGTTAGTCTTGAACAACAAGTTAAAACAGAACAACAATACAACTTAAACTAAACTAAAAGAAATCATTATAAACTATCAAATGAAATTAAAAGTTCAGTCTAGTACCGGTCAAAGGATTGATGATATTAATCATCAGTACCCGGTAATGGCGCCATTAACTTGATGCAAAATCATCGAAGATGAATTTCTCTGGCAAGCTCACCAATTGATAAACTGAGTATATTTGTATCGTTCCCACGAGGATTGAGTTAATTATCTCAACCTAGGGCTGATACTATCTGAACCAAACAAGAGCTCATGCAACACATTGAATACGTGTTTTTATACTTTTTGATATGTTTTATTTTTTATGAATTTTTTTATTAAAACACAATAGTAATATAAAATTGCAATAGAGATTGATGTAGCTAACAGTAATGAAGATAGGTTGGAATCAACTTCATACATTGTCAGTCAAAACTATATGAATAAGGTATAAATGTCCACTAAGGCCATGCATAGAATTCCATAGGTGAATAATCCTTAATCCCTTAGGCAATTATTACTATCTCACTACACATAAACCCTAATTCCTTAGGTATTCACATGCACTAAAACTTAATGTGAAATTGAGGTTAAACCCTAGCTATTCACCTAATGTCTTAGGCTAAAAGTAACTAGGAAGCAAGATGCATACTAAAGATCTTTACCATGATTCCTCTCTGGTATGAAACTCTAAATAGGTCTAAATCTTCTAATTCAGAAGTTGAAGTCCACAATCTTGCAATGTTTAGACATGCCTTAATAGAAATCAATCCTCAATCAATAGACATTAACCTTCATTAAGGCTTTAGCAGATCCTAACCATGGAAATTTAGTTATACATAGTGGAAAAACATATGCAAGTTGATGGAGAAGACATGATTTAGGGTAGAGAGAAGGTAGAGAAAGTAGAGAAATAAAATCTGAAGAGAGAGAGTGGATTATGAATTATGAAGTATATGCCATTATATTCTCAGTTAACTATTTAAACTAACTAGAAATAACTAACAACTACTAAAATTACAAATTATGAAATTACCCTTTTGGGGCTTCTATATAAATAACGAAACTTAACTTAGCCTAGAAATATAACAAGATAACATGAATTATTTGAATCAGGTTCCTTTCCCTCGTGTATGTGTGTAGGCACACTTGTGGGCGTAAGTGCATGTCAAAGTATTGAAACAAATAACATGAGTTCCAGAGAGTAGGCGTAGGTATACATGACGCTAGCCCCCTGATATGGACATGATAGTCATGGCAGAGTGGGTGTAAGTTGAGCATGGACCAGGCATGAGTAAGCCCATCTTCTGGAATTCCCTCCTACCTTAATATAATTCCAGTGTAGCCCCATGTGAACTCTGATGTAGGCCCTGGTTCCTTGAGGATTTAAGCGTAAGTCTGAGTGTGTGAGAAGCATTAAGACACTGACCTCCTGACTTGAAGTTTAGATTGGCACTTAAACCAGCGTGACCTCACACTGGGTAGCATAGGCACGCATTGTTCCTCGAATCCCCTGATACTTGTGCGTAAGCCTTAAGCATGTGACCAATGTTGGAACATTGGCCCTCTGACTTGAGTGCATAAATTTTCTTATGTGCTAGCGTAGACTTACGCTGGTAAATGTAAATACGCATGACCTTGGAGCTTTTGTTTTTCTTCCAGCATAGCTGTAAGTGTGAGTCTAGCGTAGGTATGCTAACTTTTTGAACCTATTTTCCTTTAAACCTAAAACAAGGACAAAATCCTAGCGTAGGTAAGCTGGAAACAATGTTAGCATATTGGTACATAGGTCCATACTCTTCAGACTTGGTTCATGATTTTCCTCTTAATTCATTATTTATACATTTTCCATATAATAAACTTTAAAATATTTGGCTATACACCTAATTTTTTATACATACCTTATGATTTCAAAATTTTACAATTTAATACTTAACTAGCTTAACAATAATATATTAAGTGACTTAATTAACTACAAAATGCATAAAAATTCAGAGGCTATCGGTTGACGTTTAGAGCATCAGAACCATATCATAGGGTAATCGACAAGTGGAACGGCATTCCGGTAAGTCGATACATTTGGAAACTATGGCAAATTCCTTATTTAAGCTTCAAAACATGCTAAATATAATTTAGAAATGACTAAAATAATCATTTGGTATTTTAGGAAATTTTTATTAAGTGTTGTTGTTGCTCAAAGACCTTTCAACCTTGTACAAATGCGTATTCATTAGCTTCGGGTGTTCAGAATTAACATTTCAATGGTCGAAAGCTTAAGCCATAACGTGGGATCGACGTAAGGTACATTTAACGTACGAGGGGGATTACTAGTTGAATGATAAGTAGGGATTAATTCTGGGATTATGGGTGCGACTAAGAATTACTTACTTATGTATGTAGTTATGTTTCTAAACATTTGGTGATGAAAGAATATGTTATAACTTTAAACCTTGTTGTTCTGATGTTGTGATTTGATTTAAACCCCTCTGGCTGAATTGGTTTTGTTCCACTTGCAATTGATGTTGAATTGTGACTAATGATACATATAGAGTGATTGAATTATTAGGTGAACTTGTTGTATGTGTTCACTATATGTGTAGTACAAGGATTATTTAAATGAGAATACTTGTTATCCTGTGACTATATTATTTATCTCCAACTGATATGATAGAAGAATGTTAAAAGAAGTAATGTTAAGTGATGGATGATGATTGTTGATTTGAGAATGTAAATGGTTTATCAAAGCATAGGTTATGATGTCATTTATTATTTTACGCTAAGATTCATATCATGTGCATATTTTCATCTCATGACATTATCTATATCGACGCTATGATTCACCAGGCACTACGATTTTCCTTTGAGACTGCTGTTTATAATGTTATGATTCACTAAGCAGTTCTCGAATACCACTATTTATATTACTATGATTCACTGCGTGCTTACTCAGGATACCATCCCCTATAGTGCTACGATTCACTGCGTGGTTACCTGGATTCCACTCGTTATAGTGCTACGATTCACTAAGTGGGTTATCCTTGGCAGTATGATTTGCCATTGTTTAAGTCGGATCCATATAGCATGTTTTGTGCATTGAAAGAAATATTTTAAAAGTCTGTGGCATCTATACTTGCATATGTGCACATGTAAAAATGTAAGCTTTATGAGTTTCTATTGTAGCAAAGGAGAATGAGAGCAATATTTGAAGATGCATCATTGATCCTTCGAAGCCTTAGTGCTTGTGTTACTTGAGGATGATTGTTTTTATTTATGTGTAACTATTGTGTTTCTTGTGTTGGTAATGTAAGATTCATATGATTGTAGAAGGATTGAATACTTAGTTGTTAATCAGAGTAATGAAATGATTTCCATGGTATTAAATTGTTATTTATTGTTTGATTAGTACTCACTCATTTAATTTATAGGAATTTCAATGAAGGCCCAACAGGATAAGTCTGCTTAGTGATCAGAAGGTGGATATGCATTGTATAGCCATAGTGGATGCATATGTATAAACATATATATATATAGTGTTGTATAGTACAACTTTAAACATTTTGAGAACCGTAAAGCTGGTGCATACATCTTTTGATTTCATGGAATAGGACTATATGACATTTATTTGAAACCTGAATCTATATGCATTTTGATGAATCGAGATCTTGATGAGATAGGCAGTGAGGTATATATATGTGTATATTATTGAACTCTGAATTTTATGAGCAGGTTTGATGCATTATGATAAGGTTTATATGGATTATGATCAAAGTTTAGATGGCGTAGGGTGATGTTGTGTGATAATATAATGCGTTGATGGAACTTGATGAGCCATAATGAGAGTTTGTAGGAATTAAACTCCCCAAATAGTTTCTATGACTTAGAAATTACATTGTAAGTCTACGTATAGGTTTAAATTGCGGTTTGAAATGCATTTGATCATTTTGGCGCCTTAAGTTAGGCATAAATTGATTAAACTACATTCTATTTCATAACTCTTTAATACGATGGAATCTTGGTGGACGGTCTTTGGCAATATATCCAAAATATGGAAAACATGTTGTATATGAAATTTGGGATCATTTGGACTTAAAACGAGTGAAATAAAGGTCCTAGAAGTTAGTGAATTTTTATACAGGGACCTAGGCGTCCCTACACCCAGACTTTGTGACATCCACCCGTGTGTGGGCGTTTAAACACCCAATGAGGCATCCCTATGCTGGTGGGTCTAGTTTTGTTTCCCACTTAATACCTGGTCTAGTCCTCCTTGCTCCCTGCTTGCGTGTTTGAACGCCACTCAACCACATTGGGTTTGGCTTGTTGATGGTTCCCTCACTCCAACGTCTGGGTGTTTCCACGCCAACCTGCTGCGTGTACTCACACTTGACCCAACGTTCCCACACAAGTGATGGCATTGTGTCTTGTTGCCCAATTCCAGCATATGGGTGTACGCCAGCCATGGGCATGCACACGCTGGCTCTCTGTTTGGTTTCCTCCTCTTTACGCGTTTAAACACCCAAGCTAGCATTTGAACGCTGGCTTGTTGTGAACGCATTTCTCCTTGGGTAGGAGATAGGTATTTTAACACCACACCTGGGCATTTGTACGCCTAGGTTCTATGCTAAAACTTTATTTTTGCCTTGTTGGACTGATCTTTACCTTACATTTCGAAAAGGTTTAGACATAAATATTATAAACAAACTAAGTGAAGCCTAGTCGTGAAAATTTTACTTGTAAAATTTGTTATTTAAATGAACAATAATTTTGAAATTATTACTAGTGAACTAAGGTCGGAACCTAATAATATCCACAATAAGTGAAGACATCGAAGTCAAGACCCTTATGCTAGTTAATGTAATATTTTAGAAACAAATGTATCTTTGACAATAGTTATTTTGAACCACTACATGAATGTCTTGTTGTGTTCGTTCAACACCCACTTTTTAGTCATCCTAGGGTTGGTTCTTTTTACTAGCTCTTTGTAAGTGGTTAAATACAGGAGCACCTCATCTGTATTGTTCAAAATATACAAGTGTGCATAAAGGACTTCATCGCATGGCATGCTCTTCATTTTTTACCAATCATACCTTTCCCATCAAATCACCCATTGTGACGAGTCTTCAGAATGTCAATGCTTTCAGCCTGTGACATATAATTAATGCAAAACTCAATTACTTCCTCTGTAATGTACCTTTCAATAATCAATGCTTTGGCGAGAAATGCATTTCCTGTTGGTATATGCAGTGAGTTTTTATGCTTTTTCCATTTGTATCATTTTTTTGCTTATCAATAAAATAAGTATTTCAGTTTAAAATTATTTTAAAACGTATTTATCGTTGGAGTAATAAGTCATATGAAAGTTATTCCTAAAATATCCCGAGTCAAGTTTTTAGGTAGGGACATGTAAATATATTGAGACTAATGTATGAGTGTACTGATGACCTGATCTCACAGATCATAGATATAGATGATATCAAGTCTTTACATGGGTACACATTAAGAGTGATGATGTACTGGACAGACCCACCATGAGAACGTTGCATGGATCGTTACATGAATGTCATAAACGATTCTTAATGTGATAATGGTATATGTAGTCCTTCGACTAAAGTCACTACGATTCCTACATAAGGATTTTGTTGTTTTAATATAATCAAATGTCTTCTGTAACAAGAGGACTATAAAGGTTGTGATTAGGTAATGAACAAATTATGTAGAAGGATATGAGTAATGTAGATGGGATTTATCTCTCCTATATGACAGGAGTGATACTTGTAGGCCACTTGATGGAGTGAGACTAAGGAAATGCATGGCCGTGCTAAAAAGAATAAATATTAGATATTTATTTGGATCAAGTTTACTCCGGTATCAAGTAAAATAAATTAGGCCATACAAGGATGACGCGGCCATGCCTTGGTCCTAATTAGGATATCGTGATGAAAGGAACAAACATATAAAATAATTTATTATTAATATGACTGAGTATTTTACCTATAGGGTCATACACATAGAGTAAGCCCATCAGAAAATGTTTTGTTTTATTTTAGTTGGACTAAAATAAAGCTATTGGGCCTAACTTATTCAGAATGAGTAAGGAGCCCATTCTTTAGAGAGAATAAATTAGGTCAAACCTAAGCCTATAAATAAAGCATAAGATGCTCATAGGCCATTCATAAAAAAAGAGACACAAATACATAAAAGTTGCAAGAGCTACACGCCGTCAAACTAGCAGTTGGCAGGTGTAGCGATTCTGGTGGGAGTGCTCGTGTGGACTCCTAAAGGACGAGGCTACGACTGCTTCGATATTCTTCAAGAGGTAATCCTAAAAACGTAATATTTTTTGTGTTTGTCTTATGCTTTGAAACATGGCACTTTGCAAATCCTATAGGAATCCTTATATTTTCATTGCTCATGTACTAGGGATTCCCTAACATTTCAAACTAATAAGAAATCCTACATATTGTAACACATCCAATTCCCTAGGGGCGATTACTTTGCAACATATGGCATTGAAAAACAAACACAACTTTGTTATTACATGTCTCACATTATTAGGGAGAATGTCATGAATGGAAATAGGTAGAAATTGTTGCACCAACATATGATAATCGTGAGACTTCAAACCAACTTACTTCAGATCCTTCATGGAGACACAAGTGTTGATGTTTGAACCGTAACTAGATGGAACTTTCACACTACATAACGATTCATAAAAACTTTGCTTCTCTTTTCTATACAAGGTATGACATGCTAGGGGTAAATATATTCATTTGCCCTTTGATTGTGGATGCAACTCCTAACATATACCCATCAATTCCAAGTCAAGACATGAATTGAGGCCATCCTTAGTTTTTCTAGGTATGTTCAGGAGGGTTCCAACCAAACCATCATATACATTTTTCTCTACATGCATCACATCAATTCAATGACTTACTGTGAACACCTCTTTCGGTCCGACCCAAATAGAAAGGATTCTGAGAGGACTAGACTTCATTTCCGAATGATCTGCTGAGAAGAATGGCTCAAAAGTAATCAGATCCGAGCAGGATGACTCAGATTGAAGCATTTTCGAGTAAAATATAGCCCTATTGGAGATGAATCCGAGTAGAATGGTTCAAAAATGATCAAATCCGAACAGGATGACTCAGATTGAAGCATTTCTGAGTGAAATATTGCCCTTTTGGGATAAATCCGAGTGAAATGACTTAAGGAATGATAAATCCGAGTGAAATGACTTAAGGAATGATCAAATTCGAGTGAAATGATTCAAATCCGAGTGGAATATGCTCCTGTTGGAGTGAATCAGAGTGGAATGACTCAAAAAAGATCAAATCCGAGTAGAATTACTCAGAATGAGTCAGTTCCGAGTGGAAGCTTCCCTGTCAGAGCCATTCCAAGTGATGAATAGCTAACTCTATTGGAGGATGAATGCTGAGAAGGATTGCTTTCTGATTGCATCTAATCCGAGTGAAGAAGTGCTGATTGGAGTGAATCTGATTGGGGAATGTTTTTCTGGGCGAAGGCTGAGTCCGAGTGAAATAATCCCAATATCCGAGTAAGCACATCCAAAGGAGAAATGTTGATTGAAACCTTCTAATTGAAGTGTGAAGTCCGACTCTCAGTGAATCTGGGTGGTCAGATTCCGATTAGAACAGAAGTCCGATTGTGAGTATATCTGGGTAGTCAGATTTTGATGGGAAGAAACCCGATTCCGAGTGAAAATGTAAAAGTTTCCAAGCCCTGATTGCAAAGAAGGTCAACTCCGAGTGACAAATCCGAGTGACCACTCCGAATGAATATTTGCCGACTGAGCCATTCTTCAATCAGTTTCGTTATCAATCTTCAATCGGTTTCCGAGTGACAACGACTGAATGAAAGGATTTCTGAATAAATATGTCCGATTGGACTGAAGAAAGGAAAATCCGTGTGAAATCCTTCTGAAGACGACTCCCAAGTGAGTGCACTGAGCAGCTGATTGCCGAGTGAAAGCCATTCCAGATTCGAAAATAAGGGCGAGTGAGTGCACTGAACAATTGACGATTGAATGAAAATTTTGAGTGAGGAGAAGGCTCTTTCCGAGTGAAAATGTCCAAGAGTCTAATTTCTGAGTAAGAAAAAAGGCTCTTTCCGAGTGAAAATTGCCAAGATCCCAAATTCTGAGTGAGAAGGCTCTTTCCGGGTGAAGAATCTCCAAGGTCAGCACTAAGTGAAGAATCTCCAGTCAGCACTGAGTGAAGAATCTTCAGTCGGTTCCGAAGTCATTCCTTTCTCACCCACTCCCGAGTGAGTACTCTCACTCAAATCCGAGCTATCCTTTCACCCATTCCCGAGCCAATTTTCAGTCAGAACCGAGTGACACTTCAGTCAGTCAGCCCTCTTCAAACCACTTCCGAGTCCTCTTCACCAACCATCACCGAGCCCATTTCCACCACTCCCGAGCCACCATTTGTACCAATTCTGAGTCACCTTTGTACCACTTCCGAGCCACCATCTGTACCACTTCCGAGCCATCCTTCTCACCCATTCCCGAGCCCATTTAGCCAACCATCACCGAGCCCATTTCACCAATTCCGAGACACTTTTCACCAATTCCGAGTGACACTTTTCAATCAGCACTGAGTCCTCTTCAATTGGTTCTGAGTCAATTTTTACTCGGTCTGATTGATTGTTCCAATCAGAATTGCCTTGTTTGTCCCCTCAATCCAATTACACACTTTTTCACTCGGATTCTCCTCACAGCGACCCAATACCGAGCAAAACTTCCACTCGGCCTTCCATAGGAGAGCTCCTCCCAGAAGAATTCTCACTCAGAAAGGACTATTTCCACTCGGTTTTCTATTGGAAAACCTTCATTCCACTCGGAATTGACTCCAACTATGGATGAATACTGACTGAGAGGCGAATCCGAGTCATTTTCACTCGGAATTCTACCATGCTCTCTCAGATTTCCATCATTTTCTCTTGGATTTTAACCATGCTGACTTGGATTTCCACTATCCAAGTGGATCCTTGAATTAAGGGAGGCGGCTCACTACCAAACAGGAAGAAAATGATAAAGAATTCCCACCAGCCTCCTTTATCAAGATCCAGGCTGTTTCCAACACACTGTCCAAGTTGATTTGCTAATTTCAAAGGGCGGCTCACTACCAAACAAAGGAAGAAATAATAAAAATTCCCACCAGCCTCCATTTGGTTGTCAAGAGCCAGGCTGTCCAAGCAATCATGCACACTTGGGGACTCCTATAAGTACCCCAACAAAAGAGAAGAAGAGGTCCAGGAGCTTTCATTTAGAGGTGAGGAAACAATAAGGAGAAAAAGGAACTTTGAAGCATTTTTTGGTTCCCTCACTCCTCTTAAACACCGTCCCATTCCCTTTCACTCAATGCTCACCCTCTGTCCAACATCTCCTCAAAGACCGTACCTCCTCTCCCACACAACGTCCCAATTTCCCTCTCCAACAGCCCTTCTCCTCCTGCTCCTCACCTCCACCAACACAAAAACTCCAATCCACATCACACAGCCCCAACGTCCTTCTCCTCTCCCACTACACCGTCCAGCCCCTCCAACACCATACTATCTTCTCTCCCTTCGTAACCATACAACACCCCACACCAACCGACCTCCTTCAAATCTCATCCTTTCTCTCCCAACACCGTACAGTCCCCTCCAAAACGTCCTTCTCCTCTCCCACTACATCGTCCAGCCCCTTTAAATCCTCCACACCATCCTCCTCTCTGAATCCTCACCACACCGTAGAACCCCCTCTAAACCGTCCTTATTCAACCCCTTCCAAACCGTCCTCACTCTTCCTCAAACACACTCCATCCGACCTCACTCCTCCTCTCCACACCGTCTCACTCCTTCTCTCACAACCGTCCTTCTCCTCCCAACCCAACAGCGTACAACCCCTCCAACTCACACTGTCCGTCCTTCCCAAATCCACCGTCCCTTAAACCTCACAATACCATCCTTCTCTTCTAAATTCACAGTCCCTTTCCTCTCAAAAAATTGACCCCTCTCTTTTCTGACCCAACACCATCCCTCTCTCCTCATCAACCGACCTGTCCTTCTCCTTAAACTCCAAAACCGTCCAGCTCCTCTCTATTTATGACCTGTCCTTCTCCTTCACTCACCCACACCGTCCAGCTCCTTTCTCAATACACTGGTCCTGCTCTGCCCTTTATTTTTAATACTTGTATTTGTTTATTTTCTGCTAATTTAATTGTTATTCGGTGACTTTATCTTCCTCTTTAATTATCAATTAATTTTTATTGATTGATAAATATTAATAAAAATGAGTAATTCACACATTTTATTTGGATTAGTGTAAAAGTTGTAATTATTATTTTATTTTTTTTATTTTTTTTTATTTTCTTAAGAAATGGTGGAGCGAGATTAATTTGGACGAGACGTCCTGTTAATTTCATTTTATTTATTAAAAATGGTGGAGCGAGATTAATTTGGACGAGACGTCCTGTTATTCTCATGTAAATATTCCGTGTTTATTTTTGTTTATTTTTGTATACTTAGTCGTCTCGTATATTTTCTTTTCATGAAGAAGTTAAAATTGTTGCTGGGCTAATTATAATGCGCGCTATCATATTGAGGTAACCGTTTTTATAACGGACAGTTGTGAGGTGCTAATACCTTCCTCACCTGTAATCAGACTCCCGAATCATGGAATTTCATTTTTTTATAACTAGTGCTTTAACGAAAGGTTTTTCCAGTATTTTATCCTAAAAATATTGGTGGCGACTCCCTGTTTTATCTTTTCAAACGAAAGATCGTTTTTGAGGGTCGGCCGTGCCGCCGTGATCCCGGTCGCGACAGATGGCGACTCCACTGGGGACTTAGAGAGTCAAGCCAGTCAATTTGATAGCGCACGTTTTAATTAGCATATAAATTATTTAACTTCTTCCTTTATTTTTATTTTTCTGTCAATATTTGTATATGGTTTCTGTTTTATTTATATTCTATCATTTATGTCCTGTAAATATTTACATGTTTGTTGAACCCTAGGCTAGAGGACCATGTTACTTTTTTGCAATCATTGAACTCTAGGGTAGATGACTTTGTATATTTGTTTTGTGTTTGTTCTTTGTGCAGAATGAGGTAAGGTAAAAGGTATTGAATGCCCTTTCACACACTACACTCACATTTTTGCACACACTGATGAGTGGCACCCTATACCCGGGCCCTAAATGAAGCTTAAGTTAGGAGAGGTTAGTAACGGAATCGTATGGGATGTACTTCCTATCTGGTGTTCGTGAGAACCTCAACTAGAGTTCGACCTCTCATGATATACGCACCTAGTGGACTCCCTACTATTGCGTCTCTGTCATGGGTAGGATCTTGGCTCTGGTGACCTTCTAGATGTCTAGTACAAGCCACCTAATGCGAGATATCACTCTTAGACAAACCTTAGAACCATTAGGAGACCTCCAGAAAAACCTGACTTAAGGCACAAAGGGGCAAACTTTACTTATACCTTTTCTCATTCTCACTTTCTCTTCTGATCCAAAATTAAGGGACCACTTGCCCGTTTAGTGGATTACTTTTTCCAAAAAAATGACATACTTTTAACTAGTGATCCTTTAACGGGTAAGTAGTTTTCTTTTTATGCACAAGTCTTTGGATCTTGAGTTACGGATGTTTCGAATCATCAATATATATATATGTATATATATATATATAAAAAAATCAATTCTTTTTGTATTGACGATGATCGGAAAATCCATAACTCACATGATCCTTGACTTGACACAAGTTTTGTCAAATCGTAACCCCCTAAATGCAAAAATGTTTTCAAGAAAGTTACTAGGGGTATATCGATTTGCAAAGCACGTCATTTCCTGACGGCTCTTTCTCTCCTTTCTTTCTATTCTCACCGGAAGCTATTCAGGGCTTAACGAATACCTTTGAGCAAGATATGGAAATTAACGTGGGATCAAACCTTTAAGAGAAGGGTCATGGTTCCCTGAGCTAGAAATAGCTGAACTTGAAGCTTCTATTGTATTTCAGAATGAAAAATTTCTTCTGTCTTCACAACTATCCCATATCAATTTCCATGTTTACCATACCTAGTACTTCTGAATGATAAGTTCTAAGGAATGGTCAAAGGATACTCGCCAAAGCCTGTGATTGCTTCCCATGACATTCTCTTTCTTTTTATCTCCACCTAACATGTCTTTGCTTTTTCTTTTTTTTTTAAAAAAAACGAAACACCGACGTCACGGGTAGGCATCCTTACCAGACCCGACTTCAAAGGAAACTCATGGCTGAGGCAGAAGTTGTTGATGGAGACTTTAGGACTAAGTTCGATCAGCTGAAAGAGCGAGTGGCGGAGTTAACTAAACTCTTAGAAAAGAAACTCACAGAAGGAGCCTCCTCTACAGGTGTTGAGGACAGCCAACAGCAGCCTATCACCGCACCACCCCCCATTGGTTCTGACCCAGCAAGAACCCAACTACCTAACACAACGACACCCCCTATTCATGTTGGAAGACCTAACCCTGCCATTGAGACCCAGCCACCCTACGGCCAGTCTTATGCACAACAGCATACATTTGTCGGTCCTGACGGCAACCCAGTACCTTTTCCACTTTATGGCCTACCACCGGGGTACTATCCCCCGCTCGCTAACCAACAAGACACCCAAGACCAGCAAGCAATGAATCCTCACGCTTCATACCCCACCCAACCAAATATGCCACCACTTCACCAAACCCAAAACATGCAAGCCCATGACCCACAAGCTTACCAAACCCAAAACACACAGACCCATGACCCACAAACCTACCAAATCCAAAACACACAAGCCCCGATGGCCCAGCCAACCTGCAACGCACAAGCCCAAAACACACGAGCGCAGATGACCCAGCCGACTTATGCCGTACAAACTATGGCCCAAGGACCCTCACCAAATACAGGCCTAATGAACCAGTCCCATGTGTTGCCTCCATTCAACTAGCCACTCGGCTATCCATACAGATACGCAAGCCCTTATATGACCAATCTCCAAGATACAACCCGCATGATGAACCCGGTAGGCGGTCATAGCACGGTCGCAGCTCCCCAAAAGGAAAAGATAGAAATCCTAGAGGAGCGTTTGAGAATAATGGAAGGCGCCGAAGGTTTCAGACTGATAGATGCTTCTGAACTATGCCTAGTCACAGATGTTGTCCTCCCGCCCAAATTCAAAATGCCAGACTTTAACAAGTATCGAGGAATGACTTGTCCAAAGAACCATCTCACGATGTACTGTCGAAAGATGGCATCTTACTCTTCTAACGACCAATTGTTGATCCATTGCTTTCAAGATAGTCTGGCAGGGGCCTCTCTTACATGGTATGCTCACCTTGAACGGAACCATATTCGTTGTTGGAAGGACCTGATAGATGCCTTCCTTAGACAATACAAGTATAACATGGATATGGCACCCAACAGGGTTCAGTTACAGAATATGTTGAAAAGGGACAGTGAAACGTTTAAAGAGTATGCCCAACGCTGGAAAGAGACAGCGGCACAAGTAGACCCCCCATTGTCAGAAAAAGAGATAGTCGTGATGTTTATCGACACGCTCCCATCACCTTTCTACGGAAAAATGATTGGTAGTGTTTCATCCAACTTCTCCGACATCACGACTATTGGAGAAAGGGTGGAGAGTAGAATACGAATGGGAAAGATCACTCAGGGCTCATCTGGGATAAGCATGACAAGAAAGCCGGCGCCTGGGAGAAGGGATGGAGAAACTAATTCCATCTCTTCTAATCAAAAGACGGCCCCGAGACCATTCGCCCCTACCATGATTCAAGCTCCCAATCCTTATGTGGCCCCTGCCACTCAGGGCCCGACGACTCATAATCCCCACTTTCGTCCACCCATGGTAAGAGCGCCAATGCCGTAACCCATGACATACCATCACCCGCAGTAGATGACTCGACCACCCAATCATGATCAGAACACAAGGAATCCCAACAATGAGCGCACCCCTGTGCAGTTCGATCCAATTCCCATAACATATACCAAACTTTTACCAATCCTCGTTCAAAAGGGTCTAGTAGCTCCATGCCCCATGAGGCCGTTGCAACCTCCTTACCCAAGGGGGTATGACCCAAACGCTCATTGTGATTACCATGCTGGGGCACCAGGGCATTCTACAGACAATTGCATTGCTTTGAAATATAAAGTGAGAGATTTGATCAAAGCCGACTGGATTAATTTTCGGGAAGGAAGCCCTAACGTGACCACAAATCCCCTGCCCAATCATGGAAGTTCAGAAGTTAATGCCGTGGTGGCCGATATTGAAGATGGTTCTGATAATAATACTGATTTGGTGATCGCTTGCCCGCTGGGCCAAGAGCTCAGTAACTGGGAGGCTGTCGAGCTCCTTTCGATTTTAAATGATTCACCAAAATAATTTGTCGTTGCCTCAAAGTCTTGTTTATCCCTCTGCTATGCCTAAGGCTTTGGGATTTTTCATGTAATAAGGGCCAAAAAAAAAACTTGTTTTACCAGTCAATCAATAAATGCGTATCGAAATTCAAAAAAAATTTTAAAAAATTCTCATCCCTTTAACCTTGCTTTTGACTCGTTCTCTTTAACTTGCTTTTCCTTTCTCTTCTATATTTTACCATAACACACTAAATTGTAGATCCAAAAATGATCCTCTTGAGACTAGTGAAATCACAATCACGCTTCACGATTTTGATTACCCCGTCGACTATGCCGACGAAGAAGGTAAGGGAAACCTGTGAGCCACCGCACAAGTTAACAAGATTGTTAAAACAAAAAGTTAAAGAATACCCCTAAGTCAAGAACAACTGAAGGAATCACGGGGGCAATCTATCAGAAGGCATTAGTAATTTTGTTTCAGGACGTGGAAGGAATCTATGGAATGACAACATGGCCAAGTCCCGAATTGGACAAGTGGTAGGCCAGTCATTTAAGGAAACCTCAGTTGCCAACATAAATAGGAGCAAATTGCTTATGCCTATAAATGTAGACACAATTGAGGAAGACTTTGCCGAAAGAAACAAAACACAAAAAAAATATATACAAAAAAAATGAAAAATAAAAAATAGAATCAAGGTTGGAGTCCAAATGCATGTGCCAAATGGGGTAAGCTGGTTATGTCCAGATCATCGAGCAAGCTGTCATTTTCTGTATGAGGAGGATGAATGTCACTAGACCAAGAACTTGCATTCTTGTCATCATCAACACCTCAACCTTAAATGGTACGCTATTCCTCATGCTCATGTAACCAAGGAAATAGTCTATCAGATTGAGTCATTGCATCATCAAGGGGATAAAAAAAATGAAACAAAACAAAAAAACAAAAACAAAACAAAAAAAACAAAAAAAATAGCAAAAAAAAATCAAAAAAATGAAAAAGAATTCAGAAAACGAAAAAAGAGAAAAAAATAAAGTCCAAAATGATGATTCAAAGTAATTCCCTCTCATCGATGCCAAAAGACTCACCAATATTTCCTTGGATACATGGCATAGGGGTAGAGTCTCCTATTTGAAGTAACATCAGTTTCCTAAAGGATCAAACTAAATTTGGAAAAGGATAGGCAGACTCAACTGGAGTGTGATCAGTTTCAACTTTTTACTGTAAAGGATGCAGCCAAAAATGAACAAGAAGAGAAAAACACATGAAAAGCTCGCTAGGCTGAAAACCTAAAAAGACGGCCTAGGCAAAAGTTAGGGCGACCCGGTGAGTTGAAAACATGAAAAGGTGGCTCAGGTAAAAATTAGGGTCAACATCTCGGCAGAGTAACTAAAGTTCTCAATGCAAAACGTGCAAACTGAGGCATGTGGACCATGGTCAAATTACCCTCTCGAAGGCAGAGTTGAACGATGTACTTGAGGTCGTGACGTGGGATTTAGGTTCTCACTAGTCTCAAGAATTCACTGGAGGATCCTTGAACCTTCCCTGTTTCTCCTGACCTTGACCTGTCCTATGTAACTTCATTTCATCCTATCTATTTTCCCCATTATCCATTCTCTGTATTCTATTTGACATACATAAATAAAATTCATCCTTTTTCGATACGTGTTATGAGTTGCATTGATCTGATAAAACATTGTGTTTTTATAAAAGTAAAATGAAAGAATGATGAACATTTAAAGTCGTGAGGAACAAGACGCTCCCATTACTCGACCTCGTCTTAGACAATCATCATGAAGACTCAGCCAGGCACGTGCTTCAAAGCTATGATCGCCTCTTTCATTCTCCTCTATCCATGAGTTATCCTAAGGGTTGCGGTTTCACAGGACCTACCCAGTTTTTGAATTTTACTTTGCACTACTAACCTTTTTCTGCAGGTTATTACAACAGACAGTCATGTCAAGTGTTGATACCTCAATCAAGTTCTTCAAGTTCCTTCGCCAAAGTTGGCACTCCTTAAAATTCTTTCCTCAAATTGCCAAAAGTTGGCAATTCTCAAAGCGTTCTCCTTAATCGCCAAAGTTGGCAATTCTCAAAGTCTTCCCCCAAATCGCCAAAGTTGGCACCGCTCAAAATCTTTTCCTCAAAATGCCAAAGCTGGCACCTCTCAAAGTCTTCTCCTTAATAGCCAAAGCTGGCACTCCTCAAAAATCTCTTCTTAAACCGCCAAAGTTGGCACTTCTCAGAACTCCTTCCCTAGATCGCCAAAGTTGGCACTTCTTGAAGTCTTCTCCTCAACTGCCAAAGCTGACATTCTTCAAACTCCCTTCCAAGGAATCTACCTGACACATTCCAACAATCAAGCGTATCCTCTTCCCAAGCCCAAGGATAGTTTCCAGCAAAATTCTCTCCCCCAGCAGAGTCACCAAACTCTTCCCAGTAAGCCTACAATTCAGATCATCTTCTCCCCCTGATAAGGACACTTTTCTAATCAGGCTTAGAAGAACTCTCCCCAAGGGGCCCCAGCACACTTCTCTCAGTGAATCCACACATACCAGGTGGATCCCAGATTTTCCCTTCCCAATCAAGGGGCAGTACCCCGAACCATCAATCCTTCCCCAATAGGAAGATACTTTCCCCAATGGAGTTACCTACATTAAAATGTCCCAAACTGGGACATTTCCTAGAATTTTCTCCTCCGACGGGCCTGCCATACACTCCCCAATGGAACCGTGATCGCCAAAGCTGGCACCTTTCGAGGTTTCTTCCTCCGTCGCCCAAACAGGCATCTTTCAAGGTTTCTTCCTTAATCGCCAAAGTTGGCAATCCTCAATCCTCTCCTCCTTAATCAAGGTTGGTAATCTTCAAAGTCTCCCGCTCAACTCCAAAATCAACACCTCTCAAATTCTCTTCCCCAGTGGAATCGATCGCCAAAGCTGGCACTTCTCAAGATCTCTTCCCCGATGGACAATCAGGGGCAGTACCCCGAATCACCAAATTCTTCCCCAGTGGAACTACACTTCCCAAACAACTCAAACTGGGGCATCTCCCCAGATTTCTTATATTCCAATCGAGGGGTGGTTCCCCAAGGCTCCTCCAAACCATTTCAAACTGGGGCATCACCCCAGATCTATTTAGTCAAGGGGGCAATTCCTCAAGATTCCTTCAAAACATGTCAAACTGGAGCATCACCCCAGGTTCATTCTCTTTCAGTCAAGGAGCATTTCCCTAAGGTTCCTTCGAATCATGTCAAACTGGGGCATCACCCCAGGATCACTCTCTTTCATTCAGGGAGCAATTTCCTAAGAACCTTCAGTCATGTCAAACCGGGGCATCACCCCGAGCCTTTAAGTCCAGTGAGTTAATTCGGACGAGACGTCCTGTTAGCTCCCCCAATCTCTGCATTCCAGTTAACCGAGGGTCAACCCCACACTCTACTTTCTGTCCACCTATTCAGGCACCCTTTACTTTCCGTTCGCCTATTCAGGCACCCTTTACTTTCCGTTCGCCTATTTAGCCACCCTTTACTTTCTGTTCGCCTATTAAGGCACCCTTTACTTTCTGTTCGCCTATTCAGGCACCCTTTACTTTCTGTTCGCCTATGCAGGCACCCTTTACTTTCCGTCCGCCTATTCAGACACCCTTTACTTTCCGTCCGCCTATTCAGGCACCCTTTACTTTCCGTTCGCCTATTCAGGCACCCTTTACTTTTTGTTCGCCTATTCAGGCACCCTTTACTTTTTGTTCACCTATTCAGGCACCCTTTACTTTCTGTTCGCCTATGCAGGCATCCTTTACTTTCCGTCCGCCTATTCAGGCACCCTTTACTTTCCGTCCGCCTATTCAGGCACCCTTTACTTTCTATTCGCCTATTCAGGCACCCTTTACTTTCTATTCGCCTATGCAGGCACCCTTTACTTTCCATCCGCCTATTCAGGCACCCTTTACTTTCCGTCCGCCTATTCAGGCACCCTTTACTTTCTGTTCGCCTATTCAGGCACCCTTTACTTTCTGTTCGCCTATTCAGGCACCCTTTACTTTCTGTTCGCCTATTCAGGCACCCTTTACTTTCTGTTCGCCTATTCAGGCACCCTTTACTTTCTGTTCGCCTATGCAGGCACCCTTTACTTTCCGTCCGCCTATTCAGGCACCCTTTACTTTCCGTCCGCCTATTCAGGCACCCTTTACTTTCCGTCCGCCTATTCAGGCACCCTTTACTTTCTGTTCGCCTATTCAGGCACCCTTTACTTTCCGTTCGCCTATTCAGGCACCCTTTACTTTCCGTTCGCCTATTCAGGCACCCTTTACTTTCTGTTCGCCTATTCAGGCACCCTTTATTTTCTGTTCGCCTATTCAGGCACCCTTTACTTTCTGTTCGCCTATTCAGGCACCCTTTACTTTCCGTTCGCCTATTCAGGCACCCTTTACTTCCCGTTCACCTATTCAGGCACCCTTCACTTTCCAGTCGCCTATGCAGGCACCCTTTATTTTCCATTCTACCGGGGGTGAATCCCGATCTTCTCACTGAAAAAATTTTTCCTGGTCCATTCAAAAAAAAAAAATCAAACTCAAAAATAAAAAAAATTAAAAAAACTCAATCTAAAAAAAAAGAAAGAGAGAGAGACAGATGTGAAAAAAGGTTACAACAACTCGGACGCCATACCAATCGAGAGGTTCCACTTGGTCCCTACATCGGTGTTCTAATCTTTACTTCCTTTTCACTTCAAAAACACGGAAAGCTTCGTGTTTCTCTTGTAAAAAAGAAGTAAAGAGGGGCATCTGTGAACACCTCTTTCGGTCTGACCCAAATAGAAAGGATTCTGAGAGGACTGGACTTTATTTTTGAATGATCTGCTGAGAAGAATGGCTCAAAAGTAATCAGATCCGAGCAGGATGACTCAGATTGAAGCATTTTCGAGTAAAATATAGCCCTATTGGAGATGAATCCGAGTAGAATGGTTCAAAAATGATCAAATCCGAACAGGATGACTCAGATTGAAGCATTTTCAAGTGAAATATTTCCCTTTTGGGATAAATCCGAGTGAAATGACTTAAGGAATGATAAATCCGTGTGAAATGACTTAAGGAATGATCAAATCCGAGTGAAATGATTCAAATCCGAGTGGAATATGCTCCTGTTGGAGTGAATCAGAGTGGAATGACTCAAAAAAGATCAAATCCGAGTAGAATTACTCAGAATGAGTCAGTTCCGAGTGGAAGCTTCCCTGTCAGAGCCATTCCGAGTGATGAATAGCTGACTCTGTTAGAGGATGAATGCTGAGAAGGATTGCTTTCTAATTGCATCTAATCCGAGTGAAGAAGTGCTGATTGGAGTGAATCTGATTGGGGAATGTTTTTCTGGGCGAAGGCTAAGTCCGAGTGAAATAATCCCAATATCCGAGTAAGCACATCCGAAGGAGAAATGTTGATTGAAACCTTATGATTGAAGTGTGAAGTCTGACTCTCAGTGAATCTGGGTGGTCAGATTCCAATTGGAACAGAAGTCCGATTGTGAGTATATCTGGGTAGTCAGATTTTGATGGGAAGAAACCCGATTCTGAGTGAAAATGTAAAAGTTTCCAAGCCCTGATTGCAAAGAAGGTCAACTCCGAGTGACAAATCCGAGTGACCACTCCGAATGAATATTTGCCGACTGAGCCATTCTTCAATCAGTTTCGTTGTCAATCTTCAATAGGTTTCCGAGTGACAACGACTGAATGAAAGGATTTCTGAATAAATGTGTCCGATTGGACTGAAGAAAGGAAAATCCGTGTGAAATCCTTCTGAAGACGACTCCCAAGTGAGTGCACCGAGCAGTTGATTGTCGAGTGAAAGCCATTCCTGATTCAAAAATAAGGGCGGGTGAGTGCACTGAACAATTGACGACTGAATGAAAATTCTGAGTGAGGAGAAGGCTCTTTCCGAGTGAAAATATCCAAGAGTCCAAAATCTGAGTAAGAAAAAAGGCTCTTTCCGAGTGAAAATTGCCAAGATCCCAAATTCTGAGTGAGAAGACTCTTTCCGGGTGAAGAATCTCCAAGGTCAGCACTAAGTGAAGAATCTCCAGTCAGCACCGAGTGAAGAATCTTCAGTCGATTCTGAAGTCATTCCTTTCTCACCCACTCCCGAGTGAGTACTCTCACTCAAATCCGAGCTATCCTTTCACCCATTCCCGAGCCAATTTTCAGTCAGAACCGAGTGACACTTCAGTCAGTCAGCCCTCTTCAAACCACTTCCGAGTCCTCTTCACCAACCATCACCGAGCCCATTTCCACCACTCCCGAGCCATCATTTGTACCAATTCCGAGTCACCTTTGTACCACTTCTGAGCCACCATCTGTACCACTTCCTAGCCATCCTTCTCACCCATTCCCGAGCCCATTTAGCCAACCATCACCGAGCCCATTTCACCAATTCCGAGACACTTTTCACCAATTCTGAGTGACACTTTTCAATGAGCACCGAGTCCTCTTCAATCAGTTCTGAGTCAATTTTCACTCGGTCTGATTGATTGTTCCAATCAGAATTGCCTTGTTTGTCCCCTCAATCCAATTGCACACTTTTTCACTCGGATTCTCCTCACAGCGACCCAATACCGAGCAAAACTTCCACTCGGCCTTCCATAGGAGAGCTCCTCCTAGAAGAATTCTCACTCGGAAAGGACTATTTCCACTCGGTTTTCTATTGTAAAACCTTCGTTCCACTCAGAATTGACTCCAACTATGGATGAATACTGACTGAGAGGCTAATCCGAGTCATTTTCACTCAGAATTCTACCATGCTCTCTCAGATTCCATCATTTTCTCTCGGATTTCAACCATGCTGACTTGGATTTCCACTATCCAAGTGGATCCTTGAATTAAGGGAGGCGGCTCACTACCAAACACGAAGAAAATGATAAAGAATTCCCACGAGCCTCCTTTGTCAAGATCCAGCCTGTTTCCAACACACTGTCCAAGTTGATTTGCTAATTTCAAAGGGCGGCTCACTACCAAACAAAGGAAGAAATAATAAAAATTCCCACCAGCCTCCATTCGGTTGTCAAGAGCCAGGCTGTCCAAGCAATCATGCACACTTGGGGACTCCTATAAGTACCTGTCACAACCTGGATCGCGACGGCGCGGCGAGAAAGAAAGAAGGAGTAGAATGAAACAGGGAGTCGCCACCAACGTTTTTTATCCATAGGAAAAACATTGGAAAAAAACTAAGTTTAGTAAAGCACTGGTTAAAAATTGAGATTCAAGTTCGGGAGTCGGTTACGAGTAGGGAAGGTATTAGTACCCTACATCGCCTGTCAAAAACAGTACCAAGATTGAAAATGCGTAACATAAATAGCCTTACAAAAGATGGTTTATTTCTTCCATTTTATTGTTGTATTTTTTTATTTAAAAACGACAGAATGGAGTTAGAGAACTGTACAAACATAAAATGTCGAAGCGAGCTCAATGAGACGTTTCATCCAAATTAAACTCGACTTTGATATGAGACAGAGAGGGGAAGAGAATGCTAATAAGGCGTCACGCCTAAATTAGACGTTCTCGGATAAAAAAAACAGGGATAGGAAAGAGATAAGCGGGACGTCTCGTCCTAAGTATCCCTTCCCTATGAATTATGGCGAGGCTTGAGCAAAAACTAGGGGGAAATCAACAAGACGTCACGTCTAAATTGATTTTCACAAAAGCGACCAAAAAGAAGAACATTTATGAAAGAAACATGAAAGTGAGGAAATAAATCAAAAAAAAAGAAATAAGAAAGATGGGCCCGACAGGAGTTGAGGTCCTGCTCCTACGTATTCTTGAATTATCAAGAAACCAGGGTTATGTAGTTCTGAGTGTTTTTTCTTTTAGGAAAAGACTTGGGAGATGATGATGGATGTCACTGAGGTGGGGAACTCGTACAAGGCGAAGTTCTTCGCACGTGTACGAATCCTAAAGAGGTTGTGTAGACGGGAGTGCTCCCGTACGACACTATTTAAAAATGATTTGTTTCCTTTTTTTAATTTTATTTAGATTTGAAAGAAAACATAGGAAGCATTTATTTCCCTTTATTATATTTTTACTATAAAGTGAAAGTGGAAGGTAGCAGAAGCTACAAAAGAGAAAGGGAAACAGTAAATTCAGAAAACAGAGGGAAAAATGAGTGAAAACTGAAGGTAAAAAGAGAAAACCGAGTGAGAAAGAGGGAAAAACCGAGTGAAAATGGAAAAAACCGAGTGGAAATGGAAGAAACCGAGTAAAAAATACAAAATACTGAGTGGAAGTTGTAAATTACCGAGTGAAGAGTGAATACCCGAGTGAGACTGAGTGAGAAGAGGGACGGTGTTAGAGTTGAGAGGAGAACGGTACCGAGTAGTGAGGACGGAATGGTAAAAGGGAGTTGGGGAGGTCGGTTTGGTGAGGGACAGTGTTTGGAGTGAGGAGTGAAGAGGTCGGATTTGGTGGACTTAAGGGGAAGGCTGGATGGTGTTGATGGTTTTAAGGAAGAAGGACGGTTGATGTGGGTTTGAGGAGAACGGTTGGTGGAGAAGGGGGAGTAGGGCTATTGGAGAGGGTGAGAGGAGGGAGCTGGAGAGTGTTTGGTGGCTGGAAGGGGACTGGACAGTGTGAGAGAGAGAGAGGATGAGGGTGAATTCAAGCAGAGGTTTCTCACTTAATGAAATACCCTTTGTTTCGAAGCTTCAGCCCTCTATTTATAGGTTTTATCGAGTGGAAAGCCAGCTCAGGCTTCCACTTCGAGTGGAATGCCAGCTCAGGCTTCCACTTCGAGTGGAATGCCAGCTCAGGCTTCCACTCGGTCCTGGTAGTGGGGGACAGTGGCTGGTGTGAATTTTTAATTCCTCCACTTCCGCCCCTTGTCTGCCAGCCACCTGCAGGATTCCTGGATCCACTTGGGTGGTGGAATCCAGGTCAGCATGTGCAATCCGAGAGAGGATGGTAGAAATCCGAGAGAAAATAGTGGAAATCCGATTGAGGATGGCTCGGATCAGCCTCCCAATCAGTATTCATCCACACTGGGAGTCAATTCTGAGTGGAATGAAGCATTCCCCATAGAAGGCCGAGTGAAAAGACTCCTTTCCGAGTGGTTTTGCTCGGTTTGAGGTTGCTGTGAGACATTCAATCGGAACCGAGTGACAAGTGACTCGGAACCGACTGAAATGGTTGAATAATTGTCGCGACCGGGATCGCGGCGACGCGGCCGACCCTCGAAACGGTTTTAAATAATAAACAGGGAGTCGCCACCAATATTTTTTTTAGGATAAAACACTGGAAAAACCTTTTGTTAAAGCACTGGTTATAAAAATGAAATTCCATGATTCGGGAGTCTGATTACAGGTGAGGAAGGTATTAGCACCTCACAACTGTCCGTTATAAAAAACGGTTACCTCGATTTGATAGCGCGCATTATAATTAACCCAATAATTATTTTAACTTCTTCATGAAAAGAAAAATGTACGGAACAACAAAATAAACAAAAATAAACAAAGATCAACACAAAATATTTACATGAGATTAATAGGACGTCTCGTCCAAATTAATCTCGCTCCGCCTTTTTAAAGAGATATATAAAAAAAAATATGAGATTAACAGGACGTCTCGTCCAAATTAACCTCGCTCCTCCTTTTGATAACAAGACAAAAAGGAAACTCTAAAAATTAAATAAAGAAAGGTAGGCCCGACAGGAACTGTTTCCCGCTCCTACGTATTCTCGAGCTTTTGAGAAATCAGGGTCACGTAGTTCTTTAAATGTTTTTTTTTAGGAATAGATTAGGAAGATATTGATGGGCATCATTCTAGCGAAGAATCCATACAAGGCGAAGTGCTTCGCACGTGCACGGATCCTATAAAGGCTGTGTAGACGGAAGTATTTTCCGTACGACACTGATTAAGAAAAATGAATATATAAAAAATAAAAAAAACTGAGTGGGAGAGGAAAACGAGTGCAAAAAATGAAGAAAACCGAGTGAAAAATAAGAAAACCGAGTGAAAAATAAGAAAACCGAGTGAAAAATAAGAAAACCGAGTGAAACGATGAAAATCTGATTGAAAACAGAGAAAACCGAGTGAAACAGTGACAATATGAGTGAAACAGTGAAAATCTGAGTGAAACAGTGAAAATTTGAGTGAAACAGTAAAGATCTGAGTGAAACAGTGAAAATCTGAGTGAAATAGTGAAAATATGAGTGGAAGTAGTGAAAATCTGAGTGAAAATAAGGGAAACCGAGTGAAACAGTGAAGATCTGAGTGAACCAGTGAAGATCTGAGTGGAATTAGTGAAAATCTAAGTGAAAATGAGGGAAAACGAGTGAAACAGTGACAATATGAGTGAAACAGTGAAAATTTGAGTGAAAATAAGGGAAAACCGAGTGAAACAGTGAGAATCCGAGTGGAAAGAGGCTTACCGGGTGAAATTTGAGCAGAGAAGAATGATGGGGACAAGAATTGCAAGTCTGAGAGGGAAAAGGGAGCTGGAAGGAGTGCTGTTGAGTGAGAGTGTAGAGGATGTTGGGGTAAAGAGAGTTTGAAAGGTGAGGGGTGAGTGAAGTAAGAGGGAGAGAAGACTAGGCGTGAGAGAGAGAGAACAGAGGTTTGGCAGAATTTCCTCATCTGAAAAATGCCTCCTCTTCAGCTGCCCTCTGCCCATCCCATTTATAGGCTGGCCCGAGTGGAATGCCACCTCAGGCTTCCACTTCCGAGTGGAATGCCAGCTCAGGCCTCCACTTCCGAGTGGAATGCCAGCTCAGGCCTCCACTCGGTTTGGGTAGTGGGGGACAACGGCTGGTGGGAATTTTTAATTCCCTCCACCTCCGCCGCTGTCTGCCAGCCACCTCCGGGATTCCTGGATCCACTTTGGGGTGGAATCCAAGTCAGCATGTGAATCCGAGTGAAGAGAGTGGAAATCCGAGAGAAAAAGGGTGTAATCCGAGTGAAAATGGTGTAATCCGAGTGAGAATTGCTCGGATCCACCTTCCAATCAGTATTCATCCACACTGACAGTCAAATCAGAGTGAAAATGGAGTAATCCGAATAAAAATGGGGAATCCGAGTGAGAATCACTCGGATCACCCTCTCAGTCAGCATTAGGAGTCAAATCCGAGTGGGAAAAGGTATTCCCCGTAGAAGGCCGAGTGAGAATACTCCTTTCCGAGTGGTTTTACTCGGTTTGTGGTTGCTGTGAGACATTCAAATGCAAACGAGTGTAAAAGCCTCGGAACCGACTCTAACAATTGGGAAATGACTTGAAATTGACTCGGAGCCGATTAAAAATTGAGGAGAATGACTCGGAAGTTGAAATGGCTCGGATCTTGTTTGAAGAAGCAAACTGACTGAATTGCCAGTCAATTCCGACTGGAAGTTGATGGAAATGGACTCGGGAAAGGTTTGAAGGAGGACTCGGAGGTTGAGTGTAAAGGAGGACTCGGAACCGAGTGACCAACGACACAGAACCGACTAAAATGGCTCAGAAATTGGAATTTTGGTTATTTTCATTTGGAATAGCATTGACAGTGAAGTATTTCACTCGGAACTGACCCATTTTGAGTGATCCCACTCAGATTTGATTATTTTCGAGTCATTCCACTCGGAAATTCTTCATTTTGACTCATTCTACTCGGAAATGCTTCATTTTGACTCGGATTTGATCATTTCTGAGTAGTTCTACTCGGATTTGCTCCATTCTGAGTAGTTCCACTCGGTTTTGATCATTTTTGAGTAGTTCTACTCGGATTTGCTCCATTCTGAGTAGTTCTACTCAATTTTGATCATTTCTGAGTAGTTCTACTCGGATTTTTCTTCAACAGGGGAATTTTCTACTCAGATTTGATCCTTTTTGAGTAATCTCACTCGGATTTGATCCGTTCTGAGTATTTTCACTCGGACTTGCTAGTTTTTGGGCCATTCCACTCGGATTTTTGTTCAACAGGGACATTTTCTACTCGGATTTGATCCTTTTTGAGTCATTTCACTCGGATTTTCCTCCAACAGGTCTATATTCCACTCGGAAATGCTTCCCTCATAGTCATCTTGCTCGGATCTGACCATTTTTGAGTTATTCTATTCAAATCTGACCATTCTGAAGTATAAAAAGAATCATTCCACTTGGACCGGACCAAAAGAGGTGTTCACAATAATGACTCAGAATTGGGTTTAAAAGGACTCGGAATTGGGTGAGAAGTAGCTCGGTAATTGTTTAAAAATTGACTCGGAAATGAGTAAAGGATGACTCGGAATCCGGGTGGGAATTGGTGGAAATGGGCTCGGTAATTGGATTGAGGAGGGCTAAATGACTGAATTGCCAGTCGGTTCCGACTGAAAATTGGCTAGGATTGGAGTGAGAGTGGTCAGAAATGATTGAAAGGAATGACACGGAATTGGTAAAAATTGACTCGGAAATGAGTAAAGGATGACTCGGAATCCGGGTGAGAAGGGTGAGTCAGATTTGGGTGAAAATTGGTGACTCGGGTTTGATGAAAATGAGCTCGGTGATGTTTAAATATGGCTCGGTAATTGAGTGAAAGGACTCACTCAGTTCTGATTGAAGAGGCAACACTCGGAATTCTTTGAGTCGGATGTATTTTGCTCGGATCTCATCTCTGTGTGAAGCATTCACTCGGAATTCCTTCAAAAGTGACACAGAACTTCACTGCTTGAAGAATTTACTCGGATCTGACCTTGGGAGCTCTTAATCAGAATGGAACTTGGACATTTTCACTCGGAACCTTCCTTCCATGCACTCAGAAATTGGAAATTTGAATTTTTTCACTCGGAATCTACCTATTTTCCACTCAGACATTGGAATTTCAGTCGGAAATCAGCTATTTGATGCACTTTCTTAGAAGTTCTTCACAAATCCGAGTCTTGGATTGCTCGGAAACACATGACTGTTTCCCAACTCACTCGGAGTCGGCTTCATCAATCGGTATCTAATGAACCACTCGGAGAGACTTTGCACACATTCATTTAGAAATCATTTCATTCGGTTGTTGTCACCCGGGAACCGATTGAAGATTGGCCATTCGGCACAGGATCAGTCGGAACTTAGCATTTTCATTCGGAAAGGGCTTGCTTCCCACTCAAGACTTGGAGACTTAGTATTTTCACTCGGAAAAGCTTCCCCCCAATCAAAATTTTTCCTTCCAGTTACACTCTGAGTCGGATTTTCCTTCGTTCAGACTTGTTTTCACTCAGATCAGTAGCAATCAGAAAGCACTCACTCGGATCTAGCATTTCTTCACTCGGATCTAGCATTTCATCACTCGGATTTACTCCAACAGGGGCACATTCCACTCGGATTTTTGTTCAACAGGGCTATATTTCACTCCTAAATGCTTCAATCAGAGTCATCTTACTCGAATTTGCCATTTTTGGCCCATTCCACTCGGATTTTCTTCATTTTAACTCGGATTTGACCATTTTTTGAGTTTTTTCACTCGGATTTATTTCCACCAGGGCTGTATTTCACTCGAAAATGCTTTAATCTGAGTCATCCTACTCGGATTTGATCATTTTGAGTCCTTCCAATCGGATTTGCCTCCAACAGGGCTGTATTTCACTTGGAAAAGCTTTATTCTGAGTTATTTCACTCGGTTCTGATTATTTTGGAGCCGTTCTACTCTAATTTGACCATTCTGAATTAGAATTCAGTATAAAAAAGATTCATTCCACTTGGATCGGACCAAAAGAGGTGTTCACAGATGCCCCTCTTTACTTCTTTTTCACAAAAGAAACACGAAGCTTCTGTGTTTTTAAAGTGAAAAGGAAGTAAAGATATGAACACCGATGTAGGGGCCAAGTGGGACTTTTTCATGGCGTCTGATAGTGTTGATAATCACGAGTCAGTGTGACCTTTCTTCTTTAAAGACGAGCATTTTCCTCTTCCGTTTCGCTTTTCTCTTCTTCTTTTTTCTCTATTTTTCTTCTTTTTTTTTGCTCTTGTATTTTGTTTGTTTTTTTTTGTTTTTGTTTTTGTTTTTGTTTTTTTTTTTGGTCCTAAATCTGGGAACAAGAAGTGGGGTAGTGCTCCAATTTTTAGCAAGAAGTGGTTAACTGGGAATTATCCTTTGAATGACATGAAGCAGAAGGATTGTCTTTCAGTTAACAAGAGGCGAGAGGATTGAGTGTCTATTCTCAATTGATTGGAGATGAAGGGTGCCTCATTCGGCGACTGGGAGAAAAAGGATGCCTTCTTAGGCGACTGAAAGGTAAAAGGATGCCATTTGTTCAGCGACAGGAAAGTAAAGTGGTGCCATTTGATCGGCGATAGGAAAGTAAAGGTGCCATTTGATCGGCGATAGGAAAGAAAAGGGGTGCCATTTGATCGGCAACAGGAAAGTAAAGGGGTGCCATTTGATCGGTGATAGGAAAGTAAGGTGCCATTTGATCGGCGACAGGAAAGTAAAGGTGCCATTTGATCGGCGACAGGAAAGTAAAGGGGTGCCATTTGATCGGCGACAGGAAAGTAAAGGGTGAGGGTGTTGGCTCTTTGTTCACTGGAAAGTAAAAGGTGCCATTTGATCGGCAACAAAAAAGTAAAGGGTGAGGGTGTTGCCTCTTCGTTGACTGGACAGTAAAGACTTGGGGGAATATGCCCTAGTTTAACATGATTTGAAGGAATCTTAGGGAACTGCCCCTTGAGTGAATGAGAACGAACCTGGGGAGATGCCCCAGTTTGGCATGATTGAATGGAATCTTGGGGAACTGCCCCTTGAATGAATGAGAACGAACCTGGGGTGATGCCCCAGTTTGACTGTATTTAATGGAATCCCGGGGAATTGCCCCTTGACTAAGAGAATAAACCCGGGGAGATGCCCTAATTTGACATGATTGGATGGAATCTTGGGGAACTGCCCCTTGAATGAATGAGAACGAACCTAGGGTGATGCCCCAATTTGACTGTATTTAATGGAATCCCGGGGAACTACCCCTTGACTAAGAGAATAAACCCGGGGAGATGCCCCAGTTTGACATGATTGGATGAAGCTTGGAGAATTATCCCTTGAATGAATAAGAACGAACCTAGGCTGATGCCCTGGTTTGACATGATCGAAAGAGTCTTTGGGGAAAACTATCCCTTGACCGAAAGAAGAATCTAGGGAGATGCCCCAGTTTTGGGTTGACTGGGAAGTGTAGTCCCACTGGGGAAGGATTTGGGAAGTGTAGTTTTTGACAATTATAGTTCCACTGGGGGAGAAAATTTTGGTGATTCGGGGTAATGTCCCTTTGGGTGAAAGAGAATGGACTTGGGGTTTACTGCGAATATACCGAAGGTCTGCTAAGGAGAGAGTTGGGCAACTACACATCTTGGGGATCATGGTTCCTGGCTATCCTTTAACAGAGAAACGTGAAACTAATTAAAACTTACAGGTGTAGTTCCTTGGCGACAGGCGTTGAAGTAACTCATGGCCAAAATAATTATTACTTCTGACTTCATTGAGGTTGTTTCACAGAGTTGGTTGAGCTTGCCCGAGGTAAGATCTGGCAATGGTGTACACTTCGTTCCCTATAACTTTGTGTTTTCGTCCTTTTCAAAAACTCATTTTTAAGAAATTCTTTTTAGGCAAAACTTGTTTATTTATTCTAGCCATGAACACATGTGAGAAGAAAGGAAACTTTTTATTTATGAACAACAGATATATATAGGTGACACCAATAATGCAAAAATATGACAAGGTGTGAGGAATTGATGGCAAGGATGGAAGGGAAGGCCTTTTAGATCCTCCATCGATTTCCTGAGAACGACAAGATTCCGGTCTTTTCCATGATTTCCTGCTTATCTTCTAATTTTTCTTTCGAGGGTATGACTCGACAATGGCTTCGATGCCCTAGACCCATCCCCTTGTCTGTGACTTGAAAAATTGGCGTTGCAGTGTTGAATTTATAGGGTGTGAATTTGTCTGGGCCGTTTTTGACCCCACCAATTGCTCTAACTTTTGCCTAGGTCGCCTTTTCAGGTTTTCAACCCAGCGAGCCCCCCCTTTTCTTCTTCTTTTTTTTTTTTAGGCGTAGTATCTTCTCACTGCATCCGTGTTTATAGGCATCGGTAGATCTTCCCCATCCATGTTGGCGAGTATGAGAGCACCTCCGGAAAAAGCCTTCTTCACGACATAAGGCCCTTCGTAGTTAGAAGTCCATTTGCCCCGGTGATCTTTATGCATCGACAAAACCTTCTTGAGCACCAAGTCTCCTTCTTGGAATTGTCGGGGTCGTACTTTCCTTTCAAATGCTCGCTTCATACGCCTTTGATATAGCTGACCATGGCAGAGGGCAGTCAGTCTTTTACTATCAATCAGATTTAATTGGTCATGTCGAGTCTGGATCCATTCAGCTTCAACCAGTTTGGCCTCCATGATTACTCGGAGGGAAGGAATCTCCACTTCAAAAGGCAGGACTGCTTCCATGCCATAAACTAAAGAGAATGGGGTTGCCCCAGTCGAGGTTCGGACCGAGGTACGATAACCGTGTAGAGCAAAGGGAAGCATTTCGTTCCAGTCTTTGTAAGTTACCACCATCTTCTGTACTATCTTTTTGATATTTTTGTTCGCTGCCTCGACTGCCCCATTCATTTTTGGGCGGTACAGAGAGGAATTATGGTGGGAGATCTTAAAGCTCTCACAAAGCTCCTTCATCATTTTGTTGTTCAGGTTTGTACCATTGTCTGTGATGATTTGGCTCGGTAGGCTGTACCGACATATCAACTCATGCTTGACGAATTTAACAACAACACCTTTGGTTACATTAGTGTATGAAGCTGCTTCCACCCATTTTGTGAAATAATCAATGGCAACCAAAATGAAATGATGGCCGTTTGAAGCCTTTGGTTCAATGGGACCAATGACATCCATGCCCCACATCAAGAAGGGCCATGGTGCTGACAAAACATTTAGAGATGACGGGGGTGCGTGAATATGATCAGCATATATTTGGCACTTATGACATCTCCGAGCATAGGCAAAGCAGTCTGCTTCCATGGTCATCCAAAAATAACCAGCCCTTAAGATTTTCCTTGACATGGCGTGCCCATTGATGTGGGTTCCGAAAGATCCCTCGTGGATATCCCTCATGATTCTATTTGCTTCAGCGGTATCAACACAGTGAAGAAGGATAGAATCATGGTTTCTTTTGTAAAGCACGTCTCCATTTAAGAAAACCCCATGGCGAGCCGTCGCAGGGTTCTCTTGTCGTTTTCTGTGGCATTGTCGGGGTATTCTTGCTTCTGGATATACCTCTTGATATCGTGATACCAAGGTTTTCCATCTGATTGTTCTTCGACTACTTGGCAGTATGCGGGCTCATGACGCCTTTCTACCTCGATGAGGGGCACGTCATAGTCATTGTTTACTTTGAACATTGAAGCGAGAGTGGCCAAAGCGTCAGCCATCTGATTATCTTCCCGAGGAACATGATGGAAAGAAATCTCTTTGAAATCTCTAATCATTTCCATAATGTGGGCGTGATAGGGGATAAGCTTGCTATCTCTAGTTTCCCACTCACCTTTTAACTGGTGGACGACTAAAGCAGAGTCTCCGTAGACTTCCAGTGTCCTTACTTTCATATCTAATGCCGCTTGGATCCCTAAGGAGCACGCCTCATATTCAGCGACATTGTTGGTACAATCGAAACATAGCCTGGCGCAGACAGGGATGAATTCTCTTTTTGGCGAAATCAAAATGGCCCCAATTCCGTGCCCTAAAGCATTAGAAGCTCCATCAAATCTTAAAATCCATTTGTCTTTGTTACCGCCTTCTTTTTCGTCAGACAATGCCAAAATATCCTCGTCTGGGAAGTCGAATGGTATTGGTTGGTAGTCACTTACGGGTTGATGAGCTAGGTAGTCAGCCAAAGCGCTCCCTTTTATGGCTTTCTGAGTGACATATGTTATGTCGTACTCAGTTAGCAGCACTTGCCATCGAGCAATCCTTCCGGTCAAGGCTGGCTTCTCAAAGATGTACTTGATAGGATCCATCTTAGAGACTAACCAGGTAGTGTGACTCAACATGTATTGCCTTAAACGCTTCACAGCCCATGCTAACGCGCAACAAGTTCGTTCTAATGTGGAGTATCGCATTTCGCAATTAGTGAACTTTTTGCTTAGGTAATATATGGCATGTTCTTTCTTTCACATTTTATCGTGCTGACCCAATACGCAGCCCATGGACTCATCCAGTACCGTCATGTATAAAATCAGTGGTCTCCCAGGGGTTGGTGGTACCAATATTGGTGGTTCTTTCAAGTATTGCTTAATCTTCTCAAAAGCCGTTTGGCAGTCCTCATTCCATTGCCCCGGTTGGTTCTTGCGGAGTAGCTTGAAGATCGGCTCGCAGGTCGATGTCAATTGTGAGATAAACCGAGCGATGTAGTTTAATCTTCCTAAGAACCCCCTGACTTCTTTTTCTGTGCAAGGAGGTGGCATTTCTAGGATTGCCCTGACCTTGTCGAGATCCACTTTAATTCTTTTCTTGCTTACAATGAAACCCAACAGTTTCCCTGACCTTGCGCCAAACGTGCACTTGGCAGGGTTCAATCTAAGCTTAAACCTTCTCAACCGTTCAAACAATTTCCTTAAGTCGCAGATATGATCTTCCGCGGTTCTGGATTTTGCAATGATATCATCCACATAGACCTCTATTTCCTTGTGCATCATATCGTGGAATAAAGTGACCATTGCTCTCTGATAAGTCACCCCTGCGTTCTTCAAACCAAAGGACATTACTTTGTAACAGAAAGTACCCCACAATGTGACGAACTTGGTTTTTTCCATGTCTTCGGGCGCCATTTTAATCTGATTGTACCCGGAGAAACCATCCATGAAAGAGAAGATGGAGTGTTGGGCTGTGTTATCGACCAACATGTCAATATGTGGAAGAGGAAAATCGTCCTTAGGGCTGGCCCTGTTTAGATCTCGGTAGTCCATACACATCCGCACTTTTCCATCCTTCTTCGGGACCGGGACTATGTTGGCTACCCATTGTGGATATTTGGCTACGGCCAAGAAACCAGCTTCGAATTGTTTTTTGACCTCTTCCTTGATCTTGAGAAGCATTTCCGGTTTCATTCTTCGTAGCTTTTGCTTAACTCGTGGACACTCTAGTTTCAAAGGCAATCTATGTTCCACTATGTTGTTATCCAACCCTGGCATATCTTGATATGACCAAGCGAACACATCCCGAAATTCCCAGAGCAGTTCAATCAATTCATCTTGCTGGTTTTTACTCAGGCAGGTGCCTATCTTGATCATTTTATCTTTTCCTTCACCCCCAAGGTTGATGATTTTAATTTCCTCCTGATGTGGGCAGATCTCCTTATCCTCTTGTTCCAACAATCTCGTCAATTCAAATGAGGGTCCAAAGTCTTCCTCACTTTCCTCGTAGACGCAATCATTTGGATAAACAGGGTCATTAAATAAATCCAGGTTTTCATCGTTCTCAGGGAAATCATTTTTGGATCTGCATTCGGGTTATATTATAAAGTGAAAAGAGAACAAACAAGTGAAAGGTTTGAGAAAAATAAAGTGCACAAAGATGAGATGATGGGAAATAAAATGTGTTCATTGGTTTTCAAAAATAAAATAAACAAGTTCTGCCCTTGTTACAAAATGGGTCCCGGAGCCTTGGGCATGGCAAGGGGACCACCAAATTATGAAATACAGTGATTACTCTAATAGAACGTTAATGGTTGTAGGGAACTCCATGACTTCCCAATTGCTCAGCTCTTGATCTGGATGGCAAGCATATACCAGCTCCACATTGAGGTCAGGCTCGTTCTCAACCATGGCAACTTGATCCGGATATATCACTCCGGCACTCTTAAAGCTCTGATAGAGATCACAGATAGGGATTCTTATAGCGTTGATCTCTTGACCAGTAAGGCGAGCAACTCTCCTCCCCTTTTTTTCCTCTTCAACCCTTTTCTTGTCCGTCACACTGGGCTTATATCCCAAACCATATCTGTTTTTATTTTCCGGGAGACTCACCGGTTGGGTTCTGCCTTCTAAATCCTGCCCTAGTCCTTTTCCGGGTTGGTACCCTTTCTGCAACATGTTCAGCGTCACCATTAGAGGTACGTTGGGGAAAGACACCTTTACAATGCTTGATGTATTGGCAATATCCAAGGCTTGGAAGGATGTTTCGAGGGCTTCCTCGGCGGCCTCAATGTACGGAGTGGATATGGGTTTGCTGACCAAAAGGTCCTCCTCCCCAGAAATAGTCACCAACTTGTTATTGATGATGAATTTTAGTCTTTGATGCAGCGTGGAGGGGACCACCCCCGCCGAATGGATCCATGGTCGCCCTAATAAACAGCTGAGGCGGGCACGATATCCATCACTTGGAAGAGTACTTGGAAAGTACAGGGTCCGACTTGTATAGGCAATTCGATTTCTCCAATGACCTCCCTACGTGTCCCATCAAAAGCCAGCACAACCATAGAGCTAGGTTTCATGTATGTTCCATCGAAAGGCAGTTTTGCCAACGTGGATTTCGGCATGACGTTCAGAGAAGACCCATTATCCACAAGTACTTTTGCCAGGATATAATCCTGACATTTCACAGAAATATGGAGGGCTTTGTTGTGCCCTCTTCCTTCAATAGGTACTTCCTCATCTGTGAAGGTCAAGTAATTGTTGGCAATGATATGCCCCACTATGCCCCCGAATTGTTCGACGGGTAAATCATACTTCACGTGTGCCTCGCTCAACACCTTCATCAACGTGTTCCGATGTGGTTCAGAACTCATTAGCAAAGACAACAAGGAAATTTTTGCAGGGGTGTGGTTCAATTGGTCCAACACCTGGTAGTCACTATGGCGAATAAACTTCAGAAATTCCTGGGCTTCCTCTTCAGTCACAGCCCCTTTTGTTTCGCCAGAGGCTACTTCTTTCTCAGTTTTTCCTTCTCTGATAGTCTTGCCTTGTTTGGGCTCAGGTGGCGTATATACCCTTCCACTCCGTCTCATTCTTCCCACTCCGGTTATATTTGTAATAGAGTAGGATGGCATGGAATTGATCGCTTCGGGATTGGTGACGACCACATCTGTATCGTGCCTCCATGGCACATGCGTGGGAACTCTGGAAGGGGAAAGGGGCTGGTGCCTTTACCGTGAAGATAGTATTGGCAGGAGCCGAAGCCGCTGGCGTATCCTTGTTATAGTATACAACCAGGGGTTTCAGAAATCGTGCCTTGCCATGTCCCTGTACCATATTTATTTGTCCTTCATGGTGACTGCAGACCTCTATGACTCGAGCATTCATGAGTCTTTGAAGGGTTTCCTGGAAGCCCCTTCGCTTTGCGGACTGGAGGTCATTATACTCTTTATCCCATGACCCTTCTATTAATCCCACCTTCAGTATATGGGAGTGTATTGTTTCCAAAGGCATTTGGATGTCCTCTACTTTGGAAATGCATTCTCCATCCCCCTCTATGGCATTGACATCCGGTCCTTTATGGTTTGGAAGGGGATTGGTTGTCACACTTGGGCTCCCTTCTTTAAAGCTTATCCAGTCGGCCCGGATTAGGTCCCTTACCTTAAACTTCAGTGCCAGGCAATTCTCAGTAGAATGTCCCGGTGCACCAGCGTGGTAATCACACCGTGCATTTGGGTCGTACCCTCTACGATATGGCGGCTGAAGTGGCTTTAGAGGGCATGGCACTACCATCGTGTTTTTGATGAGGTAAGGGAGAAGCTCTGTGTAAGAGATGGGAATCGGATCAAATTGTGGTGGGGCCCGGTCATTGTTTTGCCTTCTCTGATTTGGATTCAGCGGGTTCATTTGTGGTTGTTGGTACGGCACTTGTGGTGGTTGATATGGTGCTTGTAGTGGTGCAGGCGGTCGCATGACAGGTGGGCGGAAATGTGGTGGATGTGGTGTTTGAATGGCAGCCACATATGGATGTGGTGTATTATGATAGGTTGATGGAAAGGCGACCGGGGTGGGTGGCCTCGGCTGGTTTCTTCTCTGATTATGGGAGATTAGATTAGTCTCTCCCTCTCTTCTCTTTCCTTCCTCATGGGAGGGTCTTCTTGCTGCATTAACCCCAGCTGGACCTCGGGCGATCTTCCCTGTCCGGAGGCCATTCTCTATTCTTTCTCCAATAGTGACGATATCGGAGAAGTGGGATGGAATACTTCCAATCATCTTGTCATAGAATGGCGATTGGAGTGTGTCAATAAATGTCGAGATCACCTCCTTCTCAGACAGAGGTGGGTCAACTTACACTGCTACTTCACGCCACCGTTGGGCGTATTCTTTGAACGTCTCGTTGTCTTTCTTGGACATGTTCTGCAATTGTACTCTATCTGGCGCCATGTCCAAATTGTACTTATGCTGTTGCATGAAAGCATCTGCCAGATCCTCCCAATAGCGTATACGAGATCGTTCAAGATGGTTGTACCAGGTCAGAGGCGCTCTAGCCAAACTATCTTGAAAACAATGGATGAGCAGAGAGTCGTTGGAGGCATGCGAAGCCATCTTCCGGCAGTACATGGTAATATGGTTTTTCGGACATGTCAGCCCCCAATACTTATCAAATTCAGGCGTTTTGAATTTGGGAGGAATAACAACGTCGGGAATTAGACAAAGTTGTGCAGCACTGCCTAATCCAAATCGATTCATTCCATCCATTTCCCTTAAACGCCTTTCCAAGAACTCTAATCTTCCTTCCTGGGTAGCAGCAGTGGCAGTACTTGGACCTGCAACGATATAGTGACTAGCACTCCTGACTGGTCGGTCAACATGTGCCAGGCTCTCATTCGGAATCGAGGCTTGGTGTCCAGCTGTGGCTTGGGCATCTTGTGGTTGTTCAGCCTGTGTATGGACCGGAATCGTTTGAGGATTTCGGACAGGTGGGATGTTTGGTTGAGCCGCGTGAAGGATTGTTTCCTGATAATCTGGCTCCTCTTGGAGTGGCGGGAAATAACCCGGGGGTAACCCATACTGTGGGAAGGGTATGACATTCCCTTCTTTATCGACAAAAGTGTGTTGTTGAACATGGGCAGGGTTCGATTTACCAAGGCGAACGGTAACAGTAGGCCCTGCAGGGTTTGAGCTCGGTCCTCCAGCATGACCTTGAGCGTGTTGGGGAATGGGAGATTGCTGCCTAGCATTTTTAACTTCCGCTAAAGAATCCATTTCTGCGATTCTTCTTTCGAACATCTTGGCCATTTCAGCCATTTGTTCTTTCAACTGATTAACCTCAGCTCGCAAATTCTCATTTTCTTGTTCTATATCGGCCATGAGTTTCTTTCTGAGCCTGGTCGCGTAAGGATGCTTACCCGTAGTGTCTAAAGAATCATGACAAACGGTTAGAAAAATAAAGGGAATAGTTAAAGAAGATAAAAGAAAAATAAATGGGCATACGCGGGATACGATTCCGAATTTGACACGTATTCCTCAACCTTTCCCCAGAACGTCGCGTTCAAAAGTACTCGGTATAACAGTATATTGGAAATTAACATGAGACAACTTGTGGAGATGAAAAGAGTTTCATTATTTTGTTCTTCCAAACGATACAATGTTGCTAGAAAGATTCAGATTATAAAACTTTAGCCACTCCTGGCTTGGGCAATCATGGCCCTCATTTTACAAAGTCTTTCCTGGAAATAGCTCAGAAATGATGATATCTCTTTGGGAGTGGACAGGGGATTGACCATGCCTTCGGCTTGCTCCAACATTGAGGGAAAATCTTCCAGGACTCCATTGGCTAGGTAAGCCAATTTAGCGAAACGATCCATCCATGAATGAATGATTTCGTCACTTTGGGCCAACTCTGCCCTCAGAGCCTATGTAGTCTCCTGGCAACGTTGTTCAGCATCAAGGGCTTTTTTATGCTCTGTGTTTATCTCTTGTTCGCAGGCATTTATTACTTCCTCTAGCTGTAGTTCTAATTTACGGACCTGGGTTTGTAACATCTCTTTATGCACCAAAGCCTCCTTCTCCTTCTCCTTGGATCGTACCAGCATGTCCTTCAAAATTTGTTTTTCGGCCAATACAGCATCACTCTGCTGACCTTTCATCTTTAACTACGAATTGGCCGCCCGAAGGCATTGATCTTGTTTTATTCTGTAATCTTCATCAATCTTTCTCTTTTTCCGCATCTCTTCCATAGCATGCATTCCTTCGGAATTCTCTTTCCTATGGAGGGCGCACTCTTGTTGGCACTTCAGGAGATCTTCTTCCAGTTTTTGATTCCTTGCCTTTAGCTCTTCTACTTGGGCTTTTAGCGATATGGTAACCTTGTCCTCCATAATGCACGACGGAGGAATTGTGTCCACAGGTTGGTATGAGGGGCCCTTGAAAGGCAATTTCACGATGGAGACTCTATTCACCACCCAATCTAAGTATTCAACTTTCACAGCATGGCTTCGTGCTCCCAGTTCTTTGCCCATCCTATGGACCTTCTTCCAGGCATTGGCTATGTCCCGAATAGTGGAGGTGTAATTCCCATTCGCATAGTACAAAACGAAAGGAGTAAGCAGTGCTTCGTCTGGCGGCCCAAGTAGAGGATAAGCCAACTGCCGCTTAGCAATAACAGGATTATAATTGATGCAACCTTATGTCCCCATTAGAGGAACATTTGGATATCCTCCACAGCTATAAATGATGGACTCAACTTCTAGCCATTGAGGACACCATCTCACCTTTTTTGCTATAAGGCCCACAAGGTGATTAGCCCACTCACGCCCATTCTTCGTTGCCAACTGACACAACTTCAAATCAGAAATGGGACACTCAGCTTTGCATAGTTGATGAAAAGCGTGGGATGTGAGCCACACATACAGAACAGGCAAACAACAAATAATCCTCTTTCCTCCTTAGGTATGACAGAAATCCAAGGTGCAATAGACATTGGCCAATATTGCTGTGACGGGATTTTCCAGTCTGTGCTTGCGAGCGGTGAAAACACCTATAGCATCATAATCCACGTAGTTGTCTAAGTTAGGGAATAAGACAACTCCGTAGATAGTGAGAGCCAATGTATCGATGAAAGCTTCCCATTCTTCCCTCTCTGCCAAGACATGCATGTGTTTCTCCAGAAATTCCCTAGTAAATCCGGGAATCTGGTTTCTGTTCATTTGTACTCCTTTTAACATTTCAGGATGGACCTTCAAAATAGGAGCGACAGAAGTGACTGACGCATGATGGTCCAGATGGCGATAAGGAATCTGTTCTTCCACTGGCATCCCCAATATTTGTTCAAACTCTTCTATGGAGGGTGCCAGTTGAAAGTCTTAAAAAGTGAAACATCGGAGGGGTGGGTCATACAATTGTGCCAGAGCTATGATGGCTTCTGTTTGGACGTCTACCTCCAAGAGTTTCAGGATCTTCCCATACTTCCTCGCGAAAGTCATCTTTTGTGTCAAGCTCAGTTTTTTCCCTAGTGCTTGTAAACTGTCAGTATTGACCTTTCTAGCCTTGAGGTGCAATAACTTCTTCAATTCAGTCACCCCTATATCACAATTACTGTGTCCCATGTTAATTTCCATACTGTCTTAGAAATACCAACAAATTCAGAATCGTCCCCTGCGAACATCAAGACAAAGAATGGAACCAGTTATTATCAAGTCCTAAAGATCAATGTTCCTCCCAGGGATTTGATACAAGTTAAAAAAAATGGGGGAACATGGATTTCTAAAACTCATGCGAGCTCAAAAGTCATAGGTTTTCCCAATCGTCATTGCCACTTCAACCAGAGGGAAATGAAGTATAAATTTTTTTTGTATTTTTCCTTTGACGATTAGGTGAACCTATGACTTCGGACTCAGAGATACATGACAAAAAAGAGAGGATCATCCATTCACCCGAAGAATATTTGTGTGTTCCAAAGATTTTCCAAGACTAAGCGAATCTTTGGATGATAGATAATCCCTTTTTGATAACAGGAAAGTGAAAATGACATAAGGTAAAGTAAAGTTTGCCCTTTCGTGGCCTAAATCAGGTTTTGTTGAAGGTTTTCTCTGGACCCTAGGGCTTATCTAAAAGTGACTCTCCATACCGGGTGGCTTATACTAGACTTCTAGAAGGTCACTAGAGCCAAGATCCTACCCATGACAGGGACGCAACAGTGGGGAACCACTAGGTGCGTATGTCACAAGAGGTCGAACTCTAGTTGGGGTTCTCACAATCACCGGATAGGAAGTACATCTTATACGATTCTGTATACCAACCCCTCCTAACTTAAGTTTCATTTGGGGCTCGGGTATAGGGCGCCACTCATAAGTGTGTGCGAGTAATTTGTGAGTGTAGTGTGTGAAAGGGCATTCAATACCTTTTACCTTACCTCATTCTGCACAAAGAACAAACACAAAACAAATATACAAAGTTGTCTACCCTAGGGTTCAATTATTGCAAAAAAGTAACATAGTCTTCTACCCTAGGGTTCAACAATCATATAGAACATGGACAATAAAGCAAATAACAAGATGCAATTTAAAACAATAACGAACATTCACAACAATCAACGGAAAATAAAAACAAGGGGGAGAAATCCAAGCTAAACAAAGGCTATAAAAAAATGCGCTTTCAACCAAACTGGCCTGACTCTCTTAAGTGTCCCCAGCGGAGTCGCCATCTGTCGCAACCTGGATCGCGACGGCGCGGCGAGAAAGAAAGAAGGAGTAGAATGAAACAGGGAGTCGCCACTAACGTTTTTTATCCATAGGAAAAACATTGGAAAAAAACTAAGTTCAGTAAAGCACTGGTTAAAAATTGAGATTCAAGTTCGGGAGTCGGTTACGAGTAGGGAAGGTATTAGCACCCTACATCGCCTGTCAAAAACAGTACCAAGATTGAAAATGCGCAACATAAATAGCCTTACAAAAGATGGTTTATTTCTTCCATTTTATTGTTGTATTTTTTTATTTAAAAACGACAGAATGGAGTGAGAGAACTGTACAAACATAGAATGTCGAAGCGAGCTCAATGAGACGTTTCATCCAAATTAAACTCGACTTTGATATGAGACAGAGAGGGGAAGAGAATGCTAATAAGGCGTCACGCCTAAATTAGACGTTCTCGGATAAAAAAAACAGGGATAGGAAAGAGATAAGCGGGACGTCTCGTCCTAAGTATCCCTTCCCTATGAATTATGGCGAGGCTTGAGCAAAAACTAGGGGGAAATCAACAAGACGTCACGTCTAAATTGATTTTCACGGAAGCGACCAAAAAGAAGAACATTTATAAAAGAAACATGAAAGTGAGGAAATAAATCAAAAAAAAATAAATAAGAAAGATGGGCCCGACAGGAGTTGAGGTCCTGCTCCTACGTATTCTTGAATTATCAACAAATCAGGGTTACGTAGTTCTGAGTGTTTTTTCTTTTAGGAAAAGACTTGGGAGATGATGATGGATGTCACTGAGGTGGGGAACTCGTACAAGGCGAAGTTCTTCGCACGTGTAGAATCCTAAAGAGGTTGTGTAGATGGGAGTGCTCCCGTACGACACTATTTAAAAATGATTTGTTTCCTTTTTTTAAATTTTATTTAGATTTGAAAGAAAACATAGGAAGCATTTATTTCCCTTTATTATATTTTTACTATAAAGCGAAAGGGGAAGGTAGCAAAAGCTACAAAAGAGAAAGGGAAATAGTAAATTCAGAAAATAGAGGGAAAAATGAGCGAAAACTGAAGGGAAAAAGAGAAAACCAAGTGAGAAAGAGGGAAAAACCGAGTGAAAATGGAAAAAACCGAGTGGAAATGGAAGAAACCGAGTGGAAATGGGAGAAACCGAGTGGAAATGGAAGAAACCGAGTAAAAAATAGAAAATACCGAGTGGAAGTAGTAAATTACCGAGTGAAGAGTGAATACCCGAGTGAGACTGAGTGAGAAGAGGGACGGTGTTGGAGTTGAGAGGAGAACGGTACTGAGTGGTGAGGACGGAGTGGTAAAAGGGAGTTGGGGAGGTCGGTTTGGTGAGGGACAGTGTTTGGAGTGAGGAGTGAAGAGGTCGGATTTGGTGGACTTGAGGGGAAGGCTGGACGGTGTTGGTGGTTTTAAGGAAGAAGGATGGTTGATGTGGGTTTGAGGAGAACGGTTGGTGGAGAAGGGGGAGTGGGGCTGTTGGAGAGGGTGAGAGGAGGGAGCTGGAGAGTGTTTAGTGGCTGGAAGGGGACTGGACAGTGTGTGAGAGAGAGAGGATGAGGGTGAATTCAAGCAGAGGTTTCTCACTTAATGAAATGCCCTTTGTTTCGAAGCTTCAGCCCTCTATTTATAGGTTTTATCGAGTAGAAAGCCAGCTCAGGCTTCCACTCGGTCCTGGTAGTGGGGGACAGTGGCTGGTGCGAATTTTTAATTCCTCCACTTCCGCCCCTTGTCTGCCAGCCACCTGCAGGATTCCTGGATCCACTTGGGTGGTGGAATCCAGGTCAGCATGTGCAATCCGAGAGAGGATGGTAGAAATCCGAGAGAAAATAGTGGAAATCCGAGTGAGGATGGCTCGGATCAGGCTCCCAATCAGTATTCATCCACACTGGGAGTCAATTCTGAGTGGAATGAAGCATTCCCCATAGAAGGCCGAGTGAAAAGACTCATTTCCGAGTGGTTTTCCTCGGTTTGAGGTTGCTGTGAGACATTCAATCAGAACCGAGTGACAAGTGACTCGGAACCGACTAAAATGGTTGAATAATGACTCAGAATTGGGTTTAAAAGGACTTGGAATTGGGTGAGAAGTAGCTCGGTAATTGTTTAAAAATTGACTCGGAAATGAGTAAAGGATGACTCGGAATCCGGGTGGGAATTGGTGGAAATGGGCTCGGTAATTGGCTTGAGGAGGGCTAAATGACTGAATTGCCAATCGGTTCCGACTGAAAATTGGCTCGGATTGGAGTGAGAGTGGTCAGAAATGATTGAAAGGAATGACACGGAACTGGTAAAAATTGACTCGGAAATGAGTAAAGGATGACTCGGAATCCGGGTGAGAAGGGTGAGTCAGATTTGGGTGAAAATTGGTGACTCAGGTTTGATGAAAATGAGCTTGGTGATGTTTAAATATGGCTCGGTAATTGAGTGAAAGGACTCACTCGGTTCTGATTGAAGAGGCAACACTCGGAATTCTTTCAGTCGGATGTATTTTGCTCGGATCTCATCTCTGTGTGAAGCATTCACTCGGAATTCCTTCAAAAGTGACACAGAACTTCACTGCTTGAAGAATTTACTCGGATCTGACCTTGGGAGCTCTTAATCAGAATGGAACTTGGATATTTTCACTCGGAACCTTCCTTCCATGCACTCAGAAATTGGAAATTTGAATTTTTTCACTCGGAATCTACCTATTTTCCACTCAGACATTGGAATTTCAGTCGGAAATCAGCTATTTGATGCACTTTCTTAGAAGTTCTTCATAAATCCGAGTCTTGGATTGCTCGGAAACACATGACTGTTTCCCAACTCACTCGGAGTCGGCTTCATCAATCGGTATCGAATGAACCACTCGGAGAGACTTTGCACACATTCATTCAGAAATCATTTCATTCGGTTGTTGTCACCCGGGAACCGATTGAAGATTGGCCATTCGGCACAGGATCAGTCGGAACTTAGCATTTTTATTCGGAAAGGGCTTGCTTCCCACTCAAGACTTGGAGACTTGGTATTTTCACTCGGAAAAGCTTCCCCCCAATCAAAATTTGTCCTTCCAGTTACACTCTGAGTCGGATTTTCCTTCGTTCAGACTTGTTTTCACTCAGATCAGTAGCAATCAGAAAGCACTCACTCGGATCTAGCATTTCTTCACTCGGATCTAGCATTTCATCACTCGGATTTAATCCAACAGGGGCACATTCCACTCAGATTTGATCCATTCTGAGTAATGTTACTCGGCTTTACCCCAAATGGTGCACATTCCACTCGGATTTTTGTTCAACAGGGCTATATTTCACTCCTAAATGCTTCAATTAGAGTCATCTTACTCGGATTTGCCATTTTTGGGCCATTCCACTCGGATTTTCTTCATTTTGACTCGGATTTAACCATTTTTTGAGTTTTTTCACTCGGATTTATTTCCACCAGGGCTGTATTTCACTCGGAAATGCTTTAATCTGAGTCATCCTACTCGGATTTGATCATTTTGAGTCCTTCTAATCGGATTTGCCTCCAACAGGGCTGTATTTCACTTGGAAAAGCTTCATTTTGAGTTATTTCGCTCGGTTCTGATTATTTTGGAGCCATTCTACTCAAATTTGACCATTCTGAATTAGAATTCAGTATAAAAAAGATTCATTCCACTTGGACCGGACCAAAAGAGGTATTCACAGTACCCCAACGAAAGAGAAGAAGAGGTCTAGGAGCTTTCATTTAGAGGTGAGGAAGCATTAAGGAGAAAAAGGAACTCTGAAGAATTTTTTGGTTCCCTCACTCCTCTTAAACACCATCCCATTCCCTTTCACTCAACGCTCACCCTCTATCCAACATCTCCTCAAAGACCGTACCTCCTCTCCCACACAACGTCCCAATTTCCCTCTCCAACAGCCCCTCTCCTCCTGCTCCTCACCTCCACCAACACAAAAACTCCAATCCACATCACACAGCCCCAACGTCCTTCTACTCTCCCACTACACCGTCCAGCCCCTCCAACATCATACTATCTTCTCTCCCTTCGTAACCATACAACACCCCACACCAACCAACCTCCTTCAAATCTCATCCTTTCTCTCCCAACACCGTACAGTCCCCTCCAAAACGTCCTTCTCCTCTTCCACTACACCGTCCAGCCCCTTTAAATCCTCCACACCGTCCTCCTCTCCGAATCCTCACCACACCGTACAACCCCCTCCAAACCGTCCTTATTCAACCCCTTCCAAACCGTCCTCACTCTTCCTCAAACACACTCCATCCGACCTCACTCCTCCTCTCCACACCGTCTCACTCCTTCTCTCACAACTGTCCTTCTCCTCCCAACCCAACAACGTACAACCCCTCCAACTCACACTGTCCGTCCTTCCCAAATCCACCGTCCTTTAAACCTCACAATACCATCCTTCTCTTCTAAATTCACAGTCCCTTTCCTCTCAAAAAACCGACCCCTCTCTTTTCGACCCAACACCATCCCTCTCTCCTCATCAACCGACCTGTCCTTCTCCTTAAACTCCAAAACCGTCCAGCTCCTCTCTATTTATGACTTGTCCTTCTCCTTCACTCACCCACACCGTCCAGCTCCTTTCTCAATACACTGGTCCTGCTCTGCCCTTTATTTTTAATACTTGTATTTGTTTATTTTCTGCTAATTTAATTGTTATTCGGTGACTTTATCTTCCTTTTTAATTATCAATTAATTTTTATTGATTGATAAATATTAATAAAAATGAGTAATTCGCACATTTTATTTGGATTAGTGTAAAAGTTGTAATTATTTTTTTATTTTATTTTTTTTATTTTTTTTCTTAAAAAATGGTGGAGCGAGATTAATTTGGACGAGACGTCCTGTTAATTTCATTTTTTTTATTAAAAATGGTGGAGCAAGATTAATTTGGACGAGACGTCCTGTTAATCTCATGTAAATATTCTGTGTTTATTTTTGCTTATTTTTGTATACTTAGTCGTCTCGTATATTTTCTTTTCATGAAGAAGTTAAAATGATTGCTGGGCTAATTATAATGCGCGCTATCATATTGAGGTAACCGTTTTTATAACGGACAGTTGTGAGGTGCTAATACCTTCCTCACCTGTAATCAGACTCCCAAATCATGGAATTTCATTTTTTTATAACCAGTGCTTTAAGGAAAGGTTTTTCCAGTATTTTATCCTAAAAATATTGGTGGCGACTCCCTATTTTATCTTTTCAAACGAAAGATCGTTTTTGAGGGTCGGCCGTGCCGCCGCGATCCCGGTCGCGACACTTACATTAAGCTTCTTCCAATATGGTAGATCAAAAAATATTAAACTTTTCTTTCGGTTGTTTTTTGAAGTAGATTGCTTTTCAAACTTACCAAAAACCATCTTGACGTCTTTTAACTTTTCATATATTTGACAACCAATTAATAGTGGAAGAGGCATTTCAAACTCTTGTGCACCGTTGAAGGAATTCTTTAACCCGCGATATGCATGATTAGCTTTAAGAAAACTTCGATGTCAAAGATGAACACTTTTCCTTCCATGATACAGTTGATCAGAACAGGTTCCTTCCTCACATATAGGACACACTTTATGACCTTCACACTATACCCCGATAGGTTACCATACACTGGAAAATCATTGATCGTGCAAAATAATATGGCATGTAATTTGAATGACTGTCCTACAAACCCGTCAAACATTTTGAGGTCTTCAACTAATGGAGTTAAGTATACATCAATGTCGTTTCCTGGTTGTCGTGGACAAAAAATCATCATTGATAGCATAACATATTTATGCTTCATGCATAACTATAGTGGCAAGTTGTAAACAAACAACAAAACGGGCTACAAATTATGGTTTGTGCTTTGGTTACCATATAGGTTCATTCCGTCTGTGGCTAGTACAACCCTAACATTTCTTGAGTCATTGGTAAAATCTGGAAATAAGGTATCCAGTTTCTTCCATTGTAATCCATCTATCAGATGCCTAAGTTGTCTATCAATAACCCTCTTATCTGCATGCCATCTTATAAGCTTTGTATCATCTGCATTGGCAAACAAACACTTTAGTCTTGGAACTATGGGCAAATAGCATAACACCTTTACAGGAGACCTTTTAGTGCAGACTTCATCAGAATCGACCTCTTTCTTCTTGTATCGTGACACCCCATACCTAGGACAGCGATGCAACATTTTATACCCACCACGGTATAATACACATTCATTTGGACATGCATGTATCTTCTTATACTCTAGACCCATAGGGCACAAAACCTTTTTAGCCTCGTAGTTACGATTTGACAAGGTGTTACCAGTTGGGAATATTTTTTAATAATTTAAGCAATTTAGTGAAACTTTTATCAGTCTATCAATTTATCGCCTTCAAATTAAACAATCATAAAACTACTGACAACCTCATGAAATTGCCACAATTCAGATATAAGGGATTGTTAGTGTAAACACCATATTTTGTCCTTTTTATTTTTAATTATTAAAATTAAATAATAATTTTTTTTATTCCCCCACCATTCCAGAAAATCAGTCTGGAATCCAGATCTGGTTCCCCACTACCCCCACCAGCTTCATCTTCCTCTCCCCTTCTTATCCCTCAGGACCCAAAAAAAAAATAACAGAGAACCACCACCATTCTCCCTTTATCCTCTTCAAGTCAAAACCCAAAAAATCACCTTCACAACTTTATCTTCCTGGAATCATCAATAACATCACCATCCACCTTCATCATCTTCTTCCTAAAAAAAACTATCAACAATCCAACATCAACCAATAATCACAGATCAGAAAATGAAAGAAAACAGAGGCATAAATCAAGAAACAAAAATAGAGAAATCAAATCAGAAAATCCAAGAAAACTTCTCTAGTATCTCTCCCCTTCCCCTGTTTCAGTCTCTTTCACTCTCCCCCCTCTGTTTTTTCTCCGTCACTCACTCACGCTCCCTCTCTCTCCTTCATTCTCGGTTTTTTCCTCTCCCTCTCGGTCTCTCCCTCTTCTCCCTCTCCCTCTCGATCTCTTCTCCCTCTCGGTCTCTCCCCCTCTCTCCTTCACTCTCAGTTTCTCCCTCTCCCTCTCGGTCTCTCTCTCGTCTCACTCTCCCCCTCTATCACTCACTCTCTCTCAGTCTCCCTCACTCTTTCCCTCCAGACACCGATCAAGCTCGGGTCGATCAGCTCCGCGCCGATCTCCTCCCTCCTTCGGCCAGATCTTCTTCATCTCTCTTTCCCTTCGATCCTGCTCTCTCTCTCTCTCCCCATTTCCCCCTCTCTCCTGAACTCACTCACCCTAAACCCTAAACCCTAAACTACGTAACCCTGATTTCTCAATACATTTGAGAACACGTAGGAGCAAGAATCAATTCCTGTCGGGCCCATTTTCTCGTTATTAATTTCTATGTCTCTGCTATTATTTTGATTAATTTTATATAGTCAATATTTTAAAATTTTATTGTCGCAAGGAGGTTAATTTAGACACGACGTCTTGTTAATCTCATGTTTTTAATATTTTTTATTTAAAAATAATATTTTCTTAAAAATAAGGTTAATTTAGACGAGACGTCTTGTTAATCTCATGTTTTTAATAATTTTATTAGAATATTATTTTCTTTAAAATGAGGTTAATTTAGACGCGACGTCTTGTTAATCTCATGCTTTTAACATTTTTATTAAAATTAATATTTTCTTAATCAACTTTATTTTTTTATATCATTAATTTTATTTTAATCTTTAAATTTATGTACAAATTAAGATTAATTTGGATGAGACGTCCTGTTAACCTTTACTTTCACTCTGTTTTACTTTTTCTTACTATTGTTATTTTGTCAAGTTTCTTATTATCTCTTTTTGTCGTTTCTTATTGTTATTGTTTTTTACTTTCTTGCTGACGATATTCTGCTAAGTTTCTTACTGCCACTGTGTGTCGTTTCTTATTATCACTATTTTGTTAAGCATCTTACTGTCATTATTTTGTCGAGTTTCTTACTATCATTGCTTTTTCATTTCTTATTGTTACTGTTTTAATATTCTACTGTCATTATTTGTTTTTTTTACTGTCACTGTTTAGTCTTCTACCGTTACTGTTTTCTTACTGTTTAGTTTCTTATCATCTAATCCCTTACTGTCACTGTTTGGTATTTCATTGTATTTGCTTAGTCAGGTTGTGCGATTTAAGATTAATTTGGATGAGACGTCCTATTAATCTTATTTCAAACTTTCATATCTATTTTGTCTGTTTTTGTATGCTTTGTCATCGTATATGTGTCTTTTCATAAAAGAAGTTAAAATAATTTCTAGACCATTTTGAAATAAGCACTATCAATTTGAGGTAATCGTTTTATAACGGACAGTTGTGAGGTGCTAATAGCTTCCTCACCTGTAATTCGACTCTTGAACTTAGAATTTTATTTTAATAACCAGTGTTTTAAAAGAGGTTTTTCCCGATATTTTTATCCTAAAAAATATTGGTGGCGACTCCCTGTTTTCTTTTCGAAAGGATTTCGAAACTCGTTTTATTTTTAAGGGTCGGCCATCTCGTCAGGATCCCGATCGTGATAGTTAGAATCCTCAGTAGTGAGGTTGAGCTTTCCAACCTTAATCCTTTATATGCATGGCTTGAAAACTTTAAGACGTGACCAAGCTTGGAGAAATGGGATAGTGGTAGTACAAGGAGGATGATAATGAAACTTAAAGGAGATATAGTGATGATGTATTGTTACGATAGTGAAAAGGAACAAGGTGATGAACTTGTTTTCTTTTAGGGTTTGTATATGTAAGAAAGAAGTGGAAATGGAGGGTTACGGTGGCTCGTCGTAGTGTGAAACAAAGAGAAAAGAAAAGAAAAGAGAAAACTTTAGGGGATGGTGGCTATCGGTGATAGTGGCAAAAAGAAAGGGAAAACATGAAGTAGAATTGAGAGAATGAGAGTGGAATAAAGTGAAGAGGAAGTGGAGAAGTGTAGGAGAGTGAAATTGCCACGAGGCCTCATAACCATATAGAGAAATATATGCATAAGAATTTGGTAACGTTTTGCCTAAGTTTTGGAAGCTTTATGAACAAGAAAAATACATGCACCTACACGTGGATTGTTGGATGGCAAGCATTCAGAATGACTTTTGTGTTAGCGACATTTAGCTACTTAGTTTCTGGCCAAGTAATCCATATGGAGGTGTTAAGGTGGCATTTAGGGAAAGCTTAGTGTTTTAGTGGAAGATTAAGGGGCAATGCATGGGATTTAAGCGGCAAGCATTATGATCATACATGTTTTCTACAAGGAGGTGGCAATTTAGTGGATTTAATGCAAAGATGTGCATGCTTAGTGGGAGACAAGATTGGCTAAAACTATCTTCTTACAATCTAATTTGAATGTGAGGGTGTTAGTGAACCCCTCACAGATGACCTTCCTATCAAATTGCCAAGGTCTTCCTAGTAGGATATGAGTTGCCTCCAAAGGTACTACATCACAATTTACTTCATCTTTATATCTGCCTATGGTGAAATTTATTAAGACTTGCTTATTAACTAACATCTCTCCCTTTTCATTTAACCATTGTAACTTATAAGGTCTAGGGTGATCTATTAGTCTTAAGCCCATCTTGTTAACTAATCTTTAGCTCACAACATTTGCACAACTCTCACTATCCACAATGAGAGAACATAGTTTGTCATTTATGTAACATCTTGTATAAAAGATGTTCTCTCTTTGTATAGTATTATCTAGCTTAACATGACTACCAAGAAACCTTCTAATCATGTAAAGCTCACCATCATCCCCTAAAATATGCTCACTGTCATAGGAATCACTACTTGAGTCATCACTTAAAGATTGAGAATCAGAATTAGACTCTGATTGACTTGAGTAGGTTCCATTAGTTTTCAAAACCATAGTTCTTTTTGTTGACAGTCGGAAGCAATATGACCTCTACCAAGGCATTTAAAACATTTTATGGTAGATGATCTAGAGGATTATGGTTTAGATATGGATTCATGCTTTTCTCTTTGATTTCTAAAAACTTTATCATTCTTATGCAACTCACTTTGTGGTTTGGAAGATGAAGTGCCCACTTCCCTCTCCCTTGGGTTTCTATCAAACCTACCCTTACTTTCTTGACCTACCCATTTAGATTTATAGGCTTTATGTTCCCCACTATAGGCTTCTCTCTCTTTGAATTGGCTCTCTACCTTAGTGCATTGGTGAAGTAATTCTTCTATGTCAACATGTGGAAGGAGTTCTACTCTATTCTTGATGTTCCTATTTAGTCCATGTAAGAACTTATGCATTAGGGTTTCCTTATCTTCTTCTATGTTTGCCTTAATTATAGCTATCTCTAGAGCTTTATAGTAGTCTTCTACACTCTTTGACCCTTGGGTGAGTTTATTTGGCTTTGCTAATAGCTCCCCTCTATAGTAATTAGGAACATAACATTTTTTTAATAGAGCTTTTAAGTCAAACCAATCATCTATTGGTGGAAAGTTATCTTTCTTTCTCTCCTTACACACTTGGGTCCACCATACTAAGGCATAATTTTGAAATGAGAGAGTGGCTATCCTAACTTTCTTTTCCTCTTTTATTTGATGAGAATTAAACAATTGTTCAACTCTCATCTCCCATTCTAAATATGCTTCAACATCACTTTTACCATTAAATGGAGGAATTTCAAGCTTTACTTCTCTTAAGCCTATGTCTTCTCTTTTATGCTCATGGTGTCTTCTTTGTCTAGGTTCTTCCTCACTATCACTATTGTTGTGTCTATGATTTCTTTGATTTCTATCTCTAGTTCTAGGGTTTTCATTATGATCAAGATTTTTTAGCTTAGCATTGATGTTATTCAGGCTATCCATTATGTTATGAAGCATTGCTTCATTCTCCCTATCACTAGAAGACATCTTTTAAGGTTGTCAAAGAAATTTAAGACAAAAACAAAGAATATGTAGACAAACTAGTCGAGGGAGATGAATGTAAAACAAGTGAAAGGAAACACACAACAATCCTAAAATATCAATATTAGGTTTCTATCCTAAGGGAAAAAAAGGATCCTAGGTTGTCTTTTACTAGGTTAGTCCTAAGTTGCTTATGTAAGTCCTAGGTTGGCTTTAACCAAAGTTGATTATGGTTGTCCTAGATTGTTTCTAACCCTAAACAAACCTAACCAAATTCGATTACCAATTAGCTAACGTAACCAAATTAGTTCAACTAACTAACCAACTCCTAACAAACCCCAACTAAAAGTAGTTATTTAGTTATAGAAGTTGTAACTAAGTCTAACAACCCTAACTAATGAACTAATTTGATTATGGATTGGTTAAGACACTAAACTAATTCAGTTATGATTAGTTAATGCAACTAGAATTAGTTCCAACTACTAACTAATTAACCTAATTAGTTAAGACAAGCAACTAACTAACAACTATTATAACCAACAACTAACTCTCTAAAAGTAGTTAACAAACAAATGCAAATGCTACGACACTAAGAAAATTTAGCTAGAGTAAAAATGAAATAATAGTGTCCAAAGTCCAATGTCCAAAGTGTCTCCAAAATACAAGACAAAAACCTAATACACAAGGCCTAAGAATTGAAAATTTGCCTAAGTTCTACTAGTTACAAGGCTTTTCCTTCCTTTACAATTTTCTTCAAGCTCTTCCCTTGATGTATAAGCTCCACCTCACCTAGCAAAACAAGACAAGAAACAACTCCAAACGAAAATTTGTTAATGAATTCAACAAAGTTTAAACCTCACAAGTGTATCTCTCAAGTATCTCCTCACAACTCTTACCCTTTTCTCTTTGGTGACAAGATTACTCAAGCAATTTACACTCACACCTCAAGTGTTCCAATATGCTACCCTCAATGGTATATAGAAGGGAATTATCAAGAGGTTTGAAAGAAAGACAACTTCAAAAAAAAAAATTTAAGAAGGAATAATGACAAACTAAAAAGGCTTAAGAAGAAAAGCTACTCAAATGGGAAATATTTTTGGATTTTTCATTGACAAGACTCTAAAGCAATAAATGTTCAAAGTAATAAAGGCTATAATTTGGATGGAGATTTCAAAATTGATAGACAAAACTAGACAAACAAGAAACTAAAATGAAATAACAAAAGTAAGGTACAACCTAGACTTAAAAACTCTAAAGTTGTAACTCTAAGCAATCAAGTTCAAATGAAAATATGTAAGTAATGTCAACTAGCAAGTATCTCTTCTCAAAGTTATGGAATTTCAAAATTTACTTCTAGGTTTGTGGTGTTTCACTTTACAACTTTCTAGAGAGGCTTCTTGTCTTTTTAACACCCTTTTTCAAAATTTGTAATTTGGGCTTATATTCTTTCTTTTGTATCTTTTCTATTTCTTTCTATATTCTTGCCTCTTTTGTTTTCAATGCAACAATACCATAATTATATCCTAAAACCAAAATGATACAAGGCTAGTACAAGTTCAAATGATGCTTTCTTGCTTAGATAACAATGCAACCTTCTTCCAAAGAGAATGTAAGGCTTATGTTCAAATCTTTTTGACAATTTTTCTTTTATGCAAAAAAATGAAAACCAAATTGAAGTTACCTAATTGTGCATTCAAAAACAAAATTATCCTAGAAAGAAAACTAAGAATGGATACTAACAAGCCTAAAGATAAGTTGACTTTGGAGAGTCTTAAAGTGAGACCTCCTTACAAACAAGAATGGAACCTTTTTAGGAATTAGGCAAGATGCTTGACCTAATACTACCACACGGCAATGCACTTCTAATAAGGTTGAAAACAATTAACAAAACTTAGAACACTAGACAAAGGTTCCACATGGCACAACTAACTCCTATTTTGGCTCTAACTAACAACTAACAAGTAACTAACTTTTAACAATCAAAGTAACAAACTAACAACCAAAAATGACATGTGCCAATTCTGAATTTTTGAAAGACTAAACATAAATGACTTATACCGAACCGAAATTACAAAGCAAGATGCAAAAAAAATTGAAGAAAGGAAGGAACTAACACAAAAACTCAAAAGAACAATAACTTTTTATGGATCTTCTATGTTATCATGGAATTAACAAGACAAGTAGATGGATTAAATTTGTACAACCAGCCAAGACAATGAGTACTAAAACTGAAATTTTAAAGGTGGAGGAAGTAGAAAAGAACCTCAAAGGCTCAATGATACCAAATGATGTAGGATGATCTTCAATCTTCCTTTGAAAGGGATGGATCTTGGTCCTTCTCCTTCTTCTAACCTTCAAGCCAAGGTGGTTACCACTTGATTAAGAAACCAAATAAGAAAGGCAAGGAACTCTAAGGATTGGACGGATTTGGTGAAAGGGAAAGAAGGGAAAAATGTGAAAAATGGAGGAGGAAAAGAGAAGAATAGAGGAGATAGAAGAATGTGTTGAATGGGAGGCCACTCCTAGAGGAGATAACTCCCTAAACTCTTGCCACCAAGGAGGGAGGAATCCCCTTGGATGAGAGCTTGCTAGAGCTTTCTCTAACCTAGAGAGAAGGGAGAGCTTCTTTCACTAAAACTCACTTTTGAAGTGGAAAATTCTTAAATGCATTAATGTCTGTTGATTTTACAAAAGAGAGCTCCTTATATAGGCCTCTAGGAATTTCAGCCAAGGGGACTCTAAATGGGCTTCTCCATGATTCCTAGGCCCAATGGTGCTAAAGGAGAAGAGCATGGCCTATACATGGCCCAAGATGAGAGTACATGGCCTTAAAGTGGCCCATTTGACCTTGTAAGTCCCAAATAAAACCTATAAGCCTAGAGAATCTAACTAAGAAGTGTGTTACATGTGAAATATGAATAGATCCTCAAGGAGTCTTCATTGGGCTTGGGCCCACTAAAAGAGAGGAATGAGGATAATGCTTGATGAATGCTCTCTTTGTCCTTTTTGGTCTTAGCCCATGAGGGGACCCTTATAAGCTTCAAGTCCTTTCTCTAGGGTTGTGTGAGGGTCCTCCCTTAGTGTGTCCACATTAGATAGGGTAGCTGAAATCTTGCTGAAGGTTTAGTTTTAATCTTGCTATGGTATTATGTTAAGGATCTAGCCCTTCATATGCCTCAGGATTGTTTGAAATAATGATTGTTTTGAACTTAAATGTTTGTGTTAGGTAGTGATGTCCTCAGGTTGGTATTCCTTAGTTCCCTACTCATATCATTATATATAGCAAGGGAAGGATACCCTGTTAGGGACCTGAAGCTTAGGTAGGTCCATCCTCAAGCCTGCTTTGGGCTTATTAATGTAGGATAATCTTCAATCTTCCTTTGAAAGAGATGGGTCTTGGCCCTTCTCCTTCTTCTAACCTTCAAAGCCAATGTTGGTTGCAACTTGATGATGAAAATCAGAACAAAGAAAAGCAAATAACTGTAAGAATTGGATGGATTTGGTGGAAGGAAAAGGAGAGAAATTATAAAAATAAAGGAGGAAAGGAGGAGAATGGAAGGATGAAAGAATTAGTTGAATGGGAGGCCACTCCTAGAGGATATAACTCCCTAGAATCTCGCCACGAAGGAGGGAGGAATCCCTTTGGATGAGAGCTTGCTAGAGCTTTCTCTAACCTAGAGAGAAAGGAGAGCTTCTCTCACTAAAAACTCACTTTTGAAGTGGAAAATTCTCAAATGCATTAATCTGTGTTGATTTTACAAAAGAGAGCTCCTTATATAGGCCTCTAGGGATTTTGGCCAAGAAGACTCTAAATGGCTTCTCCATGCTTCCTAGGCCCAATGGTGCTAAAGGAGAAAAGTATGGCTTATACATGGCCCAAAATAAGAGTACATGGCCCTAAAGTGGTCTATTTGACCTTGCAAGGCCCAAATAAAACTTATAAGCCTAGAGAACCTAACTAAGAAGTATATTACAAGTGAAATATGAATAGATCCTCAAGGAATCTTTATTGGGCTTGGGCCCACTAAAAGAGAGGAAGGAGGATAAGGCTTGGTGAATGCTCTCATTGGCCTTTTTGGTCTAAGCCCTTGTGAAGGGACCCTTATAAGCTTCAAGTACTTCACAAGGATTTGTCCTCAAATATAAGGCATTATCCTCTTCATCTAAGTCCAAGGGAGACAAGTCAGAAATATTAAAGGGAGCACTCACACCATACTCTCCTGGAAAATTAAGGACATAGGCATTATTATTCATTTTCTTTATTATTTGGAAAGGTCCATCACCTCTAGGGTCGAGTTTGGATTTTCTCAAGTTTGAAAATCTTTCCTTTCTAAGATGTAACCAAACCCAATCTCCAACCTCAAAGGTGACTTCCTTTCTTTTCTTATTCGCACAATGAGCATAATGTTCATTTTTAGTTTGTATTTGGTTCTTAACCTTCTCATGAAAAATCTTTGATAAACATGGCCTTTGCCTCTCCATCCATATGGAGGACAGAGTCAGAAACCTCAATAGGCAAAAGGTCCAATGGAGTGAGAGGGTTAAAACCATACAAAAACTCAAATGGACTATGCTTAGTTGTTGAGTGTTATACCTTATTATATGCAAATTCAATATGGGGTAAACACTCATCCCAAGATTTCACATTTTTATTCACTAAGACCCAAAGAAGTTGAGAAAGGGTCCTGTTGACTACCTCTGTTTGTCCATCATTTGAGGATGACAAGTGGTGGAAAAGAGAAGCTTCATTCCTAGCCTTGACCAAAGAGTTTTCCAAAAATGGCTTAGGAATTCGGTGTCCCTATCAGAAATTATGGTTTTAGGAACACCATGAAGTCTTACAATCTCTTTAAAGAAGGGTTTAGCAATATGACTAGCATATCTACCTTATGATAAGGGATGAAGTGAGCCATCTTACTAAACCTATCCGCTACGACAAACATAGAATTTATTCCCCTCTAGGTCTTAGGCAAGCCTAACACAAAGTCCATACATATATCAATCCAAGGTGCACTAGGTGTTGGCAAGACAGTATATAAACCACTAGGTGAAAGTTTTGATTTAGCTTTCCTACATACAATAATCCTAGCATAATGTTTTTGAACATCTTTTTTCATTTTTGGCCAATAAAAGTGTTCATGTAATATGGACAAAGTTTTATCTCTTCCAAAGTGGCCCATTAAACCTCCCTCATGGCTTTCCCTAAGTAATAGGTCTCTTAAAGAGCTTCTAAGAATGCAAAGTCTATTGGCTTTAAAGAGATAGCCATCTAAAATGTAGAAGCCTTTATGGGATGAAGAAGTGGAAGATGAGTTAAAGATGTTGGAAAAATCAAGGTCACTTGGATACAAAGATCTAATCTCATCAAGCCCAATAACTTTGGCTCCTAGGGAGGTAAGTAAAGAATGCCTCCTAGATAAAGCATCAGCCATAGTATTGGATTTTCCATTCTTATACTTGATGACATAGGGAAATTGTTCCAAGTACTCAACCCACTTAGCATGTCTTTTGTTTAACTTATGTTACCCTTTAATGAATTTGAGGGATTAGTGATCACTATGTATAACAAACTCTTTGTGAATCAAGTAGTGTTCCCAAGTTTGTAATGTTCCTAAGTTTGTAGGACTTTATCATATATGGGGTAGTTGATGGTTTCCCCCTTAAGATTTTCACTAAAGAAAGCAATAGGGTGACCTTCTTGCAATAAAACAGCTCCTATACCCACATTTGATGCATCACACTCAAGCTCAAAGGTTTTAGAAAAATTTAGAAGTGCCAAAATTGGAGCATGAGTGAGTCTATCTTTGAGATCTAGAAAGGCTTTTTCTTTCCTTGGCCCCCACACAAAAGGAACATTCTTTTTCACCAACTCATTTAAAGGGGAGGCTAAGGTGGAAAAATCTTTCACAAATCTCCTATAGAAACTCGCTAGACCATGGAAACTTCTTATGTCACTCACATTTTTAGGTGTAGTCCAATCTTGGATTGCCTTAACCTTAGAGTGATCTACCTCAACACCCTTTGAACTTACTATAAACCCAAGGAATATAATGTTATCCATGCCAAAAGAACACTTTTCAAAGTTTGCATAAAGGTTATTTATTCTTAGGGCAAGCATAACTTGTCTTAGATGGTTTAGATGAGAGGTCATCGTCTTTGAGTACACAAGGATGTCATCAAAGTATACCACAACAAAATACCCTATAAATTCCCTTAAAATATGGTTCATGAGTCTCATGAAGGTACTTGGTGCATTAGTTAGACTAAAAGGCATAACTAACCACTCATATAGGCCAAGCTTGGTTTTAAAAGTGGCTTTCTATTCATCTCCTTCTTTGATTCTAATTTGGTGGTAGCCACTTTTAAGATCAATCTTGGAAAAGATTGTAGATCCACTAAGTTCATCAAGCATATCATCAAGTCTAGGTATGGGATGCCTATACTTAATGGTAATGTTATTGATGGCTCTACAATCCGTACACATCCTCCATGAACCATCTTTCTTGGGAACTAGTAAAACTGGTAAGGCACAAGGGATTAAACTCTCTCTAATCCAACCCTTAGATAGTTCATTCGCTTGATTTTCTATTTCTAAGCTCTCCTTAGGGTTGCATCTATAGGCAGGCCTATTTGGTAAACTAGACCCAGGAATTAGGTCTATTTGATGCTCAATGCCGCTAATAGAAGGTAGGCCTTTTGGGAAGAGGTCTTTAAATTCTTGTAAGACATTTTGAATCACTTTGGGCAAAAGAGGAGGAGAAGTGCCCATAGAGTACAAAGAAGTGCTAGGGATATCTTTTGCATACATGATCAAGCATTGTTTATCTGAGAACATAGCGTGTTTCACATCATGTTTGTTGGCCAAATAGTTGGCTCTAGAGTCATCATAGATGATAACTCTTTTTCCTTTATCCTCTTTTTTTGTTTTTCTTATGTTTTTCTACATGGTTAGATGAAGAAGATCCTAACTCTCTATCTCCTTTAAGCTTCATTTGTAGTTGATCTTTAGCTACTTGTTGTGGAGTTAGGGGGTGTAAAACTATCTTCTTACCATTTAATTTGAATGTGAGGGTGTTAGTGAACCCTTTATGGACGACCTTCCAATCAAATTGCCAAGGTCTTCCAAGAAGTATATGAGTTGCCTCCATAGGTACTACATCACAATTTACTTTATCATTATATGTGCCTATGGTGAAGTTTATTAAGACTTGCTTATTAACTAACATCTCCCCTTTTTCGTTAAGCCATTGTAACTTATAAGGTCTAGGGTGATCTATTAGTTCTAAGCCCATCTTATTTACTAATCTTTAGCTCACAACATTTGCACAACTCCCACTATCCACAATGAGAAAATAGAGTTTGTCATTTATATAAAATATTGTATAAAAGATGTTCTCTCTTTGTGTAGTATCATCTAGCTTAACATGACTACCAAGCAATCTTCTAATCATGTAAAGCTCACCATCATCCCCTAAAATATGCTCACTGTCATAGGAATCACTACTTGAGTCATCACTTGAAGAGTGAGAATTAGAATTAGACTCTGATTGACTCTAGTAGGTTCCATTAGTTTTCAAAACCATAGTTCTTTTTATTGAACAGTCAGAAGCAATGTGACCTCTACCAAGGCATTTAAAACATTTTATGGTAGATGATCTAGAGAATTATGGTTCAGATGTGGATTCATGCTTTTCTTTTTGATTCCTAAAAATTTTTCCATTTTTATGCAACTTACTTTGTGGTTTGGAAGATGAAGTGCCCACTTCCCTCTCCCTAGGGTTTCTATCAAACCTACCCTTACTTTCTTGACCTACCCATTTAGATTTATAGGCTTTATGTTCCCCACTATAGGCTTCTCTCTCTTTGAATTGGCTCTCTACCTTAGTGTATTGGTGAAGTAATTCTTCTATGTCAACATGTGGAAGAAGTTCTACTCTATTCTTGATGTTCCTATTTAGGCCATGTAAGAACCTATGCATTAGGGTTTCCTCATCTTCTAGGTTTGCCCTAATCATAGCTATCTCTAGAGCTTTGTAATAGTCTTCTACACTCTTTGACCCTTGGGTAAGTCTATTTAGCTTTGCTAATAGCTCCCCTCTATAGTAATTAGGAACATAACATTTTCTTAAAAGAGCTTTTAAGTCTAACCAAACATCTATTAGTGGAAAGTTATCTTTCTTTTTCTCCTTACACACTTGGGTCCACCAAACTAAGGCATAGTTTTGAAATGAGAGAGTGGCTATCCTAACTTTCTTTTCCTCTTTATTTGATGAGAATTAAACAATTGCTCAACTCTCATCTCCCATTCTAAATATGCTTCAACATCATCTATTGGTGGAAAGTTATCTTTCTTTCTCTCCTTACACACTTGGGTCCACCAAACTAAGGCATAATTTTGAAATGAGAGAGTGGCTATCCTAACTTTCTTTTCCTCTTTATTTGATGAGAATTAAACAATTGCTCAACTCTCATCTCTCATTCTAAATATCCTTCAACATCACTTTTACCATTAAATGGGGGAATTTCAAGTTTTACTTTTCTTAAGCCTATGTCTTCTATTTTATGCTTATGGTGTCTTCATTGTCTAGACTCTTCCTCACTATCACTATTGTTGTGTCTATGATTTCTTTGATTTCTATGTCTAGTTCTAGGGTTTTCATTATGCTCAAGATTTGTTAGCCTAGCATTGATGTTATTCAAGCTATCCATTATGTTATGAAGAATTGTTTTATTCTCAAAATCACTCGAAGACATCTTTTAAGGTTATCAAAGAAATTTGAGACAAAAACAAAGAATGTGTAGCCAAACTAGTCGAGGATGATGAATGAAAAACAAGTGAAAGAAAACATAAAACATTCCTAAAATATCAATACTAGGTTTCTATCCTAAGGAAAAAACAAGATCCTAGGTTGTCTTTTACTAGGTTAGTCCTAGGTTGCTTATGTAAGTCCTAGGTTGGCTTTAACCTAAGTTGATTATGGTTGTCCTAGGTTGTTTCTAACCCTAGACAAGCCTAACCAAATTTGGTTACCAATTAGTTAACCTAACAAAATTAGTTTAACTAACTAACCAACTCCTAACAAACCCTAACTAGAAGTAGTTATTTAGTTATGGAAGTTGTAACTAAGTCAAACAACTCTAACTAATGAACTAATTCAATTATGGTTAGTTAATGTAACTAGAATTAGTTCCAATTACTAACTAATTAACCTAATTAGTTAAGACAAGCAGCTAACTAACAATTATTAGTTATAACCAACAACTAACTCACTAAAATTAGTTAACAAACAAATGCAAATGCAACTACACTAGGCGAAATTAGCTAGAGTAAAAATGAAATAATAGTGTCTAAAGTCCAATGTCCAAAGTGTGTCCAAAATACAAGATAAAACCTAATACACAAGGCCTAAGAATTGAAAATTTGCCTAAGTTCTACTAGTTACAAGGCTTTTTCTTCCTTTACAATTTTCTTCAAGCTCTTCCCTTGATGTATAAGCTCCACCTCACCTAGCAAAACAAGACAAGAAACAACTCCAAACAAAAATTTGTTAATGAATTCAACAAAGTTTAAACCTCATAAGTGTGTCTCTTAAGTGTCTCCTCACAACTCTTACCCTTTTCTCTTTGGTGTCAAGATCACTCAAGCAATTTACACTCACACCTCAAGTGTTCCAATATGCTACCCTCAATGGTATAGAGAAGGGAATTATCAAGAGGTTTGAAAGAAAGACAACTTCAAAGACAAAACTTAAGAAGGAATAATGACAAACTAAAAAAGGCTTAAGAAGAAAAGCTACTCAAATGGGAAATATTTTTGGGTTTTTGATTGACAAGACACTAAAGTAATAAATGTTCAAAAGAATAAAGGCTATACTTTGAATGGGAATTTTGAAATTGATAGAAAAAATAAGACAAGCAAAGAAACTAAAATGCAACAACAAAAGTAAGGTACAACATAGACTTAGAAACTTTAAAGTTGCAACTGTAAGAAATCAAGTTCAAATGAAAATGTGTAAGCAATGTCAACTAGCAAGTATCTCTTCTCAAAGTTATGGAATTTCAAAATTTGGATCTTGGTTTTTGGTGTTTCACTTTAAAACTTTCTAGTGAGGCTTCTTTTCTTTTTAACACCTTTTTTCAAATTTTGTAATTTGGGCTTATATTCTTTCTTTTGTATCTTTTCTATTTCTTTTTCTATTCTTGCCTCTTTTATTTTCAGTGCAACAACACAACAATTATATTCCGAAAACCTAAATGAGATAAGGCTAGTACAAGTTCAAATGATGCTTTCTTGCTTAGACAAACAATGCAACCTTCTTCCAAAGAGAATAGAAGGCTTATTTTCAAATCTTTTAGACAAATTTTCTTTTTGACAAAAGAGAATGGAAGGCTTATATTCAATCTTCCTTTGAAAGAGATGGATCTTGGCACTTCTCCTTCTTCTAACCTTTAAAGCTAATGTTGGTTGCAACTTGATGATGAAAACCGGAACAAAGAAAGGCAAAGAACTCTAAGAATTGGACGGATTTGGTGGAAGGAAAAGGAGAGAAATTATAAAAATAAAGGAGGAAAGGAGGAGAATGGAAGGGATGGAAGAATTGGTTGAATGAGAGGCCACTCCTAGAGGAGATAACTCCCTAGAATCTCGCCACCAAGGAGGGAGGAATCCCTTTGGATGAGAGCTTGCTAGAGCTTTCTCTAACCTAGAGAGAAGGGAGAGCTTCTCTCACTAAAAACTCACTTTTGAAGTGGAAAATTCTCAAATACATTAATGTGTGTTGATTTTACAAAAGAGAGCTCCTTATATAGGCCTCTAGGGATTTCAGCCAAGGAGACTCTAAATGGGCTTCTCCATGCTTCCTAGACCCAATGGTGCTAAAGGAGAAGAGTATGGCCTATACATGGCCCAAAATGAGAGTACATGGCCCTAAAGTGGCCCATTTGACCTTGCAAGGCCCAAATAAAACTTATAAGCCTAGAGAATCTAACTAAGAAGTATATTACAAGTGAAATATGAATAGGTCCTCATGGAGTCTTCATTGGGCTTGGGCCCACTAGTAGAGAAGAAGGAGGATAAGGCTTGGTGAATGCTCTCTTTGGCCTTTTTGGTCTTAGCCCTTGTGAGGGGACCCTTATAAGCTTTAAGTCCTTTCTCTAGGGCAGTGTGAAGGTCCTCCCTTAGTATGTCCTCATTACTTATTGTTTACTATTTCTACTACACATATTCCAAAGTCATGTGTCGTTTAGATCCTTAGGGTTAATTCATTAGGGTGTTATGTTCGACTCGAAAAATCTTCTCTATATTTTAACTAAACCCCAGGATTAATTTTAGGAATTTAGGTGGGAAGCTGCAACATCCTCATGCAAAATTTACTTCCATTAGCTATACATAATGTTTTACCTGATGGTGTGACTATAGTGCTAATAGAGTTTTACTCTTTCTTCAAAGGCTTGTGTTGTAAATATTAATGCCTTAGACCTTGAAATGGTAATGATCAACCTAACTTGTCATCTTGTTGAGGAAGTGAAATTAGGAGGACCAGTGCATTACCGCTAGATGTACCCAATTGAGAGGTAAATACTTATTACTATTCTTAACTCGTTTGCATGGTTTTTTATAAGATAATAAATAATTACATTTATTAAATTATTATGTTTTTACTCATAGGAAGCTAGGACATTTGAAGTCCTTTGTACGAAATAAGACGCAACCAGAAGGTTTTATAAGTGAAGCTTATTTAGCTGAAGAGACCCTTAATTAGTATTCGTTGTGGGAAGAAGTTGAGTCAAGGATGAATAGTGGTTAGCGTGTTGATGATCACCCTAATGAAATTGATCAAATGTGCCTAATTTATCCTCAATTAGGTAGACCGGTGGGAGGTTCATCAACTTTCACTATTTCCCTATTGGAGAGAGTACAAGCACATTGATACTTGTTACTAAATTGTTCACAAGTCAAGTCGTACATTGAGTAAATATGCTAAATTTAAAAATAATAATATTGTTTCCTTCTTATGTGAACATGGTATTTTTTTATAGAAATTTTAAAAGTCTAATCAAAAGGAAGGATAAAGGTCGAAGACCTTTTAATTGGTTTCTTTAGCGGGTGAGTTGAATAGTATTTTCATGTGAATATTCTATTATAGTTTTGATTTCTTAATTAGGTTATGAATCTAGATTTAATAGATTTAGTGCTAGAAGAATTAAAGTATCTAGCCAGGGGTCCAATGGTAATTACGAGACAATATACTACATACAACATCAATTTGTATAGGTTTAGAACAGTGGGTTGAGATGAAGGCCTACAAACTCAAAATAGTGGAGTTTTTCTAACTTCAAACATATAACGTTTTTTAAGTAGTGCTTATGCAAATTTAAAGGAAGCTGATTTGCCCTATTATAAAAAGTTGGAAGACATAATTGAGCTTAACTACTATGGTTATTTTGAAGTTGTACTTTTTAAATGTAAATAGGTAGACAACACTCATGATAAGGGAAATATAGTCGATGCATGGAATTTTACTTCAGTGAATTTTTCTTAGTGTATTTATGTTGGTGAATGAGAAAAGGATAACCCATATATTGAAGCTTTACAAGCCCAAATAGTTTACTATATGGATGATGAGATATATAAAGGTTAGAGTGTTGTTGTCCATATGATGCCAGGGGATTTGTATGATATGGGAGAACTTGGGGAAGATATTACATGTGAAAGTAAGCCATACCGAGAGCAAGACTTAAGTAATTTAATTTTAGATGAATCTAAATTGATAACACTCACAAGGGAAGATATAAAAAATGAATTTATAATTGTAGGCCTTGCTAAAAATTAATTTTAAGGACAAGGGGAAAAGGTTGCATAATATTACAAGTGGATGATTTGGTTGGTAATAATTTGTATTCACAATGTATATTTGATGTTGAACATTACCTTATACTATTATATATTTGACAACACTAACTTTATTTTAATGTATTTTTTTATAATTTTTGGGTATGCCTTTTAAAGTCAAGTATTCAAAAAGAAGACCACCTTCAGGAAATTTAGGGCCTCAAACTTCATATCAAGAACTAACCAAGTCTATAGAAACATTACCACAACCTTTGGAGCCAATCCAACCTTTTATTCCTAATGTCACTCCCATTCCATCATCATTGCCTCGATCTTAGGATTCAGTTTCAACATCAAATCCATCATTAAGTGATACATCACAGAACTTCATTCCTCCAACAGCTCCTAGGCAATAAACACATATAGGAAAAAAGGCTAGTACTGTATGGACTGTCCAAGCCATAGGTAACATTATTATTTGTTATTAGTTCAAGATAATTATACTTTTATATAAGCTACATGTGTCTTCTATTGATTGATGAAGAAGGAAATACAAAAAGAATTCAATTGACTAAACCTAGGTTCTTTGAGATGCCTCAAGGTCAACATATAGTTGTACCATTTGGTAGGCAAAGGCATGCTTATGGAGAAGCAACATCACTACTTTTAGGAGCCTGTGGACGCATTGTCACTAATTCAAATAACGTACCTATTAACTTTAAAAGCTAGACAAAAATGCCAAAATCATACAAGGACATTTGCTTTAGCACTTTGAAGGCATGATGTGCATAAGTCAAATATTAGATTTCATTTTTATAATTAACCAACTACTATTTTATTTGACGAACCTATTTCACTTTCAAGCTCCATAATCTATTTCCAAGAGGTATTGTTTGCTTACCATGTCAACAAAGTAAAGGAATGGAAATTTTTTTGATCCTACATTGACAAGAGAACAACTAATTGCTAAAGTTTCATATGGTGTTCACAAAGATCAATGGTCATCATTTGTTGACTATCATTTGAGTCCTAAGTATCAAGTAGTGTTTTTAATAATTGATGGCTTTAGAATTCTAAATTTTTCTTATTAAAACCAATGTGTATTAGCTGTTAAGAATTAGTTAGAGTCAATCAAATCTTAACATAAGCTTTTTCATTAGTTAGTATACATTTTAAATAGGTTGTTAGTTTCATTTTCACTTTTTTCAATTATTCTTGGAATTGTGTAGACATAATGCTGAACATAAAAGAAAACTAACAATTCGACACATTAGTGGGTCAAAACTTTTGTCAAGGAAACATCATGAGATGGTAATTATTTATGTTTATATTGTAGTAAAGTGAAAACTAATGCATAGCTAATTATATTTCATTATATTACTTGTATGATCATATGTATAGAAAACAAAGCCTGAATATGTCGTGGGTCGAGGTGAGTTGTACATTGCAACTCATAAGAAAAAAATGGATCATATGTCAATGAGGTGGCTAGGTCCATTTGGGTATGTCTCTTATATTTCAATAAAGCTTTTAAGTGATTTAGTATGCTAGAAGATAAAAAGTAAGCATCATATTTGATTTAAACTTAAATTTTCCACAAAAGAATTTTTGTAGTTCTTGTTCTTGCTACTACATAAATCATAAATGCCCTCTCTAGGGAGCTGATCATACAAGACAAAACTAAACTAAATCTAGATTTGGCCTTACTATTCTTGTCTCCATGTTTACTCATCATTTATGAATGAAAGAGTAACTCCTTTATATGTATATATATCCCAGGTAGTTTTATTGAAGCTAAGGTTAAAGCCTTTGTGTCCAAAGAAGTAACTCCAATATGTTAACTAGTGATATCGTTAAAGCCTCACAATTATTCCTTGCTTTGGACATGTTGAGTTGCTATGCTGTTGAAATCATGTCATCTCCTGGAATACTCACTAATAAGTTTAAAAAAGAAGTCTTCTCTTTCAAGTAACTTTGATGGTTCATTGTACTCCGTAATTCTCCTTGAAACATGCAAGTATAAATCATTGACACATTGCATTTGTTTTCTTAGATGGATATTATAAGTTAGAATAGAATGGATAGCTTTTTTGTTTATATTCTTGTTATGTGAATAGAGGAAATTTATTTTTTATACTCCTTTCATCGTAGTCCTTTTCTTCCCTATTTCTAATAATAATGTAAAAGAAGATGCCAAAAAATACCAAGGGCACACCTTACAACCACCTACCATATGTTCAAATAAACTAAAGTTGTAGTGATAGAAGAGTATTAACTTGCATTAGTTTTGAGTCAGCATAACTTACACTCTCTGTAACTTATTCTGTTAGATATTTTGAGAGGCCACCCCCTTCACTTGATTTATGTTATATCTACTACTTCTAATATAGATTCTGGTAGCAACAATAATTCTCATGAGGAAGCTTTCCTCTTCACCTGATATAAATATATGAAAAATGTGTTTCATGAATGAACCTATTGCACATGTGCAATTTGATTCACATCAAATATTTAATAATGTGTTGCAAAAATGAACCTACTACACATGCTATTTAATAATTTAAATATTTTTATATATACAAGAGAAGATTGAATAAGAAATAAGTCAACAATCTCATTCTATAAAAATTTCTACTAATGATGCTCTTACTAAGGTGTTGCAACAAGATCATTGGGTCGTGTGTGTTGCTTAAGATTAGGAGGTCTTCATAGTATTGCTTTTCAATCAACCCCTAGCTTTAATGGCATAGATTGTATTTCATCAAGTTTTGATTTAGCTGGAAGTTCTAAATTGAAAAGGAGGTTATTAATTTGAAGACTAAGTTAGCTACTTCTATGGAAAATCTCAAGACATTACAAAATGTAATGCTTACAAAGATATCTAATATCCCTTACTAAACTAGTTCCTTACTGAGTTGGATGTTTTATTTGTCACTTCTAATCCAATGGTAATAAGTTCACATGTATATCTAATATCCCTTACTAAACTAGTTCCTTATTTTTAAAATATTGCTAACATGATGTAGTAATTTGGGCTTTTATAGGACACAAGGAGTGGATAAAATTGACAGCATGAGCAGGACAAGAAGGATCTTCATAAGCTAGTTCTTACATCTAAGTAGTTAGATAATTTATTTTTCATTTTTTTGATACATTGTTGAGTACAATGTATTTGAACTTTGAGAACACCAATTGGCAACATGTCTATTTTGGTAATAGCATGTTGAGAACACCAAATGGCGTTGTATACCACAAGCAAGTTAATATTGATTCTAAAGGAACATATATAGTCTTTGTTGATGTGCATCAAGCAAATCAGACTTATGATGCCAAGCTTGTTAGCAGTCATCAAGCAGTACCGTAACTTTGATCTTGGGAATTAATTTCACTACTTCATTTCTAGTTTTAGATTTCATTTTTATTTAAGTAATCTTGATTTCTTTTATAATTTTTATACGTTAGAAATTTTGTTAATTATTGTAATAACAGTAGTACAAAGTTATTGGCTTCAATTTTAAAATTAAGTTCATAAGGTAAAAGTACAATAAGTTAAGTATTAGATGGAATAAATGTAATATTATTTATAAAAGATGTAAATATGTAAAATTAATACATAATAAATATAGGAAGTAAATTAGAAAAAAGTTAAAATTAGGAGACTATTTAACTATGTAAATATATAAAGTACAAGAAATATTAAGTATCAATCATATTATTTATTAATTTAAAAAATAACCAGTTTTAAAATCCTGGAAAAACATTTAATAGTATGTTTCTAGCAGTTTTTAAGTTCACAATATTGTTAAAAACTACCAGTAAATTTCTAATAGTTTTTTGACGGGTCTGCCAGTGTTCAGTCAAAACCAGAAATGTTTTCTTACACTCTGATTTCTTGCAAGCTTGTGAAACACCAAAGAATAAAGTTATGAGGGTTAGAAACTGTTAGAAATATAAATTTTACCTCTACAAAGAACCATTTATGTTTTTTGTAGTAAAAATACCGAGCAAAGCAATATATAGAATTTTCTACATACACAAGCAAAAGAATTGGAAAGAGTGAATATAAGAACATTATTACTATTATGACATTCCATTCTCAATTCCTAGACTTATCCTAGGGTATGATAAAATTCAAGTAAATTTTTCATGTTAGAAATTTTCTCACCAATAAACAATAGAAATCTGTGGGATACGCCACTCAAAACCATACAAAAGCCTCAATTTTGGCTCTGGTAATCGATTACAGAAGGCCTGTAAGAGATTACACAGACTTTAGTAATCGATTAGACAAAGCTAGTAGTTGATTATCCATAAGCAGCCTATGCAGGATTTATGTTCTGCTCTCTGGTAATCGATTACTGTAACATCCCAAATTTTAAAAATAGAGAATAAATAGAGAAAATAAATATCGAATAATTGGATATGAACCAATTAATGTCCTGAAATATTAAAAATAATTTAATTGAGATTTTCAGAGACTGTGACGAATTATTGAGATCGAATAAGTAGAAAACTGACCCAGATAAAAAATGGGTGTCGGACCAAGTACCTCTGATTGAGATACCGTTGGTCAGGGCTGTAGATAATATTATTGGGAATCCGAATATGTATTCGGGATAATTTTTAGAATATGTATTGAGCCCGAACTGAGATCCTGTTTAATAAAAAACGGAAGAGTTTAATGAAAGCTTAAAAACTCAAAATAAAAACCTCACTTTTCACTCTCATTCTCGTGACATTCACTTCTCCTTAAGCAAATTTACTTCTTCTTCTTCCTATTACTTTTTCATTCATCTTCTTCTTCTAAAAACCCTAATCAAAGGGGTGGTATCTATTTCTTCTCTCTTATTTTCATTTCTTGGAGCAAAAAGGAGAAGCTTGGAGCTTGAACTCTCTTTCTTTCCCTCTCCCATTTTTGTAATCTTCATCTACCATTCTTGGAACTCACCTTTCTTGGCTTAAGGTATGGTGCCCTCATCATTTTTCATGAACTTAAAACCATGGCTATGGATTCTTAAAGTTTTATGAGGGCAATGTACATGGGGGTGATGGTGGAATGGATTTAATATGTAGAGCCATTAGGTGGGGTAGCATTAATAAGAGATATAAAAGTTATTTATGGGAGGATGCATATGGCAAGGGAAATGATGAAAGAATAATAAACATTTATTTAGTGGATGGGTTTTGATGAAACCCTAACCCTATAAATTGGGGGAAAATATGATGTGTGGGTAGATGAGTATTAAATGGTAGAGAGACTGTTATTAATGATGAGGTATTGACATTAAATGATGATTAGAGATGGTGGTTGGAAACCATAAATGAAAACCCACTTAGAATGAGTTAAATGTAAGGTTGGTAAATGGGGTAACCTAACTAATTGGGTTGTTACCTTGATAATAATGAATGGTGATTTAAGGGAAGGAGTTCCCAAAGCTTAAATGGATAAATAAATAAAAATCCATGAATAGCTTCCACATGATGAGAATCATGTGTACATAGATATGTATATGTATATTGAAATGGTCTTTGAATGAATAATTGATGTGGTCCTATAATCGATTGGTGTAGGACTTGATAACGCTTGTGAGGCGGGAACATCAAACCCGGAAGTCTACTTCTCTTGAGATAGGAGACAGGTGTATTTTCTAAATGTATGAGAACATGTATGATGATAATGTATATGATGATGTAATGTGGTATGTTTATTTGAATGAATGTGGTATAATATGGTTGTGATGTGAAATTGAACTTGGTGCTTAAATGATTGATGGTGGATTGAAGCCTTAATGAGGCTATGAGTGGTATAATATGTGATGAAATGTTATGGAATCCATGTTTGGCTTGATGAATGCTTAAAATCTGTGACTATAGGGATTCTTGAATATTATGAATGGAATAAATATATATGTGCTGACTATGGGGGATTAATGTTGTAATTGAGTATGAGTGTACCCTGGATGAGAGGGTGAAATAACCCATATGAGGTTGAAGCATGCATGAGCATTGTTGCATACATAGCATGGCATGCATATCATGATGATAATTGATAAGTGGTTGCGATCACTTGATGTTGGAATATAAAGGGCTTGCGAGTTCCTGTGATTATTGGACCGGTGGTTGTGATCACCTGGTATTTGAAATGAAAGGCCCTGTGGGACCATTGAGATTGAATGCCCATGGTTGCGATCATGAGGCAGGAGTACCCCTTGCGAGGTGGGAAACCATTATGAATTATTGAACGTGGTTGCGATCACGAGAAAGCACCTTGCGAGGCTGCTAGAGGGAGTACCCCTTGCGAGGTGGGAAACCTATAAACATGAATGAATAATTATGGTGGTTGCGATCACCCGTTGGTATGAAATGAGATCCGTGCCTATACATCTTAAACACTAGCATGTGCATTAGCCATAGGGGCATGGTATAGAGTGATATCCTATTGAGAAGATTGTGTGAGGAGTAGATGGAACTCCCTTTTTAATACTAACTGTGATCGGGTTAATGGTTGACGTGCTCACATGAATCTAATGGATATATGTGTTCAGTGAAATTGATGAGTGTTTGATTTGGTGTTGATTGAATTTTTCTCGAGGAGGAATATTTATATTGCATTTATATATATATATATATTATCACAATTATAGATTTTTCATCATTGAGAAAGTATACTCACTCTCCATGTGGTATATCCTTTTAGCTCCGGTGTTGTAGGGCTTGCCTATGGAGCTCTTGTGTGGAGAAGTGGTGTGAAGGAAGCCTATTTTGGGTAAAGAATGCCTTGGCTAGCTAATGTTTGAATTTTATAACTTGATTTAGACCTTGTAATGTGATGGATGTAATTATTATTTTGTATAGCCATGAATTGGTATAGATACTTGCATGGATGATGAATATGTATTGGTGATTTTGGAAGGTCATGTAGGAAAATGAGATCCTAGAGTTTATGGCTCATTTTCATTAGTGACCTTAGTCTTGATTGGATTTCGAAAATGAAGTATGATTGTGGTTAAAACTTATGAATGATTGATAGTCTAGATGAAATATTGCACATTATAGATCATGCTAAGTAGTAAGTTAGATTGGAATGTAATTCATGAATTGGGAGATAAATCTATGGGCAAGATTGATTGGAACAAGTTTTAAATGCTAAATGGGATGAATGAGATATGATGAATTTAAGTGAAATGGTTTAAATTAAGTTTTGGCATGATATGTTGTTGAATTCCCACGTTTCTGTATTTTTTTCTGATAATCTCGCTCAAGTGAGAATCCCCCTGCATGATATTTGGTTTCTGGCCAATTCTCGCTTAGGCGAGAGTGGGTCTCGCTCAAGCGAGACGGCCCTGGCATCATGGGTTGGCCATTGGAAAAATTTCGCTTAGGCGAAAGGGTCTCGCCTGAGCGAGAGTGGGGTATTTTAACTACTGGCCGAATTTCACCTCAGTGAATGGCCTTGATGGAGGTACTCGCTCAAGCAAGTGAGTGATGGGTGGATTCTGGAAGAATTTCGCCCGAGCTCGCTTGCCTCGCCCAAGCGAATCTTGAGGATCTCGCTCAAGCGAGATGGGGCTCGCTCAAGCGAGTTGGGGCTCGCTCAAGCGAGTTGGCCCCTGATTCTTCCTTATTCATTTCGCTCAGCGTGTGGTGCTGCGCTCAAGCGTTCCACTAGGTCTCGCTCAAGCGAGTGTGAACCTTGCTCGAGCGAGGTGACCTCTGAAACTTGTTTTCCTCTTTTCGCTTAGCCTATTTCATGTCTCGCCCAGGCGTCCTATTGGGACTCGCTCAAGCGAGTGTGGTCCTCGCTTGAGCGAGGAGCGTCCTGACTCTCCAAATTACTTAGTTTAAATTTGTTTTTCCTTTTCTTCCAAAAAAAATCATGGTTTTGCATCATTTTACAAACACCTTGGGCACAATTTGTATTTATTATTTTACAAGATGATTGATCTCTTCGAACTCAATCACATAGTATTAATTTAAATAAATTTTCCACTGTTTTCAATTGAGGATCTCTCATTCATAGATTCTCTTACTTACCTTCTCATATCTCCATATATGAGATAGGTCTTTTATAGATCCAGGGTATTGACTGACAGCTTCACTACTTATGTTCTCTATAAATAAATAATATTAAAATCGTAAAAAATTTACCCCTATTTTCAGGGTGTCACAACTTGGTATCAGAGCATTATTCGCTCTGTATTGCCGTGATTAGTTGTTATTATTATTAGAACATGATATGCAATTGATGAATGATTGTCATTGTTGTTTGACTATGTTTGGAATGACTATGGATTGAATGTGATTGCTATAAGTCCGGCCAAGCTTTCTTCACACTATTCTCCCTCAATGATGAATTCTATGTTTTTGTGAATGCATACGACACCATGATATGATGATATGCTTTTGTGAGCTTTAATATGAATTGGTTGATATTGGACTCCATGATGGAGAGCCATCACTTAATTTTATGATGAAGTACTATAGTATGAGACTATAGAGGAGTTTTATGAATGAGTTTATTGATGTTAGTTAAATCTCATGTTATTATAGATATTGAGATGGCTTGTCATTGTCAAGATAACGATGACGCTATAGCTTGAGCTTTGAATCGTTTTGTGGATCTCCTTGAGTCGCAAAACCGTGATAGACAAGAAGCGGAAAGACAATCTGCTCCTATTGTTCAAGGTACTCAGGGCCTTGACATGTTCTTGAAGCGGAAACCATCTGAGTTTCATAGTGGATTTAGACCCGAACAAGCCTATGTTTGGATCCGAGATGTTGAGCGAATCTTCGATAGTTTCGAATGCAATGAGCTCCAGAAAATGGAGTATGCTGTTTTCATGCTGAGAGATGAAGTGGAGACTTGGTGGAGACTGACCAAGAGTAGAATGATTGCTGCCACTATTCCCTTGACTTGGGAAAATTTTAAGCTTGAGCTCATGAGAAAGTATGTACCCGAAAGCTATAAGAGTAAGAAGGAGCTTGAATTCATGGAACTCAAGGAAGGCACAATGACGGTAGAAGAGTATGCTTCCAAATTTGAGGAACTTTGTGAATTCTACCCTCCTTATCAACAAGAGGGAACGGAAGCCTCAAAATGTGTGAAGTTCGAGAACGGTCTACGCCCTGATATTCAAAGGGCCATGTGTCATCAAGAAATTCAAAGCTTCACGGTACTTATGAATAAGTGCCGCATTTATGAAGAACATGCTCCCCCGCATCATTCCAAATTTGACTCTAAGTTGAAGGGCCAATCTTCCAGTTTCAAGAGGCAAGGAAATTTCAGAAAGGGACGTTTTCAGAGGGGTGCTCATTCTAATGTCCAAGCTAGAGGCGGTGGACATGGTAACACCTTTGGCCGGGGCAATGTAAATGCCAATGGGCCGAGATGCTATAGGTGTAGTGGTCCACACTATGTTCGTGAATGTGTGCACCGTGAGGATGTGGTGTGTTTTAATTGTGATCAAGTGGGATATATCCATCCTGCCTGTCCTATGCTTGCAAGACTGGCTCTAGTACAAGCTAATACTCCTAACCGTGCTAATGTACCCGCTCATGTGAACCGCGGAGGCCACAATGGTGGTCGGGCCGTGGTAATGGAAACAATGGTGGCCGAAATGGTGGCCGAGATGGTTACAATAGTGGAAGGCATGGCAACGGCTGAGGTAATGGCAATGGGGCTCGCGATGGAAATAGGAATGGTGGAAATCTTCAACCAAATGCCGGAAGAGTGTTCGCCGTGACTGGTGAGGAAGCAGCACAAGCAGATAATTTAGTTGAAAGTAAGTGTGAAATACTCGAACATGCACTTCATGTTATTTATGATTTGGGTGCAACTCACTCTTTTATATCCAAGGATTGTGTTCGGCGTTTAAGATTGCCAGTGTGTTTAATGAAGAATGCCCTAGTGGTTATCACCCCAACCGGTACTTGCTCAGATCAGCTAACCGGTGTGATAAAGTTGATATGCTCCTAGAGGGGAGAAGATTTGTTGTGTCTTTTATTTGCTTGCCTATGAAGGTATTGGAGATCATACTTGGTATGGATTGGCTCTTTACAACCAAAGTTTTAGTCGACTGTCAACAATGGACTGTCATTTTCCCTTCTTCTGATGTGGGACAATTCGATGTGCAAGGTATAGCTCAACTTTGCATATTACTATCTCTTGCCGGTGGGACAAATAATCCTGATTCCCTTAATATCCTAGTGGTGTCAGAGTTTTTGGATGTGTTTCCCAAGGAGGTACCTGGTTTACCACCTCCACGGGAGGTTGAATTTACTATTGACCTGGTACCTAGTGCAGAACCAGTGTCTATCACTCCTTATAGGATGTCTCCTATAGAGTTGGCTGAACTTAAGAAGCAAGTTAAGGAGCTACTTGAGAAGGAGTTTATTCGACCCAGTGTGTCACCTTGGGGGGCTCCTGTTTTATTGGTCAAGAAGAAGGATGGAACCATGTAGTTGTATGTTGACTAACGCTAATTGAACAAGATGACAATAAAGAATAGATATCCCTTACCTTGTATTGATGATCTGTTGGATCAATTAAGAGGTGTAATGGTGTTTTCAAAGATTGACTCTGGTTACCATCAAATTTGGGTGAGAACCGAAGACATTCCGAAGACTGCCTTTAGTACGCGATATGGCCATTATGAGTATGTTGTAATGCCATTCGGAGTGACTAATGCTCCAGCGGTGTTCATGAGCTACATGAACCATATCTTTCACGAATACTTGGATCGCTTTGTTGTGGTATTCATCGATGATATCCTAGTGTATTCCAAGAGCCGCGAGGAACACGAGGAACATCTGAGGGTTGTGCTGAATATTCTTAGAGAGAACTAGTTGTATGCTAAGCTCTCTAAATGCGAATTCTGGTTATCGAGCGTCCAGTTTCTTGGTCATATGATATCCGAAGGAGGTGTTTCGGTGGATCCTTCCAAGGTTGAAGTCGTTACGGCATGGCCTAGACCTACATCGGTTACGAAAATCCAGAGTTTTCTTGGACTTACCGGTTATTATCGGAGCTTTATCGAAGGTTTTTCTCGTCTTGCTAAACCTTTGACAAACTTGACAAGGAAGAACCAACCTTTTGTATGGACGGTTGAGTGTGAGAGGTGCTTTGACGAGTTAAAGATGAGGCTGACTTCTGTGCCTATTTTGGCATTGCCTGACTTACAAGAAGACTTTGTGGTATACTGCGATGCTTCTAAGCATGGACTTGGATGTGTTTTGATGCAGAAGGAACGTGTTATAGCTTATGCTTCACGCCAGTTGCGACTTCATGAAGTTAATTACCCGACTCACGACTTGGAGTTGGCGGCGGTTGTGTTTGCCTTGAAGATTTGGCGTCATTATCTCTATGGTTCGAGGTTCGTGGTCTTTAGTGATCACAAAAGCTTGAGATACCTCTTTGATAAAAAAGAAATGAATATGCGCCAAAGGAGATGGATGGAATTCCTGAAGGACTATGCTTTTAAATTGATGTACCATCCAGGGAAAGCTAATGTTGTTGCCGATGCTCTTAGTCGGAAGTCCTTACATGTGTCGACCATGATGGTCAAGGAATTTGAGTTGATTGAGGAATTTCAGAATTTGAATGTTGGAACCGAAGTACAATCTCCCAAGAAGCTATGTTTTGCTACCTTAAAGATATGCAATGAGTTTTTAGAACTTGTAAAGGAGAAACAAAGAGATGATGAATATTTATAGGAGATGAGGAGATCTCAAAGCGAAGGGAAAAATCTATTTCTTGTAGAAGGTGTTGATGGCTTATGGCGAGTAAAAGGTCATGTGTATGTGCCTACATTTGGAGATTGAGATACACGGTGCTTGAGGAAGCACACAAAAGTATTTTTAGTATTCACCCTGGTGCGACCAAGATGTACCAAGATGTAAAGAAGAATTTTTTGTGGCCCGGAATGAAACGTGATGTTGCCAACTTTGTAGCTTCGTGTCTTACTTGTCAAAAGGAGAAGGTAGAGCATCAGAGACCTTCAGGTACTTTGAGACCACTTGATATCCCCGTTTGGAAGTGGGATGCAATTGCTATGGACTTTGTGTCCGGTTTGCCAAGGATGAGGTCCAAATGTGATGGAATCTGGGTGATTGTGGATCGTTTAACAAAGAGTGTACATTTTCTACCAATCAGTATGAAGAGTTCCTTGCAGGATTTGGCACAATTATACATCAAAGAAATTGTGAGGTTACATGGTGTGCCATCAAGTATTGTCTTTGATCGTGACCCTCGGTTTACTTCCCGATTTTGGGGGAGTTTACATGAAGTGATGGGTTCAAAATTGAAGCTAAGTTCGGCGTACCATCCTCAGACTGACGAACAATCTGAGAGGACTATTCAGAGTCTTGAGGATTTATTACGAACAATCTTGAGCACGGCTGTTCGTGGGAGAAATATCTTCCCCTGATTGAATTCACCTATAACAACAGTTTCCACTCTAGTATTGGTATGGCACCATACGAGGCGTTATATGGAAGGAGGTGTCAAACTCCTTTATGTTAGCTTGAAGTCGGAGAGAACTTGGCCTTAGGGCCTGAGATTGTTGAGGAAATCGCTGAACAGATTAAGATGATCCGAGAGAAGATGAAAATTGCTCAAGACCGGCAGAAGATATATTATGACAAAAGGAGAAAGCCACTTGAATTTCAAGTTGGCGATCATGTGTTCTTACGAGTCTCACGTGATAAGGGTATTGGTAGAGCTTTGAAGAGCAGAAAATTAAGCCCTAAATTTATCGGACCTTATGAGATCTTGGAGCGGATTGGAGATGTTGCTTATCGGATTAGGCTCTCTACACATCTTGCAAACCTACAAAACGTGTTCCACGTATCACAGTTGCAGAAGTATGTTCACGATCCTTTACATGTGATCTCTATTGATGATGTTGATGTGCGGGATGACTTATCCGTTCTTCCCGTTTCGGTCCGTATCGTCGAGTAATCCACGAAGAGATTGCGGAATAAAATGGTACCCTTGGTGAAAGTAGCATGGAAGCATGGGAACGTGGAGACACTCATTTGGGAATGCGAGGATGATATCCGTGAGCGGTATCCTCACATATTCGAATCCGGTATGTCAAATTTTGAGGACAAAATTTCTTTTAGGTGGGGTGGATTGAAACATCCCAAATTTTAAAAATAAAGAATAAATAGAGAAAATAAATATCGAATAATTGGATATGAACCAATTAATGTCCCGAAATATTAAAAATAATTTAATTGAGATTTTTAGAGACTATGACGAATTATTGAGATCGAATAAGCAGAAAACTGACCCGGATAAAAACTGGGTGTCGGACCAAGTACCTCTGATTGAGATACCGTTGGTCAGGGCTGTAGATAATATTATTAGGAATTCGAATATGTATTCGAGATAATTTTTAGAATATGTATTGAGCCCGAATTGAGAGCCTGTTTAATGAAAAACAGAAGATTTTAATGAAAGCTTAAAAACTCAAAATAAAAACCTCACTTTTCACTCTCATTCTCGTGACATTTACTTCTCCTTAAGCAAATTTACTTCTTCTTCTTCCTATTACTTTTCCATTCATCTTCTTCTTCTAAAAACCCTAATCAAAGGGGTGGTATCTATTACTTCTCTCTTATTTTTGTTTCTTGGAGCAAGAAGGAGAAGCTTGGAGCTTGAACTCTCTTTCTTTCCCTCTCCCATTTTCGTAATCTTCATCTACCATTCTTGGAACTCACCTTTCTTGGCTTAAGGTATGGTGCCCTCATCATTTTTCATGAACTTAAAACCATGGCTATGGATTCTTAAAGTTTTGTGAGGGCAATGTACATGGGGGTGATGGTGGAATGCATTTAATATGTAAAGCCATTAGGTGTGTGAACACCTATTTCGGTCCGACCCAAATGGAAAAGACACCGGTCCCAAATGGAAATATAACCGGTCCAAATTCCAAAAGGGAGAACACCCACTCCGCCCAACCGTCCTCACCTCAACTCCGCCTAACCGTCCTCACCTCAACTCCGCCCAACCGTCCTCGCCTCAACACTCCGCCCAACCGTCTTCACCTCAACATTCCGCCTCAACTCCGCCCAACCGTCCTCACCTTAACACTCCACCCAACCGTCCTCACCTCAACACTCCGCCCAACCGTCCTCACCTCAACACTCCGCCTCAACTCCGCCCAACCGTCCTCACCTTAACACTCCGCCCAACCGTCCTCACCTCAACTCCGCCCACCGTCCTCACCTCAGGAGTCCCTTAATGACCGATCTCACGGATCTAACAACAAAAAGACGAGTGAGTCCGGCCCAAGTAAGAAACGACGATCTCGTGGAAGGACTCAGGTCGAAATATGTGCACACCGGCTGGTAGTAGATCCGGACTAGGAGGGAGAACACCGTCCCTGTGATTGAAAGACTCAACCGGTGTGAAGACACAGGTCCAGGTTCTTAAGAGGCCACATCGGATCAGTGGGGACTCCGTCCAACCGATGTCTTTGCTAACCGATGTCACAAATTTGACAACGGATAGACGAGGTCAGAAGTTTGTGCATGATGACCTGGAATCGCATTCCCCAAAAATGGCAGACAGGGAGGCGAAAGTGGACAATTAAAAAATGCCACACTGAAATCCTGCTCCCCACGAACAGTTAATGGCCAGGTTTACACACCACTACGCGTATGGGTGAGGGGGAATTTTGGCTGTCCCAAACCCTTAGCCCATGACCTCAAGGCCCTATAAACACCGGAACAGTTGTTGGAATCCCTTGATGGCCGATGTCATGCACCTGGCAACGAAAGAACGAGTGGGTCCGGCCCAAGTAAGAAACGACGATCTCGTGGGCGGATTCAGATTGAAAATAGGCACACCGGCTGGTAGTAGATCCGGACTAGGAGGGAGAACACCGCCCCTGTGAACACCTCTTTCAGTTCGGCCTAAATTGTTATAACACCGGACCCGGCCTTAAAACTGGCAATACCGGACAAGGCCCAAATTAACACCGGACCGATGTCGTGCGCCTGACAACAGAATAACAGGCCAGTCCGGCCCCAAGGAAAGGGATCAGATCAAAATAGGCACACCGGCTGGTAGTGGATCCGGACTAGGAATTAGAACACCGCCCCTGTGATTACATGGAAAGGCTCAACCGGTGTTAGACACAGGTAAAGGTTCTTAAGATACCACATCGGATAAATGGGAGACTCTGTCCAACCGATATCTTCGCTAGCCGATGTCACAGATTTGACAACGGATAGACGAGGTCGGAAGTTTGTGCGCGATGACCTGGAATCGCACTCCCCAAAAGTGGCAGACAGGGGGAGGCGGAAGTGGACAATTAAAAATGCCATGCTGAAATCCTGTCCCCCACGAACAGTTAATGGCCAGGCTTGCACACCACTACGCGTATGGGTGAGTGGGAACTCTGGTTGTCCCAAACACTCAACCCATACCTTTAAGCCTTATAAATACCCCAGCCAAAGAAGCTATGGGGGTTGCGTTTTTGAGAGGCTGGTTCGCAAGGAAGCGTTTTTTTTTCAAAACTCTCTCTGATTTCTTTGAAGACCTTCTGAAACCCTTCCCCACTGGGAAACCAATAACTTGTCATAATCGCCAATCACCAATATAAACACCTCCCCAAACTATACCGTCCCAACACCTCCCAATTCACCATCTCCATATTCCTTGAACACCACACCGTCTCAGCCTTCAACCCACATCGTCCTAACAGCATCCTCCCAACAGCACTGTCCTCCCTCAGATCCTCATCCACTCCACCGATTCACTATAGTCCTTCACACCGATCTCCTAAACTTACCATATCGTACCTATATCCCCGAACACCGCCCAGTTCTGCCCTAATCCGTCCTAATCCCTCCACACCGTCCCAACAACTCCTGAGCACTTCCAATACTCCTTAAACACTACACCGTCCCAATACCCCCCAAAATACAACACCGTCCAGCAAATACATTATCCATCAAGCCACAACACCGTCCCTTTCTCCCGAAACCGTCCTCACCAAAACCGACCTCCTCACCCCTTCTCCTACACCGTCCCAGTACTAAATCATTCCCCAGATTCCATACTGTGCCTTACCTAGTCATTACCCTTGCCAATCCTCAACATCGTCCATACACAGCGCCCAGTCACTCCCTCACCTCGGATTAGCTCCCACCAATATCGACTACACTCCAGTTTTCAGCATTCGTGCCCAACACCGGTCCAGTGCTTCTATCAGTGTGCAAGTCCGGAATCAGTCAGACACCGTCACTACGTTTGACTCACACATCGGTTCTGAGCCCATCATACCGGTTCGACCCTGTTCCTTATTTCTTTTACTTTCAGCCTTTTATTTTCCTGTCAGTTCGCTGTTTGTTGGTTATGTTTGTCTGTTTGCCATAGTTTACACTGTTAATATTTTTGTCCTTTCCCCTAACAAGTACATATAATAAAAATAAATGATTTTGTAAAAAATAGTGTCGTACGGGAGCACTCCCGTCTACACAACCCACTTAGGATTCGTGCACGTGCGAAGAATTTCGCTTTGCATGAGTCTCCCATTCTAATGACATCCATCAACATCTCTCAGATTTCTTCCTAAAAATAATAATACTCAGAACTACGTAACCCTGATTTCTTGATAATTCAAGAATACGTAGGAGCAGGACTTTAACTCCTGTCGGGCCCGTCTTTCTTATTTCCTTTTTTTTGTTGATTTATTTCCTTACTTTTGTGTTTCTTTCATAAATGTTCCTTTCTTTGGTCACTTCTGTGAAAATCAATTTAGACGTGACGTCTTGTTGGTTTCCCCCTAGTTTTGCTCAAGCCTCGCCATAATTTCATAGGGAAGGGATACTTAGGATGAGACGTCCCGCTTATCTCTTTCCTATCCCTATCCTTTTTACCCGAGGATGTTTAACTTAGACGTGACGTCTTATTGGCATTCTCTCACCCTCTCTGTCTCATATCGAAGTCGAGCTTAATTCGGACAAAACGTCCCATTAACCTCGCTTTAACATTCTGTGTCTGTATAGTTCTCTACTCCATTCTATCATTTTCAAAATAAAAGGGAAGAAACCATGTTTTATTTAAGGCTATTTATGTTGTGCTTTCAATCTTGGTACTGTCTTTGACAGGCGATGTAGGGTGCTAATACCTTCCCTACTCGTAACCGACTCCCGAACTTGGATTTCAATTTTTTTTAACCAGTGCTTTACTGGACCTAGTTTTTTCCCAATGTTTTTCCTATGGATAAAAACGTTGGTGGCGACTCCCTGTTTCATTCGATACTCTTTCTCTTGTTCGCCGCGCCGTCGCGATCCAGGTTGCGACAGATGGCGACTCCACTGGGGATACTTAAGAGAGTCAGGCCAGTTTGGTTGAAAGCGCGTTTTTTTATATATAGCCTTTGTTAGCTTGGATTTCTTCCCCTTGTTTTTTTTATTTTCCGTTAATTGTTGTGAATGTTCGTTATTATTTGCATCTTGTTATTCGTTTTATTGTCCATGTTCCGTATGATTGTTGAACCCTAGGATAGAGGACCATATTACTTTCCTGTAATTATTGAACCCTAGGGTAGACGACTTTGTATATTTGTTCTGTGTTTGTTCTCTGTGCAGAATGGTGTAAGGTAAAAAGGTATTGAATGCCCTTTCACACACTACACTCACAAATTACTCGCACACACTTATGAGTGGCGCCCTATACCCGGGCCCCAAATAAAACTTAAGTTAGGAGGGGTTGGTATACAGAATCGTATAGGATGTACTTCCTATCCGGTGATCGTGAGAACCCCAACTAGAGTTCGACCTCTTGTGACATACGCACCTAGTGGTTCCCCACTGTTGCGTCCCTGTCATGGGTAGGATCTTGGCTCTGGTAACCTTCTAGAAGTCTAGCATAAGCCACCCAGTGTGAAGAGTCACTTTTAGACAAGCCCTAGGGTCCAGAGAAAACCTTCAACAAAACCTAACTTAGGCCACGAAAGGGCAAACTTTACTTTACCTTATGTCATTTTCGCTTTCCTGTTATTAAAAAGGGATTATCTATCACCCAAAGATTCGCTTAGTCTTGGAAATTTTTTTTTGGAACACACAAGTATTCTTCGGGTGAATAGATGTTCCTCTCTTTTTTGTCATGTATCTCTGAGTTTGAAGTCATAGGTTCTTCTAATCATCAAAGGAAAAATCCAAAAAAATTATACTTCATTTCCCTCTGGTTGAAGTGGCAATGACGATTGGGAAAACCTACGACTTTTGGAGCTCGCATAACTGATTCCATTCTTTGTCTTGATATTCGCAGGGGACGATCCCGAATTTGTCGGTATTTCTAGGACAGTATGGAAATTAACATGGGACACAGTAATTGTGATATAGGGGTGACCGAATTGAAGAAGTTATTGCACCTCAAGGCTAGGAAGGTCAATACTGACAGTTTACAAGCACTAGGGAAAAAACTGAGCTTGACACAAAAGATGACTTTCGCAAGGAAGTATGGGAAGATCCTGAAACTTTTGGAGGTAGACGTCCAAACAGAAGCCATCACAGCTCTGGCACAATTCTATGACCCACCTCTCCGCTGTTTCACTTTCCAAGACTTTCAACTGGCACCCTCCATAGAAGAATTTGAATAAATATTGGGGATGCCAATGGAGGGACAGATTCCTTATCGCCATTTGGACCATCACGTGTCAATCACTTCTGTCGCTCGTATTTTGAAGGTCCATCCTGAAATGTTAAAAGGAGTACAAATGAACAGAAACCAGATTCCCGGATTTACTAGGGAATTTTTAGAGAAACACATGCATGTCCTGGCAGAGAAGGAAGAATGGGAAGCTTTCATTGATACCTTGGCTCTCACTATTTACGGAGTTGTCTTATTCCCTAACTTAGACAACTACGTAGATTATGATGCTATAGGTGTCTTCACCGCTCGCAAGCATAGAATGGAAAATCCTGTCACAGCAGTGTTGGCCAATGTCTATTGCACCTTGGATTTCTGCCATACTCAAGGAGGAAAGAGGATTATTTGTTGTTTGCCTGTTCTATATGTGTGGCTCATATCCCACGCTTTTCATCAACTATGCAAAGCCGAGTGTCCCATCTCTAATTTGAAATTGTGTCAGCTGACAACTAAGAATGGGTGTGAGTGGGCTAATCACCTTGTAGGCCTTACAGCAGAAAAGGTAAGGTGGTGTCCTCAATGGCTAGAAGTTGAGTCCATCGTTTATAGCTGTGGAGGATATCCAAATGTTCCTCTAATGGGGACACAAGGCTGCATCAATTATAATCCTGTTATTGCTAAGCGGCAGTTGGCTTATCCTCTACTTGGGCCGCCGGACGAAGCACTACTTACTCCTTTCGTTCTGTACTATGTGAATAGGAATTACGCCTCCATTATTCGGGACATAGCCAATGCCTGGAAGAAGGTCCATAGGAGGAGCAAAGAACTGGGAGCACGAAGCCACGCTGTGAGAATTGAATACTTAGATTGGGTGGTGAACAGAGTCTCCATCGTGAAATTGCCTTTCAAGAGCCCTTCATACCAACCTGAGGACACAGTTCCTCCGCCGTGCATTGTGGAGGACAAGGTTACCATACCGCTAAAAGCCCAAGTAGAAGAGCTAAAGACAAGGAATCAAAAACTGGAAGAAGATCTCCTAAAGTACCAACAAGAGTGCACCCTCCATAGGAAAGAGAACTCTGAAGGAAGACATGCTATGGAAGAAATGCGGAAAAAGAGAAAGATTGATGAAAATTACAGAATAAAACAAGATCAATGCCTTCGGGTGGCCAATTCACAGTTAAAGACAAAAGGTCAACAAAATGATGCTGCATTGGCTGAAAAACAACTTTTAAAAGACATGCTGGTACAATCCAAGGAGAAGGGAAAGGAGGCTTTGATGCAAAAAGAAATGCTACAAACCCAAGTCCATAAATTGGAGCAACAGTTTGATGAAACGATGAGAGCTTATGAGCAAGAAATACATGATGAACAGAAGAAAACCCTTGACGCCGAACGCCGCTGCCAGAGAGCCACACGAGCTTTGGGGACAGAGTTAGCTCAACGGGATGAAGTCATTCATTTATGGATGGACCGTTTCGCCAAGTTGGCATACCTATCTAATGGAATCTTGGAAGATTTTCCCTCAATGTTAAAGCAGGCCGAAGGCATGGTCAATCCCCTATCCACCCCAAAGGAGATATCATCATTTTTGAACTATTGTCAAGAAAGACTTTGCAAAATGAAAGTCATGATTGCCCAAGCTAGGAATGGCTGAATATTGTAACCGTATCTTTCAAGTAACATTGTACCTTTACAGATGAATGGAATGATGAATTAATATGCCTTCACAGTTGTCTCATGTTAATTTTCAATATACTGTTATACTAAGTACTTTTGAACGCGACGTTCTGGGGAAAGGTCAAGGAATACGTGTCAAATTCGGAATCGTATCTCGCGAATGCCCGTTTATTTTTTTACTTTTCTTTTATCTTCTTTAACTGTTCCCTCTATTTTTCTAACCATTTGCCATGATTCTTTAGACACTACGGGTAAGCATCCCTACGCGACCAGGCTCAGAAAGAAACTCATGGCCGAAATAGAGCAAGAGAATGAAAACCTGCGAGCTAAGGTTAATCAATTGAAAGAACAAATGGCTGAAATGGCCAAGATGTTTGAAAGGAGGATCGCAGAAAGGGATTCTTTAGCAGAAGTTGAAAATGCTAGGCAGCAATCTCCCATTCTCCAACGCGCTCAAGGTCATGCTGGGGAACCGAGCTCAAACCCTACAGGGCCTACTGTTACCGTTCGCCTTAGTAAGCCGAACCCTACTCATGTTCAACAACACTTTTTTGTTGATAAAGAAGGGAATGTCGTACCCTTCCCACAGTATGGGTTACCCCCAGGCTATTTCCCACTACTCCAAGAGGAGCCAGATTATCAGGAAACAATCCTTCATGCGGCTCAACCAAACATCCCACCTGTCCGAAATCCTCAAACGATTCCGGTCCACACACAGGCTAAACAACCACAAGCTGCCCAAGCCACAGCTGGACACCAAGCCTCAATTCTGAATGAGAGCCCGGCACATGTTGACCGACCAGTCAAGAGTGCTAGTCACTATGTCGTCACAGGACCAAGTACTGCCACTGCTGCTACCCAGGAAGGAAGATTAGAGTTCTTGGAAAGGCGATTAAGGGAAATGGATGGAAGGAATCGATTTGGATTAGGCAGTGCTGCACAACTCTGCCTAATTCCTGACGTTGTTATTCCTCCCAAATTCAAAACACCTGAATTTGATAAGTATCGGGGGCTGACATGTCCGAAAAACCATCTTACCATGTACTGCCGGAAGATGGCTTCGCATGCCTCTAACGACTCTCTGCTCATCCACTGTTTCCAAGATAGTTTGGCTGGAGCGCCTCTAACCTGGTATAACCATCTTGAACGTTCTCGTATATGCTGTTGGGAGGATCTGGTAGATGCTTTCATGTAGCAGTATAAGTACAATTTGGACATGGCACCAGATAGAGTACAATTGCAGAACATGTCCAAGAAAGATGACGAGACATTCAAAGAATACGCCCAACGATGGCGTGAAGTAGCAGCGCAAGTTGACCCACCTTTGTCTGAGAAAGAGGTGATCTCGACATTTATTGACACACTCCAATCGCCATTTTATGACAAGATGATCGGAAGTATTTCCTCCCACTTCTCCGATATCGTCACTATCGGAGAAAGAATAGAAAATGGCCTCCGGACAGGGAAGATCGCCCGAGGCCCAGCTGGGGTTAATGCAGCAAGAAGACCCTCCCATGGGGAAGGAAAGAGAAGAGAGGGAGAGACAAATCTGATCTCCCATAATCAGGGAAGAAACTAGCCGAGGCCACCCACCCCGGTCGCCTTTCCATCAACCTATCATAATACACCACATCCATATGTGGCCGCCGTTCAAACACCACATCCACCACATTTCCGCCCACCTGTCATGCGACCGCCTGCACCCCTACAGGCACCATATCAACCACCACAAGCTCCGTACCAGCAGCCACAAATGAACCCGCCGAATCCAAATCAGAGAAGGCAAAACAACGACCGTGCCCCACCGCAATTTGATCCAATTCCCATCACTTACACAGAGCTTCTCCCTTACCTCATCGAAAACACGATGGTAGTACCCTGCCCTTTAAAGCCACTTCAGCTGCCGTATCCTAGAGGGTATGACCCGAACGCACGGTGTGATTACCACGCCGGTGCACCGGGACATTCTACTAAGAACTGCTTGGCGCTGAAGTTCAAGGTAAGGGACCTAATTCGGGCCGACTGGATAAGCTTCAAAGAAGGGAGCCCAAGCGTGACAACTAATCCCCTTCCAAACCATAAAGGATCGGATGTCAATGCTATAGAAGGGGATGAAGATTGCATTTCCAAAGTAGAAGACATCCAGATGCCTTTGGAGACAATACACTCCCATATGCTGAAGATGGGATTAATAGAGGGGTCGTGGAGTGAAGAGCATAATGACCTCCAGTCCGTAAAACGAAGGGACTTCCATGAAACCCTTCAAAGACTCATGAATGCTCGAGTCATAGAGGTCTGTAGGCACCGTGAAAGACAAATAAATATGGTGCAGGAACAGGGTAAGGCACGAGTTCCGAAACCCCTGGTCGTATACTATAACAAGGATATGCCAGCGGCTTCGACTCCTGCCAAGACTGTCTTCACAGTAAGGGCACCAACCCCTTTCCCCTTCCAAAGTTCCCATGCTGTGCCATGGAGGTACAATACAGATGTGGTCGTCACCAATCCAGAGGCGGTCAACTCTATACCATCCTCCTCTATTACAAATATAATCGGAGTGGGAAAATGACACGGAGTGGAAGAATATATACACCACCTGAGCTCAAGCAAGGCAAGACTACCGGAGAAGGAAAAACTGGAAAAGAAGTAGCCTCTGGCGAAACAAAAGGGGCTGTGACTGAAGAGGAAGCCCAGGAATTCCTGAAGTTTATTCGCCATAGTGACTACCAGGTGTTGGACCAATTGAACCACACCCCTGCGAAAATTTCCCTGTTGTCTCTGCTAATGAGTTCTGAACCACATCGAAACACGTTGATGAAGGTGTTGAGCGAGGCGCACGTGAAGCATGATTTAAACGTCGAACAATTTGGGGGCATAGTGGGGCATATCGTTGCCAATAATTACTTGACCTTCACAGATGAGGAAGTACCTATTGAAGGAAGGGGGCACAACAAAGCCCTCCATATTTCTGTGAAATGTCGGGATTATGTCCTGGCAAAAGTACTTGTGGATAATGGATCTTCTCTGAACGTCATGCCAAAATCCACGTTGGCAAAATTGCCTTTCGACGGAACATACATGAGGCCTAGCTCTATGGTTGTGCGGGCTTTTGATGGGACACGTAGGGAAGTCGTTGGAGAAATTGAATTGCCTATACAAGTCGGGCCCTGTACTTTCCAGGTACTCTTCCAAGTAATGGATATTGCGCCCGCCTACAGCTGTTTATTAGGGCGACCATGGATTCATTCGGCAGGGGTGGTCCCCTCCACGCTGCACCAAAGACTAAAATTCATCATCGACAACAAGTTGGTGACTGTTTCTGGGGAGGAGGACCTTTTGGTCAGCAAACCCATATCCACTCCGTACATCGAGGCCGCTGAGGAAGCCCTCGAAACATCCTTCCAAACCTTGGAGATTGCCAATGCATCAAGCATTGTGAAAATGTCTTTCCCCAACGTACCTCTAATGGTGACGCTGAACATGTTGCGGAAAGGGTACCAACCCGGAAAAGGATTGGGGCGGGATTTAGAAGGCGTAACCCAACCGGTGAGTCTCCCGGAAAATAAAAACAGATATGGTTTGGGATATGAGCCCACTGTGACGGATAAGAAAAGGGTTAAAGAGGAAAAGAAGGGGAGGAGAGTTGCTCGTCTTACTGGTCAAGAGATCAACGCTGCAAGAATCCCTATCTACGATCTCTATCAAAGCTTTAAGAGCGCCGGAGTGATATATCCGGATCAAGTTTCCATGGTGGAGAATGAGCCCGACCTCAATGTGGAGCTGGTTCATGCTTGCCATCCAGATCAAGAGCTGAGCAATTGGGAAATCATGGAGTTCCCTACAACCATTAACGTTCTAGCAGAGTAATCACTGTATTTCATAATTTGGTGGTCCCCTTGCTATGCCCAAGGCTCCGGGACCTATTTTGTAATAAGGGCAAAACTTGTTTACTTTGTTTTTGAAAATCAATGAACACATTTTTATTCCCCATCACCTCATCTTTGTGCATTCTCTGTTTCTTAAACCTTTCACTTGTTTGCTTCTCTTTTCACTTTATAATATAACCCGAATACAGATCCAAAAATGATTTCCCTGAGAACGATGAAAACCTGGATTTATTTCATGACCCTGTTTATCTAAATGATTGCGTCTACGAGGAAAGTGAGGAAGACTTTGGACCCTCATCTGAATTGACGAGATTATTGGAACAAGAGGATAAGGAGATCCGCCCACATCGGGAGGAAATTAAAATCATCAACCTTGGAGGTGAAGGAGAAGATAAAATGATCAAGATAGGCACCTGCCTGAGTAAAAACCAGCAAGATGAATTGATTGAACTGCTCCGGGAATTTCGGGATGTGTTTGCTTGGTCATATCAAGATATGCCAGGGTTGGATAACAGCATAGTGGAACATAGATTTCCTCTGAAACCAGAGTGTCTATCAATTAAGCAAAAGCTGTGAAGAATGAAACCGGAAATACTTCTCAAGATCAAGGAAGAGGTCAAAAAACAATTCGAAGCCGGTTTCTTGGCCGTAGCCAAATATCCACAATGGGTAGCCAACATAGTCCCGGTCCCGAAGAAGGATGGAAAAGTATGGATGTGTGTGGACTATCGAGATCTAAACAGGGCCAGCCCTAAAGACGATTTTCCTCTTCCACATATCGACATGTTGGTTGATAACACAGCCCAGCACTCTATTTTCTCTTTCATGGATGGTTTCTCCGGGTACAATTAGATTAAAATGGCGCCCGAAGACATGGAAAAGACCACGTTCGTTACTTTGTGGGGTACTTTCTGTTACAAAGTAATGTCCTTTGGTTTGAAGAACGCAGGGGCAACTTATCAGAGAGCAATGGTCACTTTATTCCACGATATGATGCACAAGGAAATAGAGGTCTATGTGGATGACATCATTGCAAAATCCAGAACTGAGGAAGATCATGTCCGTGACTTAAGGAAATTGTTTGAACGGTTGAGAAGGTTTAAGCTTAGATTGAATCCTGCCAAGTGCACATTTGGCGCAAGGTCAGGCAAACTGTTGGGTTTCATTGTAAGCAAGAAAGGAATTGAAGTGGATCCCGACAAGGTCAGGGCAATCCTAGAAATGCCACCTCCTTGCACAGAAAAAGAAGTCAGGGGGTTCTTGGGAAGATTAAACTACATCGCTCGATTTATCTCACAATTGACATCGACCTACGAGCCGATCTTCAAGCTACTCCGCAAGAACCAACCGGGGCAATGGAATGAGGATTGCCAAACAGCTTTTGAGAAGATTAAGCAGTACTTGAAAGAACCACCAATATTGGTACCACCAACCCCTGGGAGACCACTGATTTTATACATGACGGTACTGGATGAGTCCATAGGCTGCGTATTGGGTCAGCACGATGAAACGGGAAAGAAAGAACATGCCATATATTACCTAAGCAAAAAGTTCACTGATTGTGAAATGTGATACTCCGCATTAGAACGAACTTGTTGCGCATTAGCATGGGCTGCGAAGCGTTTAAGGCAATACATGTTAAGTCACACTACCTGGCTAGTCTCTAAGATGGATCCTATCAAGTACATCTTTGAGAAGCCAGCCTTGACCGGAAGGATTGCTCGATGGCAAGTGCTGCTAACTGAGTACGACATAACATATGTCACTCAGAAAGCCATAAAAGGGAGCGCTTTGGCTGAATACCTAGCCCATCAACCCATAAGTGATTACCAACCAATACCGTTCGACTTCCCAGATGAAGATATTTTGGCATTGTCCGACGAAGAAGAAGGAGATAACAAGGACAAATGCATTTTAAGATTCGATGGAGCTTCTAATGCTTTGGGACATGGAATCGGAGCCATTTTGATTTCACCAAAGAAAGAGTTCATACCTGTCTGTGCCAGGCTATGTTTTGATTGTACCAACAATGTCGCTGAATATGAGGCGTGCTCTTTAGGGATCCAAGCGGCATTGGATATGAAAGTAAGAACACTGGAAGTCTACGGAGACTCTGCTTTAGTCGTCCACCAGTTGAAAGGTGAGTGGGAAACCAGAGATAGCAAGCTTCTCCCCTATCACGCCCACATTATGGAAATGATCAGAGATTTCGAAGAGATTTCTTTCCATCATGTTCCTCGGGAAGATAATCAGATGGCTAACGCTTTGGCCACTCTCGCTTCAATGTTCAAAGTAAACAATGACTATGACGTGCCCCTCATCGAGGTAGAAAGGCGTCACGAGCCCGCATACTGCCAAGTAGTCGAAGAACAGTTGGATGGAAAACCTTGGTATCACGATATCAAGAGGTATATCCAGAGGCAAGAATACCCTGACAATGCCACAGAAAATAACAAAAGAACCCTGCGACGGCTCGCCATGGGGTTTTTCTTAAATGGAGACGTGCTTTACAAAAGAAACTATGATTCTATCCTTCTTCGCTATGTTGATACCGCTGAAGCAAATAGAATTATGAGGGATATCCACGAAGGATCTTTCGGAACCCACATCAATGGGCACGCCATGTCAAGGAAAATCTTAAGGGCTGGTTATTTTTGGATGACCATGGAAGCAGACTGCTTCGCCTATGCTCGGAGATGTCATAAGTGCCAAATATATGCTGATCATATTCACGCACCCCCGTCATCTCTAAATGTTTTGTCAGCACCATGGCCTTTTTCGATGTGGGGCATGGATGTCATTGGTCCCATTGAACCAAAGGCTTCAAATGGCCATCGTTTCATTTTGGTCGCCATTGATTACTTCACAAAATGGGTGGAAGCAGCTTCATATACTAATGTAAACAAAGGTGTTGTTGTTAAATTTGTCAAGCGTGAGTTGATATGTCGGTACGGCCTACCGAATCAAATCATCACAGACAATGGTACAAACCTGAACAACAAAATGATGAAGGAGCTTTGTGAGAGCTTTAAGATCTCCCACCATAATTCCTCTCCGTACCGCCCAAAAATGAATGGGGCAGTCAAGGCGGCGAACAAGAATATCAAGAAGATAATACAGAAAATGGTGGTAACCTATAAAGACTGGAATAAAATGCTTCCTTTTGCTCTGCACGGTTATCGTACCTCAGTCTGGACCTCGACTGGGGTAACTCCATTCTCTTTAGTTTATGGCATGGAAGCAGTCCTGCCTTTTGAAGTGGAGATTCCTTCCCTCCGAGTAATCATGGAAGCCGAATTGGTTGAGGCTGAATGGATCCAAACTCGACATGACCAATTAAATCTGATTGATAGCAAAAGATTGACTGCCCTCTGCCATGGTTAGTTATATCAAAGGCGTATGAAGCGAGCGTTTGAAAAGAAAGTACGACCCCGACAGTTCCAAGAGGGAGACTTGGTGCTCAAGAAGGTTTTGTCAATGCATAAAGATCACCGAGGCAAATGGACTTCTAGCTATGAAGGGCCTTATGTCGTGAAGAAAGCTTTTTCCGGAGGTGCTCTCATACTCACCAACATGGATGGGGAAGATCTACCGATGCCTATAAACGCGGACGCAGTGAGAAGATACTACGTGTAAAAAAAAAAAAAAAGCTAGGTTGAAAACCTGAAAAGGCGACCTAGGCAAAAGTTAGAGCAATTGGTGGGGTCGAAAATCCTAAGAAGGCGGCCTAGACAAATTCACACCCTATAGATTCAACACTGCAATGCCAATTTTTCAAGTCACAGACAATGGGATGGGTCTAGAACATTGAAGCCATTGTCGAGTCATGCCCTCGAAAACAAAATCGGAAGATAAACAGGAAATCATGGAAAAGACTAGAATTTTGTCGCTCTCAGGAAATCAATGGAGGATCTAAAATGCCTTCCCTTCCATCCTTACCATCAATTCCTCACACCTTGTCATATTTTTGCATTATTATTGTCACCTGTACATATCTGTTGTTCATAAATAAAAGTTTCCTTTCTTCTCACATGTGTTCATGACTAGAATGAATAAACAAGTTTTGCCTAAAAAGAATTTCTTAAAAAAAAAATGAGTTTTGAGAAGAACGAAAACACAAAGTTATGGGGAACGAAGTGGACACCGTTGCCAGATCTTACCTCAAGCAAGCTCAACCAGCTCTGTGAAACAGCCTCAATGAAGTCAGAAGCAATAATTATTTTGGCCATGAGTTACTTCAACGCCTGTCGCCAAGGGAGTTCGCCTGTAAGTTTTTAATTAGTTTCACGTTTCTCTGTTATAGGATGGCCATGAACCATGATCCTCGAGATGTGTAGTTGCCTAACTCTCTCCTTAGTAGGCCTTCGGCATGTCCACAGTGAACCCCAAGTCCATTCTCTTTCACCCAAAGGGGCATTACCCTGAATCACCAGATTTTCTCCCCCAGTGGAACCATAATCGCCAAAAACTACATTTCCCAAATCCTTCCCCAGTGGGACTACACTTCCCAGTCAACCCAAAACTGGGGCATCTCCCCAGATTCTTCTTTCGGTCAAGGGACAATTTTCCCCAAAGACTCTTTCGATCATGTCAAACCGGGGCATCTCCCCGAGTTTATTCTCTTATTCAAGGGGCAGTTCCCCAAGATTTCATCCAATCATATCAAACTGGGGCATCTCCCCGGGTTTATTCTCTTATTCAAGGGGCAGTTCCCCAAGATTTCATCCAATCATGTCAAACTGGGGCATCTCCCCGGGTTTATTCTTTCATTCAAGGGGCAGTTCCCCAAGATTTCATCCAATCATGTCAAACCGGGGCATCTCCCCGAGTTTATTCTCTTATTCAAGGGGCAGTTCCCCAAGATTTCATCCCATCATGTCAAACTGGGGCATCTCCCCGGGTTTATTCTTTCATTCAAGGGACAGTTACCTAAGATTTCATCCAATCATGTCAAACTGGGACATCTCTCCGGGTATATCCTCTCAATCAAGGGACAGTTCCCTAAGAACCCGCAGTCATGGCATCCGAGGGTCAACCCCAACCTTTACATTTCCTGCCAACAGTGAGTTAATTCGGACGAGATGTCCTGTTAACTCCCCCAACCTCTACATTTCCTGCCAACATTGAGTTAATTCGGACGAGACGTCCTGTTAGCTCCCCCAACATTTATTTTCCTGTCAGTCAAGGGGCAATCCCCCACCTTTTATCTTCCTGCAAACCAAGGGCCGCACCCCACATTTATTTTCCTGTCAGTCAAGGGGCAATTCCCCACCTTTTATCTTCCTGTAAACCAAGGGCCACACCCCACATTTATTTTCCTGTCAGTCAAGGGGCAATCCCCCACCTTTTATCTTCCTGCAAACCAAGGGCCACACCCCACATTTATTTTTCTTGTCACCTTTTACCTTTCTGCAAACCAAGGGCCACACCCCATATTTATTTTTCCTGTCAGTCAAGGGGCAATCCCCCACCTTTTACCTTTCTGTAAACCAAGGGCCACACCCCACATTTATTTTTCCTGTCACCTTTTACCTTTCTGCAAACCAAGGGCCACACCCCACATTTATTTTTCCTGTCAGTCAAGGGGGCGATCCCCCACCTTTTATCTTTCTGCAAACTAAGGGCCACACCTTACACTTATTTTTCTTGTCACCTTTTACCTTTCTGCAAACCAAGGACCACACCCCACATTTATTTTTCCTGCCCGCCAAGGGGGCAATCCCCCACCTTTTACCTTTCTGCAAACCAAGGGCCACACCCCACATTTATTTTTCCTGTCACCTTTTACCTTCCTGCAAGTCAAGGGCCACACCCCATGTTTTATCTTCAGTAAAGGGGCAACTCCCCACTCTCGCCTTCCTGTCACCCAAGGGACGGCACACCACTTTTTGAAAAAAAAAACAGCTCTCTTGATTCTTCAAAAAAAAAAAGGGTGTTGATCCGATATGGACGCTAGGTAGAGGTTCACTCTATTAAGGAATATGGTGATTCCAAAGACGGTGTCATGGCTCTTAAAGTCAAACGAAGTAGGCCCTGTGAAGTTATAAGAGACGGTGTCCCGATGGTCACACCGGTTACTACTTTAGGGAAGCAACAAACGGTGTCAGAAAATCTACTTCGGATAGAATTGGTTTCAGGGTTTTTGCTAAGGCCGATGTCATGCACAATACACAGGCCATTCAAAAGGGAACAAGTTGAGGACGGGGTGGTCATGATGCTCTAATCCGAGGTTCTATGCTTTGCAAGGACGATGACCGATATTTGGGTCCCATTTATCCCCTACATCGGTGTTCATATCTTTACTCCCTTTTCACCTCGGAAATACGAAGATTCCGTATTTCTCTTGTGAAAAAGGAGTAAAGAGGGGCATCTGTGAACACCTATTTCGGTCCGACCCAAATGGAAAAGACACCGGTCCCAAATGGAAATATAACCGGTCCAAATTCCAAAAGGGAGAACACCCACTCCGCCCAACCGTCCTCACCTCAACTCCGCCCAACCGTCCTCACCTCAACTCCGCCCAACCGTCCTCGCCTCAACACTCCGCCCAACCGTCCTCACCTCAACACTCCGCCTCAACTCCGCCCAACCATCCTCACCTTAACACTCCGCCCAACCGTCCTCACCTCAACACTCCGCCCAACCGTCCTCACCTCAACACTCCGCCTCAACTCCGCCCAACCGTCCTCACCTTAACACTCCGCCCAACCGTCCTCACCTCAACTCCGCCCACCGTCCTCACCTCAGGAGTCCCTTAATGACCGATGTCACGGATCTAACAACAAAAAGACGAGTGAGTCCGGCCCAAGTAAGAAACGACGATCTTGTGGGAGGACTCAGGTCGAAATATGTTCACACTGGCTGGTAGTAGATCCGGACTAGGAGGGAGAACACCGTCCCTGTGATTGAAAGACTCAACCGGTGTGAAGACACAGGTCCAGGTTCTTAAGAGGCCACATCGGATCAGTGGGGACTCTGTCCAACCGATGTCTTTGCTAACCGATGTCACAAATTTGACAACGGATAGACGAGGTCAGAAGTTTGTGCATGATGACCTGGAATCGCATTCCCCAAAAATGGCAGACAGGGAGGCGAAAGTGGACAATTAAAAAATGCCACACTGAAATCCTGCTCCCCACGAACAGTTAATGGCCAGGTTTACACACCACTACGCGTATGGGTGAGGGGGAATTTTGGTTGTCCCAAACCCTCAGCCCATGACCTCAAGGCCCTATAAACACCGGACCAGTTGTTGGAATCCCTTGATGGCCGATGTCATGCACCTGGAAACGAAAGAACGAGTGAGTCTGGCCCAAGTAAGAAACGATGATCTCGTGGGCGGATTCAGATTGAAAATAGGCACACCGGCTGGTAGTAGATCCGGACTAGGAGGGAGAACACCGCCCCTGTGAACACCTCTTTTAGTCCAGCCTAAATTGTTATAACACCAGACCCGGCCTTAAAACTGGCAACACCGGACAAGGCCCAAATTAACACCGGACCGATATCGTGCGCCTGACAACAGAATAACAGGCCAGTCCGGCCCCAAGGAAAGGGATCAGATCAAAATAGGCACACCGGCTGGTAGTGGATCCAGACTAGGAATTAGAACACCGCCCCTGTGATTACATGGAAAGGCTCAACCGGTGTTAGACACAGGTAAAGGTTCTTAAGATACCACATCGGATAAACGGGAGACTCCGTCCAACCGATATCTTCGCTAGCCGATGTCACAGATTTGACAACGGATAGACGAGGTCAGAAGTTTGTGCGCGATAACCTGGAATCGCACTCCCCAAAAGTGGCAGACAGGGGGAGGCGGAAGTGGACAATTAAAAATGCCATGCTGAAATCCTGTCCCCCACGAACAGTTAATAGCCAGGCTTGCACACCACTACACGTATGGGTGAGTGGGAACTCTGGTTGTCCCAAACACTCAACCCATACCTTTAAGCCTTATAAATACCCCAGCCAAAGAAGCTATGGGGGTTGCGTTTTTGAGAGGCTGGTTCGCAAGGAAGCTTTTTTTTTTTCAAAACTCTCTCTGATTTCTTTGAAGACCTTCTGAAACCCTTCCCCACTGGGAAACCAATAACTTGTCATAATCGCCAATCACCAATATAAACACCTCCCCAAACTATACCGTCCCAACACCTCCCAATTCACCATCTCCATATTCCTTGAACACCACACCGTCTCAGCCTCCAACCCACATCGTCCTAACAGCATCCTCCCAACAGCACTGTCCTCCCTCAGATCCTCATCCACTCCACCGATTCACTATAGTCCTTCACACCGATCTCCTAAACTTACCATATCGTACCTATATCCCCGAACACCGCCCAGTTCTGCCCTAATCCGTCCTAATCCCTCCACACCGTCCCAACAACTCCTGAGCACTTCCAATACTCCTTAAACACTACACCGTCCCAATACCCCCCAAAATACAACACCGTCCAGCAAATACATTGTCCATCAAGCCACAACACCGTCCCTTTCTCCCGAAACCGTCCTCACCAAAACCGACCTCCTCACCCCTTCTCCTACACCGTCCCAGTACTAAATCATTTCCCAGATTCCATACTGTGCCTTACCTAGTCATTACCCTTGCCAATCCTCAACATCGTCCATACACAGCGCCCAGTCACTCCCTCACCTCGGATTAGCTCCCACCAATATCGGTTACACTCCAGTTTTCAGCATTCGTGCCCAACACCGGTCCAGTGTTTCTATTAGTGTGCAAGTCCGGAATCAGTCAGACACCGTCACTATGTTTGACTCACACATCGGTTCTGAGCCCATCACACCGGTTCCACCCTGTTCCTTATTTCTTTTACTTTCAGCCTTTTATTTTCCTGTCAGTTCGCTGTTTGTTGGTTATGTTTGTCTGTTTGCCATAGTTTACACTGTTAATATTTTTGTCCTTTCCCCTAACAAGTACATATAATAAAAATAAATGATTTTGTAAAAAATAGTGTCGTACGGGAGCACTCCCGTCTACACAACCCACTTAGGATTCGTACACGTGCGAAGAATTTCGCTTTGCATGAGTCTCCCATTCTAATGACATCCATCAACATCTCTCAGATTTCTTCCTAAAAATAATAATACTCAGAACTACGTAACCCTGATTTCTTGATAATTCAAGAATACGTAGGAGCAGGACTTTAACTCCTGTCGGGCCCGTCTTTCTTATTTCCTTTTTTTTGTTGATTTATTTCCTTACTTTTGTGTTTCTTTCATAAATGTTCCTTTCTTTGGTCACTTCTGTGAAAATCAATTTAGACATGATGTCTTGTTGGTTTCCCCCTAGTTTTGCTCAAGCCTCGCCATAATTTCATAGGGAAGGGATACTTAGGACGAGACGTCCCGCTTATCTCTTTCCTATCCCTATCCTTTTTACCCGAGGATGTTTAACTTAGACGTGACGTCTTATTGGCATTCTCTCACCCTCTCTGTCTCATATCGAAGTCGAGCTTAATTCGGACAAAACGTCCCATTAACCTCGCTTTAACATTCTGTGTCTGTATAGTTCTCTACTCCATTCTATCATTTTTAAAATAAAAGGGAAGAAACCATGTTTTATTTAAGGCTATTTATGTTGTGCTTTCAATCTTGGTACTGTCTTTGACAGGCGATGTAGGGTGCTAATACCTTCCCTACTCGTAACCGACTCCCGAACTTGGATTTCAATTTTTTTTAACCAGTGCTTTACTGAACCTAGTTTTTTCCCAATGTTTTTCCTATGGATAAAAACGTTGGTGGCGACTCCCTGTTTCATTCGATACTCTTTCTCTTGTTCGCCGCGCCGTCGCGATCCAGGTTGCGACAAGGTGGGGTGGCATGAATGAGAGATATAAAAGAATATTTATGGGAGGATGCATATGGCAAGGGAAATTATGAAAGAATAACAAACATTTATTTAGTGGATGGGTTTTGATGAAACCTAACCCTATAAATTGGGGGAAATATGATATGTGAGTATATGAGTATTAAATGGTAGAGAGAGTGTTATTAATGATGAGGTATTGACATTAAATGATGATTAGAGATGGTGGTTGGAAACCATAAATGAAAACCCACTTAGAATGAGTTAAATGTAAGGTTGGTAAATGGGGTAACCTAACTAATTGGGTTGTTACCTTGATAATAATGAATGGTGATTTAAGGGAAGGAATTCCCGAAGCCTAAATGGGTAAATAAATAAAAATCCATGAATAGCTTCCACATGATGAGAATCATGTGTACATAGATACGTATATGTATATTGAAATTGTCTTTGAATGAATAATTGATGTGGTCCTATAATCGATTGGTGTAGGACTTGATAACGCTTGTGAGGCGGGAACATCGAACCCAGAAGTCTACTTCTCTTGAGGTAGGAGAGGGGTGTATTTTCTAAATGTATGAGAACATGTATGATGATAATGTATATGACGATGTAATGTGGCATGTTTATTTGAATAAATGTGGTATCATATGGTTGTGATGTGAAATTGAACTTGGTGCTTAAATGATTGATGGTGGATTGAAGCCTTAATGAGGCTATGAGTGGTATAATATGTGACGAAATGTTATGGAATCCATGTTTGGCTTGATGAATGCTTGAAATCTGTGACTATAGGGATTCTTGAATATTATGAATGGAATAAATATATATGTGCTGACTATTGGGGATTAATGTTGTAATTGAGTATGAGTGTACCCTAGATGAGAGGGTGAGATAGCCCATATGAGGTTGAAGCATGCATGAGCATTGTTGCATACATAGCATGGCATGCATATCATGATGATGATTGATAAGTGGTTGCAATCACTTGATGTTGGAATATAAAGGGCTTGCGAGTTCCTGTGATTATTGGACCGGTGGTTGCGATCACCTGGTATTTGAAATGAAAGGCCCCTGCGGGACCATTGAGATTGAATGCCCATGGTTGCGATCATGAGGTAGGAGTACCCCTTGCGAGGCGGGAAACCATTATGAATTATTGAACGTGGTTGCAATCACGAGATAGCACCTTGCGAGGCTGCTAGAGGGAGTACCCCTTGAGAGGTGGGAAACCCATGAACATGAATGAATGATTATGGTGGTTGTGATCACCCGTTGGTATGAAATCGGATCCGTGCATATACATCTTAAACACTAGCATGTGCATAAGCCATAGGTGCATGGCATAGAGTGATATCATGTTGAGGAGATTGTGTGAGGAGTAGATGGAACTCCCTTTTTAATACTGACTGTGATCGGGTTAATGGTTGACGTGCTCACATGAATCTAATGGATATATTTGTTCAGTGAAATTGATAAGTGTTTGATTTGGTGTTGATTGAATTTTTCTCGAGGAGGAATATTTATATTGTATTTATATATATATATATATTATCACAATTATAGATTTTTCATCATTGAGAAAGTATACTCACTCTCCATGTGGTATATCCTTTTAGCTCCGGTGTTGTAGGGCTTGCCTATGGAGCTCTTGTGTGGAGAAGTGGTGTGAAGGAAGCCTATTTTGGGTAAAGAATGCCTTGGTTGGCTAATGTTTGAATCTTATAACTTGATTTAGACCTTGTAATGTAATGGATGTAATTATTATTTTGTATAGCCATGAATTGGTATAGATACTGTATTGGTGATTTTGGAAGGTCATGTAGGAAAATGAGATCCTAGAGTTTATGGCTCATTTTTATTAGTGACCTTAGTCTTGATTGGATTTTGAAAATGAAGTATGATTGTGGTTAAAAATTATGAATGATTGATAGTCTAGATGAAATATTGCACATTATAGATCATGCTAGGTAGTAAGTTAGATTGGAATGTAATTCATGAATTGGGAGATAAATCTATGGGCAAGATTGATTGGAACAAGTTTTAAATGCTAAATGGGATGAATGAGATATGATGAATTTAAGTGAAATGGTTTAAATTGAATTTTGGCATGATATATTGTTGAACTCCCACGTTTCTGCATTTTTTCTGATAATCTCGCTCAAGCGAGACGGGTTCTCGCTCAAGCGTGAATTCCCCTGCATGATATTTGGTTTCTGGCCAATTCTCGCTTAGGCGAGAGTGGGTCTCGCTCAAGCGAGATGGCCCTGGCATCATGGGTTGGCCATTGGAAAAATTTCGCTTAGGCGAGAAGGGTCTCTCCCGAGCGAGAGTGGGGTATTTTAGCTACTGGCCGAATTTCGCCTCAGCGAATGGCCTTGATGGAGGTACTCGCTCAAGCGAGTGAGCGATGGGTGAATTCTGGAAGAATTTCGCCCGAGCTCGCTTGCCTTGCCCAAGCGAATCTTGAGGATCTCGCTCAAGCGAGATGGGGCTCGCTCAAGCGAGTTAGCCCTTGATTCTCCCTTATTCATGTCGCTCAGCGTGTGGTGCTGCTCGCTCAAGTGTCCCACTCGGTCTCGCTCAAGCGAGTGTGAACCTCGCTCGAGCGAGGTGACCTCTGAAACTTGTTTTCCTCTTTTCGCTCAGCTTATTTCATGTCTCACCCAGGCGTCCTATTGGGACTCGCTCAAGCGAGTGTGGTCCTCGCTTGAGCGAGAAGCGTCCTGACTCTCCAAATTGCTTTGTTTAAATTATTTTTATTTTTTTTTCCTTTTCTTCCAAAAAAAATCATGGTTTTGCATCATTTTACAAACACCTTGGGCACAATTTGTATTTATTATTTTACAAGATGACTGATCTCTTCGAACTCAATCACATAGCATTAATTTAAATAAATTTTCTGCTGTTTTTAATTGAGGATCTCTTATTCACAGATTCTCTTACTTACCTTCTCATATCTCTATATATGAGACAGGTCTTTCATAGATCCAGGGTGTAACACCTTAAATTCGATTAGTGAATAAACCAAGACCAGGAAAATTTTTCAAAAATCGGAGGGGATTCAAAGGCAAAATGATTAGCTGAGGGTTAAGGAGGGTAGAATTAGGAGAAGAAGGAAAGGAAAGGAATGCAAACCATCCACAAGGCAACCAGCGGAGGTGCGGGACATGAGCGACCCCAACAGCGCCTACTCGCTCGGGCGGGATTCGATATCGCTCAAGCGAGACAACCCAACACGCTTGGGCGAAGTTCGCATAGCTTAAGCGTAATCCATCAGAGACCTTCCTTTCACTCACACTCGCTGGAACGAGCACTTAGCCGCTGAGGCGAGTAACTCCACTCGGTATTCCCATCACTCAGATTTCAGAATCTATGTTCACTGGGAAAAGTCTTTACTCCCGATTCATTCGGATTGACCCCCTTATATCATTTGGATTGACCCCCTTATACTCACAAGCTCCTTTTCGGGGGTTTACCACACACTTCATAACTTCATTCCTTCAAGCCATGGATGTTGACCACTCGGGAGGTGATTCCCATAGTCATTTCACTCGGATTCCACACGTACATTTCACTCGGAATATTCTTCACGGTCTTCTACCACTCGGGTATTTCACTCGTTCTTCACTCGGCACATACAATCCTTCTTACTCAAGTTCCCTCACCAAATCAAGCCTCACCTAAGGATCTTCTAGCTTCCACTAAGTTTACTACAATGGGTTCCACTCAGGATCTTCTAGGTCACTCTTCAGTCGGAAACACTCACTCGGAGGGTTCTCACTCGGAAGCATCTAAACCTTTCTTCACTCGGGGTAAAGTCACTATCTCGCTCCCCACAACAATAACTTAGTTCCATTTTCACCTAAGGTCATACCAACCTCCCACGCTCGGAGAGTACATATATACATCACTCGGATTTCACGCATAGCATAGATGAACATACAGCGTGATATATATATATAGGAATGTATATAAATAATTACAAGCACATTGTCATACTCCCAACCCGAGAGAGTCCAAATTCTGGTTTAAGAGACCAAGATCAAAATACGAGCCGGCCAAGGCTTAACCAAAACATTATACACAATATCTACACATATACATATATTTCCATAGTGCATAAACATTCCACTCAGCATGCAGCTCCACCTTCACTCGTTGTTCCGAGAGACATTCACTGAAAAGTATTGCCACAGTAGGGGTGAGCTTTTACATTTAAAATGACAGTTAGTGACTCGAAAACCCTTAGATCTTCCACCATGCAATATCACATCTCAATCAATTATAATGTTAACTGCCATCCAATGTATCTATATATAACAGTACCATGCAATCGGAGTTCATACATTTAATACACGGCTATATGGATCATATCATTTCCGATACCTACACATGCAACACAATGAATTCATTACAGTATAAGAGTATATCTATATATAATGCACACATATCCACTACAGTCGGATCCGACCCCCTTTTTATTACAAATTTTTACGTTGCAACATAGGCTCTAAGCCTTTTTTTCCTCCAGCTCCAAGCTGGTCCGGCCGTTTTACTGGTACCAAACCGTTTGCCCTCACATGTAACACAGTCACTCCAAGCGACAACGGAAGTGTTACGGGCAGCCCCGAGTCCAACCCGGTAAGCTTGCCTTGAGTCCAACCCAAGGTCTTTCATCAAGCGTCCAACGCTAATGCACTCAGCACCGCCTTGAGTCCAACTCAAGGTCTTTCAATCATATTTTACGTATATTTGTCAATACAACAGTACCCCTTTTTCCTCATCTTAACCACACTCTGCATATAACTCATTCATCATCACACAAACACAACAAATTCATTTTCTAGCATTCACATGCATGTTAATATAGGATAGTAATCAGGATCTACCCACTGTTCCCCAGTACAGAGCACTCAGAAGTCACGTCAACATGCATAGCAACAAACATCTCATATTTGAATATAACATTCCATCTAGAATCAACAGTAGTTACACACCTGCTCTCGGTGTCGGGAATCCCCACTTCATGCATTCATGAGTAAAATAACTAACCAGACTCAATATAGCAACTTAAGATACATGCACTCCATTCACACACGGTCCCATAACTCACACATGCATTCACATTCTTAACAGTATATCTCATAATCACATACATTAAATATAAAAGAACTACCATCAGACTCAACCATCACATGCCCTCGGTATTCAAAAGCTGTTAATCATATATATATTTCATAGTTAACACCTTCAAACACACATGCATGAGCAATACTTCACTCGGAGACCGTTCACAAGCTATACATTTGAGATGCAAAGCGCCCCCTACCCACTGAAGGAATTCGAGGGGTTCCTCTGTTTCCCGATGTTGGTCCTTTGCCTCTGCTTGCTTCGTCCAGGGCTCACACTCGTTCAGGCTTCCTTGAATGTAGCCGTACCGGGGACCAGGAAGCTGTTCGTCTTCCACTCCGATGATCGTCCCTCACCGGCAGAAGAAAGCTCCGAGTCTTCTGCAGTACCGTCGTCGTGCGTTTCCAGAAACGGAAAACAGTGAACAGGGGAGAAGAAGAAGACAAAGAACGAGGAAGAGAAGAGAAGAGAGAACGAAGCAGTAGAGGAAGAGAGAGTCTGAAGGAAGATGAATAATAATAGTGACCATGGGCGTATATATACGTGCACGAAGAAAAGAAGAGTGGGGTGGGAAAGCGTGAATCGGCAGTTCCACTAAGCCACACACACCAATCACAATCAACCAGCCATCACCATTATTCATAATTAATCAGCCATTATTTTCTTAAGTTAGGTTAATTGATTTACTTATAATTAACAAGTAATTTTCCACTTTGCAATGATTATTTTAGTGGCTTAATTTCGTTCGGTAATTAATTGTTAAATCGGGATGTTACACAAGGTATTGACCAACAGCTTCACCACTTATGTTCTCTATAAATAAATAATATTAAAATGGAGAAAAATTTACCCCTATTTTTAGGGTGTTTCAATTACCAGACAAACAGACCTGTAGAATTTGGCTTTTGGACCAAGTTCCAAGTTACCTAACTTCCCCGTTTTAACTCTGATTACTGCATACTTTATGGGCACCACCTATGACTTATTCTAGAACTACAGGCGCAGTCCATGCTTTAAAATTCCTATGGATCATGGAAATATTTGCTAAAATGTAGTTTGGTACTATTACACATAACTTCACTACCTAAATCACCTTAAATGCAAGTAATTTGGCAATCTCTCTGCCCACTCACACTCTAAATATACCTAGGGTTCTGTTAATACCTTTCGGTGACTCTAGATCCCGGTGGAACTCAAATTCACCCACTCAGTTGGCTAATTGAACCATTTTTCTCTCTTATTAAAATTCCTAACATTAATTATTTATAGTTTTATACCATAACAACATCAAACGCAATTCAAACACCTAAGCCTCATGCCATTTATGACCTTCATCATTCCATACTACCTTAATACTTCAATCTAGCCATTATCTATATTCACATTGTTGACAATGGCATCAATATTTAATTGGTTCACTACCATCAATCACAACATGTACACACACACCTAACTATGTTTTATCATAATGACTTGTGTATAAATATCCAATATCAAGCAACTAGCTCAGTGCCATATCACTATATCTGGTCATCAAATATCATAATCTTCATAATCCAACATCATATATTCATGAAGCACACAAGGGACATTGGTACAAAGCTTGACACATCTCTTCCCTTTCCCCTTTCAATTTTGTGTTTCCCTTGGAGCTTGGAAATATGGTAAGGTTTTGCACTCATTCTCCTTTATTTATGGTTTTATATTGATTAAGCTTGAAATATTAGCATTGGGCTTTATGGGTGTTAATGAAAATGATGAAAACCCTAGGCTTGAACAATGGAGATGTGATTCTTGAATATGGGTTGATGTTATGTGATGAGGATGGTTATGGTATCCATCTTGATTTAAGAAAATTGATTAAGAATGTTGTTGGATGATTTTAGAGAAAACCCTAGTTGTGTTGAATTTTGGGGGTTTTGGCAAAATTAGTGAATTTGATAATGTTGGATGCCTTAGAATGATTTATATGAAGAAATGACTTTTTAGAAGTATTGGAATAAAGTATTGATATAAATAAAATTTTAAACTAGGTTCAATGTATTTGAATGATGATTTATGCATGTGGAACCTAAACCATAGGTTAGATGACCATTGGGAAAATTGTGTGCTGTTTACATTGATTGGCACTTTGATAATGATATAATGTTTGTAATGATGTATGAGAATTGATGGAATTGATGATTGGTGATTGTATGAAACTCTTAAGAAATTAATGATTCATTGGTCATGAGAATGATTTGGTGGGTAGAGATGATGTTTGGAAATCATTGGTGTTAAATTATTGAGGTTCCAATCTTGAGATTTGAGGAATTAAGTTTGAGGATAGATATATGATGTTGTTGATTACGGTGATGATCATAAGGGTAGATGACCATAAGTGATGGATAAATGAAATGAGGCTTGTGATTCAATGAGGTTTTAGGTCATAATGTGTGCCACTTGAATTTATTGTTTGATGATGGCCTTAAATGAAGTTAAAAGGCTTATGTTGAACTTGAATGATAGTGATGACAATTGGATGATTCATATGAGGATTTGGATGCCTTAAGGATAAGGGATGTGATAATGTGGTTGTTGGGTTTGGTTGGCCCCTTGAAGCTTAGAGAATCATGGTTTTGGGAAAGGAATTTCTGAAGCCTAACATAAAAGTATGAATAGATGTTTTGACAAGTTTAGGACTTGTTACTAAGCTTGATGATATGGGAGCAATTATTTAGAATTATAATGAAAGCCTTGTGATGGCTCATAATTGAATGAATGCATATGTGTGTGTATTGTGTAGAATGTAATATCGGCAATGAGGCAGAACAATCAGAACATTCGAGTTGTGATTCTTCTCTTGAGGTAGGAGAGGAGTTTACATTTCAATTGCATGAGTTGAGTAATTGATGATGAATGTATATGATTTATACTCATGCTTGCCTTGCCATGATTGTGTAAATATGATAAGTTGAGTGATTATTCTTGAACGAAAGATTGGCAATTTATTGGCTTTGAAAATGGTATGAATATGTATGTGTGATGGCCTTAGAGTTTTGAATCTCTTAGAGAAAATGATGTAACTCTTGGTGATTAATCAATGATGAAATGGAATATGTATATGAGTATATATATATATATACATGATCTATTGAGTTAAAATCCTATGTGAGGGTGTGATTAAGCATAATGGATATTGGATTTGATGAATAGGGTCATGGGATGATGTTTCTTAAAGTGAAAAGGTTGTTGGTAATGCATGAATCGATTCATGTCAGGGCTTGAATCGATTTAATGCATTCTGTTTCCAAAAATAAGGACTTCCAGGGCTTTAAATCGATTCACGTTTGCTTGAATCAATTCAAAGGCTCCTGGATAAGCTTGAATTGATTCATACGAAGCCTTGAATCGATTCAAGACTCATTAGAATTACTGTTCATCAATTTCACCATGCTTGAATCGATTCATACGAGGTTTGAATCGATTCAAGGACCCCTGTTTTATTAGTTGGTGCTCTAGAATCGCATGAATTGATTCATGGTATGTTTTTGGCTCATTTGCACTCTATTTTGATGTTGTTTGATATGGTTGATCCATGACATGTTTATACATTCAATTGCACACATTTCTAATACGTTTTAGCAATCAAAACGTGATGGCATTGTCATGTCCCTTAGATACCTTGGTATTGAAAATGAATTCAACTTGTTATTATCCTAGTTTTGTTTCATCATGCAATGACATGTGAACGTGTTAGGGGTATATGATTGTGGTGTGTCTTAGTAGTGTTTTGGAATTGAGTTATAAATGGGAAAAGTGTGTGTGTGCCTAGTATATGTCATGAAAGGCATGAATATTACACCAATAGTAATATGACTTGGTGAGAAGATAATCAAAAGTAAATTATGTGGTTATATGACATACCTTTGCATGATGATGAAGCCAATGAGGGATGATTGCATGTAGATGTTGTGAATCGATGAATCAGAGATGATATCGATAATGAATAATGATGGATGACGACTGTGTTAGTCAAGTGGCCTCCTATAACTCGAGAGGGGGGTGAATTGAGTTTTCTTAATTTCAATTATCTAGATGCCCTTTATTTAAATTTCAATACTTAAGATGATAAAATGCAAGATAGAATTAATAATACACAGCAGATTAAATAAATATAAGATAGAGAGTAGGGTTTAGAGATTTACAAATAGTATTTTATACCGGTTCGGCCAACCACTGCCTACGTCCAGTCTTCTCAAAAACCTTTTGAGGATTTCACTATTCTCAAAAACAATACACAGAACCTTCTACACCTTGGCACACCCCTGCCCTTGTGTGAAGTTTCCAAACACAACAAGAGTTTCACTACTCTCGTATACAATCCTTGGGAAAACTTCCCAATCAATCAAGAATCTCACACTTTGAACAAAGTTAACAAAGGAACACTCTCTTTCTTAGAGCATATAAACAAATTGAAGAACAAAAATGGGTAATAACTCTTCTTAAGAGAATATGGCCTTTATTAGTCTTAAGAAAGGATTGGAAGAATTTGGTGTGTTTTTACAAATGATGGGCATCCCTATTTACAGGAGTAGAAATTCCTTCAAGAGGTGTGAAATTTTTTATTAAAATAATTGAAAAGGTACCTCTTGAATAAAATAATAATCTGTGAAAAGTTATAATGTTTCACCAAGTTTTTTTTCATGAAAGGATGCAATGTTTAATGTTTTCTGATCCTTTGTAATCGATTAAATAAAAGAGGTAATCGATTACTTCTTTTTAAAATCTATTTTTAAAACATAACGTTCACATTGTAATCTATTACGTAATGAGGGTAATCGATTACTTCAAAGGATTTTCAAAACATTTCTGAAACGTCTCTTTTTTAAGTTTAATTTCATGGTAATCGATTACATTGCTGAGGTAATTGATTACATTCATTTGAAAACATGCAATTTAAAATTCGTTATAGTGTAGTCGATTACACTAATGAAGTAATCGATTACATTACTTCAGAATGTATGATTTTTTAAACATTTTTATTTTAATGGCCATATTTTCTTTTATAGAGTCTTACTATGATTATTCCTTGGTCTTGGATCTTCATTCTTGATCTTTGGCATTGGCCTTGTCATTATCAAAATCCTTCATGGTCTTCATTCTCCCCCTTTTTTATGTTGACAATAAATAGCCTGAGAAATGATTTTTGCAATATGGTATATTTTCAATTTTAATCATTTGTTTCGGTTTAAAGAATTATTTTGTAGAAATTTTTAGGTACTTCCCCTTAATTTTTTAGTTTAGCCAATTAATTGATTTAGTTAATTCTAATATGAATATTTTGTGCTCCCCCTTATTTTTATTTTTGGTAAGATTTTCTCCCCTTTGTCATTATCAAAAAAAGAGTAAAAAAAACTCTATAAAGACTGAAAAGGAAAAAACGTTTATTATATGCTGGAAACAGAACATAACAAGTAGGATTTGTTTTTTATAAAAGAAAAATTATTAAAGATAAGCAAAAAGAAGACAAAAAGAATTTAATCAGAAGCTGGCAGTGGAAAACGGGACAAAAGAGTTTGCATGGTGCAGTCCACATGATCAAATTTGTCACGAACGTAAGAACGAAGGGATTGGAGTTCAGTGGCCAAATCAGCCATGGAGAGGGAACCAGGCACGGGATTAGGATCCTGGGTAGGAGCAGAATGTTTGGGGATCCATTCACCTTCAACATTCTGCTTGTATGTAAACGAAGTGAGGGCAATCTTGCCAATGATAAACGAGTACTAAGGCTTGATGCATAATTCGTCAGAGATAGGGACCTTGAAGTGGCGGAGGATTTGGGTAATGAGTCTTGCATAGGGAAGAGGAGCGTTGGCCTTGAGAGCTTTCTTTATACGATAACGAATGAGAGTGGTCCAACTAAGAGGGCGAACAGTTAACAAAGACCACATAAGAACTAAGTTTTCTTCAGTAATTTGGGCCAAATTGGTGGTTAGGGGTACAAAGATTCGGACAAGGATATAATGCATGACCCTGCAACTGAAAGAAAGGGAGCCAGCCAATAGACGACCAACGAATTCAACAGTATCAGAGCACACAAGTCTGTGGGCTTCTAGATTATTAAAGTCATGCTCCCAGTTTTTAGAAAGGTGACCTTCATAAATTTCACTGATGGAAGAAAGGTCAGTGAGATCGAAAAAGAGACCAGAATCGATGACAATAGGGGCCTTCTTTACTTCAGATATAATGCAGCCATCTATAATCTGAAGATTAGAGTAGAAAAGCCGGACAAGATTAGGATAGTGGTCCTCTTTGATGGTTAGGAAGGGAATCAGATTTTAGATATCAAAGAACTGATGACAATCCACATTTTCAATCACTGGTAGATTAATATACTTGGGGTCAATGACGTCTCTAATGTGAAAAAGAAAGTAAAAACAAGTTTGTTGAGCAGTGATGGAGAAAAACTCAACAAAAGTGTGAAGGGAAGGTTGTTGTGCAGGTTGTTCAGATGAGGAAGAGGAGCCAAGAGTCCTCTTTTTCTTTGTGGGAACGGGTGGTGAAGTTGGAGTGGGAGTGTATGTGGAAGAATGGTCTTCCATGACCGAGGAGAAGAGGAAGAATTCGTGAGGCCAAGAAGAAGGCAGTATGCATGAAATGCTGGTTTTAAAGTGCCTGATGAATGGTAATCAGTTACCTGAAGGGTCTGGTATAATTGACGTAATCGATTATATAGAAGTACACATGAAGTTGTAATCGATTACTTTAAGTGGAAGGTTTAGACAGATCAGGGGTAATCGATTACATGAAAATACAGAGGAAGATGTAATCGATTACTGAGCGTCAGTTATGAGACGTGAGAGGTGAAAGTATGGGGACGTGTAAAGGGGAAGTTATTGGAAGACGTGTGGTCAGAGCGTGGAAGAGACGTGTGCAGTTTATGGGGAATAAAAATTTTTTAAAAAAGTAAATGTTAATGGAGAATGTATAACCAAAAAAAAGGATTGAATGATAAAGAAAATTAATTTACTGATGAAGATTTATATTAAAACAGAATGGAATAGAAAATTGAAATGACATCAGTTTGTGTGCTCTGAAATATTTTTAATTAAAATATTTATTAGTGAATAGAAAGGTAACGGTCACAAAGAAATATTTTTATAGCAAAGGATGAGAGGGATTTTATTTAAAATTTAAAATTTAATAGATCAAAAAATCTAGTTAATATTTTAATGAAAAAAGTGAGGATAGAGTGTTACCGACCTATCTCGTGATGTTGTAATCAATTACTATAATATTGTAACCGATTACTAAAGTTTAAGTATATGAGCCACGTGTCTTCTTCATTTGCTGACTGGATTAGGAAAACTGGTAATCGATTACTTATTTATTGTAATCGATTAGAGTGATCAGTTTTGCATGTATTTTTATATTTTTAAGGAAAATTGATGATGCCTAATTCATTTCTAAGATTGAAAAATTGTTCTTTAGACAAAGGCTTTGTAAAAATATCTATGACTTGCTTATGGGTTTCAATGAATTCTAATATGCAATCACCTTTTTGAACATGATCTCTAAGGAAGTGATGTCTGATTTCTATATGCTTAGTCCTAGAGTGTTGTACTGGATTCTTTGAAAGGTTTATTGCACTAGTATTGTCGCACTTTATAGGGATATGATCTAAGTGAATTCCATAATCTAGTAGTTGTTGTTTCATCCATAATATTTGGGCGCAACAACTACCAGTAGCGACATATTCTGCTTCTGCAGTGGATAAGGCGACACTATTTTGCTTTTTACTATGCCAGGATACTAAGGCTGACCCTATTAAATGGCAAGTACCACTAGTACTTTTTCTATCTGTTCTACATCCTACAAAGTCAGAGTCGGAATATCCTACTAGGTTGCAAGATGATCCTTTAGAGTACCATAGGCCTAAATTTCCTGTACCTATTAAATATTTCATGTTTCTCTTAACTGCTTTTAGATGAGACTCTTTTGGATTAACTTGAAATCTAGCACAGAGACAGACACTAAACATAATATCGGGTCTACTTGTAGATAAATACAGTAGTGATCCGATCATACCTTGATATATTTTAGCGTCAATGGATTTTCCAATTTCATCTTTATCAAGATAGCAAGCTGTGCTCATTGGTGTTGAAATGTCTTTGGCATTAATCATCCCAAACTTTGTTAGTAATTTCTTGCAGTACTTTGATTGATTGATGAATATGCCTTCTTGTGATTGCTTTATTTGCAGTCCAAGGAAGAAGTTTAGTTCTCCCATCATTGACATTTCAAATTCATTCTGCATTACTTGGGAAAATTCCTTGCACGGTTTTTCATTAGTTGATCCAAAAATAATATCATCAACATATATTTGAACTAAGAGAATATCATTACTGTTTCTTTTGATGAATAGTGTTGTGTCTACCTTTCCTCTGCTAAATTTATTTTCTAGCAGAAATTTACTAAGTCTATCATACCATGCTCGAGGTGCCTGTTTGAGACCATATAATGCCTTTTTAATTTAAACACATGATCAAGAAATTTATCATTTTCAAATCCTGGTGGTTGACAGACATATACTTCTTCATTTATGTATCCCTTTAAGAATGCACTCTTAACATCCATTTGATATAATTTAAAATCCATGTATGCTGCAAAGGCTAAGAGCATTCTTATGGCTTCTAATCTAGCTACAGGAGCATAGGTTTCTTCATAGTTTATGCCTTCTTCCTGATTGTAACCCTTTGCAACTAGCCTTGCCTTATTTCTTATAATTATTCAATGTTCATCTATCTTATTTTTAAATACCCATTTAGTTCCTATGATTTGATGGTTACTAAGTTTTGGTACTAATTCCCATACTTGATTTCGTTCAAATTGGTTTAGTTCTTCTTGCATGGCTATTATCCAATTTTCATCATCTGTTTCTTCCTTAATATTTCTAGGTTCAATTTGTGATACAAATGCCATAGAATTGCATGCATTTCTAAGAGATTTTCGAGTTGTTACCCCTTTTGAAATATCACCAATGATGTTATCGATTGGATGATTCGTATTGATCTTCCATATTTTAGGCAGATCATCACACGGTATTGGGCTTTCTTCTTGGTTGTTTTGATGATTCTCTAGCTTTTCGTCTAATTGTATATTTTCAAGAGAATCTGCAACATTATCTATAATTCTTTCCAAGCTAATGGGGTTAGTTTCATCAAAGGACACATGAACAGATTCTTCAATTGTCAGAGTCCTTTTGTTATATATCCTAAATGCTTTACTTGACAAAGAATATCCAAGGAAAATTCCCTCATCTGCTTTAGCATCAAATTTTCCTAGATTATCTTTTCCATTATTTAGCACAAACATTTACATCCAAACACATGTAGATAGGATATATTAGGTTTTCTTTCATTATATAGTTCATAAGGTGTTTTCTTTAGGATATGTCTAATTAACACCTTATTCATTACATAGCATGCAGTACTAACGGCATCTGCCCAAAAATATTTAGGAAGGTTAGTTTCATTGAGCATGGTTCTAGCTAATTCTTCTAGTGATCTATTCTTTCTTTCAACAACACTATTTTGTTGGGGGTTCTAGGAGTTGAAAAGTTATATTTGATGTCATTTTTATCACAGAACTTTTCAAATAATCTATTTTCAAACTCTCCTCCATGATCACTTCTAATGCTAATAATTTTAAGTTCTTTTTTATTTTAGATTATCTTAGCTAATCTCTTAAAAGATAAATAGGCTTCATTTTTATTTTTCAGAAAAAGGGTCCAAGTAAATCTAGAATAGTCATCAACAATTACTAGTGTATAGTAGTTTCCACCAAAACTTCTAGTCCTTGATGGCCCAAACAAATCTATATGCAGTAATTGTAGAGGTTTTGTTGTAGAGACAACATTTTTTGATTTAAAAGAAATTTTTACCTGTTTTCCCTTTTGACAAGCATCACACATTTTATCTTTCACAAATTTTAATTTTGGGACACCTATGACTAGATCCTTTTTAATTATTTTATTTAAGTGATCCATGTGTATGTGTTATTCTTCTATGCCAAAGCCATGGATCTTCTTCATGACTTATTAAGCAACTTGCTTGACTAGACGATAGATTATCTAAGCTTATCATGTAAATATTGTTAATTCTTTTTCCAATGAATTTTATAGTGTCATTATCTTTTCCTTTTATTAAGCAAGCGTCAGAGTTAAATTTGACATTGTTACCTTTGTCGTATAGTTGACTTATGCTTAGCAAATTGTGTTTTAGTTCTTCAACATACAGTACGTTGTTAATGGAGGTTGCAGGATTCTTTCCAACTTTTCCAACTCCAAGGATTTTGCCTTTGTTATTATCGCCATAGGTGACATATCCTTCTTCTTTCATAACTAGTGAGGAGAATTTTGATATGTCTCCCGTCATGTGCCTGGAGCAGTCGCTGTCAAGATACCAGCTTGACTGTTTACTGACCAAGCATACCTGCAACAAAGATTAGGTTTTTATCTTAGGTACCCATACCTTCTTGGGTCCTTGAAGCTAAGAGTTTGATGGGGTTTGCTTCCTAATCCAAATCCTTTTTGAATTTTGAATTCCATTTTTTCTTATGTTACATGTTGATGCTGTGTGACCCTTTTTCCCATAATGATAACATTTAACAAATGGGCTAGTTGAGGTCTTTTGTGAAATAAAGAAGTTTTTATACAACTTTTGCTTTTTGGAAGGATCAAATCCTAGTCCTATTTTATTAAAATGAGATCCTTGTTTTCCAAGGAGTATATCCAGGTTATCTCTTCCCATAGTAAATTTAGCTAATGCATTTTTTAAATCATTAATCTCTTGAGTATGTTTTTGACATGTTGAGCATGTATGTTTAATGGTAGTTTCAGTCTTAAACTTAGTTTCCAAGTTTTCCTTCTTTATTTTAATTTGTCCTAGTTCTTGATTTAGTTTTGATAAGATTTCTTCTAAGATTAGGTTAGAGTTTTTCATATTTAAGAATTTCTTAGCTAATTTTTGGTATTCATTATGAAGATCTTCAAATGCATCTTGCAAATCATCAAAAGTAGGGTTTGAATCAATTACCTCATCAGTATTTGCCATTAGGCAGAGATTTGCTTCTTCGTGGTCTGATTCCTCAGATGAGCTTAGATCATTTTCATCCCAGGCAATATAGGCTCTTTTTTTTATTTTTGAAATACTTTTTCTCTTTCTTGTTAGACTTTTTATTTAGAATCGGATACTCCATTTTCATATGTCCATATTTTCCACATTCAAAACATTTTGGACCTTGGTTAGATTCATCATTCTTCTTGAATGATTTCCTGAAATTTGACTTCCTTTGTCCTTCCTTTTTCTTCAAGAATTGGTTAAATATTCGAACAAGCATTCCAAATTCTTTAGTGTCATCTATGCTTTTGGTTTCCTCTAGACTTTCTTCATCACTTTCATTTGATATTTGTATGGATGTCTTGAGAGCAATACCTTTCTTCCTTTTATCTCCTTCCTCATGTTGGTTTAATCTGGTAAGTTCAAGTTCATGTTCTTGCAGTTTTCCAAAAAGAGTAGCAAGTGACATTGTAGCTAGGTCTCTTGATTCAGATATAGTTGTCACCTTCGACTGCCATTCCTTGTTCAAACATCTTAAGACTTTTTCAATTAAATCTTCATTTGAGAAAGCTTTTCCTAAGCATGCAAGATGATTGATTATATGAGTGAATCTCTTTTGCATGTCTTGTATGTTTTCGTTGTTGTTTATTCTAAACAATTCATACTCCCTAGTTAGGGTATTTATTCTTGATCTCTTTACTTCACTTGTTCCTTCATGAGTTACTTCTAGAGTATCCCACATTTCCTTTGCTATTTTGTAAGTGGATATTTTAAAGTACTCATCCATTCCTAAAGCTGAGGTTATTATATTTTTGGCCTTGAGATTGTATTGGACTTTTCTTTTATCCTCTTCAGTCCATTCACTTCTAGGTTTAATCATGGTTACTTCTGGGCCATTCTCTATGGAAACCCATATGTCTATATCAGTAGCTTCTATGAAAATTTATATACGGGTTTTCCAATATTGGTACCCAACTCCATTAAATACAGGTGGTCTATGGATGGAGTTTCCCTTAGGAAAAATGGGGTTAGGAGAGGCCATCTCTTTCTTCTTGAAGTTTCTAAACTTTATACAAGAAACCTGCTTTGATACCACTTGTTAGTCAAGTGGCCTCCTATAACTCGAGAGGAGGGGTGAATTGAGTTTTCTTAATTTCAATTATCTAGATGCCCTTTATTTAAATTTCAATACTTAAGATGATAAAATGCAAGATAGAATTAATAATACACAGTAGATTAAATAAATATAAAACAGAAAGTAGGGTTTAGAAATTTGTAAATAGTGTTTTATACTGGTTTGGCCAACCACTGCCTACGTCCAGTCTTCTCAAGAACCTCTTGAGGATTTCACTATTCTTAAAAACAATACACAGAACCTTCCACACCTTGGCACACCCCTGCCCTTGTGTGAATTTTCTAAACACAACAAGAGTTTCATTACTCTCGTATACAATCCTTGGGAAAACTTCTCAATTAATCAAGTATCTCACACTTTGAACAAAGTTAACAAAGGAACACTCTTTCTTAGAGCATATAAACAAATTGAAGAACAAAGGTGGGTAATAACTCTTCTTAGGAGTGGAAGAATTTGGTGCATTTTTGCAAATGATGGGCATCCCTATTTATAGGTGTAGAAATACTTTCAAGAGGTATGAAATTTTTTATTAGAATAATTAAAAAGGTACCTCTTGAATAAAATAACAATCTGTGAAAAGTTATAATGTTTCACCAAGTTTTTTTTCATGAAAGGATGCAATGTTTAATGCTTTCTGATCCTTTGTAATCGATTATATAAAAGAGGTAATCGATTACTTCTTTTTAAAATTTGTTTTTAAAACATAACGTTTATATTGTAATCGATTACGTAATGAGGGTAATCGATTACTTCAAAGGATTTTCAAAATATTTCTGAAATATCTTTTTTTAAGTTTAAATTCATGGTAATCGATTAGATTGCTGAGGTAATCGATTACATTCATTTAAAAACATGCAATTTAAAAGTTGTTATAGTGTAATTGATTACACTAATGAAGTAATCGATTACATTACTTCAGAATGTATGTTTTTTTAAACATTTTTATTTTAATGGCCATATTTTCTTTTATAGAGTCTTACTATAATTATGCCTTGGTCTTGGATCTTCATTCTTGATCTTTGGCATTGGCCTTGTCATTATCAAAATCCTTCATGGTCTTCAGACTGTTGATTAATTCCTTGAATAAAAGGATGATTGTTATTATTGATGATTGTTGAGTGCCATTATGAATGAATACAAGTGTGATCTTGTGTATGTATGGTTTGAATTGTATCGATGGATTGTTGTAATACCACACTAATATATGAAACAATGGTAATGATCAAATGAGATGAAAATCCACTAAGACTTATGTAGGGATGTTGATGAATAAAGATGAAATCAGATGCTGGGCATTCTGCTAATATTGATGAAAGATTGTTGAGTGTCATTGATGATGTGATGCCATTGTGAATGTTGTAAGTATTGACTTGCATGTATGATATAAAATGTGTTGAAAAGAAATGCCATACCTAAAGCTTGAAAACAATAGCTAAAATCAACAATGATAAAATCCACTAAAGATTGTATGGTAGTGTTGGTGTTGATGATGATGATTGATGAGTAGCATGATAGAATGCATAATGTGAGAATGCATTGATTGTCATTTACATCCATGGCATATCATACGCTGCTTATATGGAATGTTAGGGGTTCTAATAGGTTGGCCCAATGGGAGGGTGACCCAGTGCACGGGTAAATTGTTGTTGTTCCCTAGTGATTCTGAGAATCACGAAGCTGCCCTTAGATTGGTGGCGAGACACCCTATGTGGCAGGCCCTGTGGGCGGGCGGCTCTGTGTTGAGCAAGTTACCTCGGTATCCGACAGGGCACAGCTCTCTGTGTGTTTGGGAAAGGCCCGTAGCAATTGTGGCAAGTAAGGCCATGTAAGTAATCTATAAGTCACGGGGTGACTAGTGCTACAAATAGGCGATAGCGGTTTGGTACCAGTAAAATATGATGTAAAGCATGCATGATTTGAGATATAAGTGTACACTTTTACTACTGCAGTAGGGGCATAGTAGCACATCTATGCTTGACCCACATTTGATATAATGATATTTCCCACAATCAGATCCGTATTTGTTGTTGTTATTCTATTGTACATATGCATTATCCTAAGAGCATTTTCATATAGCATGGAGATATGCCAAAAGGTGATGATGATTGATGATGATTGAGATTGAGATGTGACAATGATGAGATGGGTAAATGAATACCTAAAAGACAACATGAAATTATAAATGACGTGAATACAAAGAAAAGACATTGTATATGATGATGTTGTTGTGATGGCCCAATGTGATGAAGGGCATGTTTATGTATGATTGATAATGATGGTGTTAGCCCATTGTGGCATCGAGAAAAGATGTGTATATGTGTTTGCTTTGCTATGAAATGATTGATGAATACGTTATATGTATACGTTGGTGAAATGAGCAATGATAATGATTATTGTTAATTTTAGCAAAGCATACATGATGTTAATATGCATATGCACATAATCTTAATTGTTTTCATATTTGTCATTTGAAATGTATAACTCACTTTCCCATGTTGTCCATTTTTAGCATTGATGTAGGAATATCATGGGAGGAGGATATTTTTAAAGTAAAGCCTTTGTGAAGGTAAAATAGTGGTAATGGAATGCCTTGGCCGGCAGCAATTGTAATTCATTGTATTGTGAATAAAGTGTACATGATAGTGTGAATAAATATTAGATAGTGTGAATAAATATTAGATATTGGTGGATGTATTGTAAATGGCCATATATGTGAATGATATATTAATATTTGGGGTATTGGAATTCATACCCATTTAATGAATGTAGTGGCGTTATGTAACACCCCGAATTTTTAAAGTAGGAAGATAAATTAGGAAAATAAATGTTGGATAATTAACTTTGGGCTAAGAAATATCCCAAAATTCTTGAAATGATTTAAACAAGGTTTTTCGAAACTGTTGGTGAATTATGGTGGTCAGATGAGCTAAAAACTGACCCGGATAAAATATAGGTGTCGGACCAAGTATCTCCGATTGAGATGTCGTTGGTCAGGGCCGTAGATAATGTTATTGGGATTCCGAATTTATATTCGGAATAATTTTTAGAATATGTTTTGGGCCCGAACGGCGAACCTGTTTGTTAAAAAACGAAAGAGCTAATGAAGGATTAATAATTTAAATATTAAATTCCCATTTTTTCCCATTCAAAAGGCGGTTTCACTCTTTCTCCCTCACGTAGATACTCTTCTTCTTATCTTCTTTTTCATATCTCTTTTTCTTCTTCATAATTCACCTTCCTCTTGCCCTTGAATTCTAAATTAAAAGGAGATATCTCTTCTTCCTCCATTCTTAACCTTCAAGAGACTTCAAGGAAGCTTGGAAACTAAACTATTTTCTCCTCCTTACTCCTCAAATTCGTGTGAACTCCCTCATCTTTTGTGAACTCACTCTTTTCTTTCATTGAGGTAAGATTATGATCATTTTCCATGTACATAAGTATATAGTTGAAGTTTAGTTGAAGTTTTGGTGTTAGAACACAATAAATGTATGAGTAATGTTGGAGAAAGTTTAAAAATGGAAATCTAAAGATAAGTTGACATAAATACAAGCTTATGAGTGATTATGAGGTAGTTATAACTATACTGGTAAAAGAAAGAAGTATATGAGCATTTTTGAAGGTTGGTGGATTGGTGAAAACCTTAAATTTGAATCTTAGGAGGAGAGGTAGGATATTGAAGGATATTGCAATTAATGAAGAAATTAGCATTTGTTGATGGGAAGAATGATATAAATGATGTGGTAGACACATTAAATGATGATAATGTTAACTTGAAGTTATAATAGGTGGAAACTCACCAAGGTGTTGGTGGAGACCTACTAGGTGAAATAACCTAATAATTAGGTTGTAGCCTTGATACTAAGGGATTGTAATTCAAGGAAAGGAATTCCCGAAGCCTAAATAGGCAAACGAATGAAATTGGTAAATAGTTTTCACATGATAAGAATCATGTGTATACCTATGTATATATATATTGAATTGGTGTTTGAATAAATAATTGATGTGGCCCTATGAATGATTGGTGTAGGGCTTGGCAATATTGGTGAAGCAGGAACATCAACCCCAGAGGTCTACTTCTCTTGAGGTAGGAGAGGGGTGTATTTTCTAAATTCATGAAAATTGTAATGATAATGTATGTATTAATGTAGTATGACATGTTTGTGTGGTTAAAGGTGATATTATGTGTATGTGAAGTGAATTGTGTATGATGATGTGAATTTAGTGTTTATATGATGAAGCCTAAGTGTGGCTATGGATGGCTTATTATGCGTGATACAAGATTGAGTTCATATGAAGATTGATTCTTGTATATGAGTTTGATGGAAAATTGTGTGGTTGAAAATGAATATACCCTAGATGAAAGGGTAGGATAATCCAAATAAGCTTGAAGCATGCATGAGTATTTTGTATACATGGCATGACATGCATATCATGATGATGTTGATAAGTGGTTGTGATCACTTGATGTTGAAATGAAAGGCCCTGCGAAACCAATGAGATTAATGCCCATGGTTGCGATCATGAGGCGGGAGTACCCCTTGCGAGGAGGGAAACCTATATGAAATGTTTATGAGGCGGGAGTACCCCTTGCGAGGAGGGAAACCTATATGAAATGTTTATGAGGCGGGAGTACCCCTTGCGAGGAGGGAAACCTATATGAAATGTTTATGAGGCGGGAGTACCCCTTGCGAGGAGGGAAACCTATGTGAAATATTGAACGTGGTTTCGATCACGAGAAGCACCTTGTGAGGTTGCTAGAGGGAGTACCCCTTGCGAGGTGGGAAACCATTGAGAATGAGTATGTGATATGGTGGTTGCGATCACCCGGGAAAATGAAATCGGATCCGTGCATATGCATTTTCATGACATTAGCATGTGCATCAGTTTGAAAGCATGGTATAGTATGATACCTTAATGATGAGATATGAATGGAAACTCCCTTTTTAATTAATAAATTGTGATGGTGAATTGATTGATATAATTCTAAGAGAATCAGGGAATAATTGTATTGGAATGAAAAATTGTTGATTGATTGATTGATATTAAATAAACTCCTCTTGGGAAGGAGATAGTTGTATTGCATTCATGCATATATTGTTCTAGTTATTGGATTTTCGTCATTGAGAAAGTATACTCACTCTCCCTGTGGTATATCTTTTTAGCTCCTGTGTTGTAGGTATGGCTTTGGAGTTATTGTGGAGGAGGAGTGTGAAGAAGGCCCCTTTTTGGTAAAGAATGCCTTGGCCGGCAATATTTTGGTTTACATAGATATGTGGAATAGATGTAATGTATATAGTACAATGTATGTTGATATAGTGTGGATTTAGAATGGATAATTGTATGAATGATGAATTTGGGAGGTCATGGAAGAAAATGAGACCTTTTGTCTATGACTCATTTTCAATCATGACCCTGTTAATGAATGAATGATGAAACTCTCTATATCTTGATGAATGAATGAAGTTTATATATATGGAATGTTAGATTTATGAAATGGAAGAGTTAGTGAGTTGATTTATACAATAGATGAGTTGTAATGGAAATTGACAAGAATGATTTATTAGAATAAGTTCTAAATGTGTAACATGATATATATGAAGTGTTGACATTAGGTAAAATTGATTAGAATGAGTTTTGGTGTAGAGAGTTGGGTGATTTCTGCATTTCCCCTATTTTTCTCTCAAAATCGCTCAAGCGAGAGGGCTTCTCGCTTAAGCGAGAATGCCCCTCTATCAATTTTTGGATTCTGGATGATTCTCGCTTAAGCGAGAATGGGACTCGCTCAAGCGAGATCGTCCCAGCATCAGTGTTGGGTCATTATTCCATTTTCGCTCAAGCGGATGTGCAAGTCGCCCAAGCGAAATCGCATTAGAATCAGAGTTTGGACCTTGGTTGGTGTTCGCTCAGGCGAGCTGAGAATTCGCCCAAGCGAGAGGGTCTTGGTCTCAGGTTTTGCTCTCGGGTTTATCAGGAAATTACTCTCGGGAGTAATCTCGCTTAGGCGGGGATGGGGTTGCCCGAGCGAGTGAGCGTGGAAGGGGTTCTGGGTGTTTTTCGCCTTACGCTCGCTGGCTTCGCCCAAGCGAGGATTGCAATGCTCGCTCAAGCGAGTTGGGGTTCGCTTGAGCGAAGTGACCCCTGAATCTTCATTTTCTTCTTTCGCTCAGCATTTTATGATTCGCCCAAGTGTGCTATGCGAAGCTCGCTCAAGCGAATTGGGATTTCGCTTGAGCGAGGGGGACCTGATTCTCCCAAAAAGCTTTAAATATATTATTTCCTTTTTCTTCTTATTAATCCATGATTCCATCCCACTTTATGAACACTTTGAGATAACCTTGGCTTCTTAATTTCAAATGAGTGATCTCTTAAGAATTTAATTCCATAATATTATTTTACTATAGATACTTCCGCTATTATTAATTATGGATTTCTTAAGAGTTAAATTCTTTAACTTACCTTCTCATATCTTCATATATGAGATAGGTCTCTGATAGGTCCAGGGTAATTTGTTAAATGGCTTCACCACTCACTTGTTTCATAGATTAATAATAAAATTGCGAAAAATTTACCCCTATTTTTGGGGTGTCACAACTTGGTATCAGAGCATTATTTGCTCTGCATTACTGTGTTTAGCCATTGCTATTACTGGAAAGTGATATGTGATTGATGAATCATTGTTATTGTTGATTGATTGCGTATGAATTGATGATGGATTGAATGTGATTTTTATAAGTCCGGCCAAGCTTCTTCACACTATCCTCCCTCAATGAAGAATCTTATGTATTATGAATGCATACTATGTTATGATATGATGATGCTGCCATATGGGCTTTAATATGAAATGTTGCTATTGGACTCCATGGGGGAGGGTCACAATTTAAATTTTATAATAAAATACTATAGTATGAACTCATAGAGGAATTTTATGAACGAGTTTACTGATATTGGTTAAATTTTATGTTGTGGTTTTAGATATTGTGATGGCCCGTCGTCGTCAAGATAATGATGACGCCATAGCTAGAGCCTTGAATCGTTTTGCGGATCTTCTCGAATCACAAAACCGTGAGAGACAAGAGGCAGAAAGACCATCTGCTCCTATTGTTGTTCAAGGCACTCAGGGCCTTGATATGTTTTTAAAGCGAAAACCTACTGAATTTCATGGTGGATTTAGGCCTGAGCAAGCCTATGGTTGGATCCGGAATGTTGAGCGGATCTTTGATAGCTTTGAATGCAATGAGTTCCAGAAAGTGGAGTATGCTGTTTTTATGCTGAGGGATGAAGCAGAGACTTGGTGGAGACTCGCCAAGAATAGAATGAATGCTGCTGTGATTCCCTTAACTTGGGAGAACTTTAAGCGAGAACTTATGAGGAAATATGTGCCCGAAAGTTATAAGAGCAAGAAAGAACTCGAGTTCATGGAACTCAAGCAAGGCACGCTGACGGTGGAAGAGTATGCTTCCAAGTTTGAGGAGCTTTGTGAATTCTACCCTCCTTTTCAACAAGAGGGAACTGAAGTGTCAAAGTGCGTGAAGTTTGAAAATGGGTTACGCTCCGATATTCAAAGGGCTATATGTCACCAAGAGATTCAAAGTTTCACGGTGCTTGTGAATAAGTGCCGCATCTATGAAGAACACGCTTCTTTTTAACACTCTAAATTTGACTCTAAGTTGAAGGGTCAAGCTTCTAGTTTTAAGAGGCAAAGAAGTTTTAGAAGAGGACATTTTTTGAGGGGTGCTCCTTCTAATGTCCAAGCTAGAGGCGACGGACGTGGTAATGTTTTTGGCCGGGGTAATATAAATACCAATGGGCCGAGATGTTATAGATGTGGAGGACCTCATTACGTTCGGGAATGTGTGCATCGTGAAGATGTTGTATGTTTTAATTGTGATCAAGTGGGGCACATCCGTTCTGCATGTCCTATGCTTGTAAGGCCGGCTCCGGTACAAGCTAATGTTACCAATCGTGCTAATGCACCTACTTATGTGAACCGCGGAGGTTATAATGGTGGTCGAGGCCGTGGTAATGGAAATAATGGCGGTCGACGTGGTGGCCGAGGTGGCTATAATGGTGGAAGACGTGGCAACGGTCGAGGAAATGGGAATGATGCTAATGATGGAAATAGGGATGGAGGAGATCGTCAACCTAATGCCGGGAGAGTATTTGCTGTGACCGGTGAGGAAGCAGCACGAGCAGAAAATCTGGTTGAAAGTAAGTGTGAAATCCTTGGACACTCAGTTCATGTAATTTACGATTCGGGTGCGACCCACTCTTTTATATCTGAGGATTGCGTTCGGCGATTGAGGTTGCTGGTGTGTCTAATGAAAAATGCTCTTATGATTACCACTCCAACCGGTACTTGTCTTAGATCGGTCAACCGGTGCGATAATGTTGATATGCTCCTGGAGGGGAGAAAATTTGTTGCATCTTTTATTTGCTTGCCTATGAAGGGATTGGAGATTGTACTTGGTATGGATTGGCTTTCTAACAATAAAGTCATAGTTGATTGTCAACAACGGACCGTTAGTTTCCCTTCTCTTGATAAAGAACAGTTTGATGTACAAGGTATAATTCAACTTTGCGTGTTGTTATCTCTCACTGATGGGACAAGTAATCCCGGTCCCACTAATATTCCCGTGGTGTCTGAATTTCTGGACGTGTTTCCTGACGAGATACCTGGTTTACCACCTCCAAGAGAGGTTGAGTTTGCTATTGACCTAGTATCTGGTGCTGAACCAGTGTCTATTGCTCCTTACAGGATGTCTCCTATAGAGTTAATTGAATTAAAGAAGCAAGTTGAGGAGCTACTTGAGAAGGAATTTGTTCGACCTAGTGTGTCACCCTGGGGAGCTCCTGTTTTGTTAGTTAAGAAAAAGGATGGAACCATGCGGTTGTACGTAGACTACCGCCAATTGAACAAGTTGACGATAAAGAATAGATATCCTTTACCTCGTATTGATGATCTGTTGGATCAATTGAGAGGTGCGGTGGTATTTTCAAAGATTGATTTGCGTTCCGGTTATCATCAAATTCGGGTGAGAGCCGAAGATATTCCCAAGACTGCATTTAGGACGCGATATGGCCACTACGAGTATGTCGTGATGCCATTTGGAGTTACTAATGCTCCAGCTGTATTCATGAGTTACATGAATCACATCTTTCACAAATACCTAGATCGTTTTGTTGTGGTGTTTATCGATGATATTTTGGTATATTCCAAGAGTCACGAGGAACATGAAGAACATTTAAGAGTGGTACTGAATATTCTTAGAGAGAACCAGTTGTATGCCAAGCTCTCTAAATGTGAATTCTGGATGACGAGCGTTCAGTTCCTTGGGCATGTAATATCCGAAGATGGTATTTCTGTGGATCCTTCAAAGGTTGAAGCCGTTATGGCATGGTCGAGACCTACGACGGTTACTGAAATCCGAAGTTTTCTTGGACTTGCGGGTTATTATCGAAGGTTCATTGAAGGTTTCTCTCGTCTTGCGAGACCTTTGATGAATTTGACAAGGAAGAACCAACCTTTCGTATGGACGGTTGAATGTGAGAAATGCTTTGAGGAGTTAAAAATGAGACTAACTTCTGCTCCTATCTTAGCGTTGCCTGACTTACAAGAAGAGTTTGTAGTGTATTGTGATGCTTCCAAGCATGGACTTGGATGCGTGCTAATGCAGAAAGAACGTGTAATAGCTTATGCTTCACGCCAGTTGCGACCTCATGAAATTAATTACCCGACTCATGATTTGGAGTTGGCTGCGGTTGTGTTTGCCTTGAAGATTTGGCGTCATTATTTGTATGGTTCGAGATTTGTGGTTTACAGTGACCACAAAAGTTTGAAATATCTTTTCAACCAAAAGGAATTGAATATGCGACAAAGAAGATGGGTGAAATTCTTGAAGGATTATGACTTTAAATTGATGTACCAACCGGGAAAAGCTAATGTTGTTGCCGATGCTCTTAGTCGGAAATCCTTGCATATATCAACCATGATGGTCAAAGAGCTTGAATTAATTAAAGAATTTCGGAATTTGAATGTTGGGACCGAAGTTCAATCCTCCAAGAAGTTATGTTTTGCTACCTTGAAAATAAGTAATGAGTTTTTGGAACTTATGAAAGAGAAACAAAAAGATGATGATTATTTACAAGAGGTGCGAAGATCTCAGGATAATGGGAAAAATCTATTCCTTGTGGAAGGTGTTGATAGTATATGGCGAATAAAAGGTCGTGTGTATGTACCTTCATTCGGTGATTTGAGACGCACAGTGCTGGAGGAAGCACATAAAAGCATGTTTAGCATCCACCCTGGTGTAACAAAGATGTATCGCGATATAAAGAAGAACTTTTGGTGGCCCGGAATGAAACGTGATGTTGCTAACTTTGTAGCTTCTTGCCTTACTTGTCAGAAGGCGAAGGTGGAACACCAAAGACCTTCGGGTACTTTAAGACCACTTGATATCCCTGTTTGGAAGTGGGACGCGATTGCCATGGATTTTGTGTCCGGATTACCAAGAACGAGGTCCAGATGTGATGGAATATGGGTGATTGTGGATCGTTTGACAAAGAGTGCCCATTTCTTGCCAATCAGTATGGAGAGCTCTTTGCAAGATTTAGCACATTTGTACATCCGGGAGATTGTGAGATTACATGGTGTACCGTCAAGTATTATTTCTGATCGTGATCCCCGATTTACTTCCCGATTCTGGGGAAGCTTACATGAGGCGATGGGTTCAAAACTGAAGCTAAGTTCGGCATATCATCCCCAGACCGATGGACAGTCTGAGAGAACTATTCAAAGTCTTGAAGACTTACTGCGTGCTTGTGTTTTGGAGCATGGCGGTTCGTGGGAAAAATATTTACCTCTGATCGAATTTACTTACAATAACAGTTTTTATTCTAGTATTGGTATGGCACCATACGAGGCATTATACGGAAGGAGGTGTCGAACTCCTTTATGTTGGCTTGAAGTTGGTGAGAATCTAGCCTTAGGACCTGAAATTATTGAAGAAACTACCAAGCAGATCAAGATGATCCGGGAAAAGATGAAAATTGCTCAAGACCGACAGAAGAGCTATTATGATAAAAGAAGAAATCCACTAGAATTTCAAGTCGGCGATCATGTGTTATTACGAGTTTCGCGTGATAAAGGTATAGGAAGAGCCTTGAAGAGCAAGAAACTAAGCCCTAAATTTATTGGACCCTATGAGATTTTAGAACGGATTGGAGATGTCGCATATCGAATTGCACTTCCTCCACAGCTTGCAAATCTTCATAATGTATTTCACGTATCTCAGTTAAGGAAGTATGTACATGATCCTTAGCACGTGATCTCTGTTGATGATCTTGAGGTGCAGGATGACTTATCCATTCTTCCCGTTTCTGTTCGTATTGTTGAGTATTCCGTGAAGAGACTACGGAATAAGATGGTACCATTAGTAAAAGTGGCATGGAAGCATGGAGATATGGAAACATTTACGTGGGAACGCGAGGACGATATCCGTAAGCGGTACCCTCACGCATTCGAGTCTGGTAAGTTGAATTTCGAGGACGAAATTTCTTTTAGGGGGAGTGGATTGTAACACCCCGAATTTTTAAAGTAAGAAGATAAATTAGGAAAATAAATGTTGGATAATTAACTTTGGGCTAAGAAATATCCCAAAATTCTTGAAATGATTTAAACAAGGTTTTTCGAAACTGTTGGTGAATTATGGTGGTCAGATGAGCTAAAAACTGACCCGAATAAAATATAGGTGTCGGACCAAGTATCTCCGATTAAGATGCCGTTGGTCAGGGCCGTAGATAATGTTATTGGGATTCCGAATTTATATTCGGAATAATTTTTAGAATATGTTTTGGGCCCGAACGGCGAACCTGTTTGTTAAAAAACGAAAGAGTTAATGAAGGATTAATAATTTAAATATTAAATTCCCATTTTTTCCCATTCAAAAGGCGGTTTCACTCTTTCTCCCTCACGTAGATACTCTTCTTCTTATCTTCTTTTTCATATCTTTTTTTCTTCTTCATAATTCACCTTCCTCTTGCCCTTGAATTCTAAATTAAAAGGAGATATCTCTTCTTCCTCCATTCTTAACCTTCAAGAGACTTCAAGGAAGCTTGGAAACTAAACTATTTTCTCCTCCTTACTCCTCAAATTCGTGTGAACTCCCTCATCTTTTGTGAACTCACTCTTTTCTTTCATTGAGGTAAGATTATGATCATTTTCCATGTACATAAGTATATAGTTGAAGTTTAGTTGAAGTTTTGGTGTTAGAACACAATAAATGTATGAGTAATGTTGGAGAAAGTTTAAAAATGGAAATCTAAAGATAAGTTGACATAAATACAAGCTTATGAGTGATTATGAGGTAGTTATAACTATGGTGGTAAAAGAAAGAAGTATATGAGCATTTTTGAAGGTTGGTGGATTGGTGAAAACCTTAAATTTGAATCTTAGGAGGAGAGGTAGGATATTGAAGGATATTGCAATTAATGAAGAAATTAGCATTTGTTGATGGGAAGAATGATATAAATGATGTGGTAGACACATTAAATGATGATAATGTTAACTTGAAGTTATAATAGGTGGAAACTCACCAAGGTGTTGGTGGAGACCTACTAGGTGAAATAACCTAATAATTAGGTTGTAGCCTTGATACTAAGGGATTGTAATTCAAGGAAAGGAATTCCCGAAGCCTAAATAGGCAAACGAATGAAATTGGTAAATAATTTTCACATGATAAGAATCATGTGTATACCTATGTATATATATATTGAATTGGTGTTTGAATAAATAATTGATGTGGCCCTATGAATGATTGGTGTAGGGCTTGGCAATATTGGTGAAGCAGGAACATCAACCCCAGAGGTCTACTTCTCTTGAGGTAGGAGAGGGGTGTATTTTCTAAATTCATGAAAATTGTAATGATAATGTATGTATTAATGTAGTATGACATGTTTGTGTGGTTAAAGGTGATATTATGTGTATGTGAAGTGAATTATGTATGATGATGTGAATTTAGTGTTTATATGATGAAGCCTAAGTGTGGCTATGGATGGCCTATTATGCGTGATACAAGATTGAGTTCATATGAAGATTGATTCTTGTGTATGAGTTTGATGGAAAATTGTGTGGTTGAAAATGAATATACCCTAGATGAAAGGGTAGGATAATCCAAATAAGCTTGAAGCATGCATGAGTATTTTGTATACATGGCATGACATGCATATCATGATGATGTTGATAAGTGGTTGTGATCACTTGATGTTGAAATGAAAGGCCCTGCGGAACCAATGAGATTAATGCCCATGGTTGCGATCATGAGGCGGGAGTACCCCTTGCGAGGAGGGAAACCTATATGAAATGTTTATGAGGCGGGAGTACCCCTTGCGAGGAGGGAAACCTATATGAAATGTTTATGAGGCGGGAGTACCCCTTGCGAGGAGGGAAACCTATGTGAAATATTGAACGTGGTTGCGATCACAAGAAGCACCTTGTGAGGTTGCTAGAGGGAGTACCCCTTGCGAGGCGGGAAACCATTGAGAATGAGTATATGATATGGTGGTTGCGATCACCCGGGAAAATGAAATCGGATCCGTGCATATGCATTTTCATGACATTAGCATGTGCATCAGTTTGAAAGCATGGTATAGTATAATACCTTAATGATGAGATATGAATGGAAACTCCCTTTTTAATTAATAAATTGTGATGGTGAATTGATTGATATAATTCTGAGAGAATCAGGGAATAATTGTATTGGAATGAAAAATTGTTGATTGATTGATTGATATTAAATAAACTCCTCTTGGGAAGGAGATAGTTGTATTGCATTCATGCATATATTGTTCTAGTTATTGGATTTTCGTCATTGAGAAAGTATACTCACTCTCCCTGTGGTATATCTTTTTAGCTCCTGTGTTGTAGGTATGGCTTTGGAGTTATTGTGGAGGAGGAGTGTGAAGAAGGCCCCTTTTTGGTAAAGAATACCTTGGCCGGTAATATTTTGGTTTACATAGATATGTGGAATAGATGTAATGTATATAGTACAATGTATGTTGATATAGTGTGGATTTAGAATGGATAATTGTATGAATGATGAATTTGGGAGGTCATGGAAGAAAATGAGACCTTTTGTCTATGACTCATTTTCAATCATGACCCTGTTAATGAATGAATGATGAAACTCTCTATATCTTGATGAATGAATGAAGTTTATATATACGGAATGTTAGATTTATGAAATGGAAGAGTTAGTGAGTTGATTTATACAATAAATGAGTTGTAATGGAAATTGACAAGAATGATTTATTAGAATAAGTTCTAAATGTGTAACATGATATATATGAAGTGTTGACATTAGGTAAAATTGATTAGAATGAGTTTTGGTGTAGAGAGTTGGGTGATTTCTGCATTTCCCCTGTTTTTCTGTCAAAATCGCTCAAGCGAGAGGGCTTCTCGCTTAAGCGAGAATGCCCCTGTATTAATTTTTGGATTCTGGATGATTCTCGCTTAAGCGAGAATGGGACTCGCTCAAGCGAGATCGTCCCAGCATCAGTGTTGGGCCATTATTCCATTTTCGCTCAAGCGGATGTGCAAGTCGCCCAAGCGAAATCGCATTAGAATCAGAGTTTGGACCTTGGTTGGTGTTCGCTCAGGCGAGCTAAGAATTCGCCCATGCGAGAGGGTCTTGGTCTCAGGTTTTTCTCTCGGGTTTATCAGGAAATTGCTCTCGGGAGTAATCTCGCTTAGGCGGGGATGGGGTCGCCCGAGCGAGTGAGCGTGGAAGGGGTTCTGGGTGTTTTTCGCCTTACGCTCGCTGGCTTCGCCCAAGCGAGGATTGCAATGCTCGCTCAAGCGAGTTGGGGTTCGCTTGAGCGAAGTGACCCCTGAATCTTCATTTTTTTCTTTCGCTCAGCATTTTATGATTCGCCCAAGCGTGCTATACGAAGCTCGCTCAAGCGAATTGGGATTTCGCTTGAGCGAGGGGGACCTGATTCTCCCAAAAAGCTTTAAATATATTATTTCCTTTTTCTTCTTATTAATCCATGATTCCATCCCACTTTATGAACACTTTGAGATAACCTTGGCTTCTTAATTTCAAATGAATGATCTCTTAAGAATTTAATTCCATAATATTATTTTACTATAGATACTTCCGCTATTATTAATTATGGATTTCTTAAGAGTTAAATTCTTTAACTTACCTTCTCATATCTTCATATATGAGATAGGTCTCTGATAGGTCCAGGGTAATTTGTTAAATGGCTTCACCACTCACTTGTTTCATAGATTAATAATAAAATCGTGAAAAATTTACCCCTATTTTTGGGGTGTCACACGTTGAACATGTAGCCTATTTTGGGAATGTATAAGTGTTGATGATACATGATATTGAGATAGAATTGAATGTGGTCAATTATGGAATATGGATATCGGAGATGTATGTTGCATGACCATATAAATATATATTTTAGACAATGCATGTTTATTACTTATATGTAAGATGGATTGTGACCTAATAGGCTTGTGTTATATATTTGCATGCTTTGCCGAGCCTTTTCTCATATCTTCATATATGGGACTAGGCGTGTGCCCTGTATACATATTCTTCTTCGCTGTAAACTCTATTATTTTGTATACAATTATGGGCGATTTATCTTGCGATCTAGTTATAAATTATTAAATCTCACTCTTCGATTTTCTATGGTTTGGATCTTATGTAATCATTAAGGTGTTTTGAAATTATTTCAAACGTGAAAAATTTACTCGTATTTCTATTAATTATTTATTTTGATTACGTTGGGATTCGAGTTCAGAAAATTACGATGTGACACCTTGTAGTTTGCCTCTATTTCATTTGGGCTTGTATTGGGCCAATGGTCTTAAGCATTAGGGATTGGGCCTTAGGACCAAGGCCCATGGTGGTGGCTCGAATTATCATAGAGGTATAAATACCTGATTCTCTTGTATTTTGGTCATAAGTTGATTTTTAAATGAGTTTTAGTGAGATGGTCTCCAACTTCTCTCTAGAAAGTAGAGCATTAGCTCCTTCTCCTTTGTTTCTTATCCTTTGGACTCCTCCTAAAGGTGGTGAAACCACACAACCTTATCTTTCTAGCCTTAGACAGTGGCGGCACCATTGTTTCTCTTTAGTCTTTCTATTTTCTTCCATTTCTCTTAACAATTCAAGCCTACATCTAGGTTCTTCCACCAACCAAACCTCCATTTTCACTTCAAGCTTGTCAAGACCAACAACTTACATCCTTATATCCATTTTGGTTTCATGCTTTGGAGCTTGGAAAGCTTGGATTTGAAGAAGAGCAATAGGAAGACCCATATCCTTTCTTAGGATTTGAAGAAAATCCTACAATAAGATATCAAATCATATCTCAATATTATTTCATTCAACTCATAATACAATGTCCCGACACAACGACCATCATCCTTGGACCTCAACCAGCCACTCAGGCATATTAATCTCATCTATCCCATTTCACATCATCTCGTAATGCCTTAAATCATCAACAATTCATTATTTTTATCTTATCATCTCATAGCAATATATTATTCACTACGATAATAACACTTCCATAAATTTAACATATAATTTCTCATTTACATCATGATCATCATCAAACACTACTAAAAAACCCCTGACAACTACTAAAAATAGCAACTGAAAAGAGTCATCACTAATTAGCGACCGAATTAGTGATCGCTAAGGGAAAAAGGACCTTCAATATAAGTTTAGCGACGCAATCAACAATGACAAAGAACGTTGTCACTACTTAACGCCATAATCTATGGCTCACGTCATCATTAGACACAGTCCACCACTGCAACAATCGCTAAATTTCACTCCCTCCATTTATTTTGGGTTTCCCTCCAATTTTTTGTTAGCGCCAACTCTAGCAACAGACTCATAGTCGTCTTTACTTAGTATGGAAAATGTCCCGTCGCTACGGCCGCCGCTTAATTAACATCCTTTTTTTGGATTCCCTCGAATGTTTTTGTTAGCGCCCAACGTAACGACATCATTATGGACGTCGGTCGTCGCAACAAGCAAGACAAAAAGGTGTAGTTGCTGATGTCATCACTGAGGCATCCTATAGCAATGGACTACTTGCGTCCCTAGATTAGTCAACATAGTGACAACGGGTCAAGAAGGACCGACGACAAACCGACGAAGAGCGACGACGGGCCGAGGAGGACCAACTCGAGACTCGTCGACAGCTGGTGGCGTAGCAGGAGATCATTAGTCGGATGATGGTGGCACTTGGCCCTACCTTCTCGTCCACTTCCTAGCTGCCCCCATCACCACCGCAGGATCCCCTTCCACCGTGATCATGCTATCTATAATCTTACATTTATTTTTTTGTATGATTGTATAGAATTTTAGATAAATTTTGTTTACACTTTATCTTATTTTACTACTTTTCAGTATTTATTTATGTTATTTTCTTTTCCATATTAATTCGCCAATTTAATACTATTAATGTATTACTGAAAATTCAACGAACGAAAATCGTAAACTATAATAATTTGATATAAAAATATTTAATATTTAAAATAGTTTATTAATAAAAATATAATCATCCTCCAAAAGAAAGACCCACTTGCACATTAGCGATGAAAAACACATGGTCGCTAATAGGTTGTAAGGTAGCGACGGAAAACGTGTGGTTGCTAATAGGTTCTATGTAATATCCTGAATTTTATAGAAATGAATAATTGATGAGAATAAATAGTAAATAATTGTATATGTGTGGATTTGTGTCCTAAAAATATTGGAAAGATTAAATTGGGATTTATTTTGGAAAATTATAATTTACTGGGACTTTAAGAGATAAAATTATACCCGAAGAGAATATGGGTGTCGGACCAAGTATCTCCGATTGAGATGCCGCTGGTCAGGGCTGTTAAGAATATTATTGGGAATCCGAATCTATGTTCGGAATAATTTTTGGATATGGTATTGAGCCCGAACTGAGAGCCTGTTTGTTATAAAACGATGAACCTTTAGTGGAGAATTAAAAATTAAAACCAAAAGCCCATTCTTCTCTTCTTATATTCGTTGGGTTCTTGCCATCATTTGGCAATGACACTTCTTCTTCTTCTTCTCTTATCTCCCTTCTCCATTTCCTCTTTTCTTCTCTCCAAAAACCTAAGCCATGCGGAGTCTTCCCCTCCTCCACCATTTTCGTTTTCATGAAGGCTTGAAGTAGAAGCTTATGGCTGGAATTCCTCTCCCATCTTCTTCATATTTTCGTGTGGCTCTCTCTTCCTTGGGAGCTCATGGCCAACTCTTGGTTGAGGTAAGTTCCTCACCATTCTTTATGAGTTTATGCCTTAGATTTTGGTTCTTGGTATTTGAGAGAGTGTTCATTTCATAAGGGTTGTTGGGAGAAGCTTTATATGAGGAAACCCTAAGGTGGGGTGTTGTTATTATGGCATTAATGGTGAGTTGTTATAGATGCATGGAATTAATACTTGGATGAGTGCAAAATAAATGAGCATTTATGGTGTTGTTGGGTTTTAGTGAAACCCTAACTTTAGTAAATTGGGGAAGATGTGAAATATGAGTAGAATGTAGGTTTAATGATATTGGAGAATGATATTAATGATGAAAAATGGCCAATGGTGGTGATTAATGAGCACGGGTAAATGTTGTTGGGTTTTGATGAAAACCCTAGCCTTTTGAATTTGGGAAAATGGATATGTTGTAAATTAGGAGGTTAAATTGAAAATGAATGGATGATGTTTAAGATTAAATGTTGCTTAAAATGATATAGAACCATTTGTGGTGATTAATGGGTATCATTAGGTATGATAATAGACGATGATAATGATGATGTTTGAAGGATTGATGTAATATAGGATTGCGTTATGGAATGGATGAGATGATGATGTTATTGGGCGTAGTTAGCCTTTAAGATCTAGAGGATCTTGGCTTTGGGAAAGGAATTCCCGAAGCCTAACACAATTACATAACTTGGTGTTTAGCAAGTCTACGACTTGGGGTTGAGCTTTATGATAAGCTAGCAAGTATTTAAAATTATGATGGTTATTAATTATGTGAATATACTTGCGTATGGTATGTAGATTGTATTCTGGGTGATGCAATGGAGCATTCAGAGCATTGGAACCGTTCGGCTCTTCCCTCGAGGTAGGAGAGGAGTTAACATTCAAATTGTATGAGTAAATTTGAGAGTGATTTGATGTATATGTTAAATACTCATGCTTGCCTTGCCTTTGTGTAAGTATTGAATTAATTGAATTAGCAAGTTGATGATTATTGAGGATGATGCGTGAGAATATGTGGATTTGTTGTGGCAAGGTATGAATATATGTATATGAGATGATGATGAGTTTGAATTCAACATGAATAATATGTTCGGAATGTAAATCGATAAATATGAATGTGTGAACAGGTGGTACATGCCTTTTATAATGTGTAAGAACGTTGGATATGTTCAAATTTGACTTATAATGAGAACTTCCGAGCGAGAATGCTTAGAACGAGTTGCATAAGCTTTACATTTTGTTTATGAGGTGTTGGAAGGGAGTGAATTGGCTTTGAATGCAAATTTCAAGGGCTGAGTTGATTGAACTTTCATTTTTGTTTGGGGTGCTGATATTCTCGCTCAAGCGAGAAGGGATCTCGCTTAGGCGAGAATCCCCTGTATCGGTATAATGGTCTCTGGGCCAATTTCACCCAGGCGAGTAAGATTTCCGCTCAAGCGAGATGCATGTTATGCAATCAAGGGAGTTACTAGGCGAATCTCGCTCAAACGGGTGTGGCCGCGCTTGAGCGAGCGAGAGAGGAAGTAGTCACTGGACATTTTTCGCCCAAGCGTGTGTGAGTCGCTTGAGCGAGAGTGTGAAGTCTGATGCTTGAACGGTACTCACTCAAGCGAGTGACTGGTATGGTTGTGCCTCCACCGAGCGAGACGAATGAATTGTGAGCAAGGGAGATTCTGGACGAATTCCGTCCGAATGGGAGTTTTGAAAATAATTTAAGATGTGGGAACTTTAGAAAATAATTTTATGATGTAGTGAATTTCCGAGTGAAATTTCGAGTGGGCTATGTCCAAGACAGAACCTTCTGAGTGAGGAACTGCGTATAATCCCGAGTGAAAGGCCTCCCAGTATGATATTCTGGGCAGTGGAGTTCCGAGTGGGGAATTTCCAAGTTCAGTATAACTCATTCCGAGTGGAGTGCCTCCGTGTATGTAATTCCGAGTGGGGATTGGCACCGATGGGGATATACTGTGAGTCTGTCCAGAAGTACTTTGGAATAATTCCACCCGAGTGAAAGACTTAGTGCTAGGAAGCCTAGCTCGAGTGAAAAAGAAAGGAATCGGTTTTTGGAATATATACCGAGTGAAAGACCGAGCGAGTGATGGTCGGTCTTGGGATTAGTTTGCCGAGTGACATACCGCTCGAGAGATGAGTCGGTTTTGAAATAATTTGCCGAGTGAAGACCGATTAGGTGTTGATTTGGTTTTGGAATGAATTGCCGAGTGAATGACCGATCAGGTGATGAGTCGGTTTTAGAGTAATTTACTGAGCGAAAGACCGAGCGAGAGATGGTCGGCCTTGGAATCATTTAGCCCAGTGAACGACCAAAAGAGAGGAATCGGCTCTGGAATAAATTCACCGAGTGAAAAACTGAGTATTGGGAAGCCTCGCTGAGAGAGCGAGTATGGAAGGGAAAGACGACCTCTGGTCAGATTTCGCTTAAGCGAGTGGATGCCTCGTTCAAGCGTGTGCTTGATGGAATGGTTACTGGAACAATTCCGCCCGAGCGAGTGGCCGGGTGTGTAGTGTCTTGCTCAAGCGAGTAGCACGGAAATTTGATACTGGCTTGATTTCACCCGAGCGGGTAAGGGCGCTCAAGCGAGATGGGCTGTCTCGCTCAAGCGAATGTGGGCCTCGCTTGAGCGAGTAACCCCCCTGATGGAATTTCGCCTTCTTTTCTCGGTTCTGATTGTATTGGGCCTTCTTCCCTTATATTGTATGATACTTGAGGGGATGTAGAGGGATATATATATATATATATATAATTATGACATGATACGATGGATTGTTGTGTTGCCATTTTAATTATGAAATAACGGTGATGGATAATGGGTTGGAAACCACCGAATGAATGTATAATGGCATTGATGAATAATGGGAAATATTATGACACCCTTGTGGTGGATACAAGTAATTGACTTGCATATGAGTGAGGCAATGATGATTGCTATATATATATATATATATATATATATATATATATATATATATATATGTTCCGAAAACACCTTGTTGTTACATGTGTGGATTAATATTATGATTGTTGCTATGCCCTTTGATATCCATGTGTGGATTGTTATGAATGATGATTGTGGCCAATGAGATGCCAATTATATGAATGATGTGCCTTGTGGGGCTTTGTAAATGATTATGTATGATTATTGAAATGCCAAATTAAAATATACCCCTAATTGAGAGGGTGAGCTATCCTTGCGAGGTTGTTGGGCACATGCATTATTGCATTGTTGCATTCATGGCATAGCATGGCATTGATATGAATTATTATTGAATATATCACCTTGCGGGGTGCCACGAAGGGTATATCCCGGAGTGAAGAGGACGTTGTCCTAATGTGTTGGTTTATTGTTGAATATAACACCTTGCGGGGTGCCACAAAGGGTATATCTCAGAGTGAAGAGGACGTTGTCCTATTGTTATTGAATTATTATTAAAGAATCACCTTGTGGGGTGCCACGAAAGGTATATCCCAGAGTAAAGACGATGTTATCGTAATTATTATTGAATATATCACCTTGCAGGGTGCCACGAGGGGTGTATCCTTGAGTGATGATGGTATTGTGATAATTATTGTGAAGTGAATCACCTTGCGGGGTGCCACGAAGGGTATATCCCGGAGTGAAGAGGACGTTGTCCTATTGTTGTTGAATAAATCACCTTGCGGGGTGCCACAAAGGGTGTATCCCTGAGTGATGATGATAATTTAAGTGATTGTGATTATTGTTGAATTTGAAAATCGGATCCGTTGCATATGCATTAAACAGTTGACATATGCATTAGCCTTAAGACCATGGCATTTGAGATGGGATGACCACGAGTGATGAGAAACCCCTTGCGAGGAGGTATTGAGCAAAGCCATAATGAAATAATGATGATAATGATTATGAGTGCCCTTGTTGATAAGTGGCAAAGAGATTATGTATGTGATTGTGTATATGTTGTGCTTATTTATGATATGAATTGCGATTTATGAGGCTTGTATGCCTATTATAATAATGAGATGATATATGAATGATAATTTGATGATTTGATAGCAAAGCACACATGACGTTTGTATGCATATACACATGATCACAATATATATATATATATATTATTCGTCATTTTGAATGTATAACTCACTCTCCCATGTGGTCTCCTTTTTAGCATTGTGATGCAGGTTGCCATGGGATGAGTTCGGATTTTAATTAAAGCTTGGGTGAAGGTAAATAGTGGTAGAGGAAGTGCCTTGGCCGACATCATTTATGGATTCTTGTATAGTGAATGAATTGTTTATGAGAATATAGATAATTTAGAGATTTTGGATATGTATAAAGATAATCCCTTTGAATTGTGGATGGTGAATATATATGTAGAATGTGAGAGATGATTTGATATGTATTAGAAGGATTAAAATTGAATGATGTTCATTGATGATTGAGATAGTCGGGTGAATATCCCCGAATATAGATGTATATGTATGTATATATATGTATTTATCTTAGGCAATGCATGTGATTGCGGAATGTGCATGAATGTGATAAAGTAATAGGTTTGCATGCTTGCCTAGCCTTTTCTCATATCGTCATATATAGGACTAGGCGTGTGCCCGGTATACATATTCTTCCGCTGTAAACTCTATTATTTTTGTATACCGTTATGGGCATTTTAGTTATCGATCCTGCTTTAGGTTATTTAATCTCACTCTTGGGTTTTCTGTGATTTGGGTCTTGATGTGATCATGGTGGTGTCTTGGAAATATTTTCAAACGCGAAAAATTTATTCGCAATTTTATTAATTATGACGATCACATCGGGATTCGAGTACAGAAAATCAGGGGTGTTATATTCTAAGGTAGCGATGGAGAGTGTGGTCGCTAATATGTAGTCATGTAGCGATGGTGGTCACTAATACGTAGCAACTTAGCGACGGGAAGCATGGTCGTTAATACGTAGCAACCTAGCGACGGTGCTCGTGGTCGCTAATTTGTAGCTATGTAGTGACGAAGCTGGTGATCGCTATATATTTAGCTAATAGCGACGATGTGAGCTCGTCTCTAGCGACAGAGTACTTGGTTGCTACATATTTAGCTAGTAGTGACGTTGTGCTCTCGTTGCTAACATATCACCATCAACAACGGACTGAGGGGGACCAGCTCAACGATGGTATTGCGCCGTCGAAAAGTTTGCGACAGGATCCTGTCTCGGTCACTTTTTAATCAGCAGCGAGGTTTGTAGCAACGAGCGTTATCCCGTCAAAAACACCATTGCTAATACATTTAGCGACGGAGTTTAGGTGCTTTAGCGATGAGTTTGGTCCATCGCTGTTAGGTATTTTTTAGTAGTGAAACAAACGCATTTATACAATCAAACTTCACATAATTAATTCTCTTCGTCATCATGCATTTTAAATTTCAAATCATCGTTTACATGAGTATCATCATCATCAACTAAATTATTGCCTAACATCACAATTTCACCTAAGATACTTAACGTCATATATATATATAGAGAGAGAGAGAATTTAATATATTTAAACTATCCTACCCTTTTACCATAAGTCGGAATTGCCATTAAAATTATTTTCATTAATTTATACACCGAGGACACCCCTTTACCTCACTTCCACGCTTCCGAGGCTTCTAATCAACACCAAGCACTTTAAGAATCTAAAATCAAGGGTTTATAAAAGGGGTTTAACATTCCAATCCTCTAAACAATAGTTTGATCCACTGAAACAACTTAAATTCTATTTTAAAGGTTCTCAAAGCTTACATTTTTCAATTTTGACCTCCGCTTCAAGACTTGCTTCTCTTAATGACCGTCCAACTCTCGATTCGTCACCCACACATTTGTCTCGCTTCCATGATCACCACGGTACCTTCAATTACAAGTTTCAACAAGGAAATGACTTTCGATCCCTCCCTAGAAGCGCGTGATCATGGATGGGAGGAAGAAGGAGAAATGCACGCGTGAAAAGAAAGAAAGAAATGGAAAAAATGTTTATAATCATAAGGGTAGAATTATCATTTATTTATTTTCTTTTTCATTTTCATTTTCTTTCATTTTCCTAAATTCATTTCTTTTTTCTTTCTTTTAAATAAATATATTTTATTTTTACCCCATAATAATTAACATTCTACCCTCACAATTTAATTTAAAACAATTTCTTAATTAATCATTTTTAATTAATTAATTTAATTTCATTATCAATTAAAATTCCTCAATTAATTTAATTTAAAGGTTACACTAACTCTCAAATAATTTATTTAATAATTTTATATAGTGCAATTAATCAATTTAATAACTAGGATGTTACAACTATGGATGGGAATTATGTCTCACTTCTTGCTTCGCATGTTAAATTATCCCACATCAATTAATTAATCACATTAGATTTTTATCTCATTAACTATATATTTTAACTTTTTAAATTTCAGGATCAACCTTTCTTTTCTAATATATAATTATTTTAATAATTAGTATAAAAATGTTTTTTACATCAATTATTAAAAGAATAAGTATAAAATATTGATTTGCTATATTTTTATACTGTTTATTTCAATAATTTATCGAAATTTTTTTTATACGAATTATGTAAAAGGGGATAATAATATTAATTTTTTATATTTTACATCGATTGTTTACTGATATAAAAGCATACCGGTTATTAATGCAAACGTTAACCTCTGATTAATGGAATATAATTAATTGACTGAGTTGATGTGTTTTTTAAAATGGTCTGAAGGACAGAAGATTTTAATCCTAAAATATATTTTGAAGGAAATGAAAAGGCATGGAGGTGGTGGATTTTGATGGAATCATGAGAAACATTGACGGTGGCAAAGAGTGATGGAGTGGTGGAAGCCAACATGGGTGAATAGCCTGAGACTCATACCTAATTAATAATCTCTGCCAACTTATTCAAAAAGTTTCACGTGAAAATGGCGTCATTTTCTTCTTGACTTCACGTAAATATTTGATCTTAATAGTAGAAAACCCATCACCATGATTTAATGCATACATATGTGCCATACATATACTAGATGAAAACCCCTCAATCATTCATCTCTTGTCCAGGGTCGATGCTACCTAATGTTGTTGTTCTGTTTCATCCCTTTTTTCTTTCGTTATGTTTCACAGCAAAAGTCTCGTAAACCAAAAAAGAAACAATATAATACATTGACACAAATGTGTTCGAGGTAATTAAAATTGAGAACCGACTAACGCTAAGGGACATGTGGTGGATCACGAACATTCTATAGATGAGGTGTGACATGATATTATATACTAATTAATTGATGAATTAAAAAACATATCTCTTTTCCTAATTCTTCATGAAAATAAGAGGAAAAAAGTGTTGGGACGGAAAGAGGTTGAAAGAGAAGAATCAATACATCAAAAAATTGCACTACATTGAAACATAATATTTGTAAACCAAACGACTCATTGTATGATTCAAAAAAAAAAAAAAAAGTAGGGCAGATAATATCTCTGATTTATATAGAAAAAGTTATTTTGTGGAGGCAATTTTAGTATTAAAAAATTGAAAACTAAATGGGGATATGAGTCCCATTGTAACCAATGTGGAGACGTGTCAGACTTAACTTATTGCCTATATTTATTAAATGTAGGACCATTTCACACTTGAAATTTAAATAAAAAGCTATTTTTCATTTTAATTTTGATTGTCATATTGCTAACAAACAATTAACTTATTTGTTGATAATCTTTAAACAAACTTGAAAATAAACACTTAGGATTAATTTTATTTTCAAAAAAGGGGTTTTAATTAGGGACAAAAATTTTAGTAAAAACTAATTAATTGTATGAAAATTTAAAAGTTTTAAAATAAGGAGGAAAATAAAACTTTCTTAAAACGCAAATGTAAGTTCAGGCACGCCTCCCACATGAAATACATGCATGCATACACACAACGGGAAATTTTATTCAATAAAAAAATGAAAAACTATCTCATAGCATCTTATACCACTTTAATCTTAATTTTATCATATTTACTTACTCATATATTCCGAACCCTAAACCTTATCTTTTTTCCTTGATTCATGGCTTGACTGCATGGCTCATCTATCCCATTATCCCAAGCATGTTATCTTTCCTCCTGGTCTTCAGTCCTGAGTGTTACGTTTATTTTTTGGTGTAGACTAGAGATCGGTGTTATTTTTGGTAAAATTAAATCTTTGCTTTTTTAGGTTTAAACTTAGGTTCGAATAAATATTTCATTTTTTATTTTACTCAAATTAATTCTTTATATTTTTAAATTTATTCATTTCGTCAAAATGTTTAATCTAATTAACAAAAAAAAAAAGCTTACTTGACAATTAAAATTATATAGCATTAAAAAATTATTTATAAAATTTAAAATCTTATTCTTTAAATATTTTTAACCGTCATAAATTTACAACCATCTCACCACAATCACATTCTTTATAATAGCACCTCCTTATTAACTCAGAATTTCATACATATGTTTCTTCAACTCAAAACTTCATTTATATGTTGTTTCAAAGCAGAGTTTCTCCAACAAAAATAAATAATCCCTGGTACTTTTTTATTTTTTATTTTTTACAAAAAGTCATAAAAACATTAACGATCTGCCTTCAACGACGACATCCAGGACCCAGAATCATATCAACTGCCGTATAAGCTAAGTCCACGCGAAACAAAATCTAAAACTTAAGTCTTATCGTGGTCCTAAGATAATCAAGTTGTTCAACCAAAAAAAAAAAAACAATTGCAGGGATTACACATGGATCGCACCCTAAATCCCATATAACCATTTCACATCAACAATTGCAGTATAGACCAACAAAACATTTCAAATAAACTATTAAATATAATAGCCAAACAGTTACAACCCAAATCCAAGTGTCCGATTTAAGAATAGATACCCAAGGAACATAATGTTTGAGTTTAGGGGATTAAGTGTAATTTGTTAATCAGTTGTCACGACCGGGATCACGGTGGGACGACCGACCCTTAAAAACATTCATTAGGTTAAACGGTTTAAAATCCTTTCGAAAAAACAAACAGGGGGTCGCCACCAATATTTTTTAAAGGTAAAATATCGGGAAAATCTTTGTTAAAGCACTGGTCATAAAAAATGAGATTTAAAGTTTGGGAGTCTAATTACAGGTGAGGAAGATATTAGCACCTTGCACTGTCCGTTATAAAACGGTTACCTCAAATTGATAGCGCGCATTATAAGTAACCCAGAAATTATTTTAACTTTTTCACAAAAGGAATAGACAAAGCAGATGAAAAAATTTTGAAATAAGGTTAACAAGACGTCTCGTCCAAATTAATCTTAAACTGAACAACTTGACTAAACAGTGATAATAAGAAACAACAAAACAATGACAGTAAGAAAGGGTACAACAGAGTGAAAGTAAAGGTTAACAGGACGTACCATCCAAATTAACCCTTCTCTATAAGAAAAATAAAATATATCGAAAATATGAGAAGACTAACAAGACGTCTCGTTCTCATGATAAAACAATTTTCTAAAATTAAATAGTAAAATATTTCGAGATTGGACAAAAACACACAAAAATTATTAAAAGGAAAGTGGGCTCGATAGGAATTGATTCCCGCTCCTACGTATTCTCGAGCTTTCGAAAAATCAGGGTTACGTAGTTCTTTGTAGGAAATTAACTTTCAAAAATATTTTGAGTTTTTGATTAATTTGATTTTTTTAATAATAAAAGAAAATTTCTGAAGAAGGAAAAATACAAGGCAATTAAATTTGCACGTGCATAAACCTTCAAAATCTTATAACACATATGTATTTTATTCTAAAAGGATATTTACATTTTGTTTATATCTAGGAAAATTGTATTTTTTTAGAAAGGAAATACAATTCTAAAATTAGACTAAGAACCTATTTTACTAACTTTTTTTCATAGGCTAACAAGCAAAAAAGGAATTAAATATGTTTTAAAAAAAGTGCCATCTTCATGAAAAACACTCCTACTTTACCATCAGACCAATTGCCACTTTATTATTAATTTGCCACGCAACCATATATACATTTTAACAGCATAAGGTTTCCTCTTTTAAAAAAAGAGTGGGTCTCAACCCATAAGGCATCAGTGCCTCTTTTTTCCAGAATCCTCTCGCATGAAAACAGAGGCACAAAGGTGAGCACAATTAAAGAAGAAAACAAAGGAGAAAAAATTAGAAAGGAAGAAAATAAATAAATAAATAGGAAGAGGGATACCGATGGAGAAGTTATTCTTGGAGTTTGATGGTCAATTTAGAGGGTAATATTTTTTCTTGTGTTTGTTTACTTTTTTCCTTTTGAATCTAACTTTTTTTTTTCTGATTCTACTCTTCTCCTTTTTTCTTCTCTTTGTCTCTATTTCCTCTTTGGCTGTGGTTTTTGATCTATCCTCTCGTGATGATGAAGGGAATGGGTATTTGATGTAGTTATCTCCCCGAATGTAAAAAAAATGGTTCCCATAAAAAAAAATGGTTCCCTTTTAAGATATTAAAAATGATTGCATAAGGAGCAAAAATCAGGATTTGAGGCAAATTTTAGGGAAAAAAAGACCATGTTTTGGGGCATGTTTTAGGGATAAAGTGACCTTTTTTTAAAATAAAAAATTAATATATTTAAAAAAACAAAAAAAATGGTGTTCACATCAGTTATAAAAATAGAGTTGTAAACAAAATTAATAATTAATTTTAATTCTATACATGGTTCAATAAATTCTGATTTCTATTAAGTTAATGAATTTTATTTTTGTTAATCCAACCCTAATTTAATTGACACGGACATTTAGATTGAGAGGACGAGAAAGGATGGCCTTGGAAACAAGTTCAACAGGTGTTAAGGATTTGTTCTTAAAGGTCAGGATTCATGTTCTATTCATGTTAAGGGCTTCTATAAGTTGCTTCTCATATGGTGACATGAGTAGAGGGATTTGTGCTTTGACATCTTGTTGATGGCGACAGAGCTTAGGGACGTTTGTTTAAAAGTTGGAATAAGGTTTATGAAACGGAGTTTGGAAAATTGGAGTTTTAAAAACGTGATTGGGAAAACCGGTGTTTTGAAAACACTGATTTGTGTTTGGATAGTTTGTTGTAAAAGTGAGTTGGAAAGTAGTGATTGTGTTTGGTTGGAAAATATTTTGGTAACCTTGGTTTAGAAAAATGGAATTTAAGAATAAAATTATCAAAAAGGGTATTAGTTAAAAAGAGAAGTAAAGTAGTATATTTTCTTAAAAATAATATTAACAATTACATATTAAAATATTATATTTATAATTTTACTAATAAAATATATTTATTAATAAGAGTTAATAATAAATAGTTAATAATAAACATATTTATTAATAATAAACATATTAAAAAATCCTAACATATTTATAATTTGATCAATAAAATATATTTATTAATAATAAACATATTAAAAATCCCAACAACATAAAAAATAAAAAAATTATTTAAATAAAAAATAGTTAACATGGTGCATATTTTTCAATCTACACCCATGCACCCTAAATCGAAAGCAATCTAAACCCTTAATTCTCATCAATCTTATGGTACACCCTATAATCTAGAGCACCCCCATGGTCCACTATCCAAACCAATCTTCCACCATCAAAACACTTTGATTATATGGCACACTTCACCCCTCATCTACACCTATGCACCACCACCCTAAACCAATCACCACCATAGGATCCTCCAACCTTTACGGTACACTAAAACCAATCATCCCCACCAATACTCCATCTTCCCCAATGGCACCACACCACAACATCCATTTTTCCACCTCCCGCGACTGTCGTTCCACCACCTATGGACCTCTGATGACCACCATCACCGTCCCTCACCACAAACCGTTCCATCACCGACACCCATCCACCACAAAACCCCATTGGCCACCACTAAGAAAAACAGAACAACCCAGCCAACAAACAAAAAAACGAGACACAGGTGGAAGCTCAAAATCGTAAACAGATCCCTTTTAGGTAAATTTTAGGGGAAAAATAGCCATGTTTTGGGGCATGTTTTAGGGATAAAGTGACCACTTTTTTAAAATAAAAATTAATATATTTTAAAAAATGGTGTTCACAGTTGCCCTTCTTTACTTTCTTTTTGCGGAAATATGATCCATTCATATCGCGGAAAGGAAGTAAAGATGTGGACACCATCTCCCTGGCTAGGATCTTGAAAGGTGTAAACTTTGCCAATAAGAAAACTTAAACAATGCCAGCTTTGGCAAACTGAAAGCTTAAGAGGTGCAATGAAGACTTGAAGTTGTGTCAATTTTGTGAATAAGAAAACCTAAAATGTGTTATGGAGACTTAAGGAAGTGCCAACTTCGGCACCGAGAACGTGAAAATGCTAGAAAAGCTTGAAGAATTGCCAACTTTGGCAAACAAGAAAACTTGAGATGTCATGAAATTTAAGGAGGTTCCAGCTTCGACAATGAGAAATTTGAAGGTTTAAAGAAGTACTAACTTTGGAAAATGAGAAATTTAAAAGTGTAGTGAAAGTTAAAAGGGGTGCCAACTTCGGCAATTGGGAGAAGTCAAACAATGCCAGCCTTGGCAATACGAAGGGCTTAGGAGTGTCAACTTCGACAATTGGGGAAAACAAATAGGGCGACTGAAGCTAAAGCTCTGCCCAAGAAGATGAACAAATCAAAGGATATTTCCTTGATATTGAACAAGAGGTAGCCTAAAGAGGGATATTTGAAGCTTCAAAGAAAAACACATGACACAGGGAATTGCCTCGACGCGTTTTGATTGAAGGACACAGCCTAGGAATGAGTACTTGAAGCTTTTTTGATAGAAATCAAATGACTAGGGGGATGCCCCTGGCTCAAATTGAGAAATGGAATAGCCTAGGAGTGGGTTCCTGAGGCCTTTTGATAAAAAATAAATGATTTGAGGGGATACCCATAGCTTAAATTGAGAAATGAAATAGCCTAGGAGTGGGCACCTGAGCTTTTTGATAGAAAATAAATGACTTGGGGGAATGCCCCTGGCTGAAATTGGGAAAAGGGATAGCCTAGGAGGGGGTACCTGAGGCTTTTTGATAGAAATTAAGTGACTTGAGGGGATGCCCCTGGCTCAAATTGAGAAATGAAATAGCCTAGGAGGGGGTACCTGAGGCCTTTTGACATAAACTAAATGACTCGGGGGATGCCCCTGGCTTAAATTAAATGACTTGGGGGATGCCCCTGGCTCAAATTGAGAAATGGGATAGCCTAGGAGTGGGTTCTTAAGGCTTTTTTTTACAGAAATTAAATGACTTGGGGGGATGCCCCTGGCTTAAATTAAGAAATGGAATAGCCTAGGAGGGGTATCTGAGGCCTTTTGACAGAAATTAAATGACTTGGGGGATGCCCCTTACTCAAATTAAATGACTTGGGGGGATGCCCCTAACTCAAATTGAGAAATAGGATAGCCTATGAGTGGGTTCCTGAGGCTTTTTGACAAAAAATAAATGACTTCAGGTGATACCCCTGGCTCAAATCAAGACATGGAATAGCATAAGAGGGGTACCTAAGGCTTTCTGAAAGAAAGTAAATGATTTAGGGGGACAGAGGGCTTAAAAGAGGCTAATCCTTGGCGACTGAAAAGTAAAATGTGCCTTGTTTGGTGACAGGAAAGTAAAGGGTACCTCGTTCGGTGACTGAAAATTAAAGGGTGCCTCGTTCGGCGACTGAAAGGTAGAAGGGTGCCTCGTTCGGTGACTGGAAGATAGAATGGTGCCTTATTCGGCGACTAGAAAGTAAAGGGTGCCTCGTTTGGCGAATAGAAGGTAGAAGATGCCTGGTTCGGTGACTAGAAAGGAATGGGTGCCTCATTCAGCGATAGGAAAGTAAAGGTTGCCTCGTTCGGCGATTGGAAATTAAAGGTGCCTTGTTTGGCGACTGAAAGGTAGAAGGATGCCTCGTTCGGAGACTGGAAATTAAGGGTGCCTCATTCTGCAATTGGAAATTAAGGGTGCCTCGTTCGGCGACAGAAGGTAGAAGGGTGCCTCATTCGGCAACTGGAAAGTAAAGGGTGCCTCGTTCGGCGACTAGAAAGTAAAGGGTACCTCGTTCGGTGACTAGAAGGTAGAAGGGTACCTCGTTAGGTGACTGGAAAGTAAAGGGTGCCTCGTTCGGTGAATGGAAATTAAGAGTGCCTCGTTCAGTGATTGGAAATTAAGGGTGCCTCGTTTGGCAACTGGAAGGTAGAAGAGTGCCTTGTTCGGCAACTAGAAAGTAAAAGGTTCCTCGTTTGGAGACTGGAAATTAAAAAGATGCCTCGTTCGGCGACTGGAAATTAAAAAGATGCTAGTTTTAGGGAAAGAAACTTGAAAGATGCCGGCTTTGGCAGTTTATGAAAAGAAACTTAAGAGATGCCAACTTTGACGATTTATGAAAAGAAACCTGAGAGAAACCAACTTTGGCAATTGAGGAGGAAACTTTGAGAAGTACCAATTTTTGCGATTGAGGAGGAGACTTTGAGAAGTGCTAACTTTGGCGATTTGAGGAAGAGACTTTGAGAAGTGCTTGCTTTGGCGATTGTGATTCCACTGGGGAAAAGAACTTGATTAAGGTGTCGAGACTTGACATGTCTGTCTGCTACAACAACCTATATAAAAAAGGTAAATAGTGCAAAGACAAAACCAATTGGAGTCTGAGGAGATCCCCCATAGAACCATGATCAGACTTAAGGTGACTCATGACTGAAACAGAACGGATGAGGTAACCCTAGCTTCGGGGAACGTATCTGGCCCAGTCTTCATAATGATTGCTTGAGGCGAGATCAAGTAATAGGAGCATCTTGCCCTCACGACTTTTAATAGTCATTACTTTCTTATTTTATATATTAGGGGAAAACACGTTTATCATATCAATAAAACTCACAACATGAATATGTATCAAAAAAGGTGAAATTTTATTTGAGTTGGATAAGTATAGAGGGAAGAAAGCATAGAAAGCAAAAGAAACAAGCATGGTTAAATAGGAAAGATTGATAATTGGGTGAAACAAGGAGGGTTTTACATATCCTCTAGTGAATTTCTAAGAACAGTGCATATCTCAATCCCACGTCACGACCTTGAGTACATCGTTCGACCCTGCCTCTAAGAGGGTAGTTCGACCATGGTCCACCTGCCCCAGTTTGGAGTACGTTTGTATTAGAGGTTTCAGTTATATTGTCAGAATTTAGACACTAATTTTTGCTTGAGCCATCTTTTTCAAGTTTTCGACTCATCAAGTTGCTCTAACTTTTGCCTAAGCCGCCCTTTCAGGTTTTTAGCCCGGCGGGCTCTTCTCACCATGACATGTTCTTTTTGTCTTTGCCTCTAAGAAGGTAGTTCGACCATGATCCACGTGCCCTAGTTTGGACTCGCACGTTTTGCATTGGGAAACTTTAGTTACTCTACTAAAATCTTGACCCTAATTTTTTCCTGAGCCACCTTTTCAGGTTTTTGACTCACCACGTTGCTCTAACTTTTACCTAGGCCGCCCTTTCAGGTTTTCAGCCTTGCGAGCTTTTCTCTTTCTTTATAATATGTTTTTTCTTTCTTTGTTTATTTTTTGCTGCATCCTTTATAGTAAAAGGTTGAAGCTAATTACACTCCAGTTGAGCCTGCTCAGCCTTTCCCGATTTAGTTTGATCCTTTGGGGAATTGATGTCACTTCAAATAGGAAACTCTACTCCTATGCCATGTACCCAAGAAAATAGGGGTGAGTCTTTTGGCATCAATGAAAGAGGATTACTCTGAGTCATCATTTTGGCCTTTATTTTCTCTTTTTTTTTTCATTTTTCATTTTCTGGATTTTTTTCTTTTTCATTTTTTGTTTTTGTTTCCTTTTGTTTGCTTTTTTTGTTTTGTTTTTTTATCCCCTTGATGACGCAATGACTCAATCTGACAGACTATTTCCTTAGTTAAATAGGCATGAGGAGTAATTATGCCCCCGAGATGAAATATTGTCTTTTGTTGCGTTCTTGTCTTAATAACATTCGTTCCCCCATATAGACGAGTGACAGCTTGCTCGATGATCTGGACGTAATCAACGTGCCCTATTTGGCGAGTGTATAGGACGCCAAGCTTGATTCGGTTTTTTTTCATTTTTTGATTTGATTTTTTTTCTTTATTTTTTTCAAAGCCTCCCTCAATTGCGTCTGTATTTATCGGCATCAATAATTTACCCCTATCCAGGTTAATGAATAACAAAGCTTTCTTTAACGATGGACGTGCCCCTGTTCATTTCCGGACTTGGTAGTGTTATTGTCCATATAGACTTTTATTTCATCATGTCATGAAACAAGGTTACCATCATTTTCCGATAAATTGCCCCGGTGTTTCTTCAAACCAAAGGACATCAACAACTTAATTAATTCCCCTTATCGTTCTTGACTCAGCGGAATACCAATCTTGACCTTTTGTCCTCTTTATTTGATGATTTCACCTACCTCTTGATAGGGTTGAATCTCTCTAGACCCTTCTTATTCAAACATCTTGGTCCATTTGGACAAGGGACCATAGTCTTCCCCACCCTCTTTGTCAACACGATCGACCGGGTAATTATAGTCGTGAAACTGGACTGTGACCTCACTTTTCTTAGGAGAATCATTTTCAGACCTGCATTTATTTAGTTTGTCATGTGAATGAAAAAAAAAGAAGCAAATAGAGGGAAAATGATTCAAGGTAGAGATAAGTAAAGCAAGAAAAGGTATTTTGAAATTCGACACATATTTATTGAGAGAAATTTGGAATGATAAACATGTTTTTGCCCTTATTACATAAACATCCCAAAGCCTTAGGTGTAGCAATTGGGTTGGAAAGTCATTAAAACATCTCTTCAATTGAAAATTTAAAGTCGTAGAGAGTTTGACGGTCTCCTAGTCACGAAGCTCTCCGCCTGGTGAGCAATCACAAAGTTTGCATCATCACAGGGGCCATCTTTAGTGGTGACGACATCCCTTCCATACTCCTAATCCTCTTTTATTGCTTTAACCCCAGAACTCCCATGGTTAGGCAAGGGGTTTATGGTCACATTGGGACTTCTTTCTAGGAAATTTAGCCACTTGGCTTTGACCAGATTCCTCACTTTGCATTTTAAGGCCTGACAGTCCTTAGTAGAATGCCCCGGGGCTCTAACATGGTAATCACATTGGGCGTTAGGATTATACCCTTTAGGGTAAGGAGGAACCACCAGTTTCAATGGACAGGGTACCGCAAGGGAGTTGCGGATAAGGTGAGGTAAAACCTCTATATAGGTTATGGGAATGGGGTCAAATTGGACTGGTGTTTGATTATTGACGCATTTTCTTATGTTTTGGTTCGAGTTAGGAGGCTGAGTCCATTATTGTGGGGGATAGTACGACATGGACTGTGGGTGAGGGGGTCTGATAACGGGCGGATAGAAATGGGCAGGTGTTCGAGTGATAGATGGATGGAAGTGGGATTGTAGTAGGATAGGATAAGAGTTTTGGTTATGGACGGTGGCGGCCATATACAGATAATGTGCATGAAGATTGGCAAGCTGAAAGGCAGTAGGGGCTACTGGTCTTGGTTGGGCCATCTGGATATCTTGAGCTTGGGCGGATTGTGGCTCAGGGATTTATGGGTTTGGCTGAGGGTCAGCAAAATGGATTGTCAGATGGGCAGGGTTTGAAATATAGGGATCCATCATTTAAAAATCATGGCCATCTTGTTGGTTATGGAATGAGGGAAAGTATCCTGAGGGTATTCCATAAGGTGGGAAAGGTACAGGATTACCATCTAGGCCAATGAATATGTGCTGTGATGTATAACCATAGGGCATGCCATGAGGTAGTTGGGGGTCAACCACTTGCTTTCTTTCCCAGTGTTGACAATGAGGGGGGTGCTCGTGGGGTGAGTAGCTTGAGCTTGTGTCAGACTATGGCCCGGGGAATGTAATGGGGTTAGCGGTTGTTGTTGGGCATCCTCGATACCTGTAGAGGAGCCCCCTCCTGTGATTCTCTTCTCCAAAAGTTTGGCCATCTCCGCCATTTACTCCTTTAGTTGGTTGATTTCGTTCCTGAGGTTTTCATTTTCTTATTCTATTTCAGCCATGAGTCTCTTCTGAAGTCGGGTTCAGTAGGGGTATTTCCCCATGATGTCTTTTGAAAAACAAAAGTATCAGGTGGAAATAAAAGGAAATAAAATAGTAGGAATGTAAAATACATAAAATGGCGTATGAAGCAATTACAGGTCTTAATGAGCGTCCTTTTACTGTTCCTCAGGACGTCCCTTTCAAAAGTACTATGTAGGGTAAACATGGAAATTAATATGGGATAGTTGTGAGGATAGAAGAATCCTTCATTCTGAGATACGACAAGAGCATTAAGTTTAGCCATTTCTGGCCTAGGCAACCATGTCCTTCATCCTACAAGTTCAATCCAATGTTAATTTCCATATCTCGCTCAAGGGTATTCGTCAAGCTCTGAATAGCTTCCGGCGAGAACAGAAAGAAAAGAGAGAATCAGTCATCGGGAATTAACGTGCTTTATAAATCGCTACTCCCTTAGTAACATCTTGGAAAACATCTTTACATTCGGGAAAGTAACGATTGACAAAACTCATGACAAATCGAGAGCCACATGAGTTAGGACCTTCCGATCGTCGTCAATATTTTTTATTTTTTTTATTTCTTATGTTTTTATTTTTTGATTTTTTTTATTGTTTTGTTTTGACAACTCAAAATCCGTAACTTAGGACCCAAAGATTCAAGTAAATGTGCATAAAAGGAAAAGACTGTTTGCCCATTAGAGGATCACTAGTTAAAAAGTGTGTCATTTTTGAAAAAAAAAAGAAATCCGCTAAATGGGCAAGTGGTCTACCAATTTGGATTAGAAGGGAAAGTGAGAATGAGAAAAGGTAGAGGTAAAGTCTGCCCCTTTGTGCCCTAAGTTGGTTTTTTTTGAAGGCCTCCTACCGGTTCTAAGGTTTATCTAACAGTGATACCTCACATTAGGCGGCTTGCACTAACTGTCTAAAGGTCACTAAAGCCAAGATCCTACTCATGGTGTTGACCACAACAATAGGAAGTTTACTAGGTGTGGGACACCATGAATAAGTCAAACTCTAGCTGAGGTTCTCACGATAGCCAGACAGGACGTACATCCCAAATGACACTGCTATCAACCTCCTCTAAACTTAAGTTTCATTTGGGCCTGGGTAAAGGGTCCCACTCAAAAGTGTGTACAAATTGTGAATGTAGTGTGTGAAAGAGGCATTCAATACCTGTACCTTACTCATCCTGCATAGAGAACAAACACAGAACAACAAAATAAAGTCATCTACCCTAGGGTTCAACCGCACACAAACAATAACAGAAAATAAATGACATATTGTAAACAAAACAAAAACCACATATAAACATTGACAAAAAATAAAATAAAAGAAGAAGTTAAATAATTAACAAGCTATTTTAAAACATACGCTATCGACTTGGTTGGGTTGACTCTCAATGTCCCCAGTGGAGTCACCATCTGTCGCGACTGGGATCGCGGCAGGACGGCCGACCCTTAAAAACATTCATTAGGTTAAACGGTTCAAAATCCTTTCAAAAAAACAAACAAAGAATAGACAAAGCAGATGAAGAAATTTTGAAATAAGGTTAACAGGACGTCTCGTCCAAATTAATCTTAAACTGAATAACTTGACTAAATAGTGATAATAAGAAACGACAAAACAATGACAGTAAGAAAGGGTACAACAGAGTGAAAGTAAAGGTTAACAGGATGTCCCGTCCAAATTAACCATTCTCTATAAGACTAATAAGACGTCTCGTCTAAATTAACCTTCACATGATAAAACAATTTTCTAAAATGAAATAGTAAAATATTTCGAGATTGGACAAAAACGCACAAAAATTATTAAAAGGAAAGTGTGCCCGACAGGAATTGATTCCTGCTCCTACGTATTCTCGAGCTTTCAAGAAATTAGGGTTACGTAGTTCATTGTAGGAAATTAACTTTCAAATATATTTTGAGTTTTTGATTAATTTGATTTTTTAATAATAAAAAAAATTATGAAGAAGGAAAAATACAAGGCAATTAAATTTGCACTTGCATAAACCTTTAAAATCTTATAACACATATGTAGGCAATGTATTTTGCACGACATTGTTATAAGATTTTTGTGACATTTTATTCTAAAAGGATATTTATATTTTGTTTATATCCAGGAAAATTGTATTTTTTTAGAAAGGAAATAAAATTCAAAAATTAGACTAAGAGCCTATTTTACTAACTTATTTTCATAGGCTAACAAGCAAAAAAGGAATTAAATATGTTTTAAAAAAAGTACGCAAATGATGACAGCAAAACTTTAATAAACTAAAAAAGAACAAACATTTCATATACATAGCAATTAATAAACAAATAAAATTATTAATGCACAAATAATAATGAAAACAAAGAGAAAAGAAGAAAAATAAAGAATGCAACAAGTCATACCATTAGAACACTTACAAATTTGTTAAAAGAAAGTATTAATTGTTATATTTAAATAAATGCCGCCTTGAGCGAAAATTAAAAAGAAAAACGTGAGGAGCAGGACTTGAACCCGTGCCATCTATATGAAAAACACTCCTAATTTACCATCAAACCAATTGCCACTTTATTATTAATTTTCCATGCAACCACATATACATTTTAACAGCATAAGGTTTCCTTTTTTAAAAAAAGAGTGGGTCTCAGCCCATAAGGCATCAGTGCCTCTTTTTTCCAGAATCCTCTCGCATGAAAACAGAGGCACAAAGGTGAGCATAATTGAAGAAGAAAACAAAGGAGAAAAAATTAGAAAGGAAGAAAATAAATAAATAAATAGGAAGAGGGATAACGATGGAGAAGTTATTCTTGGAGTTTGATGGTCAATTTAGAGGGTAATATTTTTTCTTGTGTTTGTTTGCTTTTTTTCTTTTGAATCTAACTTTTTTTTTCTAATTCTAATCTTCTTCTTTTTTCTTCTCTCTGTCTCTATTTCCTCTTTGGCTGTGGTTTTTGATCTCTCCTCTGGTGATGATGAAGGGAATGGGTATTTGATGTAGTTATCTCCCCGAACGTAAAAAAAATGGTTCCCTTTTAAGATATTAAAAATGATTTCATAGGGAGAAAAAATAAGGATTTGAGGTAAATTTTAAGGAAAAAATGGCCATGTTTTGGGGTATGTTTTAGGGATAAAGTGACCTTTTTTTAAAATAAAAAATTAATATATTTAAAAATCAAAAAAATGGTGTTCACATTAGTTATAAAAATAGAGTTGTAAACAAAATTAATAATTAATATTAATTCTATACATGGTTCAATAAATTCTAATTTCTATTAAGTTAATGAATTTTATTTTTGTTAATCCAACCCTAATTTAATTGACACAGACATTTAAATTGAGAGGACGAGAAAGGATGGCCTTGGAAACAAGTTCAACAGGTGTTAAGGATTTGTTCTTGAAGGTCAGGATTCAAGTTTTGTGCATGTTAAGGGCTTCTATAAGTTTCTTCTCATGTGGTGACGTGAGTAGAGGGATTTGTGCTTTGACATCTTGTTGATGGCGATAGAGCTTAGGGACGTTTGTTTAAAAGTTGAAATAAGGTTTGTGAAACGGGGTTTGGAAAATTGGAGTTTTAAAAACCTGATTGGGAAAACCGGTGTTTTGAAAACACTGATTTGTGTTTGGATAGTTTGTTGTAAAAGTGAGTTGGAAAGTAGTGATTGTGTTTGGTTGGAAAATGTTTTGGTAACCTTGGTTTAGAAAAATGGAATTTAAGAATAAAATTATCAAAAAGGTATTAGTTAAAAAGAGAAGTAAAGTAGTATATTTTCTTAAAAATAATATTAACAATTATATATTAAAATATTACATTTATAATTTAATCAATAAAATATATTTATTAATAAGAATTAATAATAAATAGTTAATAATAAACATATTTATTAATAATAAACATATTAAAAATCCCAACATATTTATAATTTGATCAACAAAATATATTTATTAATAATAAACATATTAAAAATCCCAACAACATAAAAAATAAAAAATTATTTAAACAAAAAATAGTTAACATGGTGCATATTTTTCAATCTACCCCCATGCACCCTAAATCGAAAGCAATCTAAACCCTTAATTTCCATCAATGTTATGGTACACCCCACAATCTAAAGCACACCCATGGTCCACTATCCAAACCAATCTTCCACCATCAACACACTTTGATTTTGTGGCACACTTCACCCCTCATCTACACCCATGCACCACCACCCTAAACCAATCACCACCATAGGATCCTCCAACCTTTACGGTACACCAAAACCAATCATCCCCACCAATACTCCATCATCCACAACGGCACCATACCACAGCATCCATTTTTCCACCTCCCGCGACTACCGTTCCACCACCTATGGACCTCCGATGACTACCATCACCGTCCCTGCACCACAAACTGTTCCATCACCGATACCCCTCCACCATAAAACCCCATTGGCCACCACTAAAAAAACAGAACAACCCAGCCAACAAACGAAAAAATGAGACACAGGTGGAAGCTCAAAATCGTAAACAAATCCCAGGGCAAAATTGTAAACACCACGTAGAAAAACAAACAGAGGTTAAAATAGGAAGTATGGTAGAGGCACTCCGTAACGTGGTTGAGAGAGGGGAAACAGAGAAAACTCAATGGAGACGAAGGAAGAGGAACACAACCAAACGCTTTTGTTGCAGGGGAGGTTTTCAAAATCGGGGTTTTGCAAACGGAACGAAATGGAACGAAATGGAACGGAATGCCAAACACGCACTAGATCTACTTTGAAAACCACGACTTTATGATGGAGAGGAGAGAAGCGCAAAAATAATGTGATAAGCACTAGCTTCCATTGATAAGAGAATAAATAGTGAGAGAATAAATAGGGATTAGATTGGAGAATAAATAGGAGAGATTGGCCAAGAGTGATTTTTGTTAGTTACTCTACAGCTATATTCAAGGAGAATAATAGTTTTTTTAGTATTTACTTACATAATAATTCTCAATTCCTTGTACTTTAGTTCTGAAAAATAGAATTTTGAAGTCCTCTCTTCGTCTAAGGATTCTTTATTTCTCTATAATTCATCGAGTTATTTATAATTCCTTGAATTACCATATGAATTGGTATCATCTATGACATTCCCGGCAATCAACATCCATAGCAGTCGGGACATAGTCAAACAAAGATGAAGGAGTACTTGGAGAATAACATCATCGAATGCATGGAAGCAAAGTTGATGGAAATCATAGATCTATGCAAAAGACCCTGAAAGATACGTTACAACAGAATATCCACCGACTCCTTAAAGCAACTACTTGAGAATGACATCAATTCACATTACAAAAGTACACTAGAGAGATAAGTGAAAGAGAATCAACCACACTACTTGTGTGGCACCCACTTGGCAGGGATCGACTTTCTAAGATTCAATAGCAAGAACGTCAACCAATGATCTATCAATGCGAAACCTATTTTACCATCAATAATACAACAGAGGATGTAAAGGTACACTTAGCCATCGTCCACCTTCTGGGCAAGGCACTCTATTGGCACACAACTTCAACAAAGACTATGAATAAAGATTCCCTGCCATTGTGGACATAATACACACAACGATTGATTGATAGATTTAGAGCCATTTGTGATAACCTAATGGCAGACCTGATGAAACTACGACAGCACCGTAGTGTAGCAAAATACCACGAAGAAGTTGATGTCATTGTATCCAGACTAAACCTGTCAGAAGAATACACATAAGTTGCTTCTTGGGTTAAAAGAAGTAATTCAAATGTGGTTAAGGATGTTCTAACCCTAATATGTTCAGAAAGCCTTTTCCCTAGCAAAAGTGCACGAAGCTGCTTACAATGAAGGTACACCAACAACCTCTATCAACACCAAAGCAAAGAATTTAGGAAGCCAGAAACCTTTGCTAGCCACCAAACCATCCATGAATGCTAACGAACCATCCAAAGCATATACGACTAAATTTCATCAATTGTGAAGGCTTACACTAGCTTACATGAAAGAATAGTAGGCCAAGGGATTGTGCTACTTTTGTGACGAGCCATACACATCTGCACATAGCTTTTCACACAAAAAGCTCCAAATTCACGTGATGGGGATAAATGATTAAGAAAAGACATCAGACAATGATCTCGAAGAGGATAGGTCATCTTAAATGCAAAATGATCCACATATTTCTATCGATGCACCTACCAGTATGGTAAATTTTAAGACAATAAGGGTCACTAGCTATCACAGGAGATTGATAGTGGCAATACCTATAATTTCTTAGATATTCAGGTCACTGAGAAATTTAGGTGTAAGATTGAGGACTCATAGGGGTCACTATGAGTACTTGGTAATGTCATTTAACCTTACCAATGCCCTTGCTACATTTCAAGGGCTGGTTAATTCTGTTTCCAACAGTTTTTAAGGTTTCTTTTGGTTTTCTTTAATAAGATTCTAATCTACGGCAACAACTTGATAAATCATGTGGCTCATTTACAACAAGTGTTATCTACTATACGGACTAACTCACTATTTGCTAAGAAGTCTTAGTGTTATTTTATAGTCTCCAAGGTGGAATGTTTGCATCACTATGTTAGCAGTGAGAACGTTTCTACTAACCCTACTAAAATTATAATGATCAAAAATTGGCCACTGCCTCAATCATTAAAATAACTTTATGGATTTCTTAGCCTTGCGGGGTATTACCAAAGGTTTGTCAAGGGATATGGTGCAATTGCTCGGCCATTAACTAATACGCTTAAAAGAGATTATTTTTGTTGGAATGATGATGCAAAACCTACATTTCAACAACTCAAAGACTTACTGATCCAAGCACCCGTGTTACGATTCCTAGATTTCTATAAAACTTTTGTGGTAGAGTTGCTTCTGGTATGGGAGTTGGACTCGTCATAATGTAGGAGCATCACCTGATTGAATTTTGATAGTTTAGAGTCAGACTTAGAAGGGGGGTTGAATAAGTCTTAGACTCTCTTTATGGAATATTGAACCTTTTTAAATGCAAGTAATCATACTCGTAAATGTAGAGTTGATGAAAGCAAGGAAAGAGAAGAATGAACACTATAGATTTATACTGGTTTACTTCTAACATAGAAGTTACATCTAGTCCCTTCTAACTTGAAGGATTTCCACTATTGTAAAATCTCCTTTACAATAATAGCACCAGACTTGTGCCATAAGTATTCTTGACTCTAGCCACTTTTGGCTTAAATCCAAGTATTCTTTCAATAAGCCACTCTTAGCATAAACCCAATTGAATGCAGAAGCATCACCTGATTGAATTTTGATGGTTTAGAATCAGACTTAGAAGAGCGGTTGAATAAGTCTTAGACTTTCTTTGTGGAATATTGAACCTTTTTAAATGCAAGTAATCAGACTCGTAAATACAAACTTGATAAAAGTAAGGAAAGAGAAGAATGAACACTATAGATTTATCCTGGTTCACTTCCAATATAGAATCTACGTCTAGTCCCTTCTAACTTGAAGGATTTCCATTATTGTAAAATCTCCTTTATAACAATAGCACCAGACTTGTGCCACAAGTATTCTTGACTCTAGCCACTTCTGGCTTAAACCCAAGTATTCTTTCAACAAGCCATTCCTAGCTCAAACTTAAGTATTCTTTCAAAAGTCTCTTCAGGCCACAACTGTTTCCCAATAAAACTAAAAAATGGCAACACACCAGACTTTTACACAATAACTGATTTGAAGAATAGAGTGCAAGGTGTTTCACAAAACTTAGTGTTTGAAAGATGTACAGAAATGAATAGATACACTAAGTAAAGAAAGATAAAAGGACCAAGGTATGCTAGAGGTAGAACAACAAAGAAGGCCTTTGTTTAAGAGAAGCTAAGAAAAGATTAAAGAGAGCTTTGATCATAAAGATGACACTTCTTGATATGCTTGTTGTCACTTCGAAAATGAATCTCTTCAAATACATAGGCCGCTTAAGATGATTGTTTCACTACTAAAAAAAGACCATATAGCGATAAAAAAATTCATCATAAACAAGTATAGATCCGTCGTTAATGGTATCAATGACGGAGTCAGCTATGGAGAGCCTCTGTCGCTTAAACCCTGGTGGTTAACCAATCAGTGACGGTAAATGACAACCGTGGCAAAGTGTAACATCCCAAATTTTAGAGAAATAAAATTATTAGATAATGATAATTAATTATTTATGGTCCAATATATGCGAAAAAATTTATTAGACACTAGTTGTGATTTATTGGTAAATTAAAATTTACTGAAATCAGACAATTTAGCGGATGATGTGGGACCCCATTAAATAATTTTAGACATTTAAAGGGTCTAGAATAATAAGGAATTTATTGTGGTTATGGTGGTATGTTCAAAATAATTTTTGGTGTTGAGGAGATATTTATTCAGATAAAACGTATGTTAATAAACAACAAAAATACGAATGGACATAATTAAAGAAAAATGTTAGAATTGATGTTTGATAATTTTTGATAAAAAACCAAACTTGATGAAATTGGGGCTTTTGGCAAAACTTGATAAATTTGGAGTTCATTTGTCTTAAGAATGAGTTTGGACATAAATGAATTTTGGAATGATTGGCAATAATTATTGATGATCAGAATTTGAGAAATCAAGAACATATAAAAAGGCACTAAGTTGGTAAAATTAGCAGAAGTAACATTTGATAATGATGGTATGAATGAGATTGATATAAGGTATTTGAGACATTGAAACCCATTAGGGATGATGGGCAAGAAGTTTGGTGTGTGTTGATGGCTTAGGTGTTGTGTTATAGCCCTTTAATTTATAATGAATCTTGGTTAATGGGAAAGAATTCCCGAAACCTAATAAAATGAAAAAATAAAGCCTATAAAATGTTTATAACATGATGAGAATCATGTATATATGTATACTTATTGTATAACAAGAATTGAGAATTTTGTTTGAATGGATGATTGATGTGGTCCTACATTTATTTAATGTAGGGTTTGATAATTCTAGTGTGGTGGGATCATCTAACCCGATGGAATACTTTTCTTGAGGTAGGACGGGAGTTTATATTCTAAATGCATGATTTGAATAATTGATTATTAATGTATATAATATTGCTCATGTTTGCCTTGCTATAGTTATGTTAGAATGATGTGATGATTGATATTGTGATGATGATATGCTTGGTAAATATATGATTGTATTTAGAATATATGTATGTGGTGTGTCCTTGGTGGTGATTGATAGTGACTTGAGATTTTGACAAAAGTATGTGCCTATGTCATATTGTGAAAGCCATGTATGTTTTACCACTATTGATGATAATTGATGATGAGAATTGAATGATGTGGTTGTGTGACACACCCATGAGTGATGATGAAAATATTGAGACAATGATTGAATGCCATTGTGTTTGTTGCCAATTAGTGAAATAGAAATGATGTTGAAAAATTAAAATGATTAAAGAGATTGTGAATGTCACACTAAAACTTGAAACAATGGCAAGATAATTGAAATTGAAATCCACTAAGAATTGTGTATTGATAATGTATATGATAGTGCATACTTATATATTTGTCTTGAATGGATATGCAACTTCTATTGTGAAGTGGTATGAGATTGAATCTTGTTGAGGGTTTAATTTTAAATTGGCAAATATATTGATGTTATACATTTGAAGTATACTTGTTGATATGCCCTCTTGATTTCCATGGGTGGATTGATATAAATATGACTCCTTGGCTATTATATTATGAACAAGTGAGTTGATGCCTTAGAGGATTTTGTGATAAATTGTATGCCTTGGAGAGTATTGTGATTTTTTGTATGCTAATAACCTAAATGTTAAGTGTAAAATGTACCTCTAAGTGAGAAGGTGAGAAATTATTGTGAAGCTGAGGCTAGCATGTGCATTCTTGCATCTCATGGTATGCATGTCATATCATATTATACGTGGTTACGATCACTTGATATGTTGAAATGATTGAGATCTTGCAGGATCTTGTGAAAAAGGACCCTTGCATGGAGGATAAATATTTAAATGATTATATATGGTTATGATCACTTGACATGTTGAAATGATTGAGATCTTTTGAAAAAGGACCCTTGCATGAGGGATAAATATTTAAATGATTATACGTGGTTACGATCACTTAACATGTTGAAATGATTGAGATCTTACGAGATCTTGTGAAAAGGACCCTTATGTGGGGGATAAATATTCAAATGATTATACGTGATTGTGATCACGTGACATATAGAAATAATTGAGGTCTTGCGGGATTATGTGAAAATGACCCTTGCGGGGGTAAATGTTTAAGTAACTATGCGTGGTTGCGATTATTCGATAAATTGTGTACACATGTGTATAAATATTTGTTTCAAATCGGATTCGTTGCATATGCATTTCATGTTATGACATATGCATTAGCCATAGGAACATGGCATTTGAATTGAAGATGGCCAAGAAAAATGGTAACCTATTGAGAGTGTGAATGGATGAAAGATGTAAAAACTTGATGTGGATACTTGTGATAGCCCAAGATGATGAAGGGCAATGTGAATATGAATGTGTATATGTGTGTGTATATGTATGTGCTTACTATGACTTATAAATAATGAGACTTGTATGCCTATGATGATATCTTGATGAAGGCTTGGTGATAAATTGATGATTATATTGCAAAGCACTCATGTTGTTTATATGCATGTACATATGATTAAAATGTATTCGAATTTGTCATTTTGAATGTATAACTCACTCTTCTATGTTGTCTCATTTTAGCATTGTGATGCAGGATTATCATGGGATGAGATCATGTTTTGAATTAAAGCTTTTGAAGAAGGTAAATTAGTTGTAAAGGAATGCCTTGGTCGGCAATATTGAGAATTAGTGGCTTTGTGGATGTGTAAATGGAAATTTAAATGAATGATGATGTTAATATTATTTTAAGGGTTTAGGTTTGTTTAAATAATTCACCTTCTCATATCGTTATATATGAGATAGGTCTTTAAAAAGGTCTGGGGTTAATTGTTAAAGTTTTATTTGTGGTGTTCTTTATCCAACAATTGTTTAAATCACAAAAAAAAATTATCCTTACTTTTAATATCTAAATAATAATATTCTTAATATTATTTATCGGATTAAGGGTGCGACACAAAGGTTGTGACGACAAGCTCGTGTCGCTAAAGGGTGACACATTGGTAGTCCCCTTTGTGATCACTTATGTCTCTGCTTTAGTCCCAAATTAGCGACGGTAGAGACATCATCGTTGGAAAATATAAGTATCTGCATCGCTGTCGCCGTCACTAACTGAAGGCTACTTTAGCGACCGTATAGTCATCATAGCTAATGGGATGATGACTTGCCATTGCTACGATCGTCCCTGATATGAACGCCACGCAGCCACGACTAGTTATCGTAGCTAATGCGTTGACGAGTATTGGTCGCTAAGTCGCTACAAAGGAACCAAACTTAGCGATGGCTTCAGCTCCATAGCTATATGGTTGAAGGGATGTTGTCGCTATGATGGTCGCTAGGTTATGACCATAGTAGAGACGGGTTTGCGTTTCGTTGCTAATGTGCACCACGATAGCGACGATTGTTTTCCGTCCCTAATAGTAAAAATAATTTTAAAAAAATATTGTTTTCATAGAATAGTTTAGGTTTTATTAAAAATACTATAAAGTATATTTTATAAAGTTGGATTAAATATTTTTAATATATAATTATATATGATTTTTATAATGTTTTTATTATTTAACCGATGCATTTATAGACTCGTAATAAACAGAATAAGATAAAAAATATAAAAATAATCAGTAAAAAACAGAATCAAATAAAAAAATATAAATAACCTAAAATTGATTTACAACTCTAACAATAAAAAAATAAATACAAAAATATATAACAATAAAAAAGAATAAATACAAAAATCAGTCCATCAATTGGGGGGATCTTGGGCTGGTGGGTCTGGCTAGGAAGCAGAGCTTGGGCTGCCTCGAGACCCAAAAGACTCCATCAACTGGCGGATCAGAGCCTCTTGCTGCGCCAACAGCCTTAGAGTCTCTTCTCGATCCTATTGAGCTCGCTCCTCCGCCAGCTGCCTCTGTTGGCACTTCTCTACTAGCACAACGTTCAAGTTCTTAATAACCTGAACAACATCTGTAGGTAACACAGAGGAAGAGGTAAGCCATCCTGGGGATTTGGGTCCTGATCCTACCAAGGCCAAACACTATCTCTTTCTTGTTGATGCCTCTAACAGCCTCTAAATAGATGACATTATCGTCGGTAGAAGAAAGGGTGGGAGGTGCCTCCCCATCAGATGTTTGAGCAGCCATCTTAGCCTCCTTCTAAGCTTGCATGGCCTGATACGCCTCCTTCATATGTTTAGAAAAATCAAATAAGTTAGTAAATGTAAATCCATAAAAAAATCTAAAAATATTTATAAGTTTAAATAAAGTACCGCCATGCCGGTGGTCTTCTAGTTAACCTAGTTACCAGCCTTGTTCTTCTTGGTGATTTCCATCACCTCGAATAACGAAGGCTCATGGCGCTCCTTCTGCTCCTGCAATTCATAACATATTAAAATTGTTAGTGAAAAAGCTTTGAAGTCATTGTATTAATAAACATATTTAACAATATGTACTTACAAATCTCTTTTTATGCTCAACCACTGAGATGGAACCCCTAGTGTAGATGGAGGCTCTGGTATCAGTCTGTTTGTTTTCCTTGTTCCTAGCATTGGCCTGCTGGAACTTGGCATCTCCCCACTTCTGAAGCATCGCTTCCCAGTGGGGCTCTGGGATCCAGCAGGGGCGCTCATTCTTTGCCCTCACCTTTCAGAGGGTACTCTTAATGAGTTTAGAGGTCTTTATGGTAAAGATCATTCTAATCTCATCAGTCATACCATCCCCCCACCGATAGTCTTGCTGTAAATTAAAATGCAGTTTCAAATTAAAAAAACAAGTGTATATAGTAATGTAAAAGATAGATGAAATTAGAAGGGTTATGTTAAACTTATCGAGAATGTGTCAAACCATCTCTGTTGGACAATCTTACCAGCATTTGTGCAAAAGATGTAAAGACCATCCCACTGGCCCTTAAGGACCTTAATAATCGCTTTTGAAGTGCAAGTACTATCAGCATAATTATAGTTCAAACAATGAAACAATTAATCAAGCAAATTAATCCTTAAAACTAACATAAACACAATCAAACAAACAGGGGAGTCCACCAAAATTTCAACAGAGTCTCCCCTGTAAATTGGACATTTCCAAATTTTTACAAGCACCCTGTTATATACAGAAAACTTTCCAGTACAGTTCAATGTAAAGAAACATCAACAGACATGCAATAGCTATGTTAACAACATACACACCAGTAAGCTTTGCTCTCCACTAACAAACAACAATCAAATCAATCTTAACATTACAGATAGTTATGTTATCAACACACACCAATACCTACTGAGCTTTGCTCTCTACTAACAAACAACAATCAAATCAATCTTAATAATACAGATAATTATGTTATCAGCACACATACACCACTATAGAAATGTCTAAACTTTATCAAATATAGTAATACTTACTCGTCCGCGTCTGACACTGGGACCAAAGTGGGAAGGGGGTCAAGTACCGATGAAGGGGTTGCCTCATGGACCGGATCCTACTACCGAGCCTGTAACATATCTGGGCTGTCCATGGCTACAACATCACTAGGAACTGTTGGTATGGGTGTCCGTTTTGTAGTGTCATCTATCGTTGTGGTCTATCTCTATGTGCTAGGGGTAGCAAGCTGTGTAATCGGGGTTTGTCTAGCACCACCCGACCATATCATGATCTGCGTCCAGTTATCTGTCAATAAAACAATGTAAATAATCTGGTAAGGAGATATAGCTGTTGATAATCTGGTGAATAGATATAGCCATTGGAAATTCTTTGAAGGAGTTTTGCTTGATTGCAAGCACCAGACCTTGATAAACTGATGAGATACAAAAGGGTCTTGTTGAAGGAACTTTTGAAGCTTTGTGTGAAAATAGTGTTCCTCGAGGTCTTTAAAGCATAAACCTAATTTGTTAGCTTTCTTTCTTCTAACAAACGCATAGAGAGCATTATTATTATCCTTCTGTAACTTTCTGACACAAGAGCTGACTTAAATCAGCTTTTCTAAAATGTTCAGAGTAACTAAGTTGATTTCTTTGAAAAATGCTTTGGTTGATCCACTGTTTTATCTCTTATCTTCTTTGATGATAAGCATAGTTTTCTTGATAAGAGCTTGACTTTTAGAGCATCATTAGAAAGAATTTAGAACATTGTGTGGTTGGGATATGCGAATAACATTCATGTTACATGATTCAATTACTTCAAAAGTCTGAGGTCTAATTTGATGAACCAAAGGTCTGAGCATTTGTAAATCAGGCTCTATTAAGTATAGTCTTGAATTGGACTTTTTCTAGAATTAGACTTTTGTCTTTAATGGACTCCCCTTTTCTTTTGTAACCTAAGAATTTAGTATTTATTTTCCTATAACACTTGATTTAAATAGGTTAGATCACACATGGGCAAGCTTCATTTAAATTAAATGCCTTAATGTGTGTTAGTAACAAATCTTGGGGTCTGGTTCTATTGATGCATCTTGGGGTCTAATCAAAGGTTGTTACCAAATATCTTTTTCAAACCAGACTCAGTTTCAACAATCTCCTCATATTTGTTAATAGCAAACATCAAGTATTTTATTTTAAGTGAAGTCCAAGATAATGACAAGATAAAATCATGATAAGTATTGAAAAGACTTATTTCTTTAACCATTATTTGTGTATTATGTAGATAATTTCAGTCACTTAATATTTACTCTTAAGCCAATTAAGTAAAAATTATGCAATTTTGGAATTTTAAGATATATATGATTATTGTAGGGATATTTGAATATCTTAAGGTTTATTATGCAAAATTATAAGAAAATAAGTCATGAGAAAATTATAGGCAAAATGTGATGTGTTTAGACCCAACTTTCAGCATGATAACGTTAACTCCAGCATGCCTACACTAGGTTAGTATGCTCTATGTTTTAGGTTCCAGGTTTAAAGGTACTCACATGTCCAAGGAAAAAATCTATTAGCGTACCTATGTTACACCCTAACGTTGGCTTACACCATAAAAAGAAAGCAAGTCAGAGAGCCAGTGTGTTCACATGGAACCCATGCCCATAGTCACACTAGAATAGAAAGGGAAAGCTCAAAGGCCACATGTAATTACGCTACTTAGCGTAAGTCTACGCTTGTGAAGTTAAAGAATTAGGCCTCACTCCAGGGGGCCAGCGTACCAACGTTAGCCACACACTCAGGACTCACTTTCATGCATTAGAGAGGCTTAAGACCATACGCTCGAAGGCAACGCTTGAACTCAAAAGTAGTCAGAACCCACGCGTGGCTACACTCTCCTGTGTATGCCCATGCTGGGGATATGCTGAGTTATGAAAGGCTCTCCAAAGGCTGGGCATGCTTACACCCAGCACATCCTCTAGTTACGCATACTTTTACCATGATACCTGACCCAGACCAAAGAGTCAACTCTTCTACGCCTATGGTACGCTCTCCTGCATGCTCACCATTAGATCAAGCCCATGGGGCCAGTGTTCCAACGCTGGTCATCACCGTACTCATGCCTGCCTATTGGACCTTATGCACACTAGCGTCATCATGCGTGTATGTGATGGAATGCATCAAAATTTAAATGTTTCAAGCTGATTTGTTGTACTTTAGTTAATTCAAGTTTTCTTATTTATATGTAAGTCCTTAAAGGACATTTTGCATTTTATTAATTAGGTAGTTGTTAGTTATAGTTAGTATTTATAGCTGACTTACAGTGTAGTTAAATAAACAACTCTTTATAATACAGATTCCAATCTCCCACTTTAGATTTTATCTCTCTAATTTCTTTCTACCTTCTCTCTACTCATAACCATGTCTTTTTTATCTATGTTCATCTTCTTCTCCATCAAGTGTAACTAAACCTCCATGGTAGGAGTCTGCTGAAACTTCAATGGAGATTAATCTCTATTGATTAAAGTTGAATCTCTATTAATTCATGTTAGAAAAAGGTAATTTGTGAGCATCATCTTCTGGATTGGAAAATTCAGAACCTATCTAGAGGTTTTCTTCATAGAGAAATCATGATTAAAGCCTTAGGTATACATATTGCCTCTTAATTAGGTGAATAATTAGGGCTCACTCTTATTTTTACCATTGATTTCAGTGTATGTTAACACCAAAGGAATTAGGGTTTATAGGTACTGGAATAGTGATAATCACCTAAGGAATTAAGGACTATTATCGCGACCGGGATCGCGGCGGCGCGGCCGACCCTCGAAACAATTTTAAAGATAAACAGGGAGTCGCCACCAATATTTTTTTTAGGATAAAATACTGGAAAAACCTTTTGTTAAAGCACTGGTTATAAAAATGAAATTCTATGGTTTGGGAGTCTGATTACAGGTGAGGAAGGTATTAGCACCTCACGACTGTCCGTTATAAAAATGGTTACCTCAATTTGATAGCGCGCATTATAATTAGCCCAATAATTATTTTAACTTCTTCATGAAAAGAAAAATGTACGGAACGACAAAATAAACAAAAAAATAAACAAAAATCAACACAAAATATTTACATGAGATCAACAGGACGTCTCGTCCAAATTAATCTCGCTCTGCCTTTTTTTTAAGAGATATTTAAGAAATATGAGATTAACAGGACGTCTCGTCCCAATTAATCTCGCTCCTCCTTTTAAAGAAATACTACAAAATATGAGATTAACAAGACGTCTCATCTAAATTAACCTCGCTCCTTTTTTTTTAAAAAAAAGGTATTTAAAAAAATATGAGATTAACAGGACGTCTTGTCCAAATTAATCTCGCTCCTCCTTTTGATAGCAAGACAAAAATGGAAACTCTAAAAATTAAATAAAGAAAGATGGGCCCGACAGGAACTATTTCCCGCTCCTATGTATTCTCGAGCTTTCGAGAAATCAGGGTCACGTAGTTCTTTAAAAGTTTTTTCTTATTTTTATTTAGATTTGAAAGAGAAGAAAAAAAAGGAAACATCCATTTCTCTTTATTGTTATTTTTTTTAAAGACTATGGAGCAAAAGGGAGAGGGAAGCAGAAGCTACCAGAGAGAAAGAGAAACAATAGATTCGGAGAAAAGAGAAAAAAAATGGGCGAAAACTGAGTGAGGGAAGAAAATCCGAGTGGGAAAAAAGAAAATCCGAGTGAAAAAATGAAAAATCCGAGTAAAAATAGGGAAAACCGAGTGAAAATAGGAAAATCCGAGTGAAAAAAATGAAAAATCCAAGTAAAAATAGGGAAAACCGAGTAAAAATAGTAAAATCCAAGTGGAAAAATGAAAGATCCGAGTAAAAATAGTAAAATCAGAGTGATAAAAGGAATACCGGGTGAAAGTTGAGCAAAACCGAGTGATGGAGCAGGAATGCTGGTCCGAGAGGAAAAAGGGGGGTTAGAAGGAATGGGAAGGTGCTGGGATTAGGAATGAGGATGATTGAGTGAGGGTGTGGATGGATTGGAATAGGAGAAGACGGTGTGGAGGATTGTGGGCAGTATGGTGAGGGACGATGGAAGGAGAAGAAGAGAGGAGTTGGTGTGAAGGAGAGAGAGAACGGAGGTTTTAGCAGAGTTTTCCCTTAATGAAATGTCCCCTTGGTGCTTCAACCCTTGCCTATTTATAGGCTTGTCTGAGTGGAAGGCCAGCTCAGGCTTCCACTCAGAGTGGAAAACCAACTCACACTTCCATTCAGAGTGAAGTGGGGGACAACGGCTGGGTGGGAATTTTTAATTCCCCCCACTTCCACCCTTGTCTGCCACCCCCAGGATTCCTGGATCTACTTGGGTGGTAGAATCCAAGTCAGCACGGGCGAACAGGGGGAGCCGGGTGGAAATCCGAGAGAGGATGGTGAAAATCCGAATGAGAATGATGGAAATCCGAGTGAGAATGGTAGAATTCCGAGTGAAAATGACTCGGATCAGCCTCTCAGTCGGCATTCATCCACATTGGGAGTCAATTCCGAGTGGAATGAAGCATTTCCAATAGAAAACCGAGTGAAAAAGTATGCAATTGAAATGAGGGGTCAAAAGAGGTAATTCTGATTGGAACAATCAAACAGACCGAGTGAAGATTGACTCATAACCGGTTGAAGAGGACTCGGTGCTGATTGAAAAGTGTCACTCAAAATTAGGGAAAATGGGGGCTCAGACTTGGTTTGAAGTGTCACTCGGTTCTGACTGAAAATTGGCTTTTGAATGGGTGAAAGGATAACTCGGATTCGGGTGAAAATGGTGACTCAGAATTTGTTTGAAGAGGGCTGACCGACTGAAGACTGGCTCGGGAATAGGTAAAAATGTCACTCGAAATTGGTTAAAAACTGAGTCAGAAATAATTGAAGACTGACTGAAAAGTGTCACTCAAAAACCGATCAAAGATTGACTCAGAACTGATAAAAAAAATGACTCAGAATTAGGAGAGAATAATGACTCGGAAATTGGTAAAAATTGACTCAGAAATGGGTAAAGGAGGACTCGGAACCGATTGAAAATCGAAGAGAAAGACTCGGAAGTTGAATGTAAAGGGTCTCGGAGTTGGCTAAAGGATGACTCGGAGCCGACTGAATAAAGAGGAAGACTCGGAAGTGTGTAAAGGATGACTCGAAAATGTGTAAAGGATGACTCGGAGATGGGTGAAACATGACTCGGGATTGGCTTGATGAGGGATGACACGGAATTGGTAAAAAGTGAGTCAGAACTAACCAAGAACTGACCAAGAATTAACTCGGAAATGTGTAAAGGATGACTCGGAGATGGGTGAAAGATGACTCGGGAACGGGTGAAAAGTGGCTCGGGAATGGTTAATGGAATGGCTCAGAATCTGGGTGAAAAAGGAGGGGATTCGGTATTTGAAGGATTGGCTTGGAAATTGATGGAAATGGGCTCGGAATTGATTGTTTGAAGAAGGACGACTCAGAATTGGTTGAAGAGTGACGACTCGGTATTGGGCAAATGGTTCAATCGGCCCTTATTTGAAGGATGAGTGAAGATTGGCTCGGAAATCCTTCCATTCGGTTGTTGTCACTCGGAAACCGATTGAAGATTGATCATTCGGCACAGATCAGTCGGAACTTAGCATTTTCACTCGGAAAGGGCTTGCTTCCCACTCAAGACTTGGTACTTTCACTCGGAAAAGCTTTCTTCCAATCAAAATATGTCCTTCCAATTACACTCTGAGTCGGTCTTTCCTTCACCCAGACTTGTTTTCACTCAGATCAGTAGCAACCAGAAAGCTCCCGCTCAGATTTAGCATTTCTTCATTTGGATTAATTGCAGTCAAAGAGCAATCCTTCTCAGCATTCATCCTTCAACAGAGTATCACTCGGAATGGCTTTGACAGGGAGCCTTCCACTCGGATTCACCTTCAACAGGGAAGCATTTCACTCGGAACTGACTGATTCTGAGTAATTCTACTCGGATTTGATCCTTTTTGAGTCATTTTACTCGGATTTCTCTTCAACAGGGACATACTCCACTCGGCAATGCTCCAATCTGAGTCATTTCACTCGGATTTTCCTCCAACAGGTCTATATTCCACTCGGATTTGATCCAATCTGAGTCATTTCACTCAGATTTGCCTCCAACAGGTCTATATTCCACTCAGAAATGCTTCCATCAGGGTCATCTTGCTCGGATCTGATCATTTTTAAGTTATTCCATTCAGATTTGACCATTCTGAATTGGAATTCAGTATAAAAAGATTCATTCCACTTGGACCGGACCAAAAGAGGTGTTCACAGATGCCCTTCTTTACTTTTTTTTCACAAAAGAAACACGAAGCTTCTGTGTTTTTGAAGTGAAAAAGAAGTAAAGATATGAACACCGATGTAGGGGGCCAAGTGGGACCTCTTGATCGGTATGGCAACTGATGGTGTGGGCAATCACGAGTCAGTGTGACCTCTTTTTCTTAAAAACGAGCATTCTCCACTTCTGTTTCTCTTCTTCTCTCCTCTCTCTTTTTTTTTGAACTCTGAATTGACCAGGAAAAATTGTTTTCAAATGGACAGGAAGTGAAAAGATCGGGATTGACCCCCGGTAGACTGGAAGGTAAAGGATGCCTGCATAGGTGAACGGAAAGTAAAGGGGTGCCTGAATAGGCGGACAGGAAAGTAAAGGATGCCTAAATAGGCGGACAGGAAAGTAAAGGGAGCCTGAATAGGCGGACGGAAGGTAGAGGGTGCCTGAATAGGCGGACGAAAAGTAAAGGGTGCCTGAATAGGCGGACGGAAAGTAAAGGGTGCCAGGATAGGCGGACGGAAAGTAAAGGATGCCTAAATAGGCAGACAAGAAAGTAAAGGGAGCCTGAATAGGCGGACGAAAAGTAAATGGTGCCTGAATAGGCAGACAGAAAGTAAAGGATGCCTAAATAGGCGGACAGGAAAGTAAAGGGAGCCTGAATAGGCGAACGGAAGGTAAAGGGTGCCTGAATAGGCGGACAGGAAAAGTAAATGGTGCCTGAATAGGAGGACAGAAAGTAAAGGATGCCAGAATAGGCAGATGAAAAGTAAAGGGTGCCTGAATAGGCAAACGGAAAGTAAAAGTGGGGTTAACCCTCAGCTGACAGGAAACGCAGAGATTGGGGGAATTAACAGGACGTCTCGTCCGAATTAACTCACCATTGGCAGGAAATGTAAAGGTTGGGGGAGACGTCCCATTTTGACATGACTGAAAGAATTACTCTTTGATTGAAAGAAAGTGATCCTGGGGAGATGCCCCAGTTTGATAGGTTGGAAGGAATCTTGGAGATTGGCTAGAATAAAAGAAATTCGGAGAGATGCCCTAGTTGAGTTTTTTTTTGGGAAGTGTAGTTTCACTGGGGAAGAATTTGGTGATTCGGGTACTGCCCCTTGATTTAGAAAGTTCGGGATTCATTGGGGAAGAGATCTTGAGAAGTGCCATCTTTGGCGATTGATTCCACTGGGGAGGAGAGTTTGAGAGATACGGACTTTAACAGTTGAGGATGAGACTCTGAAGGTGCCTACTTAGGCGATGGAAGAAGAAAACATTGAAAGGTGCCAACTTTGGCGATTTAGGGAAGGAGTTCTGAGGCGATTCGAGGAAGGGACTTGAAGGACTTGATTGAGGTGTTCATGACTGTCTGTGAGATAACCTGCAGAAAAATGGTAAGTAGTGCAAGGTTAAATTCAAAAAACTGGGTAGGTCCTATGAAACCGCGACTCTTGAGATGGCTCATGGACGAAGTAGAACGAATGAAACAACCATAGCTTCGGAGCTCGTGCCTGACCAAGTCTCTGCGATGATCACCCATGATGAGGTCGAGTAGCAGGAGCATCTTATCCCTTGCGACTTTAAATGTTTACCATTCTTCCATTTTATTTTATTAAAACACATGTTTTTATCAAATCAACCAAATTCATAACACGTATCGAAGAGGGCGAATTTTATTCATGCACGTTAAACAAGTACAGAGAAAGAAAAATAAATAAGGTAAATGAAATGAATGAGGTCACATAGAACAGGTCAAGGACAGGTGAAAACCGGGAAGATTCATGGATCCTCTAGTGAATCTCTGAGACCGATGAGAGCCTTAACTCCCAACACGACTTCATGTTCACCCTTCGACTTTGCTTTTGGAAAGGTAAGTTCGACAATGATTCACGTGCCCGAGCTTGGACTCGTACTTCTTTAAGTTAGAGGTCTTATTTGCATTACCAGAAATTTGACCCTAACTTTTGCCTGAGCCGCCCTTTTCGGGTTTTCGACTCACCGGGTCGCTCTAACTTTTGCCTAAGCTGCCCTTTCAGGTTTTCAGCTTAGCGAGCATTAATTTTCTTTTCTTTCCCTTTTTTTTTGTTTTTTTTACCTTTTTTTTTTTACATTCCCTTCCTAAGCATAATACTTTTTCACTGCATTTGTGTTTACAGGCATTGGCAAATCCTTGCCATCCATATTAGTGAGTATCAAGGCTCCTCCAGAAAAATCCCTTTTCACAACATATGGTCCTTCATAATTAGGAGTCCATTTGCCCCAATTGTCCTTTTGAATTGGTAAAATTTTCTTGAGTACTAGGTCTCCCTCTTGGAACTGTCGAGGTCGTACTTTTTTCTCAAATGCTCATTTCATACACCTCTGATACAACTGACCATGACAGAGGGCAGTTAATCTTTTACCATCAATCAAGTTTAGTTGGTCATGTCGAGCTTGAACCCATTCAGCTTCTTCTAATTTTGCTTCCATCACTACCCGAAGGGACGGGATCTCTACTTCAAAAGGCAAGACCGCTTCCATTCCATATACAAGAGAGAACGGGGTTGCCCCTGTCGAGGTTCGGACTGAGGTGCGATACCCATGTAGAGCGAAAGGGAGCATCTCGCTCCAATCTCTGTAAGTGACTACCATCTTCTGCACTATCTTCTTGATGTTCTTATTGGCCGCCTCAACCGCCCCATTCATTTTAGGCCGATAAGGAGAGGAATTATAATGGTGAATTTTAAAGCTTTCACAGAGTTCCTTCATCATTTTGTTGTTCAAATTCGTACCATTATCAGTAATGATCTGACTTGGTAGGCCGTATCGGCATATCAATTCTCGCTTGATGAATTTGACCACAACATTCCTTGTTATACTGGTATATGAAGCCGCTCCTACCCATTTGGTGAAATAATCGATGGCGACCAAGATGAAACGATGACTATTTGAGGCTTTTGGCTCGATGGGTCCAATGACATCCATGCCCCACATTGAGAAGGGCCATGGTGCCGTCAAGACATTTAGGGATAACGGGGGTACATTAATATGGTCAGCGTATATCTGACATTTATGACATTTTCGAACATAGGTGAAGCAATCTGCTTCCATGGTCATCCAGTAATAACCAACCCTCAAGATGTTTCTAGACATGGCATGTCCATTAGCGTGAGTCCCAAAAGATCCTTCATGAACATCCCTCATGATTTCGTTTGCCTCATCAGCATCAACACAGCGAAGAAGGACAGAGTCATAGTTTCTTTTGTAAAGCACATCCCTATTTAAGAAGAAACCCATGGCGAGTCGTCTTAGGGTCATCTTATCATTTTCTATAGCACCCTCGGGGTATTCTTGACTCTGGATATATCTTTTAATATCATGGTACCAAGGTTTACCATCAGACTCCTTTTCCATCATTTGAAAGTATGCAGGCTCACAATGCTTCTTTACTTCGATGAGAGGCATATCGTAGTCACTACTTACTTTGAACATTGAGGCAAGGGTAGCCAAAGCATCAGCCATTTGATTGTCATCCCGGAGAACGTGATGAAAAGAGATCTCGTCAAACTCTTTGATCATTTCCTTGATATGATCATAATAAGGAATCAACTTACTGTCCCTAGTTTCCCACTCGTCTTTCAATTGGTGGATAACCAAAGCAGAGTCCCCATAAACTTCCAATAATTTTACTTTTGCGTCCAACGCTGCTTGGATTCCTAATGAGCATGCTTCATATTCAGCAATATTATTGGTACAGTCAAAACACAATCTGGCGTAGATAGGGATAAATTCCTTATTGGGTGAAATCAAGATAGCCCCAATTCCGTGCCCCAATGCATTAGAAGCTCCGTCAAATCTCAGGGTCCATTTCTCTTTTTGACCACCTTCTTCATTGAATAGTGTCATGATATCTTCATCCGGGAAGTTAAATTGCATCGGCTGATAATCATTGATGGGTTGGTGTGCCAAGTAATCAGCCAGGGCACTTCCTCTTATGGCCTTTTGAGTGACATATATTATGTCGTACTCAATTAATAGCACTTGCCAACGAGCGATCCTTCCGGTCAGAGCAGGTTTTTCAAAAATGTACTTGACGGGGTCCATTTTAGAAACTAGCCAAGTAGTGTGACTCAACATGTATTGCCTTAGGCACTTAGTGGCCCATGCTAACGCACAACAAGTCCGCTCTAAAGCGGAGTACCTCATTTCACAATCAGTGAACTTCTTGCTTAAGTAGTAGATAGCATGTTCCTTCTTTCCAGTTTCATCGTGCTGTCCCAACACGCAACCTATGGATTCATTCAATACAGTCAGATACAATATAAGTGGCCTTCCTGGGGTTGGGGGCACCAAAATTGGTGGTTCTTGTAGGTACTGCTTAATCTTTTCGAAAGCTGCTTGACAGTTCTCATCCCATCGCTCTGGTTGATTCTTGCGGAGTAACTTGAAGATGGGTTCACAAGTTGCTGTCAATTGTGAAATAAATCGGGCGATATAATTAAGCCTTCCCAAGAATCCTCGGACCTCTTTTTCTGTATGAGGAGGAGGCATCTCGAGAATCGCCTTGACTTTGTCGGGATCAACCTCTATCCCTCTTTTGCTTACTATAAACCCTAGCAGCTTGCCTGACCTTGCACCGAACGTGCACTTGGCAGGGTTCAATCTTAGCTTGAACTTTCTTAACCGTTCAAAAAGCTTCCTTAAATCGCTAATGTGCCCTTCATCTGTTCTAGATTTGGCAATGATGTCATCCACATAAACTTCTATTTCCTTATGCATCATATCATGGAAAAGAGTCACCTTTGCTCTCTGATAAGTCGCTCCAGCATTTTTCAACCCATAGGACATCACCTTATAGCAAAATGTGCCCCATAGAGTGATAAACGTGGTCTTTTCAATGTCTTCAGGTGCCATTTTAATTTGATTATACCCCGAGAAACCATCCATGAATGAGAAAATGGAATGCTGAGCTGTATTATCAACCAAAACATCGATCTGTGGTAGGGGAAAATCATCTTTGGGACTAGCCCTATTCAAATCTCGGTAGTCCACACACATCCGTACCTTTCCATCCTTTTTTGGGACAGGGACAATGTTGGCTACCCACTGGGGGTATTTTGCCACAGCTAGGAACCCAGCATCAAACTGCTTCTTAACCTCCTCTTTGATCTTTAAAAGCATTTCTGGCTTCATTCGACGCAGTTTCTGCTTTATTGGAGGGCACTCAGGTTTTAAGGGTAGTCTATGCTCGACAATGCTAGCATCGAGCCCAGGCATATCTTGATAAGACCAGGCAAAGACATCATAAAATTCCATCAACAACTTGATTAAATCTTCTCTTTGTTCTCTGCTTAGGGTAGTGCCGATCTTGACTTCCTTCTTATTTTCTTTATTCCCCAAATTAATGACCTCAACTATGTCTAGGTAGGGTTGAATCCCTTCATCCTCTTGCTCTAACAACCTTGTCAGCTCAGGCGATGGCTCACAATCTTCCCCACCTTCCTCATCAGCGTAATCAACTGGGTGATCGAAGTCGTGAAACAGGATTGCGACCTCACTCTCCTCAAGAGAGTCATTTTTGGATCTGCAATTTAGTGTGATATGGCAAATAAAAAAAAGAACAAGCGAGTAAAAAGAAGGATTCAGAATAAGGATAAGGGATACAAGAAGAGTTTTTTTTTGAATTTCGATACGCGTTTATTGATGAAAATGATAAAAACAAGTTTTTTTTTGTTTTGCCCTTATTACATGGAAGAGTCCCAAAGCCTTAGGCAGAGTATAGGGATGAATAAGTACTTAAAGCATAAACAAATTACTTTGATGAAACATTCAAAGTCGTGGGGAGTTCAATGGCCTCCCAGTTATGAAGTTCTTGGCCTGGTGGACAAGCAATCACAAAATCAACACTATCACAGAGACTTTCTTCAACGACAGCCACTTGGTCTGGAGGCATCAGTCCGGCGCTTCGAAAGCTTTGGTAGAGATCACAGATGGGGATTCTTGCGGTATGAGGTTCTCTGCCAGTGAGACGAGCAGTCCTTCTTTCCCTCTTCTCTTCCTCTACCCTTTTTCTGTCGGCAGCCGTGGGCCGGTATCCTAATCCAAAACCATTTCTGTTATCAAGCAGGCGTATAGGTTCTATTTCTCCATTCAAAGCACGTCCTAGCCCTCTTCCAGGTTTATACCCTCCACGCAGCATAATCTTTGCCATCATTAAAGATGCACTTGGCATGTGAGCTTTTACCATCATGACTCCTTCCCCTACATAGGTAGCGTTTGCTATCTCTAATGCTTGGAAAGAAGTTTCAAGAGCCTATTCTGCTGCCTCGATGTAAGGGGTTGATAGAGGTTTGCTGACCAGAAGGTCTTCCTCACCAGAAACAATTATCAGCTTGTTGTCAATTATGAATTTTAGTTTTTGGTGCAGGGTAGAGGGCACCACTCCAGCAGAATGGATCCACGGCCTGCCTAATAAATAGCTGTAGGCAGGCGAGATATCCATGACTTGAAAAAGGACCTGGAACGTGCACGGCCCAACCTGTATGGGCAGCTCAATCTCACTCGTGACCTCCCTCCGAGTTCCATCAAAAGCTCGTACTATCGTGGCACTTGGCTTCATATAAGTCCCATCAAATGGTAACTTGGCCAATGTAGACTTTGGCATGACATTGAGGGACGACCCATTGTCAATAAGTACTTTTGCTAAGATGTAATCTCGGCATTTTACGGAAATATGGAGAGCCTTATTGTGCCCAATCCCCTCTGTTGGTATTTCATTGTCAGTGAAGGTCAGATAGTTATCTGCAATAATGTGCCCCACTATTCCTTGAAACTTATCAATGGGAATGTCATGACTGACATGGGCCTCATTCAGGACCTTCATCAACATCTTCCGATGTGGCTTAGAGTTCATCAACAATGATAACAAAGAGATTTTTGTAGGAGTATGGGTCAGTTGATCAAGCACTTGATATTCGCTCTGACGAATAAACTTTAAGAATTCATGGGCTTCTTCATCAGTCACGGCCCTTTTGATTTCACCATTGGCCCCTTCTTTGTCCACCTTGGCATTTCCGGTAACCTGATCCTTCTTTGGCTCTGGAGGGGTGTATACTCTTCCGCTTCGGGTTATACCTCCTACCCCAATAATATTTGTGACGGACGAAGGAGACGGGTCACTCGTTGCCGAGCTTGCAATGATCACATCTGTGTTATACTTCCAAGGGACAACCCGAGAATCTTTGAACGCAAATGGGGTGGGTGCTTGAATAGTGATGATTGGTTGTACAGAAACAGGAGCTGCTTGAGGGTTCCTGGTGTAAAAAATTGTCAAGGGCTTAGGGACCCGTGCCCCTGTTTGTTCCTCGATCATGTCGACCTCATCTCCATGGCGTTTACAGACCTGCACAATATGGTTGTCCATAAGGCTTTGAAGGACCTTACAGAAACCTTGGTGTTTGGTAGTCTGCTCGCAATCATGTTCCACACTCCAGGTCCCTTTAATTAGTCCCCTTTCAAGCAAAAGGGAATGAACTATCCGTAAGGGCATTCTTATGTCAGCAACATTCTTAACGTACTCCTCATCATTTTCCAAGGCGTTGACCTCTGAATTTCCATGGTTAGGCAGGGGATTTGTGGCAATATTTGGGCTACCTTCCTTAAAGTTAATCCAATCGGCTTTGATCAAATCTCTTACTTTATATTTCAAAGCCATACAATTTTCTGTGGAATGCCCTGGTGCCCCTGCATGGTAATCACAATGAGCGTTTGGGTCATATCCCCTTGGGTAAGGAGGTTGCAACGACCTCATGGGGCATGGAGCTACTAGACCCTTTTGAACGAGTATTGGAAAAAGTTTGGTATATGTTATGGGAATTGGATCGAACTGCACAGGGGAGCGCTCATTGTTGGAATTCCTTGTGTTCTGATTATGATTGGGTGGTCGAGTCACTTGCTACGGGTGATGGTATGGCACAGGTTGCAGAACTGGCGCTCTTACCATGGGTGGACGGAAGTGGGGAGTATAAGCTGTCGGGCACTGAGTGGTAGCGGCCACATAAGGATTGGGAGCTTGAATCATAGTAGGAAAGAATGGTCTCGGCGAAGCCGTCTTTTGATTAGAAGAGATGGAATTAGTTTCTCCATCCCTTTTCCCAGGCGCCGGCCTTCTTGTCATGCTTGCCCCAGATGAGCCCTGAGTGATCTTTCCTGTTCATATTTTGCTTTCCACCCTTTCCCCAATAGTCACAATGTCGGAGAAGTTGGATGAAACACTACCAATCATTTTGCCGTAGAAAGGTGATGGGAGCGTGTCGATAAACATCGCGACTATCTCTTTCTCTGACAGTGGGGGGTCCACTTGCGCTGCTGTCTCCCTCCAGCGTTGGGCATACTCTTTAAACGTTTCATTGTCCCTCTTCACCATATTCTGTAACTGAACCCTATTGGGCGCCATATCCATGTTATACTTGTATTGCCTAAGGAAGGCATCTACCAGGTCCTTCCAACAACGAATATGATTTCGCTCAAGGTGAGCATACCATGTAAGAGCAGCCCCTGCTAGACTATCTTGGAAGCAGTGGATCAACAATTGGTCGTTAGAAGAGTAGGATGCCATCTTCCGACAGTACATCGTGAGATGATTCTTTGGACAAGTCATTCCCCGATACTTGTCAAAGTCTGGCATCTTGAATTTGGGCGGGAGGACAACATCTGTGACTAGACATAGTTCTGAAGCATCTATCAGTCCAAAACCTCCAGCGCCTTCCATCATTCTCAAACGCTCTTCTAAGACTTCTATTTTTTCCTTTTGAGGAGCTGCAACTGTGCTATGACCGGCTACAGGGTTCATCATGCGGGTTGTATCTTGGAGATTGGTTATATAGGGGGTTGCATATCCGTATGGATAGCCCAGTGGTTGGTTGAATGGAGGCAACATATGGGACTGATTCATTAGGCCTGTACTTGGTAAGGGACCTTGGGGTTGGGCCATAGTTTGTACAACATAATTTGGTTCGGTCGTCTTGGCTCGTGTGTTTTGGGCTTGTACGTTGTGAGTTGGCTGGGCCATCGGGGCTTGGGTGTTTTGGCTCTGGTAGGTTTGTGGGTCATGGGCTTGCGTGTTTTGGGTTTGGTAAGTTTGTGGGTCATGGGCTTGCATATTTTGGGCTTGATGGAGTGATGGTATATTTGGCTAGGTAGGGTATGAAGCGTGAGGATTCACCGCTTGCTGGTCGTGGGTTTCTTGTTGGTTAGCGAGCGGGGGATAGTATCCTGGTGGAAGGCCATAAAGTGGAAAAGGTTCAGGGTTGCCGTCAGGACCGACAAATGTATGCTGTGCATAAGACTGGCCGTAAGGTAGCTGGGTCTCAATGGCAGGGTTAGGTCTTCCTACATGAATGGTGACAGGGGGTGTCATTGTGTTAGGTAATTGGGTTCTTGCTGGGTCGGAACCAAGATGGGTGGTACGGTAGCAGGCTGCTGTTGGGTGTTCTCAATACCTGTAGAGGAGTCCCCTTCTGTGATTCTCTTTTCCAAAAGCTTGGTCAACTCGGCTACCTGTTCCTTCAGCTGATTGAACTCGTTTCTGAAATCTTCATCCCTGATTTCTGCTTCGGCCATGAGTCTCGCTTGGAGTCGGGTCTGATAAGGATGCTTACCCGTAATGTCTAATGTAAGTCAAAACACAAAATTGTTAAAAAGAAAGCATTTAAATAAAAGTGGTAAAAGAAAAACCAATAGTATGGTGCACGAAGCTATCGCGGAACTCGACCAGTATCCTCCAACCATTTCTCAGAACGTCATATTCAAGAGTAATAAGTATGTGATAAATGGAAATTAACATGAGATAGTTGTGGAGACAAAAGAATCCTTCTTTCTGAATTTCAAAGTACATTACTGCTGCCAATGCAGGAAAAGTAAATCAGCCATTCCTAGCTCGGGCAATCATGGCCCTCATTTTATAAATCCTTTCTCTACAGTAATCAAGGAAGGTTACAATTTCTTTTGGGGTACTAAGAGGGTTAACCATCCCCTCAGCTTGCTTAAGCAGGAGCGGGAGGTCTTCCAGAACTCCATTAGCCAAATGTGCCAAGTGGGCGAAGCGGTTCATCCATGAATGAATAACTTCATCTTGTTGTGTCATTTCAGTTTTCAAAATACGGATAGCCTCACGACATTCTTGCTCAGTATCTATCGCGTGCTGTCGCTCGCCGTTTATCTCATGCTGGCAAGCTTCTACCAACTCATTAAGCTGATGCTCTAATTGGCTAACTTGCAATTGTAGGAGCTCTTTTTGCACCAAGGCAATTTGCTCGTTCTCTTTGGCTTTTTCTAACATGTCTCTCAAGAGTTGCTTGTCAGCCAACATAGTATCCCTTTGCTTGCTCTTCATCCTCAGTTGAGTATTAGCTGTTCGGAGGCGTTGACTTTGCTTCCTCAAGTAATCCCTTTCAATTTTCCACTTTTTTTCAATCTCCTTGATGGTTTGTTTGCTTTCTAAGTTTTCCCTTTTCTGAATGGCGCATTCTTGTTGAGACTTTAACAAGTCTTTCTCTAGCTTCTTATTTTTTACAATTAACTCCTTTATCTTGGTTTTCATGGCCTCCTCTTCAAGGGTAGGTGGGGGAACAGGTGTCCTTGTTGGGAGATAAGAGGGACTTCTGAAAGGTAGCTTGACAATGGAAACCCTATTCAAGATCCATCGGTAGTATTTGTCCTTCACGGCATGGCTTCGAGCTCCTAGTTCTTTTCCTCGTCTGTGGACCTTCTTCCATGCATTTGCTACATCTCGAATAACAGAGGTACAATCTCCTTTTGAGTAGTGAAGGACAAAAGGAATAAGCGATTCTTCATTGGGCGGCCCAAGCAAAGGATAAGCTAGCTGACGTTTGGCTATGACAGGGTTGTAGTTAATGTATCCTTGAGTGCCCATGAGAGGAACGTTCGGGTAGCTTCCACAATGATGAATAATGGTGTCAACATTCAACCATTGCGGATACCACCTTACTTTGTCAGCTGTGAGCCCTATCAGGTGATTGGCCCATTCACGCCCATTCTTTGTTACTAACTGGCATAACTTCAGATCAGAAATAGGACATTCAACTTTGCCGACTTGGTGGAAGACATGTGACGTGAGCCACACATACAGAGCAGGTAGACAACAAATGATTCTCTTTCCACCTTGTGTATAGCAGAAGTCCATGGTGCAATATATATTTGCCAAGATCGCAGTGACAGGATTTTCAGATTTGAACTTGCGGGCAAGGAAAATGCCAATAGCATCATAGTCTATGTAATTGTCAATTTTGGGGAACAAGATAACACCATAAATGGTTAGAGCCAAGGTATCCATGAAGGCTTCCCAATCTCCTTTCTCAGCCAGCAAGTGCATGTGCTTCTCAAAATATTCCCGATCAAACCCCAGAACCTGATTTCTATTTAATTGCTTACTTCTTAACACTTCCGGGTTAATCCTTAGGATATCAGTGATGGTAACAATATTCGCATGACGTCCAAGGTGGTGGTAAGGTATTTGTCCCTCTAGTGGCATCCCCAGGATCTGTCCGAACTCCTCAACAGACGGAGCCAATTGAAAGTCTCGGAAGGTGAAACAACGGAGAGGTGGGTCATAGAACTGAATCAAAGCAGTAATTGCCTCGACTTGTACCTCCACTTCTAGCAACTTTAGGATCCTCCCATATTTCCTTGAAAAACCTATCTTCTGATTCATATCCAATTTCTTGCCCAATGCTTGCAAACTGGTTGTATCGACTTTCCTAGCCTTAACATGCAGTAATTTTTTCAACTCGGGTATATTTGTACCACAAGTATCTGATCTCATGTTAATTTCCATATTTTCACTCAGAGGTACTGGCTAAGCTCTTGATCGCTTCCTGCAAGAACATAAAGAAATGAGAAAATCAATCATTAGAACTGACGTGTTTTGCAAATCGATACTCCCCTAGTAACTTTGAAAATATTTTTGTATTTAGGGAAGTTTCGATTTGACAAAACTTATGACAAATCAAGGGTCATGTGAGCTACGGATTTTCTGATCATTGTCAATACAAAAAAAATAAAAAAATAAAAAAATTGATTATTTTTATTTTTTTATACCTTTTTTTTTATTCAAAACATCCGTAACTCAAGGCCCAAAGACTTGTGCATAAAAGGAAAGGACTACTTGCCCGTTAAAAGATCACTAGTTAAAAGTATGTCATTTTTTGAAAAAAAAGTAATCCACTAAATGGGCAAGTAGTCCTCTATTTTGGATCAGAAAAGAGAAGTGAGAATGAGAAAAGGTATAAGTAAAGTTTGCCTCTTTTGAGCCTTAAGGTGGGTTTTTCTGGAGGTCTCCTAATGGTTCTAAGGTTCATCTATCAATGATACCTCGCATTAGGTGGCTTGTTCTAAAACTTCTAAAGGTCACTAGAGCCAAGATCCTACTCATGATGTTGACCACAAATAGTAGGAAGTATACTAAGTGTGGGCACCATGAATAAGTCGAACTCTAGCTGAGATTCTCACGGTAACCAGACAGGAAGTACATCCCAAATGGCTCCGCTATCAACCTCCCCTAATCTTAAGTTTTATTTGGGCCTGGGTATAGGGTCCCACTCAAAAGTGTGTGCAAATTGTGAGTGTAGTGTGTGAAAGAGGCATTCAATACCTGTACCTTACTCATCCTGCACATAGAACAAACACAGAGCAACAAAATAAAGTCGACTACCCTAGGGTTCAATGATCACACAGATATTTACAGAACATAAATGATAGAATACTAACAAAACAGAAACTAAATATTGACAAGAGAATAAAATAAAAAAAGAAGTTAAATAATTAATATGCGAATTAAAACATGCGCTATCAAATTGACTGGCTTGACTCTCTAAGTCCCCAGTGGAGTCGCCATCTGTCGCGACCGGGATCGCGGCGGCGCGGCCGACCCTCGAAACGATTTTAAAGATAAACAGGGAATCACCACCAATATTTTTTTTAGGATAAAATACTGGAAAAACCTTTTGTTAAAGCACTAGTTATAAAAATGAAATTCCATGGTTCGGGAGTTTGATTACAGGTGAGGAAGGTATTAGCACCTCACGACTGTCCGTTATTAAAACGGTTACCTCAATCTGATAGCGCGCATTATAATTAGCCCAATAATTATTTTAACTTCTTCATGAAAAGAAAAATGTACGGAATGACAAAATAAACAAAAAAATAAACAAAAATTAACACAAAATATTTACATGAGATCAACAGGACGTCTCGTCCAAATTAATCTCACTCCGCCTTTTTTTTAAGAGATATTTAAGAAATATGAGATTAACATGACGTCTCGTCCAAATTAATCTCGCTCCTCCTTTTAAAGAAATACTACAAAATATGAGATTAACAAGACGTCTCGTCTAAATTAACCTCGCTCCTTTTTTTTAAAAAAAAGGTATTTAAAAAAATATGAGATTAACAGGACGTCTCGTCCAAATTAATCTCGCTCCTTCTTTTGATAGCAAGACAAAAATGGAAACTCTAAAAATTAAATAAAGAAAGATGGGCCCGACAGGAACTATTTCCCGCTCCTACGTATTCTCGAGCTTTCGAGAAATCAGGGTCACGTAGTTCTTTAAAAGTTTTTTCTTATTTTTATTTAGATTTGAAAGACAAGAAAAAAAAAGGAAACATCCATTTCTCTTTATTGTTATTTTTTTTAAAGACTACGGAGCAAAAGGGAGAGGGAAGCAGAAGCTACCAGAGAGAAAGAGAAACAATATATTCAGAGAAAAGAGAAAAAAAATAGGCGAAAACCGAGTGAGGGAAGAAAATTCGAGTGGGAAAAAAGAAAATCCGAGTGAAAAAATGAAAAATCCGAGTAAAAATAGGGAAAACCGAGTGAAAAGAGGAAAATCCGAGTGAAAAAAAATGAAAAATCCGAGTAAAAATAGGGAAAACTGAGTAAAAATAGTAAAATCCGAGTGGAACAATGAAAGATCCGAGTAAAAATAGTAAAATCAGAGTGATAAGAGGAATACCGGGTGAAAGTTGAGCAAAACCGAGTGATGGAGCAGGAATGCTGGTCCGAGAGGAAAAGGGGGGGTTAGAAGGAATGGGAAGGTGCTGGGATTAGGAATGAGGATGATTGAGTGAGGGTGTGGACGGATTGGAATAGGAGAAGACGGTGTGGAGGATTGTGGGCAGTATGGTGAGGGACGATGGAAGGAGAAGAAGAGAGGAGTTGGTGTGAAGGAGAGAGAGAACGAAGGTTTTAGCAGAGTTTTCCCTTAATGAAATGTCCCCTTGGTGCTTCAACCCTTGCCTATTTATAGGCTTGTCTGAGTGGAAGGCCAGCTCAGGCTTCCACTCAGAGTGGAAAACCAACTCACACTTCCATTCAGAGTGAAGTGGGGGACAATGGCTGGGTGGGAATTTTTAATTCCCCCCACTTCCACCCCTGTCTGCCACCCCCAGGATTCCTGGATCCACTTGGGTGGTGGAATCCAAGTCAGCACGGGCGAACAGGGGGAGCCGGGTGGAAATCCGAGAGAGGATGGTGAAAATCCGAATGAGAATGATGGAATCCGAGTGAGAATAGTAGAATTCCGAGTGAAAATGACTCGGATCAGCCTCTCAGTCGGCATTCACCCACATTGGGAGTCAATTCCGAGTGGAATGAAGCATTTCCAATAGAAAACCGAGTGAAAAAGTATGCAATTGAATTGAGGGGTCAAACGAGGTAATTCTGATTGGAACAATCAAACAGACCGAGTGAAGATTGACTTAGAACCGGTTAAAGAGGACTCGGTGCTGATTGAAAAGTGTCACTCAAAATTGGGGAAAATGGGGGCTCAGACTTGGTTTGAAGTGTCACTCGGTTCTGACTGAAAATTGGCTTTTGAATGGGTGAAAGGATAACTCGGATTCGGGTGAAAATGGTGACTCAGAATTTGTTTGAAGAGGGCTGACCGACTGAAGACTGGCTCGGGAATAGGTAAAAATGTCACTCGGAATTGGTTAAAAACTGAGTCAGAAATAATTGAAGACTGACCAAGAACTGACTGAAAAGTGTCACTCAAAAACCGATCAAAGATTGACTCAGAACTGATAAAAAAAATGACTCAGAATTAGGAGAGAATAATGACTCGGAAATTGGTAAAAATTGACTCAGAAATGGGTAAAGGAGGACTCGAAGCCGATTGAAAATCGAAGAGAAAGACTTGGAAGTTGAATGTAAAGGGTCTCGGAGTTGGCTAAAGGATGACTCGGAGCCGACTGAATAAAGAGGAAGACTCGGAAGTGTGTAAAGGATGACTCGGAAATGTGTAAAGGATGACTCGGAGATGGGTGAAACATGACTCGGGATTGGCTTGATGAGGGATGACACGGAATTGGTAAAAAGTGAGTCAGAACTAACCAAGAACTGACCAAGAATTGACTCGGAAATGTGTAAAGGATGACTCAGAGATGGGTGAAAGATGACTCAAGAACGGGTGAAAAGTGGCTTGGGAATGGTTAATGGAATGGCTCAGAATCTGGGTGAAAAAAGAGGGGATTCGGTATTTGAAGGATTGGCTCGGAAATTGATGGAAATGGGCTCGGAATTGATTGTTTGAAGAAGGACGACTCAGAATTGGTTGAAGAGTGACGACTCGGTATTGGGCAAATGGTTCAATCGGCCCTTATTTGAAGGATGAGTGAAGATTGGCTCGGAAATTCTTCCATTCGGTTGTTGTCACTCGGAAACCGATTGAAGATTGATCATTCGGCACAGATCAGTCGGAACTTAGCATTTTCACTCGGAAAAGCTTTCTTCCAATCAAAATCTGTCCTTCCAATTACACTCTGAGTCGGTCTTTCCTTCACTCAGACTTGTTTTCACTCAGATCAGTAGCAACCAGAAAGCTCCCGCTCAGATTTAGCATTTCTTCATTCGGATTAATTGCAGTCAAAGAGCAATCCTTCTCAGCATTCATCCTTCAACAGAGTATCACTCGGAATGGCTTTGACAGGGAGCCTTCCACTCGGATTCACCTTCAACAGGGAAGCATTTCACTCGGAACTGACTGATTCTGAGTAATTCTACTCGGATTTGATCCTTTTTGAGTCATTTCACTCGGATTTCTCTTCAACAGGGACATACTCCACTCGACAATGCTCCAATCTGAGTCATTTCACTCAGATTTTCCTCCAACAGGTCTATATTCCACTCGGATTTGATCCAATCTGAGTCATTTCACTCGGATTTGCCTCCAACAGGTCTATATTCCACTCGGAAATGCTTCCATCAGGGTCATCTTGCTTGGATCTGATCATTTTTGAGTTATTCCACTCAGATTTGACCATTCTGAATTGGAATTCAGTATAAAAAGATTCATTCCACTTGGACCGGACCAAAAGAGGTGTTCACAACTATCCATCTATGAGAAGTTTTGGATGAGTTAACTGAGATTTATGATTTGTTCTTATGATATTAATTGACATTGTATGCTGAAGCTGATTCTAACCTACTTCTATTACTGCTAATCACATCAATTTCCATTACATTTTCTGTTTGCTGTGGTGTCTCAACTAAAATTCCATAAAAATCATAATATAAAAAAAAGTCAAAATATAATGTGTTGCATGAATTTCTGTTTGGTTTAGATAGTATCAACCCTAGGTTGAGGTGATTAACTCAATCCCTCTAGGAACGATACAAATATACTAAGTTTAATGATTGGTACGCTTGCAAATGAAATTTAATTCTAATGAATTTGCATCAAGTTAATGGGTTGTTCCCAGGGATTGGTGATTAATATCATTAATCCTTGGGTCGGCACTAGATTGAACCTTTTAATTTCATTGATAGTTTGTAGTTATTTCACTTTTAGTTTCTTTTAAGTGGTTTATCAATAGTTGTTTTGTTTCAATTTGCTGTTCAAGACTAATGGTAGAATTAGAATTGTGTTTATAGTTTGTTTTGTTAAGCTTTGTATGCATGTAAGAAATAGACAAGGAATAGAACCATTACTTTTTGATTCAGATATAGATCAGTTGGAAAGAAAACAGAGAAAAGAAGTTAAATTGAAAGAGTAAGCTGAAATGGAGAACACTAGGAGAAGAGTGACTTTGGGTGATTATTCAAGGCCAACAGATGAGGGGATGCAATCTAGCATTCTCAGACCTTCAATAGCTACAAATAACTTTGAATTGAAGCCATCTTTGTTACAACTTGTAAGGAATAAGCAATTTGGAGGCAGTGATTGTGAGGATCCTAACTTACAGCTAGCAAGTTTCTTGCAGATTTGTGACACTGTAAAAATGAATGGTGTGCCTAATAAAGCAATTAGACTTCACCTCTTCCCATTCTCCCTAAGAGACAAAGCTAACACATGGTTACAAAGTCATCCAAGAGGGAGTATCTCTACATGGGATGATATGACATAGAAGTTTTTGATTAAGTATTTTCCTCCTTCAAAGTATGCAAACTTGAGGAATAAGATCATATGCTTTCAGCAAAGAAAGGGTGAGTCTTTATTGGAGACATGGGACCATTATAAAGAGAGTTTAAGGAAGTGTCCTCATCACCAAATCCCTAATATGAAGCAAGTTAATATCTTCTACAACAGAGTTAAACCAGTTATACAAGTCTTAATTGATGCCTTGGCTGGAGGTTCTTTAACTTCTAAAACCGTGGAAGAAGCTATAGAATTAATAGACATAGTGGCATCTGTAACATCCCGAATTTTACAAAATGAATAATTGATGAGAATAAATAATAAATAATTTAATGTAAGGTGTTATGTGACCCAAAAAAAAAATATTGGGATGGTGAAATTGAGATTTATTGAGGATATTTATAAATTGTTAGGACTTAAAGAGTTAAAATTTTACCTGGTTAAAATATGAGTGTCGGACCAAGTATCTCCGATTGAGATGCCATTGGTCAGGGATGTAGATAAAATTGTTGGGAATCTGAATATATTTTCAGAATAAATTTTAGATAATGTATTGAGCCCAACGGAGAGCCTGTTTGTTATAAAACGGAAAGATTTTAAAGAAAGGAAGGAAATTTAAAAAATAAAACTCTCCCCTTCTCTTCTTCTCACGTTGGGCCCTCTTTCTCAAAAAGGGGGAAAATATCTTTCTTCTTCTTTATCTCTCATTCCTTTTCTCCTTCTCCACTTCTTCTTCTCTTCCAAACCTAAGCCATATGATGTTGTCTTCTTCCTTCACAATTTTCACTTGGGGAAGCTTGAAGGAAGCCATTGGGGGTTGGAACTCTCATCTTTTTCTCTTTAAATTTTGTATGGCCACCTCTCCTTTGGAAGATCATGGTTCCTTCTTGGTTGATGTAAGCTCCTCATCATCTTTCAAGAGTTTATGCCCTAGGTTTTGGATTTTTGATGTATAAGAGAGCATTAAATGTGTAAGGATTGATGGGAGAAGTATTAATTATGAAAACCCTAGGTGGGATAGTCATTGAGGATTGCTATTGATGTTGACAATGAATGAAATATAATATTTCTAGTCTTGAGATGTTTGAAATAAGGCATAAAGGTAGTTAGAATTGATGATTGTGGATTTTGGGAAGATTAGAATTGATTAATTGTGGTGATGATGGGGTTTTGATGGAACCCTAACTTTGACGAAGTGAGGATGTGTAAAATATGAGTAGGAAGTATGTTTTATGGTAATAGAGAATAATATTAATGATGAAAGATAACTAATTATGATGATTAATGTGTAAGTTGTTGTTTATAATGATGGATAAGTATAGTAAAGCCAAATTTTATAGAAAGAAGCTCATGGGTGAGTGTTGTTAGGAATTGTGCAAGAATGAATGTTAATATTAAGGTTACGGTATGGTGATGGATCAATAACTTGGAAGAGTAGTTGATAAAGTCTTAGACCATAACATGTACCATTTAGAATATATGAATAGTGAAGATTGGTTTGAGCTAAGATAACTCATGTTGAGCTCAAGGTGATGATAATGGTATTTGGATGATTGATGTAATGTAGAAATGCATTTTAGATGAGGGATAAATGAGATATTGGTGTTGTTGGGTATAGTTAACCCTCTTAGACCTAGAGAATCTTGGTTTTGGGAAAGGAATTCCCGAAGCCTAACACAATTACATAAGTTGGTGTTCATCAAGTCTAGGACTTGACATTAGGCCTTATGATAAGCTAACAAATGCTTAGAATCATGATGGTTATTGATGAGTGAATTTATATGAATGTGGTATATAGATTATGTTCCAGAATTATATAGCGGAGCTTTCGAAACGTGTATTCGGAGTATTGGAACCGTTTCGGTTCTTCCCTAAGGTAGGAGAGGAGTTTACATTCAAATTGCATGAGTTATATAATTGATGATTATTGTATGGCTTGATACTCATGCTTGCCTTGCCATGTTTATAGTGAAATGATATTAATGGCAAATTGTTGGCTATTGATGATAACATATGTGTAATATATTGATGAATAACCCATGAGAGGTTGAAATAAGTACATGTTAATGAACCATCCTTGAGGGGATGAAATATATGTTTTAAGAATTGAGAATTTATGTGGATCATTGGCATTGAATGTGATAGCCATTGTGATGGTATTAGTGATAAGTTTGAGGTTTATGCATAATTGAGGAACTCATAGAGTCAAATAGAGTTTTATGTGATTTTGATGGCTTGGGTTAGTCCCAATAGCTTCTATGTGTAGTTTATGACTTGTAGGAATTGGAATGGGCCAATTCCATTGAGAATTGACCCTTGAGTTGCCCAAAAACATTTTAAATCTGGTAAAACGCAATTATGCGCATAAGTCCCTCAATTTTGAGAATTTCTAAGTGAGGCCGGTGGCCACACGTCACAAATAATATATTTTAGCTTGTGATAAATTTTGATGGTCATTGGATTTGAATTGAATGAGATTGGGTGATTGGAAGTTGAAATTTTGGTGTTGTTCTGCATAAAAACAGCAGCAGGGCTGTCTTGAATCGATTCAAGAGGTGTTGTTTCACTATTTTGGGCTCCAGGGGCGTTTGAATCGATTCATACGAGTTTGAATCGATTCAAGGCCCTCTGTTTGTCAAAAATTGAGATTTTGGGACGCTTGAATCGATTCATACGAACCTGAATCGATTCAGAGCCCTGTTATGGCCACTATTGTACTGTTTTTCCAACTGGTCTGTTTTCCTTGCTGTTTTTGGCCTGTTTGGGCATCTTAATGACACTTTTGGCCTCCGAGTTCTTCATGAAAGTTGTAGATAATTGTGTTACGGAGGTGTGAGAATTGGTCACACATTAATTGGAGTTTTCTAACTCTCATTAGGAGAAAAATACCAAACCTATTGCGTTGAAAAATTCAAGTTTAAGGGGGTTTTGAACCCAACTTTTTATGGTGGCCAATTGGGACTAATAGGTGATATTTGTGACATGTCCCACTATTTTTAAGACTAAAAGTAAGCTTTCTTCATGTCTTAATGTTGAAATTTATCATGGGCTCATTATTGCCCAAAACCCCCTTTTAGTATGTAAAAACGAGAAAATTCACTAGGGGTACATGTGTGGTATGTCTTAGTGGTGATTGAGGAATGGCTTAAGGCCTTGGCGAGGTATGTGTATACCTATGTTATGTTATGAATATATACATGCTAGACCACTATGGATATATATTGTGAATCATGATGGAAAGTAAGTGATATGGTTACATGACACACCTTGAGTGATGACGAAATTAAAGAGGGGACAATTGAATAGAAATGAGTGTATGAATTAATGGATTTGAAATGGTGGCAAAGATGATTGCTAAACATATACTTTTGAAATACCATGTTGTTTTCCATGCGTGGATTAATGTGAGAATGATATTGTGGCTATTGAGATGCCAAGTATATGAATGATATGCCTTAAGGGGCTTTGTAAATGATTGTATGTTATTCATTGAAAATGCCAAATTAAAATATATCCCTATAAGAGAGGATGAGATATCCTTGGGAGGTTGATTGGCATATGCAGTATTGTATTTTTCATATATGGCATGGTATAATCTTGAAATATGGTTGCGATCACAATATAATCACCTTGCGAGGTGCCACGACGGGTAAATCCCGGAGTGAAGATGATGTTGATCATAATGTTAAATAAATTCACCTTGCGGGGTGCCACGAAGGGTATATCCCAGAGTGAAGAGGACGTTGTCCTATTGTTATTGAATCTTGTTGAATATATCACCTTGCGGGGTGCCATAAAGGGTATATCCCTGAGTGAAGAGGACGTTGTCCTATTGTTATTGAATGTTGTTAAATGTATTACCTTACGAGGTGCCATAGAGGGTATAACCCTGAGTGAAGAGGACGTTGTCCTACTGTTATTAAATAATGGAATATATATCACCTTGCGGGGTACCACGATGGGTATATCCCAGAGTGAAGACGATGTTATCGTATTTATTGTTAAATTTATCACCTTGCGTGGTGCCATGAAGGGTAAGTCCCGGAGTGATGATGATGTTGTGAATTGATAAATAATTCACCTTGCGGGGTGCCACGAAGGGTTTATCCCGGAGTGACGATAATGACATGAATGATGAATTTAACACCTTGTGGGGTGCCACGCAGGGTATGTCCCCGAGTGATGACAATGACATGATGGATGAATAAATTCACCTTGCGGGGTGCCACGAAGGGTGTATCCCTGAGTGATGATGGTATTATGTTATTTATTATGAAATGAAACACCTTGCGGGGTGCCACGAAGGGCGTAGTCCTGAGTGATGATGACATTGATGTATATATGGAAATAATTCACCTTGCGGGGTGCCACGACGGGTATGACCCGAAGTGATGATAATAGTTTGAGTGATAAATAATTCACCTTGCGGGGTGCCACGAAGGGTGAAACCCTGAGTGATGATATTATTATTAGAATTATTGGGAATAAATATTATGGTGGTTGCGATCACCCGTGGATATGAAATTAGATTTATTGTTTATTTGAGAATGAATGACCACGAATGATGAGAAACCCCTTACGAGGAGGTGCATAAGTAAAACTTAAATAAATTGATGATGATAAGGATTATGAATGCCCTTGTTGATAAGTGGCAAAATGATTTGGGTATGTGATTGGGTATGTAATATACCTATTTATGATATGAGTTGTGATTCATGAGGCTTATATGCCTATTATTATGATGAGTAGTTAATGAATTATAATTTTGATGATTTAATAGCAAAGCACACATGAAGTTTGTATGCATATACACATAATCACAATATATACTATTCATCATTTTGAATGTATAACTCACTCTCCCATGTGGTCTCCTTTTTAGTATTGTGATGCAGGTTACCATGGGATGATTTTGAAGTTAAAGATCAAGTTTCGGTGAAGCTAAATAGTGGTAGAGGAAATGCCTTGGCCGGCATCATTTATGAATTATTATTTATTAGAATCATAAAATGTATAATTTATCTATAATGATATAGACGTTTTAATGAATTTGTACATGTATATAAATATAGTTATACCTTAGGCTTTACGTACTCAGGTTGATGATTGTCTAATAGGCTCATGATATGTCATTGCATGCTAGCCTAGCCTTTTCTCATATCGTCATATATGGGACTAGGCGTGTGCCCGGTATACATATTCTTTCGCTGTAAACTTTATTATTTTCGTATACCACTATGGGCCATTATTCTATCTATCCAGCTTTAGTTTATTTAATTGTACACTTCGGTTTTCTATGATTCGAGTTTCGGTATGACTCCGGTAATTATTTTGTAACGCGAAAAATTTATTCATAATTTTATTAATTATGACGATCACATCGGGATTCGAGTCAGGAAAGTCGGGGTGTTACAAAGGTGGTATCAGAGCATATTTTGCCCTGAATTAGAGTTATTAGTTATTATCAGAGCATGGCTGCTCTTCATTGAATTGGTATCAAGGATAAATGGAGCACGATAGCTCAATATTAAGACCTTTTGGTGATTAATGGAATAAGGCTGTTTTGTATAGAGTAAGAATGATAATTATCTAGAGGATAATGATATGTTGAGGTGTTGATTGCCCTGTATGGAATTATGAACGACTAATTGTCTAAGAATTATGAATTGATCTTAAGGGCATATTTGCATATTGAGGATTATTGTGCATCATTAATATTGAGTTGGTATTGATGTTTATTATGGATTCTTTATGAGATTAGGGATTCATAAGATATGATTGATGTATTATTTGTGTAAGACCGGCCAAGTTCCTTACCCTATTACCTTCAAATGAAGAATAAATTGTTATTGGGTATTAATGTCGATATATGAAATGCAAATTGATTTGATGATGAATCCATGATTGAGTGTAAATCATGGAAATGAAATATGAGATATGAATCGATATGATGATGAATTTGTACTATGTGTGATCATGGATATGATATGTTAATTATATATCGATTTAATGATAGACCTATGCCGTATGTTGATTACGGATAGGAGGTATTGAGAAGGAAATTGACATGGTGGTAGACCATATCTGTTGAGACCTTGATGTGCATGTGCACCTTGAATATGAATTGTGGTTAGGTCTCTTTATGCATTATGCCTGTGACATTTAGCCAAGGAATGCTTGTTGAATGGGATAAAACTTATGTTTGAGTGGGTTGAATGAATAATATTGAAGAAACCCCCTAGTGTGGGTATTTTTTAATTTAAATGATTGGTTGTGCCATTTATGAAGGATAAATTTTTATATTCTTTGGCACAAGGACTCTATGTATTACATGATGAAAGTGATTTATTGTATCCCTAGATTTGGGAATTTGAATATGAGGTAAATGATTAACTACGAAATCAAATAGATGTTAGATTGAGGTTGTGTCTCGGTTTTGGTGTGTGAAAATCGAGTGAATAATTGATTTGATTTTGACTCACTAGGTGTAATGACCTAGATTGACTAGTATGATCTTGTATGACCAACTGTTGTAGAGAATTAACTTAATAGACCCTATGGCGGTCTAGGCTCTATGTTGCTCTGTGAGCCATATCCAATGATGATTTTGTGGTATGCGAGAACTCTACAATGGGAGTTAGGTAACCCCTGATGAATGATGGACAATAATGTTGAATTTAGGACATAATTGAAATTGATTATAGTATATGATTTTATGAAGTAACCTTGGACTAAATAGTGTGCCTTAGAGCCTATGATCATTAGAATAATTATGGATGATGATGTGATGCAGAGATGACATGTATGATTATGAGTTGACAAATAGAAAAATGATCATATCATTACCCCCTATTTTATTTGAAAGGCGTTATATTGATGATGGAAACCACACAGTGATGCGATATGATATGAGTTATATGTTTGATTTATGAGCTTTGATTATGATTTATGAGGAGAATGCCTAATGTGGAAGCTCATTATTTGATCATGTAGCCTACTTGATGATATTGTGTTGAATCTTTTAAGACTTGAATTGGTTTATAACCAATAAATATGTAAGTAAGGCAAGAATTTTAAACTATTTGAACATGTATTTTGATGGATGAAACCCAAGGATGGGGTATTTATCTTACGATGAGTGAGAATTTATGGTTGGTACACCGATTGATGGTGAAGTTAACTAAGATTTGATGATTGATATGGCATGATGGATGCCAAATTAGCTATATAATGACGATGATATATGAATATGTTAGTTGTGGACTGATGAGGATTGTCACCAAGTCTTACATGAACTGGTATTGTTTGGATAGATATGACCAATATAAGCAATGAGAATACGAAGTACTGGTCCCGATATGGTCTTACATGCCATAGGCATTGTGGTAGTATGCACTTATGCGCCGACTTTATGTGTTTGAAGTAACCACTACAGGATTGGGACGCCTTCCTGTATGTCGGATGCAACAACACATAGGTCGGGCAAGTGTAGAGATTGTAACTGCTTATGGTGAATGTATTGAACCTATCTGGTCGTACTGAGTATGAACATGTGAGCTTTATTGGGTGAGTTGTAATTCATAATATATAACATGCTTGATGTGAAAATTTTATATTGAGAATGACGATATAATGATGAACGTGGCTTGATGGACTTTGGTAAGTCCAATGTTATTTTATGATGTTGTTGGACCTTGTTGAGGTGTGGCCTGAAATATGGCCTTATGGTGTGTATATCGATGCTGAATTTCGAGGATGAAATTCTTTTTAGGTGGGGTGAATTGTAACATCCCGAATTTTACAAAATGAATAATTGATGAGAATAAATAATAAATAATTTAATGTAAGGTGTTATGTGACCCAAAAAAAAATATTGGGATGGTGAAATTGAGATTTATTAAGGATATTTATAAATTGTTGGGACTTAAAGAGTTAAAATTTTACCTGGTTAAAATATGAGTGTCGGACCAAGTATCTCCGATTGAGATGCCATTGGTCAGGGATGTAGATAAAATTGTTGGGAATCTGAATATATTTTCAGAATAAATTTTAGATAATGTATTGAGCCCGAACGGAGAGCCTGTTTGTTATAAAACGGAAAGATTTTAAAGAAAGGAAGGAAATTTAAAAAATAAAACTCTCCCCTTCTCTTCTTCTCACGTTGGGCCCTCTTTCTCAAAAAGGGGGAAAATATCTTTCTTCTTCTTTATCTCTCATTCCTTTTCTCCTTCTCCACTTCTTCTTCTCTTCAAAACCTAAGCCATATGATGTTGTCTTCTTCCTTCACAATTTTCACTTGGGGAAGCTTGAAGGAAGCCATTGGGGGTTGGAACTCTCATCTTTTTCTCTTTAAATTTTGTATGGCCACCTCTCCTTTGGAAGATCATGGTTGCTTCTTGGTTGAGGTAAGCTCCTCATCATCTTTCAAGAGTTTATGCCCTAGGTTTTGGATTTTTGATGTATAAGAGAGCATTAAATGTGTAAGGATTGATGGGAGAAGTATTAATTATGAAAACCCTAGGTGGGATAGTCATTGAGGATTGCTATTGATGTTGACAATGAATGAAATATAATATTGCTAGTCTTGAGATGTTTGAAATAAGGCATAAAGGTAGTTAGAATTGATGATTGTGGATTTTGGGAAGATTAGAATTGATTAATTGTGGTGATGATGGGGTTTTGATGGAACCCTAACTTTGACGAAGTGAGGATGTGTAGAATATGAGTAGGAAGTATGTTTTATGGTAATAGAGAATAATATTAATGATGAAAGATAACTAATTATGATGATTAATATGTAAGTTGTTGTTTATAATGATGGATAAGTATAGTAAAGCCAAATTTTATAGAAAGAAGCTCATGGGTGAGTGTTGTTAGGAATTGTGCAAGAATGAATGTTAATATTAAGGTTACGGTATGGTGATGGATCAATAACTTGGAAGAGTAGTTGATAAAGTCTTAGACCATAACATGTACCATTTAGAATATATGAATAGTGAAGATTGGTTTGAGCTAAGATAACTCATGTTGAGCTCAAGGTGATGATAATGGTATTTGGATGATTGATGTAATGTAGAAATGCATTTTAGATGAGGGATGAATGAGATATTGGTGTTGTTGGGTATAGTTAACCCTCTTAGACCTAGAGAATCTTGGTTTTGGGAAAGGAATTCCCGAAGCCTAACACAATTACATAAGTTGGTGTTCATCAAGTCTAGGACTTGACATTAGGCCTTATGATAAGCTAACAAATGCTTAGAATCATGATGGTTATTGATGAGTGAATTTATATGAATGTGGTATATAGATTATGTTCCAGAATTATATAGCGGAGCTTTCGAAACGTGTATTCGGAGTATTGGAACCGTTTCGGTTCTTCCCCAAGGTAGGAGAGGAGTTTACATTCAAATTGCATGAGTTATATAATTGATGATTATTGTATGGCTTGATACTCATGCTTGCCTTGCCATGTTTATAGTGAAATGATATTAATGGCAAATTGTTGGCTATTGATGATAACATATGTGTAATATATTGATGAATAACCCATGAGAGGTTGAAATAAGTACATGTTAATGAACCATCCTTGAGGGGATGAAATATATGTTTTAAGAATTGAGAATTTATGTGGATGATTGGCATTGAATGTGATAGCCATTGTGATGGTATTAGTGATAAGTTTGAGGTTTATGCATAATTGAGGAACTCATAGAGTCAAATAGAGTTTTATGTGATTTTGATGGCTTGGGTTAGTCCCAATAGCTTCTATGTGTAGTTTATGACTTGTAGGAATTGGAATGGGCCAATTCCATTGAGAATTGACCCTTGAGTTGCCCAAAAACATTTTAAATCGGGTAAAACGCAATTATGCGCATAAGTCCCTCAATTTTGAGAATTTTTGAGTGAGGCCGGTGGCCACACGTCACAAATAATATATTTTAGCTTGTGACAAATTTTGATGGTCATTGGATTTGAATTGAATGAGATTGGGTGATTGGAAGTTGAAATTTTGGTGTTGTTCTGCATAAAAACAGCAGCAGGGCTGTCTTGAATCGATTCAAGACCCTTTGAATCGATTCAAGAGGTGTTGTTTCACTATTTTGGGCTCCAGGGGCGTTTGAATCGATTCATACGAGTTTGAATTGATTCAAGGCCCTCTGTTTGTCAAAAATTGAGATTTTGGGACGCTTGAATCGATTCATACGAACCTGAATCGATTCAGAGCCCTGTTATGGCCACTGTTGTGCTGTTTTTCCAACTGGTCTGTTTTCCTTGCTGTTTTTGGCCTGTTTGGGCATCTTAATGACACTTTTGGCCTCCGAGTTCTTCATGAAAGTTGTAGATAATTGTGTTACGGAGGTGTGAGAATTGGTCACACATTAATTGGAGTTTTCTAACTCTCATTAGGAGAAAAATACCGAACCTATTGCGTTGAAAAATTCAAGTTTAAGGGGGTTTTGAACCCAACTTTTTATGGTGGCCAAATTGGGACTAATAGGTGATATTTGTGACATGTCCCACTATTTTTAAGACTAAAAGTAAGCTTTCTTCATGTCTTAATGTTGAAATTTATCATGGGCTCATTATTGCCCAAAACCCCCTTTTAGTATGTAAAAACGAGAAAATTCACTAGGGGTACATGTGTGGTGTGTCTTAGTGGTGATTGAGGAATGGCTTAAGGCCTTGGCGAGGTATGTGTATACCTATGTTATGTTATGAATATATACATGCTACACCACTATGGATATATATTGTGAATCATGATGGAAAGTAAGTGATATGGTTACATGACACACCTTGAGTGATGACGAAATTAAAGAGGGGACAATTGAATAGAAATGAGTGTATGAATTAATGGATTTGAAATGGTGGCAAAGATGATTGCTAAACATATACTTTTGAAATACCATGTTGTTTTCCATGCGTGGATTAATGTGAGAATGATATTGTAGCTATTGAGATGCCAAGTATATGAATGATATGCCTTAAGGGGCTTTGTAAATGATTGTATGTTATTCATTGAAAATGCCAAATTAAAATATATCCCTATAAGAGAGGATGAGATATCCTTGGGAGGTTGATTGGCATATGCAGTATTGTATTTTTCATATATGGCATGGTATAATCTTGAAATATGGTTGCGATCACAATATAATCACCTTGCGAGGTGCCACGACGGGTAAATCCTGGAGTGAAGATAATGTTGATCATAATGTTAAATAAATTCACCTTGCGGGGTGCCACGAAGGGTATATCCCAGAGTGAAGAGGACGTTGTCCTATTGTTATTGAATCTTGTTGAATATATCACCTTGCGGGGTGCCACAAAGGGTATATCTCTGAGTGAAGAGGACGTTGTCCTGTTGTTATTGAATGTTGTTGAATGTATTACCTTGCGAGGTGCCACAGAGGGTATAACCCTGAGTGAAGAGGACGTTGTCCTACTGTTATTAAATAATGGAATATATATCACCTTGCGGGGTGCCACGATGGGTATATCCCGGAGTGAAGACGATGTTATCGTATTTATTGTTAAATTTATCACCTTGCGTGGTGCCACGAAGGGTAAGTCCCGGAGTGATGATGATGTTGTGAATTGATAAATAATTCACCTTGCGGGGTGCCACGAAGGGATTATCCCGGAGTGACGATAATGACATGAATGATGAATTTAACACCTTGCGGGGTGCCACGCAGGGTATGTCCCTGAGTGATGACAATGACATGATGGATGAATAAATTCACCTTGCGGGGTGCCACGAAGGGTGTATCCCTGAGTGATGATGGTATTATGTTATTTATTATGAAATGAAACACCTTGCGGGGTGCCACGAAGGGCGTAGGCCTGAGTGATGATGACATTGATGTATATATGGAAATAATTCACCTTGCGGGGTGCCACGACGGGTATGACCCGAAGTGATGATAATAGTTTGAGTGATAAATAATTCACCTTGCGGGGTGCCACGAAGGGTGAAACCCTGAGTGATGATATTATTATTAGAATTATTGGGAATAAATATTATGGTGGTTGCGATCACCCGTGGATATGAAATTAGATTTATTGTATATTTGAGAATGAATGACCACGAATGATGAGAAACCCCTTACGAGGAGGTGCATAAGTAAAACTTAAATAAATTGATGATGATAAGGATTATGAATGCCCTTGTTGATAAGTGGCAAAATGATTTGGGTATGTGATTGGGTATGTAATATACCTATTTATGATATGAGTTGTGATTCATGAGGCTTATATGCCTATTATTATGATGAGTAGTTAATGAATTATAATTTTGATGATTTAATAGCAAAGCACACATGAAGTTTGTATGCATATACACATAATCACAATATATATTATTCATCATTTTGAATGTATAACTCACTCTCCCATGTGGTCTCCTTTTTAGTATTGTGATGCAGGTTACCATGGGATGATTTTGAAGTTAAAGATCACGTTTCGGTGAAGGTAAATAGTGGTAGAGGAAATGCCTTGGCCGGCATCATTTATGAATTATTATTTATTAGAATCATAAAATGTATAATTTATCTATAATGATATAGACGTTTTAATGAATTTGTACATGTATATAAATATAGTTATACCTTAGGCTTTGCGTACTCAGGTTGATGATTGTCTAATAGGCTCATGATATGTCATTGCATGCTAGCCTAGCCTTTTCTCATATCGTCATATATGGGACTAGGCGTGTGCCCGGTATACATATTCTTTCGCTGTAAACTTTATTATTTTCGTATACCACTATGGGTCATTATTCTATCGATCTAGCTTTAGTTTATTTAATTGTACACTTCGGTTTTCTATGATTCGAGTTTCGGTGTGACTCCGGTAATTATTTTGTAACGCGAAAAATTTATTCATAATTTTATTAATTATGACGATCACATCGGGATTCGAGTCAGGAAAGTCGGGGTGTTACAGCATCTAATGAGTGTTTGATCGGGGAAAGGAGTAATGTGCCGAGGAGAGGTATTATGGAGCTTGATGTGTGGGATGCCTATCTACCCCAAAGCAAGCTAATGACACAGACACTAGAGAAGTTGAGTATGCAAATTTCAAAGATATGGAAACCAAGAGAAATGTATATGTTGAGTTGTGATTTCTATAAAGGTGATCATGAAAATGGCTTGTGTGACTCTAATGGCCAAGTTGAACAAGTAAATTACATGGGCCAACAAATTTAGAAAAGTTATCCTTCTAGTTCCTTCAATACTAAGCCTTTTCTATACTAACTCTAAACATCATTTAAGTCATCAAATCTACTTCTAAATCATGCATAACCATTGTGATCATAACCTCACACTTTAATAATTCACCCATGCATGGATTCCTATCAACATATGCATCATTACAATCAAAGGGGCTATAAAACTTTCATTGTCACTATTCATATGATTGTTTTCAAAAGAATTGGCCTACTGTATACGCATGTATACACAAAAAAATGTGAAACCAGGTACATGTAAACTTAAGCCATCAACACAACATCTACATCAACACCATTGTCATCAAGTACATAGATGATCTCAAAAGTCAATGATTTGCAGGCCAAGGCATCCCTATACAATTATTTTACCTTCACCACCAAAACATAGAGTTCTAAAATAAGATGTATCTCACTCCATATACGTCCTGTATCATAACACTAAAAAGACAACATGGAGAGTGAGTTATACATTCTAAGTGACGAATATGGATACATTTATGATTATGTGTATATGCATATCAACATCATGTATACTTTGCTTTAAATCATCAATTATCATCATAATTCCCTCATTCCAACAACATATACATATATCATGTTCATCAATCAAACTAATAGCAAAGTATATACACATACACATCATTGCCCTTCATCATATTAAGCTAACACAAATATCATCATCCATACACAAGGTCTTTTCTTTGTGTTCTTATTTTACTTGTTGCCTTTCATCCAATCCAACCATTATCTCAATTCATCCTCTTTTGGCATATCACCATGTTATATACAAATGCTCTTAGGCTAATGCATATGCACAAGAATCATATTCATTAAAACATTTGCTCAATCAATATATTACGGATCTAACTATGGGAATATAAAACATCAATATGGGTTCAAGCATAGGTATATAATCATGCCCCTACTACAGTAGTAAAATGTGTACACACATATGCATCAAATATCAATTTTATAGGTACCAAACCACATCGCTCATCTTACAACACCAGTCATTTTCACCATGACCGTGGTAAACAGCATAACAACATAATGGTGTTACGGGCGAACGATGAACCATACCATGGCAACTATGATTTAAAGGACCACCGGGGACACCTGCTTCTCAAAGAACCACCCCACACTGGGTCAACCACATGCAGCTCCTGGTAGCTAAGCATAGGCAACTTCGTGACTCTACCACTAAGTCACTAGGGTAAACAATAATGCTCATGCATAGAGTCGCCCTCCCGTTGGGCCAACCGGAGGAACCCATAAGATCCCGGCAGCTATGTAATATGCCATGGATGCAATCAAGATGCCAATGATATGCAATCACACGTTATGCATCCTACCATGCCACTCATCAACCATCACCACTCAATCTTAGTGGATTTTAATTTTATTGATTATTACCATTGTTTCAAATTTTAGTGTGGCATTCACAATATTTTCCTTCAACACAAATTCAACTACAAGTTTATACTTGCATCAACCATAATGGCTTCAACAATCATCAACAACAACATTTATCAATCTTTCATCAATATTCAAGGGTATGCCCAATAACAATATCTATTCTTATTTCATCATCAATATTCAACAACCAATATTTATAGTGAATATACATATATTCTTAACAACACAAGGCATAACATTTGCCCCAAATTCTCATAACAATTATAAATCACCATAAAGCATACTACCAATATTCCAAATGCATGTCACATATTGGCCAAGCACAATATCCAACATCACAATTCATCAATACAACATAGGCAAGGCAAACATGTGTAATGTCATATACAACAATCAACCAATACTCAACTCATGCATTTAGAATATAAACTCCTCTCCTACCTCAAGACAAGTAATCCGAGCAATTTGATGGTCCCGCCTCGTTATTTGGAATAAATCCTACATTAACATATATACAAATCTCAATCAATTGTCAATCAAGGCATTAATTTTGAATTCTAAATATTCACCATTACATCTAAAACACTTAACATGTCTTAAACATGTTATAAACACCAATTGTCTTATTTTGTTAGGTTTTGGGAATTCCTTCCCATTAATCCATACTCTCTAAAATTAAATAACTATAAAACAACTCCCAAGTCACCAACACACACTAAATACCACTTCTACTAACTTCACCAACTTAGTCCCTTCCACATTCTCTTAATTTCTCAAACTCCCAACATGAATAATTAGTGTCAACTATTCCAAAAATTCATTTCCTTATCCAAAATCATTCTTAAGACAATAAACCTTAAATTCATCAAAATTTTCCAAAAGCCCCAATTTCCACATGTTAGGGTTTTTATCAAAAATTGCTAAACATCAATTCCAATCATTTCTTTGCATCACTTAGGTATTTCCAGGACAACAACATCATATTCATATCATCATCAACAATAATAAAATTCCCAATGGTCATCTACCCTTGGGTTTGGGTTCCACATATATTCATTCATCAAAACTACACTTAATCTTCCATTATAATACTTCAACAACCTCAAAATCACTAACAAAAGCCATAGGTATAATGAAACCTTACCTTTTCTCCAAGCACAAAGACAAACACAAAATTGAGAGGAAGAGAAGGGGATATGAGTTTAGATACACCACAAAGTGCTTTCCTTGCCTTACAAATCCAAGAAATCCCAATCTTTTGAGTAAAAAAGGTTAATGGAGGTGGTAGAGAGAGTGAATGGTTTTTGCTTCCATAAGGAGAAGAAGAAGATAAAAAAATGAAATGTATGGAGGGAGAGTGAGGAGGAGCCACTGAAAATTGGGAGAAGAATGAGAGAGAAATTACAAAATTGGTCATTGTCCAATGGTCCAAAGGGTGCATCATTTTACTTTTCCCTTTGGTCAATAAATCCCCATTGTCCAATGCAAAAAAGAGCCAATTAAGAGAGGGAAAGAGTACTACGATGAAATAAAAAGGGAAAAGAGGATTTTACATTTTCTTTTAATTCCAATTGACTCGTATTTTCATAACTTATTATCATACGCTGTGTCCGTATATATATCTCCTCAACACCAAAAATTATTTTAATCATATCACCATAACCATAATAATTTCCTAAATAATCTAGACCTATCAAATATCCAATTTGAATTAGTGGGTCCGATACCATCCGTTGAATTATTTTATTTTAGTAAATTTTAATTTATCGATAAATCACAATTAATGTCTAATTAATTTTCCCATTTATATAATTAATTATCATCATCTAATAAATTTATTTCTCTAAAATTTGGGATGTTACATCTTACACCCTTTATGCCTCTTTGGACTTCAAAAGACATGATGCTCTGATTCCACTTGAAAGGTAATGTCTTTTGCCCATCATTGCGTTTATTCTAATTTAATACCATTAAACACCCCTTAATCCATTCCATTACACCCTCTCATCATCACTCTCATCTTGCCTTTTCAATTTCCATAAACCCACTATAAATACCCCTCCACTCTAAACCCATTGGCTATAAGACATCAAGACACATAGTAAAAATTGAGAAAATCAGAGCCATGGAGGAAGAGAGAGTCTCTACAAAAGAGAAGATGAAGGGGGTGGCCACTTCAAGTACCCCCACTTCCCCCCTCCTAAGAAGACTAAGAAAGACAAGGGAGAAAAGCATTCCTAGCATAGGGAGGACTATGATTGGACTCATTTTCGTGATTCAAAGGCTGAGAAAGACTTCAAAACGTAGTTTAAGCAAAGGGGTATGATCAAGGATAGGTTGATGTTATTGTAAGAGGAGGATTGCCCTGACCCCGATATTCATGCTGCAATTTTATCTAAGGGATGGTAATAATTTAATAAGGTACTTGGCCAGGGCTATCATGAACTCACTAGGGAGTTTTATGCAAACTTTAGGGCCAATGCTGAAGACGAAGAGGTCCCTTTCTCCTTTTATGTTAGAGGGGAAACCATTCCATTATCTATGGAGATCATTAGCAAGGCTTTAAAGTTACCTATTATTAAGGGTGTTGAGTGTAAGTACATAAAGATTCTGAGTGGTTTCATACACCCGAGTAACAAGAAGATGATGGACCGTGTACTTCAAGTTTGTTGCTAATGGGGGACCACTTTTGAGACTACTATGGGTGGAGCACCAATGTTTGTAAGGAAAAATTCTTTCCTTGACCTCCATATGATTTGGTGTTAATACATACTTTCTTCTTTATAACTTGTGGTTCATTCCACTAAGGTTGTAGTGAGAAGGATGGTTTTGATTTATTGCTTCATGGAGGACTTGTATGTGGACTTAGGGAGTTTGATATTGTCTGAGATGGTGAAAGCAGGTTACAAAAAGGCACAACTTCCTTATTGTTCAATTATATCATTGCTTCCTAAGAAATGTAAGATGACGATTCATAAGAAAGGTTGCCTCAAGGTGAAGATAGAGAGGTGCCTTGACAATTTATGAGTCAAGGACAGGATTGGCTATGCTCCAGTGAGGGAGCCAAGACCTCCTAGGCCTTAACCTTATCACGCACATGTGCCAACCATGTTGAACATGATGAATGAATTTCAGGCCATCAAGAGGATGCAGTTGGGAACGTATGACATGATCATGAACCATGATATTTTGTAGAGAAGGATGACCACTACTCTCTAATTGGACTCCACTACTAGATTTATGATCCCTACTGATAGGGATCAATGGCTTGCCTTGATTGGATTCATTGTGCCCCTAATGGAAACCACTCAACCTGTTCATACCCCTGTTGCTCAAGATAAACCTATGATAGAAGTTAAAGAGGGAGATAAAGCTAATTAGGAATTTAGTATCATTGTAAGTCTGTTTAAATTTCATTGTAATTCTATTTTTGTTACGTTATCCTTTGAAGTCTATCATTTAACTTTGTGTGTTGTAGACTTATATTTTAATTCTAAAGTTTTTAATTTCTCTAATGAAAAAAATATATGTCTTGTGCGTTTGTGTTTTTCATTCCATTGTACATCCACCACGTTTCATTTCACTTGTTGTATTTTATTTCTTTCATTGTAAATCGCGTAACACTCTATTGTACTTGAAAGCATTACTAAAGCAGGTAAGTGTTCTTATCCCTCTACCTTACTCATGTTACAATCAAGAAAAACAAAAATATGATTGAGGTTATGCATCCCAATAACTTAGATACTTGTTTCAGATTTCACTAATTGATTGAGGTTATTCATTGTTCTGATTGCATGAGGCTATTAATTTTGAGTGTTATCATTGAATTGCTAGTATATGCATGCTTGATCTAGGCTATCAATCTAAGACTCATGCCTTTGCTCTAAGTTTGGGGATGTGGTTGGCTGACTATATACATTGGTAAGTTTTAAGCCTTTCTTCTTAATTGAGTGTACTTGCATGTGATAGGAAGATTGAACTTGCCTCTGTTCTTTCTTATACTTATGCATCTCATCACATGGAAATGATGAGGGCCATTTTTGTATGATCGACCAGGGCCAAAATTAAGCTATCCTATAATTAAAATCATCCTTTGACCTATTGATTTGAGCCTAAACCATTTTATTATGTAATTATATGAACCCGCATTACAAGCCATAAATTATCTAAAAAACAATTAAAATTACCCTGATGTGTGCATAGGGCTTGTGTTGCTTTGGTTGGTTGCTAGGGACAAGCAACTCTTAAGTTTAAGGAAGAAAGTATACCCCACAGCAAAACAAAAGGCACACTTTAAGTATGTTTGGCATTTATGTTCTGAAAAATCTAAAAAATGCGACTTTGAAAAAAAAAATTGGAATCAAAGAGAAAGAGAGGGATCCAAATGACAACAGGTGCAAAAGAAGAAAAATTGAAAATGTAGTCCAAAGGACTAGAGAAAAAATGAAATGAAAGAGCAAAGTTCAAAAATCATGTAAGCACCAAATTTAAAAAGGTCATTTCTCCTCTCTGAGAAAGAATGGAGTCCTTCTAAAAATGCTTTGAGGTAAGAACAAGGAAGTCATTGCGAGACAAAGCAAGATAATCTTATTAACACATCTGAACCTTTTCCAGTGACTAGAAAAACAATAATTGAGCCATAAGCCTAACCCCATTATAAGCCTGAAAAAACCCTATTGATCCGTGTGTGTGTGTGCTTGTATTGGTGTAATAATTAGAATAGTTATAAGCTTATGTTGATCTATGATATTGCAAGTGTTGAGTGCATGACCATGAACCATATACATTGAGTGTGAGTGAAACACCTACTATGAGAGGTTTTGTCATCACCATATGTCCCAAGCAAAAGATGAAGTGCACTCAGCATTGTGTGGAATCATTGAAAGATTTAGTATGCTTATGTTGTAACTAAATTATGCATGATTGATTGGTTAGTTGATTATGCTTGGAATCAGTGAAAAGTCAATTAAGCAAATCTCTAAGTTTGAGATGTGATAAGTCTTGAAAAGACTTATTTCTTTGACCATTATTTGTGTATTATGTAGATAATTTCAGTTTCTTAATATTTATTCTTAAGCCAATTAAGCAATAATTATGCAATTTTGGAATTTTAGGATATGTATGATTATTGTATGGCTATTTGAATATCTTAAGGTTTATTATGCAAAACTATAAGAAAATAAGTCATGAGAAAATTATTGGCAAAGTGTGATGTGTTTGGACTCAACTTTCAGCGTGATAACGTTAACTCCAGTATACCTACATTAGGATAGTATGCTCTATGTTTCAGGTTCTAGTTCCAAAGGTACTTACACGTCCAAGGAAAAAGTCTATTAGCATGCCTACGTTACACCCCAACACTGGCTTACACCACAAAAGGAAAGCAAGTCAGAAAGCCAGCGTGTTCACGTAGAACTCATGCCCATAGTCACACTGGAATAGAAAGGGAAAGCACAAATGCCACGTTTAATTATGCTACTCAATGTAAGTCTACGCTTGTGAAGTTAAAGAATCAGGCCTCCCTTCAGGGGGCCAGCGTTCCAATGTTGGCCATACACTTAGGGATCATGTTCATGAATTAGAGAGACTCAAGGCTCACGCATACTTACGCTCAACAGCATAAGGCTAGGCTGACCAATTGGGGAATCAGGTGCAAGGATCAGGGAACCATCATAGTCACACTGACCATACGCTCGAAGGCAACGCTAGAAATCTAAAGTAGTCAGAAACCCACGCGTGGCTATGCTCTCCTCTGTACGTTGGGGATATGCTAAGTTATGAAAGGCTTTCCAGAGGTTGGGCGTAGTTATGAACTTTTTTGTCATGATACCTGACCTAGACCAGAGATTCGGCACTTCTACGCCTATGGTACGTGACACGCTATCGTTGTCGGGTCAAATAAAAAATTAAATTAATATAGTATAAGGTAAGCAACCTTAGTCATTTCTCGAGGACCATAGTCAAATTAGTTACACTCAATTTACTTATAATAAAGGGGGGTTTTTAGTTAAGGTTGGAAAGGAAACTAAATAATCATATAATAATTTGAAAAGTAAATTAATAAGTGGATAATAAAACAAATTTAGAAACAACCAACCCAAGGAAGTAATAAATCTTAAGTTAACTAATCATTGATCACAAGTATGATTAAATATAATTAATTTCTTAACCTTGACTCATTTGGAATCCTTAAATGATTATATTCTAGAAAATCTTCTAGAATCAAATTAATGAACTAATAAGAATATTCAATCGATATATTCTTATTAATTACTAAGATAACTTTAAAACCATAATTTGGTTGAGTTAAGAAACTAAATAGAAATCTCTTATTTAGTGACTTAATCTTTGTTCTCAAATTGATTATTGATTAATCAACCAACATTCTTTTAGACTATAGATTGTCCAATTATATACCAATCGGTTATACACTTAAATAATCTATTATCATAGTTGCTTGAGAGACAAAAAAAAGTAATTATCTTCAATCAAAATATTAAGAGAAAGAACTCAAAGTTAACATAAAGAAAAATTAAATTCCTTGAGTTGATTTTAAAAGATTAAGCTTCCATGATATTTTTTAACAATGAAGGATTTATTTAAATTAACTATAACTTTGATTATAAAAGTAAATAGCAAATAATAAAATTAACTTACTTGATATTGAGGAAGTGAAATGAAAATCATAACTTGAGGAATGAAATATAGAGCAAAGAAATAAAGCAAGAGAAATAACTAAAACTTAAGAAATTAAAGCAAAGATATAAAAATGTAATGAAAATTTAAGCATGTATTTATTATGTATCTCTTGTGTCTTACTTAAATCTTCAAGCATCTATTTACAGGCAAGGTATCATGACACTATACATTCATTTTCTGATCATTAATGCATTTTTTTAACATTAGTGGGCTTGAGATTACAATAATTTAAAAAAAGATAATGGTAAGTGCTGAATTTCATCCTCCACTTTATCTTCTCCATATTACGAGAGGAATGTGGCCCCCTAAATGACCTAATTTTGCAAAAGCTTCAACATAAAAGTTATAGATCTCTGTCTTATTGAGAATTTGTTATAAGAATTAGGTCATTTAACATCTACAGCTCAGATATGTATATTTTAGTGAACTATGTCAATGCTGGTAGGACACATATGGGCTGATTGATTCAAGCTCCATTTCTTCCTTATTTTTAGATGCAAAATAATCAAATATGATTATCATGATATAGGCCTCTGTCTTATCTTTCCATGGGGTCTAAGATTAGCCCATTTGGATCACAAAAGCCCAAGCTATTGCCAAAACAAGGCAAGATACTCAAGATACAAACAAAAAACGAAAATTGAAACATATATAAATAATACTTTAATTAAACTAAACAACATAAAACGAGAAACAACAGAAAAAAAAAAATTTATTTGAAATCTAAAATAATAATACATATCATCCCTTATATCAAGAAGTCATGATAAGTATGAATAAGACACATTACATACTAGTTACATAAATTGAGTGGTCAAATCAAAGAGTAGATAAACAGGTGATAGATATTCTTTTCATGCTCTTTATATCTCGATTGTTTAGGTTTGTGTATACTCTCAGAAATCACCTAAATAAGTTAGCACTACTATAGGCTTGACAAATTTCTAATTTCCATATTTGAACACATATGCATATAGAGATCAAAAGGACTTTATTAAGGTTGTAATAGGGCCAAGGTGATACAGGGTGGATAAAATGAAATAGTATGGCTAAACTTAGGGTTGAAAAAGAGCAATGGAATAAGTGATTCAGTGATTGTGGAAGTACACTTTGAAACTCATTACTCAACAAAAATGAAACATGATGGAGGACAAAACATAAGAATAAATCCTCCTGATTATTTTCATATATATATATATATTCATTACTTCTTTTTTTCTCTTTTTTCTTTTTTTGACATTTCCTTTTTCTTCTTTTTTTTCTTTTTGAACAATGAAACGATAACATACATAATCTTTGGTACAATTCCATAATCATCAAGAACCTTTATTCATAGCAATTCCAAAACTCTTAATCAATTCTTAAGCAAGAGTGATCATTTTTATTTTTATTTTTTGGCTATTGGCTAATTATATGGCTAAATCAAGAAATGGATATAGGCTTAACGTGGGCAACAATGGAAAATGTGAAAGGTAAGGCATATGACAAGTGGTTAGTTAAAATAAAAATATCCTTAATCACATCAAAGCATGCACATAGAACATAATACATCAAAAAGAAACAAGTCAAGTTTTAGAGTACTAATAAATAAGGGTCAATCAAAAAAGAAGAAAGATGGCATAATGTGGTCCATCCAATTAAGCTTAAAATCTTACCGAGGGTGGTCAATCTATCATAATTCATATACAATTTGATCTTCATAAATAACTTACTGAATTAATATGTAAGGAAATTATTCACAACATGTCATGAAATATTGGACAAGGATGATGTAATTACTCATTATTGAGACAAATTAAAAAAATCAGTAAAGGGCATACAAGACTTAAAACGAAAAAGAAAAATGGAAATGATGATTTTTTTATGAACAAGAAATAAAGAACGAAAAATAAATCATAACCAAATATTGGTGTCAAGATCTAGTTCCTTATGCTTCTTGCTCTGTACTTTTTTTAAGGGCGCTTAGTAACAAAGATACCTTCAACAAATTGATCAGTTCAACTGCATGTTAATGATTAGTATAACTAAACAATTTGATTGTGTCATATAACCCAGTTTCATGGGTCTTGTGTTAGAACCCAAAAGAAAAATATCATTAATACAACCATGAGCAACATCAAGAGCAATTACATACATCTTAATTCATTTGTATGCCTATAGAAAGACTCTGCTATATCATCTATTAAGAGAAAATAAAGAACCTGATAATTGATTAGTGGTGAGGTGTGGCTCTAATCTGGAAGGAAAGGATAAAGGCAAAGTGTGGCAGCTGGAGAATGATGAAGATGATGTTTATGGTTGCAGAATACTTGATGTCGAATGGAAATGATCGTGGTGAAGGTAAAGACAGAGGATACCAGACACTAAAGCAAAGATAGTGGTTGTGTGTGTGTGTGTGTTGTTTTGTTTTGTTTTCTTTAATAAAAAAATGGTTTTGATAAGGAAGGTGAAACAGTTGTGGTTATCCGAGTGAGATGTGTTGCGAGGATGCGTCTCAAGAGTTTGGACTCTTTACTCAGCCCATCCTAACAAAAGTACTCATGACACAATTATTTTTTTATTTTTTATTTTAAAACAAAAAAATTAGACAAAAGTGATACTAAAACTATATAGTGAAGGATACATCTTAAGACTTTGGTTCTCAAAGATGCATCTTTATGACTTTAAATGCAACTTATCCAAATTAATCTTTACTCTGTCTATCCTTCACAAAAAGATAAAATATATATATCAATCAGACCCCCCACACTTATTCAAGACAATGTCCTCAGTGTCTTATATGATTTTCACAGCCTTTTTTTAATTTTTTAATAGAGATAAATATGAAAAAGAAGTTATAACTGAAGGGTGGTGTCTGCTTCTGGATTCTTGCGCTTGTGTGTGTGATCCTTATCTTGCTTCAAGAAGGGTTGAGGTTGGGGTAAAAAATTCTACAAAATATCGATCAATTCATTTGCATTTGAAGAAGCATGAATGAATCATCGATCGACTGGAGTCATAAGGCCCTGTTCCACAGCTTTATCTAAAAAAATTAACAAACTGTTATAAAAACCATTAATATTTAACAATCCTAATGGCTTTTTATGGAAGTTCATGCTACACCATGATACAATGCAAAATATTTCCTCAAAAGTACTAAAACCTCCAGGAAGTGCAAGAAAGGCTTCAACACCTACAACCATACGGGCCATTCGTTGATGGATGCTTGTAACTTTTATCTCAATTCCTACAGGAATAGTTGGTGTAATTCCAGCATGTTGTAGGATGATACTAAAGACGTTGCTTCCTTCAACTAATGCAGATAGTTCCATAGAACCTCTCAAACCATGGATCCCTCCTCTATACAAGACATTTATTTTTCTTGTAGCCAATAGTTTCCCCAACTCAGCAGCTGCTATTGGGTACTCCTCACAATTACCATTGTTGGATCCACCAAACACACAAATGGATTTTTTTTTCCTTTTTTTGTGTTTTCTATATAGAGTTATGCGCCCTTATATAGACGAAAACTGAGATGAAATAATTGATGACAGATAAAAAGTTTACACAATTATTATGACATGAAAAGAAATGACAACACTAAAGACAATTAAAAAGACATGATTGTAGAAAATAAAAGTAGGTAATTTTTAAAAGTCAAAGTGAATTCAAAAAAGTAAAGCATTAAAAATAACAGTAAATATGTACAGTAGTTGTGATTGTGGCTCACATTTTCCTCTTCCTCTGGTTTTACGTCCAGTAACGGCTTAAACGCCTTCTATGAGTCGAGGTTTTTGCTACCAATCTAGTTTTCTTATAAACTGGGAAACAGGGTTGTTTAACGCCAGATTCCCAAGGCTATAGTTTTCTTTTTGTTGAATGAATAAATCATATAATTTCAGAAGGACTCCTTGAACAATTCCACATAGATACGTCTCAAGAGTTTGGATTAAGTTATCCAAGTTGCACTCTTTACTCAGTTCATCCTTTATAAATTTAATTTTGTACTCCTAATTTATAGATTCCATTCTAGGGTTTCTACAACATGTATTATAGTTCCATCTTGCACACTTATGGCAAACTCCCATCCTCTTAGCTCTTTGTTTTTTTTGAATAAGAACTATGTCCCATACTTGGCAAATGTTTTATATAAGACTTATATAGTTCACCAGAAAGACGTACCTGCGCTTCAATAAGCCGGTGAACATCCTCTAGAATGCCAAAATATATGAGTAGCTTTAACCTTTGAACTCAAGCTTTGTAGATTTTTAGAATTACATCACGAGGAAGTATAGGGAATCTTTCCTTAAGTTTTGCAAATGTTTGTTCCATTGTCAGATTACTTTGAAGTTGTAGCTGTTTAGAAAAGAGAGAATAGAAAATGAGGTTATAGAGAATAATAAAGATGAAGAAGGTGAAAAGATGATAGGTTGCCTTTTATCAAGCGCTTGTTTAATTCACGAGTTTGACAATGACTTTTTAACTACTGCAAGAAAATGATAACAATGCCAAAAGAATAATAGTAATGATGATTGGAACAAGTGTTAGCACCGAAAAATGATGATGTAATTAATTAATATCTATTTTATTTATTTATTTATTTATTTATTTTATATATAAATATTGTTATCAGGAAAAATTAGTCAAAATATTTGGCATTACATAAATACACCTCTACATTTGTGTGCTCTTGGAACCCTTGAGAGAAAGGTTTAAGTCGGTGGCCAGAATCAAAGATAACAAATACTGATGTGCCAAGAATTTCATACTCACCATGAATAAGATCTTCCGCTTGAGCAGCTTCCTCACCGGTAACGGAAAAAACTCTTCCAGAAGCTTGTGGTTGATCACCACCATTATGATTACCATTTCTTCTATCATCCTCATTGCCTCGACCATTACCATTACGCCCACCATTATGATTTCCACCACGGCCATCATTTCAGCCACCATTATGTCTATTACCGTTTCCACGTCCACGACCTCCAAAACCACCATGGCCTCCACAGTTAGCATTATGGTTTATGCGAGTGAGGACATTAGCATTCCTTGCATTCAATGGGCAATTAGGGCGAATATGCCCCGGTTGATTGCATTGGTAGCATACCACATCATCTTGTGGACAATCACGTGCCAAATAATTAGCACCACGCTTGAAGCAAGTAAGGCCTTGGACATTGCCATGACTTTGATTATCATTTCTATTACCACCTCGATATCCACCACGTCCTCTTACGTTGAAGAATCCACCATGAAAGAATCTCTTCTTTTTAAAATGACCAAGCCCCTTGAAGTTAGAGGATTAACCCTTCAACATGGGTTCATGCTTGCCATGACTCAAAGGAGCCATATCATCTTCTTCATAAATGCGACACTTGTTCACAAGGGTCAGAAAGCTTTTAATCTCTTGATGCCGAATATCCCGCTTGACCTCAGGCCTTAAACCATTCTCAAATTTTACACATTTCGAAGCCTCCGTACCCTCTTGTTGATAAGGAGGATAGAATGCACATAATTCTTCAAACTTAGAGGCATGCTCCTCCACAGTCATGTCACCTTGTGTAAGCTCCATGAACTCAAGCTCTTTCTTTGCTTTTGTAGCTTTCCAGAAAGTATTTCTTCAAAACTTCAACCTTGAAAATTTCCCAAACAAAGGGAACATCAGCAGACACCATGCACCCCCTAGTAAGCCGCCACCATGATTCAGCTTCCTTATGGACCATAAAGACTGCCTACTCCACCTTTTGAGCTTCAGAATACTCAAAGCTTGTAAAGATCCTCTCCAAGTCATTGATCCAAACATAAGCATCCTTGGGCTTATACCCTCCATGGAACTCAGAAGGTTTCCTCTTGAGAAATTGATCCAGACCTTGGGTGCCTTGTCTTGTATTTTGTTGGCCTTGTCTTTCCAAGAGATCCGTAAAGCGGTTTAAAGTAGATGCCATAGCAGCAGCTTCACTGTTTTGCCTACTAGCCATGTTTCACGCCTATACATTAAGACATGGCTCACACATGAGTAAACTAGACCAAACAATTTAACTTTCAACATATATATAGAGGTTTTCAACATTCATTGGCCTATCATATATCACATCACATAATTATGTTAATTTCAATGCGTAATCACAACATATTCATCATTGAAGGTAAATAGTGTAAGGAATCTTGGCCGGACTCAAACAACAAGCATACCAATCTTAATTCAATACCAAACAGCCACAATTCAATCAAAAGTCAATAACTCAATCAAATACAATTCACACAACTCAATCATGAACAATAATTACTTACATACATCAAAAAAATATTCATCAAAGAGCAATCAATGCTCTGATACCAAGTTGAGACGACTCGAAGGTCAATAAAAATTAGGGAAAAATTTTTGCGATTTAAAAAGAAAACAATTTAGGAAAAGAAAGCATTCGCGAAGTAAATTTTTAATAAGTAACCCTAGACCATTTAAATAACCTATCTTATATGTGAAGATATGAGAGGTGTGTAAATTCAATCAAGAGTGCTCTTTCGACAATCAATCGTAGGATAATCAACAAGGATATTTTGGGAGTTATGGAAAAGTGTAAGAGGTTTAAAGATACTTGAATTAATTGATAAAAAGTGGAACATAAACATACACATTGGTATATAATTATGCCATGACCAAAAGGGACCTAACAAACAGTAAAACACATAATTTTTTAATTTTTTAAAGACATCATGCAGAACCTGCATAAAAAGCTGTAGAATTGAACTTATGACCACCCTATATTTTTCATATCAAATCCAATGGTCACCAAATTTTGATACAAGCTAAAATACATTATTTGTGACGCGTAGCCATTAGCCGCACTCAAAAATTCCTAAAAACGAGAGACTTATGTGCATAAATGTGTTTGTCCCATTTTGATGCAACTTAGGGGTTAATTCTCAATGAAATTGGCCCATTCCATTTTCTACAAATCATAAATCATACACTTAAGCTATTGGGACCATTACATGCCATCAAAATCACATAAAACTCAATTTGACCCTATTAGTTCCTTAAATTTGCATAAACACCAAAACTTAACTTCACATATGCAACATAAAGCATTGTAAATCATGAATTAACATCATCCATTCATCGGTTAGGCAATAGTTCCAGCATCACAATTATCATCATACATTGTCTAGGTCATACTAAAAAATTAGCCCTACATCTAAGGTCCAATTTTCACCTATGACCTTCAAAATCAACATTCATCAATCTAGATACATAATAAGCATATATCACCACCATATGTTATACAAAATCAATGATTGCCGGCCAAGGCACTTCCTATACAACTATATACCTCCACCACCAAAATACACTTCAAAAAGGAGATGCACTTCACCCCAAGAATGTCCTGTATCACAAAGCTAAAAGTGGACAACATAGGAGAGTGAGTCATACATTCCAAAAGATGAATATGAATACTATGTGATTATGTGCATATGCATTCAATGTCATGTATACTTTAATCAACATATGTCATTCATTATTTCAATTTATCATCATCACACTATCATACATATAACTAAATCATCTCCATGGATCATAACAAAGTATATGAGCATACACACAATCAAGTCCCTCAACATATAAACTATCATACATATCATCACCATACACAATATATTTCTTTGTATCCATATCTTTTATGTTGTCTTTAGGTCTTTTCTCACCCAATCATAAGCATCACCATTTCTCCTCACCTCTGGCATACCTCCTTGCTATATGCCAATGCTCTTAAGCTAATGCACATGCACAGCAAAGTAATTAACAATTTTGGATCCGACTGTGGGAAATAAACACCAAATTGTGGGACTCAAGCATAATCATATAACCATACCACTACTGCAGTAGTAAAATGTGTACACTTATCATCAACTGGCATGCATATCATTATGTTTTATAGGTACCAAACCGAATCGCCCATCTTGCAACACCTGGCCATTTTCACCATGACCGTGGCATACACCATAATCAACATAAGGGTGTTACGGGCTAACCATGATTCTTACCATGGCAGTTATGATCCGGAGGACCACTGGGGACACTTGCTCCTCAAAGAGCCACCCCCCATAAGGGTTAACCACATACAGCTCCCCATAGCTATACATGGGAAGCTTCTTGACTTACACACCGAGTCACAGGGGAAAATAAAAATGCTTATGCACAGAGCCACCCTCCCATTGGGCCAACCGGGGGAATCCCCTAACATTCCAACACCGATAGCTATGTAATATGCCATGGATGCTATGCAAATCGAAATCATATGCATTCTCATAACTATGTATCCTAATTATGTCACTTATCAATCATTACCATCATCAATAACACCACTCAAACTCTTGGTGGATTTTATTTTAATCCATCTTTGCCATTGTTATACATTTTCAATGTGGCATCACAACACTTTTATAATTCACAATACAAGTTCATCTTGTATCGATTACAATGGCTATACAATTTTCATCATTAATACTCATAAATTAATCATCAATAAACTAAGGCATGCTAATCATCCATATTTATTCTCATTCAACATCAAGAATGACCATTCCATATTTATGGTGAATATAGACATAACCACATCATATCAAGGCATAACACTAGCCAAGCCATTTAACATCATCATTTAGCACACCATAAACATTCTAAATGCACAAACCAAATTGCCAAGCACAATCATCATCATCATATTCAACATCTCAATTGGTCACACATACACATGCAAGGCAATAATGTAAATTGTCACATATGACATTTAACCACTACTCAATTCATGTATTTAGAATATAGAACTCCTCTCCTACCTCAAGAGAAGATTACAAGCAATACGACGTTTCCGCCTCGTCATTCGGAATGGGTCCTACATATCATAAGGCGCCACATAATTAATTTCAATTCAAAATTACCAAGACTTACATATTCTAATTTCATACTTGGTGCATTCAATACTTTCATTATCAAGATATTTCCATTTCATTAATTTCACCACAACCCCCATGGGTTAGGCATTCAAGTATCATTATTATGCGTTTATAATCATTCACCAATGGCCACCAATCATCATTAATGGCAATCTACCACCTTCAATGCTTTCTACCATTGTTAATAAATATTCACCTAATACATTCTTTTATACCCATCATTCAAATACCACATATTTCCTCTCAAAACATACTCTCCAATCCATATTTATCATTTTCCCAATCTTCCAAAGTTAAGGTTTTACTAAAGATTCAACATCATAAATACACATCATTCTCCACCATTTCAAGCATTAATTTCATGTGCCCTTAGCAACCCTCATAAATGTCATATTTATAACACCCCACCTTAGTGTTTCCATGTTTAATGCTTCTCCCAATAACCCATATACATTAAATGCTTACCCAAGCATTAAAAACCCAAAACCTAATGTTCATGCTCTTGAAAAATGATAAGAAGCTTACCTCAAGAGAAGAAAAGAGTGGGTTTCCAAGAGAAGGGGTGTGGAACATGAAAATTGAAAAGGGTGGGGGAGAGAGTTCCAAGCCACAAGCTTCTCTCAAGCACCAATGAAAAACAACAATGGTGGGGGAGATGCGTTCACCACTTTGTCTTGGTTTAGAGAGGAAGAAGAGATGAAAAGAATGGAAGAAGAGAAGTAATGTTTTGCTAAAGGGAACCAGAAACTAACGTGAAATGCAAAGGAGGAAATGAGTTTTGTGTTTTAATTTTAATCCCTCTCATTAAAATTTACCATTTTATAACAAACAGGATCTCTGTTTGAGCTCAATACTTTATCAAAAAATTATTCCGAATACATATTCAGACTCCCAATAATATTCTTAACAGCTCTGACCAATAGCACTTCAATCGAAGATACTTAGTCCGACGCCGTTATTTTAATCGGGTATGATTTCAACTCATAAAGCCCCAATAAATTATGAATAATCCCCAAAAGTCTTAATTTAATTATTTTCAACATTTTGGGATATTAATTTACCTATATATAATTATTTAGTATTTATTCTTCATATTTAATCATTTATATAAAATTAGGGATGTTACAATAACTAGCCATTGTAATCTGATTTTTTTTAAATTTGATTCACTTGAAATATCTCTTTAAGTTTAGCAAAAGCTGAGAATCAGTCAAATTTACCTAGTGTATTCAAATACCTTATTCGATTAGCAATATTCTGCTTCACTAAAAATTGGTCCAGATTCTTCCTATTCGAATACCTTAGTCGATTAGCGACGTTTTAATTTGATTTTGAAATTTTCAAAATCGTCTTAATCGATTACCTTAATCGATTAGCAAGATTCTGTTTCAACTAAAACTTGTCCAAATTTACCTTATTCGATTAGCTCTATTCTGGTTTAATAAGAACTTGTCCAAATTTACCTTATTTGAATACCTTATTTGATTAGCTCTTTTACAAATAATTTCAAAATTCGTTTTGTGAGACTTAATCGAATACCTTAATTGATTACCTTGCTCCTAATTAAATACCTTATTTGATTACAAAAAATTTTAGATTTTTCAATGCTTTAATATTTTTGAAACACATTTTGGAATCATCAAACTTGAAAATAAAAACTCCACCTATTTGATATATTATTATGAACAAAAACAATTTCTTCAAGTTCCTGTAGTTGGAGTTTCCTTTCTTTATCAACCTCATTTAAGTCCAAGTTACATTGTTTTATTGCCCAATAAGCTTTGTGCTCAATTTCTACAGGTAAGTGACATGATTTTCCAAAAATAATCCTATAGGGTGACATCCTTTAAGTGTTCTACAAGCTGTTCTATAAGCCCAAAGAGCATCTTCTAGCCTTTTGCTCTAATCTTTCCTATTTGGTTGTACTATTTTTTGAAGGATCATTTTTAATTCTCGGTTGGACACTTCAGCTTGCCCATTTGTTTAGGGGTGATAAGGTGTTGAAACCTTATGCATAACTCTATATTTTTTAAGAAGGGATTCCATTTTACGGTTGTAAAAATGTGATCCTTGATCACTGATAATGGCCTTAGGAACACCAAACCTGCAAAATATATGTGATGTAACAAAATCTGCAACAACTTTAGAATCATCAGTTCGAGTAGCTTTAGCCTCTACCCATTTAGGCACATAATCGACTGCAAGCAGTATATAAACAAAATCAAAAGATACAAGAAAAGGTCCCATGAAATCTATGCACCAAACATCAAAAATTTCACAAAATAACATAGGTTGTTAAGGCATCTCATTTCTACAAGATATGTTTCCTATTCTTTGACATTGTTCGTAAGTTTTACAAAATGTATATGCGTCATGAAAAATTGTTGGCCAATACAAACTAGATTCTAATACGTTCCTTGCTGTACGTTGAGGTCCAAAATGTCCACCACATGCATATGTATGACAAAATATAAGAATGGAATGGAATTCATTTTCAGGCACACACCTTCTAATGACTTGTTTACTACAAAGTTTCCATAAGTAAGGATCATCTCAAACATAGTATTTAGAATCACTTTTTAGTTTTATTATTTGTTGTTTAGATGCATGTATAGGAGTAACAGAAGCAACTAAGTAGTTTACCAAATCAGCAAACCATGGAGTGGAATTATGTATTCCCATAAGTTGTTTATCAGGGAAATTATCTCTAATGGAAGTTGGGTCAATTTCATTTTCAATTCTACTTAAGTGGTCAGCCACCAAATTTTCTGCTCCAATTTTATCCCTAATTTCAATGTCAAACTCTTGGAGCAACAATATCCACCTAATTAATCTTAGTTTTGCATCTAGTTTCTTTAAGAGGAACTTTAATGCTACATGATCTGAAAATACAACCACTTTTGAACCGATCAAATAAGATCTAAATTTATCAAGTGCAAACACAATAACAAGTAGTTCTTTTTTGTGGTAGTATAGTTAATTTGTGTAGAATCCAAAGTTCATAAGGCATAGTAGATGACATGTTGTACTTTTCCTACTCTTTGAGCAAGAACAGCTCCTAAAGCATAATTTGATGCATCACGCATAAGTTTAAATGGAAGTGACCAATCTGGTACCTGGATTATGGGAGTGGTAGTTAAAGCTTTCTTTAAGCAATCAAAAGCCTCTTTACATTTGTTATTAAAATCAAATATTATATTTTTTTATAGTAAGATAGATAACGGAAGGGCTATCTTACTGAAGTTTTTTTATAAACTGCCTATAAAAACCTGCATGGGAAAGAAAAGAATGAATATCTCGCACACAAGAAGGATAACGTAATTAAGAAATTACATTAATTTTTACAAGATCTACCTCTATGCCTTCTTTAGATATTACATGTCCTAAAACTATTCCTTCTTCTACCATGAAGTGACATTTCTCAGAATTAAAAACAAGGTTAGTTTCAATGCATCTATGTAATACTTTATTTAGATTATTTAAGCAAGCATCAAATGATGAACCATATACTATGAAATTATCCATAAATACTTTCATGCAATTTTCAAGAAAATCAGTAAAGATACTAATCATGCATCATTGAAAAGTACCAAGGGCATTACATAAGCCAAAAGGAATCCTCCTATAGGCAAAAGTGTCAAAAGGACATGTAAATATTATTTTTTCTTGATCTTCTCATGCAATGTAAATTTGGAAGTAACCTGAAAATTCATCTAAAAAGTAATAATGGGACTTACCTACCAGTCATTCTAACATTTGATCAATGAAAGGCAAAGGAAAGTGATCCTTTTGGGTTGCTTTATTAAGTTTCCTGTAATCAATGCATACTCACCAACTATTCTGGATTCTGGTAGGAATTAGTTCATCATTTTCATTTTTGACCACTGTGATTCCAGACTTCTTTGGAACCGCTTATACAGGGCTAACCCAAGTGCTATCTGATATAGGGTAAATGATGCCAGCTTGTAATAATTTTGTTACCTCTTTCTTAACTACATCCATGATTTGGGGATTAAGTCTTCTTTGTGGTTGCCTTACTGGTTTAACTTCTTCCTCTAGTAGAATTCTATGCATACACATGGAAGGGCTAATACTTGGAATATCTGCTAATGTCTAACCAAGTGCTTTCTTATGCTTCCTAATAATCTGCAACAACCTTGTTTCTTGATCAACATTTAATTTGTTAGAAATAATTACTGGAAGATTATTAGCTTCCTCTAAATATGTATAGTTTAAATGTTCAGGAAGAGGTTTCAACTTTAACATGGGAGGCTGCATTATAGAGGGAATCAATTTGGTTAAATTTATCTTAGTAACTTGTACTTCAACATAATCAGATGTATTTATAACTACTTTAATCAAATTATTGCACTTTGATTCTATTGAAACAACATATGGAACTATATTTTTTGTTTTAAGGAAGCTTGCATTATTATCATTAAGGAAACATTTCTCAATTTCAGCATACACATTACATTGATGAGAATCTATGCACGAATCACAAACAAATGAATCATAAAAATCAGACAATATAGGAAAATCAACATCATCAAACAACTTAATAATATTATCATCAACTTATTGAGTTTAAATCAATTTGAAAAATAGAATGGTCCTCAGTAGGATGCTTTATAGCATCTAAAATGTTGAATCTAACCCACTATCTCCAAATTCCATGGAAAGTGTTCCTGCATGCATATTTATCTTTGTTCTGGCTATTTTAAGAATGGTCTACCTAAAATTATTGGAACTTTATTGGTAGAAGTCTCACTCTCCATATCTAGAACATAAAATCTGTAAGAAAACTTAAATCATTAACTTTAACAAGGACATCTTCAACAATACCTGCTAGATGTGCAGAACTTCGATTTGCTAATTATATAACCACACTTGTAGTTTACAAAGGTCCAAGGAAAAGTGAAGTAAATACAGTCATAGGCATAACATTAATGGATGCACCTAAGTCTAGCATGGCATTTTCAAATTTGTTATTACCTATTATGCATGGAATAGTAAATGTCCTAGGGTCTTTACACTTTTCTGGTATATATTACAAAGATTTCTCAATTAGTGTAGAAACTTTTCTACTTATGTTAATCCTTTTATTGCCTTTTAGTCTTCTTTTGTTAGTGCATAATTCTTTAAGGAATTTGACATATCTTGGGATCTGCTTAATGGCTGCTAATAAAGGTATATTTACCTCTACTTTTCTAAATGTTTCCAAGATTTCCTCATCTATTTTCTTATTTTGTATAGATTTTTGTCTTTGTGGAAATGGAAGAGGGATGTGTTGTTTATCAGGACCTGCTTTAGAAGAAGGATTTGTAAGAGATATATCATTATGATTTTTACTTGAACCATCTAAAACTTCTTCTACATGTTTTCCTGTAACAACAGTATTTTCAGTTTGTTGTTGTTTTTCTGGTCCATGGATAACTTTACCAGATCTAAAAGTAATTACACTTACATTTTTAGGATTGACAATTGTCTGAGCGGGTAACTTATTTGAACCTTAAGACTGCAAATGGTTTAAATATGTAGCCAATTGATCAATCTGATTTTCAAGAGTCTGAATTGTGGCCTCAGTTCTCATTTGGAAGTTCAAATTGTCTGTTGACATTTACTTTATCAATTCCTCCAAATTTGATTTCTCAGTGGAAGGTGCAGCTATTTGTGTAGCTTGTTGTTATACATGAGGAGGTTGATAAGGTCTGCTTGGTCCAGTATTTGTCTAAAAAGATACATGAGGTTGTTGTGAGGAATTACCCCATCTTAAATTAGGGTGATTCCTCCAACCAGGGTTATATCTATTAGAAGAGAGATCATAATTATTGTGTTGTTGTTGCGGCAGTCTGCCATTGTATAAGTTAGCAGCACATGCTTGAGGATTTTCATCGGGAATTTTAACTTCCTGTAATGTAGGGCGATAATTAGTATAATGATCTAATGAAATACAGATAACACATGCCTTAGCAGGGGTTGCAGGTTATTGTTTTTAAGTCACAATAATATTTTTCATAAGTGTTGCTAGTTCAACAAATTTACTTTCCCATTTTTTATCTACATCATTAGTAGTTTCAATTTCATAGACTCCTATAATTACTGCAGAATTATTTCTAGTGGCATGTTGTTAAGCATTAGCGGCCATGTTCTCAATTAAAGTTTTTGCTGCATTTGTAGTTTTATTTTGCAAAGCATCACCACTAGCTGCATCAACCAAAGTTCTATCCATTGGATTAAGACCTTCATAGAATATTGTATGAGAAGTTGGTCTATAATTTGATGATGGGGACAACTAGCGCATAATCTTTTAAATCTTTCCCAATATTTATAAAGATTTTCCTGGTCATGTTGTCAAATACCACATATTTCTTTTCTAATTATGGAAGTTCTTGAAGAAGGAAAATTTTTTTCAAGAAACATTTTCTTGAGGTCATCCCAACTAGTAATAAAGCTAGAATGAAGTTAAAATAACCAATCTTGAACGATATCTGCTAAGGAGAAAGGAAAAGCTTTAAGTTTTACATGTTCTTCTAAAACCCCTCCAGGTTTCATGGTAGAGCAAAGGATATAAAATGCTTTTAAGAGTTTATGAGGATCTTCACCTGCGCGACCATGAAATTTAGGCAACAAATGAACTAAACTAGTTTTAAGCACAAAAGGAACATCTTCCTCAAGATATAAGATGTATGATTTTTGATTAGTGACATCTGGTGTAACTAGTTCTCTTAATGTCTTTTCAGCCATGTTATCCAAATGCTCAGAAGTTGAAGGTTTAGTTTCACTACTTATCTTATTAGCTACAATATTATTATTTGTTTCATCATTATTGCCTAATAGTCTCTTAGATGATCTAACTAGTTGATGAAATGTTCTATCTATTTCAGGATCAAAAGGATGTAGTGGTTCGGGATTAGATCTGGTCATGCATCATACATATACACATATTGTAACAAAATACTACAACTAGGTAATAACAGAAAAAGGTTATCATATATTTAAATATTACAACTAGGTAATAACATAAAAATGCTTAGAACATATATTTAAATATTTAAAGATTTTTATTTTTTATATTTATATAATTTTTTTATTTTTTCAATAGTTGAAAGTGAGATTACAAGAAAATAAATAAAAATATAATAAAGTGTAATTTTATTTTAATTTTTTTATAAGCTCACATTCAACCAAACCTGAATATATTCAACACACCTAAAAAAATGTAAAACATATTAGGTTACTAATTGAATGCAAATAATTAGGACCAAATGTCCCCGGCAATGGCGCCAAATTTGACATGCTATCATTGTCAGGTCAAATAAAAAGTTAAATTAATATAGTATAAGGTAAGCAAACTTAGTTGTTTCTCGAAGACCTTAGTCAAATTAGTTACACTCAATTTACTTATAATAAAGGGGGCATTTGTAGTTAAGGTTGGAAAGGAAACTAAATAATTATATAATAATGTGAAAAGTAAATTAATAAGTGGGTAATAAATCAAATTTAGAAACAACCAACCCAAGAAATTAATAAATCTTTAGTTAACTAATCATTGATCACAAGTATGATTAAATATAATTAGTTTCTCAACCTTGAATCATTTGGAATCCCTAAATGATTATATTCTAGAAAAATTTCTAGAATCAAATTAATGAACTAATAAGAATATTCAATCGATATATTCTTATTAATTACTAAGATAACTTAAAAACCATAATTTAGTTAAGTTAAGAAACCAAATAGAAATCTCTTATTTAGTGACTTAATCTTTGTTCTCAATTTGATTATTGATTAATCAACCAACATTCTTTTAGATTATAGATTGTCCAATCATATACCAATCGGTTATACACTTAAATAATCTCTTATCATAGTTGCTTGAGAGACAAAGAAAAGTAATTATCTTCAATCAAAATATTAAGAGCAAGAACTCAAAGTTAACATAAATAAAAATTAAATTCCTTGAGTTGATTTTAAAAGATTAAGCTTCCATGATGATTTTTAACAATAAAAGATTTATTTAAATTAACTATAACTTTGATTATAAAAGTAAATAACAAATAATAAAGTTAACTTACTTGATATTGAGGAAGGGAAATGAAAATCATAACTTGAGTAATGAAATATAAAGCAAAGAAATAAAGCAAGAGAAAGAACTAAAATTTAAGAAACTAAAGCAAAGATATAGAAATGTACTGAAAACTTAAGCATGTATTTATTGTGTATCTCTTGTGTCTTCCTTACATCTTCAAGCATCTATTTATAGGTAAGGTATAATGACATATACATTCATTTTCTGATCATTAATGCATTTTTTTAACATTAGTGGGCTTGAGATTACAATAATTTAAAAAAAGATAATGGTAAGTGTTGAATTTCATCATCCACTTTATCTTCTCCATCTTGTGAGTGGAATGTGGCCCCTTAAATGACCTAATTTCCTAAAAGCTTCAACATAACAGTTGTAGATCTCTGTCTTATTTAGAATTTGGTGTAAAAATTAGGTCATTTGGACATCTATAGCTCCAGATATGTATATTTTAGTGAACAATGTCAATACTGGTAGGACATATATGGGCTGATTGATTCAAGCTCATTTCTTCCTTATTTTTAGATGCAAAATAATCAAATATAATTATCATGATGTAGAGCTTTACCTTAGCTTTCCATGGGTTCCAAGATTAGCCCATTTGGATCACAAAAGCTTAAGTTATGGATAAAACATATATACATAATACTTTAATTAAACTAAACAACATAAAATCTAATTAAAATACTATCATTAAACATAGTAACTATATAATAAACCCCAAGTGTAAAACTATAAGAAGTGCATTAAAATTGATTTATCAGCACGCTCTCTTACACACTCACCATCAGATCAAGCCCATTAATTGAAGCTAGATCTCTATTAATTCATGTCAGAGCAAGGCAATTTGTCAGTATCCTCTCCTGGGTTGGAAAATTTAGAACCTATCTAGAGGATTTTTTTAGAGAAAAATCATGATTGAAGCCTCAGGTATATAAATTACCTCCTAATTAGTTTAGGCCTAAGACATTAGGTGAATAATTAGGGCTCACTATTATTTTCACCATTGATTTTAGTGCATGTAAACACCTAAGGAATTAGGGTTTATAGGTAGTGGAATAGTGATAATCACCTAAGGAATTAGGGACTATCCATTTGTGAGAAGTTTTGCATGAGTTAACTAAGATTTATGCTTTGTTCTTATGATATTAATTGACATTGTATGCTGAAGTTGATTCCAACCTACTTCTATTACTATTAATCACATCAATTTCCATTACATCTTCTGTTTGTTGTGGTGTCTCAACTAAAATTCCATAAAAATTCAAATATAGCAAAAAGTAAAAATATAATGTGTTGCATGAATTTTTGTTTGGTTCAAATAGTACCAGCCCTAGGGGTAGGTAATTAACTTAATCCCTGTAGGAATGATACAAATATACTTAGTTTAACGATTGATGTGCTTGCCAACAAAATTCAATTCCAATGAATTCGCATCACATCATAGTATCATAACTAAAAGAAACATCAGAGCATATGATCAAAGCATACTACTAAAAAAACCCTAAACAGCTACCTCAAATTAGCGACCACCGACTACCGTCGCTAACTAACGACCGCGTTAGCGACTGCTTTAAATAAAGAGCGACCAAAAAAGTTTTAGCGACGCATTTAGCGACCAAAAGAGGAATCGGTCGCTACCAAATATAAACACCGTTGCTAGTACGGTCGCTATATTCTCAGATCCTCCTTTTTTGCTTTCCCTCCATGGTTTTTTGTTGGCGCCAAACATTAGCGACGGCTAAACGGCGTCGCTATGTTTTGTTCTAGTGACAGTTCCCCACGTCGTCGCTATTATTTTAGCCTTATTTTAATTTAAGAAAGGGTCGTAGCGACGGTGGGAGGACTCCGTCGCTAATATTCAGGAGACTAGTGACGGAGTTGTCCTACCGTTGCTAATATTCAGGAGAGTAGTGACGGATTTAGTGTTCCGTCGCTTTGATTTTCGTCTTCCCTCCAGTTTTTTTTAAGAAGGGAAGTTAGTGACGGTAGGGAGACCCCGTCGCTACCTTTTAGGAGATTAGTGACAGAGTTCTCTTGCCGTGGCTAATATTCAGGAGATTAGTGACGGGATTAGTTTTTCGTCGCTATGATTTTCGTCTTCCCTCCATGTTTTTACTTTTAAGAAGGGAAGGTAGTGACGGTAGGGTGACCCCGTCACTACTTTTTAGGAGATTAGTGACGGATTTCTCTTGCCGTCGCTAAAGGTTTTAATTGTAGTGACGTTATTAGCGACGGATATTAGCCGTCGCTAAGTTTTTAATGTATCTTCGAGCAACCCCTTTCCCTTTCATTTGCCCTACCGCTCCCTTGCCCCTCTCAGCCGCTGTCTCCCCCTCCCTCAATCCCCGTTATCACCTTTCCACCCCAAGCCTCTAATCCCTCTTTTTTCCCTCTCTGCGCCTCATGAACCACCAAACCACCACGACCTCTCTCACGAAGCTCCAAACCTCCGTCTCCCCCTCACAAATGACGGTGACCCTCTCCGTTGGAAGTTGTGGCCGTTTGAGGCTCCGTCCCTCCCTCTGTCAACCTCCCTCCAGCCGTTGACCTCCCTCCCTGTGTCCCGTCCCTGGCTTGGAGCTGTCTCCCCCTCCGTCTCCGTTCAGAAGTTCCCTCACTGGCAGAGTCACCGGTGAACTGAAAGAAAAAGCTAAGTCTGCCATCAGGTGTAGCAAACAGGTAACAAACTTGTAAAGCTTATGTTCATTATCCTTTGTGTTTTTAGAGAGAAATATATGCCATACATTACATGTGTTTCTTTGTCTAATAATGCAACCAGTTTGTGCCTTTCATGTGTTTCTTTGTTCAGTATTGCAACCTCTGGTCTTGTACTTCTTGTTTTGTTTGATGAAATATCTTTTCTTATTTGGAGAATGACAAATTTGATATCTAAAAGGACGGTATTGGTATACTTTCCATATTCATGGAAACATGAATCTGTTATTGCACAGACCTGTCTTCACCCTCAACAGGAAAACACGCTTGTATTTTGTATCCGATCTTCTTGTTGTCTTCCCTCTATGAATATACTTTTTTTTATTATATTTTATTTTGAGGCTGAAGACACAAGCTAGGGATTTGATTTGATTTGCTATGTGTAGAAACGTTTCAGGATTTGGACATAGAGAGTATAAATCATACTAATTGTTCTGCAACATGCAGGTTGGTTTGTCAATGTCAATGTCATTGTGAAGAAAATAAATTGCTCGCCTGGTGACCCTCAATTTCTAAAATAACTTGTAAAGCTTATACAGGATATTAATCTTACTTAGGGGTATAATACAAAATATTAATATAGATATTAATATGTAAACAGTTTGAGTAGGTTAGTTTTAGTTTTTGTATAGTGAAGTTGTAAATTGAATTGAAGTATCCCCAAAAGCAGTGGTTGCAGCAGCACCTTACCATTAAAGAATTCAAGGAAATAACAAGCATATACTAAAAGCATCTATAACCAAAGTAACACAAAATGCTTGTGGCAACTCGCAAAAGAAAAGATACTCATAATCAATGGCAACATACTCTTGTCTTGTTCACCATTCGCTACTAAGCCTACAAATATACACTCTTTGTACCCACCACCTCAAGTAATACATCCCAAAGGCTCCCAAATCCTTCCATCTAATGATAGAATAATTAAACAAAGAATTTGACACGTTAAGGAAAAAATCTGACAGTTTCTCCTCTTCTTCACTAAGTAAAATATAGTTGTCCAATTGTAGAATGTGTTAGCAAAAATTTTACAAACAAGGAGAAAACTCACCAATAATCCCTGAGGCAGACACGTGATGATTTGAAAGAAATATGTCATACGGTTGCACCGATTCCAAGAGTTTTTCAGTTCCATTTCATTCTACATTATCTGCCCTTCTAGTTAGTCTTGTGATTGAAATTACAATGTCATCTTTATTTTAAATGGTTATGCAGAATTTTGGACCTATAGCCCTCTGGGTTCTAAACCAATCTGCTGCAAATTACTTTCCTTGCCCCTTGAATCTGACAACTAAGGCTAAAGGGTAACCTAAAATTAATCATAAATTCCATATAAAACATTAGTTCACTAGATTTAATGTAGGTATATATATCCCTCCTTTCAAGTGTTACTAGTCCACAAAATCTAACCTGCAGGGTCGTAAAACTTAGAAATTCATAAGAGGATACATATTGACACTTGCCTTATGATGTAGAACTGCTTTTGCACGACGCTGATCACTATAGCCATATGCATCTAAGCCTAAAAGTAAAATATCATCCGGCGTCAACTGTAACTCAGAGAAGAAGCGGAGGGCATACAGTGATTTCTTCTACAGATGTCTCCCAATGGTTTTTAACCAAGAGGAAAGGCCCTTAGGCTTTTTGGGTTCAATCTTAACAAAGGAAACAAATCTCTGCAAATTGAACTGACCATTTAAAAACAGAAACCTGAAAAAGTTGCAGAGCAGACACATGGTCAGGCAACAAAAGCAGAGGTAAGAAGATGGAAGGGAGAGACTTGCCAGTCATGGAGGAGGGGGAGGGAGAGGACACGGTGGAGAGAAAGGCCATGGAGAATAGAGTAGGAAGGAATGAGAGGGGCGTGCATGAAACGGTGCATGAAATGGAGCTGTCGGGGTCTGGAAAGCTTTGTGCCACGGGACAAACCCAAAGGGAGAGGGTCTCCAGGAACAGGACATGCCAACCCATCAAGCGTCTTAGGAGTGAAAATGTCCAAATCCCAAAACCCTCCTCCATCCCAAAACCCACGGGCCATGATCATCCTCCTCCTTAAAAATTTTTTGGAAAGGAATGGTATCTGAGTCACTGTACAAAAATTAACTCTTTTAAAATACAAAAGCTTGTATGAATTGCCTCTAACTCCTTGTTTCCTCAATTGTTTCTCTACACTCTTTGGTCTCCACCAGAATTTAGTGACTAGTTTAATAGCAATGCAACGTGACGTGTGTAGGTAATATGTTAGTCATACCCGCTGGTAGAAGCGTTTATTTATTTTTTAACTATTTTAGTATGTTATATATTGTTTGGATGCATGCCTAATATTAATTTGATACAATTTTTAGCATGAGGTAAACTCGTAAACTCTTACGAGTTTACGAGTCGAGTTAGCGAGTCGAGTCTACCTAGCCAAAACGAGTCTTGGTAGACTCTCGAGTCTGACAACCTTGCTAAAGTTCATTGAAAATGTATGATTAGCAAAGGCCAATAAAACTTTTTCTTTTGATTACTCAATTTCCATTCTAACTAGACTTTGTCATGCAGACTAAGACACCTTACGCGTGGTTCGTGTTCGGCCCTCATCAGCTTTGTCTTCATCGCTATCTCTCATTCCCAGGTAATCCCCTAACGCTAACTTTCTGGCTATGTGTGTTGTATCTTTTGAAGTGTATGTATGTTGATTGTTGTTTGTTAGTGGAGAGCAGAGCTCATTAGGCAGTGATTTTATGTGCTGATAATATGATTTTTTATACATGTGTAATGTTGTTTATTAGTAGAGAGCAGAGCTCATTAGGCATTGGTTTTGTGTGCTGATAACATGATTTACGATGCATGTGTAATGTTGCTTGTTAGTGGAGAGCAGAGCTCAGTAGACATTGATTTTATATATTGAAAACATGATTTGGTGTTCATAACTCTGAATATCATATACAATGCGTATGATATGTTTATTTAGCAATACTGGGCAGTTTTCTATATGTAACAGGCTGTTTGTAAATTTGGGAAATGTCTAGTTTACAGGGGAGACTCTGCCAAAATTTCGGTAGACTCCCTTTCTTAGGGAACTTAAAAAATGAAACTCAACTTTAATAATGTAGGGTTTAGTCGTGTGTGTACCCATTAGATTCCCGTTCAAGTTTCAAAACAATCGGTTGATGTACCGTGTTGTGTTGGAGCTTGAATTGTCCCGGTTGGACAGTTTGGTATGAATTTGTAACTTGTAGGGCGTAACCCATCAATGTTGTATGTGGTCTATCTTGAGAAGTTGAATGAATGTTCATTTGAAATTTCGGTTATGGTGTTTCGTATTGTCCCCAGGGTGCATGTCTGCGTGTGGTGTTTCATACCGTACGTATCTCTGTGTACTCGGGGACCAATGCGAAATGCTGCCGAAATTTCAAATGAACATTCATTCAACTCAAGATAGACGACATACAATTATGGGATGGGTTACGGATGGTTGCATATTCATCCCGAATGGGATAGGGCCCCACCAATTTGCAACATCAAAGAGATAGAGTGATTCACAACCGATAGTTAAATAACAATCTGATGGGTGTAACGTAACAGAAATCGTGCTTGTTAGATATTATAAATGGAGGTACCGGCAAATCAGCGATGGATGTACAACTGACTAGATCGCAGTCGGCGAGTGACTGAGGAGTTTATGACGGGGCTATTGGAGTTCATTCCGTTCGCTACGGCAAACACGCCTGGATTTGAAGTGACTCAGAAGATCCGTTGTCTGTGCTCAAGGTGTAAATGCATGAGTTTTGAATACGCGGATGATGTCATGTGCCACCTAACTGAGAAAGGGTTCATGGAAACATACCACTGCTGGTACAACCATGGTGAGCAGTTACCGCGTAGACCATCAGACGTAACCGTGCAACAGTCTTACTACGAGGTTGGAGGAAACAGGGATACGTACAACAACATAGAACAAATGGTGATGGATCATGTTGGACCCTCCACCGGGCGTATGCTGGAATATAATGACCAAGCAGGTCATGGGGACTCTGACAATGTAGAGGAGGATCCTAATCCGGAGGTGAAGAGATTTTATGATTTGTTGGCGGCGGCTCAGACTCCATTGTGGGAGGGGTGCAACAGTCACACTGAGTTATCCGCCTCCCTAGCTGCTTTAAGCCTAAAGGCAGATTATAATCTTTCTGGAGGTTGTTTTGATAGGATGGTCAATCTGATGGGTTCCACCATGCCTACTAATCACAGAATGCCAGCAAACCTGTACCGTGCTAAGAAACAAGTGGCAAACTTGGGGTTGGGTTGTGTGAAGATAGAGTGTTGTGTTGGTGGATGTATGCTGTTCAGAAATGAGTTTACAGACAAGAGTGTCACAAAATGTCTGCATTGTAATGAGGAACGCTACAAGACCGTTAAAAGGAGAGGGAAGGTAACCCGGACGGTCAGGAAGAAAATGTGGTACTTCCCTATAACACCGCGTCTTCAACGCCTGTATGCCTCATTGTCCACGACAAAACACATGCGTTGGCATGCTCTGAACCGAACACAAGAGGGGTTTCTTTGCCATCCTTCCGACGGCAAAGCATGGAAGTGTTTGGATGAGCTATATCCGGACTTTTCAGGCGAGCCGCGCAATGTAAGACTTGGCTTATGTACTGATGGGTTTAACCCGTTTGGTCAATACGGAAGAGCTTTCCTGTTGGCCAGTCATCCTGACCCCATACAATCTGCCTCCTGATATGTGTATGAAGAGGGAGGTCATGTTTCTATCTATACTGGTTCCAGGACCCAAAAATCCAAAGGCGAACATAGACGTGTTTTTGCAACCGTTGGTTGAAGAGTTATCACAATTATGGGATGTCGGGGTAATGACATACGATGCGTCTTTGAAGAACAACTTTATGATGCGTGCTGTTTTGATGTGGACTATTAACAACTTCCCGGCCTATGGTATGCTTTCTGGATGGTCCACATCTGGGAAGCTTGCTTGCCCTGTATGCATGGAACATACCGGGGGGGAATCACTCCCTGTTAGTGGCAAGACAAGTTTCTTTGACTGTCATAGAAAGTTTCTACCGTTGTTTGAGGTCATGCAAATGACCAAGAAGAAAAAAGCCGGTGCATGGGTAAACCAGAAGACTACGGATCTAGCAGTATTTACTTTTAACTGACACATGCTTATAATTTACAAATCAGCTTACTAATCCTATAGTTGGTTTTGAATTTACAGGAGGCGTATCAGGCCAGGAGGGCCGAGAAGGAGGCGGACCTGGTGGCTTTCACTCCTGAAGGGGAGGTTCCTCCCACCCTATCTTGTTCTGACGACAACGCCATCTATATGGAGGCTGTTGGCGGTGTGAACAAGAAATGGAGGGTATTTGGATTGGGTGGCGTCGGCACGCAGCTGGCAAAAAAGGGGAAGACCCCTTCCTCTTCGTCTTCCTCTGGTCTTCCGACTGAGGTCGTTCAGGTAATTCAAAACCTGAACGATGAGCTACAGGAGGAGCGATGTCAGAGGCAGCTGTTGTTGGAGCGGGCCGAGGCGGACCGACAGAAGGCCAAGGAGCAGCACGCCGAGACTCGTCGGCAACTTGCTCAACAACAGGAGCTACTGATGCAGTTGATGGCGAGGCTACCTCCCCCCACTTCCCAGGCGCCCCCACCACCACCCCAGGATCCCCCACCACCATGATTGTATTTTTATTATTTATACACATTGTATATTTGATTTTTAGTTTTTATGTTATATTTTATTCAGTATTTATTTGGTCATTCTTCATTTATTATGTCAATATTTATTGCTAACTAAATTCAAATCAAAAAGCCTTACTGTACCTATCATTAATAATTCAACCTATTTGATAAATAAATTTAATTTATTTTTTGTTTTTAAAAATAATTTAATATTTTAAAAAAATTATTTAAATTTAATTATAAAATTTTATCAGCCAATACAAAATACAAAATATTAATATATTTTTAAAGTTAAATTAACAAAACCAGTCAATATTGAACCAATTTTAAAAAAATTTAAAAATTCCAGTTAGCGACGGTAGAGGACCCGGCTACATGAATAACACAGCGACGGATCTAGTCATCGCTACATGAATAACACCAGCGACGGATCTAGTCGTCGCTACATGTTTAACACTAGCGACGGATCCTGTCGTCGCTACATGAATACCAATAGCGACGGATCTTCTCGTCGCTACATGAATACCACTAGCGACGGACCTCGTCGTCGCTGTATTGTTAAAAACAGCGACGGACCTCAGTGGTCGCTACATGAGTACCTATAGCGACGGCGTATGGTGGTCGCTGGTGGTTGCTAGTAGCGACGGGGTTTTTAGGTCGCTGTATGGCAACACTTAGCGACGGCTGGAGTTATTGGGGCAGAGACGATTTTAGCGACGGCCTTACGCTGTCAATATGGTAGCGACGGCATGTATTTGGTCGCTGATGTGTTTTCGACGAGGGTTTTAGCGACGTCCTCTGTCCCGTCTGAAATGCCGTCGCTAATGGTTTTAGCGACGGCCATTCCATTGATTAGCGACCAATTTCTTCCGTTGCTAAAAGGTTTTTTTTAGTGGTATGTGAAGAAGGTATCAAAGCAATTTAATTAACAAATCCCATATGTTAGATCAAACTAGCACCAAAGCACTTTAGAGAAGATTAAGGCTTATGCTAAAAGAAGATCGGAGATTTTTTAAATCATACATTTTCAGGATCAGGGCATCTTTTATTAAGTTAAACAATGTTTTCTTAAGCAGAGCATGGTTTTCTTCTTGGAAGAAAGTGATCAGATCATGAAAAACATAGAGCATATTTATCTAAAAAGGATATCAAAGCATTATCAACATTAATAAAGTAGAAACATATTAGAGCTAAGATAATTTCATTTACTAATAGGGGAGATGGTACAAAGCATTATAAAAAGAAAATCCAAAATACTCAATAAGTTAAAGATTTTCCCTACTTCTGAACTCATAAAAGACTTCTTTAATCTTTAAGGTCTAATTCTGAATCCTCTTGATTATTCTCCCCCTTTTGATATCAACAAAGGAGGGGCATCATTGAGGGGCAAAGGTAAACCATGGGCTGAGCAGTTGATGATAAGGAGGGAGGTAGCAGTAGAGACGAACAACAAGTAACGAGTTTTAACGACAAGGATGTCAGAGAAAAGAATAAAAATAACAGAGGGATAAGATAAAAAGATAGGCTGATTTGCAGAGCAAACACTCATTTTGAAGATAGTCAAGGGCAAGCAGAAGCTTCTTTCCAAGAGTAATAACAACATGAAACTTATGATCCTGACACTTTTGCTGAATGTCCATCGGGACTTTAGTTTTTTCTAATTTAAAAGCATAAAACATAGCTAAGTCTCATGTTGAGACAAGGTAGGGGTTAAGCAAGGCTTGGTCAAAAGGCATAGGGGGGACAAAATGAGGAGCACGATCATGGATTGTGATTTTCTTTGGATCAAAACCAAGGGCTTTAACAATAACGAGGTTGGAGGGGTGATTGTAATCTAGGTCCTTTGTACCTAAAACATATTTAGTTCTCTAAAAGAGAGAGACACCAGGTGTGGCTATGGTGAGAGGGAAGGGACAGATTGGTCTGGAATGAGGTTTAAAGGGGAAATTTGAAGATACTTGGGATGAAAGGGTACTGCAACAAGTTTTAGAAATAGTTGAGGTGTGGTCAGGGCAGGTTAAGATGTTTGATCTATGTGAGAGAGTTATTTAGAGAGGGAGGTCTAGTCTGGTTGGAATGAGGAGGTAAATTCTGGTTGTGATTGGTTATTAACAGCATCAATCCTTGCTCACTTCTGACTTGACTCAGTCTCAAATTCATTCCTTTTTCTCTTTGCTGCAACCTTCTTCCTGAAGCCAGCTTGATCACTCTGAAATTCTCCCATAACTTTATAAAACTTGTTAATCCAATCAATGTGGTTTTACTTTAGAACGTCATACTCAGGAAATTGCTTGAGATGACCTGTAATGAACTTGATGAATTCAACATAGCTAGTGTTGTTCAAGTGGCCTCAATACTCAAGAGGGGGGGTGAATTGAGTTTTAAAATTTTTGATTGGAATACCTTTGAAATTGATTTTTATAACCAAGATTGTGAGATTATGCAAGTGAAATAGAATGGAGGATAACAAGCAATGCACTACAATGAGAAATATTGCTGAAGCAATTTATCAAACACTTGGTGTGCAATATTAGAGGTATAACAAATTAAGCAAGTTCAAGTGAGCTCTTCTCAACCAATCAATACCAATCAACAAATATGCAGTAAATGAAAGTAAAAGAGTAAGGAAGAGAAGCTTGCAAACCGATATAACGAGTTCCACCCAATCCGGTGTACGTCTCGCCTCTATGCAACCCACTTAGAGGATTTTCCACTATTGTAGACTAGAGATACAACTTTGAGCAATTGTGGCTTCCTAGTGTCCCACACTCAAGAACCCAATCCTCACAAGTACAAGGGCAACCCACCCAATCTCTCAGTCTCACAATATCCCAAAGGTTGAATCCTCAACCTTTGTAACCACTCAACCTAGAGTGAACAACCACTCAACCTAGAGTGAATAACTTGTGTGTTTGTTTACAATCAATACACTCTCTCAATAGAGCAGATATACAAATGAAAAGCTCTCACAACTTCTAACTCTCAACAAGAGAGAATATGCAAATTTAAGCTCACAATCTAACAACTCTTAGATGTATGCAAGTTTAGAAACTAGAGTTGCAGAATATACAAGAGAAAAATGAATTAGAAGACTCTTAGAAGAAGAATGTTAATGCCTTGTTTTGTGCCTTTTTCTCTCTTTATTTTTCTTGCTTGAATTAATACTCCATTTATAGCCATTCTTGAGCTTCTAGCCGTTGCAAATCATGTCTCTGCGTATAGTGGGATTTGAGTGCTTGTTTTCTACTTAAGTCTGTCTATTTAGTGGTGTTTCCCACTATGTGAATCGATTCGTAGATCCTTGAATCGATTCAGAGTATTCTGTTTTATGCATTTTGGAGTTCTAGAGTCGAATGAATCGATTCGAGCCTTGTTTGAATCGATTCAGAGCATTCTGTTTTGGGTTCCTGGTCTGTCAGCATTGTGTGAATCGATTCAGGGTCCTTGTGAATCGATTCAGGACATACTGTTTGCAATCTTAGTGACTTCCAGGGCTATGAATCGATTCAGGGTCATGGTGAATCGATTCAACCCATTCTGTTTCTCATTTTTATGACTTCCAGGGCTGTGAATCGATTCACTCGTGCTTGAATCGATCCAGGCTCTTCATTTTGACATTTTCTCATGCCTGTTGGTCATCCATTTGAATCTAATGATGCATGGTTGCTTTCCTTTTGTTTGATTCATTGGTTTCTTCATCTCTTGAACCTTTGTGAGATCATTTTCTTCTTTTATATGATATCTCTAATTGTTTTTGATTCTTTGAAGACTTCCCATTGCTTGTTTCCATTGTCATTATCAAAACCTGTTATCACATGCAAATACATTCTCCCCCTTTTTGATGATGACAACCAATGGCCATCTCTTGGGGTGTTTATTAGCCAATAGCAAGTTATGAAAACTAATGTCTCTGTTTTAAGCAGTTATTTCTTTTAAGAAAATAGGTCTCCCCCTTTGTTTTTCAATAAAACCATCAAATTATCTCAATCGTTGAAATAATGTCGCACATGTATCACATTATCACATTCACATATATCGTACATATATCATATCGCACATGTATCGCACGTGTATCTCTCTATCTCTCTATCTCTCCCCCTTTGTCATTATCAAAAACAAAAGTTGGGAGTATGCAGTAAATCGAGTAATAATCGCAGGCAATGCAGTTGAGATAAACCAAAATAATTAACCAAACGAGATAATTGTTCAACCGACATAGCAAAGTAATAAACTAAGATGAGATAATTGTGCAAATAAGTGACCAAAATAGAAACCAAAGTAAACAACCAAGTCTGAATGTGAAATAGAAAGAAAGAAAAGTAAAGATCAATCATGGATGTGGGAAGTGGATGCTGGATATCTGGGTGGCAAGCTCCGTGTATCGCTCTTCCATGTTTGCTTCAATCCTGTCCAGTCGAGCGTGGATGTTTGCTTCCATGGAGTTGAGGCGCTGGTCCAGGTGGGCAGTGAGTCTTGTGAAAAGATCATCAGTAGGAGCGGGTGGAGGAGGAGGAGGGGCATCATCTTCAACTTCGTGACGGGGACGTCTAAGAAATTGCCACCTGCCATGGTATTCCACAATATTCATCTTGGTGAGATGAGATTTGCCTATTGGTGCTTTGGGACCGACCACTTCCTTGATTTCATTTTTCAAGTCCACTTTAAAATGGTGGAGCAATTTGGTAATGAGTATGGCATATGGAAGATGAGCGAGATTTTGGGCTTCAATCATGTGATGCCTAACCAAGTCAATCCAATTTATGTCTTTCTCATTGACAATTGCCCAGAGCAGCAAGATTTGGGCCTCATTTAGCCTTGCATAATTTCCACCAGAGGGGAGGAGAATTTTGACAAGGACAAAGTGCAAGAGGCGGTGATGGAGACTTAAGGTGCCAACCGTGCTCGAGGGACCTGCAAGATTAAAGAAAGCTCTTGCCTCCAATGGATTATAATTCCATGCAAGAGGAGGTTCTTTGCCATGGAAGGAAGCGTTGCTAAGAGGGAGTAAGCCAACTTGATTCATTACCTCATTATCAAGAATGATAGTCTTACCTTTCACTCGGGCAATATAGCGAGCATCTTGAAGGCGTAAAGTGGAGTAGAATACACGAATCAGTTCGGGGTAGATTGCTACTTCCTCAAGAGCCATGAAGCCAACTAGCTCTTGTTGATGTAAGGTGGTGAGTAGAGGAAGTCCAGATGCTTCAAAGAATGGGAGATCAAGCCAATGAGGAGAAATGAGATGTTTCTCAGAGAATGAAGATTGGTACCATTCAAGATCCTTTTGGGTAGTGAATAATCTAGATAAATCAGAGTGTTGAGGCATGGAGGCTGCAGCAGTGTTTGCATGTTGCTTCTTGCGAGGTTGAGAGGAGGAAGCCATGGAAGACGAAGGATTTGAGTGGAAGGTTTGGAGAAGAAGTTGAGGAGATTAGAAGTTGAGAGGTTTGAGAAGAGAGAGTGGGAGATAGTGGAAGAGTGAAATGAGGAAGTGTGTGATTTAGAGACTTGAATCAGCGTGAATATGCAGTAACTGACGCGTGAATCGATTCGAAGGATGGGTGAATCGATTCGAGCGTTACTGATTTGAGAGAAATGGAAGGGTCAGGTGCGTGAATCGATTCGAGGATGCTGTGAATCGATTCGAACCTCTCTGTTTGAGGGAATATGGACCATCAGGTGTTTGAATCGATTCAAGGGGAGTGTGAATCGATTCGAACGATGCTGTTTTGAGGATTTTTGAACCAACAGGTCTTTGAATCGATTCGAGGGGGTGCTGAATCGATTCGAAGGGCTGTTTCACTCCAAAATTCATTTCTTTCCATTCCAATATATTCAAGGCATGAGGATTTTCATATAGGATTATTAAACCAACGTTTTCGTGGGGATCTTTTTCTTCATTACTAATTAATAGAAGTTATCAAGCAATCAATACATAATATTAAGAGATCAATCAAACACAATTTGTCATATCAAGAATGCCTAATTCTCTTCTAATGTAAATAAATTGTTCTCTAGCCAAGGGTTTTGTGAAGATATCCGCTAGTTGCCTAGAGGTTTCTACATGTTCAAGTACACAATCCCCTTTCAACACATGATCTCTAATAAAGTGATGCCTAATCTCAATGTGCTTGGTTCTAGAGTGCATTACTGGATTCTTGGAGATGTTAATGGCACTAGTATTATCGCATTTAAGAGGCACATGGTTTAATACAACTCCAAAATCTAGAAGTTGTTGTCTCATCCAAAGGATTTGAGCACAGCAACTACCAGCTGCAACATATTCTGCCTCAGCTGTTGATAGCGCAACACTTACTTGTTTCTTGCTATGCCAAGAAACAAGAGAACTACCAAGTAAGTGACATGTTCCGCTAGTACTTTTCCTATCAAGCTTACAACCTGCAAAGTCTGAATCAGAGTAACCAACTAAAGTACATTCAGCCCCTTTGGGGTACCATAAACCAACATCTTGAGTCCCAACTAGATATTTCATTATCCTTTTTACTGCAGTGAGATGAGATTCCTTAGGACAAGCTTGGTATCTAGCACACATACACACAACAAACATGATATCCGGTCTACTAGCGGTTAAGTAAAGTAAGGATCCAATCATACCTCTGTATTTTGTGAGTTCAACATCCTTACCTTTCTCATCCTTGTCCAAATAGCATGAAGTGCCCATGGGTGTGGCTATATCATTTGCTTTATCCATATTGAATTTTCTGAGTAGTTCTTTGCAGTACTTAGATTGGTTTATGAATGTGCCTTCATTGGTTTGCTTGATTTGTAGTCCAAGGAAGAAAGTGAGTTCCCCCATCATGGACATTTCAAATTCTTCCTGCATTAGCTTGGCAAACTCTTTGCACATTGAATTATTAGTGGCACCAAAAATTATATCATCAACATAAATTTGTACCAATAGTATGTTATTATTATTGTGCTTTATAAATAAAGTTGTATCAACCTTCCCTCTTTCAAAATGATTTTCTAAAAGAAATTTGCTTAACCTTTCGTACCAAGCTCTTGGAGCTTGTTTCAAACCATACAGAGCTTTCTTTAATTTGAAAACATGATTTGGAAATTGATTGGAGGTTGATCAACATATACTTCCTCTTGAATGTATCCATTCAAGAAAGCACTTTTAACATCCATTTAGTACAATTTGAAATCTCTACAGCATGCGAAAGCTAATAGTAGTCTAATTGCTTCTAATCTAGCTACGGGTGCATACGTTTCTTCATAATCAATGCCTTCTTCTTGATTATATCCTTTAGCAACTAGCCTAGCTTTGTTTCTAGTTATTAAGCCATTTTCATCCAATTTATTCCTAAAAACCCATTTGGTTCCTATTATTTGGTGGTCATTGGGTCTTGGAACAAGCTCCCAAACTTCATTTCTTTCAAATTGATTTAGTTCTTCTTGCATGGCCAACATCCAATGTTCATCAATAATAGCCTCATCTATGTTCTTGGGTTCTATTTGTGATACAAATGCTAGGTGATTACAAGTATTTCTAATAGCATTTCTAGTACTTACACCTTGAGTCATTTCACCTATGACTTTGTCTAATGGATGATCCTTCAAAGTTACCCATTCTTGTTGTCTCTCAATTTGTGCTGCACCTCCATCATTGTTGACTTCTTCTTCTTTGTCTTGCAAGTTCATTTCTTGGAAGGTACCTACAAAATCATCAACATCTTCCTTTCTCGGAGGGTTATGGCTATTTTCATCAAATTTAACATGAATAGATTCCTCAATGGTATGTGTTTGTTTGTTGAAAATTCTATAAGATTTACTTGATTGAGAATATCCTAGGAATATTGCCTCATCAGATTTTGCATCAAACTTTCCTAGATTATCCTTTCCATTGTTGAGCACAAAACATTTACATCCAAAAATATGAAAGTATGCAATGTTGGGTTTTCTACCCTTGTAAAGCTCATAGGGGGTTTTCTTTAAAATAGGCCTTATCAAACATCTATTCATAACATAACACGCGGTGTTTACCGCATCGGCCCAAAAATGTTTTGCAATATTGTTTTCATTTAGCATGGTTCTAGCAAGCTCCACTAAGGATCTATTCTTTCTTTCAACTACTCCATTTTGTTATGGAGTTCTAAGAGCTGAAAAGTTGTGATTAATACCATGCTTTTCACAAAACTTTTCAAAGGATTGATTTTCAAATTCTCCCCCATGATCGGTTCTAATGGATGCAATTTTTGAATTTTGCTCATTTTGGATAATCTTTGCAAGTTTCTTGAATGCATGATATGCTTCATTTTTATGAGCAAGAAACAATGTCCATGTATATCTTGAATAGTCATCTACTATAACTAGACCATAGTAATTCCCTCCAAAGCTTTTGATTTTGGATGGTCCAAATAAGTCCATGTGCAAAAGTTGTAAAGGCCTTTGAGTAGAAATAATGTTTTTGGATTGAAAAGATGCCTTTACTTGTTTTCCCTTTTGACATACATCACAAAATCTATTTTCAAATTTAAGCTTTGGTAGACCAATTACTAAATCTTTAGAAACAAGTTTGTTCAAGTGGTCTACATGTATATGAGCTATTCTTCTATGCCATAGCCATGTTTCATCCTCTTTTGAAATAAAGCATTGTTCATCATTTGTAGACAAACTATCCATATCAATCATGTAAATATTATCAATTCTTTGACCTACAAACTTAATTTCCTTATTAGTCTTATGCTCAATTATGCAACAATTTGATTCAAATAAAACTCTATACCCTTTGTCACATAATTGACTTATGCTAAGTAGATTATGTTTGAGGCCTTCAACATACAATACGTCACTTATGGAGGTGGAAGAATTTTTACCAATATTTCCAACGCCTAGGATTCTTCCTTTAGTGTTGTCTCCGTAGGTAACACTTCCTTTCCTTTTGGGAGTGAATGAAGTAAATTTGTTTATGTCTCCCGTCATATGCTTTGAACACCCACTATCCAAGTACCAATGGGTGTTGCTCGCCTTGAAGCATACCTACAAAACAAAATCATTTTAGAGAACTAGGTACCCATTTTATGTTGGGTCCTTTTAGGTTAGCTTGGGGGAATGTTCCTTTGGGAACCCACACCTTTCTTAAGACTTTTGGTCCTAGTTTTCTAACATTGCATTTATAAGCACTATGTCCTTTGGAACCACAATGATTGCATTTTGTAAATGGTGAGAAGGATTTGCTTGGTGGTGCAAAGAAACTTTCATAGTGTTTCTCCATTTTATGGTTACTGTGTTCTTGGTCATATCCTAAACCGGTTTTACTAAACATGCATTTTTGTTGCCCAAGTAGGATATTCAAATTATCTCTTCTATTTGTGAATTTCTCTAGTGTCCTATTTAGGTCTTCAACCTTGGTTTCTAATACAATGCACCTTTTTGCAAAATCACATGGTTTATCCTTAGAGCATGTTTGAACTTTCTCTAGTTCTTCTTTTAAGCTCTCATTTTCTTTACATACTTCCATGAGATGCAATTCAAGGGTATCACTAGTTTTCCTAGATGCTTTGAGTTTACTAGAGATTTTTGTAAATTTATCATATAATTCTTCAAATGCATCTAACAGCTCATTTTTATCTAAGTCAAGAAGATTTACCTCATTATCTTCTTCTTGATGATTTGCCATTAAGCAAAGATTGGCTTGCTCATCTTCCGAGTCGTCAGAGCTGCTCACATCGTTCTCATCCCAAGCAATATAGGCTCTTCTTCTTTGTTTGTCCTTGCCCTTCTTTTTGAGGTTTGGACAATCGGCTTTGAAGTGCCCTTCCTTGCCACATTCAAAACAACTTGGTGAAGAGGAAGTTTCATTAGAGGTAGGTTTCTTACCTTGGGGCTTAAAGTTCTTTTGGAACTTTTTGTTCTTCATGAATCTTCCAAATCTTTTTACGAATAGCCCAAACTCTTCTTCTTCATCTAAGTCACTGCATGATTCTTCTTCATGCATGGAGGTGGCTTTGAGGGCTAGCCCTTTCTTCTTGGTGGATTTCTCCTCTTCCTCGGCTAGCTTCAATGCTTTAAGTTCTTGCTCTTGTTCTTGCAATTTTCCAAAGAGTGTTGCAAGAGACATTTCATTGATGCTAGGAGATTGTTTTATTGCTGTGACAAGAGGTTGCCATTCCCTGCTAAGACTTTTCAAAATTTTGTGCACAAGCTCTTTGTTAGTATATACTTTGCCAAGAGTAATAAGATGGTTGATAATAAGTGTAAACCTTTTCTGCATATCTACAATAGATTCTCCTGAATTTATCCTAAAGCATTCATATTGGCTAGTCAAGGTACTAATTTTGGAGTCCTTTACATCATTAGTACCTTCATGGGTTACTTGAAGAGTATCCCACATTTCTTTAGCAGTTTGGCATGTCATTATCCTAAAAAATTCATCTTGACCTAAAGACATAGTAATGAGATTTTTGGCCTTGTAGCCATATTGGACTTTCTTTTCTTCCTCGCTTGTCCATTCATCTATAGGTTTTTCAACATTCTTGCTATCTATAGTATGCATTGGTATATAAGGACCATTTTCAATGGTATTCCATATTCTCAAGTCAATTGATTGAATGAAGATTTTCATTCTCTCTTTCCAAAAGGCATACCCTTCCCCATTGAAAGCGGGAGGTCTATTTATCGCACCACCCTCGGGAAAAACATTTTGAGAACTTGAGGCCATTTAATCTCTTGAAGCTGTTAAGCTTGATCTACCAAGAGTCAAGCTCTGATACCACTTGTTGTTCAAGTGGCCTCAATACTCAAGAGGGGGGGTGAATTGAGTTTTAAAATTTTTGATTGGAATACCTTTGAAATTGATTTTTATAACCAAGATTGTGAGATTATGCAAGTGAAATTGAATGGAGGATAACAAGCAATGCACTACAATGAGAAATATTGTTGAAGCAATTTATCAAACACTTGGTGTGCAATATTAGAGGTATAAAAAATTAAGCAAGTTCAAGTGAGCTCTTCTCAACCAATCAATACCAATCAACAAATATGCAGTAAATGAAAGTAAAAGAGTAAGGAAGAGAAGCTTGCAAACTGATATAACGAGTTCCACCCAATCCGGTGTACGTCTCGCCTCTAAGCAACCCACTTAGAGGATTTTCCACTATTGTAGACTAGAGATACAACTTTGAGCAATTGCGGCTTCCTAGTGTCCCACACTCAAGAACCCAATCCTCACAAGTACAAGGGCAACCCACCCAATCTCTCAGTCTCACAATATCCCAAAGGTTGAATCCTCAACCTTTGTAACCACTCAACCTAGAGTGAACAACCACTCAACCTAGAGTGAATAACTTGTGTGTTTGTTTACAATCAATACACTCTCTCAATAGAGCAGATATACAAATGAAAAGCTCTCACAACTTCTAACTCTCAACAAGAGAGAATATGCAAATTTAAGCTCACAATCTAACAACTCTTAGATGTATGCAAGTTTAGAAACTAGAGTTGCAGAATATACAAGAGAAAAATGAATTAGAAGACTCTTAGAAGAAGAATGTTAATGCCTTGTTTTGTGCCTTTTTCTCTCTTTATTTTTCTTGCTTGAATTAATACTCCATTTATAGCCATTCTTGAGCTTCTAGCCGTTGCAAATCATGTCTCTGTGTATAGTGGGATTTGAGTGCTTGTTTTCCACTTAAGTCTGTCTATTTAGTGGTGTTTCCCACTATGTGAATCGATTCGTAGATCCTTGAATCGATTCAGAGTATTCTGTTTTATGCATTTTGGAGTTCCAGAGTCGAATGAATCGATTCGAGCCTTGTTTGAATCGATTCAGAGCATTCTGTTTTGGGTTCCTGGTCTGTCAGCATCGTGTGAATCGATTCAGGGTCCTTGTGAATCGATTCAGGACATACTGTTTGCAATCTTAGTGACTTCCAGGGCTGTGAATCGATTCAGGGTCATGGTGAATCGATTCAACCCATTCTGTTTCTCATTTTTATGACTTCCAGGGCTGTGAATCAATTCACTCGTGCTTGAATCGATTCAGGCTCTTCATTTTGACATTTTCTCATGCCTGTTGGTCATCCATTTGAATCTAATGATGCATGGTTGCTTTCCTTTTGTTTGATTCATTGGTTTCTTCATCTCTTGAACCTTTGTGAGATCATTTTCTTCTTTTATATGATATCTCTAATTGTTTTTGATTCTTTGAAGACTTCCCATTGCTTGTTTCCATTGTCATTATCAAAACCTGTTATCACATGCAAATACAGCTAGGATAGCCACCACATTTCAACAGTTCTTCCTTATTAGCTCTAATATCATTGAGATATGAGGTTCTTATATCTTGATACTTGGCTTGCCAAACCTATCCTATCTAGCCTTGGACAGATGCCCCTGAATGCAATGTAAGGAAAACATGCACAAACTGCTAACTCTATTCTGGAGTGAGGGTCGACTATTTTTCCTATTGAGAAGGAGGAAAGGGAACATTATTCTTCTACTACTGAGCAACAACTTTACTTTACAGTTGAGAGAAAGGGGTACCATTATCAGAGTCTGATGATTTTGTAGTTACAATAGGGCCTTCAGGGGTTGGCACAGTCTTCTGATTAGGAGAGAGAGGAGGAGCCACTAATTTAGGCTTAACTTCAATAGGTGAACCTGATCTGTCAAACTCATCCAAAATAAGTTTCCTGGTCTTCTTAGCAAACAACTTGATTCTACTACCTTTTCTTTTGAGGGCTGGTCGGGCTGGTTGAGCAGGCTTGGACTTCTTCTTCTTTATGTTGCAGGGGAAGATCCAACTTGCTTTATAAACAAATGAAGTATCTTCTCTTTGCAGAGGAGACTCCAAGACACCAACTTTGTTGGGTGAGCCTTCCTATATAGCATTTTGTTAACATCCAAAGAAAAGACTACCTTAAATTCAAAATCATCAACAAAGACATTTTCAATGGAAGGGCAGCCCGTAACAGTAGCAATCACGTCCTTAAAAATCTCAATGACCTTCCCTTTGAGACTTCCTAAGATGATGAACTTGGAATTATCCACGGTGATGTTTTTCTAAAACTCTAGCACCAAAGAGGGAGAAAATGGCTCCCTATCTATATAGAATCTAGTCCAGCTAATCCTTTCTAACTCAGCAACAACGTCCCGATCATTTAGCTTATGTTTCTCTTGATGAAAGAAAGAAGACTCCATGATGTCTCTAACTGAAAGCTTGGTTGTTATGGCAATGTTTCAAAAGTAGAGAAAGAGGTAAAGGGTTTAGGGGTTTAGAAGAGTAAGGGTTTTAGCACACAGAGAGAGAATGCTTTGCAAGGAGGGAAATATAAGTGAAGGGTCACTTGTTTAAAAAGGCAAAAATTATCCACTATATAGGAGAGAGAAAATAGTTTAGGTAACAGTTACACAAGAGAGGTATTAACTGCTGCCATGTATATTTTAAAGTTAACGTGAAACCTTTCAGTTAACACAAAACCTAAAAGATTTTAACTTTTTCCTCTCAGTATAAAAGATATCATACTTTTATGGATTCAGACCTATCAAACAATTAATCAAACAAAATTAGACCCAGACCTTTCATGCATACATTCAAACTTCTTAAGTATAACAAGTCAACATTTAGACAGACATATTCAAGTAATATTTCTTAAATTTAAATTATGTTTGATAAAAGCAAACCTGGCCTCAGCCAAAGGCTTTTTCCCATTGATAGTCTATGTCCACAAACTTCATGTCCAGAATCCCCTTTTTGTACATAGTCTTTGATGAAGTGATACTTTACCTCTATGCGTTTTGCTTTTAAGTGTTGAACAGGATTCTTGGAGAGATTTATTACACTTGTGTTATCATAAAACATAGGTATCTCTTCTTCTTTGATTGAATAATCTTTAAGTTAATACTTCATCCAAAGAAGTTGAGAACAACAGCTCACTGTCTGTTGTTAAAAGTGTAATTGAGTTTTGTTTCTTGCTTCCTCAAGATATCAGAATTTTGCCAACAAAGTGACATCCACTACTTATGCTTTTTCTGCCTACTCTATCTCCTACAAAAATCTACATCATAATATCTTGATACAGACAAAGAGCCTGTTCTTTTATAGAATAACCCAAGGTTAGTGGTTCCAACAAGATATCTTAAAATCCTCTTCACTGTAGACAAGTGTGATTCCTTGAGGTCTGATTGATATCTTGCATACATCCAAACACTGAGCATTATGCCTCTATATAAGGTATAATCTACTGGTCTACCAGAATCATCTTCATTAATTATGCAGTTAGGATGCATAGGAGTGTTCATGGTCTTAGCATCAACCATTTTAAACTTTATGAGCAACTCGTTGGTGTACTTTTGTTGATGGATGAAAATACCATCATCAGTTTGTTTAATCTACAAGCCTAGGAAGAATTTGAGTTCTCCCATCATACTTATTTCAAACTCAGCTTGCATCATTTTAGAAAATTCTTTGCATAGACTTACATAAGTAACACCAAAAATAATATCATCTATATAAATTTTCATAATTATAAAGTTCTTATGAGAGCTTTTTTTGAACAAGGTTGTATCTATTTTTCTTCTAGTAAAGTCTTTTGGAATCAAAAAGGTACTAAGTCTATCGTACCAAGCTCTAGGGGCTTGTTTTAGACCATATAGTGCTTTACTAAGTTTAAAAACATGATTTGGAAAAGATATATCTTCAAAAACATGGGGTTGTTTCACATATACTTCTTCTTCAATAATCCCATTCAGAAAAGCACTTTTAACATTCATTTGATATAATGTAATTCCTTTAAAAGCAGTAAATGCAAGAAGTATCCTTATAACCTCAAGTATGGATACAGAGGCAAAAGTTTCAATAAAATCAATACCTTTTTACTGGTTTTAGCCTTATGTTACAAGTCTAGCTTTGTTTCTGATAAACTTTCCATCCTCATCAAGCTTATTTCTGTAGACCCACTTATTTCTAATGATCCCTTTATTTTTGGTCCTGGTACAAGGCTCCAAACCTTATTTCTCTCAAACTGATTTAGTTCCTCTTATATGGCAATGATCCAATCAGTATCCTCCAAAGCTTCTCCAACAGATTTGGGTTCCAGTTCTGATACAAGAGTTATGGTGGATTGATTGAGAAGTTTAGATATAGTCTTAACTCTAGTAGCTTGATCTCTAATTATAAGATCTGAATGGTGATAAGCCTTGAACTTCCAATCCCTTGGCTTCTCTGGTTCAGACATTGATGGGTGTTGTTCAAATTCTTTGTCTCCATCTTTAGTAGGTTCAGATTGAGCAGCGTCTAATCTTTATTAATCCTATTCAGCTTTCTACTGCTACACACTAACATCATCAAGATCTAGATCTGCCAGTCTCTTGAAGATCTTCAAATCTTACATGCATTGATTCCTCAATGGTCTGAGTTCTTGTATTAAAAACTTTATAAGACTTTGATGTTGTTAAGTACCCTATGAATATACCTTTATCACACTTAGATTCAAATTTTCTAAGATGCTCCTTTGTGTTAAAGATATAGTAGATGCACCCAAAGGGGTGAAAATATAAAATGTTAGGTCTTCTTCCCTTCCACAATTCATAAGGAGTCTTATTCAATATTAATCTGATAAGGATTTTGTTTTGAATATAACAAAAAGTGCTCACATACTCTGCCTAAAAATATTTTGGAAGATTGTTTTCACAAAGCATTGTTCTGGCCATTTCTTGTAGAGATCTATTTTTCCTTTCCACAACACCATTCTATTGAGGTGTTCTTGGAGAAGAAAAACTATGAGTTATGCTAGACTCATTGCAGAATTTTTCAAAATTTTCATTTTTAAATTCTCTTCAATGATTACTTCTTATTGTTCTAATACATAATCCTTTATTATTCTAAATTTTCTTACAAAAATCTTGAATACTTTCAAAGACTCAATCTTGTGTGCTAGGAAGTATACCCATGTCATTCTTGTGTAATCATCAACAATGACACCATACTTTTTTTTGCCAGCCTTTGCATCTGAGATAGACCAAATAAATCTAAATGTAACAGTTCTAGTGGTCTAGTAGTGGAAACAACATTTTTGTTTTCAAAAGAGGTTTTATGTTGTTTCCTTTTTTGGCATACTTCACAAGGCAGGGAACTGTTGAAAGAAATTTTTTTGCAGTTCCTTGACAAGGCCTTTCCTGTGAAGTTTTGAAATATGTTTAAAGCTCACATGCCTAAGCTTTTTATGCCAGATCTATCTCTCTTCTAAGTTTGAAAACAAACATGATACATTTTGATCATTTAGCTCATTCAAGTCAACCTTGTACAGATTGTGATGTCTGTTTGCAGTGAAGAGTGTAGATCTATCATGGTTGATGATAGTATAATTTTCTTTGTCCAAAGAAACCTTACACCCACTATCACAAATTTGACTAATGCTCAGTAGGTTATGTCTCAGACTTTCAACCAAATAAATATTTTCAATGACAGGTGAAGGAATTTTACCCACTTTACCAGACCCTATGATTCTATTAGTCTAGTTTCTCCAAAGGTGATTGTTCCACTTTTAAACAGCTCCAGGTCTAGGAACATAGACCTTATTCCTGTCATGTGATGCGAGCATTCACTGTCTAGATATCAATGCAGAGGCTTTGTCCTTGTCTTTAAGCACATCTACAATTGGAATAATCAATGATTTTGGTACCCAAATCTTCTTGGGTCCTCTATGATTAGCAACTTTTTCATTTTTTTTCTTTTCCTGCAATCATTTATTACATGACCATGCCTTTTACAATAATTACACTTGACATGCTTCTGTTTCCTTGAAACAAATGAGGGAGATGAAGATTGCATGAAATCTTTCTTCTCTATATAGCCCGAACCTGGTCTGCTATGGTCACCATGAGATTTTCCTAAAAGCTTATTTAAATTCTTAGTGACATTAACTAACTTGCTCAAGTCTGAAGTAAGTGAACTTACTTGCTTCTGTAGTTTAAAGATTTTATCAGCTTGAGAGTTGTAACAAATTGTAGCATTTTCAAATTGGTTTTTAAAACAAGATTCTCTTGTCTAAGTTTGCTTAATTCTCTAAGGTGCATTTTTTCATTCTCTTCCATTTCTTTCTGAATATTTTTATCAAAATCCTCTTCTTTCAATTTTGAAATCTGGTTTCCAAAATTAGTAATCATGTCCACATGCTTTATTTTTAACTTCTTAAAGTTTTTCAAAAGCTTTGAAAAATCATTGTACAACAAATCATAATTTTGTTTAAGTTAAGAATAGTTTACTTCCTCTGATTTTGAGTTACTTAAACTAGTTTCAGAGTCTGGTTCCTTATTTTCCATGAGACAGATTTGAGCAGACTCTGTCTCCTCATCAGACTCTTCAGAGTTGGATGATCCATTATCATCCCATGTGATCAATCCTTTTTGCTTCTTAGTGATTTTTTCTTTTCTCTTCTATCCTTCTTATCTTTGTTTAAAAGAGGACATTTTGCTTTCATGTGTCCTGGTTTCCTACAGTTAAAACATTCTACAGCAGACTTGTCAGTTTTAAACTTAAATTGGCTTTTACCTTTATGATCCTTCTTTTGGAAATTCTCAAGTCTGAACTTCTTTTTCTTGAGCAACTTGTGAAATATTTTTGTGACTAGGGACAGCTCTTCACCTGTATCCGTACCTGACTTATCAGAGTCTGATTTTGAGCTGGTGGACTCCTTAGCTTTCAGGGCCTTTGAATTCTTTCCTGATTCATCAGACTTTAGGGCAATGCTCTTGGAGGAGGAAGATTTGTTGACTTCTTTTTGTTTCAGCTTCAACTCATGCACTCTAAGTACTCCAAGGAGTTCATCCAAAGAGAAGGTACTTAGATCTTTAGTTTCCTCAAAGGTTGAACACTTGGCATCAAACCTTTCAGGCAGACTTCCAATAAGCTTCACATTGATATCTTCTGTGGAAGGTGTTGTTCCAAGAGCCTTAAGCTCATTTAGCAAGGTTTGGAATCTTCTAAACATCTGATCCACAGTTTAATGTTCCTCTATCTTGAAAATGTTATACTATTTAGTTAGCAGTATCTTCTTTAATCTTTTTACATTAGAGGTGCCTTTGTAGTTGTGTTGAAGAGCATCCCAAACTTCTTTAACTGATTTATAACTAAATACCTTATTGTTCTCCAATTTTCTTAGAGCACAAGTAAGTAGAAATTTGGCTTTGGAATTTATCTCCATTTTCTTTATCTTAAAAGTAAATTATTCATCTTCTAATTTAGGCTTTCTATCTTCACTAATAGGAGTTGCATAACCACCATTTATGATAACTGTCCATAGGCTATACTGAGTGGATTTGATGAATATTTTCATTCTGTCATTCCAGCATGGGTAGTCTTCACCAAGGAAGGTTGATAGTCTGTTGATGGAAGATACTTCAGAGATAAGCTAATTACTTTGAGAAGCTTCCATAGATCTTGTTCCTTTTCACTCGAGGGAGTGATCAACCTAAAGGACAAGCTCTGATACCAATTAATGATTTAGAGTCAGACTTAGAAGAGGGGTTGAATAAGTCTTAGACTCTCTTTGCGGAATACTAAACCTTTTTTAATGCAAGTAATCAGACTCGTAAATGCATACTTCATAAGAGCAAGGAAAGAAAAGAATGAACACTAGAGATTTATACTAGTTCATTTCCAACACAAAAGCTATGTCCAGTCCCTTATAACTTGAAAGATTTCCATTATTGTAAAATCTCCTTTATCATAACAGCACCAGACTTATGCCACAAGTATTCTTGACTCCAGCCACTTCTAGCTTAAACCCAAGTATTCTTTCAACAAGCCACTCCTGGCTTAAACCCAAGGATTCTTTCAAAAACCTCTTAAGACCACAATTGTTTCCCAATGAAACTTGTAACATCCCGGTTTTGGATTTAATTACCGATTGAAGCTAATTACATAATTAAGATTTATTGATTGAATAATAATAATAATAATAATAATAATAATAATAAGTGGCCAGGCAGAATTACGTTGGTGCCCTTGGTGGTTAAGGAGGCTTCAGTTTCCTCCCTCTCTCTTCTTTCATGTTGATTGTGATTGATGGCTGAGAGAATTAGTATTAAATGTAGATGGGATTGGAATTAATGGTGATGTGATGGCTGATGGAGTGGGAGAGCTGTCACAGAGAAGTGTGAAGATAAAGCCTCAGTTCACGTCTTCCCTTGCACTTTCTTCATTATCTTTTGGTGCATGTTCAGAAGGGAGAAAACACTCTTCATTCTCTTTAGAGCTCCCTGAAGCTTTAGCTTCTTCTTCCTTCTGGTTATTCCTTCTTCTCCTTTTTCTTCTTCCATTCGAGGGCTGTCAGGGTCTCAGGTTGGAAGTCTGCAGCGTGAGGGGGGATCAGTTCTATAGGCTCGTACTACTTACTTCCTTGCAAATGAAGGAGACAAGGACCAAAGTCTGGTTGATGAGGCACAGCTGCATGATCAGAGCGTGAGTCATGGTTGGATGTGAGCCCCAACTATGATTCTCTGATCCATGCTGTAGAGAATCATTCCTTGCTTGGTTGATCAACCTTGAGGATGGTCATGTGGTTGTCTAACAGACTCAAATATCTTGTGAGGGAAAAAATAAGGTTGGATGCTTGGATGCATGGTGGCATGGAGTCCTCCATTGTTGGTGAGGACTGGGTTGTTCGAGTGTGGTACAGCGTTTAGAGTCCTCCACTATGTTACGTGAGGACTGTGTTGTGCTACAAGAAGTGTCTAGGAGGCTTAAAACTCTCCACTGGTTGCATGGAGAGCATGAAGTGTCATGGAGGCAGAGCCGTTCGAGAGGGAGTGGCTCGGTGTTCCTCCAAAGCTGTGTAGAGTACAACAGCTGAGTCATTCTGTTGAGGATGAGTGACCAAAGGACGATCGGTCGGTGTTGCAGGCTCATGGAGCTTCTGGATCTTCATTCCAGGTAGGGGGCTATTGCATCTCAAATGCATGGTTTATGGATGGGTTTCCAGGTGAAACTATCGTACTGTGATGTGTAGTACTTGTTATGTGTTATTTGTTGTTTTTCCGAGTGAGTGGTAGCCCGGATGTGTGATGAATATGAGTTGTGTGTTTATGTTGATTTTCCGTCCATGAGATGTATGATGCATGTTGATGTTGAGTAAATACATGAGATGCATGTAAGTGTGTTGTTTATGAACTGTAGTGCATGAGTTGTACTGGTTCCTGTGTGTGATTGTGTGTTTAAATGCTGAGTGCATAAGATAGGGACTATTATGTTAATGCCGAGTGGGTTTTACATGAATTAGCATGGGATGCTTATTGTAAATGATAATTCCGAGTGGATGGCATTGTGATTGCCGAGTGTATGAGATGTGGGTCATCTGATTCGCCATTGGGAATGTCGAGTGCATATAGCGTTGGACGCTTAATACAAAGTCGGCAATCAGATGAATATGTGTTAAATATAATGAAAGACCTCAGGTTGGACTCGAGGCAGTGCCGAGGGCACTAAGCGTGGGACGCTTGATGAAAGACCTTGGGTTGGACTCAAGGCAATACCGAGTGCATTGGCGTTGGACGCCTGATGAATGAGACCGTATGCATCCGATTCGCCACTGGAAATGCTTGGAGCATGTAGCGTGGGACGCCTAATGTAGAATCGGTAATCAGATGAATAAGTGTGAGAATATAATTAAAGACCTTTGAGCGGGGCTCAGGCACTCTCCTTGAGCGAGGCTCGGAGTTTAAACATTATTGATATTGCTTGGAATAGATTTGGGCCAAAATCTGATTGGATGAATACATGTATATTGATATATTATTATTGAGGATGTTGTGAATTATAGCCGAGTGAAATGGGTAAATCCCGATCGGATGATGATGTGTGAGTATTTATATTTAAATGGCAGTGTGTGTTATGGTTGATTGAATTATATAATTTGTATAATTGAGAATTGAGGTATAATCCGAGCCAATATCTGTCATTTAATATGTAAAAGCTCACCCCTACAATATTTTTCAGTATGTGCAGATCGGACTGGGAATGATGAGAAGGCCTCAAGTCCGAGTGATGAGCACTCTGACTGTTGAGTGCATATATTGTATGTATTATGTATAGGCAAATGTAGCTTTGGTCGGCTCTTAAGAACGTTGTATAATGAATACACATTTATATGTATAAGAAATCCGAGTTATCATTATTCTGAGTGTAGGTTTATATATACTTATATATGTATTTATGGTTTACATTGGTAACATGTATTTGTGTAAAATGAGAAGTGATAATACATGGATTGATGTTAAGTCTATGAATTCCGAGTGGAACATTGTTGTGAGAGCCATTTCTGAGTAAGGCTTAAGTAAGTAGTCTTTCTGAGTGTTGTAGGCTTGAATGATTCCGAGTTGATGTACTCGAGTGGACTACTTCCATGGAAGATTAGCCCATATGTTGCTAAGTGAAAGATATGAGTAAAATTCTGAGTGGGGAAGCGTTTGGGTATTTCCGAGTGGAAATTCCGAGTGAACCTCTCCCGAAGGGAGAAGGGTTATGATGGTTCGGGTGGAACTACTCTTAGGAAGTCCTCTTCCGCGTGAATGAGGCTGCGTATATAATCCGAGTGAATGATACATATATATATATTTCGAGTAGCTAAGTATGGAATAGAACCGAGTGAGACTTAACTTGGTGAATCCCTCCGAGTGACGTGAGGACAGTGGAATCCCGAATGAAACTTGATTGGGGAGACTCCTTCCGAAGGAATGGAGGTTAAGTGATCTCTGAGTGAGGAAGAGTAAATCATGACGAGTGCAGAATGAATAATGTGTTTCGAATGAGTTAAGGTTGAAATATACCGAGTGGTATTTGATTGGGAGTTATTCCAAGTGAGGAGAGTTTATGGATCCCGTGTGGAATAGCCATCATTCCTGAGTGGATCTTATGTGTGACCTTCCTGGATAAAAATAAGGAATTATGTATGAGCTTCCGAGGGAGGCATATGTGTTGGGGTCGATCCCGAGTGAATGGGACCCATGATTCTGAGTGAAGGAATACCGAGTGGAGTTACTCGCCTCAGCGAATAAGGGTTCGCTCCAGCGAGTGTGAATGGAAGGAAGGTTTCTGATTAATTGCGCTTAAGCGAATGGGTACTTCGCCCAGGCGAGATGGGTTGTCTCGCTCAAGCGAATTTAGGTCTCGCTTGAGCGAGTGAACACTGTAATGGACTCGCTTAAGCTTGTTCTTCCGCTGGGCTTTCTTGTGAATGGTTTTATTTTCCTTTACCTCCCATTCATTTTATTTTAGGATCTTATTCCGCTGGGCTGATTGTGAACGTTTTGAACGTTCTAAATTTTGGAAAAATTTTCCATGGTCTCGGTTTTATTCTTAATTAAATCGGGGTGTTTCATTTTGGTATCAGAGCAGACCAAAAGGTCCATGGCCAAGGTATGCCTACTGTTAGTGGGCGGTTGAGTGCAATATGATCGGTTGTCATCATTGCTTGTGATATTCTGTTGGATTTGATATATGTTTAACCATGAATGGTATGGTTATATGCCTATGAGTTCTGTTGGGGACAGTAGTGAGAGGTACTACTGTGGAGATGTTTGTTGGGGGTAGAAGACTTGTTACTACCCTGGTTCGGTTATTCATGAAATGCTTAGAGGTTATTCTAAGCCTGGGTTGGTTAGAAAGGAAATAGAATGATATATGTTGAGACCCTTGTACAGGTGGAGGTCGGATTAATTGGCTAGGACTCTTGTGTATGCCATGCTAGTGGTTCATGGCCGAGTCATGTTTGTTGAATGAGATAGAACTCATATGTTGAGTTGATTAAATGAATGGTATTGAAGAATCCCATAGTGTGGTGATCTTAAATTGTGAGATCGGTTGTGCCATTTGTAAAGGATGTTTTACCCTTGGCACGAGAACCCTGTGTGATATATATATGATGTAAGTAATTGATTGCAGTTCCTAGGTTGGGAAATCTGGTTATGTGATAGGTGATTAAATATAAATTCTGATGCATGTTTGATTGGGGTAGTGTCTCGGTTTTTGGTGTGTGAAAACCGAGAGAATATTGGTTGATGTTAGGCCACTAGGTGTGGTAACCCAGTTGATTGGGCATGATCCTGTAGGATCGGATCTTATTGAGATGGATATCTGAGAGATTAGAAAAATGGGTGAGAAATTGGTGTAATTGGATACTTGAGGATTTGGGTTAGACTCGGCCTTGCAACTGAAAAACCGAGCGGATAAATTGATTTAGTGGTGACCCGTAAGGTATGGAAATCCTGATCGGATTTAGTATAACCGTATGTTATCAGATTTTGTGAAGCTGGGCCCTATGGTAGTTTCGACTCGGTGATATTGAATATTGTGGGAATGTCCCACGATGGGTATTAGGTGACCCCTAGAATTTTGAGTCGAATAATCTGATTGACCTTATAGATTGTTGAGCCGAGTAAGTAATGGTATAATGAATTGTTGAGGCTTGAATTGTCTCAAGATGAAATGTAAATAATAAATGGGATACCTGATTGATAGTGAATGGTAAGGTTGAAATCCGAGTACTTTGTGGTACTGAGAATAATGATGATGATAATTGTACTCCACTATATTGTGTTCATGATTAGTGGAAAAGTTTACCGATGTAGAAACTTGTTATGTGGATGAAAGTCACGTTGTAATCTGAGTGGTATACCTAAGTGAGCTCGGTGAATCATTTGAGCTATGGCCAGCGAGGTGTGATGAAAAGAAGGATTAATAGAATGTTAGATTATGGTTTTAGAATGGGTAAGATCCAATGATGAGATAATTATTCGGTAAGGGTTGGAAGCCAATTGTTAGTATGTCGAGTAATTATATATGAATATAGTGTCGAATCCATATGATTTTGTGGGGGTCGGAAGCCTATTGCCATTATACTGTTTTACAGTAGTGGTAAACTATAATTCATGATTGTTGTTGCGTGATGTGCCATAGGTGGTGCATAATGATGACGCTGATGTAAATATTACTTATATATATGTGTATGAATTGCCATTAATTTTTATGAATTAGTATTGGTTGAGTGAGTTTTGTCGGTGTGAGTGAAAGGAGTGTAATGTATGTTGTTCTGAGATGACTCTTCATATCATAGGTATTGTGGCAGCGTACACTTTTAAAACGACTCTATGTAGTTGTTGTAACCCTATAGGAATGAGACATCATCCTATAGTTGGATGCAGCAATTCATAAGTCGGGCAGGTGAGGCTGTAACTGCTTATGGTGATGGTGAGTCTATCGGGCTGTTTTGAGTGAGATCTCTCTGGGAGAAAGAACGGCTGAGTGAAAATTTTGATGTTCCGAGTAAAACATCGTTTTGGGAGTCAATACTAAATTAAGGAACTGTGTCCAAATGACACATTTGTGTTAGGTGAAATTCGCGTGAAGTACTTTCGGGTGAAATGTCTCGGAGTGTGATATTGCCGAGAGGAATAGTACCGAGTAGGTTGGTTCCGAGTGGTAGGGCATCTTGTGAAATTTCTAAGTCTGTAGGAGGAGCCCTGATTAATTTTTCCAAAAGAACTTCTGGATAGAAAGTGGGACTTGGAATAGGTAAATTTCTGAGTGAATGACTCCCGAAGGGCGTAGATATCGGAGAGGAGGATCTATTTGAAATCGTACTCAGGATAGTGTTTGAGCTGCTGAGTTTGAACTCAGGTTGGATTTTGTGGTAGGCTTGAATTCTGAGTGAATTTTTGGTAAGTAGAAAGTTTTCCGGGTGAGAAATTGCCCTTAAACCCCGAATAACCCTTTTGAATGAGAAGTCCGAGTGACATTCTCTGGGTGTAGGCATGGAATTAGCTGAAGGAATGGTTAGAAATCTGAGATTTTAGAACCGAGTGTGATGCCTGTAAAAGATGAGTCCAGGCAAACAATGCTATTTGAGTCATATGGGAACTCCTTTAAGTGTCCGTCTCGGTATTGCCAAGATATAACATGGCTTGGAGAAGAAATTTTGTAGTCGGATGTTGAATATCCGAGGGTGTAATCTGAGATAAATCGAGCAATAGTGAGTATTGGTGGGAATCGGTAATGTTCTGTACCGACTAGGTTCTTCCCAACCGGCTGATTAACATTCCGACTGTGTTTCATGTGACACAATTTTGAGCTTATATTCTGTGCGGGTACATAATTATGTTGAATGATTCCTTAGAGTTAGTAAAGCTGACGGTGGAAGTACACCGATCGGCGTCGAAAGTGTAGAGCCGAGCGGCCAAAGAACTAGAAATGCCCGTGGTTAGGGTGAACTAGCAGAGTTGAATAGGGTAACATGTACGTTTTAAAATTGAATCCCCGAATATATTGGATCCTATGAGGGGAAATTGTGAGCAGGTAGAACCTGACTTTAATGATTTTGTAAGCGGTCAGTTATCCGCTTGAGAGGTGAAGCTATACCGAGTAGAATTGTGAACCGGTCGGTGAATGCTTGGGAAGCAGTGACATACAATAGTTGAGGCAACAATATTCTGAGCCGTTTGTTGAGATGAGTCCATATTGGAATTTCGAGGACGAAATTCTTTGAAGAGGGGGAGCAATGTAACATCCCGGTTTTGGATTTAACTACTGATTAAAGCTAATTACATAATTAAGATTTATTGATTGAATAATAATAATAATAATAATAATAATAATAATAATAATAATAATAATAATAAGTGGCCAGGCAGAATTACGCTGGTGCCCTTGGTGGTTAAGGAGGCTTCGGTTTCCTCCCTCTCTCTTCTTTCACGTTGATTGTGATTGATGGCTAAGAGAATTAGCATTAAATGTAGATGGGATTGGAATTAATGGTGATGTGATGGCTGATGGAGTGGGAGAGCTGTCGCAGAGAAGTGTGATGATAAAGCCTCAGTTCACGTCTTCCCTTGCACTTTCTTCATTATCTTTTGGTGCATGTTAAGAAGGGAGAAAACACTCTTCATTCTCTTTAGAGCTCCCTGAAGCTTTAGCTTCTTCTTCCTTCTGGTTATTCCTTCTTCTCCTTTTTCTTCTTCCATTCGAGGGTTGTCAGGGTCTCGGGTTGGAAGTCTGTAGCGTGAGGGGGGATCGATTCTATAGGCTCGTACTACTTGCTTCCTTGCAAATGAAGGAGACAAGGACCAAAGTCTGGTTGATGAGGCACAGCTGCATGATCAGAGCGTGAGTCATGGTTGGATATGAGCCCCAACTACGGTTCTCTAATCCATGCTGTAGAGAATCGTTCCTTGCTTGGTTGATCAATCTTGAGGATGGTCATGTGTTTGTCTAACAGACTCAAATATCTTGTGAGGGAGAAAACAAGGTTGGATGCTTGGATTCATGGTGGCATGGAGTCCTCCATTGTTGGTGAGGACTGGGCTGTTCGAGTGTGGTATAGCGTTTGGAGTCCTCCACTGTGTTACGTGAGGACTGTGTTATGCTACAAGAAGTGTCTAGGAAGCTTGAAACTCTCCACTGGTTGCATGGAGAGCATGAAGTGTCATGAAGGCAGAGGCGTTCGAGAGGGAGTGGTTCGGTGTTCCTCCAAAGCTGTGTAGAGTACAACAGCTGAGTCATTCTGTTGAGGAGGAGTGACCGAAGGATGATCGGTCGGTGTTGCAAGCTCATGGAGCTTCTGGATCTTCATTCCAGGTAGGGGAGCTATTGTATCTCAAATGCATGGTTTATGGACGGGTTTCCGGGTGAAACTATCATACTGTGATGTGTAGTACTTGTTATGTGTTATTTGTTGTTTTTCTGAGTGAGTGGTAGCTCGGATGTGTGATGAATATGAGTTGTGTGCTTATGTTGATTTTCCGTCCATGAGATGTATGATGCATGTTGATGTTGAGTAAATACATGAGATGCATGTAAGTGTGTTGTTTATGAACTGTAGTGCATGAGTTGTACTGGTTCCTGTGTGTGATTGTGTGTTTAAATGCTGAGTGCATAAGATGGGGACTGTTATGTTAATGCCAAGTGGATTTTACATAAAATAGCATGGGATGCGTGTTGTAAATGATAATTCCGAGTGGATGGCATTGTGATTGCCGAGTGTATGAGATGTGGGTCATCTGATTCGCCATTGGGAATGCCGAGTGCATATAGCGTTGGACGCTTAATACAAAGTCGGCAATCGGATGAATATGTGTTAAATATAATGAAAGACCTCGGGTTGGACTCGAGGCAGTGCCGAGGGCACTAAGCGTGGAACGCTTGATGAAAGACCTTGGGTTGGACTCAAGGCAATGCCGAGTGCATTGGCGTTGGACGCCTGATGAATGAGACCGTATGCATCCGATTCGCCACTGGAAATGCTTGGAGCATGTAGCGTGGGACGCCTAATGTAGAATCGGTAATCAGATGAATAAGTGTGAGAATATAATTAAAGACCTTTGAGCGGGGCTCAGGCACTCTCCTTGAGCGAGGCTCGGAGTTTAAACATTATTGATATTGCTTGGAATAGATTTGGGGTAAAATCTGATTGGATGAATACATGTATATTGATATATTATTATTGAGGATGTTGTGAATTATAGCCGAGTGAAATGGGTAAATCCCGATCGGATGATGATGTGTGAGTATTTATATTTAAATGGCAGTGTGTGTTATGGTTGATTGAATTATATAATTTGTATAATTGAGAATTGAGGTATAATCCGAGCCAATATCTGTCATTTAATATGTAAAAGCTTAGCCCTACAACATTTTTTAGTATGTGCAGATCGGACTGGGAATGATGAGAAGGCCTCAAGTCCGAGTGATGAGCACTCTGACTGTTGAGTGCATATATTGTATGTATTATGTATAGGCAAATGTAGCTTTGGTCGGCTCTTAAGAATGTTGTATAATGAATACACATTTATATGTATAAGAAATCCGAGTTATCATTATTCTGAGTGTAGGTTTATATATACTTGTATATGTATTTATGGTTTACATTGGTAACATGTATTTGTGTAAAATGAGAAGTGATAATAGATGGATTGACGTTAAGTCTATGAATTTCGAGTGGAACATTGTTGTGAGAGCCATTTCCGAGTAAGGCTTAATTAAGTAGTCTTTCTGAGTGTTGTAGGCTTGAATGATTCCGAGTAGATGTACTCGAGTGGACTACTTCCATGGAAGATTAGCCCATATGTTGCTAAGTGAAAGATATGAGTAAAATTCCGAGTGGGGAAGTGTTTGGGTATTTCCGAGTGGAAATTTCGAGTGAACCTTTCCCGAAGGGAGAAGGGTTATGATGGTTCGGGTGGAACTACTCTTAGGAAGTCCTCTTCCGCGTGAATGAGGCTGCGTATATAATCCGAGTGAATGATATATATATATATATATATATATATATATATTTCGAGTAGCTAAGTATAGAATAGAACCGAGTGAGACTTAACTTGGTGAATCCCTCCGAGTGACGTGAGGACAGTGGAATCCCGAATGAAACTTGATTGGGGAGACTCCTTCTGAAGGAATGGAGGTTAAGTGATCTCTGAGTGAGGAAGAGTAAATCATGACGAGTGCAGAATGAATAATGTGTTTTGAATGAGTTAAGGTTGAAATATACCGAGTGGTATTTGATTGGGAGTTATTCTGAGTGAGGAGAGTTTATGGATCCCGTGTGGAATAGCCATCATTCTCGAGTGGATCTTATGTGTGACCTTCCTGGATAAAAATAAGGAATTATGTATGAGCTTCCGAGGGAGGCATGTGTGTTGGGGTCGATCCCGAGTGAATGGGACCCCTGATTCTGAGTGAAGGAATACCGAGTGGAGTTACTCGCCTCAGCGAATAAGGGTTCGCTCCAGCGAGTGTGAATGGAAGGAAGGTTTCTGATTAATTGCGCTTAAGCGAATGGGTACTTCGCCCAGGCGAGATGGGTTGTCTCGCTCAAGCGAATTTGGGTCTCGCTTGAGCGAGTGAACACTGTAATGGACTCGCTTAAGCTTGTTCTTCCGCTGGGCTTTCTTGTGAATGGTTTTATTTTCCCTTGCCTCCCATTCGTTTTATTTTGGGATCTTATTCCGCTGGGCTGATTGTGAACGTTTTGAATGTTCTAAATTTTGGAAAAATTTTCCCTGGTCTCGGTTTTATTCTTAATTAAATCGGGTTGTTTCAAAACTAAAGGCGGGCAACACACCAAACTTTTACACAATAACTGATTTAAAGAATAAAGTTAAGGTGTTTCACAAAACTTAGTGTTTGAAAGATGTACAAAAATGAATAGATACACTAGGTAAAGAAAGATAAAAGACCAAGGTCTACTAGAGGCGGAAGAACAAAGAAGGCCTTTGTCTAAGAGAAGATAAGAAGAGATTAAAGAGAGCTTTGATCATAAAGATGACACATTTTATATGCTTGTTGTCACTTTGAAAATGAATCTCTTTAAATATATAGGCCACTCAAGATGACTATTTGATAATCTAGTGAAGAGATATAGCCGTTGGAAATCCTTTGAAGGAGTTTTTCTTAATTACAAGCATCAGACCTTGATATACTGATAAGATGCAAAATGGTGTGATATGAAGGAACTTTTGAAGCTTGGCATGAAAATGGTGTTCCTTGAGGTCTTCAAAGCATAGAGAGCAATAGTGTTATCCTTCTGCAACTTCCTAATACAGGAGCTAACTTAAATAAGCTTTTTTGAGATATTCAGGTAGCTACATTGATTTCTTCAAAAAGTGTTTTAGTTGATCCACTAATTTGTCTCTTATGTTCTTTGATGATAAGCAAAGTTTTCTTGATTAGAGCTTGACTTTTAGAGCATCATTAAAAAGGATTTAGAACGTTGCAAGGTTGGGATATGAGAGTAACGTTCATGTTGCATGATTCAATTGCTTCAAAAGCCTGAGGTCTAATTTGATGAACCAAAGGTCTGAGCATTTTTAAATCAGACTCTATTGAGTATAGTCTTGAATCAGACTTTTGTCTTTGATGGACTCCCTTTTTTCTTTGTAACATGTGCATTTAGTATTTATTTTTCTAAAACACTTGATTTAAACAGGTTAGATCACACATAAGCAGACTTCATTTAAATTAAAGGCCTTGATATGTGTTAGTAACAAATCTTGGGGTCTGGTTCTATTGATGCATCTTAGGGTCTGGTCATAGGTTGTTACCAAATATCTTTTTCAAACCAGACTCAATTTCAACAAATTTATTAGTCGAGCCTTAAATTAACAACAACAATCTTTATCCACATATGAAAAGAAGTTACTGGCATTAGTGTTTGCGGTTCAAAAATGGTGCCATTACTTTCTTAACAGCTAGTTTGTGATTAAAACAGTCATCAAAGTTTAAAGTATATCCTTGATCAGCAATTGACCACGATTTTTCAACAAAAGTGGTTAGTAAAGTTAATGAAGTTTGATTTCTCCATTGAATACAAACTAGGTCATGAGAAATAGTAACCGAGGCTTTGTCACGAATGGAAGAGGATGGATATCAGGCTCGCACTATCCATTCTTTAGAATCTGATTTGGTGGTATGGATCAAGCAAACTTGGATCGTAGATGCAAGATTGCAAAAGGTAATCATGGAACTATAGACCAATACAGGGTCTCATAGACATCTTACTTGGTAGAATGATGAATTGTTGTGCAGAGATGTGAAAGTATTCATCCAACGCTGCTCAATCTGCCAACAACATAAATGATACTACTGGCTTCTCCCATTTTACTTCAGTCGTTTCCTATTCCGGGTCATATTTAGTAGCATATAATCATGGACTTCATCGATGATTTTCCTCATTCTTATGGTAAACATGTCATCTTTTTTGTTATGGACTGATTAAGAAAAGCCGCCTATGAAACACCCTAGTTTAATAAATAAATAAAACCCGAAACAGGGAAAATTTTCCCAAAAATAAACCACAAGGCAACCAGGTACAAATAAGGAAGGGAATGGAAGGCAAGGGAAAAATAAAGGCCATTCAGCGAAAGCACATAAAGCGCCTGAGCGAACCCAACAGTACAACGATCACTCGCTCAAGCGAGACCCAGCGTCGCTTGAGCGAGACAGCCCACTCGCTTGGGCGAGCACACATTCGCCTAAGCGAACCAGCCAAAAGCCTTCCGAACCATTCACACTCGCTGGAGCGAGAACTCACTCGCTGAAGCGAGAAGCCACACTCGGCATTCGATCACTCGGTATCAAGGGGTTCTAATCGCTCGGAAACGACCTCACACACATATACATCCCATAACTTAGTTCCATATTTTTATCCACAAGGCCACACAATGATCCACTTGGGAAATGAGGGTCATCCCACTCGGATTCCATAAACCCCTCACTCGGAATACTTCCCAATCAAACACCACTTGGTGTATTCCAACCACAATTCAATCGGGATTACCTTACACATTCATCACTCGGCGTAATTACACTTCTCACACTCGGAGAATACTCAACCTCCTTTCTCCTTGGAAAGGATCCCAACAGTCAAGTTCCAATCGGGTTTACTTTAACCCCAAATCACTCGGAATATTCACCAAGTTAAGTCACTTGGACTTATTCAATGCTTAACCACTTGGGATACATGATCTTAATCACTCGGAATATGGGACCTTATTCACATGGGGAATTCATTAAGTAAGTCCTACTCGGACTTGCTCAGATCCTAACCACTCGGAATAGATCATCTTATTCACTCGGATTATACATGTATCACACACTTAGAATATATTCCAATCTAACCCATTACAACAAATCTTTCCTCGGAAGAGGATCAGTCGGACTTCCAACTCGGAAATACCCAAACTCTTCCCCACTCGGATTTACTCATATTTTTCACTCGGTAATACTTAGGCCCATAATCACTCGGGAAATTCTCTCATCAAATCCCACACAGTATAGGCTTATCAAAAGGGATTTCTCTCAAATCCATTTAAGTGTTCTTCACTCGGAAAAGGAAAGCCAAACATCATAGCCTCACTCGGAATCATTAATCTTAACACTATTTCATCCATCAACACTTCTTAAATAATTCAACAACACTCCAGTCGGTAAGAAGCATCAAATCAACATAAAACACTTATATATATATATATATATATATTCCTACACTCGGAGTACTAGCATCTTAACATTACTCATTTATCAACACTTGTAATTCGATACAATACATGATAACAATGTAAACCATATTTATATAAATAGGCACTCGGATTCCTATACATATATATTTGTATTCATTATACAACACTGACATATGAGCCGGCCAAGGCTTAACACTGCCTATACACAACATATATATATACAACATAAGCACTCAATAGTCGGAGTGCACATCACTCGGACTTGAGTCCTTCACATCATTTCCGACCGACCTACACATACTGAAAAATGGTGTAGGGGCGAGCTTTACATATTAAATGACAGTTACTGACTCGGATTTTACCACAATCCTTAATTATACAATAATACATCTACCATCAATCAAAGCATACACACTGCCATTTAATATGAACAATCACAAACATCATCCGATCGGGAATTCACCCATTTCACTCGGCTATAAGCACAACATCCTCAATAATCATATATTCATCCAATCAGATTTCACCCTAAATCTATCCCGACACTATATCAATAATATTCACACTCCGAGCCACGCTCAAGGAGTCTGCCTGAGCCCAGCTCAAAGGACTTAATCATATTCTCACATGTTTCATCTGATTGCCGATCGGTAATAGACGTCCAACGCATTCCAGTGGAAAATCGGATGCATACAGTCTCATTCACTCGGCGTCCAATGCCAATGCACTCAGCATTTGCCTTGAGTCCAACCCAAGGTCTTTCATCAAGCGTCTCATTTCACGCTTAGTGCCCTAAGCACTGCCCCGAGTCCAACCCGAGGTCTTTCATCATATTCAACATATATTCACTTACATTCAACACATATTCATCCGATTGCCCACTCGGTAATTAGCGTTCAACATTATATGCACTCGGCATTTCCACAGCGAATCAGATGACTCAGCTTATATCTCATCCACTCGGCAATCACCCTGCCATCCACTCGGATTATCCTCTATCACTCGGATTTATCCTTTACAATAAGCATCTTATGCTTTCATATATAAAGCCTACTCGGCATTCAATATAACAGTCCCCATACATGCATTCAGCATACGCATATACATCAACAAGGCTCACATGCATTTAAATGTACAATACACACAAGGACTAGTAGAGGACCACACAATGCACTCGGCATTCATCATATGCATCTCATACATTCTAACATAAACATCATTAACAAGCATCATACATCATATGGACAGAAATCATACATCACATCATATAGACCACCATGGCCATAAAATAATACAATATCCGGGCTACTACTCAAACAGCATACAACACACATCAAACACAACACAGTGTGACAATTTCACCCGGAAACCCGTCCATAAACCATGCATTTGAGATGCAAAGCCCCCTTACTTGGAATGAAGTTCCAGAAGTCATATTGGCCACTCGACCCAGCCACAGCAGCACTCTGCTCGGCATTCCAATCGTGGGAAGAGCCAACATGGCTCCCAGTCGTCCCAGCAACATGCTCACAGCCATCAACGCTCTGCTCATAGCTTTGGAGAGCCAACTCTGTCTCCACTCGAGCATCAAAGCCATCAACACTCCAAGCTCCACTCTGCTCTCAATCATGGAGAACCAGCTCTGTCTCCACACGGCATTAAAACCACCAAGGCTCAACACCGTCTTGGATGAACCAACGTTGTTCCCACTCGAACAGCACAGCGTCCAGACCTCACCAACAGTGGAAGATCAATATGCCTCCATGCACTAAACCATGCCTTCTTCCACACGAGCAGCAGTACAGCTCACACAGTGGACCATCTTTCCACAACCGAGGCACCCACACAGCTGCTACAGGCTCCCAACCGAGCCCCCTAACAGCCCATCAATGGAAGAGGAAGAAGAAGAGGAAGCATCAGGGAAATAGGGGAGGAACCCAGCCTCCAAAGCACACAGCCACACGCTGTTCCCTCACTCAGCCACACCGTTCCACTCGGATCTACACAGGGAGTGAGTGGAAGAAGAAGATGAAGGAGATGAGAAGAAGAAGAACCAGGAGAACTAAGAGGAAGAAGAAGAAGCAAGAGCTTCCGAGAGTTCTAGAGAGAAGAAGGCGCATTTCTCTCATCAGAACATGCAACCAAGAGATAATGAAGAAGTGAGAGGGGAAATGTGAGAGTGAAGTCCTCATCTTCACACGCTGCCCCATCTTCACGCTGCACTGTGACAGGCCCATCAATCAACCATCACTTCTTCCTTTAATGCAATCCCATCAGCTTTCATCTCACCTCCAGCGTGTACAGTGAAGAGAGAGGGAGAACCGGACCCATCACAAGGCCACCAAGGGGCACCATGGTCAATTCCAACATTGATTTTATTATTATTATTATTCAATAATTAGCCTAATTAACCTTTAAATTCCAATTAACCATTAATCGGTAATTAATTATTAATCAATCCCCAATCCAAAAATCAGGATGTTACAGCTTATTTCACGGCGTTATCTTATCCCTACACAGCAAGTGATATGGCTCAGTCCTTCCTAGATCATGTATTTAAACTTCATGGTTTTCCTACCACTATCACTAGCGATAGAGACCCTGCCTTTATTAACAACTTCTGGCAAGATCTTATGGTTTTTCAGGGTGTTCAAGTGCAACTTTCTTCGGCTTATAACCCATAAGCAGATGGTCAATTAAGGGTGGTGAATCATTTCTTAGAAACTTATCTGCAATGCATGACTATCAATTCTCCTCAACAATGGTCTAACCGGTTGCCATTGGTAGAATACTGGTACAACATCACCTATCATACTTTTGTCAGCACCATCTCTTATGAAATTTAATCAAGCATGAGGAGATGTTAAAGTTGTTGAAATTTCACCTCCGAAGAGCTCAAGACCGAATGAGGCAGTTGGTTGATAGACGTCGCAGTGATTGAAAGTTTCAGATAGGGGATTTTGTTTATGTTAAGCTTTATCCTTGTCATCAAGTTTCTGTTTCTCATCGAGCTAATGCTAAATTGGCACATAAGTTTTGTGGCCCCTTCAAGGTATTGGATCGTATAGATGTTGTGGCTTATAGACTTAAACTTCTTGTTGGATCGTATAAACGTTGTGTCTTGTACAACCCTCATGTGACACACTTTTAATGGGCCAATTAGAGTGTGTCGTCCCTATTCCATGCAACACCACTTTTTGGTGTTGTCCGAGGCTCATGCATATCTACATGTTAGCGTGTGTTGTTCAAGGGCCATGCACCCCACCCATGTGTCAGCCTATGTCGTCTAAGGTCCATCCACCACATCCACATGTAAGCTCCCCTATGTGTCATTGATTTTGCATGCAATTTAGGTATCATTTGGGGTCTTTATGACACAAAAGAAGTACCTTGGGTATGAAATATTTTTCAAAACAGCCCAAAATTAGTAAATATTTTTCCTAGTAGCACCATTAATAATAAAAAACCATAAAAAATATGATGAATATTATATTAATTAGTTCTAGTATACTTGTTATATCCTCAATAAGGTCTCTTATAAAAATTTGGATAAAATACTTGTTTCTTTGCCTGCTAATAGTAAGTCAATTTTTATAAGAAAAATCAGGTATGATGGTTAATTGGAAATTTTAAAGTGAATTTGGTAATTAAAGGCTTTACTTTAAAACATCAATAAACTTTTTTATACCTATTCACCAATCACTAAAAAAATTTCACTATTAGAGCTTTGATTGCTTTGTTTACAATGAATGATTTGCTCATTTATCACATCGATGTAAAAAATAATATTTTTAAATGGTTAATTGAATAAGGAAAATTATAAGAAGCAACTAAAAGGTTGTCTTCTTCCTAGTCAAGAACACAAGCTATGGAAGCTTAAAAAACATTGTATAGATTAAAATAGGCACTAAAACAATAGTATGAAAAGTTTAAGAGTGTTTTGATTGAGCATGGTTTTATTGAGTTCATCTTATACGTGTGTAACAAAGTTCTTTGAATCTAATTATGTGATAATATATTTTTATGTCGATGATATATTGATCTATGGACTAATTTGGATGTGATAAACGAAACAAAATCATTTTTATATTTCAAAATTTGAAACTAACGACTTGGAAGAAGCCAGTTTAATCTAAGAAATAGAGATAAGAAAGTAGAAAATAATTTTTTCTCTAAATCAATCATACTACATTGAAAAGTTATTAAAGAGATTTAACAATTTTGATGTGGTACCTCCTATAACTTGTTTTGATACTAATGTGTGTTTAAAATGGAATAATGGCGATAATGTGTCTCAATCTGAATATGTAAAAATTATTTGTAGTGTTATGTTCTTAATGAATTACACTAGACCCAATATTGCACATGTTGTAATTAGATTAATACTTATAATTTGAATGATGAAGATTAGAAGGGCTTGCATAGTCTATTGAAATATTTAAAATATGCTATAGATTGGAGTTTTCTTTTCCTAAATTTGCTTTCGTGTTGGAAAGTTGTTGTGATGAAAACTAGATTTTAGACAAAGACAAGGTAAGTTCCATTGGTGAATATGTGTTTACTTTGGTTGAAGGCGTTATTTATTGGAAGTCTTCAAAAAATACATAATAGACATGTATTGCACATTTTACTATGGAATCTAAATTCTTTAGTCTTGAGTTAGCAAGTCAAGGAGAAGAATTGTTTAGAAGCTCACTAGATGAGATACCATTATTAGGAAAACCTACACCAACAGTATCAGTTCATTATGACTCAAAAGTTGTAATTAGAGTTGTCGACAACAATGCTTACAATGGGAAGAAAAGACACATTTGTGTTATACATGATATTGCTAAGTAATTAATTTAAAATGATATAATTTCCCTTGATTGTGTAGAAAATGAGAGAAGTCTAGTTTATCTTTAGGCTAAATGGTTAACTAAGAGAGTTGTCTTGCATATGTTAAGGGCCATGGGTCCTAAGCCTTGAGTGGGAGGAAAGTATGATGATACTCATTTTGTTAGGTTAATTTAAGTCATACAATTACTCTAGATGCATTACACTTCATCCTTATGGCAAAAATAAAGTAAGTCTCGATTTGAAAGAGATACATAGCCTATCATGGTGGGACTATTGAGATGCACTTGATGTATCTATATGGAAAGTAAATATTTAATAAAATTTTATTCTTAAAAGTGCTTTTGAGATGCACTTTACAAGAGGTATTTGATACCTACGTAAATAAATATGTGAGTGAGAATGGTAAAAGTCATCTTTTTCCAAAGACTTAGGTAATCTTTATGAAACACTCACGTGATTCCCAACTTAGTTCTTGTAGTTCAACAGTAATTTACTTTTTTGAATCAAATATTGTTCCATCACTTCGCTATGTGTTAATTCGATCCTATGGATACTAACATTTAAACACAAAAATAACTTTATCTTCCTAGAGAACTTTTTTCCCTACAAAGCCATTAATGGGGGGTTGTTGAATATTGGTTTTACAAGCCCCACATTGTTAATGTTTCCTTTGGTATCTTGGATAAACAACCAATATATAAGACTTCCAACCAGCTTATATCACGCATATACGTCCCGAACTAGGTTGGGCTAGAATGGGTTAGGTCAAAAGATTAGAAAAAGACATTTTATCGTCGAATCCTTCTTTTTTATGAGTTTTTACAATTCTTTTCTATTATAATATATAAAATAAAGGATCATCCTTGTTTGCAAATGGATTACACTTTTCAAATCATTTTGCTTTAATCTAGTTTATGGCTTTTAAAAATTTTACCTATTTAAATCCCATCTAGTGACTATAAAAAGGTATTTAGCCAGCATAGTAGACACATAACTCAAAGCAAGTAGTTCATTCTCTTCATCTCATTTTTTCTCTCTCTCATTTAAGTTACTCTCAGAGAAATGTTATTGAGTTTCCAACACGTAAGGATTCAAAATGTAATCACTCTTGTGTGTGGTTGTGTAGACTTATGAGGGACAATACCAGCATTGAGGTCTATCAAAATTTTGCTTTCAAGGTAATGACTCATAACCACGACACGACTTTTCCATTTTAGAATTAATAGTAAGCTTGACCCTATTAGACCATCGACTACTTGTTCAATCAGACAAACTAGTCGAGTCAATCCAAATCTCATATCTATAAGTATGGGTATATAAAAATTTAATTGATTATGATATATATATATATATATAAAGAGAGAGAGGATGTATCTTATGAGAAAGGTTCTCTTAGGTGACTAAAAGATTTTCAAAAGATTTTTAAAAATCACATGACCACTTAAAATTTCACATGACTTTTAAAAAAACTCACATGACTGATATATTTTAATCCCGACCATTCATGATAAGATCTAACAGTTTCATCTCACACCACATCATCGTGTTCTTTAAATAAAAAACTTATTATGTAAAATTGTTTTAAATAATTTTTTAAACTATTGATAATTCTATATATATTTTTTGCTAATGTGATAATTCTATATATTTAGAAATTGAGATAATTTTTCAATTAACAAGAATAGTAGTACCATGTATTATGTTACTAACTATACCTTACTTTTCTAGGTAATTTATTTAAGATATTGTTGTATTTTGACGGTCTTGTCCAGATACGCATCATATAATATAGGCGAAACATGTTTATTTCTTTAAGTTTTATATTATTTTTATTTAGCCTTTTAATTTATTTTTTTTATCAATTTAGTCCTTAAGTTTTATATATTTTTCTAATTTGATTAACTCAAACATGAAACAAAGAATAGAAAAAGGACTCTCTGAAGTAATATATAATGCATCCAAAGGAGGGAAGCACTTTAGGTTTGTGTGGTAGGGAGGTAACAAACATTGAATTGTAAACGAACTTGGTAATTGCTATATAATGTATATACCAGGACTATTTGACTTACAAAAAAAAACTACCATGGATCTTTAGATTCTGCTTATTGAAAGCTTTAATTACATCTTGGGTGACTTAGTAGTTGAATTTTTCTTAAATTGCAATAAAATCAAGAAACACTTTTATTATTTAAAGTTAAAAATTGACATTATATACAATTATTAGTTTGTGGTACTTCTTATTTTGAGGTGGGTGGGCAATGGTGATGGGTAGTGACGAGAAAGAAAGGGAAGAAATGAGAGTAAAAAGGGAAAAAGAATGGTAGATGAAGAGGGAAAAGTATGAGTAAAAGTTATATGAGTGATATTAACTACTTAACGATTTTTGGATAGATTTGTAAATGTTTAGAAATTTAAAAGGATTAAATTGACCGAAAACAAAGAAACTAAAAGGAATAAATCATGAAAATATGAAATTTAAATTGTTAAATTGAAAGGAACAACTTAAAGGATAAAACTAGGAAAATATATAAAACTTAACGGGATAGAGAATTTTTAAAAAAATTAAATTAAAAAATATATAACTTAAATAAGTAAATGGAAAGTAAAAAAATAAAGAATTAAATCATGAAATGTATGAAATTTAAAGGATGAAAGTATGTGCTTTTGCTCAAAATATAGAAAAAGGAGGAAGTCGATAGCTCTAGCAAAATGGTAAATGTAAATGGTATATAATTTCGAAGAGGAAAAAGGAAATCACATTCACACCTATAATTATCACAACTCCTTTCCTAACCGCAAAATATCGCTTCCTTCATTTACCAACCACTCATTCATTCATCATAAATCCTGCTTAGCATTGTCGATAGTAAGACAGCACTGCTTACATATGCAAATGAAATCATCTCAATAGTATAATAAAAATTGACAAAATCAAACTATTTTTCATACTCTCACGTGAATAATGAGCCCAAATCACCAATCCATAAAGCATTTTAATTTTGTTATAAACCGAAAATGGCACCCACTCATACTACCAATAAAAGATAAATAATTAAATTTGCCATGTGACCCTGCCATGAATAAGGAACATGAGCGAAAAATCAGAATGTCCCGTAATAACTTATTGGTCGTGTGATCCAATAATTAATATTAGTTTATATATCATCAAGTTTTAAAATTAAAATCGAGATTAATCAACCTTCACCCAAACCGTACTTCCTGAACTCAAGCCATTGGTCTGTTTCCTCATTCACACTCCAAATTTCTCAAAAGCCAAAACGCATTGCCGTTTATTCCCCGCACCCCCAACACGTGCATCACATAACCTCCCCAAAACGCCACCTCCTCAGCTCCCCATAATAACACCATCCATTCACATAACAATAACAATAAGTATAACTAAGCATAATAACTAATTCACATGGGAACTAAGGAGCCATTGTAAGACATATGTACAATTTATAATTACAAAAGTGATCCAACAATGCAAGATTATTCCACCTCCTTATCCACCTCAATAAAAAAATGTAAAACATCAATAAAAATAAAGATATAAACTACAAAATTTTCTGTTTTTTTTTTTCATTTTTGGTTTCTCTTCTCTATATTTTTTTATGCAATTGGGTGTGTTGATATTAAACTTAAGCTTCTTGGGGGTTATCATCTTGGGAGGACAAAGGAAAGCATGTGTCTTCACCACCAGTGTTCCAAAGAAAATGAGCATAGTTAGCCGCATAGAAAGAGTTATTAGGGTCAGCTGAAATAGCCTCCAAATAGGTTTCCTCTGCAGCCCACAAATCGTTCTTCACTTTCCACAGGAAGGTGGCGTATTTATTATAAGCCTCTGCATCTGGTGGCTCCACTTCTATTGCTCTCTTGAAGTACTCTTCCGCTCTGCATGCATGTGTTCCAACACAAAAAATGTCAATAACCACAACCACTTTTCACATGATTATTGCAATTGCAAGCTACCATCTAATTCAAACATCTTATTTCTTTATCTTCCATTGTAATATCTCAAAAAGTATTAGTCAACCAGGTTACGTGTTAGATCTTTCTTGTGTTGCACGTGGATGTCACGTGCGGAAGACCATATATGGATCTTGTTCATGAACCAGTGGTGCTGTACCCAAACTTCGCCACACATGCATCTATCAATATTCAATTTTACAAAAAGCGATTTGTTTTTGTTTTCTTACTCCTTCAACTAGCTAGAGTTTCCTAGGCCAAAAACTACCAATATCACAGGAGAATATGCCTCCTCATCCATAGTTATTTAACCAAACAGCTACAAAGGTAAAAATATATTTTTACAAAGTAGCTCTGAATTATGATAACATCAAAATTACCTACTTTTTTTTCAAAATTACTCAAATGAAATAATCATCCTCTAAAATTTTGGCGGTTTAACTACTATTCTTCCATTAAAATTAAAATTTAATATCGACAATTCCTGTTAAGTTTTAGGAAAATTCTTCAACCAGTTTAAAACAGAATTTTAACTATTAACACTTGAAATAAAACCCTATTTTAATTTAAAAATTAGACAAAAAAGACTTCTAATAATTATTAACTTAAGATGAAAGTTTTTAAATGCCATTATTATTATAAGTTAAACTCAAGAATGTACCAAATTTAGAAAGCAAAATGAACAGAGGAATCAGGAAAGCAGTAAAAAGCAGAATGTGATACAAACCTGTCATAATCATGTGCAACGAGGTAGAGGAACTGAGCATAGTTGGCGAGAAGGAGAGTGTTGTTAGGATCCTTAGACAACCCTGTTTGGTACACAAGCTCTGTTCTCAAATACTCTGCATAATCATCAGATTCAATCCTCGCCGAGACCGGCGACACCAACCCTTTCATCGAATCACGATCCAAACCCACCTCCAAGCTTGAAGCTTCTTCAACCATCGAGTCCCAAAGCTTCGCCTCTTCCTCCTCCTCTTTCCCCATCATAGAAGACTCTGCCTCCCCTGTTTTCCATACCTTAGAGGAAGCCCCACAGTCGGGGAAAACGGTTCCATGCGGAAACCGGTCCGACCGGTCAAATTTCCCATCCCCGTCGGTCCCATTAGCAAGCGGCCGGAACTTCCCACCGCCGCCATTTCCACCGCCGACGGATGCCGTGTTTCTCCCATTGTTGGAAACAGAGTATGTCTTAAGAACAGAGGAATCGAACTTGCTGTGATGACCCTTTTCATCATTCGTCTCGAGGACGGTGGCTACTTCAGCCGCCGGCGGTGCAGCGATGGCGGCGTTATGTCCCATTGAATGGACGGTAAAATTCGCGAGCAGAATCATGACATAGATCATTAAGGTTGGTGTGTGAGAGAAAACTTGTTGGAAGAGCCAAACGAAAGAAGCGTGCATTTCATTCTGAACCCTTTGGAGAATCCCTTGAAGATTTTCGTAGAAGAGAATCTCCCTCATTTGCAAAGTGTAACTGTGAAGCTCGCGAATGATGAAAACCATCGAAGAGAAAGCTTTCTTAACAGAGCAATACGCAGATTCCCCTGCCTCTCTGAACCCTTCTTTCCACTGAAGCTTCTTCTTTATGATTCTCAGCGAAAATGGCAACTCCACGCTGTTCGCTTTCCGTTCAATATTCTCCGGAATAATCTCCTCCGGGGGTTCAAACTCCTCGGCGAAATTCACTGCCGAAGAAGGGTTAGAAACCTCTTCACCATAATCCGAATCGTTACTCTGATCGGAAAGTTGAAACTTCAGGGCCAAATCTTCAATCTTCTTTGCAAATTCTTCATCGGAGAAAGGCTCCAAGCTTGCGCTACAAGCCCTTCTCATGTTTCTTCTTCCCCTTCTGGTAAAATGGTTAAAAGATTTAGACCTTCGAAGAAAAATCTCTGTATTTTGCAGAAAACTCGAACGGTTCACAAATCTGCACACTACAGAGGAGGAAGAAGAAGAAGCTCCTCTGTTCCGTGGTTTAGAAGAAGGAGAAGAGATTGCAGAGGCAAGAGTTTGCGACGGAAGAAGAATAGGGTGCGACCATTGCAAAACCTTAAGACCCATAACGATGATGTTTCTTTTTCTTTCTTTTGAGGGATAAGGGGAAAAAATGGGTAGTGGAAACAAAGAACCCCTTTTAAAGAGGAGAAGAAAAGTTTTCGCCTTTCTTCCTTTTAGTTCACTCCAACCTACAAAATCGATGAAACAGATTCATTGGTAAAAGGCACAAAGAAAGGGTAAGAACGTGGATACAATGATAACTATTTCCATGAAAACCGGATCCGATTTACAAGATCCGAGAAAATGGTAGAAAGATGGTTAGTTAGTTAACTGAATCTCACCCACCGTGAGTGGTGAATCGCCGGCGAGTTTTCCGACGTGAGTGGCGGCGAAGGAGAAGGCGCAAAAAGGTTGCGGCTTCGGTTTGTATTAAAACGGGGAATTGGGAAAGCGTGAGGTGTATATATACTGGGGAAGGAAAATGTAGGAGAAGAGCGGGGGAAAATATCAGTGGGTGATGACCGGTTGTTACGGTATCGCTGGTCCCGCTTTTTGCATGCGAACCGCCATCATGCGTTACAGCTGCATCAGGTTGCCGGTTCTTTCTTTTGCGGGACCCTTGTTTGTCATTGTCGTCCCACTACTACGCAGATTTTTTATCTCTTTTTCCATCGTTGATTAATTTGGAAATTATCTTTAATATACGAAAATTATTTTGTGTATTGTATGAGTGAATGTGATTGGTTGAGATTTGGGGGATCAAAGGGGGATAAGTACATTTAAAAATCAAAAATAACTTTTTACATGAATCACCATCTGTAGTTGAATATGATATGATTTTTGATTCTCCATCTGTGACAATTCTTACAGTTGAAGTTCTACGGAATAGAATAGGTTGACGTGTTGTCTCGTATATATTATATTTTTAAATCTTGATATTTTTATTTAAAAGTTTGATTTAATTTAATATTTGTATAAAAATTTAATTTATATTAAAATTGATGAAAATGTAAAATATTAACAAATTTATTTTACACATTCTAATAAACTTTTAAAATGGTAATAATCTATATGACATATATTTAATTATTAATTTTACATATTAAAAGTAATTTTAATGAATTTTAATTTTATAAAAATATAATTCAAAGATATATATTTATAATTCATAAATTATAATATATTATAAATTCTAATTTATTTTATAAAATTATATGCTAAATTTAGAAGTTAAATAGATGTTTTTAAAAACTTAAACCTAACCTCTTTGATTAAATGAACTTTTTTAAAAGTTTTAATTTAATATTTTTATTAAATAAATTAGGTTAAATTAAACTTTAAATAAGTTATTCATAAACTTTAGATTGTTTGGACAAAAATCATCACATTTAAGTAATTTTAAAGAAGTTTTACGAAGTTAAAATGGTTAAAACATCTTCATTAAAGTGATATCATTCGTTTTTAAGTAAGAAATATTTTGATTTAAACTTACTTATTTCCTTTCTTTTTCACAGTCCATAAATAGAAAATACATAATGTATGTTAAGAATATGACTTGCTTCATGTGATATGTATGTTCTTTTGTTAACTTTCCATTATTCTATAGATATGTTTATCAAAATTTTATATTTAAATCATTTTAAATTATTAATTTATGATTAATTTATTTTCATAAATATTCTTATGATTCCCCTTTTGTGCATTTGGTGTGCAATATTCTTTTATATTCCGAGTAAATTTGATGGGAATAAAATATTTTTATTTTTGGGAGAAGGTAATAAAATTATGTACTGAAAATAAAATATTCTCAATAATGTTTTTAAATATATTTTTTTATCTCTTGTAACCTTCTATTACCATGAATAAAATTTTGCAACCATGACTTTTATATTTTAAGTAGGGAAAGTTTGAAAGTTTACTTTTATATGCTTAGAAATATTATAAATTAAACTAAATATGAAAATAAAATTAAGATGAAAAAAATATTATGTTTGCAAATTATGTTTAATAAAGGTAATAAAATTATGTCCCGAGGGTAAAAGACTCTCATAAATGTTTTTATAAATTATTTCTTTAATCATTGTAACCCCTTATTATGAGTAAAATTTTGCAACCATGACTTTATATTTTAAGTAGGGGTAATTTGAAAATTTACTTTATATTCTTATAAATATTTTATTTGAATTAAATATAAAAGTAAAATTACGATGAGAATAAATATTTATCCTAAAATATTTAATTGACAATCAAACATACTTTAAAAATTACTCAAAAATATTTTTTTATATTTTGAGAATAAAACTTACTCGGGAATTAATATAAAAAAATACCTCATATCAAACATCTTTTTAAGATAAAGTCTTGTGAATAGAAATAATTCTCACTACAAGAGTTAGTGTCACCGTGATGAAAATGTTTAATGTTCCAACAAGATTGCCTCTAGTAAGGGATACATGTGGTTAAACATAAAGAAAAACACTATACACTAAAGATTGAAAGATAATTAAATTTAAAAATAAAAAAATTCACAAATATTACAAATTATGTTTTATGTTTTGCATTTAATATTCAGCTGTGTGAAAATAATATTTTCAAACTTTATTAAAATTAATATGTTAGTTTGTATTTGCTATAAAACTAAAACAAAATATAAATAGGTATAAATAGCTTTAAAAAAATATAAAAACTCAAGAAAAAATATGTGCTTAAAATAAATAAAAAATTTAATAATAAAATTTAAACGAACTAATTGAATTGAATAAATTAAAAATATCATGTTTATTAATATAAATTCAAAAAAATCTATTTTATTAAAAAATAATATGCTCTTAATTGTTATAAAATTTGAAAGTGACAATAAATCATTTTAAATTAAAAGACTATTCGCTAAAAAAATAAAAAGATGAACTACAAATAATTTTAAAATTAAACTTTGCTCTGTTGAATTAATTAAAGACAATTTTGGGCTTGAATGGTTTTGGCATGTCTAAAAATTACTAGTGATATATGCTGCCTTGACATTAGTAGTTTTTTTTTAAAAAAAAGAACTTTGAAAGAGAATAAAATTCTGAAAAACATATATTTAAAACAAATCAACAAGACTACCAGGTTTGATTTCCCTATTAATTCAATGATAAATATCTTAAAAACATAAGATAAAGAAATTTAAATCTAGGCTAACTTTATAATTCTTTTATTTATTTACAAAATCTTCTAGTTATAGTTTGTATATACTCAATATTATAATAAAAGTTATTTGTTCATTTTTTTTATTGTACAATGTATATGTTTTTAATTATTTACATATTAATATTTACTTTATATATCTATTTATTAAACTCAACATTAACTTTGTTTATTTTAACTTTATTGAGTGTTTTCTTTGATTTGTTGTATAGTTAAAAATATAAAATAGAAAAATTAAAATTTGAAATGAAAATAAAATAAAAAAGAATATTTTTTCTTTGTAATTTTTTTGTTTTAATATTTTATATAATCAAATTAAAATATTTATTATAGTGTTGATTTCATTAAAAATATTTACCTGATGATATTTTTTATGATACATAATACTTATTATATAATATTTTATCTATAAATATACCGTACTATATTAACTAAGTATATAAATAAAAAAATATCAAGCGACAATGGAAGATATTTTTAGTAATATTTATAAATTATAGATGTGTTTTTTTATGAAAAATGTATAATATAAGAAATGATTGATTTAATTTAAAAAATATTATCTGTATAACTATAAATTCATTTATTAATTAACCTTCTAATTATTATCTTGTTTTAGTTAAATTAATTATAGGTTGTTTGTGATGGAAGAAAGTAGAAAGTAGGTGGGGTAAAGGAGACTTTTCACTCCGACGCGGCTTCATTCACACGGCTTGTTGAACCGAGCCAACGGTCAAGATCTTTCCACCTGTTGAGGAAAAGCCCTTACATTTTTGTAGAAAAAGAAATGCAAAAAGGTCGTGAAAATACCGTGATTCGTCAGCGACCCTTCCCTCGTGATTGCCCTAGCGACGGACGCGTAGTCTTAAACTTAAAACATTTGAAATTTTGAACCATTTATTTATTTCTCAATGTACCTTAGGAACATTTTCTTCTTTGTCTTTGTCGTTTCCTTCATAATAGCAGAGTTGTTCCCGAGTCCCAACCTCCAACAGCTTATTCGCACATGAAAATTTTGGGAAAATATCTACGAATATAGGGGTTAGCTTGGATACTTTCTTTAATATCTTAGTGTTCGTAATTTGTAATTTGTATTTGTGAATTAATCATTTTTATTATTTTTTAACACTTACATATCCACAACAGTTATAAATAACTCCTCAAAAAGTTTCAAACATGTTAGTATAATATGGTACTCCTATCTTCTTAGGAAAGCAAAATTAACATTTAAGTTGTAATTCAGAGACTTGGTAATTGGTACACCAATTTATTTATTCTTTTTTACTCCAACCGTTCAACTTAATTAGAAAGGGTTTAATAATCTTAAAGTTGCGTTTGACCCAAAATTTAATTAAATAAAATTTATTATGAACTTTCAGGGAAAAAAAGTTAATTTCTGAGGTTTTAGTTTATTAAAAGTATTTTTATATTTTAAGTTTCTAAAATTATACTCAACACAAACTTCATTTCCTTTTTTATCCCTCTTTAGAACCCAACTAGTGCTGGGGGGACACCGACCATTCCAATTAGACAAACAAATCATAGGCTATTTGACCAACAAATTAATTGAAACCTTCGTAGTATAATATTTCAAACATACATATTAATTCTACACATACATATTATATTATATATATAAATATAGTTTATTCACATAATTCTCAATTACCCACACGAGTTGTCGAGATTATTTATTTATTCATTTCTTCGTAAATCATGTGATTTTGGGTTCGTATATCCCTGAATTTTTACTTAAGTTTTGGTAATCGACAATGATTATTAAATTTTTTCTGAAAAGGAGTAGAGTTAATGGGATTATTCTTTAGTCTATATATACATAATATCCTTACAGTTAACTATTTATACGTGCCCGCCCTTATGGTGAAGACATGATATGATATACTAATATATGATAATTTACCCAGTTAAAAGTTGATATACTATTAAGATAAAAATTGCTCCCCCGACCTTCCAATGATATGATGGAACAAAATTATGGGAGAAAGTACAACCCAAACTTGCAGGGAATTTACTGTATTGAGTAGATGATATATGGATTCGTTCAACTCCAGTGAAAGCCATGTTGGAATGGTGTACCACTATGTTAATAGTAGTACTTCTTTTTCAACACAAATGGAATATTGTGAACATGTACTAATTTTGAGCCTCTACAAAGATGTAAACAAGAAAGTCTTTCCAAAAGGATTATTCAATCTTTTTTCATAACAACCAAAGAGAGAAAGGAAAAGATTATTCAATTATGACTTCAAAACTCGTCTTTGAGAATATGTGTGGAATGAACTTTTAACGGGGCTTCATTAGTGCTTTCCTCCTTGATGCCATTGATGACCAGGTTGGACTTAATTGGAGGAATCGGTATCTTTTTATATGAATTTTGTTGTTACCAATGAATTGTCTATTTTTTAACTGGAAATACTTCACTATTCTTTTGTATCCTTTTTGCAATTGGTTCATAAGAGAAAATATTTTAAGACTAATTTATTATGTATAAATCTCTAGTTTTAGGACGTAATTAGTAAAGATTGACTAAAAAATGTAATTACTAGAGATATTTTAATTATATGATTGTTTCTCCAAATTCCTATTTTAGGAAGGAAGTAAACCGTCGATCCCCCTTTCTTCTTCAAAAGATTTAATAAAACAATAACTCCCATTCATTCCCTTCAAATCAACAGTCATGTGATGATTAATAATTATCTCTTGATTTGGTATATTATAATGGAGACTCTCCTTTATGTAAAGGAATTTAATTAAATTAAAAGTATTTTTTTTAATTGTCAAATGTGTATGAATTTTTAAATCATCAATTTGTTTAAATTTTGGTAATGATTATTTTAAAAATGATATTTTGAATATTCCCTTTGATGATTAGTCAGACTTAGAAGGAAGTTGAATAAGTATTAAACTCTTTTTCAGTAAATTTTGAACCAAAGACAAATGCAAGTAATCAAATGATGAAGAGAAGAAGGAAATAAACACACTGAGTTTATACTGGTTCACTTCCAACACAAGCTACGTCCAGTCTTTTCCAACTTGAAGGATTTCCACTATTGTAAAAACTCCTTTACAATATCAGCACCAGACTCATGCTCCAAGTATTCTTTCAACAAGCCACTTTTGGCTCAACCCAAGTATTCTTTCAATAAGCCACTCCTGACTCAACCCAAGTATTCTTTCAAAAACCTCTTCAGGCCAAAGTGTTTCCCAATACTCAAACTAGTCCTAGTAACTTACCAGACTTATACAATCAGTAAAAAGAATATGTTCTAAGAACTTAATGTACAAAAATCATAGACAAATTTTGAGATCGAACACTAAGTATTTTTGACACAAGACCAGAGTCTGCTAGAAGCAAAACTAGAGAATAATGAGGGTCTTTGTCTTTTTACAAGAAAGTGAGCTAAGATTGAATGTTGAGTTGAAGAGCTTCCTTCTCGGATATTTCTCTACTCTTTGAATGTTCAAACTTCCTTGATATTTATAGAGGCTTGAAGGTTATAGTCGTTGATGCTTCTTGAAAGGAGATATATACGTTGGCAATCCTTTGAAGGCATTTTGCCATAGGCTTCTGGAGATCAGACCTCGAAGTTGAATTCAAGCTTGAGAGAGGTCTGAATCATATTTCGATATTTTCACGAAAATAGTTTCTTATGTATTTCCATGCACAAAACTTTTTATGAGTGTATTCTTGATTGCGCGAGGGGTTGCTTTCAGAGATGTCTTGGTGAGGTTTATGACTTACGATCAGAGTTCGCAGGAGTAGGTACGCTGACAGCTGCTGCTCATGTTGATTTTGTTCTTTGATGATAAGCACACAAATATAGTATGATCATTTCTTTCGAAGCAACACCAAAATAGATTTTCAAACGTTGATGAAGAGTTATTTGTACAAGATGCTTCCATCAGACTTTTGTTGATCTACCAGACTTTTTAGAGCATACATGCACTCCTCCTTAGTTTTTACAACTTAATCTTCATATCCTGAAAATTGCTTACTAAATATTATGAGCAATTCAGAATATATTCTTTCAACGAAAATACTTGATGATTGATATAAACAAATCATAAAGTCTGGGGTCTTAAAACTTATATTTTTGACCGGAATTTTTCTCAACACCCTTATTGAGTGATAATAAATCTTACATCAATATATATATATATATATATATATATATATATATATATATATTCAAGAGTGAGTATTGGTTGGCCAAGGACAAATTCAAGTCCAAAAATCTCAAACTGAACTTAATTGAACATGTAAAAAACATAACCATTTTTGACCACTTATGCTATCTGATTAGGCGGTGAGTGAGATGGGTGAGGAAGACGGGTTTAATTAGTTTAGCCTAAGAACAAAAAACAAACCAGTCTATAGGGGCAATTCCCTCAAGAACAAAGACCAAAACAGAAAACATAAAAGCATATCTAATGAAGAACATAAGAACCACAATAAAAACTAGAGAAAATAGATATGTCAACAAAAATATGCATCGTTTGTGGTCTGAGGCGGCCATATCATGATGCCGTCCAAGGAAAGGGAGCCAGCCATAAGAGTAAAGGTTGTAAATGGCAACTAGAGCAAAGATTGTCAACGACAAAGGCATAAAAAAGGATAATAACTTGCTTACTTGATCTTAAATCCATAACATTGTAAGTAAAGGGCAAAGAAGAAGTAAAAACCTAAAAAAAAGAGAGATCAAACAAATAAAGAAAAGGATACAAAAATTCATTAAAAAAAATAAAGGTTTTATAATGAGTAACACTAGCCTCAAGTCTGCATATGAAAAAAATTATAATTATGAATAAACAAAAAGAGAAGAAAAGTAAATGGGAGAGAAGAATGTATGTGTGAGTACTAAGGGTACAACACATATTACACAAAAAATAGCATTGTTGTTTCATTTCTTGAATATTGTTCTCTACTTCAAAAAGACATTAAAAGTATTCAACCAATGGAAACTCCCTCGTAATCCATAAGACACAAGATCTCCTTTTTCATTATCATGGGGGACAAATTAAAAAATCTGGATTGTTTGTCTTCAAACTTCACCTAGTCTATCCTTGCCTTCTAACACCGAAACGTGTCCTCTTGAATGAGAACCTTCTGATACTTATGGCAAAGAGAAGCCAATAATTTTTCAAGATCAAGATCTTCACCAAATGATGATTTATACCTTTCATACATGTCATGAGTTTCCTTTTTTATGGAAAATATTTTCAAAAGAGCTAGTATTCTACTCCTTTGCTTTCTTGATGAAATCCTCCACAACATTATACCGATCCTCATTTCTATCCTTCCAGGTACTCACCATTACATCCTTGAAAGTTTGATTTGATAACCGGCTTGCCAAGAACTGAAAAGATGTGTTACCTAGACATTTCTTCTCACTATTCCTCGCCTTAAGAAGGGATGGGTAATGTTCTAATAGGAAAGGATGGAGATGAAGACACAAGCTTCTTGATATCTTGTATGCTATGCCTTATTGCATATTACCCCGATCAATCCTTCCCTCAACCCTCTACCTTTCCAAGTAAAGGGAGGCCCTAATAACCTAATATCTTAAAAAATGCATTCATTAGGACACTATAGAAAACTTCTCATAGAAGCTTTATTTGGCCTCTGCCCTTTCTTTATTTTAAAAGGCTAGCAAATAAGCATCGAAATTATTAATCACAATTCATGATCACGTTTCCCTACCACCTAACCTTTTAAACACCCTTTAAAGCTCTTATCTTTGCTTGATACGAGGACTACCATAGACACAACTAACTAACCAAGGTTCCTTGCCATAAAGAAACATAACTTAAAGGTGAATAAACTGTAGTGCTAGTGACTCTCCAGGATGCACAGGTCTACTTTATCGTCATTCCAAACAACCCAACTTCCACCAAAAAATCCCACAATAACCACCCTACACTACTTAAAAAACCCTAACTAATGGATGATCTTCAAGGATTTATGACACTGAGTTGAGGCTTGTGAAAACAACAAATATCCAGCTTATGCTTTAACCTAAGTTCATAAATAAGACAAGGAAAAGACCTATGCCCTACCCCTTTCACATTCCAGGATAAAAGATTCATCATCATAAATATAAGTTGAAGTAGTGTGGCTAAAGGGCTTAGTATATATCTTCTTAACGGAGTCCTCTATGCCCATAGGGCCATCCTAGTCCTTAGGAATTGCTCCCTACTCATCTTCAACTTCCATAAAAACCACCTCATTAGGTTGTTGGCCATTCAATACTTCAAGCCCCTTAGTAGCAAGAGCATTTCCCTTACCCTTAGGTGGAGACTTGTCAAGCACGATTATTTGATTTAGGTGGGCCTTAAAGGCATAAAGGCCCATACCCACATCGGATTTAGGCGGTATCCCCTTCTTAACCCAATAGAAAGGTTTCAATCTAATCCACCAGGCCCTTATGCTCAACTTCTCCCTACATGTGCATGCACACACTGTTTAGCTTGTTCATTCAATTATTGTATATGCTCCACCTTAAACCCCACAAGACCTGCATCGACCCTTTTCTTGCATTTATCCATCTATTTCTTCTTTTCCCGTACCCTTGAGGACTAGACCTCTTTACTATTATTATTATTATTTAGAATATCCTCAATTTCTAAAATTGAAAAAAGTGATTGACGTTGCCCCCTTTTAAAATTTAGTTTTCCATTATTGTTATTGGACCTAGTTATTCCCTTTCAAGATTTGTGTTAGACTATCATCTAGGGACCAAAGTACTCCATACTTTCGCTTGTAGCTCCCCTAACCGTATTCCCATCCACCTCATCCATAGTGCCACCTTCCTTTGTTAGTTTATTGTTTACATCCATATTTACCTCCTATTTCTTCATCAAGGAACAAGTTCCTTTCTATGCCCATGCTTGCCATAGTGGAAGCAAACAAGATATAGGCCCTCATGTTCTATAGATACACCTTACCTATTAACTCAAACGATGAAACCAAAACCTTTCATAATCAATTTCAACACATAAGCATGTAAACTTACCCTTTTCAGTAGCCATTACCCCTTATCGAGAACTTCTTAGCAGAGTGTATTAAAGTCAACACACTCCATTCATCCCAACTCCCAACCAATCCACCTACATACATGACTTAAATTTAAAGTGAAACTTAAAACACTATAGGTAGTTATTTTTAATTTTTTAATTATGCTAAAATTTTTATATAGATGATTCTATTTTCGAAGTAGTATTCTTAACTTTATTAGGTTGAAATTATATACCTTGTTGATTTTGCAACACTAATGTTAAAATGACTTTTTACACTAGTCGTTTTTTATAGTTTACATCGCTTCATCAACTGATGTGGAATCATGGGAAAAAATAAGTGACATTTTATATCGATTCACATTCAATGTGAAAAATGAATTTTACACTATTTCCTATTACATACTTGGTATATAATAAGGCATATTACACCGGTTCTCTTTTGGTAACCGGTGTAAATATATGACATTTTACATCTATTCTTTTTCTGAACCCAATGTAAAAAAATATTTTTAACACCTTTTATTTTTTAAACCAATTTGAAAAAGTTTTTTTTCTTTTGCTAGCACTATTTTCATAATTCAAAATTAAACCAAAATTCAATATTAATTCCTAATGCCAATACATAATTCAAATTAAATCAAAATATCAATTAAAACACAATATTAATTAACATAAAAATAAATGATGCATCAAAATATTTTCATTTATATATCATCTACACCAAAATAAATGTTTACAATTTAAGCAACCCTAAATTTAAACTATACTTCTACAATTTAAACAAAAATTTTGCTCAATATTTTTGAATGTCTTTAATGTCGTCCTTAGAGAATTGACCTAATCTCTACAAATTTAAAACATAGATAATGCATTAGCAATAATAACATTTAAGCACAAATCAACTTTGAATTAAAACCAATGTAATTTTAATTGAAATCAATGCTAGTTTTATGCTAAAAATCAACTAAACTTTGCAAATCAAAAATCAACACCATATCCTAAGATAACAATGTTCTATCATTCTAGAAGGTCATGTAATAATGTACATATTAACTTTTATTCCATTTTCTTGACTTTTTTGTCATAATTTCCCTACCTAATCAAATATATTTAATAGAAATGCCTCAATAAGCTAAAGCTCAAGTACAATAACTCAAGTACAACATAATTGTCACAAACACACACAATAAACTTTTCAAGCTCAAACTTTATTATTAAGAGCATAGTTAAAAAAATTACTTTACCCCATAAATCAAGAATGTCTGCCAAGACAATATCCAATGAGATGCCCCAAAAATACGGGGGAATTTTTCACGTTTATTGATCGTTTATAAATTGAATATTTAAAGTGGTGAAACATTTAATACGACACCTGGATCTGTAAAAGCCGCTCCCATATATGAAGATATGAGAGGGTAAATTAAAGGATGATTTTTATAATAAATTTTCAATTAAAAACAGCGGAAGGATTAATTAATTTAATTATTGTATGATTGATTTTGAAGGGGAGGATTTCATAGGGTTCAAGATCCCTTAATATTTCCAAAATGATGTTTAAATGATGCAAGAAGGGGTTTTATTGCAAAAGAAATACAATCATTTAAAACAAAACAAAATATGTGCATCAGGGTGCCACTCGCTCAAGCGAGTACCACATTCGCTTGAGCGAGCTCACGTAGGCACACTTGAGCGAAAACAAGAAAAGGCTAAGCGAAGAAATAATTAAGCATCAGGGGCTCCTCTCGCTTGAGCGAGCCCCACCTCGCTTGAGCGAGATGCGAAGAGCACCCCCGGGCGAGCCAGCGAGACGCTTAAGCGAGAGAAGAGATTTGCATCAGGGGCTAATCTCGCTTAAGCGAGTTCTTTCTCGCTTGAGCGAGATCGTCCCAATGACATTAGGAACTCTCTGCCCGATTTTCGCTTGGGCGAGGCATGTCTCGCCTGGGCGAAAATCGTCCAGTGTCTACTTCCCTTCCTCCTCGCTTGAGCGATCACTAAGCCAGGACCGTTTCGCTTGAGTGAAAATGGTCCAGTGTCTAACCACTGATTCCAGACCCATCTCGCTTGGGCGAGAAGGCCCTTCGCTTGAGCGAAATTCGGCTAGTGACAACAACACTGATGCAGGAGGATCTCGCTTGAGCGAGATCACCACTCGTTTGAGCGAGTTATGCAGAAAACGACTAAACATGGGAATTTCATGTAACTCAACATATCAAATAACATTTATTACTATTTTAGCCCATCCTAATACATCCCTCATATTCTATTATGCATTTGGAAGTCTATCTACCCTTTCACACATATTAAATCTAACTTCCTATCATTCATTACATAGCATTCAAATCATTCATTCAATGCACATCATCTGAAATCATTATCTCACAAACACCATAAAATGCTACAAGTCTCGAAATTTAACTCACCGAATTCGATCACATCAGGATATCGTTCTCTGATGTCGTCTTCACATTCCCATGTGAACGTCTCCACATTTCCATGCTTCCAAGCGACCTTCACTAAAGGTACCAACTTGTTCCGCAATCTCTTCACGGTATGCTCGACAATGTGAACAGAAATAGAAGGAATAGATAAATCATCTCGTACATCGACATCGTCCATAGAAATAACATGTAGGGGATCATGGACATATTTCCTCAACTGGGATACATGAAATACATTATGTAGATTTGCGAGATGTGGAGGGAGTGCTATCTGATAAGCAACGTCGCCAATCCGCTCCAATACCTCGTAAGGTCCAATGAATCTAGGGCTCAACTTTCCACTCTTCAGCGCCCTTCCAATCCCTTTATCACGCGAAACCTTTAAAAACACATGGTCAACCACCTGAAACTCTAGTGGTTTATGCCTCTTGTCATAGTAACTCTTTTGTCAATCCTGAGCAATCTTCATATTCTTTTGTATCTTTTTAATCTTCTCGGTGGTCTCTTGAACAATCTCCGGCCCTAAGGCCAAGTTTTCACCGGTCTCCAACCAATATAGAGGCGTTCTACATTTTCTTCCATAAAGTGCCTCATAGAGAGCAATACCAATAGAGCTATGGTAGCTATTGTTGTATGTGAATTCAATCAATGGCGGGAATCTCTCCCAATATCCACCGTGTTCAAGAACGCAAGCCCTCAACAAATCTTCAAGGCTTTGTATCGTCCTTTTGGATTGTCCATCGGTTTGCGGATGATAAGCGGAACTAAGCTTCAACTTAGAACCCAATTCATTATGCAAACTTCCCCAAAATCGAGAAGTGAATCGAGGATCACGGTCAGATATGATACTGGACGGTACACCATGTAGTCTAACAATCTCCTTTATATATATTTGTGCCAATTTCTCCAAGGAACTCTTCATATTCATAGGTAAGAAGTGAGCACACTTCGTCAACCGATCCATAATTACCCATATGGCGTCGTTTCTAGCACGAGTTCTGGGTAGTCCAGAAACAAAATCCATAGCTATGCTATCCCACTTCCAAACAGGGATCTCCAAAGGTCTCAAATAACCAGATGGTCTTTGATGCTTGACCTTTGCCTTCTGAAAAATAAGGCAAGAGGCTACAACGCTCGCCACATCATATTTCATGCCAGGCCACCAAAAATTCTTCTTCAAGTCTTGATACATTTTAGTAGAGCCAGGATAAATGCTCAATACGCTTTTGTAAGCTTCCTCAAGTACACATTTCCTCACGTCACTACTTGAGGGAACATAAATTCGGCCCTTCACACACCAAATGCCATCTTGACCTTCCACTAGGAACAATTCCTTCCCCTTCTCTTAGGTCTTCTTTATTTCAATCAAATACTCATCATCAGATTGTTGTACTTTCACATATTCAAGAAACTCATTCGTGACTTTCAACATTTTAAGCGACATTTTCTTCAAAGTATAAGTCTCCACGCCCACATTCAAATCTCTAAATTGTTCAATCAACTCCATCTCTCTCGCCATCATCATAGAGATATGTAACGACTTCCGGCTCAAAGCATCGGCAACCACATTGGCCTTTCCGGGATGATACCTCAACTCAAACTCATAATCTTTTAGAAATTCCATCCATCTTTGTTGGCGCATATTCAGTTCCTTTTGGTCAAACAAATACTTAAGGCTCTTATGGTCACTAAAGACCACAAACTTAGAACCATACAAGTAATGTCGCCACAACTTCAAAGCGAACACCACCGCCGCCAATTCAAGATCATGTGTAGGATAATTAACCTCATGCGGTCGCAATTGTCTAGACGCATAGGCTATCATACGCTCCTTTTGCATCAATAGGCATCCAAGACCAAGCTTAGACGCATCACAATACACTACAAAGTCGTCCGTCAAATCGGGCAGCGCTAAAACCGGTGCAGTAGTAAGCCTTGTTATTCAAGTGGCCTCAATACTCAAGAGGGGGGGTGAATTGAGTTTTTAAAACTTTGCTTGGAATGCCTTTGAACTTGATTATTTTATCACAAGTTTAGAGATTATGGAAGTGAGATCAAGTAAAGTACAAAAGACAATGCAAAACAAGAGGTAAATATGGATGAGGCAATTTATCAAACACTTGGTATGCAATGTTCAAGGTTGACTAATTCAAGCAAGCTCAAGTATGTAAATCCCAATCAACCAACATAAATCAATTCAATGTAGTATATGAATGTAAAAGAGTTAGGGAGAAGAGCTTGCAAACCAATTTAACGAGTTCCACCAACCCCGATGTACGTCTCACCTTCAAGCAACCCACTTGAAGGATTTCCACTATTGAGATTTAGAGATTACAAGCTATGAGCAATTGCAGCTTCCTAGTGTTCCACACTCAAGAACTCAATCCTCACTAGCACAAGGGCAACCCACCCAATCTCTCAAACTCTCAATACCCAAAGGTTGAACCCCAACCTTTGTGACCACTCAACCTAGAGTGAAAACCTTTGTGTTTGGAGTAGTGTTTACAAGCAAGTGACTCTCTCAATAGAGTAGATATACAAGTGAATGCTCTCTCAAATTCTAACTCTCAACAAGAGAGGATATACAAGTTAAAGTTCTAAGTTTTAGAAAAAATGAAACCATACAAGGATAAAACTCACAAGATTCAAAAATTGATTTCCTTTGATGGATGTAATTGATGCTTTGAGTAGCTTGAAGGAGTCTTGCATTTATAGGGCTTGGAGATGAGCATAATGGAGTTCCTAGCCGTTGCAACTCATGAGTGCCTTAGATCTATGGAGAAATGAGTTGGTTTCTACTTAAAAATCACTTTTCCCAATTTCTGGCACTACCCTAATCGATTACGCCTCGAGCTGTAATCGATTAGCTTTTGAAATCTGAAGTGTAACTCGTGTTGTAATCGATTCGCTTATCCTTGTAATCGATTAGCTTCTACTCAGAGACTTGGTAATCGATTATGCTTCATCTTGTAATCGACTAGGCCTGGCACCTGATGCATTTAATTTGATTACGCAGCTTTGTAGTCGATTGGCCTTGTGTATAATCGATTAGCTGTCATTCCAGGAGCTTTGTAATCGATTGTATGTGTCCTGTAATCGATTAGCTTCAAACACCTGATGCATTTAATTTACACAGAGGCACTGTAATCGATTAGTATTGTTGGTGCAATCGATTAGATGAGAAACAGGAACTATGTAATCGATTAGATATGGTTCCCTAATCAATTAGTATACGTGTTTTTGCAGGTCTGATGCATTTTCTTGTTTTTCTAAGTTTTTCTTCAAGAGTCCTTTGTCATTATCAAAATCTGTGATCCTGAAAACATATTCAAACACATTCTCCCCCTTTTTGATGATGACAAACCATGTTCATCTTTTGAGGGTTGTTAGTTCAAAAACTTATTTGTTATCTCTAATTTTATCTCTATCAAAAACATATTCAAATTCTGCACAATTTTATCTCTTAATATGAAAATATTATCTCTTGAGCATTATCTTCTTATCTATTTCAGATTTATCTTTATTTCAAAAATATCTCCCCCTATCTAAGAGAGTTTATGCCTTAGAGATAATTTTCAAATTTGTTAACCATTTGTTGTTATATGCAATCAGATTTCACTTGTTATTATAGCAGGCAGATATGAACTCTCAAATATTTCTCCCCCTTTGGAATCATCAAAAATAATAAAGCAATAGAGAGAAATATAGAAACTGAAACTTTTATTGATTGAAAAAGGGAAATTACAGAATTGAAAGTTGACAGAAATAAAAGAAACAGGAAATAATTCAAATAAAGCACAATAAAACAGATCTAGTTATCCGGATTGAAAAAGCGAAGTTCAGAAATTTGGTGAGATAGCTCCTCATAGTGCTACTGCATGAGTTCAAAATGTTGCTGCTCAGTCATTTGAAATTATTGGAGGGAGTTTTCAATTCGATCAAAATGGTTATCAAGAGAGCATACAAGGCAGTGAAGGGATCAGGTGGAGCGGATGATTCTCCTTGAGGTGCAGGAGTAGGAGTGGGAGTGGGAGTAGGAGTAGGATCAACAGTAGGGATGGGATGATCTTCCTCAAATGGACTGCTGCCATGAATTCTGTCACTTTTGAGTATCCATCTTCCAGCTACACAAACCATACCCATTTTATTGAGATGGTGAGTCCCAATGCAAGCTTGAGAGGGCACTTTTTCAGCAAGTTCTCCAGCCAAGTCTACTCCATATGCCTTGAAGATTTTTATGAGCAAGATGCCATAAGGCAGTTTATGTTGCTCCTTGGATTTCAAGATGTGGAGCTTGATGAGTTGAATCCAGTTTATGTCCTTGTGGTTGATGATGGCCCACATGAGTAGAACATTATCTTCCTCATCCAAGGCATAATTTCCACCGCGAGGGATAAGCATTTTAACCATAAGGAAGTGGAGGAGACGGTTGTTAAGAGTTAAATGGCCTACCAATTTGTGATTGCTGAGGGGACGGTTGGCCTTCCAAAGAGATTGGCATGCTGGAATGGGATTGAAATCCCACTCATCCTCAGGATTAGCCCCTGTAAATTCAGCAGTAGAGAGGGGAATTTGTGTGATTTCAGAGAGTTGTTGGTTGGTGATTTTAAGAGTCACATTCTTGACTCTAGCTTCCAAAGTGCCATCAACCAATTTCATATTGCAGAAGAATACCCTTATGAGTTCAGGGTAATAAAACTCTTCCTTGAGAGTTAGGAATGGAAGGAGATTGTAGTGGTGAAGGAGTTGAGTGAAGGTAAAACAGGGGTTTTCAAAAGTTGGGGCATCAATGAAACGGGGAGTGATGATGTCTTTCTCAGAAAATTTCTTTATAAAGTTTTGGAGGTCTCTTGGTGAAGTGAAGAACCTAGAGAAATCTAAAGGATTTGTGGGTTGGTTTATGGAAGACCTAGCCCTCTTCACTTGTCTTGAGGAAGACATGGCAATGGAAGGGAATACAGAGAAGAAGTAGAAGAAGATAAGAAAAATGGAAGAGCTCTTGGAGACTTGAGAGAGTGGAAGAGGAGTGGCGTGAGATGAAAGAATGAAAGGGGTTGTATTTATAGGGAAAAGTAGGGTTTAGAGATGAGAGAGAGAGTAACAATGATGATGAATAATTGACCCAAACGCATATCACATGGATTCTGCATTAAAAATCTGCTCCTGATACGATGCTAATCGATTAGGCAACTGATGCTAATCGATTAGGGTGTGTATTCTGGGGAACATGAAACTTTTTGCACAGAGGTAATCAATTGTGGCCGGTGGAGTAATCGATTGCCTTAAAAACAGAAACTTTGTAATCGATTAGGAGAGGATGATAATTGATTATCTGGAAGGTGAAACATCAATAATCGATTTTGTTGAATGTCTAATCGATTATACAAGAGACAGAGACTTAGTAATCGATTAGTAATGAGATTCTAATCGATTATTGATGAACCAGAAGTTGTGTAATCGATTGTTTAAGAGTCTGTAATCGATTATCAGGGGAACAGAAAGTTTATAGTCGATTATACTGATCATACTAATCGATTATGAATGCTTAGAAGTGGTCTGAACTGATAGATTTCAAGTGGAACGAAACTCAATCAATATATTAAGTATTAACACATTGTAAATCAAGAAATTATCAAAATTGTTTCAGCATTCAAACACAATTGGAAATGTCTAAGATCCCTAATTCTCTTCTAATGTGTATGAATTGTTCCTTTGCAAGTGGTTTGGTGAATATATCAGCAAGTTGTTTAGTGGTTTCAATATGTTCAAGCACACAATCACCCTTCAATACATGATCCCTAATGAAATGATGTCGAATTTCAATATGTTTGGTTCTTGAATGCATTACAGGATTCTTTGAAATATTAATAGCACTTGTGTTATCACATTTAAGAGGCACATGGTCTAACATGACACCAAAGTCAAGAAGTTGTTGTCTCATCCAAAGGATTTGAGCACAACAACTACCAGCTGCAACATATTTTGCCTCAGCTGTAGATAGTGCAACACTTACTTGTTTCTTGCTATGCCAAGAAATAAGAGAACTACCAAGCAAGTGATATGTTCCACTAGTGCTTTTCCTATCAAGTTTACATCCTGCAAAATCTGAATCAGAATAACCAACTAAAGTGCATTCAACCCCTTTGGGGTACCATAAGCCAACATTTTGAGTTCCAACAAGATATTTCATTATCTTTTTTACTATAGTTAGGTGTGATTCTTTTGGGCATGCTTGATATCTTGCACACATACAAATAGCAAACATGATATCTGGTCTACTAGCGGTTAAGTAAAGTAAGGATCCAATCATACCTCTATATTTTGTGAGTTCAACATCCTTACCCTTCTCATCCTTGTCCAAATAACATGAAGTGCCCATAGGTCTGGCAATGTCATTTGCCTTGTCCATGTTGAATTTCCTAAGCAATTCCTTGCTATACTTTGATTGACTAATGAAAGTGCCTTCATTAGTTTGCTTAATTTGCAGTCCAAGGAAGAAAGTAAGTTCCCCCATCATGGACATCTCAAATTCTTCCTGCATTAGCTTAGCAAACTCTTTGCACAATGATTCATTAGTAGCACCAAAGATTATATCATCAACATATACTTGAACCAATAGTATGTCATTCTTTTTGTGCTTAATGAATAATGTTGTGTCAACCTTCCCTCTTTCAAAGTTATTTTCTAAAAGGAATTTACTTAATCTTTCATACCAAGCTCTTGGAGCTTGCTTTAAACCATATAAGGCTTTCTTTAATTTGAAAACATGATTTGGAAATTGGAAGTTTTCAAAATTTGGAGGTTGATCAACATACACTTCCTCTTGAATGTATCCATTCAAGAAAGCACTCTTGACATCCATTTGGTACAATTTAAAGTCCTTACAACATGCAAAGGCTAATAATAATCTAATAGCTTCAAGCCTAGCTACGGGAGCATATGTTTCTTCATAATCAATGCCTTCTTCTTTGATTATAACCTTTAGCTACTAGCCTAGCTTTATTCCTAGTAATTATACCATTTTCATCTAATTTATTTCTAAACACCCATTTTGTTCCTATTATTTGGTGATCATTGGGTCTTGGCACTAGTTCCCAAACTTCATTTCTTTTAAATTGATTCAATTCTTCTTGTATGGCCAACATCCAATGTTCATCAATAATAGCTTCATCAATGCATTTGGGTTCTATTTGTGATACAAATGCTAAATGATTACATGTGTTCCTAATGGCGTTTCGAGTACTTACACCTTTAGTCATTTCACCTATGACTTGGTCCAAGGGATGATCCTTCAAAGTGATCCATTGTTGTGGTTCCTCATGTTGTGTTGTTTCTCCTTCATTGTTGCTTTCCTCTTTATTCTCCAAACTCATTTCTTGGAATGTACCTACAAGATCATCGACATCCTCCTTTCTCGGGGAGTTATGGCTATTCTCATCAAATTTAACATGAATAGACTCCTCAATGGTATTTGTTTGTTTGTTAAAGATTTGATAAGATTTACTAGATTATGAATATCCTAGGAAGATTGCCTCATCAGCTTTTGCATCAAACTTTCCTAGATTATCCTTTCCATTGTTGAGTACGAAACATTTACATCCAAAGATATGAAAATATGAAATATTGGGTTTTCTTCTCTTGTAAAGTTCATAGGGGGTTTTCTTTAGAATAGGCCTTATTAAACATCTATTCATAACATGACAAGCGGTATTTACTGCGTCGGCCCAAAAATGTTTTGCAATGTTATTTTCATTTAACATGGTTCTTGCAAGCTCCACTAAAAATCTATTTTTCCTTTCAACTACTCCATTTTGTTGTGGAGTTCTAGGAGCTAAAAAATTATAATTGATACTATATTTTTCGTAAAATTTTTCAAACGATTGGTTTTTAAATTCTCCCCCATGATCAGTTCTAATGGATGCTATCTTTGAGTTTTGCTCATTTTGGATAATCTTAGCAAGTTTCTTGAATGCATGATATGCTTCATTCTTATGAGCAAGAAACAAGGTCCATGTATATCTTGAATAATCATCTACAATCACTAGACCATAGTAATTACCACTAAAGCTTTTAATTTTGGAAGGTCCAAATAGATCCATGTGCAAAAGTTGTAAAGGCTTTTGAGTGGAAACAATATTTTTAGCTGGAAATGATGCCTTTACTTGTTTTCCCTTTTGACATGCATCACAAAATTTGTTTTCAAATTTAAGCTTTGGTAAACCAATTACTAATTCTTTAGAAACAAGTTTATTCAAATGGTCTACATGTATATGAGCTATTCTTCTATGCCATAGCCATGTTTCATCCTCTCTAGTCATAAAGCATTGTACATCATTTGAGGACAAACTATCCATATCAATCATGTAAATATTATCAATTCTTTGACCTACAAACTTGACTTCCTTATTAATCTTATGTTCAATTATGCAACAGTTTGATTCAAACAAAACTCTATATCCTTTGTCACATAATTGACTAATGCTATGTAAATTGTGTTTGAGGCCTTCAACATATAGTACATCACTAATAGAAGTAGAAGAATTCTTACCAATGTTTCCAATGCCTAGTATTCTCCCTTTGGTGTTGTCTCCATAGGTAACACTTCCTTTCCTTTTGGGAGTGAATGATGTGAATTTCCTTATGTCTCCTGTCATATGCTTTGAACACCCACTATCAAAATACCAATGGGTGTTGCTTGCCTTGAAGCATACCTACAAAACAAGATTAATTTAGAGAACTAGGTACCCATTGTATGTTGGGTCCTTTTAGGTTAGTTTGTGGTAATGTTCCTTTGGGAACCCACACCATTCTAATAACTTTTGGTTCTAATTTTCTAACATTACAATTTGAAGAGTTATGTCCTTTAAAACCACAATGATTGCATCTCATGAAAGGTGATGATGATCTCCTAGGTGGTACAAAGAAGTTTTTGTAATATTTTTCCTTTTTGGTGGAGTTGTATCCTAAACCGGTTTTATCAAGCATACATCTTTGTTTCCAAGTAATATATTTAAGTTATCTCTACCATTTGTAAATTTTTCTAATGTTCTATTTAAATCTAAAACCTTGGTTTCTAAAATGTCACATTTCTTTACAAATTCACACCGTTTGGTCCTAGAGCATGCTTGAACATTTTCTAATTCATCTTTCAAACATTTATTTTCTTTACAAACTTCTATAAGATCCTTTTCAAGAGTGTCAATGGTTTTTCTTGATAATTTGTATTTACTAGAGAGCTTGATAAATTTATCATACAACTCTTCAAAAGCATCTAGTAATTCATTCTTATTTAAGTCAAGAATATTTACCTCATTATCTTCTTCTTGGTGATTTGCCATTAAACAAAGATTCGCTTCTTCGTTTTCGGATTCATCAGAGCTACTTACATCGTTTTCATCCCAAGCGATGTAAGCTCTTCTTCTTCCTCTTTTCTCCTTGTTATATTTCTTTAGATTTGGGAAATCTACTTTGAAGTGCCCTTCTTTTTCACATTCAAAATAATTTGGTGAAGAAGAGGATTCATTAGAGATTGGTTTCTTACCTTGGGGTTTGAAGTTCTTTTGGAATCTTTTGTTTTTCATGAACTTTCCAAATCTCTTCACAAACTAACCAAATTCTTCTTCTTCGTCAAGGTCACTACATGATTCTTCTTCATGTATAGAGGTGGCCTTGAGAGCTAAACCTTTCTTCTTGGAGGATTTTTCTTCTTCCTCCGCTTGCTTCAAAACTCTTAGTTCTTGCTCTTGCTCTTGTAGTTTTCTGAAGAGTGTGGCAAGTGACATCTCATTGATACTTGGGGATTGTTTGATGGCAGTAACAAGAGGTTGCCATTCCCTGCTAAGACTTTTCACAACTTTATGCACAAGCTCTTTGTTAGTATATACTTTTCCAAGAGTAATAAGGTGATTTATTATAAGTGTAAATCTCTTTTGCATTTCTACAATGGTTTCTCCGGAGTTTATCCTAAGACTCTCATATTGACTAGTTAAGGTACTAATCTTGGAGTCTTTTACATCACTAGTACCTTCATGAGTTACTTGTAAAGTATCCCACATTTCCTTAGCGGATTGACAAGTCATTATTCTAAAAAATTCATCGGGACCTAATGCCATAGTGATGAGATTTTTAGCCTTATAGCCATATTGAACTTTCTTCTCCTCATCACTAGTCCATTCTTCCATAGGTTTTTCAACATTTTTATCATTGACAGTATGCATGGGTGTATAAGGACCATTTTCAATGGCATTCCAAATTCTTAAATCAATAGATTGAATAAAGATTTTCACTCTTTCTTTCCAAAAGGCATAGCCTTCCCCATTGAAAGCGGGAGGTCTATTTATGGCACCACCCTCGGGAAAAAGGTTTAGAGAACTTAAGGCCATCTTATCTCTTAAAGCTGTTAAGCTTGATCTACCAAGAGTCAAGCTCTGATACCACTTGTTATTCAAGTGGCCTCAATAATCAAGAGGGGGGGTGAATTGAGTTTTTAAAACTTTGCTTGGAATGCCTTTGAACTTGATTATTTTATCACAAGTTTAGAGATTATGGAAGTGAGATCAAGTAAAGTACAAAAGACAATGCAAAACAAGAGGTAAATATGGATGAGGCAATTTATCAAACACTTGGTATGCAATGTTCAAGGTTGACTAATTCAAGCAAGCTCAAGTATGTAAATCCCAATCAACCAACATAAATCAATTCAATGCAGTATATAAATGTAAAAGAGTTAGGGAGAAGAGCTTGCAAACCAATTTAACGAGTTCCACCAACCCCGGTGTACGTCTCGCCTTCAAGCAACCCACTTGAAGGATTTCCACTATTGAGATTTAGAGATTACAAGCTATGAGCAATTGCAGCTTCCTAGTGTCCCACACTCAAGAACTCAATCCTCACTAGCACAAGGGCAACCCACCCAATCTCTCAAACTCTCAATACCCAAAGGTTGAACCCCAACCTTTGTGACCACTCAACCTAGAGTGAAAACCTTTGTGTTTGGAGTAGTGTTTACAAGTAAGTGACTCTCTCAATAGAGTAGATATACAAGTGAATGCTCTCTCAAATTCTAACTCTCAACAAGAGAGGATATACAAGTTTAAGTTCTAAGTTTCAGAAAAAAATGAAACTATACAAGGATAAAACTCACAAGATTCAAAAATTGATTTCCTTTGATGGATGTAATTGATGCTTTGAGTAACTTGAAGGAGTCTTGCATTTATAGGGCTTGGAGATGAGCATAATGGAGTTCCTAGCCGTTGCAGCTCGTGGGTGCCTTAGATATATGGAGAAATGAGTTGGTTTCCACTTAAAAAGCACTTTCCCCAATTTCTGGCACTACCCTAATTGATTACGCCTCGAGCTGTAATCGATTAGCTTTTGAAATCTGAAGTGTAACTCGTATTGTAATCGATTCGCTTATCCTTGTAATCGATTAGCTTCTACTCAGAGACTTGGTAATCGATTGTGCTTCATCTTGTAATCAACTAGGCCTAGCACCTGATGCATTTAATTTGATTACACAGATTCGTAGTTGATTGGCCTTGTGTATAATCGATTAGCTGTAATTCCAGGAGCTTTGTAATTGATTGTATGTGTCCTGTAATCGATTAGCTTCAAACACCTGATGCATTTAATTTACACAGAGGCACTGTAATCGATTAGTATTGTTGGTGCAATCGATTATATGAGAAACAGGAACTATGTAATCGATTAGTTATGGTTCCCTAATCGATTAGTATGCGTGTTTTTGTAGGTCTGATGCATTTTCTTATTTTTCCAAGTTTTTCTTCAAGAGTCCTTTGTCATTATCAAAATCTTTGATCCTGAAAACATATTCAAACACAAGCCTCAACTTCAACTCTTGGAAACTCTCTTCGCATTCACGAGTCCACATGAAAGGTTGATTCTTACGAGTCAACTTCGTCACCGGTAAGGCCAAATGGGAAAATCCTTCAATGAATCTCCGGTAATAAATGGCAAGACCAAGAAAACTTCTTATCTCCATTATGGACGTCGGTCTTTCCCAAGCCATTACAGCTTCAACTTTCGATCTATCAACGGCAACTCCGTCACCAGAAATCACATGACCAAGAAAAGAGATCTCACTATCTAGAATTCACATTTAGAAAGCTTAGCATATAATTCTTTCTCTCGTAGAATAGCCAATACAAGATGAAGATGTCTTTCATGCTCTTCGCGACTCTTGGAGTACACCAAAATATCATCGATGAACACTACGATGAATTGATCAAGATACTCATGGAAGATGCGATTCATGTAATCCATGAAAATCGCAGGAGCATTCGTCACTCCAAATGGCATCACTACGTACTCATAGTGTCCATATCGCGTTCAGAAGGCAGTTTTTGGGATATCTTCGGTCTTCACCCGAATTCGGTGATATCCGGAATGCAAGTCAATCTTAGAGAATACCACAACACCCTTTAACTGGTCCAAAAGGTCATTAATACGAGGAAGAGGATATTTATTCTTAATAGTTATCTTGTTGAGTTGGCGATACTCAACGCATAGTTTCATGCTTCCATCCTTCTTTTTCACCAACAATACAGGAGCACCCCAAGGAGACACACTTGGGCGAATAAACTCCCGTTCGAGTAATTCGTTAACTTGTTTCTTCAATTCGGTCAACTCTATAGGAGACATCCTATAAGGAGCTCTAGAAACAGGCTCAGCGCCAGGGATGAGATCAATAGAAAATGCCATTTCTCGTGGAGGAGGTAGTCTAGGAATCTCATCCGGAAACACGTCAGGAAATTCTGAAACAATAGGAATCTCACAAGATTGGGACATACCATTCCTATCAACCAAACAAAACATCATAAGGAGCTGAGAGATACCTTGCACATCAAAGCCTTCAGCATTCGAAGTCGGGAAGATCACTGTCTTGTGATGGCAATCCACCAAGACCTTGTTAGTGGATAACCAGTCCATGCCTAAGATGATATCCAGGTCTTTCATAGGCAGACACACGAGGGATACAACAAACTTTCTACCCTCAAGGTTCATCTTGACATTCTCACATCGAGTCACCGATCTTAAACAAGTACCGGTCGGTGTAGTTACCAATATAGAACCTTTCATCATACACACAGGCACCCTTAAGCGCCTCACACAATCTTCAGAAATAAATGAGTGTGTAGCACCAGAATCATAGATAACATTTACCGAAATACCAAGGATTTCACACTCACCACGGACAAGATCTTCAGCTTGAGCAGCTTCCTCACCAGTAACTGCAAACACTCTACCTGCAGCTTGTAGTTGATCACCACCATTGCAGTTTCCATTTCTTCCACCATGGCCATTACCTCGACCATTGTCGTTTCTTCCACCATTGTGATTTCCACCACGGCCACCATTTCGGCCACCATTATGGCTGTTACCGTTTCCACGGCCACGGCCTCCAAAACCACCGCGGTTAGCATCATAATTCATACAAATAGGAGTGTTGACATTAGCATTCAATGGGCAGTTAGGGTGAATATGCCCGGGTTAGTTGCATTGGTAGCACACCACATCATCACGAGGACAGTCACGTGCTAAATGGTTAGCACCACATTTGAAACAAGTTAGGCCTTGGACATTTCCACGGCCTTGGTTACCACCACTGTAACCACCTCTAGGAGCGCCACGTCCTCTAGTATTGAAGGATCCACCACGAAAGAACTTCTTCTTGAAATGACCTTGCTTCTTGAAATTAGAGAATTGTCCCTTCAACTTAGGCTCGTGTTTTCCGTGACTCGAAGGAGCCACATCGTCTTCCTCATATATGCGACACTTATTCACAAGCGTCAGAAAGCTTCTAATTTCTTGATGTTGGATAGCCCGCTTGATCTCGGGTCTTAATCCATTCTCAAACTTCACACATTTGGAAGCTTCAGTACCCTCTTGTTGATAGGGCGGATAGAAGTCACATAACTCCTTAAACTTGGAGGCATACTCCTCCACCGTCATGCCACCTTGCTTAAGTTCCATAAACTCAAGCTCTTTCTTACTTCTATAGCTGTCCGGAAAATATTTCTTCAAGAACTCCACCTTGAAGTTTTCCCAAATCAATGGAACATCAGTAGATACCATACGTCCCCTAGTAAGACGCCACCAAGCTTCGGCTTCATCACGGATCATAAAGACCGTATACTCCACCTATTGCGCTTCAGAACACTCGAAGCTGGCATAGATTCTTTCCAAGTCATTAATCCAAGCATATGCATCTTCTGGCTTATACCCTCCATGGAACTCAGAGGGTTTCCTCTTGAGAAACAAATCAAGACCTTGGGAGCCTTGTCCCACGTTCAGCTGGCCTTGTCTTTCCAAGAGATCGGCAAAGCAATTCAAGGCATTTGCCATAGCAGCAGCCTCACAATTCGGTCTACCAGCCATATTTCAAGCCTATATGTTAAAACATGACTCACACATGAGTAAACTAGACCAAACAATAACCCTTCGGCTTATGAATTCAAGAATTTTAGCACTCATAGGCCTATCATGTACTCCATCACATAATCATATCATTTTCAATACATAATCACAACATATTCATCATTAGAGGTAAATAGTGTAAAGACTCTTGGCCGGACTCAAATAACCATAGACCTCAATCGCAATTCAATAACAAACAACCATAATTTAATCAAACAATTCATAATCCAATCAATTATAGCTCATATAATTCAATCTTGAGTTCCAATTACATGAACAACATTAATCATGATCATATCAAGAGCAAGCCAACGCTCTGATACCAGGTTGAGACGCCCCGAAAATACGGGGGAATTTTTCGCGTTTATTGATCGTTTATAAATTGAATATTTAAAGTGGTGAAGCATTTAATACGACACCTGGATCTATAAAAGCCGCTTCTATATATGAAGATATGAGAGGGTAAATTAAAGGATGATTTTTATAATAAATTTTTAATTAAAAACAGCGGAAGAATTAATTAATTTAATTATTGTATGATTGATTTTGAAGGGGAGGATTTCATAGGGTTCAAGATCCCTTAATATTTCCAAAATGACGTTTAAATGATGCAAGAAGGGGTTTTATTGCAAAAGAAATACAATCATTTAAAACAAAACAAAATATGTGCATCAGGGTGCCACTCGCTCAAGCGAGTACCACATTCGCTTAAGCGAGCTCACGTAGACACGCTTGAGTGAAAACAAGAAAAGGCTGAACGAAGAAATAATTAAGCATCAGGGGCTCCTCTCGCTTGAGCGAGCCCCACCTCGCTTGAGCGAGATGTGAAGAGCACCCCCGGGTGAGCCAGTGAGATGCTTGAGCGAGAGAAGAGATTTTCATTAGGGGCTACTCTCGCTTAAGCGAGTTCCTTCTCACTTGAGCGAGATCGTCCCAGTGATATTAGGAACTCTCTGCCCAATTTTCGCTTGGGCGAGGCATGTCTCACCTGGGCAAAAATCGTCCAGTGTCTACTTCCCTTCCTCCTCGCTTGAGTGATCACCAAGCCAGGACCATTTCGCTTGAGCGAAAATGGTCCAGTGTCCAACCACTGATTCCAGACCCATCTCGCTTAGGCGAGAAGGCCCTTTGCTTGAGTGAAATTCGGCCAGTGACAACAACATTGATGCAGGAGGATCTCGCTTGAGCGAGATCACCACTCGCTTGAGCGAGTTATGCAGAAAACGACCAAACATGGGAATTTCATGTAACTCAACATATCAAATAACATTTATTACTATTTTAACCCATCCTAATACATCCCTCATATTCTATTATGCATTTGGAAGTCTATCCACCCTTTCACACATATTAAATCTAGCTTCCTATCATTCATTACATAGCATTCAAATCATTCATTCAATGCACATCATTTGAAATCATTATCTCACAAACTCCATAAAATGCTACAAGTCTCAGTACACACCTTTCATTCATAAGAATCAACATCATCAAGCATCATAATTCATTATATACATCATTTGGGTCATAAATGAAAATTAGCCATACTCACTAGGATCCAATTTTCTTATATGACCCACCAAAATCGTCACTGCTAATCTAGATAACAAAATAAGCATTCATATACACCACATGCTAGACACAAAATCTAGATTTCACCGACCAAGGCACTACTTATACCACTATTTACCTCCTCAACCAAAATGTACTTCAAAATGTCCACTCTCCCCACAATTGCCCTGCATCACAAATCTAAAAACGAACAACATGGGAGAGTGAGTCACATATTCCAAAGGAATGAATATGAATACCATGTGATTATGTACATATGCATTAATACATGTATACTTTTCACATACATATCATTCACCATACTCTTTATCATCAAAACACCATCATACATACATTCATAAGTATCACTATAATTTAGACAAAGTACACCGTATATACATAATCAAGTTCCACCACAATTTAGCTATCACACAACTATTATTTGGTATTCATATCTTTTATGTTGTCTTTATATGTCAATACATCCTCATCATATCCATCATCATATCTTATCACCTTCGGTATACTTCCTTGCTATATGCAAATGCTCTTAAGCTAATGCATATGCATAATAGAATATTTCAACAATTGCAGATCTGATTATGGGAATATAAACACCAATTGTGGGACTCAAGTATGATCATCCAATCATACCCCAACTGCAGTAGTAAAATGTGTACACTTATTCTTAAATTTGCATGCATTTCACCAATTGTTTTACTGGTACCCAACCGCATCTCCTATCTTGCAACACCTGGTCATTTTCACCATGACCGCGGTATACACAACTAAAAAAACCCTAAACAGTTACCTCAAATTAGCCACCACCGTCTCTCGTCGCTAATTAGCGACTGCGTTAGCGACCGCGCTATACAAAAAGGGACCAAAAAGATGTTAGCGACTACTTTAGCGACCGGTCGAGCATGCGGTCGCTAATAATTGTCAACACCGTTGGCATGCTCTGAACCGAACACAAGAGGGGTTTCTTTGCCATCCTTCCGACGGGAAAGCTTGGAAGTGTTTGGATGAGCTATATCCAGACTTTTCTGACGACCCACGCAATGTAAGACTTGGCTTATGTACTGATGGGTTTAACCTGTTCGGTCAATACGGAAGAGCTTACTCCTGTTGGCCAGTCATACTGACCCCATACAATCTGCCTCCTGATATATGTATGAAGAGGGAGGTCATGTTTCTATCTATACTGGTTCCAGGACCCAAAAATCCAAAGGCGAACATAGACGTGTTTTTGCAACCGTTGGTTGAAGAGTTATCACAATTGTGGCATATCGGGGTAATGACATACGATGCGTCTTTGAAGAATAATTTCATGATGCGTGTTGTTTTGATGTGGACTATCAACGACTTCCCAGCCTATGGTATGCTTTCTGGATGGTCAACATCTGGGAAGCTTGCTTGCCCTGTATGCATGGAACATACTGGGGGGAATCACTCCCTGTTAGTAGCAAGACAAGTTTCTTTGACTGTCATCGAAAGTTTCTACCGTTGGATCACCCGTTTAGGAGAAATAAAACCGCTTTCAAGAAGAACAAGGTGGTTACTGACCCTCTACCCCGTAGGTTATCCGGTGCACGGGTTTGGCAGAGGGTCGAAGAGTATCCCTACATCTGGGACAAGAGTGTTAAGGAGTTTGTGGGTTATGGTAAGGAACACCACTGGGTGAAGCAGAGCATCTTGTGGGATTTGCCATATTGGAAAGACTTGTTGTTAAGACACAACATTGATGTCATGCACACCAAACGTAATGTTTTCATGAATATTTTTGACACTGTTATGGACATCAAGGGGAGAACAAAGGACAACGAGAAGAGTCGTCTAGACCTTCCGATTTGGTGTTCTAGGAAGGAGTTGGAATTGAGGGATGTGGGACGTGGAAGAATGTTTAAACCCCATGCAAAATATGTTTTAACTAGACCGCAACAGATTGTTGTGTGTATTTGGATGAATGGGTTGACCCTGCCTGACGGATTCGCTTCTAACTTGAGTAGATGTGTCGACGTGAAGGAGGGTAGGGTGTTTGGCATGAAAAGTCATGATTGCCATGTCTTTATGCAACAACTACTCCCGTACGCGTTTCATGCCTTACCGAAGCCTATTTGGAAACCGTTGGTTGAGTTGAGTCACTTCTTTAAGGAGTTGACGGCAACTTCATTGACTGTGGAGAAACTTGTGAAGATAGAAGAAACCATCCCAGTATTGATTTGTAAGTTGGAGCAGATTTTCCCACCAAGTTTTTTTGACTCGATGGAGTATTTGCCTATCCATCTACTGTACGAGGCCTTGGTTGGTGGCCCGGTGCAGTATCGTTGGATGTATCCATTCGAAAGGTGAACGCCAGAACTCTTTAATTTCCTTGCAAACACTTCTTATAATAGTATTTTCTAACTTAACACTTGTTAATGATGTTGAAGATTCTTACGCTCTTTAAAAGATAAAGTGTCGAACAAAGCCTGCGTTGAAGCATCAATTTGTGAGGCATACTTAGTCGAAGAAATGACAACCTTTGCTTCTTTCTATTTTCCGACGGAGATAGAAACTAGAATGAGTAGAATTCCCCGCAATCTTGGGGTAGCCAGCCGCACAGGGTTTGATGAACAAACATCGATTTTTAACTATCCTGGTCATCCAGGGGACAAGCTCACAAAATGTTACATTGATGAGAAAGATCGAAAGGCGGCTCACTTGTACATTCTTCTAAATTGCCCAGAAGTGGAACCCTTTATTGAGTAAGTCATAGAAGTTATATGTTACATTCTAAACGTAGCTTTTATAGTATCTAAATTTGTTTCCCTTGAATAGCTTATATACAGATATGCTAAAACTTGAGCAAAATGATTTAACTGATGACCAAATTCATTGTGAGGTGTCATCCAAGTTCGTTGGTTGGTTCGCGCAACACGTAAGACCCGTATACCAAGTGTTTTTAAGCCTATTTGCTTCTAACTCCCGGTATCTAACGATGACCTACTTGTTATGTTGTACATAGATACAAGACCCTAACAACCATATTGAAGATTCTTTACTCCAAGCCCTTTCTTGGGGGCCGGTGAAAACTGTTAAAAAATGGTCTATTTACTACGTAAATGGCTATAAGTTTAATATTCTTCAATGGAGTGAAGGGATGCGCACCCATAACTACGGGGTTTGTGTTAAAGGCACCGCCAGACAGTTGGAAGAAGACTTTTATGGAGTGCTGACGGAGATTGTTGAAGTTTCGTTCTCTGGACGACTAAGAAGAGATATTGTTCTATTCAAATGTGATTGGTTCGACAACACAATCGGTGTTGGAACAAAGGTTGACAACAACTACGGCTTAGTTGAGGTTAGGAAGAATGGTAGATATAAAGGGTTTGATCCCTTTATTTTTTCCCAACAAGCTGAGCAGGTTTATTACACCGACTTCCCGGGAGGACATCGAGACTGGTATGCAGTAATCAAGGCCAAGGCCCGAAGTCAGATCACTGACAATGCCTCCGACGAGGTCGATGACGCTTATCAACTTGCACCACACGAGCTCAACGATGCCAATTTGTTATTCAACATTGATCTAGTCATAATGGATGAGAGACTCGTCACTACGGGGGGTGAACACATTGACAAAGACCTTGTCTCTCGATCAAAACGGTTTAGGGCTGATTTGGATACTGATGAACTTGTTCAAACAGATAACCATAGTGACACTGAAACTGAGGGGGAATTTGAAACTGAAACAGACACAGAGTATGTAGTTGTTAAACATATATACATAGGTTTATATATATATCCTGAGACTAACTTTCTTTTCATGATTTTATCCACAGATGACGGGACGTCGACTGCCCTTCAGTAGGGGTGGTGGGTCCAGGACCCCGGCATCCCGTCTGGGGACTCCCACCCCAGGGCAGGAGACCACTCCATCACCACCATAGCGGACCACTCTATCACCACTACAGCAGACCACTCCATCACCACCACAGCGGACCACTCCATCACCACTACAGGAGACCATTCCATCACCACCACTACAGCAGACCACCCCATCACCCCCACAGCTGACCACCCCAGAGCAGACTCCTGGAGTTGGTGGCTTGGAGGACCCTGGCCATCAGGCCACCCCACCTCTGGCATCCCCTCTGCCCATGTTGGTACTCGTGCCGGCCGGAGACGAGTAAGTGACTAAAACTAAAAAACTTTTATGTTATTTGTATGGTACTTTATATTAAACTTTAGTGGAAAGACTTGTTGGCTTATTGTATAGTACTTTAATTAGTAATTGTATAGATTGAATTGTACTGGACACTCTTCTGTTTGTAACAGGGTAACTATTTAAACTTGGAAATGTTACATTTAGAGGGGAGACTCTGCCAAAATTTTGGGAGTCTCCCTAGATTGTCTGTTATTATACTCCTGATATAATTGTTGTCATTACAGCTTTGTTGATAGTAGTCGCACTACCAAAGTGATTACTAAGGTTTTAAAGGCCCAGTGGGATGGTTCATATATATCTTGGACAGATGCTGGGAAGGTTGTCCAAGATAGGTGGTTTGACACCTTCTCGGTAAGTTCCTAGCTCATTTGTTGTGATTTGATTTGTAAAATAGACCTCTTATTAATTTTGATTTCTCATTTCATTTTACAGCGTGATTACCAGTGGGCAGAGGGTATGATTGATGAGATTAGGAAGGTCTTTGCCACGAAGACCTCCAAAATCATCAAGAGTACCCTTTGGAAGTTGAGGGACAAGGGTGAGCGCCCTCGTTGGATCCCGGAGGACCATTGGGACGGGATGGTCCAGAAGTGGGGCGGTGTCCCGTTCCAGCAGGCGAGTGCTCGGAACAGGGCAAATAGAGCCGCCGATGCTGCAGCCTCAATTTACACTGGGGGTAGCATTTCAACCCTCGAGCACAAGAAAATATTTGTAAGTATATTTATTCTTTTAATATGATTCGTCTGACATGTTTACAAATAATAATCTCAATGTTTTTTGTCCACCATAGGAGCTGAGGGAGCACCGGGAGCCTTCTTTGTTTGAGGTCATGCAAATGACCAAGAAGAACAAAGCTGGTGCATGGGTAAACCAGAAGACTATAGATCTAGCGGTATTTACTTTTAACTGACACATGCTTATAATTTACAAATCAGCTTACTAATCCTATCATTGTTTTTGAATTTACAGGAGGCGTATCAGGCCAGGAGGGCCGAGAAGGAGGCGAACCTGGTGGCTTCCACTCCTGAAGGGGAGGTTCCTCCCACCCTATCTTGTTCTGACGACAACGCCATCTATATGGAGGCTGTTGGCGGTGTGAACAAGAAAGGGAGGGTATTTGGATTGGGTGGCGTCGGCACGTAGCTGGCGAAAAAGTGGAAGACCCCTTCCCCTTCCTCTTCCTCTGCTCTTCTGATTGAGGTTGTTCAGGTAATTCAAAACCTGAACTATGAGCTACAGGAGGAGTGACGTCAGAGGCAGCTGTTGGAGGAGAGGGCCGAGGCGGACCGACAGCGGGCCGAGGCGGACCGACGGCGGGCCGAGGAGCAGCACACCGAGACTCATCGGCAACTTGCTCAGCAGCAGGAGCTACTTATGCAGTTGATGGCGAGGCTACCTCCTCCCACTTCCCAGGCGCCCCCACCACCACCCCAGGATCCCCCACCACCATGATTGTATTTTTATTATTTATACACATTGTATATTTGATTTTTAGTTTTTATATTATATTTCATTCAGTATTTATTTTGTCATTCTTCATTTATTATGTCAATATTTATTGGTAATTAAATTCAAATAAAAAAGCCTTATTGTAATTATCATTAGTAATTCAACCTATTTGATAAATAAATTTAATCCATTATTTTCTTTTTAATAATAATTTAATATTTTAAAAAAATTATTCAAATTTAATTATAAAATTTCATCAGCCAATACAAAATACAAAATATTAATCTACATTTTTAAAGTAAAATTAACAAAACCTATAGATATTTAACCAATTTTTAAAAAAATAAAAAATTCCAATTAGCGACGGTATAAGATGGTCGCTATAATGTAAAAATAGCGACGGCGGAAAGTGGTCGCTGTAAGAGTAACAGTAGCGACGGACTTGTACGGTCGCTATAAGAGTAACGGTAGCGACGGCGGGGAATGGTCACTGCAAGGCCACAGTTGGCGACGGACATGTCGGTCACTATATGTTTAACGGTAGCGACGGTATATGGTGGTCGCAGTTGGCTGTTAGTAGCGACGGAGTCTTTAGGTCGCTGCAAGGCCACAGTTAGCGACGGCTGGGGTCAGTGAAGCAGAGACCATTTTAGCGACGGCGTTATGCCGTCAATATGTTAGCGACGGCGTGTCTGTGGTCACTGATATGTTTTCGACGAAGGTTTTAGCGACGGTGAATGTCCCGTTTGAGATACCGTCGCTAAGGGTTGTAGCGACGGACTTGGGATGAATTAGCGACCAATTATTTCCATCGCTAACAGGTGTTTTTTAGTGGTGATGCAACATATCAACATATGGTGTTGCGGGCCGGCCAGATATCAAATCATGGCGGCTGTGATCCCAAGGACCACCGAGGTCACCTGCTCATCAAGAGTCACCCCCATAAGGGTCGGCCACATGTAGCTCCCTGAAGCAATACATGGGCGGCTTCGTGACTTACATACCAAGTCACAGGGGAAATAAAATTTGCTCGTGCACCGAGCCACCCTCCCACTGGGTCGGCTGAGGGAACTCCCCTAATGTTCCAACAACGGCAGCTATGCAGTATGCCATGGATGCAAATGCAAATCATATTCATTTCTCACTCTATACATCTTATACATGCCACTCATCATACATCACCATCAACACCATTACCAATATTACCACAAGGCTTTTAGTGGATTTATTATTGTTGGTTATTCTTATTAATTTAAACATTTGTGTGGCATTACAATAGTTCTCAATCAACATCATCAACAATCACATTACATTCATGGTGGATACACGCATAACTTCATATCGTTGATCATTCTACACCACCATATAGCACACCATGAGTATTCTAAATGCATCAAAGCATGTTGCCAAACACATTATCTACACCATACACCACATTACAATTTCTCATATCATTTCAAGTAAGGCTAACATGTATACCAATACATATGGCAGTCAAATAACATTCAAATTCATGCATTTAGAACATAAGACTCCTCTCCTACCTCAAGAGAAGAATTCCGATTGATAAGACGCATCCACCTCGTCATTCGGAATGGATCCTACACAATCATACATGTAAAATCATAATTAATCAATCATTCATAACATAAATTCAATTCTATTTTATCATAATCATGTCTGTAATCTCATAACATGTATAAGACATGTTATAGATATCATTTTCATTATTTGTTAGGCTTCGGGAATTCCTCCCCATCAAGCCACATTCATTAGATTCAAATGCTATTAACAACAATAGCCCAACATCCACACAATCTCATTCATCAACACCTATACTTATCAAGACATATATTCCTTCCTAAAACACACTCTTGAACCAACATTGTTCATTTTCCCCAATTTCTCATAGTTAGGGTTTCCACCAAAATTCAACCATTCATTAATGCATCATCTTTCTCCATCACTTTCCAATATAAATGCATCTACCATCATTAACCCCTCATAATTACTCACATTTATGACAACTCACTCTAGGGCATAAGCATTAAATGCCCCTAATAAATACCCATGCACATGCATTACTCCCCCAACTCACATTAACACTTATATACATGAAAAACCCCAACAAAATGATGAGTATACATACCTCACACCCAAAAAATGAAATAGGTTTAAGAAAGAGGGAGAGGTAGTACAAAAATGGAGGGGAAGAAGGGGAAGACTTCAACTCCAATGATCTCCTTCTAAGCTCCTTGAAAATGAAAATGGAGGGGAGATGATCACCTCTTGTCTAAGGTTTGGAAGAAGAGGAAGATGAAGAGGAAATAGAGAAGAATGAAGAAGGAAATAAGAGAAGAAGAAGTGAAATGTGTTTTCCCGACTTTCTCAGCAAACTCACGAGAATAAGGAGGAGAAAATTGGGCTTTTTGCTGTATTTTTATTTCTATTCATTATAATTTCATCGTTTTACAACTAACAGGCTCTTTATTTGGGCTTAATACTTTATCTGAAAATTATTCCGAATATATATTTGAAATCCCAATATTATCCTCAACAGCCCTGACCAATATCATCTCAATCAGAGATACTTGGTTTGACCCTCATATTTCAATCGGGCTTATTTTCAGCTTAACCGGTCTTATTAAATCACCAACAGTCCCTAAAATTCTTAATGTAATTATTTTCAATATTTTAGGATATCAAATAACTTACATTCAATTTGTCAATATTTATTTTCTTAATTAATCCTCTATTTTAAAATTTGGGATGTTACATCCAACATGTCTTTTATTACATAAAATTCACACTCCATGTTGCCAACCATTGTGGTGGGCATTATGCAGATCCAAAAATAACAACAAATTAATCTTTACATATGTGTAGAAAAAATATCATAAGCAAACAAATAAGTTTTTCAATAAAAAGTAACAGTTGGATTGATCAATTTAGGTGGTTTTAAACCTTTTGAGTGCCAACCTAGCAACAACTAACACTAACCTAGCAATAACTAATATGCTCGTATAGGTTTGTGATAAAATTAGTTTTAATAAAAAATTAGTTAACTTAAAAAGCTTACAATAGCATGCATGCATGAGGTGATATCTTCTATTACACAATTAGAATTATGAGCAAACACTTACATTCTAATTCAAACAAATTATTATCAACTGCTAATGATCCTTACATGTATTGATATCAAATATGTAATAATTTCAAAAATATATTTATACAATTAGCAAAGGACCAAATTACTTAGGAATAAAATATGGTGCAAGGTAACACACTTTTCCTTATGCTAATTTGCTCTTAATCTAGTTTTGCATCTCATCTTTTTTGCTTCCTTTATTATGAAAATAGATAAGTTCAATGAATCCATAAGTATATATGTTTCCCTTCTTCTTACACAAGTGATGTAAATACCTAATTTTATAAAAACAATGATTAATAAATCCAAAACAATACATTTCATGTCATGCTATAATAGTATCTTACATCATCCAAAATTGTATAACTGATATGTTCAACATTGTATCACCTAAAGCAATCTCTAAAACATGCATGGTAATAAATAATGGGATTAGACATGCATGATACCCTTGACATTTTATCCACTAAGATTCTCATATGCTAGAAAATCATTAATAGTACCAAATAATATGGCTTGTAAATTGAATTTTTCCTGTAGATACCCATCAAAAACCTCCTAAAGCATACTAAGTTCATTAATTAAGGACTGAGATATACATCTATATCATTTCCAAGCTGATTTGGCCTCAAAATCATCATAGAAACCATTAGATACTTACGCTTCATGCATAACCTTAGGGAGAGCTTAGAGATAACTAGTAGAATAGGCCATGAGTTGTGTCTACTACTCAAGTTGCCATAAGGATTCATCCCATGTGTAACCAGTCTTAGCCTAAGGTTTCTTGGCTCATGACCAAAGTCTGTAAATAATTTATCTATTTTCTTTTATTGTAAATAATCAACTACATAAGGAATCTTATCATCATGTTTCCTTTCATCTGTATCCCATCTAATGTTCTTTACATAAATTGGGGTAGAAAATAATTGTTTGAACCTTGGAATTATCAAAAAATATCACAACACTTTCACTAGAGGCTTGTTTGTGTTATCATCCTAACTAACATCTTCATCATTCAGTTTGTAGTACAATAAATGGAAAACAAAAGATTCATCCAAGTTTTCATATGTTATTTCTTATATATTATGCAATCATTTGGGCATACGTGTATCTTCTTATACTCCACACCTAACGGACACAAGACCTTTCTCACTTCATAGTTATGATTCAGAAACGTGTTACCTTCTAGAAGCATGTCTTTAATAAATCTAGCAATTTAATGAAACTTTTATTGTCCCATTTATTCCTTGCCACAAGGTTAACCGTTTTTAGCATAGTTGACAATCGTGTGACTTTAGTGCACCTCAGATACAAAGGCACCTCTATGTTAGTGTGTATTTTATGATACACATGTGCTCATTGGAAAGACTCTACTCTAATATCACAAATCATGTCCTTTAGTCGATCGTCCATGTCTTCATCTACTTGGTCGGTTTGAGGTGCACTTGGCATTGTAGATAATGCCTCACCATGCCAAATCCATCTTCTATAAGTTAGCATGATTCCATCACAGAGAGGATACTCTTAGATTTCATTAAATTTCAACTACCTCCGATTTAAACATTTTACACGCAGGACATAAAATCTTCCATTCATGTCATCAATGTTTCTTTTAGCATAATCAAGAAACTCTTTGACCTTCTTCTCATACTCGACAGTTGTGCGAAAGGCACTCATGCAGCTACAACGAAGCCTTTAAGAATAAAAACAATACAACCATAATTAATACTAACCAAGTTGCTTTTTTTAAGTCTTGAAAGACCATATGAGGTTTATTTTAGCATTGTTAGAAAAAGTTGAACCAAGTCAACTATTACATGTCAGTTTCAATCAGAAGGATTTTAGCATTGTCCTTTGTGAAATTTCTAGAAGAAATAAAGCTAACAATTAGCTTTATTTTCTGAAGATATCCAAGGAGAATGTACTCATGCAAATACTAAAGTTTCATAGCTATCAAACTCTTGGACATCATATTATCAAAAGTCTGGTATATTCGCTCAAAACAAACTTCTCCAAAGGATTTCCAACATTCATATCTTTTTCAAGATCAACAATAGTCATATTTTAGCACCTATATATGCTTGAAGAAATTCACCTTTTAAAAGTGCAGAAGCTTATCAAGAATTCTCATTCTATATAATCAGAAATCCTCTTAATCTTTTCTTGCTTCTTAAAGATAAAGGCCTTCTTTGTTGCTCTACTCCTAGTAGACCTTGGCCCTTTTTTTTGTCTTTTCTCAACATAGTGTAACTATTTACCTTTGTGTAATTCTTCATACACTAAGTTCTATTAGATGCTCTTGTACTTCACTCTTACAAATCAGTTAGTGTAAACAGTTTGGCGGGTTACCAGCCTTAGTTTCATTGGGAAACAGTTATGGCTTAAAGAGGCTTTTGAAAGAATACTTGGTTTGTTGAGCTAGGAGTGGCTTGTTGAAAGAATACTTGGGTTTAAGATAGGAGTGGCTAGAGTCAAGAATGCTTGTGGTATTGGTCTAGTGCTGTTATTGTAAAGGAGATTTTACAGTAGTGGAAATCCTTCAAGTTAGAAAGGACTGGACGTAGCTTGTGTTGGAAGTGAACCAGTATAAATTCTTGTTGTTCTTTCTTCTCCTTACCTTTCTTTACTCCAGCTTGCTTTTATAAGTTTAATTACCTACGCATAAAAGGTTCATATTTCTGTGAAAAGATTCTGAGACTTATTCAACCCCATCTTCTAAGTTTGACTCTGAACTATCAATTGGTATCAGAGCTTGTCCTTTGGGTTGATCACTCTCTCGAGTGAAAAAGATCAAGATTCATAGCAGCTTCTTAGAGTACTTAGCTGATTGTAGAAGGCTCATCTATCAACAGGCCACCAACTTTCTTTGCACCCATACTGGAAGGATAGAATAGAAATATTCATAAAATCCACCCAGTGTAGTCTATGGGCAGTCATCATAAATGGTGATTATGCAATACCTGTTGATGAGGATGGAAAGCTAAAGTTTGAAGATGAATGGACTTTTGTAGAAATAAGGAAAATGAAGATAAATGTCAAGGATAGATTCTTGCTTACTTGTGCTCTTAGAAAATCAGAGTACAATAAAGTGTTTAGCTATACATCAACTAAAGAAGTCTATGATGCTTTTTAACGTAACTATGAAGGCACCTCCAATGTTAAAAGGTCCAAGAAGATACTATTAGCCAAACAGTATAACACTTTCAAAATGGAGGATCATGAGACTGTGGATCAAATGTTTGGAAGATTCCAGAATCTGCTTAATGAACTCAAAGCTCTTGGAACTACACCTTCCACATAAGACATCAATGTAAAGCTTGGGAGTTTTCTAGAGAGGTTTGATGCCAAGTGTTTAGCTCTAGAGAAAGCTAAGGACCTGAGTACATTCTCCTTGGATGAACTGCTTGGAGTACTCAGAGTGCATGAACTAAAGCTAAAGTAGAAAGAAGTCAACAAGCTTTCCTCCTCTAAAAACATTCCCTTAAAGTCTGATGTATCAGGTAGAAAGTCCAAGGCATTAAAAGCTAAAGAGTCCACAAGTTCAGATCTAGATTCTGATAAGTCAGAAGCTGATATAGATGAAGAATTAACTCTTGTAACCAAGAGATTTCATAGGCTGTTAAAGAAGAAGTTCAGACTTAAGAAATTTCAGAAGAAGGACCACAAAGGTAAAAATCAATTTAAGTTTAAAACTGACAAATCTGTTCTAGAATGTTTTAACTACAGGAAACCAAGACACATGAAAATAGAATGTCCTCTCCTAAACAAAGACAAAAAGGACAGAAGAGAAAAGGGAAAATTCCCTAAGAAACAAAAAGGGTTGATCACATGAAATGATGAAGAATCATCCAGCTCTGAAGAGTCTGATGAAAAAACCGAATCTGCTCAATCTGTCTTATGGCAAATGAGGAACCAGACTCTGAAGCAAGCTCAAGTGACTTAGAATCTAAATATGTAAGTTATTCTGAACTCAAGCAAAATCATCATATGCTGTTTAATGATGTTTAAAAATTTTAAAAATTTTCAAAAAGCTAAAAGTAAAACATGTTAACATGGTTACTAATTTTGAAAATCAAATTTCAAAATTGAAAGAAGAGAATTTTGATAAAAATATCCAGAAAGAAATATAAGAGAATGAAAAGATGCACTTAAAAGAGTTAAGCAGACTCAAAAGAAAATGATGTTTTGAAAACAAATTTTGAAAATACCAAAGTCTGTTGCAACTCTTAAAGTAATGAAATCATTAAGTTGCAAAAGCAAGTGAGCTTTCTTACCTCAGACTTGAGCAAGTTTATCAATGGCACTGAAAATCTAAACAAACTTTTAGGAAAATCTCATGGTAACCATAGCAGACCAGGTCTGGGATATGTAGAGGAAAATCATTTCAAGCAATTTTTACCTCTCACATTTATTTCAAAGAAACAGAAGCATGTCAAATGTAATTACTGCAAAAAGCATGGTCATGTAATAAATGATTATAGAAAAAGAAAAAGAAAAAATGAAAGAATTGCTAACAATGTAAGACCCAAAAAGATATTGGTACCAAAGTCATTAATTATTCCAATTGCAGATGTGCTTAAAGACAAAGACAAAGCCTCTACATTAGAGTGTGTAAAATTCATTCACCTATTATTGAAAATGTATTTCTAGTTGAAGATTTGAGACATAACCTACTGAGCATTAGTCAATTTTGTGACAATGGGTACAAGGTCTCTTTCGATAAGGAAAAACGTACTATCATTAACCATGATGGATCTACATTTCTCAATACAAATAGACATCAAAACCTATACAAGGTTGATTTGAATGAACTGAATGATCAGAATATAACATGTTTGTTTTCAAACATTGAAGAGAGATGGATCTGACATAAAAAGCTCGGGCATGTGAGTTTAAAGCATATTTCAAAACTTCACAGAAAATGCCTTATTAAGGGATGACCAAAAATTTCTTTCAACAACTCCCTACCTTGTGAAGCTTGCCAAAAAGGGAAACAACATAAAACCTATTTTGAAAATAAAAATGTTGTTTCCATTGCCAGACCTTTAGAATTCTTACATTTAGATTTGTTTGGTTTATCTCAAGTGTAGAGTCTGGCGGGGAAGAAGTATGGATTTGTCATTGTTGATGATTACATAAGAATGACATGGGTATACTTCCTAACACACAGGAATGACATGGGTATACTTCCTAACACACAAGGATAAGTCTGTGAAAGTATTCAAGAAAATCTATAATGAAAAGGGATTTTGTATTGGTATAATTATAAGTGATCATGATAGAGAATTTGAAAATGAAATCTTTGAAAAATTTAGCAATGAGTCTAATATAACTCATAATTTTTCTTCTTCGAGAACACCCCAATAGAATGGTTTCATGGAAAGGGAAAATAGGTCTCTGTAAGAGATAGCCAGAATAATGCTTTGTGAAAATAATCTTCCAAAATATTTCTAGGCAGAGGTTGTGAGCACTTCTTGTTATATACATAAACAAAATTCTTACTAGACCAATATTGAATATGACTTCTTATGAATTATGGAAAGGAAGAAGACCTAACATTTCATACTTTCATCCATTTGGTTATACCTGTTATATTCTTAACACAAAGGATCATCTTGGAAAGTTTGATTCTAAGTGTAATAAAGGAACATTCATGGGATATTCAACCACATCAAAATCTTATAGAGTTTTCAATACAAGAACTCAGACCATTGATGAATCAATGCATGTAAGATTTGATGATCTTCAAAAGAATAATAAGAGACAAGTAGATCTAGATCTTAATAATGTAGATGTACAACAATAGGAAGATGAATAAGAACAACAAAGAATATACCCTGTTCAATTAGAACCAACTGAAATAGAGACAAAGAATCTAAGCAGCATCAAATGGTGTCTGAACCAAAAAAACCAAGAGACTAGAAGTTCAAGGCTTATCACCCTTCAGACCTTATAATTGGAGATCAGGCAACTGGAGTTAGGACCAGATCCAGACTTCTCAACCAATCCACTATTACTCTAATTTTAGAAATTGAACCTAAATCTAATATAGAAGCACTGGAAGATACTGATTAGATCATTGCCATGTAAGAGAAGCTAAATTAATTTGAGAGAAATAAAGTTTGGAGCCTTGTCCCAAGACCCAAAGACAAAGGAACCATTAAAACTAAATGGGTCTACAGAAACAAGCTTGATGAAGATGGAAAAGTCATCAGAAATATAGCCAGACTTGTAGCACAAGGCTACAATCAGCAAGAAAGTATGGATTTCACTAAAACCTTTGCCCTTGTAGCCAGACTCAAGGCTATAAGGATACTTCTTGCATTTACAACATTTAAGGGTATTACATTATATTAGATGAATGTTGTCGTGACCGGGATCGCGGCGGCGCGGCCGACCCTCAAAACGGTTTTAAATAATAAACAGGGAGTCGCCACCAATATTTTTTTAGGATAAAATAGTGGAAAAACCTTTTGTTAAAGCACTGGTTATAAAAATGAGATTCCATGATTCGGGAGTCTGATTACAGGTGAGGAAGGTATTAGCACCTCACAACTGTCCGTTATAAAAAACGGTTACCTCAATTTGATAGCGCGCATTATAGTTAACCCGATAATTATTTTAACTTCTTCATAAAAAGAAAAACGTACGGAATGACAAAATAAACAAAATAAATAAAAATCAACGCAAAATATTTACATGAGATTAACAGGACGTCTTGTCCAAATTAATCTCGCTCCTTCTTTTTCTTTAAAGAGATATTTAAAAAAATGAGATTAACAGGATGTCTCGTCCAAATTAATCTCGCTCCTCCTTTTTTCTTTAAAGAGATATTTAAAAATATGAGATTAACAGGACGTCTCGTCCAAATTAATCTCGCTCCTCCTTTTTTCTTTAAAGAGATATTTAAAAATATGAGATTAACAGGACGTCTCGTCCAAATTAATCTCGCTCCTTCTTTTGATAGCAAGACAAAAAGGAAACTCTAAAAATTAAATAAAGAAAGGTGGGCCCGACAGGAACTGTTTCCCGCTCCTACGTATTCTCGAGCTTTCGAGAAATCAGGGTCACGTAGTTCTTTAAAATGTTTTTTTTTAGGAAAAGATTAGGAAGATATTGATAGGCATCATTTTAGTGAAGAATCCATACAAGGCGAAGTGCTTCGCACGTGCAAGGATCTTATAGAGACTGTGTAGACGAAAGTATTTTCCGTACGACACTGATTAAAAAAATGAATATATATAAAAAAAACTGAGCAGGAGAGGAAAACTGAGTGCAAAAATGAAAAAAATGAATGAAGAATAAGAAAACCGAGTGAAAAAATAAGAAAACCGAGCGAAAAAATAAGGAAACCGAGTGAAACTATGAAAAATCCGAGTGAAAACAGGGAAAATCGAGTGAAACAGTAAAAATCCGAGTGAAACAGTGAAAATCTGAGTGAAACAGTGAGAATCTGAGTGAAATAGTGAGAATCTAAGTGAAATAGTGAAAATCCGAGTGAAACAGTAAGGATCTGAGTGAAAATAAGAGAAACCGAGTGCAAAAATAGTAAATCCTAGTGAAACAGTGAGAATCTGAGTGGAATAGTAAAAATCTGAGTGGAAATAAAGGAAACCGAGTGAAACAGTGAGAATCCGAGTGGAAAGAGGCTTACCGGGTGAAATTTGAGCAGAGAAGAACGATTGGGACAAGAATTGCAAGTCCGAGAGGGAAAAGGGAGCTGGAAGGTGTGCTGTTGAGTGAAAGTGTAGAGGATGTTGGGGTAAAGAGAGTTTGAAAGGTGAGGGGTGAGTGAAGTGAGAGGGAGAGAAGACTTGGCGTGAGAGAGAGAGAGAGAATAGAGGTATGTTTGGGCAGAGTTTTCCCTTCCTCTGAATGCCTCCCCTTCAGCTGCCCTCCACCTTGCCTATTTATAGGCTGGCCCGAGTGGAATGCCAGCTCAGGCTTCCACTTCCGAGTGGAATGCCAGCTCAGGCCTCCACTCGGTTTGGGTAGTGGGGGACAACGGCTGGTGGGAATTTTTAATTCCTCCACCTCCGCCCCTGTCTGCCAGCCACCTCCGGGATTCCTGGAGCCACTTTGGGGGTGGAATCCAGGTCAGCATGTGAATCCGAGTGAAGAAAGTGGAAATCCGAGAGAAAAATGGTGTAATCCGAGTGAAAATGGTGTAATCCGAGTGAGAATGGCTCGGATCCACCTTCCAATCAGTATTCATTAACACTGGCAGTCAAATTCGAGTGAGGATGTGTAAATCCGAGAGAAAAATGGTGTAATCCGAGCAAAAATGATGGAATCCGAGTGAGGATGGTGTGAATCCGAGTGAAAATGATGGAATCCGGGTAAAAAAAAATGGGGAATCCGAGTGAGAATGGCTCGGATCCACCTTCCAATTAGTATTCATCCATACTGGCAGTCAAATCCGAGTGAGGATGTGTAAATCCGAGTGAAAATGGAGTAATCCGAGTGATTCTCACTCGGATCACCCTCTCAGTCAGCCTTCCTCCACATTAGAAGTCAAATCCGAGTGGAAAAGGGGTCGGCGTTCACTTCCTCTCCACAATCCGAGTATAAAATGACTCGGAACCGATTGAAATGGCTCGGAAGTGGGTAAAGGAGGACTCGGATGAGTGAGGATTGGTTGGGAACCGATTGAAGTGGGTAAAGGAGGACTCGGATAAGTGAGGATTGGCTCGGAAATTGGAATTTTGGCCATTTTTCGCTCGGAAATAAACTTCTTCACACTCAAAATTAGAAATTTGAATTTCTTCACTCGGAATGGCTCTGACAGGGAAGCTTTCCACTCGGAATTGATTCATTCTGAGTAATTCTACTCGGATTTGAGCATGTATGTGGCATTCCGCTCGGATTCTCCAATAGGAGCCTATTCCATTTGGAAATGCTTCATTGCTACTCGGTTTTTGATCATTTCTGAGTAGTTCTACTCGGTTTTGATCATTTCTGAGTAGTTCTACTCGGTTTTGATCATTTCTGAGTAGTTCTACTCGGTTTTGATCATTTCTGAGTAGTTCCACTCGGATTTCCCTTCAACAGTGGCATATTCCACTCGGATTTGATCTGTTCTGAGTCCTTCCACTCGGAAATGATCATTTCTGAATCAACCCTTTTTTTTTTTTTAAAAAAAATATTCTTTTCATTTTCGGATGGGCTGAAATAGGTGTTCACAGATGCCCCTCTTTACTTCCTTTCCTTGAGAAAAGCATGAAGTTTCTTCTTGCTTTTGAAATGGAAAGGGAGTAAAGATGTGAACACCTTTGTCAAAGTATTAGATGAAAGGAAAAAAAAACCAGGAATTGACACTTGAACCTTTCAGTTAGCAGGAGGTGAGAAGACCGGGGTTGACTCCCGGTAGAAAGGAAAGTAAAGGGTGCCTGAATAGGCGAACAGGAAGTAAAGGATGTGCCTGAATAGGCGGACAGGAAGTAAAGGATGTCTGAATAGACGGAAGGAAAGTGAAGGATGCTTGAATAGGCGGGCAAGAAAGTAAGTGGTCCATGAATGGGTGGCTGGAAGATAAAGGATGCCTTGATAGGCGGCTGGAAAATAAAGGATGCCTTAATAGGCGGATAGGAAATAAATGGTGCCTGAATAGGCGGCTGGAAAACAAAGGATGCCTTGATAGGCGGCTGGAAGATAAAGGATGCCTTGATAGGCGGCTGGAAAAATAAAGGATGCCTTGATAGGCGACTGGAAAGATAAAGGATGCCTTGATAGGCGGCTGGAAAATAAAGGATGCCTTGATAGGCGGCTGGAAGATAAAGGATGCCTTGATAGGCGGCTGGAAAAATAAAGGATGCCTTGATAGGCGACTGGAAAATAAAAGATGCCTTGATAGGCGACTGGAAAGATAAAGGATGTCTTGATAGGCGGATGGAAGATAAAGGATGCCTTGATAGGCGACTGGAAAGATAAAGGATGCCTTGATAGGCGGCTGGAAAAGTAAAGAATGCCTTGATAGGCGAATGAAAAAGTAAAGGATGCCTTAATAGGAGGACAGAAAGTAAAAGGTGCCTGAATAGGCAAATGGAAAGTAAAGTGCGCTTGAATAGGAGGACAGAAAGTAAAGGATGGGGTCAACTGGGGATGCATGATGGGCTTACTAAAGGAAAGAAATCTGGGGATGATTCAGTTCAAGCTATCTTGGATGATTCGAGGAACTGCTTTTTGATTGGGAGAGAGAAGTAATGGGGGAAAGGTCTGGGACGAATACTCTAATTTTTGGAAAGATTAGAAGATTTAGGGGTACTACCTCAAGGCCGGGAGAAGAATCTGGGGTGATGTCCCAGTTAGGGCGGTTGAAGAGGCTTGGGGGTACATTTCCTTTTGACGGAGTGAGACCCGAGGTGATGTCCCAGTTCAAACTTCCCAGGAGCATGGGGTACCGCCCTTGGGTTGACAAAAGATAACAACCTGGGGAAGATGCCCCAGTTTGACATGATCTAAAGAGCTTTGGGGGAATCTAGGGAGATGCCTCAGTTTGACAAGTTGGAAAAAGTTTAGAGAAACGCCTCATGACTGGAAAGGAAGAAATCTGGGGAGATGCCCCAGTTTGACATGATTGAAGGATTCTTGGAGAATGGTTATAACAAAAGGAATTCGGGGAGATGTCCCAGTTGAGTTTATTTGGGAAGCGTAGTATCACTGGGGAAGAATTTGGTGGTTCAGGTACTGCCTCTTGATGGAAAGTTTAGGATTCATTGGGGAGAGAGATCCTGAGGAGTGCCATCTTTGGCGAATGATTCCACTGGGGAGGATATTTCAAGAGGCACGGACTTTAGTAATTGAGGATGAGAGTTTGAAGGTGCCTGCTTAGGCGATGAAAGAGTAAAACATTGAAAGGTGCCAACCTTGGCGTTTTAAGGAGGGAATTTTGAGAAGTGCCAACTCGGGCGATTCAAGGAAGGGATTTAAAGGGCTTGATTGGGGTGTTAGTGCCTGGCATGACTATCTGTGAGATAACCTGCAGAAAAATGGTAAGTAACGCAAGGATAAGTTTCAAAATCGGGTAAGTCCTGTGAAACCGCGACTCTTACGAGAACTCATGGATGAAGTAGAACGAATGAGGCAACTATAGCTTCGGAGCGCATGTCTGGCCAAGTCCCTGCGATGATCACCTATGATGAGGTCGAGTAGCAGGAGCATCTTGTCCCTTGCGACTTTAAATGTTTACCAATCTTCCATTTTACTTTGTTAAAATACATGTTTTTATCAGATCAACCAAATTCATAACACGTATCGAAGAGGGTGAACTTTATTCATGCACATTAAACAAGTACAGAGAAAGAAAAATAAAGAAGGTAAATGAAATGAATGAGGTCACATAGGTCCAGAACAAATGAAAACTGGGAAGATTCATGGATCCTCCAGTGAATCTCTGAGACTGATGAGAGCCTTAACCCCCAACACGACTTCATGTTCACCCTTCGACCTTGCTTTTGGAAAGGTAAGTTCGACAGTGATTCACGTACACGAGCTTGGACTCGTACTTCTTTGAGCCAGAGGATCATTCGCATTGCCAGAAATTTGACCCTAACTTTTGCCTGAGCCGCCCTTTTCGGGTTTTCGACTCACCGTGTCACTCTAACTTTTGCCTAAGCCGCCTTTTCAGGTTTTTAGCTTAGCGAGCATTAATTTTCTTTTCTTCCTCTCTCTTTTTTTTTGTTTTTTTTATTTTTCTTATTTTTTTTTGTTTTTTTTTTGTTTTTTTGTTTTGTTTTTTGTTTTGATTTGCTCCGACATCTCTTCCCTAAGCATAGTATTTTTTCACTGCATCTGTGTTTACAGGCATTGACAAATCCTGGCCATCCATATTAGTGAGTATTAAGGCTCCTCTAGAAAAAGCCTTCTTCGCAACATATGGTCCTTCATAATTAGGAGTCCATTTGCCTCGATTGTCCTTTTGAATTGGTAAAATTTTCTTGAGTACCAGGTCTCCTTCATGAAACTGTCGAGGCCGTACTTTCTTCTCGAATGCTCGTTTCATACGCCTCTGATACAACTGACCATGACAGAGGGCAGTCAATCTTTTTCCATCAATCAAGTTTAATTGGTCATGTCGAGCTTGAACCCACTCAGCCTCTTCTAATTTTGCTTCCATCATTACCCGAAGGGACGGGATTTCTACTTCAAAAGGCAAAACTGCTTCCATTCCATATACGAGGGAGAACGGGGTTGCCCCTATCGAGGTTCGAACCGAGGTGAGATACCCATGCAGAGCGAAAGGGAGCATCTCGCTCCAATCTCTGTAGGTGACTACCATTTTCTGCACTATCTTCTTGATGTTCTTATCGGCCGCCTCAACCGCCCCGTTCATTTTAGGTCGATAAGGAGAGGAATTGTAATGGTGAATCTTGAAGCTTTCACAGAGTTCCTTCATCATTTTGTTGTTCAAATTCGTACCATTGTCAGTAATGATCTGACTTGGTAGGCCATATCGGCATATCAGTTCTCGCTTGATGAATTTGACCACAATACTCCTTGTTACACTGGTATATGAAGCTGCTTCTACCCATTTAGTGAAATAGTCGATGGCGACCAAGATGAAACGATGACCATTTGAAGCTTTTGGCTCGATGGGTCCAATGACATCCATGCCCCACATTGAGAAGGGCCATGGTGCCGTCAAGACATTTAGGGATAACGGAGGTGCATGAATATGGTCAGCGTATATTTGACATTTGTGACATTTTCGGACATACGTGAAGCAATCCGCTTCCATGGTCATCCAGTAATAACCAGCCCTCAAAATCTTTCTAGACATGGCATGTCCATTAGCGTGAGTCCCAAAGGATCCTTCATGAACATCCTTCATGATTTCGTTTGCCTCATCAGCATCAACACAGCGAAGAAGGACAGAGTCATAGTTTCTTTTGTAAAGCACATCCCTATTTAAGAAGAAACCCATGGCGAGTCACCTTAGGGTCTTCTTATCATTTTCTGTAGCACCCTCGGGGTATTCTTGACTCTGGATATATCTCTTAACATCATGGTACCAAGGTTTCCCATCAGACTCCTTTTCCATCATTTGACAGTATGCAGGCTCACAGTGCTTCTTTATTTCGATGAGAGGCATATCGTAGTCACTACTTACTTTGAACATTGAGGCGAGGGTAGCTAAAGCATCAGCCATTTGATTGTCATCCCGGAGAACGTGATGAAAAGAGATCTCGTCAAACTCCTTGATCATTTCCTTGATGTGATCATAATAAGGAATCAATTTAATGTCCCTAGTCTCCCACTCGCCTTTCAATTGGTGAATAACCAAAGCTGAGTCCCCATATACTTCTAACAACTTTACTTTTGCATCCAACGCTGCTTGGATTCCTAATGAGCACGCCTCATATTCAGCAATATTATTGGTACAGTCAAAACACAATCTGGCGCAGATAGGGATAAATTCCTTATCGGGTGAAATCAAGATAGCCCCAATTCCGTGCCCCAATGCATTAGAAGCTCCGTCAAATCTCAAGGTCCATTTCTCCTTTTGACCACCTTATTCATTGAATAATGTCATGATATCTTCATCCGGAAAGTTAAATTGTATCGGCTGATAATCATTGATGGGTTGGTGTGCCAAGTAATCAGCCAGGGCACTTCCTCTTATAGCTTTTTGAGTGACATATATTATGTCGTACTCAGTTAACAGCACTTGCCAGCGAGCGATCCTTCCAGTCAGAGCAGGTTTTTCAAAAATGTACTTGACGGGGTCCATTTTAGAAATTAGCCAAGTGGTGTGACTCAACATGTACTGCCTTAGGCGCTTAGCGGCCCATGCTAACGCACAATAAGTCCGCTCTAAAGCGGAGTACCTCATTTCACAATCAGTGAACTTCTTGCTTAAGTAGTAAATAGCATGTTCCTTCTTTCCAGTTTCATCGTGTTGTCCCAACACGCAGCCCATGGATTCGTTCAATACAGTCAGATACAATATAAGTGGCCTTCCTGGGGTTAGGGGCACCAAAATTGGTGGTTCTTGTAGGTACTGCTTAATCTTTTCGAAAGCTGCTTGACAATTCTCATCCCATCGCCCTGGTTGATTCTTGCAGAGTAACTTGAAGATGGGTTCACAAGTTGCCGTCAATTGTGAAATAAATCTGGCGATATAATTGAGCCTTCCCAAAAATCCTCGGACCTCTCTTTCTGTACGGGGAGGAGGCATCTCAAGAATCACTTTAACTTTGTCGGGATCAACCTCTATCCCCCTTTCACTTACTATAAATCCTAGCAGCTTGCCCGACCTTGCACCGAAAGTGCACTTGGCGGGGTTCAATCTTAGCTTGAACTTTCTCAATCATTCAAAAAGCTTCCTTAGATCGCTAATGTGCTCTTCATCTGTTCTAGACTTGGCAATGATGTCATCCACGTAGACTTCTATTTCCTTGTGCATCATATCATGGAAAAGAGTCACCATTACTCTCTGATAAGTTGCCCCAGCATTTTTCAACCCAAAGGACATTACCTTATAACAAAATGTACCCCATAGAGTAATAAACGTGGTCTTCTCCATGTCTTCAGGTGCCATCTTAATTTGATTATACCCCGAGAAACTATCCATGAAGGAGAAAATGGAATGCTGAGCTGTATTATCAACCAAAACATCGATCTGTGGTAGGGGAAAATCATCCTTGGGACTAGCCCTATTCAAATCTCGGTAATCCACACACATCCGTACCTTTCCATCCTTTTTAGGGACAGGGACAGTGTTGGCTACCCACTGAGGGTATTTTGCCACAGCTAGGAACCCAGCATCAAATTGCTTCTTAACCTCCTCTTTGATCTTTAAAAGCATTTCTGGCTTCATTCGGTGTAATTTCTGCTTTATTGGTGGGCATTCGGGTTTCAAGGGTAGTCTATGCTCGACAATGCTAGCATCGAGCCCAGGCATATCTTGATAAGACCAGGCAAAGACATCACAAAATTCCATTAACAACTTGATTAAATCTTCTCTTTGTTCTCTGCTTAGGGTAGTGCCGATCTTGACTTCCTTCTTATTTTCTTCATTCCCCAAATTAATGACCTCAACTATGTCTAGGTAGGGTTGAATCCCTTCATCCTCTTGCTCTAACAACCTTGTCATTTCAGGCGGTGGTTCACAATCTTCCCCACCTTCCTCATCAGCGTAGTCAACTGGGTGATCGAAGTCGGGAAACGGGATTGCGACCTCACTCTCCTCAAGGGAGTCACTTTCGGATCTGCAATTTAGTGTAATATGGCAAATAAAAAGAAAGAACAAGTGAGCAAAAAGAAGGGTTTAAAACAAGGATAAGGGATACACGAAGGGTTTTTTTTTGAATTACGATACGCGTTTATTGATGAAAATGATAAAAACAAGTTTTTTCCGCCTTTATTACATGGAAGGGTCCCAAAGCTTTAGGCAGAGCAGAGGGACGAATAAGTACTTAAAGCATAAACAAATTACTTTGGCAAAACATTCAAAGTCGTGGGGAGCTCGATGGCCTCCCAGTTATGAAGTTCTTGGCCTGGTGGACAAGCAATTACAAAATCAACACTATCACAAGGGTTTTCTTCAATGACAGCGACTTGGTCTGGAGGCATCAGTCCGGCGCTCTGAAAGCTCTGGTAGAGATCACAGATGGGGACTCTTGCAGTATGAGGATCTCTGCCGGTAAGACGAGCAGCCCTTTTTTCTCTCTTCGCTTCCTCTACCCTTTTTCTGTCGGCAGCCGTGGGCCGGTATCCTAATCCAAAACCATTTCTGTTATCAAGCAGGCATATTGGTTCTATTTCTCCATTCAAAGCACGTCCTAGCCCTCTTCCAGGTTTATACCCTCCCCGTAGCATAATCTTTGCCATCATTAAAGATGCACTTGGCATGCAAGCTTTTGCCACTGTGGCTCCTTCCCCCACATAGGTAGCGTTTGCTATCTCTAATGCTTGGAAAGAAGTTTCAAGGGCCTCTTCTGCTGCCTCGATGTAAGGGGTTGACAGAGGTTTGCTGACCAGAAGGTCTTCCTCACTAGAAACAATTATCAGCTTGTTGTCAATTATGAATTTTAATTTTTGGTGCAGGGTAGAGGGCACCTCTCCAGCAGAATGGATCCACGGCCTGCCTAATAAACAACTATAGGCAGGCGAGATATCCATGACTTGAAAAAGGACCTGGAACGTGCACGGCCCAACCTGTATGGGCAGCTCAATCTCACCCATAACCTCCCTCCGAGTTCCATCAAAAGCTCATACTATCGTGGCACTTGGCTTCATAAAAGTCCCATCAAATGGTAATTTGGCCAATGTAGACTTTGGCATGACATTGAGGGACGACCCATTGTCAATAAGTACTTTTGCTAAGATGTAATCTCGGCATTTTACGGAGATATGGAGAGCCTTGTTGTGCCCAATCCCCTCTGTTGGTATTTCGTCGTCAGTGAAGGTCAGATAGTTATCTGCAACAATGTGCCCTACTATTCCTTGAAACTTATCAACGGGAATGTCATGACTGACATGAGCCTCATTCAGGACCTTCATCAACATCTTCCGATGTGGCTCAGAGTTCATCAGCAATGATAACAAGGAGATTTTTGCAGGAGTATGGGTCAGTTGGTCAAGCACTTGATATTCGCTCTGGTGAATAAACCTTAAGAATTCATGGGCTTCTTCATCAGTCACGGCCCTTTTGATTTCGCCATTGGCCCCTTCTTTGTCCACCTTGGCATTTCCGGTAACCTGATCCCTCTTCGGCTCTGGAGGGGTGTATACTCTTCCACTTCGGGTTATACCTCCTACCCCAACAATATTTGTGACGGACGAAGGAGACGGGTCACCTGTTGCCGGGCTTGCAACGATCACATCTGCATTGTACTTCCAAGGGACAGCCCGAGAATCTTTGAACGCAAACGGGGTGGGTGCTTGAATAGTGATGGTTGGTTGTACAGAAACAGGAGCTGCTTGGGGGTTCCTGGTGTAAAAAATTGTCAAGGGCTTAGGGATCCGTGCCCCTGTTTGTTCCTCGATCATGTCGACCTCATCTCCACGGTGTTTACAGACCTGCATAATATAGCTGTCCATAAGGCTTTGAAGGACCTTATAGAAACTTTGATGTTCGGCAGTCTGTTCGCAATCATGTTTCACACTCCAGGTTCCTTCAATTAATCGCCTTTCAAGCAAAAGGGAATGAACTACCCTTAATGGCATTCTTATGTCAGCAACATTCTTAACGCACTCCTTATCATTTTCCAAGGCGTTGACCTCTGAATTTCCATGGTTGGGCAGGGGATTTGTGGCAACATTTGGGCTACCTTCCTTAAAGTTAATCCAGTCGGCTTTGATCAAATCCCTTACTTTATACTTCAAAGCCAGGCAATTTTCTGTGGAATGCCCTGGTGCCCCAGCATGGTAATCACAATGAGCGTTTGGGTCATATCCCCTTGGGTAAGGAGGTTGCAACGGCCTCATAGGGGATGGAGCTACCAGACCTTTCTGAACGAGGATTGGAAAAAGTTCGGTATATGTTATAGGAATTGGATCGAACTGCACAGGGGAGCGTTCATTGTTGGAATTTCTTGTGTTTTGATTATGATTGGGTGGTCGAGTCACTTGTTGCGGGTGATGGTATGGCACGGGTTGCGGTACTGGCGCTCTTACCATGGGTGGACGGAAGTGGGGAGTATAAGCTGTCGGGCTCTGAGTGGTAGCGGCCACATAAGGATTGGGAGCTTGAATCATAGTAGGAAAGAATGGTCTTGGCGAAGACGTCTTTTGATTAGAAGAGATGGAATTAGTTTCTCCATCCCTTTTCCCAGGCGCCGGCCTTCTTGTCATGCTTGCCCCAGATGAGCCCTGAATGATCTTTCCTGTTTGTATTCCGCTTTCCACTCTTTCCCCGATAGTCACAATGTCAGAGAAGTTGGATGAAACACTACCAATCATCTTGCCGTAGAAAGGTGATGGGAGCGTATCAATAAACATCGCGACTATTTCTTTTTCCGACAATGGGGGATCCACTTGTGCCGCTGTCTCTCTCCATCGTTGGGCATATTCCTTGAATGTTTCACTGTCCTTTTTCATCATGTTTTGTAAATGAACCCTGTTGGGTGCCATATCCATGTTATACTTGTATTGTCTAAGGAAGGCATCTGCCAGGTCCTTCCAACAACGGATATGGTTCCGATCAAGGTGAGCATGCCATGTAAGAGCGGCCCCTGCTAGACTATCTTGGAAGCAGTGGATCAAGAGTTGGTCATTAGAAGAGTAAGATGCCATCTTTCGACAGTACATCGTGAGATGGTTCTTTGGACAAGTCATTCCCCGATACTTATCAAAGTCTGGCATCTTGAATTTGGGTGGGAGGACAACATCTGTGACTAAACATAGCTCCGAAGCATCTATTAGTCCAAAACCTCTAGAGCCTTCCATCATCCTCAAACGCTCTTCTAAGATTTCTATCTTTTCCTTTCGAGGAGCTGCGACCATGCGGGTTGCATCTTGGAGATTGGTCCCATAGGGGGTTCCGTATCCATACGGATAACCGAGTGGCTGGTTGAACGGAGGCAAAGCATGGGACTGGTTTGTTAGGCCTGTATTTGGTGAAGGACCTTGGGGTTGGGCCATAGTCTGTACAACATAATTCGGTTGAGTCACCTGGGCTCATGTATTTTGGGCTTGTGTGTTGTAGGTCGGCTGGGTTATCGGGGCTTGTATATTTTGAGTTTGGTGAGTTTGTGGGTCATGGGCTTGCGTGTTCTGGGTTTGGTAAATTTGTGGGTCATGAGCTTGCGTGTTTTGGGTTTGGTGGAGTGATGGTATATTTGGCTGGGTAGGGTATGAAGTGTGAGGATTCATCGCTTGCTGGTCATGGGCGTCTTGGTTAGCGAGCGGGGGATAGTATCCTGGTGGAAGGCCATAAAGTGGAAAAGGTACTGGGTTGCCATCAGGGCCGACAAATGTATGCTGTGCATAAGACTGGCCGTAAGGTAACTGGGTCTCAATGACAGGGTTAGGTCTTCCAACATGAATGGTGACAGGGGGTGTCATTGTGTTTGGTACTTGGGTTCTTGCTGGGTCAGAACCAAGGGGGAGTGGTACAGGGGCAGGCTGCTGTTGGTTGTTCTCAATACCCGCAGAGGAATCCCCTTCTGTGATTCTCTTTTCCAGAAGCTTGGTCAACTCGGCTACTTGTTCTTTCAGCTGATTGAACTCGTTTCTGAAATCTTCATCCCTGATTTCTGCTTCGGCCATGAGTCTCGTTTGGAGTCGGGTCGGATAAGGATGTTTACCCGTAGTGTCTATTGTAAGTGAAAACACGAAATTGTTAAAAAAAGAAAGCATTAAATAAAAATGGTAAACGAAAAATAAACAGTATGGTGCACAAAGTTATCGCGGAACTCGGCCAGTACCCTCCAACCATTCCTCAGAACGTCACATTCAAGAGTAATAAGTATGTGATAAATGGAAATTAACATGAGACAGTTGTGGAGACAAAAGAATCCTTCTTTCTGAATTTCAAAGTACATTACTGCTGCCAATTTTTTTATACAAGAAAAGTAAATCAGCCATTCCTAGCTCGGGCAATCATGGCCCTCATTTTACAAATCCTTTCTCTACAGTAATCAAGGAAGTTTACAATTTCTTTTGGGGTACTAAGAGGGTTAACCATCCCCTCAGCTTGCTTAAGCAGGAGCGGGAGGTCTTCCAGAACTCCATTAGCCAAATGCGCCAAGTGGGCGAAGCGATTCATCCATGAATGAATAACTTCATCTTGTTGTGTCATTTCAGCTTTCAAAATACGAATAGCCTCACGACATTCTTGCTCAGTATCCATCGCACGCTGTCGCTCACCGTTTATCTCTTGCTGGCAAGCTTCTACCACCTCATTAAGCTGATGCTCTAATTGACCAACTTGCAATTGTAGGAGCTCTTTTTGTACCAAGGCAATCTGCTCATTCTCTTTGGCTTTTTCCAACATATCTCTCAAGAGTTGCTTGTCAGCCAATATAGTATCCCTTTGCTTGCTCTTCATCCTCAGTTGAGTATTAGCTGTTCGGAGGCATTGACTTTGCTTCCTCAAGTAATCTCTTTCAACTTTCCACTTTTTTCCAATCTCCTTGATGGTTCGCTTACTTTCTGAGTTCTCCCTTTTTTGAAGGGCACATTCTTGTTGAGATTTCAGCAGGTCTTCCTCCAGCTTCTTATTTTTTACAATTAACTCCTCTATCTTGGCTTTCAAGGCTTCCTCTTCAAGAGTAGGTGAGGGAAGAGGTATTCTTGTCGGGAGATGGGAGGGACTTTTGAAAGGCAGCTTGACAATGGAAACTCTATTCAGGATCCATCGGTAGTATTCGTCCTTCACGGCATGGCTTCGAGCTCCTAGTTCTTTTCCTTACCTGTGGACCATCTTCCACGCATTTGCTATATCCCGAATAGCAGAGGTACAATCTCCTTTTGAGTAGCGAAGGACAAAAAGAATAAGTGATTCTTCATCAGGTGGCCCAAGCAATGGATAAGCTAACTGCCGTTTGGCTATGACAGGGTTGTAGTTAATGCATCCTTGTGTGCCCATAAGAGGAACATTCGGGTAGCTTCCACAATGATGAATAATGGCGTCAACCTTCAACCATTGTGGATACCACCTTACTTTGTCAGCTGTGAGCCCCATCAGGTGATTGGCCCATTCACGCCCGTTTTTTGTTACTAACTGGCATAATTTCAGATCAGAAATAGGACATTCAACTTTGCCGACTTGGTGGAAAGCATGTGACGTGAGCCATACATACAGAGCAGGTAGACAACAAATGATTCTTTTTCCACCTTGTGTACAGCAGAAGTCCATGGTGCAATATATATTTGCCAAGATAGCAGTGACAGGATTTTCAGACTTGAATTTACGGGCAAGGAAAATGCCAATGGCATCATAGTCTATGTAATTGTCAATGTTGGGGAACAAGATAACACCATAAATGGTTAAAGCCAAAGTATCCATGAAGGCTTCCCAATCTCCCTTCTTAGCCAGCAAGTGCATGTGCCTCTCAAAATATTCCCGATCAAACCCCAGGACTTGATTTCTATTTAGCTGCTTACTTCTTAAGACTTCCGGATTAATCCTTAGGATATCAGCGATGGTAAGAACATTCGCATGGCGTCCAAGGTGGCGGTAAGGCATTTGTCCCTCTAGTGGCATACCCAGAATCTGTTCGAACTCCTCAACAGACGGAGCTAATTGAAAGTCTTGGAAAGTGAAACAACGGAGAGGTGGGTCATAAAACTGAATCAAAGCAGTAATTACTTCGACTTGTACTTCCACTTCTAGCAACTTTAGGATCCTCCCATATTTCCTTGAAAAAAACATTTTCTGATTCATATCCAATTTCTTGCCTAATGCTTGCAGACTGGTTGTATCGACCTTCCTAGCCTTAACATGCAGTAATTTTTTTAACTCAGGTATATTTGTACCACAACTATCCGATCTCATGTTAATTTCCATACTTTCACTCAGAGGTGCTGGCTAAGCTCTTGATAGCTTCCTGCGAGAACATGAGAAATAAGAAAATCAGTCACTAGAACTGACGTGTTTTGCAAATCGATACTCCCCTAGTAACTTTGAAAATATTTTTGTATTCAGGGAAGTTTCGATTTGACAAAACTTATGACAAATCAAAGGTCATGTGAGCTACGGATTTTCTGATCATTGTCAATAAAAAATTTGATTTTTTTTTTGATTTTTTTTATACCCTTTTTTTATTCAAAACATCCGTAACTCAAATCCCAAAGACTTGTGCATAAAAGGAAAGGACTACTTGCCCATTAAAGGATCACAGGTTAAAAATATGTTATTTTTGGAAGAAGTAATCCACTAAATGGGTAAGCGGTCTTCTCTAATTTGGATCATAAAAGAAAGCGAGAATGAGGAAAGGTATAAGTAAAGTTTGCCCCTTTGTGTCTTAATTCAGGTTTTTCTGGAGGTCTCCTAATGGTTCTAAAGTTCATCTATCAATGATACCTCGTATTAGGTGGCTTGTTCTAAAACTTCTAAAGGTCACTAGAGCCAAGATCCTATTCATGATGTTGATCATAAATAGTAAGAAGTATAGTAAGTGTGAGCACCATGAATAAGTCGAACTCTAGCTGAGGTTCTCACAGTAACCAGACAGGAAGTACATCCCAAATGGCTCCGCTATCAACCTCTCCTAATCTTAAGCTTATTTAGGCCCGGGTATAGGGTCCCACTCAAAAGTGTGTGTAAATTGTGAGTGTAGTGTGTGAAAGAGGCATTCAATACCTGTACCTTACTCATCCTGCACATAGAACAAACACAGAGCAACAAAATAAAGTCGACTACCCTAGGGTTCAATGATCATACAGATATTTACAGAACATAAATGATAGAATATAAACAAAACAGGAACTAAACATTGACAAGGAAATAAAATAAAAGAAGAAGTTAAATAATTAATATGCTAATTAAAACATGCGCTATCAAATTGACTGGCTTGACTCTCTTATCCTCCCCAGTGGAGTCGCCATCTGTCGCGATCGGGATCGCGGCGGCGCGGCCGACCCTCAAAACGGTTTTAAATAATAAACAGGGAGTCGCCACCAATATTTTTTTAGGATAAAATAGTGGAAAAACTTTTTGTTAAAGCACTGGTTATAAAAATGAGATTCCATGATTCGGGAGTCTGATTACAGGTGAGGAAGGTATTAGCACCTCACAACTGTCCGTTATAAAAAAACGGTTACCTCAATTTGATAGCGCGCATTATAGTTAACCCGATAATTATTTTAACTTCTTCATAAAAAGAAAAACGTACGGAATGACAAAATAAACAAAATAAATAAAAATCAACGCAAAATATTTACATGAGATTAACAGGACGTCTCGTCCAAATTAATCTCGCTCCTTCTTTTTCTTTAAAGAGATATTTAAAAAAATGAGATTAACAGGACGTCTCGTCCAAATTAATCTCGCTCCTCCTTTTTTCTTTAAAGAGATATTTAAAAATATGAGATTAACAGGACGTCTCGTCCAAATTAATCTCGCTCCTCCTTTTTTCTTTAAAGAGATATTTAAAAATATGAGATTAACAGGACGTCTCGTCCAAATTAATCTCGCTCCTTCTTTTGATAGCAAGACAAAAAGGAAACTCTAAAAATTAAATAAAGAAAGGTGGGCCCGACAGGAACTGTTTCCCACTCCTACGTATTCTCGAGCTTTCGAGAAATCAGGGTCACGTAGTTCTTTAAAATGTTTTTTTTTAGGAAAAGATTAGAAAGATATTGATAGGCATCATTTTAGTGAAGAATCCATACAAGGCGAAGTGCTTCGCACGTGCAAGGATCTTATAGAGACTGTGTAGACGGAAGTATTTTCCGTACGACACTGATTAAAAAAAATGAATATATATAAAAAAACTGAGCGGGAGAGGAAAACCGAGTGCAAAAATGAAAAAAATGAATGAAGAATAAGAAAACCGAGTGAAAAAAAAAGAAAACCGAGCGAAAAAATAAGGAAACCGAGTGAAACTATGAAAAATCCAAGTGAAAACAGGGAAAATCGAGTGAAACAGTAAAAATCCGAGTGAAACAGTGAAAATCTGAGTGAAACAGTGAGAATCTGAGTGAAATAGTGAGAATCTAAGTGAAATAGTGAAAATCTGAGTGAAACAGTAAGGATCTGAGTGAAAATAAGAGAAACCGAGTGCAAAAATAGTAAATCCTAGTGAAATAGTGAGAATCTGAGTGGAATAGTAAAAATCCAAGTGGAAATAAAGGAAACCGAGTGAAACAGTGAGAATCCGAGTGGAAAGAGGCTTACCGGGTGAAATTTGAGAGAGAAGAACGATTGGGACAAGAATTGCAAGTCCGAGAGGGAAAAGGGAGCTGGAAGGAGTGCTGTTGAGTGAAAGTGTAGAGGATGTTGGGGTAAAGAGAGTTTGAAAGGTGAGGGGTGAGTGAAGTGAGAGGGAGAGAAGACTTGGCGTGAGAGAGAGAGAGAATAGATGTATGTTTGGGCAGAGTTTTCCCTTCCTCTAAATGCCTCCCCTTCAGCTGCCCTCCCCTTTGCCTATTTATAGGCTGGCCCGAGTGGAATGCCAGCTCAGGCTTCCACTTCCGAGTGGAATGCCAGCTCAGGCCTCCACTCGGTTTGGGTAGTGGGGGACAACGGCTGGTGGGAATTTTTAATTCCTCCACCTCCGCCCCTGTCTGCCAGCCACCTCCGGGATTCCTGGATCCACTTTGGGGGTGGAATCCAGGTCAGCATGTGAATCCGAGTGAAGAGAGTGGAAATCCGAGAGAAAAATGGTGTAATCCGAGTGAAAATGGTGTAATCCGAGTGAGAATGGCTCGGATCCACCTTCCAATTAGTATTCATTAACACTGGCAGTCAAATCCAAGTGAGGATGTGTAAATCCGAGAGAAAAATGGTGTAATCCGAGCAAAAGTGATGGAATCCGAGTAAGGATAGTGTGAATCCGAGTGAAAATGATGGAATCCGAGTAAAAAAAATGGGGAATCCGAGTGAGAATGGCTCGGATCCACCTTCCAATCAGTATTCATCCACACTGGCAGTCAAATCCGAGTGAGGATGTGTAAATCCGAGTGAAAATGGAGTAATCCGAGTGATTCTCACTCGGATCACCCTCTCAGTCAGCCTTCCTCCACATTAGAAGTCAAATCCGGGTGGAAAAGGGGTCGGCCTTCACTTCCTCTCCACAATCCGAGTATAAAATGACTCGGAACCGATTGAAATGGCTCGGAAGTGGGTAAAGGAGGACTCAGATGAGTGAGGATTGGTTGGGAACCGATTGAAGTGGGTAAAGGAGGACTCGGATGAGTGAGGATTGGCTCGGAAATTGGAATTTTGGCCATTTTTCGCTCGGAAATAAACTTCTTCACACTCAGAATTAGAAATTTGAATTTCTTCACTCGGAATGGCTCTGACAGGGAAGCTTTCCACTCGGAATTGATTCATTCTGAGTAATTCTACTCGGATTTGAGCATGTATGTGGCATTCCGCTCGGATTCTCCAACAGGAGCCTATTCCATTCAGAAATGCTTCATTGCTACTCAGTTTTCGATCATTTCTGAGTAGTTCTACTCGGTTTTGATCATTTCTGAGTAGTTCTACTCGGTTTTGATCATTTGTGAGTAGTTCTACTCGGTTTTGATCATTTCTGAGTAGTTCTACTCGGTTTTGATCATTTCTGAGTAGTTCCACTCGGATTTCCCTTCAACAGTGGCATATTCCACTCAGATTTGATCTGTTCCGAGTCCTTCCACTCGGAAATGATCATTTCCGAGTCAACCCTTTTTTTTTTTAAAAAAAATATTCTTTTCATTTGCGGATGGGCTGAAATAGGTGTTCACAAATGTTAAAATTGCTTTTCCAAATGGGTTTATTGAAGAAGTGTATGTAAAATAACCCCCTGGTTTTAAAGATGTATCTTTTCTAAATCATGCTTTCAAACTTAGTAAAGACTGTATGGTCTAAAATAAGCTCCAAGGGTTTGGTATGACAAACTTAATACCTTTTGATTTCAAAAGGCTTTACTAGAGGAAAAGTAGATACAACTCTATTCAGAAAAAGCTCTCAATTTTTTTTATTAAGCAGATTTATGTGGATGATATTGTTTTTGGTGCTATTGATGTAAGTTTGTGTAAATATTTTTTTCAAATGATGCAAGCAGAATTTGAAATGAGTATGATGGGAGAACTTAAATTCTTCCTAGGGTTGCAAATCAAACAAACTGATAATGGTATTTTTATCCATCAGTAGAAGTACACCAAGGAGTTGCTCAAAAAGTTTAAAATGGCTGATGCTAAGCCCATGAGCACTCCTATGCATCCAAACTACATAATTAATAAAGATGAGTCTAATATATTAGTGAATTAGACCTTGTATAGATGAATGATAGGTTCATTTCTATACCTTACATCCAACAGACCAGATATAATGTTCAGTGTCTATATGTATGCAAGATATCAATCAGACCCCAAGGCATCATATCTATCTATAGTGAAGAGGATTCTAAGATATCTTGTTGGAACCACTAACCTTGGGTTGTTCTACAAGAGAACATACTCTTTATCTCTATCTGGATCCTGTGATGCAGATTTTACAAGTGATAGAATGGACAGAAAAAGCACAAGTGGTGGATGTCACTTCCTAGGTAAAAGTTTGATATCACGGGGAAGTAAAAAGCAAAGTTCAATTGCATTTTCAACAGCTGAAGCTTAGCATATATCTACAGCAGGCTATTATTCTCAATTTCTTTGGATAAAATATCAACTTGAAGATTATTCAATCAGAGAAGAGATTCCTGTGTTTTGTGATAACACTAGTGCAATAAATCTTTCAAAGAACCCTATTCAACATTCCAAAGCAAAGCATATAGAACTAAAGTATCATTTCATGAGGGATTATGTACAAAAGGGATTTTGGACATGAAGTTTGTAGACACAGACCATCAATAGGTAGATATCTTTACAAATTCTCAGGCTGAGGTTAGGTTTGCTTTTAACAAGCATAATTTAAATCTGAGCAATATTGGTCAAATTTATTTGTTATATATATTACTTTAACAGTCTGATTGCATGATAAGTCTGAGTCTAATGATATTTATTTGTTGCTTCATAAGTCTAAACCCATAATTATGCTTCTATTTTCTGAGAGGAAAAAGGTTAAAATCTTTTAGGTTCGTGTTAACTGTCAAACGTTTCACGTGTTATTGCCTTTTACTCTGAAACATACAATATGGCAGCAGTTAATACCATTTTGTGTAACTACCACCTAAGACATGTTTTCTCTTTCCTCACTAACTCTTAAAATATGTTCCTTTCATTTCATTTTTCAAAATCCCTTCGACTCTTTCTTATTCGAAAAATATCTCTCTAAAACTCTTCACCTCCTAAAACCCTAAACCCTTCTTCTTCATCTTTAAGCATCAATGATGGCTTTCAAGGTCTATGATATTGTGGAGTCTTCATAGTTCCACCCTGGGCAACATAAGTGGGATGGCAGATATATCACTGTTGAAATCAATGGCATTGGCTGGACCAAGTTTTGCTTAGATAGGGAGCCCTATTCTCCCTCTCTTGTGTTAGAATTCTTGAAGACAGTGTCTGTGGATAAATCAAAGTTCATTATTTTAGGAAAGCTCAAGGGAAAGTTATTAAGATTTCTGAAGATGTTTTGGCTACTATTATTGGTTGTCCCTCTGTTGGAGAGGTTCTTATAGATGACTTTGAGTAGAGGTGGTCTCTTGTTAGGAGATCAACAAGATGCTATATGGTGCAACCCACCTACCAAAGTCAGTCTAGGAGCCTCCTCCCCAAAGTGAAAATATTGCATTTGGTAATAAGGCAGGTGTTCTGTCCAAGGAAAAGTGTAAAAGATACCGTGACTAAGCTGGACAGATTTTGCATGTACCACATGCTGGTAAAGGAAAATGTCAGTCTTCCCAACATTATCATGGCCTATCTCATCTCTTCAATAGGGAAGAAGTAGAACAAGATTCCCTACCCAATAGTCCTAATGAAGGTATTTGCACTAGAGAATGTATAAACCCATACTGTAAAGGACCTGGTGCAGTCTACCTCCTTGGTAAGCAAGCTACCCACATTCTCATCCTTACTTGAACAGACCTTGGAAAGGTCCCTCCCTAAACCAACTCAAAAGAAGAGGTCTGCCCCTATAGACATCAAGAAGTCTGAAGCTGAACCAGCTAAGCCAACCCCTAAGAGAAAAAGTGGCAGAGTGAAGTATCCTGCTAAGATATCCAAGAAGGTGATACTAGATATATCTGATGAATCTGATAGCTCAGGTTCACCCTTGGTTGTGAAGCCTCAACCTGCTGCTCCAAACCATCCCCAGCTAAAAAGTCTATGCCTGAAGACACTAAGGATGTTAACAAGTCATCAGACTCTGATGATGGCATTCCTTTAAGTCAACTGTAGAGAAAGTCTATGGCCACATAGGAACAAGCCTCTTAAGCTCTTCCTCAACAATAGCAACCTCAGCAGTAGGAGCAGACCCCCTTTTCTCTTTTTGTTGAAGCCTGTAAGCAGTTCATTAATGTCTTTATTGCTCTTCATCCTTTTGTATCTATGCATGGTTGGACTAGTACTAGGTGGCAAGCCAAGTACAATGAGTTGAGGTCTGACTATCTGAAAGTCATGAGAGCAAACAAGGATGAACTAATGAAGTGTGGTGGTTACCCCAGTTTTGCCAAATATATCAAGTTCATATCTGGGCACCTTAAAAGTTTTCCAGATTATGATGTTCTAAAATGGAACCATATCGACTGGGTCAATTATTTTTATGAAGTGGTTGGTGTATATCAGAGTGATGAAACCAGCTTTAACGCTACACTTGCAGGGAAAAGGAAAAAAATAGATTTGGAGTTTGATTCTAGTGCAAAAAGAGCGAAGTTTGATTCTGTGAGTAGCCTTTCTTGCCCAAACCTTCTCTCTACACTCCAACCTAACCCTTCTACTCAGTCAAACCAAATTGTCTCGATCTCCCAACCATAACTAGATAACACCCAACAACAGCCTTGCCCTTGTTCTTCTTCCATAACCACCAACTGTATCCTTACCAAATTTCCCTCATTTTTACTTTATCACTCCTGGTGTCCATCTGTTTAGATATTTTAAACCTACCTTTGATGAAGGTGATCAAGGTTATTACAACCCTCATAACCTTACCATTGTCAAAGCACTAGGTTTTGACAAACAAAGAGTCCATATCCTTCCATTAGATCCTAGTCATGTACCCCCAATGCCCTTTAAGAAACTTATAGACCTTCCTCACCTTGTTTCAGAATCAAACATTGCAATGTACTATACTCTAAAAGCTGAAGAAACTCGTGTTCTAAGGGATATGAAGCATGGCTTTCATTATCATAAATTCCACATAGTTATGAACCCTGGAAATAAAATCTTAGTTGCACCAGACCACTTGCAAAATCTAGCGGTATGGATCTTGTTAGGACGAATGAAGCAGCCCATGCTTCCAAAGGCAAAGCCACAATACAAAGGTCCTCTCAGACCTCGTCAGCTCCTTCCAGATTCCTTAAAGAGTATCATGTCTACTTGTAAGCCCATAAAAAAGCATGTTGATGCTCTTTGGTATCATTACTTATGGACCATTCAAGAAGAAGGCTCATGTTCTACTTCATCTTCTCCTAATTTGCCTATTTTTCTTTATCGACCCTCTATCATTTACTTTCACTCCTCTTCTATCTTTGTTTATCAGACTTGTTACTTTATCCTTGTTTCAACTGCAGCTTCCCTTCTTATTGTCTCTACTCTTGCTCATGGTCTTGTACTTTTATCCTCTATGATGTCCTTCTTTTTGTTGATACAAAAGGGGGAGAATTTAGAAGTCTTTTTAGTGTGGGTACAACCTTAGGAGTCTGTAGTCTGTTAAGTTTTTGGGATCATCAGTATAATTTGTTTGTTTTAACTCTCATATTATGTACTGATTATCACCTGTTAATGAAATCTTTTTGCTCTAATATATGTTATCTGATCTATAATTGATCATTTTGTTTATATAAGATTGCTCTGATATAACAAGACTAATTCTTAAATGTTTTAAACATTGTCTAATGGTCTGATAAGAAAATGAAGAACTTGCATGAAAAATGAATCAGTTATTGGTTAGTGCTCTGATTGTTCTATAAAACTCAAGATTATTTAAAGCTCTAGTGCATATACATGCTCTGATATCTCTTTCCTTACTCTGATATGGAAATTTAATCAAATTCCTTAAAAGTCTGATTCATCCTTCTTTATCATGGACTTCATTTTATAAAAAAGACTTTATGTTTGTTATCAACAAATAGGAGGAGATTGTTGAGAACAAGCCTGGTTGAATAAAGAGTCAATGTTATTACTGGACCAGACCCCAGACTACGTTATTATTTCTATACCCTAAGATTTATTAATAACATATATCAAGATACTTGAATTAAATAAAGTCTGTGAATGTGTGATTTAATTTGTGTATTTAAGTGTTTTAGGATTTATATACTAAGTACACCGGTTATTAGACAAAAAGGGAGTCTATAAGATCAAAAGTCTAATCCATCAAAAGTTAAAGCTTACACTTCAATCAAAAAGTCTAATTCAAGATCGCTAAGCCATTTGAATCATCAGAATCAAACCTTAGACTTTGAGGCATCCAAAATTGTTAATAAGAATGTTACTTTAGAGTATGAATCATAACGTTGTGAAATCTATTTTGATGATGCATTGGATGCTAAGATCTTATCAAGAAAAATGTGCTTATCATCAAAGAGGATAAGAGACAAATGAGTAGAGCAGTCAAATACAGTTTTTTAAAGTCCTCAACATAATAACTCTACGCGAATTAGAAAATGTTGAACCAAGTCAGCTTATATATTAGTTTCAATCAGAAGGATTTCAACATTGTCCTTTGTAAAATTTCTAAAAAAATAAAGCCAACAATTAGCTTTATTTTCTGAAGATATCAAAGGATACCTGATTTATGCAAGTACTGAAGTTTCATAGCTACCAGACTCTTGGACATCCTTTAGATTATCAAAAGTCTGGTACATTCACTCATAGTAAACTCCTCTAATGGATTTCCAATGTTTATATCTCTTTTTAAGATCAACAACGGTCATATTTTAGCACCTATATATGCTTGAAAAAATTCACCTTTTAAAAGTGCAGAAGCTTATCAAGAATTCTCATTCTTTATGATAAGAAATCCTCTTAATCTCTTCTTGCTTCTTATAGATAAAGGCCTTCTTTGTTGCTTTGCTCCTAGTACATCTTGGCCTTTTTTTGTTTTTTCTAAACTTAGTGTGACTGTTCACCTTTGTGTTGTTAGGGAATCCCTAGTGGAAATACAAGGATTCCCATTGGACTTGAAAAACTTCGTGTTTCAAAGCATAAGAAAAACATCATATTTATTAAGCGTTTTAGGATTACCTCTTGAAGAAAATCGAAGTAGTCCTAGCCTCATCCTTTAGGTGTCTGTTAACTTTTTTCACAATGGGATTTTTTGTGTGGAATTTTTAACCACGTCAGTTATAATATATTCAAGTGTTGTTCCACTACGAGACTAGAAACTTGAATACTCAATTCAAATAAATTTAGCAAGACAACGAGTCATTTTCATGTTGGGTTAAAGCAACAATAATCATCTAAAGCATGCATAAATAGTGCTAATACTAAAAAGGAGTCTAAATATAAAGAGAATGAGATCGGATTTTGTTCATCTTACCTTTCACAATATTAGATACAATGATATAAATGGTTTCTATTCTATTGACTTTTACGCACAAATCACAAATCATTCGCTTTGATTCCCTGACTCCGAAATCCTAAGAAAACCTTTAAAACCTTGATTCCTCATTCATTTTAAGAAGTTTTCAAGCTTTAAGCATGTTTGTTCTCAGTGTTCAATATGTCGGAAGTTATTCCTAATAATCAGAGCACATTGAGTATGGCTCCCCCCGATAAATGATATTGAAGATATTGATATTTAGATGATGAAAATAAGGATAAATTTTTCACGATTAAGAATAACCATTGGAAGAAGAACACCATAAATAAAAACTATATCAATTAACCCCAGACCTCTTAAAGACCCATCTCATATATGACGATATGAGAAGGTATGTAGTTTAAACAAACGTCTACTTAGGACAATCAATTACATGATTGCCATACAAGTGTTTGCGGAATAAGTAAGTTAATTCAAGTGCAAGAGTGGATGTGAGAAATGATCCACATAAGCATAAGGTGATCCATCATCAATCGACAAGTCCCAATAACACTTGTTATGGTCAAGGACCTCATTAAATCATAATGTCCATTTCATTTAATCCATCACAACCTCCATGTTACAACTTCTAACACACTTAACAACTTAGAGTCATCACTATATTTTCTTGATTTCACAAATCCTCAACATCAATAATTAATGCCAATAATTCCAAACTTCATTTCCACATATAAATTTACTCTCATGGCGAATAAATCCTAAATTTCTCAAGTTTTGCCAAAAGCTCCAAATTCAAATTTCTAGGGTTTTCACAAAAATTACCAATCATCAATTCCAACTGCTTTCATGCATTATTTCAAACATCCTTAGGCTAACAACATTGTATTCCAACCATTATTAACAACAACAATCTCCAATGGTCATCTACCCTAGGGTTTGGTTCCACATGCATTTATCCATCAAAACAACACCTAATCTTCTATTATAATGCTTCAACAACCTCAAAACCACCAATATAAGCCATTAAATACCAAAAATACTTACCTCTTCTCCAAGCCTATATGAAAAACGAAATTGAGAATGGAAGATGAGGAGATGATGGAAGATATGCTCCAATGTCCAATATATGCTTCACAATCCAATTATTTGTGTTTGATTTTGCAAAAATAGAGTAGAGAAGGGGGTACATGGTTTGGGGCACAAAGAGGAAGAAGAAAAGATGAAGAATGAAGAAGAAGATGGTGGAGGAAGAGAGCCAATGAAAATTTGGAGAGGGAGGAGAGAGAAAAATGTAAAATTGGGTATTACCCAATGGTTAATGCATTGCCTCTTTTGCTTTTACCTTTCGTCAATAATTCCCCCTTACACAATGGACAAAAGTGATTAAATAAGAGTGGGAAAATATGCACGGTGATGAGAAGAGAAGAAATGAGATTTTGCATTTTCTTTTAATTCTAATTGGCTCGTATTTTCACCATTTATTTACATACGTCATTTCTAAATAAATATCTCGTCAACACCAAAAATTATTTTAATCACACTACCATAACCACAATAATTTCCTTATTATTCTAGACCCATCAACTATCCAATTTTACTTAGTGGGTCCTACACAATTCATTAAATTGTTCAATTTTAGTAAATTTTAATTTACCGATAAATCATAATTAGTGTCTAATTAATTTTCCTACATATATTGGACCACAAATAATTTATTATCATCATCAAATAAATTTATTTTCTCTAAAATTTGGGATGTTACAATCCACCCCACCTAAAATAAATTTCATCCTTGAAATGTAATCTCGACATATATCATAAAGCCACACTTCTGGCTGTGCCCCAACAGGGTTTAATGACATCATAAAATAGTATCAGACTTCACAAAGTCTAGCAGAATATCACTATCATCATCCTTTTTTTTCAAACACAAAATTTTCTGTATCCGAAATGGGTCACACATTTTTAATCACAACCCATCTAACATAACTCATATTTTATTCAGAACAACCAGATAGACTCAAAACATTCACCATAAGTTGTTGCAGCCCCACTTGCCCGGCCTATGGGTTGTTGCATCCAAGATACAAGATGGCATCCCTTCCCTAGTGGTTACAACAAACACATGAGGTTGGTGCAAAATTGTACGCTACCACAATACCTATGGCATGTAGAGTTATATTGGGATAAAATACCTCTTATTCTTATCGCTCATATCAATCACACTTACTCAAATAATACCAATCCACATGAGACTTAGTGACAATTTACACAAGTGTATAACTAACACACTTATATCAACATCATCATTATACATAACCTGGCATAAATCATGCTATAATAATCATCGAATATCAGTTACCATCACCATAAATTGGTATAATAATAGCAGACTTCCAGACATCATAGGGTAAATACCCCATCGTCGGATCTCATCCATCCTAAAGCCATGGTCAAACAGTCTAATGATCCTTTGTTTTATCCACACACCGCTGGCCATAAATAAACTCAAGCCTAAATGATTCACTAGACTCACCTTAGGTATGCAACCTTAAGGTTATAATAGAGTTCTCAATCACATAACCGCCTTCTGCATCAATGAACCTCCTCACTGACCACAATTAAAGTCCACAAGTTAGACATACAACCCACATCGTATCACATCATTATATGGTTTCTATCATTAATATATCCCTTTTTAGAATGAAAGAAAGGGTAATGACAAGATTGAATTTCCTTTACCAACCCAAAATCACGCATGTCACCCCAACGTCATATCGTAGTTCATAACTAGTCTAATGATCACAATATCAAGGGCACATACTTTAGTCCAAAGACATACCATCAAATTTTATATCATAACCAATACCAAATCGTACCCCGAGTCCAACATTATCATTCACTATTTGTTCAGGGACCACATTCATTATTCACATTCCATCTTATGACGGCTCTAGCCTCAACAATTTATTACACAATTAACTTTTACTATGGCTCAACTAACCATAAGGTTTAACATATCATCAGACTTAGAAAGTCCAAGGGGTTACCTAGTACCCATTGTGGGATACTTCCACAATATCCAAACATCATTAGACATGGGTCACAATTAAATAAATTATTCACTTGGTTTTATATACACAAAAACTAAGTCTAACCCCAATCCTCAGGGTATTCATCTTAACAACTCTAGTCCTTATGCAATCTTCATCATATATGTAATTATACTTAGCATTCACAGTAGGGTCTGGCTCAATCTAGTGCATATACAATTTCACATTCCATCATCTTGTCACTTATTTAGGTTCCCAGTTTAGGGAGACATAGCAAATCACTCGCATCATACTATACAACATTCCGTGCTTAAGGATATAAAATCCATCTTTAAAAAATAGCATTATCAATCATTTAATCCATAGATACCCATATTAGGAAATTCTTTCACCATTATTCATTTAATTCAATTCTAACACGTGAACTGCTTACATTCAACAAGCATGCCATGGCTATGAGCCATAAGCATGACTAATACAAGAGACCTAACCAAATAATTCAATTTCAGTATATATAACAAGGCCTCAACATCCATGTTCTATCACCATATCAATTCATATTCAATACTTCTTATCCATCATCAACACATGACATAAGCCCATCGTTATATCAATTTATACTCAATATATATCAATATCAATGCATAATAATAATGTATTCATTAATAGAAGAAAATAGTGTAAGGAACTTGGCCAGACTTACACACACAAGCATACCAATCACATTGAAGAATTCATTCACATGTACTCAATCCCACGAATCAACTAAGAATATCAATGAGCAACTATGCTCTAGTAGTGTGTTGCATAAATTCAATGATAAATAAACGTATTTCCATAAGCAACAATCACAACTCAATAATAATAATTCATAAAGAATCATCAATGAGCAAACAATGCCCTGATAGTCAATTCATAATTCTTAGACAAATAGTCATTCACAAATCCATGCAGGCAACCAATACTTTAAGATAAAGCTCAACCTCTAGACAAATAGCATTCCTAGGTCCATACAGAGCAACCACACTCTGACAATGAGCACCACGCTCTGATAATTACCAATAATATTTTAATATTGACCAATCATGCTCCAATTATCCATAGCATCAATTCAATGCAGAGCAACCACCCTTTAACAATAATTAACAAGTTCAATACCGAGTAGAACATGCTTTGATACCACCCAATGTGGCACCCTTAATCTGATAAATGATATTAAAGATATTGATATTTAGATGATGAAAATAAGGATAATTTATTCACGATTAAGAACAACCATTGGAAGAAGAACACCACAAATAAAAACTATATCAATTAACCCCAGACCTCTTAAAGACCTATCTCATATATGACGATATGAAAAGGTATGTAGTTTAAACAAACGTCTACTTAGGACAATCAATTACATAATCACCATACAAGTGTTTGCAGAATATGTAAGTTAATTCAAGTGCAAGAGTGGATGTGAGAAATGATCCACATAAGCATAAGGTGATCCATCATCAATCGACAAGTCCCAATAACACTTGTTATGGCCAAGGATCTCATCAAATCATAATGTCCATTTCATTTAATTCATCATAACCTCCATGTTACAAATTCTAACACACTTAAAAACTTAGAGTCATCACTATATTTTCTTAATTTTACAAATCCTTAACATCAATAATTAATGCCAATAATTCCAAATTTCATTTCCATATATAAATTTACTCTTATGGCAAATAAATCCTAAATTTCTCAAGTTTTGCCAAAAGCTCTAAATTCAAATTTCTAGGGTTTTCACAAAAATTACCAATCATCAATTCCAACCGCTTTCATGCATTATTTCAAACATCCTTAGGCTAACAAAATTGTATTCCAACCATCATTAACAACAACAATCCCCAATGGTTATCTACCCTAGGGTTTGGTTCCACATGCATTTATCCATCAAAACAACACCTAATCTTCTATTCTAATGCTTCAACAACCTCAAAACCACCAATATAAGCCATTAAATACCAAAAATACTTACCTTTTCTCCAAGCCTATATGAAAAACAAAATTGAGAATGGAAGATGAGGAGATGATGGAAGATATGCTCCAATGTCCAATATATGCTTCACAATCCAAGTATTTGTGTTTGATTTTACAAAAATGGAAGTAGAGAAGGGGGTACATGGTTTTGGGCACAAAGAGGAAGAAGAAAAAATGAAGAATGAAGAAGATGGTGGAGGAAGAGAGCCAATGAAAATTTAGAGAGGGAGGAGAGAGAAAAGTGTAAAATTACCCAATGGTTATTGCATTGCCTCTTTTGATTTTACCTTTGGTTAATAATTCCCCCTTACACAATGGACAAAAGTGAGTAAATAAGAGTGGGAAAATATGCACGGTGATGAGAAGAGAAGAAATGGAATTTTACATTTTCTTTTAATTCTAATTGACTCGTATTTTCAACGTTTATTTACATACGTCATTCCGAATAAATATCTCTTCAACACCAAAAATTATTTAATCATACCACCATAATCACAATAATTTCCTCATTATTCTAGACCTATCAACTATCCAATTTGACTTGGTGGATCCCACACCATCTGTTAAATTGTCCGGTTTCAGTAAATTTTAATTTACTGATAAATCACAATTAGTGTCTAATTAATTTTCCTACATATATTAGACCATAATTAATTTATTATCATTATCAAATAAATTTATTTTCTCTAAAATTTGGGATGTTACATTGAGTACCTCATTCAGATTGGTTTTCAAAAACTATGTTCCCATAACTTAAGAAAACTAGATCAAGATACGATTTGTCCAATAGGATCTAGCAAGTACAATAGAATAAAATACCAAAACCAATAAAATAGTTACCATATATATCACTACTAGAAAAATGACAAATAGCTACACAACAATAGCGACCACCGAACGCCGTCGCTAAATAGTGACCGCATTAGCGACGGCTAGAAGAAAAGGGACTTCGAATGCAAAAATAGTGACCATGTTAGCGACCAACCCTACGCCGTCGCTGAATTTGGCAAATAACCGTCACTAATACCGTCGCTAATTCATACCCCGTCCCTGACACGGTCGCTAAAGTTATTTCCCTCCATTTTTTGGCTTCCCTCCAAGTTTTATAGTGATAGCGACGGTGACACTGCCGTCGCTATGGCTGCTGATAAATCAGCGACGCGGTTACGCCGTCGCTATGAGCAAGGTAGCGACGGTGGCTATTACCGTCGCTAGTTTTGTATACTTCAGCGACGGAACATGTCTGTGACTAAGGTTCCTGAAGGGTTTTAAAATTTGGAGGGAATTTAGCGACGGATATAGTCGTCGCTAGTGGTGGTACGTTAGCGACACATGTCGTCATCCGTCGCTAGTGGTGGTAATTCAGTGACCTTTATAGCGACGGATTATGTCCGTCGCTAAGTATAACAACTTAATCGATGCACACCTCCCCTGTCAATCACTTCTGCTATCCCCCAATCCCTACCCTAAACCCTTTTCCCTCTTCTCTAGCTTCCGAACCTTCACCTCCACCCCCTCCGTCAGGCCATCTCACGAAGCCAGCGTCTACTCCGTCGTCTCTGTCTCACGAGCCACCGTCTCACCTCCGTCGGCTGCTCTAACGTCTCCCTCTCCGTCGTCTCCGATACCACCACTTCCCCTTTCCATCTTATTTCTACATCATTTTCAGAATCCCTAAACCCCATTTCACTTTCCCTCTCCCTCTCCCTTGATTGCGTTCTCTGTTGTGTCTTCTCCGTCGAAGCCATTGAAGCCGTTCACTTTCCCTCTCTCTCGCTGGTTTGCTCTCCCTCAGCTTTCCGTCTCTCTCTCAGGTTCCCCCTCCCTCAGCTTTCCATCTCTCTTGCAGGTTTGCTCTCTCTCAGCTTTGCTCTCTCTCAGCTTTCCATCTCTGTTGCTGTACTTTATTTTTTGGCCGGTCCATTGTGATGTTTGTAATGCATTGGCTGGTTGATTCTAATGGTATTATATTGATTGTTGAAGTTTGTTTATGGAAATGTGATTGTGGTTCTAATCCTGCTTAAGTTGATTCAATGTTTGCTATTCATTTGATTGTTGTTACACTGAGTATTCTATAAAGCAATTTTGGGTTTTGGTTTTTGGGTTTTAAAAATTTAAAACAGAGATATTGTTTTTTAAAACAGTTTTTTAAATACATATTGATAATGAAACTAAAATAAACCAATACTCAGCAATGTACATATATATATAGACCTTAGCACGAATCAAAGGCTCATAGTGTTGAGGAGAATCCCTGAATTTCACCTCGGTTACAAACTTCCCATAATGAATTCTTCTTGAGATGGCCTGCAAATATTTACAGAATGAATAGTCAGAATCAATACTAGTTTAGGACAGTGTTGCAAATGCACATTATGAGAATTGAGACTTAAAGATTTCCCAACACAAAGCCATTCACAAACATGGTTCTACCATAAACGATTTAAAAAGTTAAACTTCCCTTAGCTAAGTTAACAAAAAGACCAACTTTCAAACCATTTTAAAAAACGTAAAAAAGCACATTGAAATATAAAACCACTAAAATAATCATTGATATTATGAGTAAAATATCTGAGCTTTCAAGTTTTAAAAAATTTTCATTATTATATGATTTTGCAAAACCATGTTCACTTTAATCCCTTCTAGTAAAAAAGTCTAAGGTAGTAAATGATTGAAAGAATTGTAAAATATGAAGAATATTAGATGTACCACTTGGAAAGTGACCATCCAATTAGATGAGTAAAGTCCTATAATAATCCTGATATGATATGTAGGAGTCAATATATCAGTTTACAAGATTTTAAAAATTCTTACTTAGTATCTAATTTTACAAAACTATGTTCACTTTAATCCCTGTTGGTGTAAAATGATAATAAAAAAAGAATTACATGATTAAAATGAATAAGTCAAGGGCTCATGACAATTTTTAAAAGTTTTAGAGATTAAAACACTTATCTCATAAATACATACATATATATACATATTGATAATGAAACTAAAATAAACCAATACTCAGCAATCTACATCCATATATATACCTTAGCACGAATCAAAGGGTCATAGTCTTGAGAAGAATCCCTGAATTTCACCTCGGCTACAAACTTCCCATAATGAATTCTTCTTGAGATGGCCTGCAAATATTTACAGAATGAATAGTCAGAATCAATACTAGTTTAGGACAGTGTTGCAAATGCACATTATGAGAATTGAGACTTAAAGATTTCCCAACACAAAGCCATTCACAAACATGGTCCTAAAAGAACATCCAGAGAATAACTTACCTGCAATAATGAGAGATCACTTGCTGCAGTTTGTGCATAGTTGCCATCATCCCCTGCAGTTTGTGCATAGTTCCATATGGACTTGTTTATGTTTATTGAAATGGCTCCAGGATGCAAAAACTAAAAAAGGAATTTAGTTTCATGAGAAACCCCCTTTTCTTCTAAGTTGCAAGAACTATAGGAATTGGAAGATGATGCCACATTATGAATTTGAATTACCTGTGTGAAGGGGTTAGATGGCACAAATGATGCAAATAAATTTTCTGGGAAAAATGGGTTTTCTTCTGGGTTTTTGTATCTTCCAACCTGTAATTAACATGCCATACTATTTCTTTAGAATGCAAATAACAGTATATAAAGCAAAAAAGAACCACTTATGGTGTGATTAACAGAGATCTAATAGACTTATGATTATAATGACAGAAGCAGAAAACAACAATCTAGATCTTGGAAAAGATAAAACTAGTAAAGTTCCATTTCGTTAAAAAGAGCAGTAGAGTATCAGATTATCAAGGATACTCATTGTCTGCATCCAAGAGCCAATTCTTATTATGGAGTTATCAATGACTAAGAAAATCAACTTATCCCTCCATCCCCATTTTTCTTTTAAGGACGAAGAAAAACACAAAAAATGTAAACTTAAGATCCCAAAATTAATAAATAATTAATTAACCCCAAAGTTAACATTCTACTATGAGTGCTTTGTTGGAGAATGTTAATATTCTAAGTTGTATCCAACATAAACCTTTAACCTATAAAGATCACTCCTATGTAAACCAATTAAGACATGTCAAACCAAAAAAACCTCTATTGTTAGATCATCACCAAGCATATTTAATAACTTCATTTTAACAAACATTATTAGACCTACAATCTAAAACAATACGAATCTGCAAAATTTATTGAAAGTAAGGGACATGACAAGGGCTCCTAGTCAGATGTACAATCACTTTCAGTTGATTAATGTGAAAAGACAAACACAGTACAAGGACAACTAACATAATTTGACAACCCAATAAAAAACAAAACAAAAAGAAGACATGGAAGAAAAAGGAAAATACTAATAAGTGTCCTGAGGACACTAGTTAAAGAATTAAAAATGAAAAATTTCTATTAAAAAATATTATTTGATTCCTTATAGCAACAGACTCAAATAAAAAAGCATGAAGTGATGAGATAAGGTAATAACAACAACAAATTGTACCTCAGCTTGGAGGGCTTCTGTATTCTTAACAATGAACTCCACCAATGATCCACAGAACTGTTTTTCGTCTCCGGCGAGTACCACAGAACTGGTGTTCTGTCTCCGGCGAGCTCCCCCTTCCCTTTTCTCTCTCCATTTCCTTTTATTTCCAACAGCTGCAGTCTCCAACAGCTGCTGGTGGTGAAGGTCCGACCACCTCCAACAGCCACCTGCAGGCTCCAACAGCACCTCCCCATTCCATTAATGGCAACTGTAGATGATGGGGAAGAAGAGTTGGAACTAGGAGATTGCTGTTGATGAAGAAGATGAATATGATTTATAGTTTCCTAGTTCATTTCATAGCTTATGTTTTTTATTTGTTACGTATTTGGTTTTAAATTTAATGCTGCCTTAGTGTCTTGGAATACTTGAACCATTGTTTTTTTTAATGTTTTAGACCATGTTACTATTTGTGCATACTTATATGTTAGTGGAGTTAATAAAATAATTCATCTAAGAAGAGTCTTTACAAATAACGTTTAGAATGTTTAATAATGCAAATGTAGTCTCTGTTGCCCCTCTCATGGACTCATTCTCACGTGGATCCCAAGTGTCTAGATCACTAAGAAGTCATGGCTGTGTAATCTATTATTTGCTTTGCGTGTCTCTCTTTGTTTACTTTCCTTGGTACTTGTAACTTTCTAACGACTTCTTGGTTTGTCATACAGAGTAACACAGATCACGCGTGGTCTCTGATCGTCTCTCTTCAGCTCCGTATTCATCACCGACTTTTTTCGCTAGGTAATCCCCTAACGCTGACTTTCTCGATATATGTATGCATGTCAATTGTTGTTTGTTAGTAGAGAGATTAGGAACTAGTTTTGATGTGTTTATAATGAGTTTTATGCATGTGTAATGTTGTTTGTTAGTGGAGAGCAGAGCTCATTAGGCATTGGTTTTGTGTGCTGATAACATGATTGTTTATGCATGTGTAATGTTGTGTGTTAGTGGAGAGCAGAGCTCATTAGGCATTGGTTTTGTGTGCTGATAACATGATTCTTTATGCATGTGTAATGTTGTTTGTTAGTGGAGAGCAGAGCTCATTAGGCTTTGGTTTTATGTACTGATAACCTTGTCTCTCGATTGTGTTCATAACTCTGAATATCATATACAATACGTATGGTATGTATATTTATCATTTCTGGAAAGTTTTCTGTATGTAACAGGTCGTTCATAAATTTGGGAAATGTCCAGTTTACAGGGGAGACTTTGCCAAAATTTTGACAGGCTCCCTTTCTTAGGAAACTTAAAAAATGAAACGTTTGGTTTAATAATGTAGAGTTTAGTCGTGTGTGTACCCATTAGATTCCCGTTCAAGTTTCAAAACAACCGGCAAATGTACCGTGTTGTGTTGGATCTTGAATTGTCCCAGTTGGACAGTTTGGTATGAATTTGTAACCAGTAGGGCGTAACCCATCAATGTTGTATATAGTCTATCTTAAGACGTTGAATGTTCATATGAAATTTCGGTTATGGTGTTTCGTATTGTCCCCAGGGTGCATGTCTGCGTGTGGTGTTTCATACCGTACGTATCTCTGTGTACTCGGGGACTAATGCGAAATGCTGCCGAAATTTCATATGAACATCAACGACACAAGATAGACCACATACAACATCGATGGGTTACAGATGGTTGCATATTCATCCCGAATGGGATAGAGCCACACCTATTTGCAACATCAAAGAGATAGAGAGTGATTCACAACCGTTAGTGAAATAAAATTACAATAATTTAAAGTAACAGAAATCGTGCTTGTTAGATATTGTAAATGGAGGTACCGGCAAATCGGCGATGGATGTACAACCGACTAGATGGCAATCGGCGAGTGACTGAGGACTTTATGATGGGGCTATTGGAGTTCATTCCGTTCGCTACGGCAAACACGCCTGGATTTGAAGTGACTCAGAAGATTCGTTGCCCGTGCTCAAGGTGCAAATGCATGAGTTTTGAATACGCGGATGATGTCATGTGCCACCTAACTGAGAAAGGGTTCATGGAAACATACCACTGCTGGTACAACCATGGTGAGCAGTTACCGCGTAGACCATCAGACGTACCCGTGCAACAGTCTTACTACGAGGTTGGAGGAAACAGGGATACGTACAACAACATAGAACAAATGGTGATGGATCATGTTGGACCCTCCACCGGGTGTATGCTGGAACATAATGACCAAGCAGGTCATGGAGACTCTGACAATGTAGAGGAGGATCCTAATCCGGAGGTGAAGAGATTTTATGATTTATTGGCGGCGGCCCAGACTCTATTGTGGGACGGGTGCAACAGTCACACTGAGTTGTCCGCCTCCCTAGCTGCTTTAAGCCTAAAGGCAGATTATAATCTTTCTGGAGGTTGTTTTGATAGGATGGTCAATCTGATGGGTTCCACCATGCCTAGTAATCACAGAATGCCAGCAAACCTGTACCGTGCTAAGAAACAAGTGGCAAACTTGGGGTTGGGTTGTGTGAAGATAGAGTGTTGTGTTGGTGGATGTATGCTGTTCAGAAATGAGTTTGCAGACGAGAGTGTCACAAAATGTCTGCATTGTAATGAGGAACGCTACAAGACCGTTAAAAGGAGAGGGAAGGTAACCCGGACGGCCAGGAAGAAAATGTGGTACTTCCCTATAACACCGCGTCTTCAACGCCTGTATGCCTCATTGTCCACGGCAAAACACATGCGTTGGCATGCTCTGAACCGAACACAAGAGGGGTTTCTTTGCCATCCTTCCGACGGGAAAGCATGGAAGTGTTTGGATGAGCTATATCCGGACTTTTCTGGCGAGCCGCGAAATGTAAGACTTGGCTTATGTACTGATGGGTTTAACCCTTTCGGTCAATACGGAAGGGCTTACTCTTGTTGGCCAGTCATCCTGACCCCATACAATCTGCCGCCTGATATGTGTATGAAGAAGGAGGTCATGTTTCTATCTATACTGGTTCCAGGACCCAAAAATCCAAAGGCGAACATAGACGTGTTTTTGCAACCGTTGGTTGAAGAGTTATCACAGTTATGGGATGTCGGGGTAATGACATACGATGTGTCTTTGAAGAACAACTTTATGATGCGTGCTGTTTTGATGTGGACTATTAACGACTTCCCGGCCTATGGTATGCTTTCTGGATGGTCCACGTCTGGGAAGCTTGCTTGCCCTGTATGCATGGAACATACCGGGGGGGAATCACTCCCTGTTAGTGGCAAGACAAGTTTCTTTGACTGTCATAGAAAGTTTCTACCGTTGGATCACCCGTTTAGGAGGAACAAAACCGCTTTTAAGAAGAACAAGGTTGTTAATGAACCTCCACCCCGTAGGCTATCTGGTGCACGGGTTTGGCAGAGGGTCGAAGAGTATCCTTACATCTGGGACAAGAGTGTTAAGGAGTTTGCGGGTTACGGTAAGGAACACCACTGGGTGAAACAGAGTGTGTTGTGGGATTTGCCATATTGGAAAGACTTGTTGTTAAGACACAACGTTGATGTGATGCACACTGAACGTAATGTTTTCATGAATATTTTTGACACTGTTATGGACATCAAAGGGAGAACAAAGGACAACGAGAAGAGTCGTCTAGACCTTCCGATTTGGTGTTCCAGAAAGGAGTTGGAGTTGAGGGATGCGGGACGTGGAAGAATGTTTAAACCCCATGCAAAATATGCTTTAACTAGACCACAACAGATTGCTGTATGTATTTGGATGAATGGGTTGACCCTGCCTGACGGATTCACTTCTAACTTGAGTAGATGTGTCGACGTGAAGGAGGGCAGGGTGTTTGGCATGAAAAGTCATGATTGCCATGTGTTTATGCAACAACTACTCCCGTACGCGTTTCATGCCTTACCGAAGCCTATTTGGAAACCGTTAGTGGAGTTGAGTCACTTCTTTAAGGAGTTGACGGCTACTTCGTTGAGTGTGGAGAAACTTGTGAAGATGGAAGAAACTATCTCGGTATTGATTTGTAAGTTGGAGCAGATTTTCCCACCAAGTTTTTTTGACTCCATGGAGCATTTGCCTATCCATCTACCGTACGAGGCCTTGGTTGGTGGCCCAGTGCAGTATCGTTGGATGTATCCATTCGAAAGGTGAATGCTTGGTGGACTCTTTAATTTACTCGCTAATGTCATGCTTATAATAGTATTTTCTAACTTAACACCACCTTGTTAATGATGTTGAAGATTCTTACGCTCTTTAAAAGATAAAGTGTCGAACAAAGCCTGCGTTGAAGCTTCAATTTGTGAGGCATACTTAGTCGAAGAAATGACAACCTTTGCTTCTTTCTATTTTCCAACGGAGATAGAAACTAGAATGAGTAGAGTTCCCCGCAATCTTGGTGTAGCCAGCCGCACAGGGTTTGATGAACAAACGTCGATTTTCAACTATCCTGGTCACCCGGGGGGCAGGCTCACAAAATGTTACATTGATGAGAAAGATCGAAAGGCGGCTCACTTGTACATTCTTCTCAATTGCCCAGAAGTGGAACCCTTTATTGAGTAAGTCATAGAAGTTATATTATACATTCTTAACGTAGCTTTTATATTAAACTTATTTGTTTCTTTCAATAGCTTATACACAGATATGCTAAAACTTGAGCAAAATGATTTAACTGATGACCAAATTCATAGTGAGGTGTCATCCAAGTTCGTTGGTTGGTTCGCGCAACATGTAAGACCCGTATACCAAGTGTTTTTAAGCCTATTTGCTTCTAACTCCCGTCAATATGGTAACAATGACCTACTTCTTATGTTGTACATAGATACAAGACCCTAACAACCATATTGAAGATTCTTTACTCCAAGCCCTTTCTTGGGGGCCGGTGAAGACTGTTAAAAAATGGCCTATTTACTACGTAAATGGCTACAAGTTTAATATTCTTCAATGGAGTGAAGGGATGCGCACCCATAACTACGGGGTTTGTGTTAAAGGCACCGCCGGTCAGTTGGAAGAAGACTTTTATGGAGTGCTGACGGAGATTGTTGAAGTTTCATTCTCTGGACGACTAAGAAGAGATATTGTTCTATTCAAATGTGATTGGTTCGACAACACAATCGGTGTTGGAACAAAGGTTGACAACAACTACGGCTTAGTTGAGGTCAAGAAGAACGGTAGATATAAAGGGTTTGATCCCTTCATTTTTGCCCAACAAGCTGAGCAGGTTTATTACACCGACTTCCCGGGAGGACATCGGGACTGGTATGCAGTAATCAAGGCCAAGGCCCGAAGTCAGATCACTGACAATGTCTCCGAGGAGGTCGATGACGCTTATCAGCTTGCACCACACGAGCTCAACGATGCGAATTTGTTGTTCAACATTGATCCAGTCATAATGGACGAGACACTCGCCACTACGGGGGGTGAACACATTGACAAAGACCTTGTCTCTCGATCAAAACGGTCTAGGGCTGACTTGGATACTGATGAACTTGTTCAAACAGATAACCACAGTGACACTGAAACTGAGGGGGAATTTGAAACTGAAACAGACACAGAGTATGTAGTTGTTAAACATATATACATAGGTTTATATATATCCTGAGACTAACCTTTCTTTTCATGATTTTATCCACAGATGACGGGACGTCGACTGCCCTTCAGTAGGGGTGGTGGGTCCAGGACCCCGGCTTCCCGTCTGGGGATGCAAACCCCAGGGCAGCAGACCACTCCATCACCACCACAGCGGACCACTCCATCCCCATTACAGCAGACCACTCCATCACCACCACCACAGCAGACCACTCCATCACCACTCCAGCAGACCACTCCATCACCACCACCACAGCAGACAACCCCATCACCCCCACAGCTGACCACCCCATAGCAGACTCCTGGAGTTGATGGCTTGGAGGACCATGGCCATCAGGCGACCCCACCTCCGGCATCCCCTCTGCCCATGTTGGTTCCCGTGCCGGCCGGAGACGAGTAAGTGACTAAATTTCATACACTTTTATGTTATTTGTATGATACTTTATATTAGGGTTTAGTTGAAAGACTTGTTGGTTTATTGGATGTTACTTTAATTAGTACTTGTATAGATTGAATTGTACTGGGCACTCTTCTGTTTGTAACAGGGTAACTATTTAAACTTGGAAATGTTACATTTACAGGGGAGACTATGCCGAAATTTTGGGTGTCTCCCTAGATTGTGTGTTGTTTTATTCCTAACATAATTGTTGTCATTACAGCTTTGTTGATAGTAGTCGCACTACCAAAGCGATTACTAAGGTTTTGAAGGCCCAGTGGGATGGTCCATATATATCTTGGACAGATGCTGGGAAGGTTGTGCAAGATAGGTGGTTTGACACCTTCTCGGTAAGTTCCTAGCTCATTTATTGTGACTTGATTTGTAAAATAGACCCGTTATTAATTTTGGTTTCTCAATTCATTTTACAGCGTGATTACCAGTGGGCGGAGGGTATGATTGATGAGATTAGGAAGGTCTTTGCCACAAAGACCTCCAAAATCATCAAGAGTACCCTTTGGAAGGTGAGGGACAAGGGTGAGCGCCCTCGTTGGATCCCGGAGGACCATTGGGACGGGATGGTCCAGAAGTGGGGCGGGGTCCCATTCCAGCAGGCGAGTGCTCGGAATAGGGCCAACAGAGCCGCCGATGCTGCAGCCTCGGTTTACACTGGGGGTAGCATTTCAACCCTCGAGCACAAGAAAAGATTTGTAAGTATATTTATGTTAAACATTTCTATTATGATTCGTCTTACATGTTTACAAATAATAATCTCAATGTTTTTTGTCCACCACAGGAGCAGAGGGAGCACCGGGAGCCTTCTTTGTTTGAGGTCATGCAAATGACCAAGAAGAACAAAGCCGGTGCATGGGTAAACCAGAAGACTACGGAGCTAGCGGTATTTACTTTTAACTGACACATGCTTTTAATTTACTTACAAATCAGCTTACTAATCCTATCGTTGTTTTTGAATTTACAGGAGGCGTATCAGGCCAGGAGGGCCGAGAAGGAGGCGGACCTGGTGGCTTCCACTCCTGAAGGGGAGGTTCCTCCCACCCTATCTTGTTCTGACGACAACGCCATCTATATGGAGGCTGTTGGCGGTGTGAACAAGAAAGGGAGGGTGTTTGGATTGGGTGGCGTCGGCACGCAGCTGGCGAAAAAGGGGAAGACCCCTTCCTCTTCGTCTTCCTCTGGTCTTCCGACTGAGGTCGTTCAGGTAATTCAAAACCTGAACGATGAGCTACAGGAGGAGCGACGTCAGAGGCAGTTGCTGTTGGAGCGGCACGAGGCGGACCGACAGAAGGCCGAGGCGGACCGACAGCGGGCCGAGGAGCAGCACGCCGAGACTCGTCGGCAACTTGCTCAGCAGCAGGAGCTACTGATGCAGTTGATGGCGAGGCTACCTCCCCCTACTTCCCAGGCGCCCCCACCACCACCCCAGGATCCCCCACCACCTTGATTGTAGTTCTTTTATTTATACACATTTGTATATTTGATTTTTAGTTATGTTATATTTTCATTCAGTATTTATTTTGTCATTCTTTATTTATTATGTCAATATTTATTGGTAATTACATTCAAATCACAAAGCCTTATTCTACCTATCATTAATAATTCAACCTATTTCATAAATTAATTTAATATATTATTTTGTTTTTAATAATAATTCATTACTTCAAAAAAATTATTTTAATTTAATTATAAAATTTTATCAGCCAATACAAAATACAAAATATTAAGATATTTTTAAAGCTAAATTAACAAAACCAGTCAATATTGAATCAATTTTAAAAAAATTTAAATGTTAGCGACGGCTGATGTCCGTCGCGGACTCATTAACACTAGCGACGGACGTTGTGGTCGCTACCTGGCAACCACTAGCGACGGACGTTGTGGTCGCTACCTGGCAACCACTAGCGACGGACGTTGTGGTCGCTACCTGGCAACCACTAGCGACGGACGTTGTGGTCGCTACCTGGCAACCACTAGCGACGGACGTTGTGGTCGCTACCTGGCAACCACTAGCGACGAACATTGTGGTCGCTACCTTGCAACCACCACTAGCGACGGAACGTCATGGTCGCTGTCTCACTACCTATAGCGACGGCATACCGTGGTCGCTGTTGGCTGTTATTAGCGACGGGGCCTCGAGGTCGCTGTATGGCAACACTTAGCGACGGCTGGAGTTATGGGGGCAGAGACGAATTTAGCGACGGCCTAACGCCGTCAATAATTTAGCGACGGTGTGTATGTGGTCGCTGTGGTGTTTTCGACGAGGGTTTTAGCGACGTCCCCTTTCCCGTCTGCGATGCCGTCGCTAATGGTTTTAGCGACGGGAATTCCATTGATTAGCGACCAATTACGTCCGTCGCTAACAGTTGTTTTTTTAGTGGTGTATATATATATATATATATATATATATATATATATATCAAAGTAGAGCCAATGTATAGAAGGAGAGATTCACTACATCCAATCCCATATGAAAGGATTAGCCACTCATGTTGGTCATTAAAATTATCTTCTAAGAAAAAGAGAAGAAGAAAAAACTATAAAATCTCTCACAATGGCTTCCAAGTGCTAGGGTTTCTATTTTTCTCCTCTATTTCCTCGTTGTTGTCTCATTTCTAAGATCTGAGCCTCTAAATATTATACACTTGCTTAAGCGAATGTTGGCTTGCTCAAGTGAGTACAACTTGCATCTGCTTTATCCTTCATATTCTCGCTCAAGCAAACTAGCTTCGCTTAAGAGAGATCAGATCTGATCTCTACTAATCCTTTTTTCTCTTGAGTGTCAATCCTCTCGCTCAAGCGAGTTCATCTCTTTCTTGAATTTGTTGTCTTTTTGCTCAAACTAGAACTTCTTCGCTTGAGCGAATGTTGCTCCTGAGCTCTCTGGACAATTTTTTGCTTGAGCGTAATCTACTCGCTCAAGCGAATTTCTTCAATGACTCTTCATTTCCTTCCTCGCTCAAGCGATAAATCCCACGCTTGAGTGAAGGTCTCGCTCAAGCGGATATGGATCTCGCTCAAGCGAGATTCTTCAGAATGCTTGTTTTTGTTTTCGCTTGCTAATCCTTCATCTTATTTCCTTAATTTCCTTCCTGCAAACAGAAAAATATAACTATAAGGCTCTTATCAAATACAAAACAAAGTTGGGAAAGAGATTTTTAATTTCTTAACATTTCTACACCTAATTAACATTGAATATTCAAAAAGTATCCAAAATTTTCCCAATTCTCAGGGAAATTTATACACCATTGGACATTTATCAGAGTCCACATAAGTACTCCCACTAGAAACGCTACACCTTCCAAATGCTAGTTTGACGGGTATAGCTTTTGCAACTTTAGTGTATTTTGTGTCTCTTTTTTGGTGAACCTCCTATGAGCATCTTATACTCTATTTATAGGCTTAGGTTTGACCTAACTGGTTCTCTCTAAACAATAGGCGCTTACTCATTCTAAATAAGTTAGGCCCAATAGTTTTATTTTAGTCTAATTAAAATAAAACATTTTCCGATAGGCTTACTCTAGGTGTGTGACCCTATAGGTAAAATACTCGGTCATATTAATAATAAACCATTTTATTATTAATATAAAATAAGAGCAACATCCAGCAATGCATCATTATGTCCGAATATTATTTAATATCAACATAACCTATAAGTGATAATTATTTTATATGTTTGTTCCTTTTGTCACGGTGTCCTAATTGGGCCCTAGGCATGATTGTACCATCCTTGTACAGTCTAATTTATTTTATTTGATACCGAAGTAGACTTTATCTGAATAAATATCCAATATTTATTCTTTCTAGCATGGCCATGCATTTCCTTAGTCTTACTCCATCAAGTGGCCTATAGATATCACTCCTGTCACAGAGAAAAGGCAAATCCTATCTACATCACTTATATCCCTCTGCATAATTTGTTCATTGCCTAATCACAACCTTTATAGTCCTCTTGTTATAGAAGACATTTGATTGTATTAAAACAAAAAACTTCTCATGTAGGAATTGTAATGACTTCAGGTCGAAAGACTACATATACCATTATCACATTAAGAATTGTTTATGACACTCATATAATGATCCATGCAATATTCTCATGGTGGGTCTGTCTAGTACATCATTACTATTAATGTGTACCCATATGAAGACTTGATATCATCTATATCGATGATCTGTGAGATCAGATCATTAGTATACTCATATACTAGTCATAATGTATTTATATGTCCCCACGTAAATACTTGACTAGAGACATTTTAGGAATAAATCTCATGTGACCTGTTACTCCAAGGATAAATAAAGGCTGTTAAACTATTTAACAAAAAATGCCTTATTCAAAATGATACATCCTATATAGGCTCTTAGTGCATATTTCCAACAATCTCTAACTTGCACTTAGAGCCGATAAGGTTAATATCCAATGACGTCTACAGTGCCCTCATGCTTTTGCTACGCAAGCGGTTTTACTAGTGGGTTCCCAGCAATTTTGTTGGTATGCACATTGCATATTTTCACATCTTTCAAAGATGGAACTATTTAAGTATATGCTTGGATTAATCCACTTCCTTATATTGTTCTATGGTTCCATTGTCATCACAGTGGAAACTCATATGAGAAAAAACATTTGTAATGATTAAATGTAAACGACTTCTTTTGTAATTTATCATAGCAAAATACTTAGATTTGTTAGTAGAACCAATGACTATTTCTTGCTTTAAACCTTTTAAGCATACATCGCAACCATCTTGACAGCACATATATATTTTGATTGCAATCTTAAGTCATTCAAATTACTCAGAAGATTGGTATCGATGTAACCTTTACAACAAGCTCATCTTCCATTTATCAAGATCAAGTCCTTAGTCCTTCTTAAGTGTTTAAGGATATTCTTGACTATAGAATAAGAATATTAGTTCTAGAAGAAACATGTCTTCTACATGTAATACTAGAACTATAATTATGCAGTTACTAACCCTTTTATAGTCATAAGATTTATCTTCATTCTTTAATGAAGATTCTAGCTTCTAAAAGCCTACTTTAGTCCATAAATGGAACATTTGTAGTTCACATACCTTCCTAGATGTTTCAGGCATAAAAGGCCTTTAGGTTTTGTTATATCCTCAAGATAATTTCTATCTTGACATCTATCTACCATATCTCATAATGGTGGTATACTGCTACAACAAGTAGGATCTAAATGATTTTTAAGCTAATTAAATTTTGTTAATCTTGCTTTTAAAGGTACTCTTACTACCATCCATGTTTAGTTTTCCTTTTGAAAACCCACTTGCATCCTATATGTTTTACCCTTTGGGTGCGTCAACCAAGGTTTATACCTTGTTAATGTACATAGAGCCTATTTCAAACCCTATGGTCTTATGCCATGTCTTAGAATCTAAACTTGCATTGGCCTCTTCATAAGAAGCTTAGTCATTTAGCAATATGCCTCCTTCCTGATTCATAAGATATCCACATTTTTTAGATTTGGTGACATATCCTTGATTTTACGCAAGTCTTGTGCTGCCCGAGATAATGATGTCATAACACTTAGTCCACCCTTGACTTTTGAATGCTTTGTGATACTTGAATTTCTTCAAAATCTACTATCGTCCCACTAATTCTTTAAGATATATACTCTTATTCAAGAATACAACATTCTAAGCAATAAGCCTTTTGTTCTCAGATGGATTGTAGAAATGATAAGCCTTAGCTTTCTTTGGGTATCTCACAAAAGATATTTATCCAATTTAGATCTAACCTTTTTAAAGTTGGATGCTCTATAGAAGCATCATAGTTCCAAATTATTATTAAAGACATACTAGGTTTCTTCCTAGTCCATATCATATATGGTTTCTTTAAGAAAGTCTAAGATAGAACATGGTTAAGTGTGGAAATTTTAACAATAAAGGAACATTGAAAGAGTTAGAGATGTTTGATAATAACTAATAATCAAACTGTGTCTAACAAAGTTTGACTTTTCCCCGTAGAGATGCTATTATGGCATTACATGAGGAATGAGTTAAGAGGTAATCTCTCACTCTATTAGATAGTTATCAAACTTGTAGCTCAAATTATTTGTTATCTTGATCTAATCAGGAGCTTTAATTGTCTTGCCAATTTGGTTTTTCACTTTATTATGAATTCTTTGAACTTTTCAAAGACTTTCTAACTTGTGTTACATAAATCCATACTCATTGACTTTTCAATTAGTATGTCTAAGTATTGAAAAAGCATATCTAGTTATTGTTCCAATAGGCCCACGTACATCGTCATGTATTAGATAATAGACTACTCATCTTTCACTTTTCAATGAATGAGGTCTCAACTATCTCTCTAATAAATAAGATTTACATGTCTCTATTGATTCCAAAATCAAAAGATCCAGATAACTACATTAATGGTAATTAGAAATGTGTTTCTCATTCATTTGCCTTAGGAGACAATACAATGTAAGTAAGGTTTAAAATCACTTACTTTAACCTACTTTGACAGTTATGTTATAAATGGTGTTTTGAGATTTAGGATGTGGAATTCATTACTTAATTATGCATCAATATCCTTTTGAAGAAATAAAATTATTTTATAAAAGAAAACCTTTCTTGTCCAACAAGAAACAATATACACAATGTCTAGTTCACTAACTAGCTCAATAGCTGAAGATCTTATCTTTATTGTAGCAATTTTTGCTCAATTTGACACAGATTTCTCCACCCTTAGCAAGTGATCTACTTCCTTGATCTTTCAAAATCTGAGATCTACTACTAGTATCTGATACTAATGTCTATGACGTAAAATGACTTGACCTCTATAACATGACTTGTAGCGGAAGTCTTACTTCCCTTTCTTTTGAACTCCTTCAAGTTCTTTAGACAAATTATTTCAATGTCTTATTTCTAAAACTGGAAATAATTTCCTTTCTTGATCACTTTTTAGACTTCCAGACCAATTTGGCTTTAATAGAGTTTGTATATGATTATATTGTATATCCCCATATATTCATATTACTTTTTACAACTCAGTTTATGTAGACTCCATAGGGTATTCAATACCCAACCATAGATGATATTGAAATAAGCCAAACATGATACACTACCATTTCCTCTTTATTAAAGATAATTCTTAAGTCTTGATACCTATCCAGGCATTTTTCTAGATAAAGTGTCCTTCCAAAGGACAAATTGCAACAAAACAATATTTCGTTTGTCACGGTTATTCTAAAATAAATTATATGCAAATCTATCACTTTTATTTCAAACATATTTAACTTTTAGTCATTAAATAAATATGTTGTCTCCCGTTATTTTGATTCAAAACAAATATCCTTATTGAATCAGAAAAATCCCGTTGGAAGATTTTTCGAGTGGGCCAAGATCCATATTTGGCCTAGTGTTGAGTCAGCTTTGGCCGATCACCCAACCCTTGGTTATTTAGGTAGGAAACACATTTCCAATTGCATCTCATGTAACTCTTGAATGATTGAGTGGATAACTCTTTACCCTTATTCATCTCATGAGTTTAAGCTCAATCCTTATGCCTCTAAGTTATTTTTAATCCAATTAAAAAACTTAGTTAAGTTAAGGCCCAATAAAAAAATTGGATATTACAATTATCCTATCGTGTATTACTAATATAAATGATAGCACCCTGCTTTGGCAGACCCACTATTTATTTACATTAGTCTCGACAAGTGTTACTTATTAGAAAGCGTTTAAACTTATTATTAACGCTTCTAGGTTCTTCAATCTGATTAAAGTTATATAGATAAGGTCAATAACAAATGGTTGGATAATCCAATTATCCATCATCCTTTACTAATATCAATAAAAGCACCCTGCTTTGGCAGGACCTACACTTTATTGAAACTAGCATTAATGAGTATTGCTTATTGGAACGCGTTTTAGACTATTCAAACCTTTAGGCTATTCCAATCCAATTGAAAAATGTTTATTTGAATAAAACTTAATAAGTTATACTTAAATAATCCAATTATCCAATCATGTCCTACTAAACATAAATAAAGGCATCCAACTATGGCGTGACCTACACTTTATCTATATCAAGTTTGACGTTATTACTTATTGGAAGATATGATTGTCTGGCTTGAGGGATTTCAATTTTCTTATTGTTCATTATCAATTTTCATTAAACGCTTTAACGCAAAATAAAACCCCAAAACATGCAATCGAAAATATGATATGGCTATGGTCTTCCTAGAAAATAAAATAAAATAAAATAAACCTAAAGGAACTTTGGTGCCTTGACTTCATGAAGTCCTACTTCTTGAAAACACCATCCTCTTGGAGTCACTACTCCTTCCTTTCAAGGTCATATCCATCAAGAGTCACCATTCTAGGTTTTTTCTAGGTCTCCACCTTGTTGGCTTCTTCAAGATTACAATGTAATAAAAAATCTCGTTTTACATATGAGTGAAGGGTTGAGAGAAGAAATTCAAGAATAGAGAAAGGCACAACACGTAGGTTGTATTTAAAATTAAATAAAAAAATTTAAGACCATAACCATTCACCGCTGGATGTGTTAATTAATCAATTAATTGAGTGATCAATTGTATTTAAAATAAAATAAATTTTAAAACACATAATTAAACACATGGGGTCATAAAAGGAAAGCTACACAGAGAAGTTTGGCGGTTTCGTTAACCGTTCAACGGACAGGGTCAAGGGGAGGCTACCCTTTGTAGGGTGCTGAGTGGCGTTCCAACCCAAAAATTAGTACTGTAATCAAGTTAGTTCCCAAGAAAGAGATGTGAGTCTGGTGTGCCTGCTTAAGTACTAAGTCTTTCCTAGCCAGAACGTCCCACTAACCATTAATAGCTTAAAATATTTGGTTAGGATTTCAAACAATTTAAAATCCTAATTTTAAGTTTCAACTCTCGAATCCTAAATTTTGGAATGGCCAAGGTTTAACTTTTAAACCTTATCTTTTGACCCCAACAACTATCCTAAAATAAGAATAGTCCAGGTTTAACTTTTAAACTTTATCTCTTAAGTCTCAACAATTATCCTATTTTTAGGAATGATCAAGGTTTAAATTTTAAACCTTATCTCTAGAGTTCAAGATATTTTATTTTGAATCCTATTAAATTTGATAAAGATCTTATCTTTAATTTGCAACTTTTGCAAACCGTATCAAATTTATTAATGATTAAATATTTGATTTTAAAATTTATTAAATTTAATAAAGGTCTTATCTTTTATTTGTAACAATTACAAATCATATTAAATTTAATAAATATGAATCAATTTGTAACTTCTACAAATCACATTAATTTTAAAAGATCACATATGATGTAAATCCTATTAAAATTAATAAGAATAAATTATTTAAATTTGTAACTATACAAACTTTAAATTTAATAAACATTTAAAATTTGATTTGCAACTTCTACAAATCAAATTTAAAATATAATATTAAAATCAAATATTTTATTTGTAACATTTACAAAAAAAATAAAATACCATGATGGCTAGGTTTCAACTTTTGAATCCTAGTTTTCATTGCGGCTAGGGTTTAACTCTTAAACTTTCTAAGCACAATCTCGCATGAAGAATTCATATTAGAAAGAGAAAGCATACAAACATGTATTGCATACAACCTTTGGTTTCAATTTAATTAAACGAACATAAAATTATACTTTATAGTTAGAACACATACAAAACAATCACCATTACAATATACAATAAGCACATCCAAAAAAACATGTTGTTTAATTAAAATGTTGAGAAAAACAATCAATATACACAAAAAAATTAAGTTGATACTAGCTTTCGAAAAGGTGCAACCTTTGCAACATATCTAGTAAAAAAATGCAACCTTTACATAATATCTCATTAAAAAGGAAACCTTTGAATCATATCTAATAAAAGATGCAACCTTTTGCAAAAAGATTCAACCTTTACAATTTTTTTGTAAAAGAATTTTTTTACATGTTCTTTAAACAAATATTGCCCTAAACACAGTTTTGCAACCTGGCTCTGATACCACTATTAAGGAATCCCGATTGCATAAGCAGTACAAATACAAAGATTCCCATTAGACTTGCAAAACTTCATGTTTCAAAGCATAAGACAAACATCAAATTTATTAAGCGTTTTAGGATTACCTTTTGAAGAAAATCGAAGCATTCGTAGTCTCGTCTTTTAGGAGTCCACATGAATACTCCCATAAAAAATGCTACAGCTTCCAAATGTTAGTTTGACGGTGTATAGCTTTTGTGACTTTTGCGTATTTTGTGTCTCTTTTTTGGTGAACCGCCTATGAGCATCTTATGCTCTATTTATAGGCTTAGGTTTGACCTAATTTGTTCTCTTTAAAGAGTGGGCTCCTTACTCATTCTAAATGAGTTAGGCCCAATAGTTTTATTTTAATCTAACTAAAATAAAACATTTTCTGTTGGGCATACTCTATGTGTGTGACCCTATAGATAAAATACTCGGTCATATTAATAATAAACTATTTTATTATTAATATAAAATAAGAGCAACATCCAGCAATGCATCATTATGTTCGAATATTATTTAATATCAACATAACCTATAAGTGATAATTATTTTATATGTTTATTCTAATTGGGCCCAAGGCATGATCGCGTCATCCTTGTACGGTCTAATTTATTTTACTTGATACCAGAGTAGACTTTATCCAAATAAATATCTAATATTTATTCTTTCTAGCATGACCATGCATTTCCTTAGTCTCACTCCATCAAGTGGCCTATAGATATCACTCTTGTCACATAGGAGAGACAAATCCTATCTACATCACCCACATCCCTCTGTATAATTTGTTTATTGTCTAATCACAACCTTTATAGTCCTCTTGTTACAGAAGATATTTGATTGTATTAAAATAACAAACTTCTCATGTAGGAATTGTAGTGACTTCAGGTCGAAGGACTACATATACCATTATCACATTAAGAATCGTTTATGACATTCATGTAACGATTCATGCAACGTTCTCATGGTAAGTCTGTCCAGTACATCATTACTATTAATGTGTACCTGTGTGAAGACTTGATATCATCTATATCCATGATCTGTGAGATCAGATCATCAATACACTCACACACTAGTCTTAATGTATTTACATATCCCCAAGTAAATACTTGACTAAGGACATTTTAGGAATAAATCTCATATAACCTATTACTCCAAGGATAAATAAAGGTTGTTAAACTATTTAACAAAAAATACCTTATTCAAAATGATGCGTCCTATATAGGCTCTTAATGCGTATTTCCAAAATGTGTAATCCTTCATACACTAAGTTCTGTTAGACACTTTTGTACTTCACTCTTACAAATTAATTAGTGTGAAAAGTTTGGTGGGTTGCTAGCCTTAGTTTCATTAGGCAATAGTTGTGGCATGAAAAGACTTTTGAAAGAATACTTGAGTTGTTGATCTAGGAGTAGCTTGTTGAAAGAATACTTGAGTGTAAGCTAGGAGTGGTTGGAGTCAAGAATACTTGTGGCACTGGTCTGGTGCTATTATTGTAAAGGAGATTTTACAATAGTGAAAATCCTTCAAGTTATAAGGGATTGGACATAGCTTTTGTGTTGGAAGTGAATTAGTAACAAATTTTTAATGTTCTTTCTTCTCCTTACCTTGTCCATTCCAACTTGCTTTTATAAGTCTGATTACCTACGCTTAAAAGGTTTATATTTTCATGAAAAGAGTCTGAGACTCATTCAACTCCTCTTCTAAGTCTGACTCTGAACCATCAATCTCACTTAAAGATAATAAATACAAGCCACGAGCAAAAGCTCGTGCTTCTATATCAAGTTGTAGGTACGCCCAGGTTTTTTCTTATTGTACATGTGATATTTTTTTGACGTTAGGCACCTTGCATTAGCCCTTGACATGTTTTATCATTAAAATCTAAAATTTGTGAATTAATGTATATTAATTATTTTTGAAATATGTTTAATTGTAAAAAATTTTCTGTAAAAATTATAAATTGAGTGATAAATAAATTAAATTAGGTTGGTATGTTATAACTGGTGTAAAAAAGCCGGTGTAAATGGCCTTTTTTGCATTAGTGGAAAAAGTATAGTGCTCATTTGTTTAAACTTATTTTAAGAGATAAGTGTTGTGTTAATTAAAAAAGTACTTATTTTAAATTTTGATGTGTTTGTTTAAAATTTTAAAAATAAGCAGAAACTGAAAATAAGTAGATTTCTACTTATTTTAAAAAGCAACTCTGATCTGCTTATTGAAAAAGTATTTATAAAGAAAATGTTTTTTAAAATACACTTAAAAATAAACTTAAACAAACGGGTCCTATACTTTTTGATTGGATCTAAATCATTTGTGATTGGATCATATTAGATTGAACGTCATCATATATGCTAACTGAAAATATCCGAATTGAGCCACAACTTAATTAATAATATGATCGGATAAGATATTTTATTTAAAAACTGAAGTGATTCGAACCACGAATACCTCTAATTTAACTCACACCTCTATGTTTAAATTTTTAGTTGCAAAAAGATAAATATATCATATATCACGCATCTAACCGTTCCTTAAGTTTATAATGCGGATCGTTAAGTTTATGATGCAGATCATCCCATTATCAGAGTTAAACAAACTTAATGGAACGACACTTTAAGTCTAGAGGTTTTCATTCACGATCCTTTCACTTGACTCTCAGCTTATGAAAGCTACAACGGATTTATATGCGGTGAAAACAATAGTTGTTGAGCTTGAACCCTTTCTCTATTTTAGTGATGCGACAAGCCACTTGATTTTTGTACATTGAATACCACAAATGTCCTTGTTTCTTTTTTTTATTTTCGGATAATAATGTCCTTGTTTCTTACTGTATGTCTTTATTCTTACCAAAATATTTGTTCATTATTATTTTTAGGACAAACTATACATCTTATACTTTTACATGAATTTTGTTGAATTTATTTAAGAATTAATATAAAATTATCAGTTACGTAATTTCTTAACATAATAAAACTTTCTTAAATATCTTATGAAATTATGAGAAAAATATAAATAAAAATGTTAAATTTTTATTTTATTAAATATTACTCTATTAATATAATAGATATTATTTTTAAATATTAAAAGATAAAGAAGGAATATATAAGTAAATCGACAACATGGATATTTTAGTAATTGAAGTAATGCATTTGGGCACGTTGGAAAAATTTTAAATATTTATAGTTAGTCAATTGATAATTAAGATTTGATGATGAGCAATGAGCACTAAAGAGACACAATGGCCAATGGGGGCACTCTATTTAACAATTAAGTATCTTCCCTAAGAAATCTTCTACCTCTGCTTTAAATCGACAGTTTTTAATTTTTTTATAGTATTCACGGGCACTAAAATGCCCTGGAAAATTTTATTAAAAATTCTAAAATTTGGGTTGGAGGAGGGATAGAGGATGAGAAACCAACGGTGGAGAATGAATGAATATTGAATAAAATAATTGGAAGAAAACGGAACTGAGAAAAAAGCCAAGTTGGTATGACTGTACGAGGGAGACAGCAGAATCAAATCAACGGCTAAGGGCGTGATATTTAGATGTTATTTAACGGTTCAGATTAATTTCACGCATCGTTTCATTTTCAGTTTTCTATTTCTTCAAAATAAATTTAATGATTTCAAGTAGAGAGATTCTTTCATACTTTGTCATACTCATGGGAATATGATGTGCTGATAATATATTAAAAATACTGCAATGTCTATTTGGGAAGCCGTGATTCAACATGGGAAATTTGCATAAATTATATATGGAAAATATGAATCAACATCATTTAGCCCCTTTGAAATTAGGCTTAAAATTACATATCTCTTAACTGTTTCTTATTTTATATCCCACCAATTAAAATATATCACACCAATAAAAAAATAGAAATAGAAAATCAAATAGACTTGCTATGTGAATTAGTAATCATCCACATGAATATAGGTGATTGGATAGAATAGTTTTTGAGTTAGAAGTTTAGAATAGTTTTTGAGTTAGAAGTTTTTCTCCATCCTGGAGTATGGATTTCCTTGTAGTTGAATCTAGTTTCTTTACTTATGGCAAGCCCATATTTTGTCTATTCTTTTACTTTTTTATAGTTTTAAAATCAATAGAAACAATCCTGTTTATTTTTATAATTAGTTGAAAAAATATTTTTTTTATATCGGTTATAAAATAACCAGTGTAAAATGGTCACACATTATTATAAAAGAATCCTTTAGCTACAAAATTTTTGTCGTAAATAACTTATCTTCCGTCGCTAAATCTTTTAGTGACAGGATTTGCCACGGATAAAGGTCGTGGCTAAAAAGGTGACCTATGAATTGTATGGTGACAGAAACTCATCATTTGTCACCAATTAGCCATAGATATGGTCTGTCGCCAAATAGCAAGATAGGGTGACTCTACAACGAAAATGTACGGTCACTAAATTCAAATTTAGTGATGACAATGATTCCATCACCAATTTGAGTTTGAATTTCAAACTTATACGTCGTTAACTGACATCGTAAAGTTTATAACAAATCTGTCGCTAATAGGTTGGAAGGCCATCGTAGATTAGGCAGATTTTGGCCAAAGGTATACTATCCGTGGCCAAATCTTTTCCAAATGTTTTTGGCAACCCGTTATTTCAATTGTTGTTTGACTATGGAAATGTGATCCATGGAAAATTGTTGGACAAGTTTATCCGTCGCAAATCATTAATTTTCCATGGCTAATTTTTTTTTTAATTTAGTTGCCACCCGCACTTGCTCTTGTATATGTTACCTAATAAAGGGTCTTGCATGATCTATCACAAGTTACTTAATGGATCCAAATAATCCCTTTTACCCTTAACATTGTAATACCCAAACTCAGCCACATCAACCACTGTTGATGATGGCCTTGTTTCCTCGTGAGAATGCTAGGTATAATATTGTTCCTTGAAACCCTTTCCATAAAGATATGCCATCACATTTGTTGGGTCCTAAAACTTCCTATAATCACATTTCTTGCATGGACATCGTAACTTAGGGTAACATTAAAAGTTGTCTTGCCTAGTGGCAAACATAATGAATTCGTTAACTCTAGTAACAAACTCCTTTATAACACACCTGCTCAAATCTAGTCTATTAGCCATCCACCTTCAATGATCTAGGATATTAATATGTGCTACAAATTAAGGAAAAGTTACGCTCTTGTCAATTTCTACACACATATGATGTCACCTTCACTCTTTCTTTATTTTGGTACGGCCTTAAACTTATTCATAAATAATGAATTTCATTTGACATTGTTACTTGTCATTTGAAACTCAATCATTAAACTTGTCTGAAATTCGACAATCCAAGTACATCACTTGATCTACTAATCAAACAAGATTGTAGTCAAGCACATATGCAGAGACAAATGCGAAATGACCGAATTTAATGGCAAGTGTCAATGACGAGTTTCAAACTACACGCTAACAAGAGTCCATTGAATGAAATTCTTTATTCCTAAACTATCCAACATAGGCAATTTAAGATTGAATAAGACAACACTCTCGCATTCTTAGTTTCAAGCTTGAACGAGATATTCTAAGGTTTCACTCGTGTTTGAATACTGACTACAATTCACCTTCATAACTTGAAATTCAAATTTGAAAACGCTAAAAGGTTTTATATCTTATTCATATCTATATTCTCTACGTGACCCCAAGAGGCTGCCAAAAATTTGGTAAAGCCTCCCCAATAAACTAGACCTTTTTAAAATTTTAAAATGCCTTATTACACTTAGAAAATTATCAGTAAAGTTCAATATATACATATTATTACCAATATAGCAATAAATAGAAACATATTCATAAATCTACAATATAATAAACTTTGCTTTCCACTAACAAACAACAATACACATGCATCAATCACATGTTATCAGCACACATTAGCAATACCTATTGAGCTCTGCTCTCCACTTGCAAACCACAATACACATTTATCAAGTACTAAATTACTAACACGCAACCAATCATAACCAAGGCTTTGCTCTCCACTGATAAACAATAAACCAATCATGCAAACATGTTATTGAGAACAAACAACAGTTTTGGGGACTTACCTTTCAATAGTATAAAATAAAACTGGTTAGGGAGATATGGAGGATGCAAAGATGTTAGAACTATGCAACTAAAATGAAAAGAATAAGTCTCTTCGCGAACTATGTAATTAATAAATATTTCTTGCAATGTGTAAATCTCTCACAGATCCATATATATTTCGCCATAAGAAACATCACTAAAAATAGAATAGTTATAAGAGCAGTGGTAGATCTTGAACATCATGTTTGAGGATGCTAAAATAAATTATATATATTACATCTAATATTTCATTTATTAGTTAGGTAATATTCCATTATTTCATTATTTGTTAGATAACATTTCATTATAAGAAAATTTTTGGAATTGATATTTTTATACTAGAATAATAAAATTTAATTAATGTTTACAAAATATTAAATAAAATAAAAAGATGGAATTAGTAAATATTGAAGAAAATCTTGAAAATTTATACAATTGGATATGTTCAACTCAAACTCTACTACTAAATTAGTAAATATTAGATGGAATTATTTTCACTAACTTTTGGTCATAACTTTTTGAAGATAACCCAATTGGAAGAGTAACGAGAAGGTTAATCCTTTCTCTTCTTCACTAGAGAAAGATCCTATGAGGATTGGTCCAACACAATTGGAAAATCTACATCTTTCAATTAAACTCTATATTGGTGCCATTGGTAGAACTACATAGCCTAAAGATTCCAAGTCCTTTGATATTATATTAATATTTCATCCTAACATTTTTATTCTCAAATTTTCTCTTATTTGATTCTATTTCATACTGTAACATAAGAATTGTATAAGAAGTCATCTATGTATGTGAGAATCTGAGATTGTGAATGTTTATTTGGATGCACGAAGAAGGTTTAGGACTTATTTTATTATTTGATATGTTACCCAGCATGCTCTCTTGAAAGTCTTAGTTTTAGTTAATAAAGTTCTCTTTTGTGTTTCCATTTATCCTTCTTTAATATTAAAAAACATTGTTGCGTATCTAAGTGTTGATCTACTGTTTGACCAATTAAACAGAACTCAACCCAACAAAAAAAAGAATCTTTAAGCTAAATGTTAAACAACTATATATGTCTCTTAGTTACTAGGATTCAAACTCATGATAACATAGTAGGGCAAGAAAAAAAAGCACAACTAGCCACTAACTACCATTACTATCTCTAATATCTACAGAAAGGGTCACTAAAAGAAGGGTTACTAAAGGAAACTATGAAAAAGAGAAGACATTGGTTGAGAGAGAGAACAAAAAAAATTTACTAACGGTGATGGAGGTAATGTGGTGCTAGAGATTTCAAGAGAGGAAAGAAATGGCCCTGTTTTGACTTCGAGACAGATCCTATGAGAAGGAGAGAAAGAGGCAGTGAGTGAGTAAGATGTAGAGGGGAAAGGAACATGGAGAGAAGGAAAGGAAACAAAGAGGGGGATTTACTAGAGATGATGGTGGCACCAGAATAAGGAACACAAAGATAGAGAGTACAACGAGAGAACAGAGAAGAGTGAAAATAGGGGAGGAGGGGGACAAACACAATTTAAGGGGATTAAGTATTTAGCGACAGAATCACACCTATCACTAAACCTGTGTCAAAGATGCCATATGTATCAACTTACGTGAATAGTGACTGTCGCTAACAACATCGCTAAATCTGTCACTAGTTTCAACCCCAGACCAATTGTGTCTATAATCATATGCCATTGTTAATTTTGTGGCAATTAGTGACAGGTGTTTGTGTCATCGCCAAATGCCTGTAGCCAAGATTGGTTTTTCTACTAACGACGTTTCATGTATATTATAAATTGATTATTTTTATAATTGGTATGCTTTTTTTAAATTAGTATAAAAATAAGCGTTGTTAAAAGGCATTTTCAATAGGATGTTAAAAAGATAATGTAGAACCGCACCAAAAAATATAGGTTACACCAAAAACAAAACCAATGTAAAACGAAAAATGACAAAGTATAGGTTTCTGCATATCAATTGAAACTTGAATAACTTTATAATTTTTGTTTTTAGTGTTAACTTTAGAGTATTTAGGTTTAAGAAGAAATGTTTATCATAGAAAAATAGACATGAAAATTATGACATGAATGATGAAGGGCATTAAATGAGTGTATTTTTTTAAAAATAATTATTGATCCATTAAGTATTAATTAGAGTTGAATATATAGATCGGAACTGCATGTGGGTTGACCCATGAAGTCTATTTTTATGTTGTGATATGGTTAAAAAAATAAGCACATTTTAATATGAACCTAAATAGGTTTAATGATTTGTCTCATTAACTAAACAACCAACCCAAACCCATCAATTTGTAGGTCAGCCCATTTTAGTTTATTTATTACTATTTTAAATAAATATATTATAATAGTGAAATCCTAAATAGGATGAATTAGAAAAGTTAACCTGCCTTCAGTAGGTGATCAAATTCATTCTACCCCATTTTTGGTCAATTTATTCAGGACAGGGTGGGTTGACCTATTTTGAGAAGCATAATAGTAACATCTCTTTGTTAATATGAGTCTAGCATGTTAATCTTTTATGCCATGTACATTTAACATTAACGATAAATATGAGAAAACTGACATAATAAACATTTTTGATATGTGAATGTGAGTTATTAGAAGATAAAAAGGAAACAAAAAAGTTATAAGCCTGTATTGAAATAAAAAAGATGAATCAAAATATGAATTTAGCCTATAGATAATTATCATAGAAATATTAATTAATTTAAAGGTACATTTTCTATAAGTTAGGCTTGATTTGAATTTATGTGAAATCTATAAACGAAACAATTGTTAAGTATCTTATAAGTAAGTAAACACATTATTTGATCCCTCAATTTGTTGCAATCAAGTTAATAGGCTTACACTACCTTGTGATCTCGTATATATTACTCTCACCTGGTTAATATGTCTTCGACATTACCTCTCTTACAGAACCATTAACTTGAGCTCACTTATTACCTGCGTTGACACATGTTACGTTACCAAGATGCCTAAAAATGAATGTATTTTTTGGGTGGGTACTAGGGTAAATTTAAGAAGAAAATTAAAATGAAAATCATAAGGGAAATTGGGAGATTTAAGATAAAAACTTAAATTTGTATTTGTTAATAGTAGTATATCAAACAAGGGGAAAATTAATAAGTAGAGTTCTTATAATCCAAATTTTGATGATTCCAAAAATGTTTTTTAAAAGGATAAATGATATGAGAATCTCAAATCAGCACTCTCGTAACCGATTAAGCTAATCGATTAGGTACAAGGAAATCAGTTAAGCTATTCGATTAAGCCTAAGTAATAAAATTTTAAAATTATTTGAAAAAGAGCTAATCGAATTAGGTAATCAATTAAGATGAATCTGAACTAGTTTTAATTAAAACAGAATGTTACTAATCGATTAAGCTGAATTTGGATATGTTTTAATTAAAATAGAGTGGTACTAATCGATCGATTAAGATGAATCTAAACGTGTTTTAATTAAAATAGAACATTGTTAACCAATTAGGCTAATTGATTACATTGTGTACTTTGACTGATTCTCAGCTTTGCTAAACTTAAGGGATATTTTTCAAAGGAATCAATTTGAAATCTTCATATTACAATGGCTAGTTATCTACTTGAAACACTATAAATAAAGGCCTAAGACTTCATTGAAAATCACTCATATGCATCGAACTTTCTTATTCTCTCTTTCGCGTTTTCAAGAAGCAAAGCTTGATAATTTTTCTGCTCTTTTAAATCTTCGCATTTTGCTCTAAAAGAGAGCTACAAACTTGTGAGTTAAGTTTATCTCTTTTGTTCTTTGATTATAAATTTTTCTCTATCAAAAGAGAGCTACAGTTTTCATTGATTAACTTTCTTTCTACGCTTATATTTTCTAAATTCGCTCTATCAAAAAAGAGCTACATTCTTTAAGTTGATCACATTTTGTTTGTGCTTTAAAGGGGATTAGCCCTTCCTTTTGCATGCATAGGATAACTGTAGAGGATGAGAGTAGGCCCATAGTAGAATCACTAAGGAGACTAAATCCAAAAATGCAAGAAGTGGTTAAGAAGGAAAATTTGAAATTGCTTGATACTGGTGTTATAAATCCCATTGCTAGTAGTAAGTGGGTATGTCCAGTTCATGTGGTGCCTAAAAAGGGAGGGATAACTGTTGTGAAAAATGATAAACAGGAACTAATTTCTACTAGGATAGTTTCTGGGTGACGTATATGCATTGATTATAGAAAGCTAAATAGCGCCACAAAGAAAGATCATTTCCCTCTTCCTTTTATTGATCAAATGCTTGAAAGGCTTGCTAAGCACTTTTATTTTTGTTATTTGGATGGGTACTCAGGTTTTCATCAAATCCCCATCCATCCATCTGATCCAGAGAAGACTACTTTCACTTACCCTTATGGGATATATGCATATAGGAGAATGCATTTGGCCTGGGTAATGCACCTGCAACTTTTCAAAGGTGTATGCAGGCCATCTTTTCTAATTTCATTGAGAATGTGATGGAAGTTTTCATGGATGACTTTTTTGTGCATGGTTTAGATTTTGATAATTGTTTAACTAATTTGTGTCAAGTCTTGCACCGCTATCAGGAGACCAACTTGGTCTTAAATTGGGAGAAATGTCATTTCATGGTAAGAGAATACATAGTTCTTGGACACTTGGTGTCTGAGAGTGGAATTGAGGTGGTTAAGGCCAAGGTGGAAGTGATTGAAAAGTTTCCCCCGTCGACTAATGTGAAAGGCATTCAAAGCTTTTTTGGGCATGCCAGGTTTTATCGGCGGTTCGTTAAAGATTTCAGCAAGATCACCAAGCCTTTGACTAATCTTTTAGGCAAGGATGTGCCTTTTGTTTTTGACTCATCTTGTCTTGAGGCTTTTTGCAGGATTAAACAAGCTTTGATTTCTACTCCTGTGGTACAACCACCTGATTGGGAACTCCCATTTGAGTTGATGTGTGATGCTAGTGATCATGCAGTGGGGGGCTGTGCTTGGCTAGTGGAAGGATAAAAAGCAGCATGTGATCCATTATGCTAGTCGTACACTTGATAAAGTGCAGGTAAACTATGCTACCACTAAAAAGGAATTATTAGCTATTGTCTTTCCTTTTGATAGGTTTAGATCATACTTGGTAGGCTCGCATGTTACTGTATATACTGACCATTCTGCCATCAAGTATCTTTTACATAAAAAAGAAGCGAAGTCTAGGTTGATTAGGTGGATTCTGATTTTGCAAGAATTTGACTTAGAGATAAAAGATATTAAGAGTATTGAGAACCTTGTTGCTGACCACCTATCTAGGTTGTCATCTGAAAAAAATGAGTTGGGTGATGTTGCTCCCATCAATGAGTCTTTTTCGGATGAGGGACTACTGAGTCTTAGTGTCCAACAAGTGCCTTGGTATGCGTATTTTGTTAATTTTCTTATACGTGGCATTTTACCCCTGACCTTGGTTTTCTACAGAAAAAGAAGTTTCTTACAGATGTTAAGCATTATTATTGGGATGAGCCCCTTCTTTTCAAACAATGTGGAGATGGTTTGATTAGGAGGTGTGTTCCAGAGGATGAAGTCCATGCCATCCTGGACCATTGCCACTCTCTTTCTTATGGAGGCCATATGAGTACATCCAAGACCGCTTCAAAAGTATTGCAAGTTGGGTTCTACTGGCCATACCTTTTTAAGGATGTGCATAAGTAACGAACATGTAATATAGGTAAGAGGCATTAAATGCCACTTAATAGCATTTTAGAGGTTGAGTTGTTTGATGTGTGGGGGGTTGATTTCATGGGACCCTTTCCCTATTTTTTCAGAAATCATTTTATTCTAGTAGCAGTAGATTACGTGTCTAAATAGGTGGAAGCTATTACTTCACCTCATTCGGATGCCAAAACTATTATGAATCTTTTCAAAAAGATAATTTTTCTGAGGTTTGGGGTCCCCAAATGCATAATTAGTGATGGGGGGTCTCATTTTATTGAGAAAACTTTTCAGACCCTTTTGAAGAAATATGGAGTGAGGCATAAGGTTGCCACACCTTATCACCCTCAAACTAGTGGGCAGGTTGAGGTTTCCAACAGGGAGATAAAAAATATTCTCCAAAAGGTGGTTAATACTTCACGTAAGGATTGGTCTATTAAATTAGACGATTCCTTATGGGCGTATTGCACCGCATATAAAACCCCTATTGAAACCACACCTTTCAAACTAGTATATGGGAAGCCTTGCCATTTGCCTGTTGAACTTAAGTATAAATCATTTTGGGCGATTAAAATGCTTAATCTTGATCATAAGGTTACAGGTGAGCGCAGGTTATTGGAGCTAAATGAACTAGAGGAACTCTGTTTGGATGCGTACAAGAATGATAGAATTTTTAAGGAAAAATAAAATGTTGGCATGATCCTCAAATCCTTCAGAGGACATTCAATCCAGGTGATACGGTCTTGTTATTTAACTCTAGACTGAGGTTATTCCCAGGTAAACTAAGGTCTCGGTGGTCAGGACCGTTTAGAGTCTTGAAAGTATTTCCCTTTGGCACTGTCGAGTTATGGAGCGAAAAGTTCAGACCATTTAAAGTAAATGGGCAAAGACTTAAACACTACATGACAACGAGCCCATTCATCCAGTAAGTGCTTTGGATTTGCTTGATGCATCGGATTCGTAAATCTAAATGGGTAAGGCGTCAGGTTGAAGATGTTAAACTTAGCACTTATGGGGAAGTAACCCCATAATTGTTTATATCTCTGTGTTTTCTTTGAATGTTTTCATTGGTAAAGATAAATAAAAAAGAAAAAATAAATAAAGAGAAAAACAAATAAACAATAACTTGATGGTTTGTTAGGTTGTGGAGTAAGGCATGATTTTTGATTACCATGATGCATGTCCTAATTTAAATTAGAGGAATATGTGCCAAACTTGGTGTTTTGCATTTTAGTTTTATGACACAAAACAGTGGTAACCACTGACTGTGCATTCTCACCATTGGCAGTGGTTTAGCCCAGGCATTTTCCACTGAAAATATGAAAATTTTGGGCACCATATAGTGAAAAGCACTGGCCGTGGTTAGCCACCACTGGTCGTGGTTAGCACTGGAAGTCCCCTCTGCATTTTAAGTTTTTCTAGGCATGAAACAGAGGCAACCACTGGCCGTGGTTACCAACAGGGGACCCTTCCTTTTTATGCAAGAGATTTTGGATAAAAATAGAGGCAACCACTGGCCGTGGTTTCCCACCACTGTCTAAGGTTGCCATTAGGGGCATGATTTGAATTGCACTTCAATTTTTGGGGCCAAACTGAACTAACCACAGGCCGTGGTTTATAACCACTGGCCGTGGTTTGACCCAACGTGGGGATTTTCAAAGTTTTAAACACCCCATGCCCTAGTACCCCTTTTTATGCATTGCCTTGTTGGTTCCTTCACTATCTCTTTTGAAAACACCAAGCAAACTACTTGAGAAACTCAAACTTTTTTCAATATCCTTGCCCATCATCATCATCTTACTACTTGCATCATCTCTTCTCATCACTAAATCAAGTAAGCATTCTATTCTTTCTTATTAATTTGGGTTTCTCATTTGGTTTTTGGGGGTTTCTAAAAAATTTGGAGATTTAGCATGAAAATTTTAAAATTGATTCATTTAAGCTTTCCCTAATTGCCTTGTGATGAATTTGAATAATGTAACACCAAATGGGTAACACTAAAATCTTCATGAACTTCATCTAGTAGTCATACCTTTTCATGTATCCTATTTGTGTTCATATGCAAATTTTGGTCTTTGGTGGGGATTGGATGTTTGATTGGTGGTAAAATTCTGAATTTGGTTGTTTATTTTGGCTATTGAACTTGATGAAGGGTAGCATTGCTCTTGAAATGTGGCATTTGGCACTCATTTATTTAATGCACACTAAGTGTTTGATGAAATGCCCAAGAGACAAAATTCTTGAATTGTTGCATGGTTTGAATGTGCATGTGGTGTAGTTCACTTTTCATGGTATTTAATTGTTCATATATGTACATTTCTCTCATAGATACCATGAACTTATGACATTATATAGGTGTTATCTCTTGTCATGATGCAAAACTTTAGAGCTTTGAATTAGAATGCTTTTTAACCCTCCTTGTATGGTTTTATTAGGTCATCTCCAAGTTTTATATTTAACTCCATGGCACCAAAGATTCCCTCTAAGAAGAGGAAGACCAAAGGTAAGTCTTTTAACTACTCCGACCTGAATGATATTGAATGCCCATCAAAAGGGCAAAAGATGAGATTGAAATCCTTATTGAATAGAGAGATTATTCCTTCTAGATTTTTCTACAAAGATACTTTAATGGAACTGAGAATTTTTGAAGATACCTTACGCTTGTGTCAAAATGTGGGGTGGGATTCATTTGTTAATTTATTTGAACCTACATACGAATGCACTTCAATAGAGTTCCTAAGTTTAGTAGAGGTGAATAGGTACCCAACTACCAATGGATGGGAAATGTCCTTTAGACTGAACAATACTAATTATAGAATGAATATGGATAAGGTAGCTGAAATTTATGGTTTTCCCCCAGCGGGTGCTGCTAGCATCTCGAAGGACTTTAGACCAGGATACTTTTGGTCCTTTATTTCCAGCGGACGGGGTAACTATGATGCTTCCTCTTCCAAAGCTTCCTCTATTCATCATCTCATTTTTTGATACCTTTAGCGGTTTATGGCCCGCTCTATTTTTGGTAGGTATGATAGCCCTGGTACCGCCCGACAAGCTGAGGTATTTTTCTTGCACTTTATGCTTCATAGTAGTCATATTGACTCTACTAAATGGTTAGGTAACCAATTTTCCTGAGTTGGCAATGCCACTATTGGTAAAATTGTTCTTGCAGGTTACATTAATCCTATAGCAAGGTATATAGGTATAGATTTAGAGTAGGATAATCTTCTTCACCAACCAAAGAGGGTAGATATAGGTGAATTAATAAATATGGGAATGATTGTACATGATAGATTGAACAATAACAAGATAATAATTTAACAGTAATCGATCTGAACCATTTCAATATATGTATATATATCCACTGATAATGTTCTAAGATGGGAGACATCCACAATAACAAAACCATAATGTAATCTACATGGGAGGGTGTAAGTATAGAAGTGTCAAAAACATATAAAGTGCATTTCTAATGCTTATGTACATTCCTATTCTGTATGAATGAAAAAATTCATGTATAGAAAATCACATATCTGAATAACATAATTTCTATATTGATCCTGTGCTAAGGTGTAGACAGATTGCATGATCTCATCCATGATAATTTGTTGTGTATTGATCATCACAATGTTCAAGAACACTTTGTTAGCATCCATGTAAATTGTTAATCGTTAAATAAAATGCTAAAAGAAAAAGGTTTATGAGAGCCTCAATGGAAGATGTACTACATCCAATAGTCTAACCTGAATAACTCTACACCTATAAGGATGAGTATAAAGTGTAATAACTTGCCCATAAAAGGATGAGACAATAAACTGAATTTTATCTTAAGGGGCACACTCTACACTTCTGAATAACATGGTTTCCATTTTGATCACGTACGCATTTCATTACTGCACCATTGAGCCCAGACACCATTTGACTCTATTGATCCACATCAACCACCTCCAAGGCTTGCCAGTAAAGTTAGCTCAAATTCTACATAATGTAATAATTTCAGTTTATTTAAAACAAATAATCATGATTAAAGAGACAGTAACTCTTGAATATTTATCAATGTTTATCAATATGACCATAAACCAAATATGAACAAAATTAAATGTCTTTGAATCCCAATATAGAGCTAAGGTCTAAAGATGATTAAACCTAACAAGTTTTATGAGATACCACTAGACAATATGTGATCACAAACTGACAAAATTCAGTATTGTACAAATTGTAAGATAATACATAAGAATATCTCAAATGCTTCATTAACTACTTCATATTAAAGCAAGCATTAATATGTTTGATGAAGAACCGAATCTAAATTCATTATTGATATTTAAAATACAGGTCAACTGTACCTAAACAGGGCACTCAGGTTTGACAAGAGACAAAAAGGAGACTCAAGTTAATGTACCTGAATAGGGAATGATAGAATATTATATTTTTCTTGAAAGTGAAATAAAAGTGAAATAAAATCAGCAATAGAAACTTAATTAAAAGACAATACAAAACCAGCTTGCATATATCCAATTTCAACTGCCATTCATGTTAATGACATGTTAATTGCTAAATTAAGAATTAGAAAATTTAAAGTACTAAAGTATATGACCCCGTAGAACTTTGAGGTCTAACTTAAGGTTGTACTCAAAATGAAACACAGTTTGAGTTTGTTTTATAAGAAAACGATGAGAAAAATGTGAGAACTTTTTCCTAATATTTAGCAAATTTTTTCCTTTATGATACCAAAAATATGCAATATGGATCACAACTTTCACACATAATACTAAACTACCTTTATAAGGTTCATGGTTTATCTTTTTAATTGTAATCAATGGATCCTACTTTTTATATAGGTGTATATTTATAACTTCTACATTTTCATTCCTACTAAATCTTATAATTTTTTTCTTACATTTTTTTACACTTAATCTTGTATCATTTTCTCTTACAATACTTTTGTAATACATCAAACAGGTGATTGGAATTTTCCTTTTGAGAAGCATGATATGATAATAATATTGTCCTATAAGATATCATATTCTTACAACACTGCTTACTAATAAGAATATAGATATACTGTTGTTTGTCATGTCTTATTGCTTATTCGGATGTAATCTATAGTTTTTTGTGCAGAAACATAGGAATAGTCCACCTGAATGATGGTGATTAGACATAAAAGTGAAATAAAAACTTAGATATTCATATTTCAGTATATTCACAAATCATAATATCTTACCTCATCAAATTTCATAAAATTTTGAGTGTCAAGCTCATTATTGACTTGTGGTTTAAATGCTGCTTCCATTTCATAGAGCTTGTCCCAAGCGACACCTTTGAACTAATGATAAGCCTGGCCAATTAAGATTCAGACATATTATCAAGGAATGGTTGTGATTTAACAATAAAGCATTACATTGGAAACAAATAAAGGGAAAGAAACCATATTTTACACACTTTGATTTCATCTTCTCCTCTGGTGCCAATCCTGTAACATCCTGGTTTAGAATTAATTACCAATTAAGGTTAATTACAAAATTAAAATTGTTGATTGAATAATAATAACAATAATAATGCCAGGTAAATTACACATGTGCCCTTGGTGGTGTTAAGGGGAGCTTCGGTTCTCTCTCCCTCTCTTCCTCATGATTCCCATGCTAATGGGATGGGAGATTAATGGGATGTGATGGCTGATGGGGGTGGAGCTGTCACGGGGCAGTGAAGGGATAAGAGCTACACATTTCCCACTCTCTGCCCATCTCACTTTATTTATGCTGTAAACACTCCTCCTTTCTCTCTCAAGTTCCTGTGGCCTCTTCTTCTTCTTCGCTGGTTCTTCGTCTTCTCCTTCATCTTCTTCTTCCACTTGCACGCTGAGTAGAACCCGAGTGGGAAGTGGGAACACGAAGTGGGAACAACGTGGCTGTGAGAGAACCGTGTGGTGCTGAGTGTTTTGGAGGCTAAGATCCTCCTCTGTTCTGCCTAAGCAACGATGGGTGCTTGGAAGCATGGGGTCCTCCACTGTTGGTGAGGGCTGGTCGGTTCGTGTATGGGAATAGCCATGGAATCCTCCACTGGACTGAGTGTGGGGTGATGTTGTGCCTTGGAGGCTTGGCATGGAGTGTCTTGGTGGTAGATCTGCTCGTGAGGAAGCAACGTTTGGTTCTTCCAAAAGCTGAGAGCAGAGTGCTGTTGGATGACTGAAGCAGGATCGTCCTGTTGAGAACGAGTGATTGAAGAACGTTCATTCGGTGCTGCAAGCTTAGGGAGCTTCTGGGATCTTCATTCCAGGTCGGGGGGGCTAATTTACATCTCAAATGCATGGTTTATGGACGGGTTTCGGGTGAAAATTACTTAACTGTATTGTGTTGCATTGGTAATGTGTTGATTGTTGTTAGCCGATTGAGTGATAGCCCGGATATGTGTTGATAATGAATTATGTGGTGGTGCATGTTGATTTCCGTTCATGAGATGTATACCAAGTGAATGTATGTATATGTTATTATGAAAAGCTGAGTGCATGTAATGTGAACTAGTGTGAATACCGAATGCATATGGTGTATAAATGATGTGCTGGTTTTGTTTATAATTCTATATGAATGTATGAGATGCTTGTGGCTGATAATGAGAAAGTTGAGTGTATGAGTTATACTGATTCCCGTGTGTGATTGTGTGTTTAAATGCATGTGATGTTTGTTATTGAACATGCGAATGCTAAGTGCATAAGATGGGGACTGTTGTGTTAATTCTGTGTGGGATTTTATATGAATTAGCATGAGATGCTTGCTATGAAAATGTTAATGCCAAGTGGGTTTTATATGAAAAGTATGTGATGCTTGTTGCAAATGTTAATGCTGAGTGGGTCTCATGAAATAGCATGTGATGCTTGTTGTAAATGATAATTCCGAGTAGATGGCACTGTGATTGCCGAGTGCATGAGATGTGGGTCGGTTATGTTAATTCCCGTTTGGGATTTTATATTAAAAAGCATGTGATTTGCCAAGTGCATGTGATGGCCGAGTGCATGTATTGTGTTATTGCTATGCCGATCCCTGTTTATGAATAATAATGATAAAATGCATGGGATGCATATTATTGATATTTGAATGCCGAGTGCATATGTGTGGAAAACATATTGAAGGACCTTGGGTTGGAATCAAGGCAATGCCGAGTGCATTGGTGTTGGACGCCTGATGAATGAGACCGTATGCATCCGATTCGCCACTGGAAATGCTTGGAGCATGTAGCGTTGGACGCTTAATACAGAGTTGGCAATCAGATGAATACGTGTTAAATATGATAAAAGACCTCGGGTTGGACTCAAGGTAGTGCCGAGTGCACTAAGCATTGGACGCTTAAAGACCTTAGGTTGGACTCAAGGCAAGCCTACCGAGTTGGACTCAGGGCTGCCCGTAACACTTCCGTTGTCGCTTGGAGTGACTGTGTTACATGTGAGGGTAAACGGTTTGGTACCAGTAAAACGGCCGAATCAGCTTGGAGCTGAGAAAAGGCTTGGAGCCTATGTTGCAACAATAAAAATTGATAATAAATAACCGAATCCGGGTGAAGTGAATGTATGCACACTTATAATTGTCATTGAGCTCAATGTGAATTGTATGAATATGTGGAATGTTATTAGGAATAACATGATTGATATAGTCTTGAATGACTTGAGTGGAATCCGATTGGATGAATGCATGTATACTGATGTTATTGCTGTTATTGCCGAGTGCAATATGATGTTATGGTTGTGATACATGCTGTGATGAATATGAATTATATAGCCATGAATAATTGGTGTGAATTCTGACTCAGTGAATACATGTACATTGGTACTGTTGCCGAGTGCAAGGTGATGTTATGGCTGTGAATATGTGATTGTGAATGTTGTGAATTACTCAGTCTTGATTGAACTGCATGAATCCCGAGTGGATGAAGTTGTTGTAGGGTTCATATTGAATGGCAGAGTGCATTATTGCTGATTGAGATATGTTATTGTATGGTTGAGGATTCAAAGATTAATCCGAGTCAATAACTGTCATTTAATATGTAAAAGCTCACCCCTACTGTGGCTATATTTTTCAGTATATGCAGGTCGGACTGGGAATGAGGAGATGGCCTCAAGTCCGAGTGATGGGCACTCAGATTGTTGAAGTGCACATATAGTATATATTGTAAATAGATATGTCAAAGCTTTGGCCGGCTCTCTTGTAATCCGAACAGATTTAATTATATGGGTTGACTATTAGGATTGTGAACAAGTATACATTGTATATATATATATATATATATATATATATATATATATATATATTATATTTTACATTGTTATAAAGTTACCCGAATTGTTCATTATACGGTGTTGAGAGAATAATGCTAAGTCAATAAATTCCGAGTGGAATATTGATGGGAGAGCCATTACCGAGTGAGGCTATTGTTTGTGTGGCCTTTTTCTGAGTGATGAAGGCTTAAAATGGTTCCGAGTAAGATGTACTCGAGTGGGCTACTTCCGAGGAAAGACTAGTACATATGTTACCGAGTGAAAATATGAGTAAACCCCGAGTGGGGAAGGGTTTGAATATTTCCGAGGGAGAAATCCCGAATGAACCTCTTCCAAGGGAAGAGTTGTTGTGATGGTTTTGATTGAGGTGTATTCTAGAAGCCTTCTTCCGAGTGAACGAGGATATATATATTCCGAGTGGATAAGTTTTAAATAAGTCCGAGTGACTTAACTTGGTGAATTCCTCCGAGTGATGTGAGGACAGAGGAATCCCGAACGGAACTTGACTATAGAGACTCCTTCCGAAGGAATGGAGGTTAAGTGATCTCCGAGTGAGGAAGATCAAAATATGCCGAGTGAAGAATGGGTAATGTACCTCCGAGTGAATTGAGGTTGAAATATACCGAGTGGTATTGGACTGGGGAAATACTCCGGTTGAGGGAAGCTTATGGATTCCGAGTGGAATAACTGGGGGAATCATTTCCCGAGTGGAGATTAAATGCTTCCGAATGAAATACGAATATGAACTTCTTGAAATGAGTTTAGTATTTGGCTAAGTATGAATTTATCGGGTGAAGTATAACCCGAGAGGGGACAGTTCCCGAGTGAATGTGGTCCCGAATCCGAGTGATGAAATTACTGAGTGAATGGGTCCGCTTCAGCGAGCAAGGCGTTCGCTCTAGCGAGAAAAGAACTTGCTCAAGCGCTGTATTCCACTGGGCTGTGCGACCGAAGCTGGGTCTTGCCAACGTGTGGCATTTGGACCCGGTATTCCCTTTCTCTAGTCGGCTTTTGCCTTCCCTTGTCTTTATGCTGTTTTAATTTACCCTGACTCTTAATCTGGGCTGATTATGAACGTTTTGAACGTTCTAAATTTTGGAAAAATTTTCCCTGGTCTCGGTTTGTCTTAAATTATGTCGGGTTGTCTCAAATCCCACCACAAAGCAACCTGCATATTAGATCCTTGGGTTCAGGCATCAATCTTACCTTCTCAGGAAATGTTAGGTGATTTTTCCAGTGTACAATCTCAAGACCACTTGTCATGATGGCAACAATTCATGGTTATATATATAGGGATAAAAGCTAACAAAGTATTACTTAAGACAACTGAAAGGGATTTATTACCGGAAGGATAATCAAATCTTACTTGTAACGCTTGTAAGTCACACCCCTGAAAGCTGCTTTAGCTTCTGCTGGTCAAGGAAAACAACCTGAATAACCATCTCCAAACAATTCAAAGCTTGACTTAAATACCATTAAACAACAGACACATAATGCTAGGAACAATTACTTCTCAAACTTAAACACTAAACTACATCACTGAAACCAAATTTGACTATGCTGAGTTTGGATGTGGTGGGACAGGTGCCAATACTTCCAACTGTGTTCCTTGGATGTCCAAGTTGGATCATTCGGAGCTAAACAATTTTCAATATTAGAGTTCATCAATCAAGATGCCTGGCTTCAAAAATTGCCACTCAAATATTGAAATGCCACATCCTTTTCTTATAATTTAACTTTATTTAGTGAAATACTCAGCGATTTTTTTAATGAAGAGTTTGAGTATCTACTTTTGTTGATTTTTAACAAAAACTATAGTTAGTATATGTAATTTGGGATCTTCCATTTTACTTTTTTATAGTATTCTGATTGAAAGTGTTAACTTGAATTTGCGATTCATTAGGAGTACGTGACAATTTTTCTTCTGGTTTTATGTTTTTTAATTGCATTGGTTTAGTGTTCTTTTTTTCCTTTTGTCTTTTGGTATTCTTTAATTTTTTATATATTTTTTATTTCATATCCTTAAAAATAATACATCATTCCTTATTCATGTGGTAAAATATTCCATATCTAACATACATAAAGTTATTTGACTATTTAGTATTAATTGTTGAAGATTATACATTCTTTAAGTTATAGCAATTATTGCCATTTGGATTATAATTTTTCCTCATCTTGATATTCTAAGGCAATGGTATAAAAATAAATTTAATGGTTTTTACTGGTTGGTTAAGTTTTATTATTATTTTTGGTCAAATTTGATCCAAATCAACCATACAAGAATAAATTGATTTTGTTTGATTTACTAGTATTGTGGAACCTGTAATCAATTAAAAATTGTCAAACAAATTTCTAGTTTTTCATTTTTTGCCACGCTATATACATAGTGTGCATTTTAAAATTTATATGATATGGTTTTAACATTCATATATTTATTTTGTAATAATATTTATCTTTTTTAAATTACCTAAGATTCTAACTCTATGACTGATTAGATATAAAGCCATAGCACGAGACTTAGATTCCATTACGGTAAGAGATAAGTGTAATATAATATTTACCAAAAACAAAAGAAGGAATCGTACGGTATTGTAATAGATAAATAGAAAAATTCAAACATAATCAACATGTAATATACTATTAAATACATAAAAGAAAAATATAAAAAGAACTTTAAATAAAATCTATATATATATATATATCAACTAATTCTAACATGTATCAACTTAGTCATGTTTGCAACCAACAAGTTTTTTAAGATATTAGATGATGTAAACCAATATCAGTAATCCATTAAGATCATATAAATTTAAGACTTTAGTTAACATCAATTACAAAGTATTCTTTTAATAAGGAAACCCAAACAAATACGTAAGGAGGAAAAAAATGGTCTAACACAGTGAAATGGTGAAGTGGGATGGAGGAGACAAACCATGATATAGGAATAGAGACAACCATGTATTTATGGATAAAACAAAAGAAAACTGAAACTAATATATCAAACAAAAAAAAAATCTTAGGTATACCTGATAGTTTGTGGTCCTACCAGAACAAGTTCTCCAGAGACTTAATGGTTTCTCCTTACTTATAATTCTGTAGTGAAAAAAAATATGGTTAATGTAGCATAATCCAAACAAAAAGATTTCTATATTAGTCTACACAGATCATGGTTTGCTGACATTCACAAGAACACGACAATGTTAAAGCATTTCATGTTCAACAAAGCTTTTTTATTGTATTGGAATTCCATCCCGATAAGGAGAAAAATTAATTCATGATCTTCTTTTTGATTATTCATTTATTGAAGAAAACCACAAAAAATTGGACCACCTATACTTAAAGCATCCTACACGAGGAACAAGTGAATATGCATGTAATTGTATTAGGAGAAAAACTAAGGTTAGTATGAAAAAGAATCAGAATTCATTAATTAAATTAATTATATGCATAATTTCAAGGGAATTTAGTAAATTTTTCTCTCCTTACAGCCCCATGTTTAGTGTTTTTCTGTAATTGGGTGCAGGTGATTATTACTTATTAAAATGTCTAATTTTTTTTTCGAGGGCTTTGTAGTTTTTGGGAATCTAACTCAAACTTAGTCCTTCTGGTTTGTATGATGCCTAGTAAGTTTCTTCACATTCTCATTTGCAATTTGGTTTTCATTAATGTTATAAGCTGCAAATGTAACATCCCAGTTTTGAAATTAAATGCCGAATGAAGAATAAACCATTAAGACTTGATTTCAACTAGAAAATAACTGTTAATTACATTTAACTAAGTAGATTTAAGCCATTAAAATATAAAAATGGTGGTGGTCAGGGATGGGGTGGAGTGCACGTGGCTGCTGGGCACACACTCTCCCATCCCACTCTTCTCTTATTTGTGCGCATGTACATATATATATAAAACGTGAACCTTTGGTGATGAACACACTTACTATTTCTTCAGACTCCCTCCTCCGTCACTTCATCCTCTACTTTCCTCTCTTCGTCTCCATCTTTCTTCTTCTTCTATCTTACTCTTCGCTCCTGGAGATCTTGGTTGCAGTACTGGAGAATGGACCACACTCCATCCCAGAATCAGGCGCAGGATACGACAAAGCTAAGGAAGACCGGACGAACCAGGAGAAGGACATCGGACCCAACGACAAGAACGGAAAAGGTTTATGAGGTTCTTCTAAAGGTAGGGGGCGCTTGCATGTCGAATGCATGGTCTAAGAACGGTACCGGATGAACATACTGCTGAGTGTGGGTGTGTGTGTGCATGTATTCATAATTATTAAAACTGATGCATGATTTAAGATTCTGATAGTGATTCTTGTGGCGATGGTGTAGCCTGTTAGTGGAGGACAATGATGGATGATATGCATGGATCTATTTTCTTGTCACTATGAAAAATATGTATGTGCATGCTCTTAATTGGATTGCTCAATGTTGTTAGTCTGATGACCGATTGTAACATGCGCTGGTGTGATTGACTGAATGATTACGAGTAATGTGGGAAATCCGTTCTTGCTTAATGACTACGGCGAAGGTGTTCGTGGCGCGATGATGTGTAATAATGAATGTGTTAGTTGCATGAGTGAGAGTGGGGTGACCCATAGAAGGTCAAGAACCCCAAGGGAAATGACTTCCAGTTACCAACCCTGGCTAGATCCCAATAGTGCTCGTGGTAGCCGTTGGAGCTAGAGAAGAGAGTCTCGAGACGCCGTGGGGAGACCGGTGCCACCTTGTAAGAGCTGAGGGACGAGGGGCCAGAAGAAAAGGGGACCGTAACTGAGAGTCTTTACCTGAGTCGGATCCGCAGGCATGCATATAGAAATAAGGCCGATTGTGGTGGTGTATAAATTTATGTATGTACATGTGTATGATTTTGAATGCATGAATATATATATGGATGTGGAATAAACTCTGTGTATTATGTGTGTCATGAATGTTGTTTGAACTGTAAGAACTTGGTTACTTGAGAAAGGTTGAATGATAGCAGGAGCGTGTACTGACGCTGATACCGAGTCTGTGAGTATCATTTTACATGTAAAAGCTCACCCCTGCAGTGGCCATTTTCAGTGAATGTCTCTCGAGAGGAGGATCAGAAGCAGAGCTGGAATGCTGGGCGGAGTGCTGATGCATTTGGAAGGCTTAATTAAGGCGTTGTTAGATTAAGCCCTGACTGGCTCATATCGGATGTTAATGTTTTGGGATGAATAGAACTTTATGGACAAGGAGAAATCCGATTTTGTGTTGTAAATATTGACATACACTCTTATGTATATATGGATGTATGGTTTTGTGTGTGTGATGTTATGCGCTGCCTTGTTTCATGATTGTGCTTTAATGGATACGCAGGGACAGTATGATTGAGCAGGCTATAGCCAAGTCAGAGTGAATTGAGAATTGTCTTAGGAAAACTTATGTCGGATACGTTGGGCGGAGTCGTACCCCGCCCAAAGTATGGGGACATTTCGCCCAAGCGAGAGGACTCGCGCTGAAGCGATGTAGTTGTTAGAATGGAACACCGTTCAATTACCTTTCCTATCCGTTGTGATGCTAACGCAATCCAGACCCCGGTGTTGACCCCTGATTTGGGCGTGGTGGTTGAGTCCGCCCAGGCGTTGTCATAATTAGTTGAGTTGGGCGGAATAGGTTCAGACTTCTCCTTCTTCCACAATCTACTACCGCATATGTACCCTATGTACTTCCCTCCTTCCTTGTCGCATTATTCTGCCGCGCAGGGCGGTGTTGGACATCGCCTGAGTAAGTGAATGTTGTGATGTAGTCCGTCTAGGTGTTGTTGTGCCTTGCCGAACTGGACGGCGGTGTAATCACTTCCTCTTCCCTTCACAAACTACTTCTGCATATGTATATCTCCCTTCTTCTTCCCTCACCTGTCCTCTGAAGCTGAACGTCCGGCGTTCTCTGAGAAAGGGTCAGCCCGTAGGAACGAATAGACTCTAATGTAAGGTTTACTTGAAGAGTTTCGCGTCTGATGTTGCATTGTCACACGTCGTTTAGGCGGTGTGAGACAAAGGTTGAGCGGGTCACCTTCGCCATGGAGTCCGCCCAGGACAAACATACCCCGCCTAGCCATGTAGGATGATTCGAACTCCGCCCTTCCACCAAGGGCTACGCGTGTGAATGTATTAACATCTTCCCCTTATCTATCTCCTCCTATTGAGTGGTCAGGGTTACTCGAGGAAAAGCTTCCCTTGTGAAATCTCCTCTATCCGCTGCTGCATTACCATACTCCGCCTGGACGATGTCAGACCCCGTCTAAGCGAACAAACGGTGTTGTGTAATCCGCCCTGGTGCTGGTGTGTTACGATAAACCCATTGAGCTGGCCCCAGTTTTAGCTTCTCTGTAGGTTGCTATATGCGTGTGAATGCTCTTCGTTTCCCCCTTGCTTGCTCCCTTCTATATCAAATGTTACGTGACTGTTTTTGTGAAAAATTTTCTCATATTTTTGGAATTATTAGTTGCAAATAATAAGGTGTTACAGCAAACATCTTGTTCTCTACTCAGATAGGATAAAGTTCATCCTCTCAAAATCCTAGTTGACTTTTGTCAAATCTTTCTTTACATGTGTCCATCTTAACACCCCAAAGTTTCATGTATTGCTCACAGCCCCAAAATAAACCTTAATTGATCCTTTAAACCAATTTTTACTGTTTGCATCCCCCTCTTGAAGAAAAGGTTGAGCTTGAATGCAACAATAGTCTTTGAAGACTGAATCTTCTTGTAAATTATATATTCATCCTTAAAAAAAACAATTTTCTTCTTACCCAACTGATAATTATAAAATTCATATTTTGAGTCATATTATTCTATATATTGATGATAAGGTAATCTATATCCCTTAGTGTACCAAAAAAAGCTAAACTGATGTAAACCATGATATGTCACTCTGCTTGTAAATATTATCCAAGAATCTGATATAAGCTTTTCGACCTGAAAGATATTGCCATTTTGCCACTCAACTACATCAGTACAAACCATTGAAAATTTATAATTATAATGATTATCAAAATGAAAATTTCAAGCTCATAGATTGATAGCTAGTATTTGAACTAAATTGATAATAGTATGGGAATTTCCAAAAAGCTCCATGCTCTGCCTTCAATTTAAAGAATTGATAGGACTGTAGGTGTTGAAAATCATCGAAAAGTAGGGCATTGAAAAGCCAATTTCTCAATCAAGTTTTGTAACCAACAATCAAACTTATCAAAGGGTCATTCTCAACAAGGTAAATTTGTAATTGGTAAAAAAATGTTTTATGTTCATGACCTCAACAAACAACAAAACCTGTTTTATCTCTAAAGGCAGGAATAAAGTATTCTCATGGTAATTAACTATAAAGTTACTAAAATTTGCTGTAATAACTCGAATTAAATGTAATATTCTCATAAAAAATTTAAAAAATAATTGAAAACTTGTCATTATTTTAATAACAATCTTATTCCTAAACATATCATTTTAAAAAACTTCCAAAGAAAAAAAATCCTGAATACTAAATATTTCCTAAATGCTGAATTTAATTCTTGAAAATGCTTCTAAATAATCTCTCTTGATTACAAGTGCTAGACATTTTTGTCCTTCTATGTCATTCCATCTATTAGATTTTCATTTTAGGGATCAAAGCCTAGTGTTTTTTTAAGCAACCAATTTAGATATTCAGTATCTTCTATTATAGTTATTTGATGACCCTGGTTGTTTAGGATAGGAAAAAGAACTAAATTTTATGTAGACCAACATAGCCTTCATGGTCCCAATCTTGTTTAGGATAGGATTATAAATTTACATTCATCTTCCTTTCTGAATAGGGTGGTAAATCACCTTCACCCTTCCCTAAAGCTTCAATAGCAACAATTTTGACAAGTCTACCTCAACCAGAAAAAAATGTCAAAATGACAAAGCTAAAAAAATGTATTGTGTAATCTAAACTAAATCGAACACAGGGTATTAGAGAAAAAAAAAGGCAATTCTGAATTCTTGTTCGTTCAGAAATTATCATCATAACACAAAAGGTTTCAAATTCAATAATAAATAAAAATCTCAAAGCACACGCTTTCCTTCTGGGAATGGAAAAGGCACTTTATCCCAGGACATCCCAATAAACATGAACAAAAGATTGATAATCTATGATTTGAGGGTTCAAAGGGCTTAAGGGTTCAAAGGGGAAAGAAACAAGGGTTTTGAGACATACCTCACAACCAGTCGGAGCCTTCACAAAGCGTCGGTGTCACTAGTCGGAGCCTCCACACTTTGTTCAGAGAGATGGATGCTCATAATTGTTGCCTCCACGCTTCGTTCAGAGAGATGGACCTTTAGAGAGAAGTTGGAGAGTTTTAATGAAAGAGTGATGGAAGAGTGAACGGTTTAAGTGAAAATTTATTTTTAATAAAAACTTATTTTGGTAAAAGTTATTTTAATAAAAATAAAGGAGGGAATACGTACGCGCATTTCAGTTTCTCTAAATAACATGACCTTCTCGGCGGTTGAGAAATGCGACACTAAATTTTTTAAACAAAATATATTACCGGTGGTTTATCTTAACCGCCAATAATGAACCGCCGCTAAAATGCAAATTTCTTGTAGTGGATGCCACTACCCATCGGGCCTCCAGAATAGGGTGAGCCTTTTCATTTTCGTCAGGAGTCACCTTTTTCCATGCAGCAAATGTATACCTTGCTTCAGCAGATGTCTGTTGAGCAAACCCATCAGAGGGCCTGCATTGATCAGATTTCTAACCGGGTATATGCCATGTATGATTGGCAGACCCAACAGGGTCTGACGTCGGCTGTCGTGGCCCCGTCAAATTAGTACATTAAAACTAATTAATGTAGTACTAGGGTGTCAACCTAGGTCGTTCTCTCACGGATCAACACTAAAATTTAGGAAAATCAAGTCTTAAACTAATTTTTAACAAACCAAAATAAAACAACTAAAATTTATTTTTACAGACAAAAGTTCAACAAGCATACAATGGGGGGGTTTGTTTAAGTGTTACAGAAATTTAAAACAGAATATAAAATACAAAATAAGTGTAGAACAAGTAAATAACGAACGATTGATTTTCTTGGAGTATTGTAATTTATTTTATCCTTGGATTTGAAAAGGTTTCTATACACTTCCTTACTGTCAATCCCTTAGTTCAATTTGAATTAATCAACTAAGCGTCTTTTAATTCGTAATTCCTTTACTTTCATTTAATTAAAAATGAATATTTTAATCAAGCATCCTAATTAAGCAAAAGGAGTCAAGATTTTAATTTCTAGGAATTATTGAACATACATAGAACATCGCCTACATACATAATCTAACTTCAACGTTATGGAATTAAGCAAACCACAACTATCAAGATCGATTTTGAAACATTCATTAAGCATGTATATTTCTTAATCTATCTTCATATATATTTTTCTTATTTAATCCTAACTGTCTAATTAAATTGATTAAACATACAATTTAATTAAACCGAATAGACACTAAATAATCGAGCTAGAATTATGAAGAGTCTAACAACAAGGAAATATATTAAAAATCAAAACCTCAAAAATAATATTACATTAACCTCCAAGAAAATCAATCTAAGGGTTTTAGCCCTCCATAATTAAAACAAGATAAAAACCGAACCCGGAATGAAGTTCTCCTGAATTCTTCCTCCGTTCTCCTACTGCTGTCCACTGCTTCTCTGCTCCAGAAATTCCTCTGCTCTCTCCCTTCTGAACATTTTTCCAATCTCCCTATTTATAGCATTTTCTTGGCTGAATTTTAGACAAATTAAGTGCAGCCCATCACCTTGCCATATGCTTTCACGTTTCCATTTCTTGCACCAAGGAAACATGCCATATTCTAGTCCATGGGTGTGAGTTTTTCTTACTATTCAGCTCCACTTTATTCTGCCCATTTTCCAGCAGCATGGTCACGTTAGAATTGCCTTAGCATGGTGCCAATTTATTTGTTGTTTTCTTGCTGTCCAGCTCCACTTTTGTTACCTCCTTTCACATTAATTCTTTGCTGTTTGTTGCCAATTTTCTGCTGCCAGCAGCAAGGTTGTTCACGTGAAATGCTCCACAATGCTGTCCCATTTCCTTTGTTGTTTTGTCCAAATTCCAGCAGCATTTACGTTGGAATAATGGAGTGGTAGCTTGATTAATTCTTTAGCTTGTGGGTCCAATTTTTGCTATTTAAAAATTCACCACTTTGCCTTTGAACCATTTACCTTTGACGTTGGAATTATGGGCTGCACTAGGACACATTCAGCTTTGTATTTCATGTAGCAAGTAGGAAAAGATTGCATTATTTTATTCATGAAACAAAGTGGACAAAGCTTTGCCAATTCCACATTCAGCTTTGTATTTCACGTTGGGAAGCTTGGCAAAGTCAAGAGTTTTTGTCAAATGGGACCCTTGCTTTATTAGTGACATGAAAAGCTTGTCAAAATGCATTTGTTTGCTTTAAATAATTGGAACATGGATCCTTCTTGATGCTGTCCAGAATTCTGTTTGCATTTTTGTTGTTTTGCTGTTCTATTTTTACTGCTGTTGCTGTCAAAATTCCTTGCTGTTGCTGTCAAAATTCCTTGCTGTTGCTGTCAAAATTCCTTGCTGTTGCTGTACGAAATTCCATGCTGTTTTTGTCTATTTTATTGCTGTTTTGCAGCAGCTTTCATGTGGACCCATGGCTGAATGGAGTTTATTTTGTTCATTTTTTTTTAAGCATTGATAAAGCTAAAACAATTTCACATTAATATACTTGTCAAGAAAAAGTAATTAATGTGAATTTGTACTTGGAGGAGAGTGATTTATTTGCAAAATACTCATGAAGCTTCCAATAATTAGATAACCTGTAAAATAAAATAAAATCAAATTAAACTTAGTTAATTCAATAAATTTTATTTTAGGATGAAAGCTTAATTTATTTTAAACATACTATTTAACATAAACTAAACAAAAACAGTAGAAATTGGAAACAACAATCACTAGTAAACAGTAAAAGAAAACAGAAACCATAAAATTCAACACTCAATAATAACAGTAAAAATAAGAAAACAGTGATTGCTAACAAATAGTGAAAATAAAAATTACAAACGGAGATTACTGACAAATTACGCTAAAACACATTTATTAGGATTTAACAGTAAATAAAATAGACAAACAGAGTAAGTAATTAAGGGTAAAAATATTAGTCATCAAATACCCCCACACTTACTCTTTTGCACTCCTGGGCAAAATCAGAATAAAAACAAGTTTCACACTTTATTGAAAACATTAAAATTGAAATACAATAAACATACAAAACTGGCATGCATATTATTGGGTTTTAGAATATACAGAGATACAGGAGTTATTTAACATGTAGATACAGAGCATCATGATATGTATACAAATCATCCAAACACTTAGACATGTGAGAATTAAATCAAACTGAAAGGAAAATCATAAGTGACAGAACCTCACAAGACATACTCTCAACTCTCAAGTGTTTTGGGTTTGTGTATACTCTCAAAACATTTCCTGAAAAACAGACAGTCCAAAAATTTGGCAAGTTTCTCAATTCCACAATCAACACAAATGCATGTATAGATCAACAGGGCTTTTCAAGGTTGTAATGTGGCCAAGGTTAGGGTGGTAAAATTTTTAGGATTATGGCAAGTACCAAAAAGAATAAGGAGCAAATAATTTTACAGGTAAGCATGAGGATATAACACTTTGTGTTCCAATTTCTTTTGGTCGCAATCATCAAGAAATTTTATTTTATTAATTTTTTTTTTTCATTTATTCATCAATATAATTTTTTTTATATCTTTTTCTTATGTGATTGCATAACACTTGAAACAAGAGTTGGAACTCTTTTTTTTTTTTTTTGTACACCCCCACACTTATTTGAATGTCTGTTTTTGACTTGATTCCAAAGCTCCAATGTATTCCTTAAGGTAGGTATATTTTTGGTTTTTTTGTCCATAGCTTATTTGAGCTGCAACAAAGAAATGGTTAAATAGGCTCAAAGGGGCTAACAAAGGACGATTTATTCATGGTAGGCTTATATGGCTTAGTGGCTCAATTACACGAAATGCCTGTATCATTTCAAATACATTCACATGAGTTTCAAGTATCATCAAGAAACAAGACAAAAATTAGGATGTAAGCATTCAAGAATTAATCACACATGAAAGAATTAAGATGGTTTAAAGTGATCCATCAATTTTTTTTTTTTTAAGGCTCAAAAATCTCACAAGGTATAATTCCATCATATATGATCATCTCTCAATTATCATGTCATTCTCAACATACCAAAAATGCTTGAGTTCAAATTATAACGTATCATTAAGCTTATATCAGACATGGGAGAATTTACCTGTTACTCATGCATATCTTAAAATTCCAATAAAACATGCCAATTAAAACAAAAACACACACAAATTTATTTTTTTTAATTTTTTTTTCTTTTTTTTTTCTTATATATATATATATATATATATTTTTTTTTTTTTGAAAATAGTCACACAAAATTAATCACAAATTCACACAATGAAAACAACACACAACAACATAACAACATACAAGGATATTCCCACCCCCACACTTAAATCATACATTGTCCTCAATGTAAGACAGAGCATACAAAATAGACAATATAATGAAAAAGTAAAAAAGATGGGAAAGAAAAACTCCCTCAAGGGGGATCAAGAAGTGGTTCCCCCAAATTATGTTCCTCCATTATGACATCTACAAGTGAAGGATTCTCATGAAATGGCTTCAAACGTTGTCCATTAACCTTGAAGCTTTTATTGGAGTTTTCACTTTTTATTTCAACAGCTCCATGGGGAAATACATTAGTGACAATAAAAGGTCCTTCCCATTTAGAGCGTAATTTTCCGGCCATCAGTTTCAACCGGGAATTAAACAGTAGCACTTTCTGCCCTACAGTAAATTCCTTTCTAGCTATTGAGCTATCATGGAATTTCCTTGTTTTCTCTTTGTAGAATTTTGAATTTTCATAGGCTGCCAAACGGATCTCATCAAGCTCATTCAGTTGTAATTTCCTTTCTTCACCTGCTTGATCAAGTGCTAAGTTGCAAGCTTTTACAGCCCAATAAGCACGATGCTCAATCTCCACTGGAAGATGACATGCTTTACCAAAAACAATTCTATAGGGAGACATTCCTATAGGTGCCTTAAAAGCTGTTCTATGTGCCCAAAGAGCATCATCCAGTTTCCTGCTCCAATCTTTTTTGTTAGGCTGTACTATCTTCTCCAGGATTCTTTTGATTTCTCTGTTAGAGACTTCTGCTTGTCCATTGGTTTGGGGGTGATATGGAGTAGAGACTCTATGAACAACCCCATACTTCCTGAGCATAGCTTGCATGGTCCTGTTACAGAAGTGTGTTCCTTGATCACTAATGATTGCTCTCGGAATGCCAAACCTGCAAAAGATTTGAGATCTAACAAAATCTACAACAACTCGAGCATCATTAGTTCTGGTGGCTTTAGCTTCCACCCATTTAGAAACATAATCTACAGCTAACAGAATGTAAGTAAAACCAAAGGATGGAGGAAATGGACCCATAAAATCAATGCCCCAAACATCAAACACTTCACAAAACAACATAGGTTGCTGAGGCATCTGTTGACGCCATGTGATAGCATTTCCAGTTCTTTGGCATTTCTCACAGGTGTTACAAATTCTCCATGCATCCTTAAAAATGGTAGGCCAGTATAAACTAGAGTCTAACACCTTCCTTGCTGTTCTTTGTGGACCAAAATGTCCGCCAACTGGTGAAGCATGGCAGAATCGAAGAACTGATTCTATCTCATGATCTGGAATACATCTTCGAATTACCTGATCATTACACAACTTCCACAAATACGGGTCATCCCATATATAATATTTTGCATCACTTTTTAATTTTGAAATTTGGTTTTTAGATGCATATGGTGGAAAAACAGAAGCAACAAGATAATTTACAATGTTAGCAAACCAAGGTGTATCAAAAGAGTTAGAAATACTCATGAGGTATTCATCGGGAAAATGGTCCCGAATAGGTGCCGAATCAGGAGTATTCTCAATTCTGCTTAAATGGTCTGCCACGAGGTTTTGTGTTCCACTTCTGTCATGAATTTCCAAGTCAAACTCTTGGAGCAAGAGCATCCAACGAATTAATCTTGGCTTGGACTCACCTTTCTTCAACAAGTACTTCAGAGCTGCATGGTCAGTAAAGACAACTACTCGGGAACCGAGTAGGTAAGATCTGAACTTATCTAATGCAAAAACAATGGCCAAGAGCTCTTTTTCAGTGGTGGTGTAATTTACCTGGGCAGCATCTAAAGTTTTAGATGCATAGTAGATGACCCTAGGTTGCTTGTCAATCTTTTGACCAAGGACAGCTCCCAATGCATAATTAGAGGCATCACACATCAATTCAAATGGGGCTGTCCAATCAGGTGCTTGGATTATTGGGGTAGTGGTCAATGCTTGCTTGAGGCAATTAAAAGCCTCCTTACACTTTTCATCGAATTCAAATGCCACATCCTTTTGAAGCAAACTGGATAGTGGCCTAGCCTTCTTGCTGAAATCCTTTATGAATCTTCTGTAGAAACCTGCATGACCAAGAAAAGAACGAACCTCTCGAACACAAGAGGGGTAAGGCAAATGTGATATAACTTCTACCTTGGCAGGGTCTACCTCAATTCCTTTCTCAGAGATTACATGCCCTAAAACTATTCCTTGTTTTACCATAAAATGACATTTTTCATAGTTCAAGACAAGGTTAGTTTCAATACATCTGTTTAGAACTTTATCAAGACTATCAAGGCATGCATTAAATGAAGATCCATAGACAGTAAAATCATCCATAAACACCTCTATGCAATTTTCAATGAAATCATGAAAAATACTTATCATGCATCTTTGGAAAGTTCCAGGAGCATTGCATAGGCCAAATGGCATTCTCCTATAAGCAAATGTGCCAAAGGGACAGGTGAATGTGGTCTTTTCTTGATCCTCAGGTGCAATGTGAATCTGAAAATATCCAGAGAATCCATCAAGAAAACAGTAGTGAGACTTACCTGCGAGACGCTCAAGCATTTGGTCAATGAAGGGTAAAGGAAAATGGTCCTTCTTGGTTGCTTGGTTAAGTCTTCTGTAATCAATACAGACTCTCCAACTATTCTGTACTCTAGTTGGGATCAACTCATTCTTCTCATTCTTCACAACTGTGATCCCTGTTTTCTTAGGAACCACTTGAATTGGACTCACCCATTCACTGTCAGAGATAGGATAAATGATTCCTGCTTGTAAAAGCTTGGTAATTTCCTTCTTAACAACATCAAGGATTACAGGGTTGAGTCTCCTCTGGGGCTGTCTTACTGCTTTAGTATTTTCCTCCAGAAATATTCTATGCATGCACATGGATGGGCTAATTCCAGGAATATCTGCCAATGTCCAGCCTATAGCCTTCTTGTGTCTTTTCAATACCTGCAACAATTTTTCTTCTTGATTTTCATCAAGAGAAGTGGAAATTATCACCGGGAGCTGTTCATCATCCCCTAAGTATACATATTTGAGGTTCTCAGGTAGAGGCTTCAACTCTAATTTGGGTGCCTGCAAAACAGATGGAACTAACAAAGTAGATTTGGATTCTGCTGCTTGCACTTCAAAAATTTTGTTAGAGTTTTCTTGAAATCCTGCATTCAGCTCCTTATGGTTAACAGGTATATCTAAAGACTCTAAATCAGAAATTATGTATTTATCAATCTCAGCACAAATATCACAACTTCCAGAATCATTGCATGCAAAACATTTGTTTGAATCATCTATGCATTCCAAATCAACATTAGAAAAATGTTCAAAAACTAGTTCATCAATAATGTCAATTTGGAAAACAGAATGATTTTCTGCTGGGTATTTCATGGCATCAAGAATATTGAATTGAACTCTTGTGTCACCAAATTCCATAGAGAGAGTTCCAGAATGAACATCTATTTTGGTTCGGGCTGTTTTCAAAAATGGTCTTCCCAAAATGATAGGAACAGGAATATGAGACATACCTTCTTCCATATCAAGTATGAAAAAGTCAGCAGGGAAAACAAGTTGTTCTACCTGAACCAAAACATCCTCTATGACTCCAGCAGGGTAAGCAGTACTTCTATTGGCTAGTTGAATCACTACACCAGTAGGTTGTAAATTTCCAAGAGACAGAGATTTAAAAACAGACATAGGCATAACATTTATTGAAGCTCCTAAATCTAACATGCAATTTTCAAATTTGTTATTGCCTATGATACAGGGTATAGAAAACGTACCTGGATCCTTGCATTTCTCAGGAATATTTGGAACTTCCTTACCAAGCAATGCAGATACATTTCTTCTCATGCTTATTCTTTCATTCCCTTTTAGTCTCCTCTTGTGAGTACACAACTCCTTCAGAAATTTGGCATACTTGGGAATTTGCTTGATTGCATCAAGAAGAGGTATATTCACTTCTACTTTCCGAAAAGTATCCAAGATTTCTTTATCAACTTCTTCCATCTTCTTGCTTGGAATTGCTTTTGGTGGGAAAGGAAGAGGGATATGAGGTGGGATTTGAGGTGATTGCATCTCAGATTTGCTTGAAGAGGGTACATCATTCTCAACTGTTGTGGGCACATCTGTTTGTTTCTCAGGTTCCTTGGGTATGGGTACTTCAAGGTTCTTACCTGATCTTAACTGAATTGCGCTCACATTTCTTGGATTAGCAGCTGGTTGAGATGGTAACTTATCAGAGTTCTGAGACTGTAACTGGCTCAATGATGAAGCCAATTGCCCAATTTGATTGCTCAAGCTCTGGATGGTAGCATCATTCCTCTGTTGATACTCCAAGTTCTGTGCAGCCATTTGTTTCACCAGATCCTCCAAAGAAGGTCCACTTGTTGATGGTTGAGGTGTAGGTCTTTGAAAGGTTGGTGTATTGTTTTGAAATGGGGGTTGGGGATTTTGTTGTTGGTTACCCCATCTCAAGTTTGGATGGTTCCTCCAACCTGGGTTATATCTATTGGTGGAAAGGTCATGGTTTTGTTGCTGTTGTGGTGGAGGTCTATCATGGTAGATATTGGCTGCATAGGCTTGGGGATTATTATTATCCTTTTCTTGTAGAGAAGGACAACAATCAGTGGGGTGCTCTTGTGAAGTACAGATGCCACACACTTTAGCAGTCATGGATTTTTGATTTACTGCTAATTGTGTGACCAGAGTGGTGAGAGCATCAAGTTTGCTCTCCAATTTAATTCCAGATGAACTAGAATTGGAATCAAACATGGGTTTGAAAGAATCATTCCTTACACCAAATTGTTGAGAGTTGGATGCCATCTTCTCAATCAAGTTTCTTGCTTCAGCAGCAGTCATATCTCCTAAAGCTCCTCCACTTGCCGCATCTATCATGTTACGATCAACGTGGTGCAGACCTTCATAGAAGTACTGAAGAAGAAGTTGTTCAGAAATTTGGTGGTGAGGGCAACTTGCACAGAGTTTTTTAAATCTCTCCCAATACTCATAAAGACTTTCTCCAGAGAGTTGCCTAATGCCAGATATATCCTTACGGATTGCAGTTGTTCTAGAGGCAGGAAAGAATTTTTCCAAGAACATTTTCTTTAAGTCATTCCAACTTGTGATTGATCTTGGAGCAAGGTAGTACAACCAATCCTTAGCAACACCCTCTAAAGAATGAGGAAACGCTTTAAGATAGACGTGGTCTTCTTGAACGTTTTGGGGTTTCATTGTGGAACACACAATGTGGAATTCTTTGAGGTGTTTGTGCGGATCTTCACCCGCAAGACCATGAAACTTAGGCAACAAGTGTATAAGTCCGGTCTTAAGAATAAAAGGGACATCCTCATCAGGATATTGAATACACAAACTTTCATATGTGAATTCAGGTGCGGCTAGTTCTCTAAGAGTTCTCTCACGAGGTCCAGCCATATCAGAAAAATTTTCAGAATTATTCTCAACAGATTCAGATGAAATACTATCACTATCAATATCAACAAAATTATTATTAAATCTAGCTTCTCTAATTAATCTATGAAAAGTTCTATCAATTTCAGGATCAAATGAATATAAATGCTCAAAAGTCCTTCTAGTCATACATAGCATACAAGATATTTCATGATAATGAGCAATATATCATAAAAATCCTAAATCATGCAAAAGAAATAAAATAAAACAAAAAAACAAACAAAAAAAAATTTTTTATTTAATTTTTTTTTCTAAAAAAAATTATTAAACAAAATTAATTTAAAACATCAATTTTCCTAAAGATCGTTGATCCCCGGCTGCGGCGCCAAAATTTGACGTCGGCTGTCGTGGCCCCGTCAAATTAGTACATTAAAACTAATTAATGTAGTACTAGGGTGTCAACCTAGGTCGTTCTCTCACGGATCAACACTAAAATTTAGGAAAATCAAGTCTTAAACTAATTTTTAACAAACCAAAATAAAACAACTAAAATTTATTTTTACAGACAAAAGTTCAACAAGCATACAATGGGGGGGTTTGTTTAAGTGTTACAGAAATTTAAAACAGAATATAAAATACAAAATAAGTGTAGAACAAGTAAATAACGAACGATTGATTTTCTTGGAGTATTGTAATTTATTTTATCCTTGGATTTGAAAAGGTTTCTATACACTTCCTTACTGTCAATCCCTTAGTTCAATTTGAATTAATCAACTAAGCGTCTTTTAATTCGTAATTCCTTTACTTTCATTTAATTAAAAATGAATATTTTAATCAAGCATCCTAATTAAGCAAAAGGAGTCAAGATTTTAATTTCTAGGAATTATTGAACATACATAGAACATCGCCTACATACATAATCTAACTTCAACGTTATGGAATTAAGCAAACCACAACTATCAAGATCGATTTTGAAACATTCATTAAGCATGTATATTTCTTAATCTATCTTCATATATATTTTTCTTATTTAATCCTAACTGTCTAATTAAATTGATTAAACATACAATTTAATTAAACCGAATAGACACTAAATAATCGAGCTAGAATTATGAAGAGTCTAACAACAAGGAAATATATTAAAAATCAAAACCTCAAAAATAATATTACATTAACCTCCAAGAAAATCAATCTAAGGGTTTTAGCCCTCCATAATTAAAACAAGATAAAAACCGAACCCGGAATGAAGTTCTCCTGAATTCTTCCTCCGTTCTCCTACTGCTGTCCACTGCTTCTCTGCTCCAGAAATTCCTCTGCTCTCTCCCTTCTGAACATTTTTCCAATCTCCCTATTTATAGCATTTTCTTGGCTGAATTTTAGACAAATTAAGTGCAGCCCATCACCTTGCCATATGCTTTCACGTTTCCATTTCTTGCACCAAGGAAACATGCCATATTCTAGTCCATGGGTGTGAGTTTTTCTTACTATTCAGCTCCACTTTATTCTGCCCATTTTCCAGCAGCATGGTCACGTTAGAATTGCCTTAGCATGGTGCCAATTTATTTGTTGTTTTCTTGCTGTCCAGCTCCACTTTTGTTACCTCCTTTCACATTAATTCTTTGCTGTTTGTTGCCAATTTTCTGCTGCCAGCAGCAAGGTTGTTCACGTGAAATGCTCCACAATGCTGTCCCATTTCCTTTGTTGTTTTGTCCAAATTCCAGCAGCATTTACGTTGGAATAATGGAGTGGTAGCTTGATTAATTCTTTAGCTTGTGGGTCCAATTTTTGCTATTTAAAAATTCACCACTTTGCCTTTGAACCATTTACCTTTGACGTTGGAATTATGGGCTGCACTAGGACACATTCAGCTTTGTATTTCATGTAGCAAGTAGGAAAAGATTGCATTATTTTATTCATGAAACAAAGTGGACAAAGCTTTGCCAATTCCACATTCAGCTTTGTATTTCACGTTGGGAAGCTTGGCAAAGTCAAGAGTTTTTGTCAAATGGGACCCTTGCTTTATTAGTGACATGAAAAGCTTGTCAAAATGCATTTGTTTGCTTTAAATAATTGGAACATGGATCCTTCTTGATGCTGTCCAGAATTCTGTTTGCATTTTTGTTGTTTTGCTGTTCTATTTTTACTGCTGTTGCTGTCAAAATTCCTTGCTGTTGCTGTCAAAATTCCTTGCTGTTGCTGTCAAAATTCCTTGCTGTTGCTGTACGAAATTCCATGCTGTTTTTGTCTATTTTATTGCTGTTTTGCAGCAGCTTTCATGTGGACCCATGGCTGAATGGAGTTTATTTTGTTCATTTTTTTTTAAGCATTGATAAAGCTAAAACAATTTCACATTAATATACTTGTCAAGAAAAAGTAATTAATGTGAATTTGTACTTGGAGGAGAGTGATTTATTTGCAAAATACTCATGAAGCTTCCAATAATTAGATAACCTGTAAAATAAAATAAAATCAAATTAAACTTAGTTAATTCAATAAATTTTATTTTAGGATGAAAGCTTAATTTATTTAAAACATACTATTTAACATAAACTAAACAAAAACAGTAGAAATTGGAAACAACAATCACTAGTAAACAGTAAAAGAAAACAGAAACCATAAAATTCAACACTCAATAATAACAGTAAAAATAAGAAAACAGTGATTGCTAACAAATAGTGAAAATAAAAATTACAAACGGAGATTACTGACAAATTACGCTAAAACACATTTATTAGGATTTAACAGTAAATAAAATAGACAAACAGAGTAAGTAATTAAGGGTAAAAATATTAGTCATCAGGGTCACTTCCACCCCCTTCTCCATGATAGGTATCTGTTGAACTTGTGTGTCTTTTTACCCCTGGTTCCTTAATTACATACCTCTGTGGTCCCCTTGATATGGACATTGAGGATAATGTCCAGTTTTAGTTTAGGGTGATGGGTACACAAAAGTTCATCTTTTTCTTACTTTATTCTTTTTTATATTTGTTTATTTTTATTTTCTAGTACATTTGCATGACTGTATGTTTATTTTTTGGTTCATTTGTATGATTCTATGTCTGCTTATATGCCTTGGGCTAGCATTGATTGCTGATTGTAGTTATTGTTATCTGTATGACATGTGATATAGATTGGTTGGATCTTAAGCATTACTTGGGTGAATCTTGTAATTAAAAAAATATATAATAATAATAATTTCGATGGCTATTCTTGCCAGAACAAACACTTTGCATGATGACTGTGTTTCTTTGATTAGGCTAATTACCAATGTGAGCTTTTGAGCCAATAGGGTGTTTAGTGCATTAAATTGCAAATGACCCATGATTCTTTGACTGAGTGATTCATACATTTGATAGCACTCTAGAACTTAGCTTTTGACCAATTCAAAACGGTTTGTGAATGCATGCTTGGAATGAAAAAGGCACTTTAAGTTTTGTTTTCTCTAACCTCAGAATTTGTTAAAAGTGTAATCCATTAGTTGTCTCTTTTGAGCCATGAAATAAAATGATTGTTTTCTTTCAAAACCTTTCAACATAATGGTTTCTAATTCATATATAGAAGAGGTAAAAAAGGTAAGCTAACCAAAAGGGGTTGAATTGAAAATTGAATTGAGAAATAAAAACCATGATAGTGTGGGGTGTGTGATTTAAAGAAAAGGAAAGATAAGGAGTTTGATTTCAAAATAAAAAAAAGAGAAAAAGAAAGAATGAATTATACCCTTTATGGTTTGAAGGTATAAAGAGTTATTGAATTAAGGTTTGCTTGCCTTCTTGTGATATTACTCTTCTTACAGAATTAAGCTCTTTACATTTCCCTTTTTCTTGATTTCCATTCCCATGTTATGAACCCCCTGGCCCCATTACAATCCTTTAAAAGACCTTTTGACCAATGCATGTTTTCTTGATAATTGTGGAGTCTATAGTCAATTGTCAAGCCTATGGTAGTGTTTAGAATGTCGTGGTTTGAGTGGATTGAAATACAAGCATATACACTGAGTGGAAAGTGATAAAGAGTACCCTAAGTTTAATCTTAGTGAATATGGTTTTGTTTGTTGGTTGTGGTATATTCTGGTAGTTTATGTAATCACTTAAAAACACAAAAATAAAAAAAATAAATAAACATAAGATTCCTTAAGTTTGTTTAGGTCTACTGGTTTTTCATTATATGCTTGTATGGATTCAGTGATTGCTTGAGGATAAGCAATGTTTTAGTTTTGGGTATTTTGATAAGTGTGCATTGTGTTGTTTTTGGATATTTTTAGGTCTAGTTTTTAGGGTTTTTGCATATTATTTCTGCCCGATTCCCTTGAGTTTGATTTCTTTCCACTATTACTGCTTGGTTGTTCCTATTTTTGCAGGATTAATGATGTTATAGGTTTATTTTGAGGGAAAATGGAAAAGTGGATGAAAGAAGAGACCTTTGAGACCCTTGGGAGTGCATATTGGCAAGGTTGGAGGAAACCACTGGCCGTGGTTAGCACTAGAAAAGAGGAAATTGGTGGCAAAACCCACCACTGGCCGTGGTTAGTTCTTGGGAGCAAAGCAGAGCTAGTCAGAACTCACCACTGGCCGTGGTTATCCACCACTGGCCGTGGTTGCCCCTATTTATCATAGAAAATACGCATTTATGGTTTAAAAAGGAACAAAACCCGAACCATTGGCTATGGTTATCCACCACTGGCCATGGTTGTCCCCTACGAGGCCCAAATATTTCAATTGTTTAGGGATTTAAATGGGTACTCTAGGGGATTTGAAGACACTTCTTTATAGACAGATTTTGACACACCTTTTGGGAGATTTTGAAGAACTTTTTGGGAAGATTTTATTAGGAATTAAGAGTCAAATCAATCAAGGGCAATCGAATCTACAGATTTGGAGGAAGAATTAGAAATCCTAGTGAGAACTAATTCGTAATTTCTGAATCCCTAATTTACACTTTTGATATCTTTTATGTTTGGCATTGATTTTGTGATGTGTGACATGATGACAACAATCCTTATGGCACACTAAACTCTTTTCATAGGGCTAAGGATGTAGTATACCTCTGTGTTACAATTAATTGTTCTTCGTATTCCAATTCATATGATTTCAATCTCTATTCAATTTATGTATGCCTAATGCTTCTGCAAGACTTAGAGATAAGCGTAGATGATCACAAATTATATGGGTAATCGAGAGATTGACATATAATTCAAAAATACCTAAATTAAACCTATGATTTTGATTTACGACAGTAAGCGAAATTGTTTGAGGGTTTAATGAGATTTCCATAGAATGTAAAGGGCCTAATTAACAAATTAAACATGGTTCTTTGGGAATTAGGCACGTTAATAGGCTTTCGAGAGAAAGGTATTAATTAACTTAGGGGAATCTGCCTTAGGAACGAAATTGTATAATTGGATAGGCGGGTAACCTTTAATTTTGATACTGGCATATGAACCCTTATTACCCCAAGATTTACCTTTGATTCAATTTCCCAAACTTGCTATGATTTTCTTTTACAAAAGATGTTGAATTTGTTGTTCTCTGATTTACTATTCACAATCATTTTGGTAATTCATTTTAATCAAATTTCACTAGATAATTGAATCACCGCTATAACTAGTACTTCGGAACAATCCCTATGGGAACGATATCTTATTATTACTTCGATATCCCGTGCGCTTGCAGTTGGCTATCAAAAGAAAGCTACAGTTTTTATTGATCAACTTTCTTTCTACGCTTATATTTTCTAAATTCGCTCTATCAAAAGAGAGCTAAATTCTTTGAGTTGATCACATTGTGTTTGTGATTTAAATTTCTTATTCTACTTTATCAAGAGAGTTTTTCTTATAGCTTCAAATTTACAGTTTCTGCTCTATAAAGAGAGCTATATTTCATGATCATTATCATGTGTTTTCTTCTCTTATTTTGTTTCATATATTCATTATAAGAGGAGTTAAAAGTTTTTGTTTTTACTCATACACAAATTGGGTTGAAGCATTGTAATAAAGGCAAGGTTGTAGCCTTTGGGGTTATGTTTGGGTAAGAATTGTGAGAAGGATAAAAGAGTGAGGGATAAGTTCTTGGTAGGGAAATCAAGAGACTTTTATTGGCTCATCTTGTAAATCTCAAATTCTTATTAGTGAAAAATCTCAAGTAAGTTTACTTAGGGCTTGGACGTAGGGGAACTGAGCCAGGATAAAAATTTGAGCATATCATTATCTCTCTTTCCTAACTCTATTTAATTTTGAGTTGTTTATTTGCTTTATTTACTTGCTTCAATTTCTATTATTTGCTCATTTATATATTTATTTCTTCATTCCTCTAGTAAAGCCAAGTAAAATTAAGATAAAACTTTTACAAGGTAATTATTTTTAAAACTCAATTCACCCCCTCTTGAGTTATTGAGGTCACTTGGTTAACAAAAGTTACTATTTTCACCAGTTGCGTGTAAGAACAAAGAGGCTTAAAGAATGAGCGAAGAGTTTGACTAAAGGGGACGAAGCTCGAAAAGGATACAAATGACAAATAGGATGACAATGACATTATTCAATCGACTCAAATGGGTGACCTTGCCTAAGTATGTGATTTCATTATGTCCCTTTTATGGTTTATGGTTTGTGTAAGTGTAGGGTATTTCTTGAAATGTGTTTTGTGTTTTTAACATTTGAATTTTGGTACTGTGTTATTTTGTCCTTTTTGCTTTTATACTTTTATGTTTTTTTATGGGTATATATATGTCTGTGGTCCCCCTAGTCTTGAATATATGTGATGGAGTTAGGGTGAACACTTATCACTCATTATTTTGCCATGGAATCTACTAAGTGGTCCATATAACATTTTGAGAGTGAAAGTTTTCAAATAAAGAATCTTCTTTTCACTATTGGATATGTGTCTCTACTTTTGAGGCATAAAAAAAATGAAAACCTATAATAATTATGTTGAAAGAGGTAAAGACTTATATCATGACCCACATTGGATACGACAAGCTAAAACTTAATAACCATATTGGTAAACTCCACCTTATGTAGCAAAGTAGACCAGAAAGAAAGAAGAAGGAAAGCAACAAATGGACTATGGTGTGATTAATTATGTTTTCCATAGGACTTTATATTCTTTTATCATCTATTGGCCAAAGTTTTTAATCTTTTTTATTCATTTCTGTAGAAGATGATGATTGTGATAAATATATGGTGCACTACTACCCAACTGAAGTCATTGTGTACATTGGTAAACAAGAGTGCACATGCAAGTTTTGGCAACTTATTGGTATAATTTTTTACATTCAATAAGGACCTATTGTCATTATTTTAAAGATCTAAGGGGTTGTTAATTGTATATTTTGATTGACTATGTAATTTTATTTGTGTAGAGGTATGCATGCATAGTAATTGCAAAGAAAAAGGAGCATGTAAAGGATCACTGTCATGCTTGGTTGATAATGGCATCTTTCAATGCAAGATATACAAAACTGTCATATTTAGTGTGCCTGGACAAGAGTATTGGGAAAAGATTGGCAAAGCTCACCTAAACCACCTCATATTAAAATAACCATTAGGAGACCCAAGAAGTAGATAAGGAAAATATGATAATCAAGCACCTGAAGAAGATGTAACAACTAAGCCAGACTCAATAGTCACAAGATGTACCAAGCACAAGCAATGGAGTTAAGTAGAAAAAGGCTTATAAGAAAATTCAGGTGTAGTGATTTTGGACAACAAGGTCATGATAAGCAAACTTTCCCAACTACCATTAAGAAGAGGAAATAAGAGAGAAAGAAAGAAAGAAAGTTGTAATTACTCCTATTGAGAAGAACCAAGATTCTAAACCAAATTATGAGATTGTACTTAATATTTAGTAAGCTACTACCCCTCCTATCACCCCAACAAAGAACAGGTGGCTCTCATCAACTCTTGTTAGAAGAAGCCCTAGACCTGCTTCAAAACAAGCTTTGTCTCCAAAATAGTAGTAGATGAAAGAAAACCAAGGAAAAAACTAGCAACTCAAAAGAAAATGAACATGATCTTCATACTAACACCTAGTCTTAAGAAGAAAATGGGAACTACAAAAACCTTTTAGTTTTTATTTTGGAAAGTAATGTATATTCAAACAATGACTTAGTTTTATTGCATACCTTGATTTCCTTTTCTATATTGTGTTAATTGTAATCATCACCGAAAACCTCTTTTTTTTACATGTATAATGGTTTAATTCTATTATATAAGTTATAAATTATGGTTTTAATGTTTTTAGTCCTACTAATGTGATTTATGTATGCTATTTGTCTATTACCATTTGACTTAAAGTTTATTATTATATTACAAAACACTTGTAAATATAAACCAAATTGCACCGATAGTTACTTAAAGTTTCAAACAACATAATATGGGATCATAAAACTCTAAGTTCCTTAAACATAACAAGCTAGATTTGAAAAGGCCAAAACAAACTACATGCAACCTTATATACAAAACACTTGTCTAACAATAACATTTGAAACCCTACCAATAATTACCACAACCATCACAATGACAAGTGTTACAATTAAAATAATTACAGCTACAATGTCCTCTTTATTTTATTTATTTCCTTCTCAAACCCAATCCTAACAATCTTAATTTCATTTTCCATGGTGCAAGTTGTCCTCTTTGGATAAGTATGTATTCAGAATAATTTTTGGATAAGTATCGAGACCGAATGGTAATCCTGTTTGTCATAAAATGGTAATGTTTTAGTGCAGGTATTAAAATTTAAAACAAAAACCCTTCCCCTCTCTTATGTTTTCATGTTGGCTTCTTGTTCCTCTATGGAAAATACACTCTCTTTTCTTCCTAAGGTAAAACAAATTTCTCTTTACTCTTTATCTTCATCTTTTTCCTCTAAAAACCCTAAGTAGTGGTGTGCCTTATTCCTTCCCCATCTTCATTTTCTACTTAGAGAATAGGAGAATCTTGTGATTGAAGACTCTCTTCTCCTCCTCCCTTACATTTTTGTGCTCTTTTTCTCCATCTCTTGAAGCTCACTCTTTTCTTGGCTTGAGGTAAGTTCCTTACCATTTTCTTTGAGCTTATGTCATAGGTTATGGGTTTTGGTTATTGGGTGAGTGATTAAATCCACATGGGATGTTTGGGACAACCATTTAATATAGAAACCCTAAGGTAGGGTGTGTTAAATATAAGCTTCTATATGCATTAATGGTGGTACACGAAAATATAATGGAAAATGATGGAAGTTAATGTGTATTTATAATGATTTTTGGGTTTTTGGTGAAACCTTAATCCTAAAAATTGGGGAAAATAATAAATGTTGGTTGGAGAATGTATTTTGATGGGAAATACATAATATTGAGAGTGTGGGTGTTATTAATGGTTTTGGGAGAATATTTATTGATTATGGTATATAGCATTAATGGTGTAGATGGTCATTAGTGGTAGTTTATGGCCATTGGTGTGTGAACCCTTTGATGGGTGTGGCTTTAAATGCATGATAATAAATATGAACACTAAACCCATGGTGGTTGTGGTGACATTAATGAAATGGAAAATAGTTCAATGATGATAATGTTATAAGCACCAAGTATTAGAATTAGAATATGTAAATCTTGAATAGAAAATAATGATATGGTGCCTTATGAAATATGGGACCTATTCCGAATAATGAGGCGGGAACGTCAAATCGCTCGGACTACTTCTCTTGAGGCAGGAGAGGAGTTTTATATTCTAAATGCATGAATTGAGTATGAGTTGATTGTCATATGTGACAATGCACATGTTTGCCTTGATTGTGTGTGTTGATGAAAAGTGAAATGATGATTAATGTGATATTATTTGTATGCTTGGCAATGTGTGGTATGCATTTGGAATATTGATGGTATGTTGTGGTGATGTTATTGGTTGCATTTATATCACTACAATATTGAATAATGATTATCGATAATGAATGAGTATGAGAATGGATGTTGAGCATACCTTGAATATGGATGAAAGATTGATAAGTATGGTTGATGGTTGTGATGCCATTGTGATTGATGCAAGTATTGACTTGTATATATGAAATGAAAATTGTGTTGATGAAAAATTATTGTGAATGTAACATCTCAAATTTTATATAAATGATTAAGTGAGGGGAATAAATATTAAATAATTACATATAGGTTAATTAATGTCCCAAAAATGTTGAAATAATTAAATTGGGATTTATTATGATTGTTCATAATTTATTATGGCTTTAAGAGATAGAATTATACCCGATTAAAATATGGGTGTCAGACCAAGTAACTCTGATTGAGGTTCAGTTGGTTAGTGAGACGCCCCGAAAATCCAGGGGAATTTTTTGTGATTTTAAAATTATTATTCTATGAAGAGAAAAATAAGTGGTGAAGCTTTCAAGTTCGACACCTGGATCTATAAAAGCCGCTCCCATATATGAAGATATGAGAGGGTAAATTAAAAGATGATTTTACAATAAATTTCCAATTAAAAATAGCGGAAGAATTAATTAATTTTAATGTTGCATGATTGAAATTGAGAGAAGGTGTTTCATGTAGTACAGAGATTTATAATATGCCCCAAAATACCCTTAAGATGATGCAAGAAAAGGGTCAATGCAAGGGGGATTTAATCTTTTAAAATAAAATAAAATTTGTGCATCAGAGAGCTACTCACTCAAGCGAGATCCACCTTTGCGTGAGCAAGAAATCATAGGCACGCTTAAGCGAAACAAGGAAAGGCTGAGTGAAGAAAGGATTAAGCATCAGGGGCTCCTCTCGCTTGAGCAAGCCCCACCTCGCTTGAGCGAGATGCGAAGAGCACCCTTGGGTGAGCCAGCGAGACGCTTGAGTGAGAGAGAAGGTTTGCATCAGGGGCTAATCTCGCTTGAGCGAGTTCCATCTCGCTTAAGCGAAATTACTCCAGTGACATTAGAAACTCTTTGCCCAATTTTTGCTTGGGCGAGACACATCTCGCCTGGGCAAAAATCGTCCAGTGTCTATTTCCCTTCTCCTCACTTAAGCGTTCATAGAGCCAGGACCATTTCGCTTGAGTGAAAATGGTCCAGTGACCAACCTCTATTCCCAGGCACCATCTCGCTTGGGCGAGACTGCCATCCGCTCGGATGAGTTTTGGCCAGTGGCCACACCATCATCCCACAAAAGTCTCACTCGAGCGAGATTGCCACTCGCTTGAGCGAGTTCTGCAGAACTTATGCAGAAACGTGGATTTTTCATAACATGGCATATGAATTCTCAATTTCTACTAATTTTACCTATCCTAATGCATTGCCTACACTCTATTATGCATATATAAGTCCTCCCAATTACTTATACACTTCAAGAACAATCTCCATTCATCTAATGCAAAGGATTTGAATTCTTTTTTACAAGACTTCATAAATTGCTATAATTTAAGAAATGTTTCATCCACACATGGAAATTAAACATCAACAAGTATCATAATTCATCATTTTACATCATTTAGGTCATAAATGAAAATTGGCCATACACTCCAAGGTCCAATTTTCCTCTATGACCCTCAAAATCATCAACACTAATCTAGATAACAAAATAGGCATTCATATACATCACATGCTATACAAAAATCTAGATTACGCCGGCCAAGGCACTTCCTATACCACTATTTACCTCCTCAACGAAAGTGTACTTCAAAATGTCCACTCTCCCCACAATTGCCCTGCATCACAAATCTAAAAACTGACAACATGGGAGAGTGAGTCATACATTCCAAAGGAATGAACATGAATACCATATGATTATGTACATAGGCATCAAAACATGTATACTTTGCACACTCATATCATTCACCATACTCTTTATTAACATAACACCATCATGCATATATCACAAGTAGCATCATAATTTGGACAAAGTACACAAGCATGTACATAATCAGGTCCTACAACATCAGACTGTTACACTATACATCATTTTACTCAAAGTATTATTTGGTATTCGTATCTTCATGTTGTCTTAACATATTATGTCATCTCCAATTCACCCATCATCATAACTCATCTCCTTTGGAATACTTCCTTGCTATATGCAAATGCTCTTAAGATAATGCATATGCACAATGGAATATATCAACAATTGCAGATCTGACTGTGGGAATATAAACACTGAATGTGGGACTCAAGTATGATCATCTAACCATACCCTTACTGCAGCAGTAAAATGTGTACACATATTCTTAAATTTGCGTGCATTTCACTAATTGTTTTACTGGTACCAAACCGCATCGTCCATCTTACAACACCTGGTCACTTTCACCATGATCGCGGTATACAACATTTTTAACATATGGTGTTACAGGCCAACCATGATTCATATCATGGAAGCTATGATCCCAAGGATCACCGGGGACACCTGTTCATCAAGAGCCATCCCCCACAAGGGTCAACCACATATGGCTCCCCGTAGCACAACATGGGCAGCTTTGTGACTTACACACAGAGTCACAGGGGAAATACAAATTACTTGTGCATAGAGCCACCCTTCCACTGGGCCAATTGGGAGAATCCCCTAAAATTCCAACACCGGTAGCTATGCAGTATGCCATGGATGCAAATGCAAATCATATGCATTTCTCACTCTATGCATCCAATACATCCAATACAATAGTTCTCAATCAACATCATCAATATTCACATTACATTCTTGGTGGATACAAGCATAGCTTCATTTCATTGATCATTCTACACCACCATATAGCACACCATGAATATTCTAAATGCATCAAAGCATGTTGCCAAACACGTTATTCACACCATACACCACATTACAATTTCTCATATCATTTCAAGAAAGGCTAACATGCATACCAATACATATGGCAATCAATTAACATTCAAATTCATGCATTTAGAACATAAGACTCCTTTGCTACCTCAAGAGAAGAATTCTGATTGATAAGACGCACCCGCCTCGTCGCTTAGAATGGATCCTACATAACCATACATATAGAATCCCAATCAATCAACTATTTAATATATCATTCATTTCTATTTAATCATAATCGTATCTACAATTTCTTAACATGCACTAGACATGTTATAGACCTCATTTTTATCATCCATTAGGCTTCGGGAATTCCTTCCCATCAAGCCACATTCATTAAATTCAAGGGCCACAAAATAACCATAGCCCCGACCTTCATAAAATACCACAACAATTAATACCCACATACCTAATGCTTATATTTGCTCTCAATCACACTATCCAACCAATATTCATAACTTTCCCTAAATTCTCGAAAGCTAGGGTTTCTCTAAAACCCAACAACTCTCATTAATGCCTCATCATTCTTCATCTCTTACCATCATAAATATATATACTACACTTTTCCCTCATTAAAATCTCACATTTATTGCCACCTACCTTAGGGCTCAAGTTTTAAATGCTTCTAATAAATGCCCATCCACATGCATGACTTCCCAAACCTTAAAAACTCATAACTATATCATTATTCCATCCAAAAGTTAGAGAAAGGGGCTTACCTCACCCAAAAATGAAATGGGTTTTCAAGGGAGAGGGAAGCCACACGAAAATGAGAAGGAGAAGAGGGGAAGAACTCCAATCTCCTAGCTTGCTCCAAGGACGAAAATGAGGGGGAAAGAGGAAGTTCACCACCTTAACTTAGGGTTTTGGAAGAAGGAGAGTAGAAGAATGAAGAAAAGATGAAGAGAAGAAAAAGTAAAGTGTGCTTGCCAAATGAGCCAAGAAGCCAACGAAAATAGAAGGGAAAAATCATGGCTTTTGGTTTTATTTTTAGTTGCTTCATTAAAAGCTTCATCGTTTTAAGACAAACAGGCTCTTTATTTGGGCTCAATACTCTATCTAAAAATTATTCTGAGTATATATTCAGACTCCCAATAATATTCTTAGCAGCCCTGACTAACGGTACCTCAATCAGAGATACTCGGTCTGACACCCATATTTTAATCGGGCTCATTTTCAGCTTATTCGATCCTAATAGTTTTACTAACAGCCCCAAAAATCTTAATTTAATCATTTCTAATATTTTGGGACACTAAATAATTCACATACAATTATTCAATATTAATTTCCTTAATTAATTCTTTATTCACATACAATTATTCAATATTAGTGAAGGGATTAAAATCTAAAATGAAACCCTTCCCCTTTCTTATGTTTTCAGGTTGGCTTTTTGTTCCTCTATGGCAAATACACTTTCTGTTCTTCCTAAGGCAAAATACATTTCTCTTTACTCTTTCTCTTCATTTTTTTCCTCCAAAAACCCTAAGTGGTGGTGTGCCTTATTCCTTCCCCATTTCATTTTCTACTTAGAGCATAGGAGAAGCTTGTGATTGAAGACTCTCTTTTCCTCCTCCCTTGCATTTTCATGCTCTCTTTCTCCCTCTCTTGAAGGTCACTATTTTCTTGGCTTAAGGTAAGTTCCTCACCATTTTCTTTGAGCTTATGCCATAGGTTATGGGTTTTGGTTGTTGGGTGAGTGATTAAATCCATGTGGGATGTTTGGGAAAGCCATTAAATATGGAAATCCTAAGGTGGGGTGTATTAAATGTAAGCTTTTATATGCATTAATGGTGGTACAAGAAAATGTAATGGAAAATGATGGAAATTAATGTGTATTTATGATGGTTGTTAGGTTTTTGGTGAAACCCTAACCCTAAAAATTAGGGAAAACAATAAATGTTGGTTGGAGAATATATTTTGAGGGGAAATACATAATATTGAGAGTGTGGGTGTTATTAATGGTTTTAGGAGAATATTTATTGATGATGGTAGATAGCATTAATGGTGTGGATGGTCATTAGTGGTAGTTTATGGCCATTGGTGTGTGAACCCTTTGATGGGTGTAGCTTTAAATGCATGATAATAAATATGAACACCAAACCCATGGTGGTTGTGGTGAAATTAATGAAATGGAAAACATTTTAATGATGATAATGTTTTAAACACCAAGTATTAGAATTAGAATATGTAAATCTTGGTGATCTTGAATAGAAAATAATGATATGGTGCCTTATAAAATGTAGGACCAATTCTGAACGACGAGGTGAGAACGTTGAATCGCTTGGACTACTTCTCTTGAGGTAGGAGAGGAGTTTTATATTCTAAATTCATGAATTGAGTATGGGTTGATTGTCATATATGATAATACACATGTTTGCCTTGCTTGTGTGTGTTGATGAAAAGCGAAATGATGATTAATGTGATATTATTTGTATGCTTGGCAATGTGTGGAATGCATTTGGAATATTGATGGTATGTTATGTAGTGATGTTATTGGTTGGCAAATGTTATGCCTTGAAATGTTGAGAATGCATTTATATCACTACAATATTGAATAATGATTATTGATGATGAATGAGTATGAGAATGGATGTTGAGTATACCTTGAATGTGGATGAAAGATTGATAAGTATGGTTGATGATTGTTGTGCCATTATGATTGATGCAAGTATTGACTTGTGTTTAAGAAAAGTCGGGAAACACGAGATTTGTTGATAACTAACATTAAGAATTCAAACTTAAATAATGATGTTTGGTATCACTTGATGTGGGTGTTTTATGTGCTTCAGGAAAAGGCCTAAGCTACAAAAAAAAATGATAAGTCTTGAAAAGACTTAATAAATTCATCTTTAATTTAACTTAATCCATTAAATATTGTTGAGTTTGACATTATTATTTAATAAATTGTCATTCTTTCCTGTTCTAATTATTTAATCCAAATATGTTTAAAATTGTGCAAGAAAATGGGTAAAAAAAAGATAAGCACATAAGGAAATATGTTTATTGAGAGATTTATTAACCTAGCATACATACGCTAGAAATCTAGCCATACGCTAGGCATTTATATGTTGTATTTTGCAGGATCAGGTGCAGGACATCCAACGTACATATGCTGGAATCCCAGCGTACGTACGTGCACAAATAACCTAAAAAAAGTGAAGAATCAGCAAGTCAATGGCTCAGCGTACATACGCTGGCCTCCCAACATACATACGCATAGATCCAGTAAGGTTGAAGCCATCACACTTAAGCGGACAAGGGTCACGCTCAAGTGGACAAGGGTCACGCTTAAGCGTGAGGTCACTTGGCATGCAAGATTAAGCCATCACGCTGAGCTGAGAAGTGGATCTATACTGCTGGATTGACAAATCCAGACCTAATCGAAGAATCTCACCAATGAGGAATCATGTTTGAGGCTTAGGTAACTTTTGGCTTCCTAACTAATTCAGGCCTAGTAATTAGGTGAATAGTTAGGGTTCAATCCCTAATTTTCACATTAGATTTCTCTGTCATTGAACACCTAAGGGATTAGGGTTTAATGCTTAGGAATTAGTGTTAATCACCTAAAGAATTAGGGATTAACCACCTGTGAAGTTGTCCTCTTGAGTCTGAAGCTTGATTGATCCTTAGTTGCATGTTTCTTGATGAAATTGTAATCTGAAGCAATCTTAACCTATCTTTCATCAATTACACTTCACTTTTTATATTGTTTTTGAAATTACAGAAACATAAAAATAATAGAAAAGCATAAATAGAATGAATTCTATCTTTTTATGTTTTGGTTCAGCTTGTACTAGTCCTAGGTTGTGGTAATTACCTCAATCCCTATGGGACGATCAAATATATTACAAATTTAACGATTGGTGCGCTTGCCAAAAGAATATAATCCACCGGATTTATGCATCAAGATAATGGCACCGTTACCAGGGATTGTTGAGTAATATCAATAATCCTTGGACCGGTACTAGATTGAACCATTTAATTTTGTGTTTACCTTTAGTAGCAGTTTAATTCTCGTTTTTAGTATAGCAGTAGCTTGTGTGTAGCAGTAGCAGTAGCATTGAAATTGATTCTGTGTCTAATATCTAGTGTATGCAGTCAAGGAACAGAGGAAAGCCATTCTTCTTTGATCCTGATATTGATTTGTTAGAGTGTACACTTAGAAAGGAGAAAAAGCAAAAAGAACAGCTAGAAATGGAACAGAGGAGAGTTACACTGTTGGTGTATGCACTACGAGCTATTAATGTATCAATTTTAACTTATCAATAAAATTAGTATTTTCAGTTTTAGACTAATGCTATTTATCCTGGAATAATAGGTCATATGAGAATTATTCCTAAAACGTCCCTAATCAAGTATTTACATGGGGACATGTAAATACATTAAGATTAGTGTGTGAATGTACCGATGATTTGATCTCACAAATCATGGATATATGATATCAAGTCTTTACACAGGTACACATTAAGAGTAATATTGTACTGGACAGACCCACCATGAGAACGTTGCATGGATCGTTACATGAGTGTCATAAACGGTTCTCAATGTGATAATGGTATATAGTCCTTCGACCTGAAGTCATTACGATTCCTATATAAGGAGTTTATTGTTTTAATACAATCAAACGTTATCTGTAATAAGATGACCATAAAGATTGTGATTAGGTAATAGATAAATTATACAGAGGGATATGAGTGATGTAGATGGAATTTGTCTCTCCTATGTGACAGGAGTGATATCTATGGGCCACTTGATGGAGTGAGACTAATGAAATGCATGGCCATGCTAGGACAAATAAATATTAGATATTTATTCTGTAAAGTCTACTCTTGTATCAAGTAAAATGAATTGGGCCATACAAGGATGACGACGACTATGCCTTGGGCCCAATTAGATATCGTGACAAAAGAAATAAATATATAAAATAATTATCACTTATAGGTGATGTCAATGATAAATAATATTTGGACATAATGATGTATTGCTATATACCGCTCTTATTTTATATTAATAATAAAATAGTCTATTATTAATATAACCGAATACTTTACCTATAGGGTCACACACATAGAGTAAAACTATTTGGGCCTAACTCATTTAGAATGAGTCAGGAGCCCAATGTTTAATGAGAGCTCAGGTCAAGAACTAAGCCTATATATAGAGCATGAGATGCTCATAGGCTGCGGCTCAGAAATTAGACCATAAATAAATTTCCGTACTAGCATTCGGAGCTCTATTTTTCTGGTGGGAGTGCTCGTGTGGACTCCTAAGGGTGAAGCTACAATTGCTTCAATCGAGGAACTCATTCTGCGTCTACAAGAGGTAAACCCTAGCCGAAATTTTAATTTAGCATAATGCCTTGAGACATTTGTGTTTGCAATTCTTTCGGGAATCCTTTGTGTTTCCGCTGCCTGACCCTAATGGGATTCCCTAACATACACTAGGTGACTACTCTAGGCCTACTGAAGAAGGATCGTAATCCATCATCCTTAGGCCTCCAATTACAGCTAATAATTTTGAACTTAAACCGGCTTTATTGTAGTTGGTTAGAAATGATCAATTCGGAGAAAGTGATGTTGAGGATCCAAATTTGCATTTAGCAACCTTCCTCCAGATTTATGATACAATGAAAATGAATGGTGTCCCTGATGAGGCAATAAGATTGAGATTGTTTCCTTTTTCTCTAAGGGATTGTGCAAAAGCCTGGTTACAGAGCCAACCAAAAGGTAGTATATCCACTTGGGAGGATTTACAAAGAAAATTTCTGATTAAATATTTCCCTCCTTCCAAGTATGCCAAGTTGTGAATAGAAATCACTTGTTTTTAGCAGAGAGAGGGTGAATCTCTGATGGAAGCATAGGATAGGTACAAAGAGAGTTTGAGAAAATGTCCTCATCATAGGATCCCTGATATGCAACAAGTTACCATCTTTTCTAATGGAGTGAGACCAGCTACTAGGGTCTTGATTGATGCCTCAGCTGGAGGTTCATTGACCACTAAAACTATAGAAGAGGCCATAGAGCTACTTGATGTTATGGCTTCAAATGAATGTTTAGTTAGTGAAAGGAGCCAAATCCCTAAGAGAGGGATACTAGAATTAGAAGCACAAGATGTTTATTTGGCTCAAAGTAAGTTGATGACTCAGGCTTTGGAGAAATTAAGTGTTCAAATTTTAGAACTCCAAAAGCCTAGTCAAGTCTGCATGATGAGTTGTGATTTTTGTGGTGGAGACCATGAAAATGGCATGTGTGATCCAAATGTTCTTGCTGAGCAAGTTAATTTCATAGGGAAATAATTTCAAAGGAATTACCCCTCTAATTCTTTTAATCTGAACTATAGAAACCACCCCAATTTTTCATGGCAACAGGGTCCACATTTGAATCAAAACATACCACAAACTCAAACCACGACTAGACCACAACAACCTCTTCCCCCCTAAAGAAAAGTATGAACTTAAGAATGTTCTATCTCAGTTCATTCAGGCCACTCAGGCCAGCTTTAAAAATCAAGAAGCGTCCATCCGGAATCTGGAAAATCAGGTTGGACAGCTCTCAAAACAGTTAGCTGAGAGACAATCAGGCAATTTTCCTGGAGATATTGAGGTAAATCCAAGGGAACATTGCAAAGCAATAATCACTAGGAGTGGAAAAACTTTGGTTCTTCCTACTCCAAGTAATGAAAATACTATAGAAAAAGAAAAAGAGCAGGAATGTAAGCAAGTTAATGATAAAACTAAAAATAAAGTAGAAACCGAAAAAGAGAAAGGAAATCAAGTTCATCAAAAGAAAAAGAAAAATAATGATTTGATCTTGGAGGAAGCTGTCAAGATAACCCTTGAGAAATTAAAGAATGCTCCATTTCTAGATAGATTTAAGAAACAGATAAAGGAGAAAAAGTTTGCTAAGTTCTTAGATATGTTCAAGAAGCTTCACATAAATATTCCCTTTGCTGAGGCATTGCAAGAGATGCCATCATATGCTAAATTTTTGAAAGAACTTCTGTCTAAGAAGAGAAAGCTTAAGGGAGATAAAATGACTGCTCTTACTCAAGAGTGTAGTGTAATTATTCAGAAGAAACTCCCTCAAAAGCTAGAAGATCCTGGATCTTTTATAATACCTTATGCAATAGGGGATGTTCATGTTGGAAGTGCTTTATGTGATCCAGGGGCTAGCATTAACCTCATGCCTTTGTCCTTAATGAGGAAACTAGGAATTAATGACCTGTAACTAACTCGCATGTCCTTGTAGTTGGCTGATAGGTCTATCAAATATCCTCATGGGATGCTGGAAGACTTGTTAGTAAAGGTAGATAAGTTTATCCTTCTTGTAGATTTTGTAGTTTTGGACATGGAAGCTGATAAAGAGATTCCTTTAATCTTAGGGAGACCCTTCTTAGCTACTGGAAGAGCTTTAATTGATGTAGAGAACGGAGAACTCATGCTGAGAGTTCAAGAGGAGTAGGTAACTTTTAATGTCTTCAATGCTATTAAACATCCAGTTGATAAAATGGATTGTTTTATGCTTGAAGAAATCAAAAGTTATAAGACTCCTATGCTGTTAAAGGCTGAAGAAGAGGCTTTACAAGCCTTTTTAGAGGATGATTTTGACTCTGGGACTGAGGAGTTAGATGACTTACATAATGAGTTACTGAACCTACTAGAAGCATATGAAGTAGGGGAAGTAGAAGTTGAAATTAAAGAAAAATTAAATAATACTGAACTTAAGAAGGGTAAGGAGGTGTCTAAAGAAAAACATGATTTGAAACCTTTGCCTTCTCATTTGAAATATGTTTTATTAGGAAATAATGAATCACATCCTGTAATCATTAATGCTGGATTAAAGGATGAGGATGTAGAAAAGTTGATAGGGGTTTTAAGAAAACATGAATGTGCCATTGGTTGGAACATTTCTGATTTAAAGGGGATTAGTCCATTATTTTGTATGCATAAAATTTTGATGGAGGATGACTATTCCCCAGTGGTTCAGCCACAAAGAAGGTTAAACCCCATAATGAAAGAAGCTGTGAGGAAAGAAGTGGTTAAACTCCTTGATGTAGGGATTATCTATCCTATCTCGGATAGCGCTTGGATCAGTCTGGTCCAAGTGGTGCCTAAGAAAGGAGGGATGACCACTATAAAAAATGAAAATGGTGAAGTCATTACCACTAGACCAACTACAGGTTGGAGGATATGTATAGATTATAGAAGGTTAAATGACTCCATTAGAAAAGACCACTTTCCTTTACCATTTGTAGACCAAATGCTTGAGAGGTTGTCAGGTCATGAGTATTATTGCTTCCTTGATGGATATTCTGGATAGAACCAAATTGTGGTTGATCCAAAAGATCAAGAGAAGACAACCTTTACCTGTCCATATGGAATATTCGCATATAGGCGCATGCCATTTGGTTTATCCAATGCACCAACAACCTTTCAAAGGTGTATGCTGGCAATTTTTGGGGATATGGTAGAAAAGTTCATTGAGGTGTTTATGGATGACTTCTCTGTGTTTGCAAACAACTTTGATATATGCCTCAGCAACCTATCTAAGGTGCTGGGGAGATGTCAAGAGACTAATCTTGTCCTCAACTGGGAAAAGTGTCATTTTATGGTTAGAGGAGGGATAGTCCTTGGCCACAAAGTCTCTACATAGGGCATTCAAGTAGATAGAGCCAAGATTGATATCATTGAAAAGCTTCCTCCTCCAGTCAATGTGAAAGGAGTGAGGAGTTTCTTAGGATGTGCTGGCTTCTATAGGAGATTTATAAAGGATTTTTCAAAAATAGCAAGGCCTTTGACTGATTTACTGGTGAAAGATCATACTTTTGTTTTTGATGAAAATTGTGTCAAGGCTTTTGAGAATCTGAAATAAAGATTAATTACAGCTCCAATCCTTGCAGCACCTGACTGGTCTTTACCATTTGAACTCATGTGTGATGCAAGTGATTTTGCTATAGGAGCTATACTAGGACAAAAAAAAGAAAAATTAACACATGTTATTTATTATGCTAGTAAGGTGCTGAATGAGAATCAAATAAACTACACCACTACTGAAAAAGAAATGCTTGTTATGGTGTATGCATTTGATAAATTTAGAGCTTACTTGATTGGTGCTAAGTTTATTGTCTATACAGACCATTCAGCAATCAAGTACTTGCTAGCTAAAATAGAATCAAAGCCAAGATTGATCAGATGGGTTCTATTACTCCAAGAGTTTGATTTAGAAATAAGAGATAAAAAGGGAGTAGAGAACTCAGTGGCTGATCAACTCTTTCGTCTGGAAGGTGAATCAGACTCTATCTTGATAAAAGAGGAATTCTCATATAAGAGGCTGATGACAATTACCACAAGGCCATGGTATGCTGATATGGCCAACTTTAAAAGTACCTTTATGGTACCAGAAGGGTGGACATCCCAAATGAAGAAAAAGTTCTTTCATGACAGTAAAACTTTTCTATGGGAAGATCCCTTTCTGTATAAGATAAGAGTAGATAGAATTATTAGGAGATGTGTGCCTAAATCAGAGCAAGAAAGAGTCTTATGGCTCTGTCATGATTCCTATTATGGAGGACACCGTGGTGCCTCTAGAACAGCAGCAAAAGTGTTACAGTGTGGCTTTTATTGGCCAACAATCTTTCAGGATGCTAGAGTATATGTGCAAAGGTATGATAAGTGCCAAAGAAGTGGAGGCCTCTCTACTAAAGCTGGTATGCCTTTGATAAATATTTTAGTTATAGAGCTATTTGATGTTTGGGGCATTAACTTCATGGTACCATTCCCAAAGTCATTCTCCAATGAATATATCCTTGTTGTTATGGATTATGTCTCCAAGTAGGTGAAGGTAATCCCAACTAGAACCAATGATGCACATGTGGTGCTTAGGTTTATAAAGAAGAACATTGTCTCTAGATTTGGAGTCCCTTGAGTCCTCATTAGTGATGGAGGGTCATATTTCTGCAATAGGATCGTGGAAAAAGTCCTGAGACATTATGAACTACTCCATAAGGTATCCACTCCTTACCATCCATAAACTTGTGGACAAGTTGAGCTTTCTAATAGAGAAATTAAGAGGATACTAGAGAAAGTAGTAGGAAAATCTAGGAAGGATTGGTCTGTGAGATTAGATGATGCATTGTGCGCCTATAGGATAGCATTTAAGACTCTAATTGGCATGTCACCTTATCAGTTGGTATATGGTAAGGCTTGCCATCTTCCTGTGGAATTAGAGCATAAGGCATGGTGGGCCACAAAGCTGTTAAACATGGATTGTGACCAATCTCAAGAGGAAAGAGTCCTAAAACTCCATGAACTTGAGGAGTTTAGACTCAATGCTTATTAGAGTGCCTCAATATATAAGGATAAAACTAAGAGGTGGCATGATAAGTGGATAAATAGGAAGAAGTTTCATAAGGATGACAAAGTCTTGTTATTTAATTCTAGGCTGAGACTCTTTCCAGGAAAACTCAGATCATAATGGTCTAGACCTTTTATTGTGAATGAGGTTTTCACCCATGGTGCAATTGAGGTAAAGGAACCAGCCACTGGAAGAACTTTTAAGGTGAATGGCCAGAGACTCAAGCTCTACTATGGAGGAGAGTTTGATAGGCAGAAATCCTCCTTGTTTTTACAGGTATCTTCTTAGGTGTCAAAAGTCAAGCTAGTGACCTTAAAGAAGCGCTTGAGGGAGGCAACCCTACATTTTAATTGTGGTATTTTTGTGCTTGGTGTTTTCAAACAATAAAAGAAAACTAAAAAAAAGGTTTGAATAAGGTGTGAATAAACTTGAAATTTTTTTGAATAAGGTTTGAGTGCATATACCCTGAATTCCTGTGTACATACGCACATCAACAAAATAAAAAAAATAAAAAATTATGGAGCAGGAGGTACACGTACATACGCTACAAACTGGGCATTGCTACGCGTAAATAAGTTAGAATCAAGCCCCCTTGGCGCTCAAGCGAGGAGATAGCGCGCTTAAGCGCAGACCAACTTGTGCCTTTACGCTCAAGCGAGAAGCCTTGCTCGCTCGAGTGTGGTTTACAGTGTGAATCTGGGTGAGCCTTCTCACTTGAGCGAGAACCCTGTGCGCTTGAACGAGAATTCTTGTACGCTTGAGTGAATCATCACGCGCTTGAGCAAGCTCGAGGAATGCTTAAGCGTGACCCTTCACGCTGGCAGCTTGAACCTTAGAAAGTGTCTAGCGCTTAAGCGTGACCCTGCACGCTTAAGTGTGATCGTGGGAGTGTCTGTCACCAAACCTGTTACACCCTGTTGTGTCTTCGCGCTTGAGTGAGAGACTCCACACTATAAGCGTGACTCCTGGACCAACCTGGCACTTGAGCGTGACCCTTTCATGCTTGAAGCGTGACCCCCCTAAGCATGTTATGCGCTTGAGCAAAGAGCTTTGCGCTTGAGTGAGATTCTTGGTTCTTTGAAGTATGCCTTCACGCTCAAGCGTGACTATTGAGCGCTTGAGCGAGTACCAAACCTGTTACACCTTTTATGCCTTCACGCTTGAGTGAGAGAATTTCACGCTTAAGCGTGACTTCTGTACGCTTAAGCGTGATCGTGTACGCTTAAGTGTGGTTTGCAGCATAAGTGTGGTTGAGTAGAGTGTCATGTGCTTAAGCATGATCGTATACGCTTGAGCGTGACCCCATACTTTACCCACCTGTTAACACTTGTTGTGCTTTAATATGGGCGTATGTACGCCAAAGATTCAATGTACCTACGCGTACCCCGGTGTGTTCCAACTTGTTATCACCTGCAACATTCAGAATATAAGCGTATAAACGATGGGTTCAGCAGTATAAAAACCCTCTCAGCGTACAAACCCTAATTCGCACCTCTTTACGTTGGAAACTTGGGTTTTGAAGAGGAAAAGGCATAGTCTTTGGAATTCATTGAAAGGTAACATCTTTTCATTCCTTGTCTCTAGTTAATAGTTAGAATTCTTACATTCCACCGTTTCAATTTTGAATTTAATGCATCCATCATGTCCATTCATCTCACATTTTCATTTTGCTGTGGTTGTGTTGTTTATGCATTTGCACCTATTTAGGCCCTATAAATACCATCCTTAACACTCACAATGTCCATAAGATCACAAAGACTCCTTAGAAAAATAGAAAGAGTTGCTGAAATGGAAAGTGTGAAGAAAACCCCAAAAGAGAAAGGAAAATGGGTGGTTACTGTAAGCACCCTTGTCTCTCCACTACCCAAAAAGAGTAAAAGCCTTAAGGAGGAAAAGAAGTCCAAGAAAAATGAGGATTTTGACTGGAATAGGTTTAGAGATCTCAAGGCTGCCCAAGAATATGAGACAGAATTCAAAAACAGACGAGTAATAAGGGAAAGGGCTCTGGTCCTTGATGAAGATAATTGCTCTGATATTGATGTGAAGGCTGTTATGTTTGCTAGGGGATAACAGTATTTTAATGAGAACTTAGGCAATGGTTATCAAGAACTCACTAGGGAGTTCTATGCCAATTTAAGGGGCAATTCTATTAAGGTACCTTTTTCTTCCTACTTGAGAGGAGTCACTATTCCTCTCTTTGGTCACATATTGAATAAGAGTTTGAAAGTACCTATCTTAGATGGTAAAGGATGTCAATACACTTGGATAGTATACATATTCCATAGGGCTGAAAATGAGAATCTTAGAAAGGAAATACTAGAGAAATGTTGTGAACAAGGGGCTGTATATATAACAAAAGTGAGTGGTGCACCAAAATGTGTTAAGAAAAGTTGTTTGAATCATCTCCCCCTCTTATGGTGCCACTACGTCCTTTCATCCCTACAACCTGTGGCTTATGCTACTGAGGTTGTCATTAAGAGGTTGGTGTTGATTTACTGTTTAATGAAAGGCCGGTATGTTAATTTGGGTGAGTTAATACTGGAGTAAATGGTGAAATCCAACAAAAAAAATCTCCAACTGCCATATTGCTCCGTTATCACCTTGCTGGCCAAAAAGAATCAGGTTAAGTTGAACTATGAAGAAATGACAAAGGTGAAGCCTGAGAGGATTATGGATAAGTACTGGGTAATAGACCACATTGACCACTTTGTGCCTCAAGAGCCAAAGCATCACAGACAGCCCAAACCATCATCTTCTGCACCACCACCTTCAACAGGTTTAGTTAATTCTTTTAATCTCTCTATGGTAATGCAAGAACTTCAGGCCATGAAGAAGATGTAGCTAGGGACCTATGATCTGGCCCTGAACCATGATCTCATGCTGAGGAAGATTGCCACTACACTGAATGTGGATCACACTGAAGAAATGAGAGTTCCAACTGACAGAGACTTATGGTTGGCTTCCATTAGGTTCACCATTCCCCCTGATGACACACCTTTGACAACTGAATTTCCACCCCACCCTGAGCAACAAAAAAATGAACCTATGGATAAGGCTACTGATGAAGAAGAGGAAGACTGATATTTTAATTTGCTGTCATTTATGCTAAGTTGACTTTGTGCTGTAATAACTTTCTTTTAATGTCCTTTCTTGAACAATGTATTTCCCTTTTAGTTGTAATGAACGTATAACTCTTTGTTAATTGTTCAATGTATTTCTTTTTCTGATTTGTATTGTTTAATTCTTGTAACCATCGCTCACCAAATCCTTGCCATATAGGAAAAAAAAAGAAGTAATTTATCCCCTCATCCCATTAATTTATGAAAGGTATTGACTGTACTTAATTTAGAATTCATCTTAATTATTTAAAGATTACTGATTCTTAGACATCAATTGGATAAATTAATTGATTCGCATTACTTGATTCATGATCCCTGTCCATAACTATTTTCATCCTTAATTATTTATATATTCACCATGCTAGTTAGCAATCTGAATTTGTAATCTTGCATTAAGTTTGGGGACATGATTGGTTGATTACCTATAATTTATGAGCTTTTGAGCCTTTATTATTTCTTTTCCGAGTGTGTCTACATTCTTGCTTAGTGAGACAGAATTTGCTTCAGTGCTTGCTAGTGATTATATGTGTGCCAATTGGAAATGATGAAGGCCTTCTTTGAAAATTAGCCAGGGCCAAATTTAGCCATCCTTAATATTATTAATTATCCTTTGACCTAATAATTATGTTTGAGCCTGAGACCTTTTCATTCTGATTATGTACCTAACTTTACAAGCCTATTTATCTGAGAAAAACCAAGTGAATTATCCCTAGATGTACCATTGATGAACTGCTGAGTCTTATCTTATTGCTAGGGACTAGCAAGTTCTAAGTTTGGGGATGAAGAGTGTGCCTAACAACAAATAAAGGACACACTCTGACCTTAATTATAGATGAGGATTCTAAGAAATGAAAGGAAGAACAGCAAAAGCAAAAGAAAAGTGAAAAATCAGTAAAGCAATTCCTGTATAGAAGGCAAATGGTATTGAAGAAAATGAAAAAAAAGAAAAAGAAAGAGTCCAAAGGACTGAAAGAGAAAAAGGTGCAAAGCACCATAAGTAGTTGAGGTATCCTTCATCTGAGAAAAATAAAAGCAAAGAGCTGGTTAATAGAGGCATTTAAGTTAAGATTGAGGCAAGGCATCAGTGGTCATATTTTTTAACCTAACATTGACTAGAAAAACAAAAATGGAGCCTATAGCCTAACCCTATTACAAGTTTAAAAAAGCCCTTACTAATCCAATTGTGTTAGCATATGTCATGATGTTTAGAACTGTTGCAAGCCTATGTTGATCTGACAATTATGCAGGTGACAAGTGCATGCAATTAACCCTATACACTGAGAGAAGAGTGAAACACCAATCCATGTGAGGAAAGCATCACCAGCTTGTTCCTAAAGGAAGTGTGAGTAATTATATTTTCAGAAGTTGTAGAAAGAAAGCATTAAGGGGTATTCAATAATTATGGCATGAGTTAAGTTAAGGAAAGGTTGATTGTCTTGAGTAAGTGTAATTCATTTAATTAATCTGAGTCCTTGCTTAAGGACAAGCAAGCTTGAAGTTTGGGGATATGATAAGTCTTGAAAAGACTTAATAAATTCATCTTTAATTTAACTTAATCCATTAAATATTGTTGAGTTTGGCATTATTATTTAATAAATTTTCATTCTTTCTTGTTCTAATTATTTAATTCAAATGTGTTTAAAATTATGCAAGAAAATGGTTAAAAAAAGATAAGCACATAAGCAAATATGTTTATTGAGAGATTTATTAACCTAGCATACATACGCTAGAAAGCCAGCGTACATACGCTAGGCATTTATATGTTGTATTTTGCAGGATCAGGTGCAGGACATCCAACGTACATACGCTAGAATCCCAGCGTACGTACGCGCATAAACAGAACCTAAAAAAGTGAAGAATCAGCAAGTCAGTGGCTCAGTGTACATACGCTGGCCTCCCAGCGTACATACACGTAGATCCTGTAAGGTTGAAGCCATCACGCTCAAGCGGACAAGGGTCACGCTTAAGCGTGAGGTCACTCGGCATGCAAGATTAAGCCATCACACTCAAGCGGACACGATCATGCTCAAGCATGAAGTCACCCTGCATGCATCAATTTAATGTACCACGCTCAAGCGGACAAGAGTCACGCTTAAGCGTGAAGTCACCTGCATCAAGGAATTTAAAGTATCGCGCTCAAGCGCGCATGGATCACGCTTAAGCATGAAGTTTGTTTGCCCAGTTTGTTATTCTCCTTCAACGTGAATTGCTGTAGTGGTTACCTTTAATTATTTTATTAGTTGCTGACTATTTTTTGTATTCTAGTAATTTAATTATTGTGTTATAATTATTCATTCCCTTGTAATGAATTTAGTTTTGTTAGTTTAATTGTTAGGAAGTTTCCTTTGTAATTAAGTAGAGTTAGTTAGTTAGTTTTTGCCTTAGTTATATATAGTTGTAAATACTCTAATTTACACACACAGAAGCAATAACATAATTCATTTTCTGATTTTCAATCTCTCTCTAAACATTTTCCCTCTCTAAACTCTCTCTTCCATGGCTTTCCACGTTCCACTTTCTGAAACCACTTCCATGGGTTGCTAAACTCCTATGGTTGGGGTTGCTGAAGCTTCCAATAGAATCTTGAATCTACATTGAGGAAATCATCTTCTAAAGCATGAGGAGAACAAGCTGAGAAGTAGATCTACACTACTGGATTGACAAATCCAGACCTAATCGAAGAATCTCACCAATGAGGAATCATGGTTAAGGCTTAGGTAACTTCTGGCTTCCTAACTAATTCAGGCCTAGTAATTAGGTGAATAGTTAGGGTTCAATCCCCAATTTTCGCATTAGATTTCTCTTCACTGAACACCTAAGGGATTAGGGTTTAATGCTTAGGAATTGGTGTTAATCACCTAAGGAATTAGGGATTAACCATCTGTGAAGTTGTCCTCTTGAGTCTGAAGCTTGATTAATCCTTAGTTGCATGTTTCTTGATGGAATTGTAAGCTAAAGCAATCCTAACCTATCTTCCATCAATTACACTTCACCTTTTATATTGTTTCTGAAATTACAAAAACATAAAAATAATAGAAAAGCATAAACAGAATGAATTCTATCTTTGGTTCAGCTTGTATTAGTCCTAGGTTGTGGTAATTACCTTAATCCCTGTGGGATGATCAAATATATTACAAATTTAACAATCGGTGCGCTTGCCAAAAGAATATAATCCACCAGATTTATGCATCAAAAAGGGGAGCCTGTACTTAGAAAGCTCACGCATCAAAAGTCTGGAAGACTTAATCGTAACATGAACTTCTCAATCCAAGAAAAAAAGAAGAATCAAAAGTCTGGTAACTTGCTTCAGAAGAAACTCTCTTGTATCAGAATAACTTACCAGACCCAGACTCAAACAGTATCACTTCAAGCTTTAGAAAACATGAAAGCATCAGACTCTGTCATCCCCTTTCAAATCTTTAGAAGTGTTCTGATAGATGAAGCATCAACAGTCACAAGTCATCTTCATCAAAAGCTTATTGAAAAGATTCACAAAAAGGAAGATTGACTAAATAAGTTGGATTTTAATTTAGTCTAAAAAGCAACTATATTTTACCTCTATCTCACGCATTCAAAGATTCTCTGAATCAAAGCTTTCCTTCTTGGTGAAACTAGTGCTACATCTGCTCCACCTATGACTGCACAAATCCTAAAAGCTCCTACATCTATATTACTTATGCAGAATGTCTCTCTCTCTCTCTAACAATAAAAGTTCTTACCCTTTGTGTAACTCCATCAAGAAAGACTTTTGTCTCTTATACAATAACTCTCTCAACGACTATATAATTAATAAGCCTTTTTTTGAACTCAACAGACTGATTCTATATAAACAAAATTCATCTCCTCTTCAGAATTCAAGCCTATTGAAAAATATAGAAGAAAAATATGAGGAAAGAAAAATCAATTATCGAGAATTGAGGATGAAATGAAATACTAGAGAGAAAAATGAAAACTAGAGAGCTTGTAAAAAGTAAAAGATGAGCTAGAATACACCATAAAAGTGTAATGGCAGAAGAAGAAAAATCATGAACGATCATCAAACATTCATACACTCAAGCTCATATGAAATGAAGAAATGATAGTTTACTCAACAACGAGTAACCCTATCTAGAAGATCTGCCATGAAGACAAAGAAAACTTGTTATGTGCACTTACCTTTCTACTTAGACGCCATAGTAACTTGGGATATACTGTCGTCACTTAAATGCACATTAACCCTAGTCATGCTTTCTGGCTCAATAGATTTTCCAATCATCTTTCACTTTTTGAATGTACTAAGCCCTATAGGAAAACTAAGCTCTCTCCTTCTTCACAAACCCATTTTCGTGGTTTATCACTTAGCGTTGTTAAGTTAAGGGGCTTATTTTGTTTGAGAAAATTCTTCCAATCCTCTAGTAATACAGGTCTGGTATGTTGCCAGACTCTGTTAGTGTGGGAAACACCGTTGGCCTGGAGAGACTTTTGAAAGAATACTCGAGGTTCGAGCTAGGAGTGGCTCATAAAAGAATACTTGGGTCTACCCTAGGAATTGATGCTGCAAAATAATACTCATAGGAATCCAGAGGGGTCTAGTGTGTTGAAGCATGGGCTGTGCTTAAGGCAGGAGTGGTCGGAGTCAAGAATACTCATGGCCCGGAGTGGCCGGAGTCAAGAATACTCATGGACAAGAGTGGTCGGTGTCAAAAATACCTTGAAGCACAGGGTGTGCTTAGGCCAGGAGTGGACAGACTCTGAAACAACCCGACTTAAATAAAAGTAAATCCGAGACAGCGAAAATTTTTTGCGTTCACAAAGCAGTCGGGATAAAATAATACAAACCGAAGTCAAGGGAACCAGAAAACCGATCAGAGAAAAGAGAAGACCGGGACAGGATGCCACACGTTGGCAGGACCCAGCTTCGGTTAAACGAAGGCCAGCGGATAACGCTTGAGCGAGCCATACTCGTTGGAGCGAACCCTTATTCGCTGAAGTGAGCCCATGCACTCGGGAATTCCATCACTTGGAATCGGGATTATTCACTTTGCTCGGGAACGGTCCACTCGGGACATATTACACCCGGTAAACTCTTACTTAGCCAGATCCTTATTTTTATTCTGGAAGGTCATAGTCGTATTTCATTCGGAAGCGTTTTAATCTCCACTCGGGAAATGATTCACTCGGTTGTTCCACTCGGAGTCTATAAACCTTATTCACTCGGAATATACAGCCTTATTCACTCAGAATATACAACCTTATTCACTCGAAGTATACAACCTTATTCACTTAGAATATACAGCCTTATTCACTCGGAATATACAACCTTATTCACTCGGAATATACAACCTTATTCACTCAAAACCATTTTAACCGTTCTTACCTCGGTCAATTCTCACTCGGGAGTATTAAACCTTTCTTCCCTCGGAAGAGGTTCTCCAGCTATATCTCACTCAGGCATCATGACTATTCTTCCCTCAAAAGAAGTCCACCCGAGCACATCTCACTCGGAACCGTTTTAAGCCTCCATCACTCAGGACAGGCTCACAACTATATTCCACTCGGAAACTTATTGACTTAACATTATTCTTTCGACACCACTTCCCAATCGATACAAGTAACATCATATCAGTGTAATATATATATATATATATATGTGTACTTGTTCACAACCCCGATAGCCAATCATATAAATAAATACGTTCGAATAAACAGATTACATGAGAGCCGGCCAAGGCTTTATCATATCTATATACAATAGGTACAATATGTACCCTACAGCAGTATGAATGTTCATCACTCGGACTTTGAGGATCTCTCGTCATTCACCATTCCGATCTACATTTACTGAAATATAGCCACAGTAGGGGTGAGCATTTTACATATTAAATGACAGTTATTGACTCGGATTAATCCTCAAATTCTCAATTATTCAATTACATATCTCAATCAACAATAACATACACTGCCATTCAATATGAATATTCACACAACATCATCCGATCGGAATTATTCAATTCACTCGGCTATATAATTCACATTATTCTCATTAACATATACTCACAACCATACCATCATATTGCACTCGGCAACAGTATCAATATACATACATTCATCTAGTCGGAATTTACTCAAGTCATTCAAGACTATATCAATCATGTTATTCTAAATAACAATGCACCAATGCATATGCATGCGGATCCGACTTAAACCATAATTTCAGTTACAGATTCCTTCCCAGCCTCACTCCATTAGCCCTTCCCGCGTGATACCGATCACCTCACGACGTCTCGAGACTTAACTCTAGCTCCGTCGGCTATCACAGGCTCTTATAGGATCTAGCCCAAGAATCTGTAGCTAGAAATCATCACATAGGGTTCCTAACCTTCCACGGGTCACCCTTTTTCTATATATGCAACCTTATGCATTTCACAACGAGCATCCATGCTTATCAAGTGCATCTCATGCATTCATATGAAATCCCAAACAGCATCAGCACAACATTTTCACACCACATGCATTCGGTATTCACACTGATTCACAACACATGCACTCGGCATTCACAATAATATCCACATACATCACATGCAAGTGAACATGCATTCATGGACGGAAATCAACATACACTACACAACTCACAGTTATCACAAATCTGGGCGTTTCATAAACTGTTACTTAACCACAACACATCAATCAACACATTTCAAGTATAACACAACACAGTAAAGCAATTTCACCCGGAACCCATCCATAAACCATGCATTTGAGATGTAAATCAGCCCCCTACCTGGAATGAAGATTCCAGAAGCTCCTCGAGCTTTCAACTCCGATCGGCTGCTCTCTGATCGCTTCTTCTCAACTAACATCCTTGTTTCTAGTCGCCCAACACAGTACTCTGCTTTGGAGGAACTCCAGGCCGCTCACTCTCTCGAACAGCTCTGCCTCCATGACACTTCACGCTCTGCATGCAAGACATCGGAGGATTCCACGCCTCCAAGACACAACACTGTTCTCTTACTCGAACAGTCCAATCCTCACCAACAATGGAGGACTTCCAGATTTCCAGGCACCCAACGCTGTCCCACTTCCCACTCGAGGTTCTACTCAGCGTTCGAGTGGAAGAAGAAGAAGAAGAAAAAGAAGAAGGCGTTTGCTGGAATTTTAGAGAGAACAGAGACAACACCTCTGCATGCACAAGAAGGAAATGCTCTACTCTCACTCTCAGCCTTGTCCAACTCAGCGTGAATAATGAGTGAGAGAGAGAGAGAGGCCACACCCCTTTATACTATCAGGGGCACATGCGTCATTTTCCTGGCCTCTTTGTATTATTCAACCATTAGCTCTAATCTGCAATTAGCCTTAATCAGCAACTAATCTTAGTCGGTAATTAAATCTAAATCAGGATGTTACAATTCTCCCTCCATTAAAGAATTTTGTCCTTGAAATTCAATATAAGTCTACTTCAATAAAACAGCTCGGAATATTGCTGTTATACACTGTAACCAATTGCACCTCTTGCTTCTCAAGCGTTTTACCGACCGCTCTACAATTTTAGTCAGCCCAGCCACTGAAGTCAGGTTCTCTCTAATCTCAATCTCATCATTCGGCATCTCATAAGTGGAGTCGGGTAAGTATTCTCTCAAATAAGGCTCATGGAATACTCTGTGTAAATTTGATAGACGAGTCGGCAATGCAATCCGACAGGCTACAGGACCGACCCGCTCTCACACTTTATAGGACCCAATATAGTCGGGGTTCAATTTCCCACGTATAAGTTACCCCATTTAATTTCTGCCACTTCACCATAACCAATGGCACTTCCTAGTTCCTTGGCCGTTCGGCCTTATATTCTCAACGCCGATCGGTGTACTTCCACCGTCGGATCCTCCAATTCAAAGGAGTCACTCGGCCCAACCATGGACTCACACAGAGTATAGGCTCAAAATTGTGTCACATGAGACACATTATGGATATTAATTAACGAGCTGGGAAGATCCAGTCGGTAAGCAACATTACCGATTCTCCCCAATAATCAATACTGTCTGATATATCTCGGATTAAGCCCTTGGCTCTTCAATATCCGACCACTACAATTTCTTCTTCAAACCGTGATACCTCTTGGCAATACCAGGACGAACACTCAAAAGAGTTCCCATGTGCTTCAGTTAGCACGATTTGCCTGGATTCACCTCTTGCAGGCAACACTACTCGGTCTCGGAATCCAAGTCCACTTCGAAGACGTACCTGAGTTCAAATTTAGTAGTTCCAAACATCGACCTGAGTACGAATTCAAATAAACTCTCCTCTCGGATATCTACTCCCTTCGGGAGCCATTCACTCGGAAACTCACTCATTCAAAGTTCCACTTTCTGTCCAGAAGTACCTTCCCCTGGAAAAAGGTTAATCGGTGGCACATCATACAGACTTAGAAATTTCTCACTTGACGCCTTTCTACTTGGAACCGTCCCACTCGGTACCATTCCATTCGGAAGTGTCACACTCAGAGACACTTCACTCGAAAAGTCACACGACTTGGAGATACTCCACTCGGTCTTTATTCAAAAGTCTTCAGCCTGAGAAGTACTTATTCAAATTCAAGCTTTTCCTTAGTTGGCAGCAACTCTCTCGGAATAACCCATTCTGAAACGTTTTACCCGGAGACGTTTCACTCGGATTTTGCCTTACTCACAAGGGTCACATTCGGAACAGTTTCCTTAACTTAGTAATGACCCTCTCTTAATGTTGTTTCACTCGGAACATCATAACTTCACTTCACTCAGTAGTTCTTTCTCCCAGAAAGATTTTGCTCGGAATTATATTCCTTTTCTTCACTCGGAATCATCTCCACTTTCTCACACTCGGAATATACTAATCTTCCCCGAGCGAATTTTCGCCTCATCAATTATTTCAGCTCGAAGTCATGATCCTTCACTAAATCCTCAGTATTACCCGGCTAGACCCATAAGACTTCCGATTTCAGTGACAGATTTGGGTCTCACATATGCCATCACTACTTCCACCTTAGATGGACCAACAACAACGCCATCTTCGGACATAACGTGTCCCAGAGACTGGATCCCATCCAACCAAAAGTCATACGTTGATAGCTTGGCAAATAATTGCTTCTCTTTCAGTACCACAGTACTATGTGGAGATGTTCTTCATGCTCCAGGTATAACTCAGAATAATTATGAATACCATCAACGAACACTTTCATGACCGATCCAGATAAGGCTGGAAGATATTGTTCATCTAATTCATGAACACGCCTGAACATTTACCACACCAAACGGCATTACCACCTATCCAAAGTGGCCATACAGGTCCTAAACTCCATTTTAAAATATCAGAAGCCTTGATCCAATTTGATGGCATCCTGCCTGCAATTCGATCTTAGAAAGACCAAAGCACACCTCAATTGTTCAATCAGATCATCATTCCTTGGCAGTGGATATTTATTCTCTATAATTAGCTTACCCAATAGGTGGCAATCAACGCATAACCGCTTACCACCATCTCTCTTCTTGACCAGTAACATCGGGTACTCTTTCCCCGGAAAGATCACCCTTCTATTTGACAACCTACCGTCACCTTAATAGCCAATTTATACTACAATTAACCTCTACTTCTTCGGAGGTAGGCACATAGGGGTTAAAATAAATCTTCTACCCCCATTTTGATACGCTATCACTTACTACCCTTTCAACACAACTCCCATTTTTATCCAGAACAACCAGACAGACTCAAGTCATCACTATAAGTAGTTACAGCCTCACCTGCCCGACCTATGATTTGCCGCATCTGACATATAGGATGACGTCTCATTCGCATAGGGGTTATAACAAATACATAAAGTCGCTGCAAAAGTGTACGCCGCCATAATACCTATGGTGTGTAGAGTCATACCAGAACAGCATACCTTACACTCTACTTGCTCACATTGACCATACTCACTCAACTAATACCAATCCACATGAAAATTAGTGGCAATTCACACAAGTCTATAACTGATACACTCACATCAATCTCGTCATTATACATAATCTAGTGCAAATCATATGATGATAATCATCGAATGTCAGTCACCATCGCCATAAAATGGTATAACAACAATTGGCTTCCAGCCCTCACCGAGTAAATATCTCTTCTTTAGATCTTATCTGTAACACCCTAATTCTAATAAATAATAATTCCAAAAACAAGGAAAAATTTTCACAAAATCAACCACTGGTTAATCGGCATAAAAAAAGAAAGAAGAAGGCAAGGGAAATAAAAGAATATTCATGCGTATGGCAAACAGCGGAAGGAACAGGGCTGGAACCGACCCATTCGGTTCAGCGAAACACATCAGCGCCTGGGCGAAATCCATGACAAATCTAACTCGCTCGGGCGAGGTCCAGGGACGCTTGGGCGAAACCACAGTAAGAGTCTTCCAAACCCGCACGCTCGCTGGAGTGAGAAGCCACACTCGGCTAATCCACCATTCGGAATACGAGACAGCCATTCGCTGGGTAACGCTCAAACCACTCGGGATTAAAGGGTTCCATTCGCTCGGGAACAACCCCAATATTCGCTTCCCTCGGCAACCCATAACCTAGTCTCTCAATTTTCTTCACAAAGTCAGCCTAAGGATCCACTCGGGAAATGAGGGTAATCCCACTCGGATTCTACATCTTTCACTCAGATTATCAATGTTTTACACTCAGAACCCATTCCATTCTAAACCACTACGCTAACTCCTCTCTCAGGATGAGAATTACCCAAGGTTTTCCACTCGGGAATGAGAACTCTTCCTCATTCAGGTTTACCTATATTTTCACTCGGAGTCACTCAGAATCTTCACTCGGAACCACCAACTTGACATAATTTCACTCATCAACAGCCCTCGGGTCATTTAGCAACACATCCCAGTCGGAAAACGCATCGAGTCAGTACGAAGCACATACATAGGAATACATATTCTCAGAAACATAAATTTGCCCACAAATTCAATCTACCGACCCACAAGCATGTAACCATATACTCGGAATACTCATTAACTTGATATTATGTGTTTACCAATACGATACCACACAATGACACCATAATTATTCAATCTTTATAAATGGATATGTTTGATTGACATTTTACATAAGAGCCGACCAAGGCTACACGGACAGAACATAATAAAGCGATACAGGTACTCATCAGTCGGAGTGCACCACACTCGGACTTGAAACCTTATCATCATTTCCGAGCACGACCTGCACACACTGAAAAATGGTGTAGGGGTGAGCTTTTGCATATAAAGTGACAGCTATTGACTCGGACTTTACCTCCATTCTCAATTATATAATTTACCAGGTTCAATCCATAACGATATATATATAGCCAATTAATTTAAGGGTCAGACCACATCATTCAATCGGAAGTTGCACAATAACATATATTCTCAATCATAACATCACACTGCACTCAGCAACGGTATCAATACCCGTACATTCGTTCAGTCGGAATTTGCTCATACTACATCGTCTAGTCGGAGTTCACTCAATTCATTAATCCATGCAATACACAATAATCTCACTAACAATGCTCATAGACTCGTGCATGTGGATCCGACTTAAACAGTGAGTTCAGTGCAGATTCCTTCCCGGTCCCTCATCCACTAGCCTTTTCCGTGTGGCACCGGTCACCCCGTGACGTCTCGAGACCCAGCTCTAGCTCCATCGGCTACCACGGGTCCTCTTGGATCTAACCAGGAATCTGACTGGAACTCATTTTACATGACTTTAGATGCCATTCCGGCCCCCCGTCCTCATGGAACTGGTCAGGAATCTGGGAATCATCCCACATATGCAATCTCATGCAAACCCACAACAACATCCAAGCTTACCAGACGCGTCTCACACAGCCATCAATGGGTCACAACCGATCCCCCACATAGCAATCAGATTCATTCGGAATCCCACATTCCATTACAGCAACACATGCCTCTATCATAATAACTCACAATAGCAAGCATAGGGAACCACATTACAGTACATCCACTCAACATTTTTAACAGAGTCAGCATACCTTTCCACACGGCATTCAAAATGGAAATCACGCATTAATTCGCATCTCATGCATTCGGGGATAATGGTAACACACACACACATTCACTCAACAAACTCAAATTTCAACAACATGCATCACAGAAGTATTAACAGGCACTCAAAGACGAGGTCACACAACCCTCAACCTTTCACAGATGTCCCAATTCGGAAGTTGCATGCACAATCAGTCAATCACCATACATCGATCTACACATTTCACACACATATTACATTAAGCAATCACCAGGGACCTGGTCATAAACCATGCGCTTGACATGCAAAGCGCCCCCTACTTGCTGTCGGGGTTCAGAGACTCTTCAAGTTGCAGTGTTGACCGATCATCCCTCCGTTACTCCTCCAACAGCCTTCGAGTTCAGCGTTGATCCTGGGCCAGAGTTGCTCCTTTCCTCCAACGGGTCCGTCTCCTCCACAGCTCCAAAGCACTTCCAGCACAGCCTTCCAACTGGAATACCACAGCTCCAGGTAGAAGAAGAAGGAGAGGAAGAAGGCAATAGGGAGGAAGGAGAGAACAGGGAGTGAAGTCAGAGCTGCGTTGATGTTCCTCCAGGAGCTCTCGACTCTCTCACTATTCGAGTGGCAACGAGAATGAGAATGAAGAAGAAGAGAAACAGGGAAGGAGAGACCATATACACGCACAAGGAGAGCTGCTAGCGTGAATAATGAGAGAAAGAGAGAGCTGAAGTTGTCTTATACTCCTAGGGACACATGCGTCCTTTCGCCTGGCACTATTATTATTATTTATTCAATTATTTCTACCCAAATCAGCAATTACTCTAATTAACCATTAATCCTAATTCTGTAATTAACCTTTAATTAATAGCTTAACTTCAATCGTTAATTAAGTTAGAAATCGGGATGTTACATTATCCATCACAAAACCATGGCCCAACAGTCTAATAATCCTTCATTTCATCACTCATCACCGGCCATCAATCAACTTAAACCTAAACGATTCACTAAACTCACTTAGGTATACAACTCAAGGTTACAATACAATTTTTAATCACATAACAGGTTTCTGCATCAGTGAACCTTTTCACTAATCATAAGCACAATCCACCAGTTGGACGTACAATCATCATCCTATTGTTTCTATCATCACCATACTCAATACCAAAGCGTACCCGAAATTCAACATTACTATCCACTATCTATCCGGTATCACATTTATTATTCGTATTTCATCTTATGACGATTCAAGCCTCAACGATTTATTACACAATTATTTTACTAGGGCTTAACATTCCATAAGGTTTAACAGATCATCTGACTTAGAAGTCTCAGGGGTCACCTAGTACCCATCGTGGGGCACTCCCACAGCATCCAAATATCATCGAGCCTAAACCACCATAGGGTCTAGTTCCACAAAGTCTGATAGTATAAGATTATACTAAATCCAATTGGGGTTACCACACCTAGTGGCCTAACATCAAATCAATCATTCACTCGGTTTTCACACACCAAGAATCGAGACACGACCCCAATCTAATACGTATCCGATTTCACATTTAATCACTTATCGCCTACTCAAATTCCCAATCTAGGAAACTGCAACAAATCACTTATATCATATATCATACAGGGTTCTCGTGCCAAAGGATATAAAACTCATCCCTTACAAATGGCACAACCGATCATTTGAATTTGAAAACACCACACTAGGGGATTCCTTTATTATCATTCATTTAATCAACTCAAACATGTGAGTTCTAATTCGTTCAACAAGCATGCCTCTTCTATGAGCCACTAGCATGACCTATACAAGAGGCCTAGCCAACTAATCCAATTTTAACATATGTGAAGGTCTCAACATCCCTCGCTTTATCTCTTTCTAATCAACCCAGGCTTAGAATGACCTCTAAGCATTTCATGAATAATCGGACCAGGGCAGTGACAAATCTTCTACCCCAAAGCAACATTCTAACAGTAATACCTTTCATCACCGTCCTCACATAAAGGCTCGTAGGCATGTAGCCCACAAATCATGCTTAGGCATGTATCAAATCTAACAGGATATTACAAGTAATTATGACAACCGATCATATTGCACACAACCGCTTACTCACAGTAAGCAAACCTTGGCCATGGACCTTTTAAGTCCGCTCTGATACCAAAATAAAATAACCCGACTTAAATAAAAGTAAATCCGAGACAGGGGAAATTTTTCGTGTTCACAAAGCAGTCGGGATAAAATAATACAAACCGAAGTCAAGGGAACCAGAAAACTGATCAGAGAAAAGAGAAGACCGGGTCAGGATGCCATACGTTGGCAGGACCCAGCTTCGGTTAAATGAAGGCCAACGGATAACGCTTGAGCGAGCCATGCTTGCTGGAGCAAACCCTTATTCGCTGAAGCGAGCCCATGCACTCGGGAATTCCATCACTTGGAATCGGGATTATTCACTTCGCTTGGGAACGGTCCACTCGGGACATACTACACCCGGTAAACTCTTACTTAGCCAGATCCTTATTTTTATTCTGGAAGGTCATAGTCGTATCTCATTCGGAAGCGTTTTAATCTCCACTCGGGAAATGATTCACTCGGTTGTTCCACTCGGAGTCTATAAACCTTATTCACTCGGAATATACAGCCTTATTCACTCGGAATATACAACCTTATTCACTCGGAGTATACAACCTTATTCACTCGGAATATACAGACTTATTCACTCGGAATATACAACCTTATTCACTCGGAATATACCACCTTATTCACTCGGAATATACAACCTTATTCACTCAGAACCATTTTAACCGTTCTTACTTCGGTCAATTCTCACTTGGGAGTATTAAACCTTTCTTCCCTCAGAAGAGGTTCTCCAGTTATATCTCACTCGGGCATCATGACTATTCTTCCCTCGGAAGAAGTCCACCCAAGCACATCTCACTCGGAACCATTTTAAGCCTCCATCACTCGGGACAGGCTCACAACTATATTCCACTTAGAAACTTATTGACTTAACATTATTCTTTTGACACCACTTCCCAGTCGATACAAGTAACATCATATCAGTGTAAAATATATATATATATATGTACTTGTTCACAACCCCGATAGCCAATCATATAAATAAATACGTTCGAATAAACGGATTACATAAGAGCCGGCCAAGGCTTTATCATATCTATATACAATAGGTACAATATGTACCCTACAACAGTATGAATGTTCATCACTCGGACTTTGAGGATCTCTCGTCATTCACCATTCCGAGCTACATTTACTGAAATATAGCCACAGTAGGGGTGAGCATTTTACATATTAAATGACAGTTATTGACTCGGATTAATCCTCAAATTCTCAATTATTCAATTACCTATCTCAATCAACAATAACATACACTGCCATTCAATATGAATATTCACACAACATCATCCGATCGGAATTATTCAATTCACTCGGCTATATAATTCACATTATTCTCATTAACATATACTCACAACCATACCATCATATTGCACTCGGCAACAGTATCAATATACATACATTCATCCAGTCGGAATTTACTCAAGTCATTCAAGACTATATCAATCATGTTATTCTCAATAACAATGCACCAATGCATATGCATGCGGATCCGACTTAAACCATAATTTCAGTTACAGATTCCTTCCCGGCCTCACTCCATTAGCCCTTCCCGCGTGATACCGGTCACCTCGTGACGTCTCGAGACTTAACTCTAGCTCCGTCGGCTATCACGGGCTCTCACAGGATCTAGCCCAAGAATCTATAGCTAGAAATCATCACATAGGGTTCCTGACCTTCCATGGGTCATCCTTTTTCTATATATGAAACCTTATGCATTTCACAATAAGCATCCATGCTTATCAAGTGCATCTCATGCATTCATATAAAATCCCAAACAGAATCAGCACAGCATTTTCACACCATATACATTCGGTATTCACACTGATTCACAACACATGCACTCGGCATTCACAATAATATCCACATACATCACATGCAAGTGAACATGCATTCATGGACGGAAATCAACATACACTACACAACTCATAGTTATCACAAATCCGGGCGTTTCATAAACTGTTACTCAACCATAACACATCAATCAACACATTTCAAGTATAACACAACACAGTAAAGCAATTTCACCCGGAACCCGTCTATAAACCATGCATTTGAGATGTAAATCAGCCCCCCTACCTGGAATGAAGATTCCAAAACCTCCTCGAGCTTTCAACTCCGATCGGCTGCTCTCTGATCACTTCTTCTCAACTAACGTCCCTGATTCCAGTCACCCAACACAGTACTCTGCTTTGGAGGAACTCCGGGCCGCTCACTCTCTCGAACAGCTCTGCCTCCATGACACTCCATGCTCTGCATGCAAGACAGCGGAGGATTCCAAGCCTCCAAGTCACAACGCTGTTCTCTCACTCGAACAGTCCAATCCTCACCAACAATGGAGGACTTCCAGATTTCCAGGCACCCAATGCTGTCCCACTTCCCACTCGAGGTTCTACTCAGCGTTCGAATGGAAGAAGAAGAAGAAGAAGAAGAAAAAGAAGAAGAAGGCGTTTGCTGGAATTTTAGAGAGAACAGAGATAGCACCTCTGCATGCACAAGAAGGAAATGCTCTACTGTTACTCTCAGCCTTGTCCAACTCAGCGTGAATAATGAGTGAGAGAGAGAGAGAGAGACCATACCCCTTTATACTATCAGGGGCACATGCGTTATTTTCCTGGCCTCTTTGTATTATTTAACCATTAGCTCTAATCTGTAATTAGCCTTAATCAGCAACTAATCTTAGTCAGTAATTAAATCTAAATCAGGATGTTACAGACTCTGGAATACTCAGGGGCCAGGAGTGGCCAGTGTCAAGAATACTTGAAGTACGAGTTGTGCTTAAGCCAAGAGTGATTAGAGTTAATAATACTCAACATGTAATGTAAAATGTTTTTACATAGTAGAAATCCTTTAGATTTGAAGGTACTGGATGTAATCTCCGCGTTGGAGATGAACTAATATAAATTGCTTGTGTAATGTCTCTTCCTCTCTTACTCCTTACTATCAAAAGTATGGTGCATAACGATTGTTAAAATGATAGTAAAAGTCTGGTAAAATAAGCGCTCTCTCTTACTCTCAATCAAAGAATCACGCTCCCAGTCGCTTCATTAGTATGGTCCGTTGCATAACGCTCTACATGTTTGAATATCACTTTTTGGTTTGAAAAATTGAACAGACTTATTCAACCCCCTTCTAAGTCTGTTCTCCGAACCAATAACTTGTATGTATGAAATGAAAATTGTGTTGATGGAAAATTATTGTGAATGCCACATTTAAAACATGAAACAATGGCAATAACCAATGATAATAAAATCCACTAAGAATTGTATGGTGATATTGGTGACGGTGATGATTGATGAGTGGCATGATAGGATACGTAGTGTGAGAATAATTTTGATTATGATTTGTATTGCATCCATGGTATATTGCTTAGCTGCCGGTAATGGAATGTTGGGGGTTCCTCTGGTTGGCCCAGTGGGAGGGCGGCTCTGTGCACGAGCATTATTGTTGTTTCCCTAGTGACTCGGTGTGTAAGTCATGAAGCTGCCCATGTTTAGCTACGGGAGCTGTATATGGTTAACCTTGTGGGGGGTCGCTCTCTGAAGAGTAAGGATTCCCGATGGTCCTTTGGATCACAGCTGCCATGGTATGAATTATGGTTGGCCTGCAACACCATTTGTTATTTATGTTGTTACCATGGTCACGGTGAAGATGACCGGTGTTACAAGATGGGCGATGCGGTTTGGTACCAGTAAAATTTGGTGATATGCATACAAATATTATCATAAGTGTATACATTTTACTACTGCAGTAGGGGCATGATTGCATATTCATGCTTGAACCCAAAAATTTATGTTTATATTCCCACAGTCAGATCCGCGATTGTTGTTAACTCTGTTGTACATGTACATTAGCTTAAGAGCGTTTACATATAGCATGGAGATATGCTAAAGGTGACGAGATATGATGATGGTTGAGATTGGGTGAAAGAATACCTAAAGATATCATATAAAATATGAATACAAAGAAATAGCTTTATGTATGGCAATGTTGTATGTGTTAGCCCAATATGATGAGGGGCATAAATGTATGTATGCTTATATACTTTGCTAAGGATCATAGAGTATGATTGAGATATGTGTATGTTGATGGAATGATGTAACTATGATGATGATTGATATGTTGATACAAAGTATACATGTCATTGAATGTATATGCATATAATCACAAATGTATTCATATTCGTCACTTGGAATGTGTAACTTACTCTCCTATGTTGCCTATTCTTAGCCTTGTGATGCAGGGCACACATGGGGTGAGATACACCCAGTTTTGGAAGTGTATATTTTGATGATGAAGGTAAAATAGTTGTGTAGGAAGTGCCTTGGCTGGTAACCGATGATTTTGTATAGCATATGATGTTGATATATGCTCATTATGTATTTGGATGGTGACTTATTCATTCTGTGGGTCATTCATGAAAATTAGACCTTTGTGTTGTATGGCTAATTTTTGATTATGACCTTAAGAATGTATGTTGGCAGTTGTAATACTTGATTTATGCCTATATGATGAATAAATGGTGATTAATTGTGAATTACAACCTTTTATGAGGCATGAGTGAGGAATTATGTTGTTTGAAGTGCTAATGTGTATGAATATTAAGAAGTGGATAGGTCGTATTCTTATGGAATGGCTACGACCTTATGTAAGGGTCACTTAGAACTTATATTGGATACATATGACTTGTGTGTAGGTGTAGTTGTGGCCAATTAGGCCTAGTCTACAATATGGCATGTTTGGTTTCACTAGAAAATGCATAAATTGCCACAAGGGTGTAGCTTGATCTAGGAATGGAGTTATTGGATAAGACTTGTTAGAACAAGTCACCTATATACATATGAATGTAGGTCCCTAGAGGATTCGGATTGAGACTTAGTCATTTGGGATTTGATATACCCGGTAAAATGCCCAAAATACATGTACAACAACCCTATAGCTTAGATTTTGATTGGGACAGAATTTGGGCTCGAAACTCTACCACATAGTTGAGATTGGGGTAGGTGTGTTGTGTATAACATTTTATGTAAATTGGAGTTAAATTGCTTGGTGAAATGATGACCTAAATTTGGTGAAAACATAGGTTTAAAAAGTTACAGGATGGGGTCTGTTGGTCAGTAACTGGGCATACCTACACTGATCATGGGCATAGGCACACTGGCTTGCTGGTCCATGGCGTGGCTCTGGGCGTGGGCATGCATGACCTGGGTATGGGCACGCTGATTCGTTGGACTCAGGGTTTGATAGTGTGCCCCTCAGCGTAAGCATGTTGATTCTCAACGTAGGCATGTTGTATGACTGGTGACTGGATGGTGCCTGGACAGTAGCAGGGTGTACTTACATTGGGTTTCAGCATTAGCACATTGGGCTGCTGTTTGGTGCTAGTCACTGGGCCTAGGTACGCTCACGCCAAGAACCAGCGTACCTACGCTAGTGGGTCCTTTGATAACATTGCTTATATTTTTGTTTTTCCGTGTTCCTTCCTCGTTTTGGGCCTTTTCTCATATCTCTATATATGGGATTAGGCATTTTACCCTGTATGCACATTCCCTTCCGTCGTTAACTGGTTCATTTCGCATACTCATTAGGGCTATTTCTTTATCGATCCAGATCGTTAAAAATCTTAAAACTCTCACCCTTTGTTTCTATGATTCGGATCTTGATGTAATATTGGAGTGGTGTACCTCTCTTTAAACATGAAAAAAATTTTCTCATATTTTTATTAAATTAGTTATTTTAATTATATCGGATTCGGGTTATGGAAATCGGGGGTTGACAAAGTTAGGGTTCATGGATTTAGGGGTAAATGTAAAAGAAAAATACCTAATCTCACTAAGCAAAATGAAAACATTTTGATGTCAACATGACAATCCTAATGGCCTCACAAGTGTAGTTATGTGACAAATAAGTTGAAGTTAATCACATTATCCATTCTTTTAATTGCGAGTAGCCTCTATCACACTTTCAATTGAGGACTTTGTTTTTATCCACAATATTTGAACCTAATATCTTACTAAAAATATAATTAAACATGTATCACATTATCTTCCAAATGAATATGAATATACTAACTTATAATTGTAATAATATGACTCACTAGACTACATTTATTTAAGGTTGAACATAAAAGTTTGAAATTAGGATTAACTCCCTCAAATAATAAAATTTAGGATTAAGCCCCTAATAAATTTTATTTTTTAGCATTAGGTCTTCGTTGTTAACTTTTGTCAGTTAAGTGTTGAGTCACCATGGACATGAGTATTTTTTTAAGGTATTTAGTGTCAGTGGTTTGTTTACTTAACCACAAACAAAAAGAAACATTCATATTTCTTATTGCAGACAAAACTATTATCAGCGGTTATTCTACTTAACCACTAAGAAAAAGCACACTACTGTAGATAAGCTTATTGTCAATGGTTCTTTGAAGGAACTGTCACACCCTGATTTTCTGAGCCTGAATCCCGATGTAATCAGAATAATTAAATAATAAAATTTATGAGTAAATTTTCCGCGTCTGAAATAATTTCAAACACCACAGTGATTACATCAAGACCCAAACCACAGAAAACCGAAGAGTGAGATTCAACAACTTATAAACTGGATCGCTAATCAAAATGCCCACACATGTATACAAAACAATTTGAGGCACTTTTGTGCAACTCAAGGGCCTATTCTCATTGGAATTGGCTCATTCCAATTCCTACAAGTCATAAATTACATATATAGGCTACTGGAACTATCACATGCCATCAAAATCACATAACACTCAATTTGACTCAATGAGTTCCTTATTTACGCATAAACCACATGAACATAACTTCATGAATTAAACAATTCATCCATCCATGGATTTCCACTAACAAATAAATCATGCCCATCAAAGGGGCAATTAAACCTTCATCATCATCTTATGTATATATATATATATCATCTTCAAAAGGAAATAATTTTCCATTCACTTCACTCATCAAATACCATCTATCATATCATTTTCATATAAACATGGCAAGGTAAGCATGAGTACTATCACATACAATAATCATAAATTATTTAACTCATGCATTTGAAATGTAGAACTCCTCTCCTACCTCGAGAGAAGAACCGCAACGATTCACACGCTCCAAAAGTTCTGCCATATTGTCCAAATTATAATCTCCTATCAACACACATAAATACACATGTATTCAATTTATGAGCCATCACAAGGCACCATCATAAATCTAAATAATTGCTAGCTCAACATAAGCTTAATATCAAATCCTAGACTTGCTAAGACACTAATTCATACCATTGTGTTAGGTTTTGGGAATTCCTTTCCCAAAACCATGATTCTCTAAATCTAAAAGGGTTAACCATACCCAATTACAACAACATCACATTCATCCCTCATCTAAAATGCCTTCCATATTACCTTAATCATCCAAATGCCATCACAATCATTATGACCTTAATGTTCACATTCATTCTTATACATTTCATAACAACATCTATTTATAGGTTTCACCATCAATGGTCCTCTACCATTTTCACTATCATTTTTCATTATACAAATCATCAGCCAACATTGAGTACCTCATATCCATTTCCTAAAACCAATTCTTCTAGTCACAATTTATACATTCCTAACTCTTAAGATTAGGATTCTTTAAAATTCAATAATCATCATCCTCATTATTCAAGTCCTTCCTAACAATATCTCAACTTTTAACACACTAACAACTTGGAGCCATTACTCTATTTTCTTGATTTCACAATCCCTCAACATCAATAATCAATATTACCCGTTCAAAAACTCATTCTCATGTAAATATAATCATTTCAATGTCAATAACTTACAATTTTCTCATCAATTTCCCAAAGCCCTAAAATCTTAATTCCTAGGGTTTTCATCAACAACACATAATCATCAATTTTAACCATTTATATGCATCCATAGCTAGCAACAATGTATTCCATTCATTATTAACAACAACAATGAATCCCCAAGGATTATCCAACCTAGGGTTTTAGTTCTACATACCTCCATTCATCAAAACAACATCTAACCTCCCATTACAATACCTCAATAACTTAAAAACCATAAACAAAAGCCATGGGTGTTCAAAAATCATATCTCTTTCTCCTAGCTCAATGCCAAACATGAAAATGATGGACAAGAGGAGAGGAAAAGAGCTTCAATCAACATCATTTCTTCAAGGCCCATGGTGCAACAAAAATGGAGAGGGAAGTAGGGCACACCATATTCTCTAGGTTTTGAGAAGAAGATGATGATGAAGAGGAGAGAAATATGAGAAAAGAAGGAGAAAGTGTTTTACTAAGGGAGAAGAGAGGGCAACGTGAAAATAAGAAGGAAAAGGAGGGTTTTATTTTAAATTTTTGACCCATCATTAAACTTCTCTGTTTTATAATAAACAGGATCTCCGTTTGGGCTCAATACTAAATCCAAAAATTATTCCAAAGACATATTTAGATTCCCAATAATATTCTTAACAACTCTCACCAATGGCATCTCAATCGGAGATACTTGGTCTGACACCCATATTTCAACCGAGTATAATTTCGTCTCATTTTGTCTCTATAAATTATGAACATCCATAATAAAATCCCAATTTAATTATTTCAACATTTTTAGGACATTTATTAACTCGTTTATAATTATTACTATTTATCCCTCTCAATTAATTATTTTTATAAATTTTGGGATGTTACAGGAACCGCAGACAATAACTTTTCTTAGATGCTTCAACATCCAACATATTTCATTCAGGGTCATTCTTCACATTTGTCCCACCTAATAAAAGAACATTATATTATAATATAATTAATATCATATTAAATTTTATTTTATTGTATTATTGATTATATTATAAGAGAAAATTTTATATTTAATGAATTATATTATAATAATTTTTCTAAAATTTTTTAGTAAGTTCATTCTATATAGAACTAGAAATGTATAAAATAGTTAAAATAAATCAAATTGGTTATCTATAGGTGGGACAAATGTGAAGGATGAGCCGAAAATGAGTTAGATTTTTTGCATCTAAAAAAATTATTATTTGTGTTTATTTCAAAGAATCAGTAGTATGTTTTTTTATTAACGGTTAGGTAGAATAACCGTCGACAATAGTCATGTCTGCAATAAGAAGTATGAGTGTTTATTTTTGTTTGCGGTTAAACAAACAAACAGCTAATAAAAAATACTTTTAAAAAAACAATATAATGGTGACTTAACACTTAACTAAAAAGAAGTTAACAACAGGAACCTAATACTAAAAAAATAAAATTTATTAGGGGCTTAATCTTAAATTTTATTATTTGAGAGAGTTATTCCCAATTTCAAAGTTTTACAAGGAATTTTACATTTCAACCTTTATTTAATCATGCACACATTAATTTCTAGGTCTAGCATGAAATCCTAATTCAAATGCAATGAACGTGGAGTTAATGAATAATTTTTAAAATGATTTATGGAATAATTTAATCTCGTAGAATTTGTAACATCCTGAATTTTAAAATGAGAGAATTAATTACCGAAATAAATATTAGAAATTGGTATATGGAGTATTTAATGTCCCAAACTATTGAGAAAAATTAAATTGATAATTTTGGGAATTTTTGGTAAATTTTGGAGACCGGTTAAGCTGAAATTAAACCCGGTTGAAATATGGGTGTCGGACCAAGTATCTCAGAATGAGATGATATTGGTCAGGGCTATTGAGAATATTATTGGGAATCCAAATATGTATTCAGAATAATTTTTAGATGATGTATTGAGCCCGAACGGAGAACCTGTTGGTTATAGAACGTTGAAGTTTTAATGAATGGTATTAAAATAAATCAAAAGCCCCATTTTCCTTTCTCTATTCACGTGGGATTGCTGATGGTGTTGGACATTACACTTCACTTTCTTCTTCTTCTCTTCACCATCTTCTTCATTTCTCTCTCTTCCTTTTCCTCCAAACCCTAGCAAGTGGTATTATCTTCTACTCTCTTTCATTTTCGTTTTTGTGAAGCTTGAAGGAGGCTTGTGGAGCTGCTGTATTCTCCCTCTTTCTCTCCATTTTCGCAGCTTCCTCTCCCCTATTGAACCCATTTTCGTTTTTGGGTGTGAGGTAAGGAATACTCACCATTTACTTGGGTTTTTGCCATGGGTGTATGATAATATGAGTTTTGAAACCATGCATGTGTATGGATGTTCTTGAGGAGAGTAATTAATGCAAGGGTTTGATGTGGATTCTATGAAAGTAAGGTTTCTTTGAGAAGTAATAAAGTGGATGCATTTATGGTTGGAAAGAGAAGAGTATTTATGATGGTTGTTGGAATTTTATGAAACCCTAACTTTATGAATTTGGGGGAAAATGTATATGGAGGTTGGTGAACATTTATTGTGGGTAATAAATGTGAGTTGTGATGCATAAGGGTCATTGGTGATGGTATTTTGTTGAAGGGAATTAATAATGGAGAAACCCATGAAAGGGGTTTGGTTGTTGAGTGCATAATAATAAATGGTGACACCTAACCCATGGTGGTTATGGTGGATAAAATGAAATAAAAGAGTTTGAGGGTTATAATAATAAAAACAGCAAGTATTTATTGATATATAAGTATTGGAATCTTAATGAGTAAGTAGAAAATTGATTGTGTAATGTATTGTGATGTAGGAAGTGACCCCATTGACGAAGCGGGACCATCGAACCGCGTTGATCACTACTTCACTTGAGGTAGGAGGGGGTAACTTTTCTAAATGCATGATTTCATCCATTGGTGATGTGAAAATATGTATATGTGATTATGTTAATGGTTGTTTGAATGGATGATATGATATGTGTGACTTAAATGCATTTAGAATGATGATTGCTATGTGGCATTGTGTTTGGGATAAAATTAATGATGTAGTAATATTATATTAATGAAGTATGATGATGGTTTGCAACCATATGTGGATTGAGATTGTGATGTGAATATCCCAAATATGTGTGTATGAGTTATGGAATGTGTATGCCACTAACTATTGATGTGAATGAGTTCAAAGAGAATTGGGATTGGATGAGAATGATGGGAATATTGAAATCCACCAAGTGGTGGTGATGAATGATTGAATGTGGAGCGGCATCTAGGATACGCAGTGTGAGGATGCATTGAAATTGCATTTGCATTGCATCCATGACATATCATAGCTGTCTATGTGGAATATTAGGGGGTTCCACTAGGCGGGCCCAGTGGGAGGGCGGCTCAGTGCACGAGCGGATTGTGATTTTCCCCTGTGACTCGGTGTATGAGTCACGAAGCTGTCCATAGTTTGGTGACGAGGCACCCTATGTGGCGGGCCCAGTGGAAGGGCGGCTCTGTGGTGAGCAAGTTTACTCGGTGTCCGACTAGACACGGCTCTCTCGATGTGTGTTCGGGAGGGGCCCGTAGCACTTGTGGTAGTTGAGGCCACGATGTTGATCCGCAAGTCACAAGGTGACTAGTGCTACAAATGGGCGATAGCGGTTTGGTACCAGTAAAATTATGAGAATGTAAGCATGCTTGAATTGAGATATATGTGTACACAATTTTTCTACTGCAGTAGGAGCATAGTAGCACACCTATGCTTGTCCCACAATTGATTTAATGATATATTTTCCCACAGTCGGATCCGCATTGTTTTGATGAGAAATTCTTGTGCATATGCATTAGCTTTAAGAGCATTTGCATATAGTTGGAGATATGCCTAGTTGAAAGCCCTAGTGGCAATGGATGATTGAGAATTGAAAGGGGAAAGAGTTGAATACTAACCCGATGTGTGTGTTTGGCAATCCAAATGATTGATATCGTGAATGTGTACTTGAAATTATAAGATGTATTGTGTATAATGTATGATGTGGTGTAATGATGGCTAATTGTGCAAGTATACCTGTATTTCATCATAATGCATGACTTTAATTCATTTGGATTATGTTACTCACCTCCCCGTTGCCATTTTTAAAGTTGATGTAGGTATGACTTAAATCCTACAGCTTTTGGAGGCCGAGTATGAAGGAGGTAAAATATGGATAGGAATGCGTAAGCCTTGGCCGGCATGAAAAATCTGTTTTGGTAGAGTATATGAGGTTTATGTACTCAATTTTGTAATGTTGATAATTTTGGAGGTCATGGGAGAAAATTGGACATGTTTGTGTAATGACAATTTTCATTCATGACCCAAAAGATGTAAAGAATGAATCTGAATACTTGACTTTGTTAAATGAATGGATGTTGTGTTTTCATGCTATACTATGGAGCTTGTGGAATGACGTGGAATATAGATGTATGTAGGGAATGCATGTGATTTGATGATGAATTTAAATTATATGCATGGAATCAATATTAGCATGATGATGTTGGTGGTATTTGATTCAATGAAAGGATTATGTAGTTTTAGACTATAGTATTGTATGAATTGGTATATGCATAATGGAGTAAGATATGGTCATAGGAGAGGCCAAGATAGGAGAGGTCAATGGTTCATGTACTAAGTTAGATGGGATTTTCGTTTCTGCTAAGATTCTGCAGAACTCGCTCAAGCGAGAAGTAATCTCGCCCGAGCGAGATTGTTGTGGAACAGGGGATTCGCTTCTGCCCCAAATTCGCTCAAGCGGACACGCATTTCGCCCAAGCGAGATTGCCACAGAATCAGTGTTTTGATTCTGGACAATTTTCACCCAGGCGTGAAGGGCAGCGCTCAAGCGAGGGAGAAGGAGAATGGATTCTGGACGATTTTCGCCCAGGCGAGTGGTGCCTCGCCCAAGCAAAAATTGGCCAGAGAGTTCTCAACGTTTCTGGACCAATCTCGCTCAAGCGAGCCTTGGGTCGCTCAATCGAGATCGACTCCTGATACTCCTTTCCTCTTCGCTCAAGCGTCTCGCTTCCTTCGCTCAAGCATTCCTTCATTTCTCGCTCAAGCGAGATAGGGCTCGCTCAAGCGAGCTGGGCCCTGATGCTCATTCCTTCATTTCGCTCAAGGTCGCTCAGCGTTCGCCCAAGCGTGGGTACGCTGGCTCGCTCAAGCGACTTGAGTCACGCTTGAGCGAGTATGCCCTGATTCTCATTTTGTTATTTTAAATTAAATTTTTAAAATGTTATGCATTATTTCTTCTTTAGATATTATTTTAAAGGTATTGAGGAGTATATTTAGGCCTTCTAGATTATATAAATTGTATCCCATATTTTTATGAATGGACTCCTATTGAAAATCAATTAGCCACTAATTAAACCAAATTAAATAATTCTTCAGCTGCTTCTGATTGAAAAATATATAGTTAGTTTCACCCTCTCATATCTTCATATATGGGAGTGGTTCATTTTAGATCCAGGGGTTTGGTGAAAAAAATATTTCACTACTTTAATTATTGAATTTATTAATATTTTCAAAGACGCGAAAAATTTTCCCTATTTTACTTGGGGGTTTGGGGCGTCTCAGAATTGGTTATCGTTGACAATTTTTTAAACAAAATTTAACTTAATTATAAAAGTAATAACTTTTAGCGGGAATATATATATATATTGTATATATATATATATTGTACATATATTTTTGTGATGTAATAAATATATTCACTTTAATAAAAAATTATTATTTTAATAGTTTAAACTCAATCCTTAAAATTATGATTAATAAATATTTTAACAAGATTTAATATAGTGATGGAGACAAATGACAGCTTAGTAGAAGAATTATATATAGTTTTAATAATATAAAATAATGTAACAAAGTTTTATAAAAAAAGATGAGGAAATATTTACAAAGGCAATCACCTAATCTCAAGAATGAAAAGAAATAAAAAAGGAGGGTTATGAAAAATTATATTAGACATGTATTGCAGGTTGAATAAAAATTATATTAATATTAATTTTAAATACAAAATCTCTTTATTTATCTCTTAGATCTTATACAATGTTTCCATTCCACAAGTTGAAAAACCTTTAAAAAGATGATTTTATGAGACCAAATATTTATAGTATAGGGTAGATCTGGTTGGCCCACCACAGGTTGAAAAATTTTGTAACCCAACCCAATCCACCACAGCTGATTGGCCTAACTTTTTTAAAAAATAAAAATAGCAAAATGCCAAAAAAATATTTTCCTCACATTCCAATACCAATTTTTTTTTATTTTTTTCACATTCCAATACCAATCAAAAATAAGAAAAATGTTATAATTCATTAATCCATAATCCATATAAAGCAAAACTAAATAATTCAATGGTTCAATTTCAAAATAACATAAATTAAAAACATCATACTAATTACTAAAAGTCCAAACTTAAATATCACTAAAATATTAATGTTTCAACATTCAAATGCTCAAATTTGATTAGCTTGATTTTGTTTTCCAAGAACAACATTCGAATCATGATTTGACAAATTAATTTCAACTTCCTCCACTTTTGGTTCATCAATTTCATTCTCATCTACAAAATCAAAATACAAACATATTATCAAAATATTATAATTTTTTAGAAAATAATAATAAAGTAATATAGAATAGAATGTAATGTATGCAATTACCAATTGGTAATTACGAGTCAGGATCAATGCTTAAACATTGTCTGGAAGAAGAGTAGATCGATATTTTGTGAGCCCACAGGCACCAATGCTAAATGCAGATTCACTAGCAACTGTGGTGATTGGAATACTCAACACATCACATGCCATTTTTGAAAGGTTTGGATAACGTTGCCTACGATCTTTCCAATAGTCCAACACATTCAACTTCTCAAAATACCTTGATTCAAGCTTTGCCTTATCTAAATAAAGATCCAATTCAGACCTTCCAAATGCATTGTTATGTTGACTCACATAATTGGCACACTCCTACAAAGATTAAAAAAGGTTAACAAGTTTGAAAAACATTAAATAAAAATAGTAGTTAAAAAATAAGAAGAAAGTAATACTTGATTAACTTACATGGAATACATCCATAGCAAGATCATCTCCTAAAATTAGAATAGACACTTGATTCATTGATGAAGTATTTGTCATAGATGAGCTACTTGATTCATTAGAAGATCATTTGACATACACTTTAAAAAGCTTGGTAATCTTCCCTTTAATAAAATTAAGCTTTTCTTCACAAGTAGAAGGGTCAAGCTTAGAATAGCAAAATCAAAGTGCATCAAATTTCATCCTTGGATCAAGAATGCCTCCAATGGAAAGAATAATACTGTAATCATGCCAATACTTCTTAAATTTGACAAGCATCCTTTTAGCTATACTTTTAATTATAGAGTCATCACTTCTAGCATTTTCCTTCAACAAATATTCAATTTTCCAAACTTGCATAAAATACATATTAGAAGTAGGATAAGATGTTCCAAAAATCTAATTTGTCATCACATTGAATGGTCTTAAAAATTCACACATTTTCTCACCTTTCTTCCATTCCTCATTTGTTGGACAAACTTTATAGTTCTTGTCATGCAAACTCGTACTAGTGAAAGCATGACGATATCTAAGGGCACTTTCAAGCATAAGAAATGTAGAATTCCACCTAGTGGCAACATCCTCTCTTAAACCAACTTTGGTATCAATACCCCCACTTGTTCAACACATTCTTTGAATGTTATCATTCTTGCCTCTGACCCTTTCACATATTTAATACTCTCCCTAATCTTAACCACGGCATCATTAACAACCTTTAAACCTTCTTTGACAATAAGGTTTAAGACATGGGCACTACACCTTACATGAAAAAATTCACCATCATACACCAAACTATTTTGCAAGATCATTTATTCAACCAAGATGTCTTGCATATTGTCATTGGCACTAGCATTGTCCAAAGTAATAGAAAAAATCTTCTATCTATTCCCCAATTTTTCAAGCAATCAAACATTTTTTTTACCATATTAAATCCAGTATGTGGAGGTTCCATTTTGCAAAATGCAAGAATTTTACTATTCAACACCAAATTACTATCAACAAAATGAGCAATCAAGCATATATAACCTTCTTGAGTGATAGAAGTCCAACAATCAGATGTTAAACAAATACAATGACGAGTCTTAAGCATACTTTGTTTCAATTTCTCCTATAGCTCAAGATGAAATTTGAACACGTTAGATGTTGTTGTGTTCCTACTAAAGTGTTTTACATCCAAATGCAACATAAAATACAACTCCCTAACCCATTTATATTCAATCCATTGATAAGGAAATCCATGATCTATTATGCACATTGAAATAACTTGACAGAAGCATTTATAATCAATTTCACTTTCCCTTAACTTTCCTTCATGATCAATTATCATTCTAGCCACATCATGATACTTGGGAAAACGCTTACAATTCCTTATATGACGTAACAAGGTAGAAGTTCCTATGTTTGACCCACCAACTATGTTCTCCTTGTTACACCCATTACATTTTGCCTTTTCTTTACCATCTTTGATTCCAATTCTTGTTACATATTTCCAAACGTCAAAAGTTTTCCTACGCTATCTCTTTGGTTTCTTACTTAGATCCACATCAGTAACTTCACGTCAGACAACATCAATGTTGTCAATTTCATCCAACTCAATTTCATTATTAATTTGTTCATCATCATTCCTTCAATTGTTACTTTGATGCATAGTTTCAGATTCCATTCTTTTGCATATTATTAATATACAAAAAGAAAGAACCTAATAAATTTGGGTGTATATTAAAACTTAAAAGTTAATATAGTTTAATTAATTTTTAGCTTAATTTATTATAGAAAGAAAAATATAGCTTTCTAGTTTCTAATTTTTATATAAAGCTACTTTAATTTAATTATTTCTTTTTATGACATATGTTTATATTATATACAATAATACAAAGCTAGTTCAATTTAATATTTTCTCACTCAAATAATTGTACAAGTTACAACTCATATCAACTATTCCAATCAAAGTATCAGACCCAAAATAAGATTATGGAAATTCATCTTTCTATCTCAGATTCTTAAACAAGTATAACTCAACAATATGTCAACATCAAATTCAAATACATGTACAAGTTACAACTCACAACAACTATTATAGAGTATCAGACCCAAAATCAGATTTTGCTACTTTCTATCTTAGATTCTCAAACAAGTATAACTCAGCAACATGCCAACATCAAGTAAATACTTAATGCAAATTAAAGCAACATCAATCAACTATGCAAATCAGAATCAGACCCAAAAATCAAATGATGCATAAGAAAATAATTTTGAAAAAAATAATTAACCTGCAGCAGCAAGCAACATGTGTTCATCGATCAGTGTCACTCGTGGTGTTCACGGAGGAGAAGGCCTTTGTGTGTGTCACAGTCAGGTCACAGATGAGAGGGAAGACTCGACACTCAGCAACGTGTGTCATAGAGGAAGGGAAAACTAGAAAAAGTTCTTGTGCGTGTGCGTCGCTCGTGGTCATAGAGTATAAGGGTCTTCACAGAGGTCTGGTCAAACCGTCAAAGCGTAGCAGAGAGGAGGAGAGGGTCGTGTGTCTTGTATGACGTATGTGGACTATGAAGGGTGAAGAAGGCAAGAATCAAGAAGTAGAGGGTAGAGAAGGTCGCGTCATGTGTGGAAGACAAAAGTGGAATTTGGAAAGCAAGAAAAATTAGGGCCAGCTGCTTTGTGAGTCTTGTGACTTGTGAGTTAAGCACTCCCTTGAGAAATGAGACCCCTGTTACTAAACGTATGCCTACTCACATGTTCTTTTGTTTTTTAATTTTTATTCACCAACCCATGGGCTAACCCGGCTAACCACAGATTTAGCCCACCGTTTTTTATCAGTAAAAGGAAAAATATTAAATCAAAATAGGTACAAGGGGTACCTTAACTTATATACATAAACATTTTAATTATAATCCTGATAAGCATAAAAGAGGCTTTCTATACCATTCAATAAAGCTTCTAAAGAACTTATTCATGCGAAACATTAACCAAAGCCAAGATCTATACTAAACCAATTCAAAAATATTCTTGACATTCATATTTACCTCTTTAAAGATGACATCATTCCTTAAATCCCAAATGGTCCAAACAGTAGCAAGCCACAATACAGCTAACCCAAGTTGAATCACATTATTAGGCCCATATGCCAAAGTACATTTAAAATGTTCCTTACCACAATGATGTAAAACCGAACAAAAGCCCCACCAATCAAAACACTTCTGCCATAATGAATAAGAAACTTTACACAAAAAGAAAAGATGTAAACAATTCTCGTCACATTTACCATAGAGAACACAAATACCAGATGTATTATCAAATAAAATACCACGTGATGTTAAATTATCCATGGTTTAAACTCACTCCAGCATTAACCTCCACCCAAATCCCCCAACTTTGAGGGGCACAATATTATTCTAGAATAAATGCACAAAATATGAATCCCATAACACAGGTTGCTGAATTAAAAAATTGTAAGCTGACTTCACAGAGAACTAACCAAAAGAAGATCCCAACCATGTCCATGAATCAGACACTACAACATACAGACCACTAAAACTTTCAAGATAATGAAGAAGAGATGTTAGCAACTCATTCCCAAAAAAAGAAGTCACTTTGCCATTTTAGGTCCCAGACCTATGTATCATCCACCCACATACCCATCTCAGCTACAGAAGCATGTTGTTGTGATGACATTGAGAACAACCTATGGTACCTTGACTTTAACGACGTATCCCCCAACCAGCAATCAAACTAAAAACTTATTTTAATCCCATCACCCACCACTCTCCTAACATTAGACCGAAACCACCCAAATTCATCAGAAAATTTCAAAACACTCCCTAAATCCATCCATCATCTTGAACCTTTCCTAAAAACCTCCAATCCCCAAACCAAACACCAGACCTATATTTAGATTTTAAAATTCTTCCGCAAAAACATTCTTGATCCCCTAACATCCTCCACACCTATTTCCATAATAAAGCAGAATTAATTTTTTCTAAATCTCTTACACCCAACCCACCTGCCTCCTTACTCTTACACACTTGTTCCCCTATTACCTAACATATTTTTTCCTCTCCTCACCCCCACCCCACAAAAAAGATCTTTGTAAAGAAGTTAGTACTTTTAAAATAGAAACTGGTGCCTTAAAAAAAGAAAAGAAAAAAAGAGGGAGCGAAGAAAGTACCGATTTAAGAAGATAGAGACGACCACTAAAAGATAAATGACGTTGATTGAGACACCCCGAAAATGGGGGTAAATTTTTCACAATTTTAATATCATTAATTTATGAAAAACATAAGTGGTGAAGTTGTCAGTCCATACCCTGGATCTATGAAGGACCTGTCTCATATATAGAGATATGAGAAGGTAGGTTACGAAAAATAATTAATGGAGAATTCTCAAATGAAAACAGCGGAAGATGCATCTAAAATTTCTACTATATAATTGGGTGCAAGAGATTAAACTTCATAAAAATTAATGATTTCAAAATATGTCCAAAGGGTTCATAAGTTAGTATGGGATGAAGGCTTAATGTAAAGAAAATGAAAAATAATCAAAGCAATACAATTTGGAGAACCAGGGCATTGATAAGTGTTTTAGAACACCATAAAATAGGTTTAATTCAACTAGAATTTTATATCATTCCCACTGTATTTTCTTAAATTTACATGATTTATGCTTCCTTCCCACTTTATTCTACTCGGGTACTTTTATTTTACAGAAATTAAAAGATTTGGAATTATTGAAGATCCATTTTAAGAGTGAATGAATGTAAATGGAAAATGGATTCAAGAACTCAAGATTTCCAACCCCAAAAGATGATCAAAGTGCCCAAAGATCAAAAGAGGAAGCCATAAGTAAATTTATGCAAAAAAGGACCAAAAAGCACCAAGAAATGCAATAACAGGGGTGCGAATCAATTCACCACTGATGGGAATCGATTCACACGTTAAATTTGGCCCAAAATTGCAAAAATATGCATAAGGAATCGATTCCTCACTTCATGAATTGATTCCTGCATGCATGAATCGATTCCCCAAGCTGTTTTTTCATGCCATGAATCGATTCCTCAGTCTATAAATCGATTCCCATGTCCATGAATCGATTTCCATTTCAAATGAATTGATTCATACGCTGTTTTTGATAAAAAAAATACCCTAGAGGAATCGATTCATCAATTAAATCATGCATCGAATCATTGGAAACAACAAAACGCAACTTGGAAACAGCTGGAAATCATGCACCAAAAATTTCCACTTGCTCCTTAAATCACGCACGCATTTTCATTCGGTGCCTCATTTCCATCGCCTATAAAAGGAGAAGAAGTTGCAAGCAGAGGGCATCCAACATTCATTCTTCATTCCTCTCTTTTCTTTTTCCTTCGTTTTCCTCTCTGTTCTATTTTCTTTCTTTATTTTCTTTTCTTTCCTTCTTTTATTTGTTGGGTAAGAGTTGTGAGGATTGTGAAATTGGGTGTTCCAATTTGTAATTGGTGGAGGAATATTGCAACAAGAAAATACAGTGGTGAAATTATTTTGAGCGTTTGGAGAAACCCGTAAGTCTTTATTTTTACCATGTCTTGTATGTTTTATTTTTCCATCATGTGTATGAATTTGAATTATTTCATGAGTAACTAAATTAAATATCTCAGGATTTTAGGGGTGTGATAATATTTTGTGTTAATGTTATTTTGACTTTGATTTAAATAAATTTCTGTTTTCCATTTAGTTCAAATTATGTTCAATGCTCTTAGTGATTCCTAACAAGAACCTAAGTGATAAAACTATATACTTGCGGGTATATTAGTAAGTTTAAGTAATTAATAGAATCGAGAGATTTATTATTACTGGAAGGTTTTTGAACTAAGCCTAAGGTTTTGAAATACTTTTTGTGACCACGGTAAAACCGTGAAAAGTAATCAAAATCTTTTGGGGAATAAATAAGGGATTTTCACAAAATGATAATGGGCCTTTCTTAGGGATTGAACGTTGTTCTCCATAAGTTAGGTACATTAATAGGATTCCGAGAGGAACATATTAATTAGCTTAAGGAAAATCTGCCTTGGAAAACTTAATTCGATTCTTATTTATGAAAAGTTAAAATTCATTAACATAAAATAGAGTCTTGATCCCCCGAAATCCCAAGATACTCTCAACTCTGAGTTTTAAGTGTCTAGAAAATTTTGTTTATTTATTCGTATTCTGTATAACTTTATTTTGTGTTTTATTTTACAAAAACATTAAAAATCAATTGTGTGGATAATTAAATTTCAATATGCTGGTACTTTGAACACAGTCCCTGTGGAGACGATAATCTTTTATATCACGCGACATAACCCGTGCGCTTACGGACCCTGTCAAGTTTTTGGCACCGTTGCCGGCGACTGTTGTCCCTCAAATATTGGAAATATTGAAATTCGATTAGATCATACTTATTAATATTTTTTATTTGTTTTGTTTGTTTCTTTTTATATTTTTTTTGTATTTTTATTTTTATTCTGTTGTTATTTTGTATTTTATTCTTTATTCTGTGTATCTGTTGTTGTTTTTGTGATTGTTTGTTTTATTTGTCATTTATTTTCTTTTTATGCAACGAAGCCGTAGTGTCGATCTAAACTTCGGATTTGACCCTGAGATAGAACATACCCTTAGAGCTTTGAGAAAACAATAAAAATAAGAAAAAGAAAAACAAATGGCGGACCAAAACAGAGCCTTAAGAGATTTTACTGCTCCAAGTACAAAAGGAAGAGGGTCTAGCATCCTTAGACCCACAGTGGAGGCTAACAATTTTGAATTGAAACCTTCACTACTCTCTATGGTTCAGTAGAACCAATTCGGAGGATTACCCTTCGAAGATCCAAATCTTCATCTTCAAATCTTTCTTGAATACTGTGACACCCTAAAAATGAACGAAGCCACCAATGATGCCATTCGCTTGAGACTCTTCCCTTTCTCTTTAAGAGATAAAGCGAGGGCGTGGTTATACTCTCTTCCTGAAGGATCCATCATGACTTAGGAACAATTGTCCAGTGCTTTTATCAATAAGTGGTACCCAAGAAATAAAACTGATTTGTTAAGAAAACAAATAATCAATTTTTCACAAAAAGATGATGAATCCTTATATGAAGCCTGGGAAAGATACAAGGAGTTGCTGAGAAAATGTCCTCACCATGGGATAGAAAGGTGGTTGACAATCCATATTTTCTATAATGGACTAACTTCCACATAAAAGATGTCTTTAGATACTGCAGTTGGAGGAGCCTTCATGAGTAAAAATGTTGATGAAGCTCAGAACCTGATTAAGGAAATAGCTCAAAACACTCATCAGTGGAACTCTGAGAGAGGATTACCTGCTAAAACACCAGGTAAGTACTCTGTTGATACTCTTTCCCTACTTTCTGCCAAAGTTGAAGCATTAACATTAAAACTTGATAAAATAAGGTCAATAGGTGCTACTAATATTGTTTGTGAAGTTTGTGGTGTTTCAGGACATGGAGCTACAAACTGCCATTTAGCAATGACCTTTAATCAAGAACAAGAAATGCATCAGGTGGATGCTATTGGAAACTATGGTGGAAATTTTCAAAATAACTATAGACCTCCATAAGGTCCACCTGGCTTCCAAAATAGGCCACCTCAATTCCAAGGTAATCAAAGCAACTACAAAACTCAATAAGGACCCTATATTCCACAAAAATCAAAGCTAGAACCCTTGATGGAGACATTTGTAGCTACTTAACTTAAACAAAATGATGAATTCTCTTAGGCAATAAAGAACTTAGCTTCAAAAGTGGACTCTCTTGCCACCCATAACAAAATACTAGAAAATTAAATTGCCCAACAAGCCTCCTACTCTCAAAGAACAGCAGGAACATTTCCTGGAAAACCTGAAGCTGGACCATTAAACCAAACCATGGCTGTCACTCTTAGGAGTGGTACTCAATATGATGGGCCAGTTGGCAAGACTACAAAGGAGGAAAAGAAAGTGGATGAATCTTCATCTCATCCAGTGATTGAAGAAGAGAAACCAAAAGAAAAGAAGGAGGAGGTTTAGCCATATCAACCTCCTATTCCATTTCCTCAGCGCTTAGCAAAAGCAAAATTGGATAAACAATTTGGTAAGTTTCTTGATGTTTTAAAGAAATTGTATATCAATATTCCCTTTACAGATGCTTTGCAGCAAATGCCTACATATGTGAAGTTCCTGAAGGACATTTTGTCCAACAAAAAAAGACTGGAGGAAGATGGTACAGTGGCACTTACTGAAGAGTGCAGTGCTCTAATTCAAAGAAAGCTTCCACCCAAGCTCCAAGATCCAGGTAGTTTCTCTATTCCTTGTATGATTGGTGATATGAATATAGATAAAGCATTGTGTGATTTAGGAGCGAGTGTGAGTTTAATGCCATTATCTATTGCTGAAAAGTTAGGATTGGGTGAGCTAAAACCTACTAGGATGTCTTTACAGTTGGCTGATAGATCTATAAAATATCCTGTAGGAATTTTAGAGGATGTTCCTACTAAGGTAGGAAAATTTTTTATACCTGCTGACTTTGTTGTGCTTGAAATGGACGAAGATTCTTTGATTCCTATTATTTTAGGCAGACCATTTTTAGCAACTGTAGGTGTTGTGATTGATGTCAAGAATGGTAAGTTATCTCTGATTGTTGGAGACCAAAAGGTTGATTTTAACTTGAAAAATGCTTTAGAAAAACCTTTTAATAATGATGTTTGCTGTAGTATGGATTTTGTTGAACAAGTGGTAAAGGAAGCAACCCTTCCTAATGACCCACTTGAAACTGGTTTCATGATTGAGCCTGCAGGAACACCTGACTACTTTGAGGCCCCACTAAAACATGATACTGAGGTCATGTGTGACAAAGTGGTAAGCCCCAATATGGAATTAAAGCCTTTACCAGCTTCCTTAAGGTATGAGTTTCTTGGTCCTAATTCTATATATCCTATGATTGTTAATGCTGAATTGAATCCATGTGAAACTGAAAAACTTTTGAAACAACTTAGGTTGTATAGAAAAGTAATAGGTTATAGAATGGATGATATCAAAGGGATTAGCCCTTCTCTTTGTATGCACAGGATTACTGTAAAAGATGAAAGTAGGCCTACAGTAGAACCACATAGGAGATTAAATCCAAAAATACAAGAAGTTATTAAAAAGGAAATTTTGAAATTGCTTGATGCTGGAGTCATATATCCTGTTGATAGTAGTAAATGGGTAAGTCCTGTTCATGTGGTGCCTAAAAAGAGGGGAATAACTGTGATTGAAAATGATAAACATAACTTGATTCCTACTAGGATTGTCTCTGGTTGGCGCATGTGCATTGATTATAGGAAGTTAAATAGCGCCACAAAAAAAGATCATTTTCCTCCCCCTTTTATTGATCAGATGCTTGAAAGACTTGCGAAACACTCTTATTTCTGTTATTTGGATGGGTATTCAGGTTTTCATCAAATTCCCATTCATCCATCTGATCAAGAAAAGACTACCTTCGCTTGCCCTTAGGGGAATTATGCTTATAGGCGTATGCCTTTTGGTTTGTGTAATGCACTTGCGACTTTTAAAAGGTGTATGCAAGCAATTTTTTCTGACCTTATTAAAAATGTGATGGAAGTCTTTATGGATGATTTTTCAGTGTATGGTTTGGATTTTGATAACTGTTTAACAAATTTATGCCAAGTCTTGTAGCGTTGTGAAGAAACCAATCTTGTCTTGAACTGGGAAAAATGCCATTTTATGGTAAGAGAAGGCATAGTTCTTGGACACTTAGTGTCTGAGAGAGGTATAGAAGTTGATAAGGCTAAAGTGGAAGTGATTGAAAAATTGCCCCCACCTACAAATATGAAAGGTATTCAGAGTTTTCTTGGACATTAGGGTTTTACCGTCGGTTCATTAAAGATTTCTCCAAAATCATAAAGCCTCTTACAACTCTTCTGGGTAAGGATGTGCCTTTCAATTTTGATTCATCTTGTATGGAAACTTTTTGCAGGATCAAGCAAGCTCTAATTTTTGCCCCCATCGTGCAACCCCCTGATTGGGAACTCCCGTTCGAGTTGATGTGCGATGCGAGTGATTATGCAGTGGGGGCTGTGCTTGGGCAATGAAAAGACAAGAAGCTACATGTAATTCATTATGCCAGCCGGACGCTGGATGATGCTCAGGTAAATTATGCCACAACTAAGAAAGAACTGTTAGCCATTGTCTTTGCTTTTAATAAATTTAGATCTTACTTGGTGGGTTCACATGTTATTGTTTACACTGATCACTCTGCCCTTAAGTATCTATTGAATAAAAAGGAAGCAAAGCCTAGGCTGATTAGGTGGATTCTAATATTGCAAGAATTTGACTTAGAAATTAAAGATAAGAAGAGTACTGAGAATCTGGTCGCTGACCACCTGTCTTGGTTGACATCTGAAAAAGAAGAAATAGATAATATTCCTATCAATGAATCTTTTCCGGATGAATAACTCTTAAGTCTTAGTATCCAACGTGTTTCTTGGTATTCTGATTTTGTAAATTTTCTTGCATGTGGTATCTTACCTCCTGATCTTAGCTTTCAGCAAAGGAAAAAGTTTTTTGCAAATGTTAAACACTACTATTGGGATGAACCCCTCCTATTCAAGCAATGTGCTGGTGGTTTGATTCGAAGGTGTGTTCCATAAGATGAGGTCCATGATATCCTGAACCATTGCCATTCTCTTTCCTGTGGAGGGCACATGAGCACCTCCAAGACAGCCACTAAAATATTGCAAGCTAGTTTCTATTGGCCAAATATTTTTAAGGATGTACGTAAGTATGTTATCACTTGTGATGCTTGCCAAAGAACAGGTAACATTGGTAAGAGACATGTAATGCCATTGAATACCATTTTAGAAGTTGATTTTATGAGACCCTTTCCTTCCTCCTTTGGAAATCAGTTCATATTAGTGGCAGTTGACTATGTGTCAAAATGGGTGGAGGCCATTGCTTTACCCCATTCTGATGCTAAGACTGTTATTAAACTTTTCAATAAAATAATATTTCCAAGGTTTGTGGTCCCGAAATGTGTTATAAGTGATGGAGGGTCTCATTTTATTGAAAAAACTTTTCAGGCCCTCCTAAAAAAATATGGAGTTAGGCATAAGGTTGCTACACCTTATCACCCACAAACTAGTGGACAAGTTGAGGTATCCAATCGGGAAGTTAAAAATATTCTTCAAAAAGTGGTGAATAAATCACGTAAGGATTGTTCTATTAAGTTAGATGATTCCTTATGGGCGTATCGAACTGCATACAAAACTCTCATTGGAACCACACCTTTTAAGCTAGTATATGGGAAGCTCTGCCATTTACCTGTTGAGCTAGAATATAAATCTTTTTGGGCTGTTAAAACTCTTAACTTTGATCATAAGGCTGCAGGTGAACACAGATTGTTGGAATTAAACGAACTTGAAGAACTCCGTCTAGATGCATACAAAAATGCCAAAATTTATAAAGAAAAAACCAAACAATGGCATGACCATCACATCCTACGGAGAACATTTAATCCAGGTGATATGGTTTTACTGTTTAATTCCAAAATGAAACTTTTTCCAGGTAAACTGAGATCCCGATGGTCGGGACCATTCAAGGTAACAAAGGTCTTTCTCTTTGGAGCTGTCGAACTATGTAGCGAGAAATCTGGTACATTTAGGGTAAATGGACAGAGAGTAAACCACTACTTGACAGGTCAACCAATACAACAAGCAAGTGACTTGGACTTGTTTGATGCTCCTGATGAGTAAATCCAAATGGTGAGAAGTCTGGCTGAAGACTTAAAACTTAGCACTGATAGGGAGGTAACCCTATAAAAAGTCGTTGTTTCATTCTGAGCTTTAAAAAAAATCAACTATGTCAAATGCTGGTTTGGGGTTACTACAGGTAAGTTTTCTTATCCCTTTTATCATCCATTTTAACATTGAGGACAATGTCAAATTCTGGTTTAGGGTGGTAGATAAGAAAACTTAACTGTTTTGTTGTGTGATTGTTATTTTATTTTGCAGTTGTATGATTTTCCTTGTTTTGTTTGTAATCTTATAATTTACCATGATTACATGATAAATTTACTTTGAACACAAGGCTAAAGTATCTAAGGACCCCAAAATTTTGAGTAAAAGTTTTCAAAATTTGATTGTTTAAATGCCAAATCAATGTCTAAATGAACCTTATGTGATTAAAATTTTCTATGAAAAGACTTTCCATAGTTAGACTTGAGCCAAAATGGGTTATTTATCAAACAAATTTTCAAACCCATATTTTCTTGATTGAGTGAATCTCATAATCATTGATATTCTAGAACTTGTTTTTCAACCGATTCAAAATAGTTTTTGATTGTATGTCTTAGGATGATAAAGGCAAAATTAGGTCTTATTCTTAAGCCTCAGAATTTTTGCACAATTTGACCCCTAGTTGCCCCTTTTGAGCCTAAAAGTGAAAATGTTTCTTTGAAACCTTTCATTGAATGATATTCTCTTAACGGTGAAAAAGTTGGAAATTTAGTGGAGCAAAGAAATAAAAAGGACTTAACAAAGAAAAATATGTTATGGGATGCAAAGAAAAGCAAGAAAAAGAAAAAGAAAATCAAAAGGATGATATTGAATGAATTACAAAAAGTCCATAAAAGTTCAAAAATTTGCTCTGTTAGTTTCTAAATTTATCATGGTGATTTGAATCATTCATGACTGTTTAAGCCCTTTTGTATTCCATCTTCTTGAAATTCTTACCTTGACAATACAACCCATGGCCACATTACAACCTTTGAAAGACCTTTAGACTTTGACATACTTTTTATCTAAACTGTGGAGTTTCTGGTTTATTAACAAGCTTATGGTAATATTTTTGACTATGATGATTTGAGTGATACACAAACCATGAAAAACTTTGAGTAAAAATTGAGAGAAGAGTATCCTCTGTCTTGACAATGAAAATTGATTCACATGGAAAATTAATATTGGCATTTGAATAAATCTATTTCTCTGTTTTGGATTCCTTAGTTTACTAAGCTTAGTGTTTTTTGTATCTTATCTTGTGAATATGGTGATTGCTTGAGGACAAGCAATGTTTTGGTTTGGGGTATTTTGATAAGTGTTTTAGAACACCATAAAATAGGTTTAATTCAACTAGAATTTTATATCATTCCCACTGTATTTTCTTAAATTTACATGATTTATGCTTTCTTCCTACTTTATTCTACTCAGCTACTTTTATTTTGCAGAAATTAATAGATTTGGAATTATTGAAGATCCATTTTAAGAGTGAATGAATGTAAGTGGAAAATGGATTCAAGAACTCAAGATTTCCAACCCAAAAAGATGATCAAAGTGCCCAAAGATCAAAAGAGGAAGCCATAAGCAAATTTATGCCAAAAAGGAACCAAAAAGCACCAAGAAATGCAATAACAGGGGTGTAAATAGATTCACCACGGATGGGAATTGATTCCCACGTTAAATTTGGCCCAAAATTGCAAAAACATGCATGAGGAATCGATTCCTCACTTCATGAATTGATTCCTGCATGCATGAATCGATTCCCCAAGCTATTTTTCATGCCCTGAATCGATTCCTCAGTCCATGAATTGATTCCCATGTCCATGAATCGATTCCCACTTCAAATGAATCGATTCATACGCTGTTTCTGATGAAAAAAATACCCTAGAGGAATTGATTCATCAATCAAATCATGCGCTGAATCTTTGGAAATAGCAAAACGCAACTTGGAAACAGCTGGAAATCATGCACCAAAAATTTCCACTTGCTCCTTAAATCACGCACGCGTTTTCATTCGGTGCCTCCTTTCCATCGCCTATAAAAGGAGAAGAAGTTGCAAGTAGAGGGCATCCAACATTCATTCTTCATTCCTCGCTTTTCTTTTTCCTTTGTTTTCCTCTCTGTTCTATTTTCTTTCTTTATTTTCTTTTCTTTCCTTCTTTTATTTGTTGTGTAAGAGTTGTGAGGATTGTGAAATTGAGTGTTCCAATTTGTAATTGGTGGAGGAATATTGCAACATGAAAATACAGTAGTGAAATTATTTTGAGCTTTTGGAGAAACCCGTAAGTCTTTATTTTTACCATGTCTTGTATGTTTTATTTTTCCATCATGTGTATGAATTTGAATTATTTCATGAGTAACTAAATTAAATATCTTGGAATTTTAGGGGTGTGACAATATTTTGTGTTAATGTTATTTTGAATTTTATTTAAATAAATTTCTGTTTTCCATTTAGTTCAAATTATGTTCAATGCTCTTAGTGATTCCTAACAAGAACCCAAGTGATAAAACTGTATACTTGCAGGTATATTAGTAAGTTTAAGTAATTAATAGAATCAAGAGATTTATTGTTACTGGAAAGTTTTTGAACTAAGCCTAAGGTTTTGAAATACTTTTTGTGACCACGGTAAAACCGTGAAAGTAATCAAAATCTTTTGGGGAATAAATAAGGGATGTTCATAAAACGATAATGGGCCTTTCTTAGGGATTGAACGTTGTTCTCCATAAGTTAGGTACATTAATAGGATTCTGAGAGGAACATATTAATTAGCTTAAGGAAAATCCGCCTTGGAAAACTTAATTCGATTCTTATTTATGAAAAGTTAAAATTCAGTAACATAAAATAGAGTCTTGATCCCCTGAAATCCCAAGATACTCTCAACTCTGATTTTTAAGTCTCTAAAAAATTGTTTATTTATTCATATTCTGTGCAACTTTATTTTGTGTTTTATTTTGCAAAAACATTAAAAATCAATTGTGTGCATAATTAAATTTCAATATGCCGGTACTTTGAACAAAGTCCCTGTGGACATGATAATCTTTTATATCATGCGACATAACCCGTGCGCTTGAGGACCCTGTCAGGCATCTCTCGCTCGAGCGAGAACCACACTCGCTTGAGCGAGTCCCAGTGGAACACTTGAGGGAGTCACAGAGCGGACTGAGCGGAAAAAAGAAAAGAGCATCAGGGGTTGTCTCGCTTGAGTGAGATCCACAGGATTCGCTTGGACGAGGCAAGCGAGCATGAGCGAAATTCTTCCAAAATCAACCTACGCTCACTCGCTTGAGCGAGTGCCACCTTCCAAAGGGCATTCACTCAAGCGAAATGGTCCAGTGGCAAAGTCCCTCGCTCTCACTCGGGCGAGACTCAACTCACCTAAGCGATTTTCCTCCAGAGACTAACACCTGATACGTGGGCAGTCTCGCTTGAGCAAGACATACTCTCGCTTGAGTGAGATTTGGCCAGTAACCAAATATCATGCAGGGGGAATTCTCGCTTGAGCGAGAACCCATCTCGCTTGAGCGAGAATACCAGTAGAAATGCAGAAACGTTGGAAATTACACAACACAACATGCCAAAACTCATTTCCAGCCAAATTGGTTAAATTCATCATATTATATTCATCATGCTATGCAATTAAAACTTGTTCCAAACAACATTGCCCATAAATTTGCATTCCAACTCATTAATCACATTCTAACTTAGCTCACTACTTTGTATAAACCATAAAATGCAGTTTTCATGTAAACCATAATTCATTCATAAATTTTAACTACATCATACTTCTTTTTCCTTTTCCAGCTAAGGTTAAGGTCACCAATGAAAATGATCCATAAGCACTAGGGTCTCATTTTCCTACATGACCTCCTAAAATCATCATCCCATAATCATCATCTATACCAATTCATGGTTGTATAAAATGTTCTTTATATCTATATACAATACAAAAGCCTATGTAAAAGCTATAAATTCCAAACACTTGCCGGCCAAGGCATTCTTTACCCAAAGTAGACTTCCTTCACACTATTCTTCCACATAAGTGCTCCATGGGCAATCCTACAACACAAGGGCTAAAAAGATATACCACATGGAGAGTGAGTATAATTTCTCAATGATGAAAATCTAACAATTGTGATAATATATATATATATATATATATAGACAAGATAAACATCTTTTCCTAAAAAGGGAGTTGAATCAACACCAAATCAATCATTCATCAAATTAGTTAAACACACACATCCATCAAAATTCATAAAGTTACACCAACCAATATCACAATTACAGTTAGTGATAAAAAGGGGGTTCCACCTACTCCTCACACAATCTCCTCAACAGGATATCGCACTATGCCATGCTTCTATGGCTAATGCACATGCTGGTGTTTAAGGATGCATATGCACGAATCCAATTTCTTTTCATCAGGTGATCGCAACCACCATAATCATTCATTCATTCTCATTGGTTTCCTGCCTCGCAAGGGGTACTCCCGCCTCATGATCGCAACCACGGGCACTCAATCTCAATGGTCCTGCAGGGCCTTTCATTTCAAATACCAGGTGATTGCAACCACCGGTCCAATAATCACAGGAACTCACAAGCCCTTTATATTCCAACATCAAGTGATCGCAACCACTTATCAACATCATCATGATATGCATGCCATGCTATGTGTGCAAAAATGCTCATACATGCCTCATCCTCATATGGATTATCTCACCCTCTCATCTAGGGTACACTCATATTCAATTAAAATGTTAATTCCACATAATCAAACATACATATATTCCAATCATAATATTCAAGAATCATTATAGCCAAGGATTTCAAGTATTCATCAAACCACACATGGAACCCATAACATGTCATCACACATTATACCACTCATAACCTCATTAAGGTCTTATTCCACAATCATTCATTATGAGGACCTTACTCAATTTCGCATCACATGCATATGTTACTACACCCATCCAAGAAAACATACCACATTACATCAATACATACATTATCATCATACAAGATCTCATGCATTTAGAAAATACACCCCTCTCCTACCTTAAGAGAAGTAGACTTCTGGGTTTTATTTTCCCGCCTCACAAGTGTTATCAAGTCCTACACCAATCAATTATAGGACCACATCAATCATTCATTCAAACACTATTTCAACATATATATACATATATGTACACATGATTCTCGTCGTGTTGAGGCTATTTATAGGTTTTATTTATTTGCCTAATTAGGCTTCGGGAATTCCTTCCCTTAATCACTATTCATTATTACCAAGGCAACAACCTAATTAGTTAGGTCACCACATACATTAATTTCCCACCAACACCTTGGTGAGTTTTTCATTTATGACTTCTAACCAACATTATAAATCATCATTAAATGCCACTACCTCATCATTTATAACACTTCTTTCATCAATAAATACTAACCCCTTCTACATTACATATTTCTCCCAAAATCATAAGTTAGGGTTTTATGAAAACTCACCCATATCATAAATACACATCAATATTCATCATTCTCTAGTACTATTTTCGTGTACCCCATTAATGGTCCATCAAGCTTACATTTAAGACCACCCTTACCTTAGGGTTTCCATATTAAATGCTTCTCCTAACAACCATACACATTTATTATTCACTCAAACCTTGAAAACCCAAAACCTAGGGCATAAGCTCAAAGAAAAAGGAGAGAAACTTACCTCTACCAATACACACAATGAGCTTTAGAAGGAGAAATATGGGTGACAAAAATTGAGGGAGAAGAGAGGAGAGCTTCAAATCAATGTCACCTCCTTCAAGCTTAGAGAAAACAAAAATAAAGGAGAAGAATGGGCACACCACTTGCTTAGTTTTTGGAAGGAGAAGAAGAAGGAATGAAGGAGAAGAAGAAGAGAGTGTTTACCTTAGGAGAATAAGGAGAGCCAACGTGAGAAATGAGAGAAGAATAAGGAATTAAGTTTCTAGTTTGGCCCATTATTTAAATTTTCTCTGTTTTAAGATAAACAGGATCTCTGTTCGGGCTCAATACTCATTCTAAAAATTATTTCAAATACACATTCAGATTCCCAATAATATTATCTACAGCCCTGACCAACGGCATCTCAATCAAAGATACTTGGTCTGACACCCATATTTTATCCGGGTTAGTTTTCTGCTTATCCGGTCCCAATAAATTACTAACAGTTTTTAAAAATCTTAATTAAATTATTTTCAATATTTTAGGAACATTAAATAGTTCACATTCAATTATTCAATATTTGTTTCATTAAATTAATTCTCTGTTTTTAAAATTTAGGATGTTACATTGATTCTAAAAGGACCCTTTTTTCCAAAATTTCACAATTATAGGTTCCTAAGTATACCTTCTCCCTGGATTCGCCCCCAGGGGAATACCAAGATACAAGAAAGGCAAACTCATAATATTACACTGTAACAAGTCTGCATACCGAGCCACCTCCTCCTCATTACCTATAACAGCTCCTAATTTACTCTTTAAAAAAAATTAACCTTCAAACCAGACACCAATTCAAAACATCTTAGCACACTCTTCATTGTTATAACATTCCTCAAAGACAAATCACTAAAGAATAAAGTATCATCAAAAAACTATAAATAAGAAATTCACACCTGATCATCCCCCTAAGTACACTATTAAATAAATTATTCTTCACAGCCTCCCTCATAAGCCCACTAATCCCCTCAGCCACAATTAGAAATAAGAAAGGAACCATAGGATCACCCTGCCTTATACCCCACCTCATTGGAAACTCTTAAGTTGGACTTGGACTCCCATTCACAAGAACAGACACTAAGGAAGATGATAAACAACATCTGATCCATCTAATCCATCTATCAGTAAAACCTAACCTTCTTATCATATAAAAAAAAACTCCCCACTAGTGGAAAAAATGGATATAACAACGGGATATTATTCACGGGTAGAAGAGGATCAGTGATAAAAACATGCGCGGTGGCATTTTTGAAATTATAAGGTGAACGTTTTAATCAGAGAAAACTATATATCCACGGTTAACATCATAACCGTGAACGTACCCATCAATATATATTCACGGTTGAGGAGTCAACAGTGGATATATAGTACCTGAAATATATATCGACGGTTGTGATCACAACCGTGAATATATATTGATAGGTACGTTCACGGTTATGATGTGAACCGTGGATATATATAGATGTCAATATTCATGGTTGTATTTCCAACCGTGGATATATAGTTCAGGTTTTAGGGTTTAATCACTGGGTACTCTATGTCCACGGTTATTTCTATAACTGTGAATATAGATTTAATATTTATCCACGGTTACGATACCAACCGTGGATATATAGTTAACATTTATCCACGGTTGTTTGTTAAACCGTTAATATATGTTTAATATATTCACGGTTGTGAGGGGGAACCGTGAATATATATCCTTTCTGAAACATCAAAAGCCGCGCCTTTCATTCTTTTTTCAGTTTCTCCTTACTTTTGCTGGTTATCGTCTTCTTCCTCGTCCTGCTCTTTGTTGGTCGTAGGCTTCTGGGTTCACTTCCTTCTTCTTTCGCGTGCCCTTCTTCTTCTTCGTTCAGCATTGTCAGGTAAGTGCTTCGTTGCCCTTCTTCTTTCGTTTACTTTTTAACCTCTGCTTCGTTGTTATGCTGTATAATCGTAATGGGCTTGCTTCGTTCTCTCTGTTTGTGTGTTTATTGTTGAAGCTGAACTCTGTCTCTGCTATTTTGACATTGTCTGTGACATTTTCATTGTTGTGGAGACGAGAAATGGCTGACGAGAATTGATATCTTTTTCATTGTTGCTATTTTGACATTGTTGCTATTTTTACATTGCCTCTGAACTCTGTCTCTGTCTCTGCTGAAATGGGTGACGAGAATTTTATTGTTTGTGCACCAAAAAAATGAAAGAATTGATATCCTTCAGAACAAAATATGTATTGAAATCAATTACCAAAAAAAAAGTACTGAAATAAAAACAGTAGCTGTAATGATCATACTGTTTTTGAGGTTGCAATATCTACAAAATTAGAATCATTTTAAGAAAAAAATATTTTAAAGGGAAATTACTTAGATATACATCATAGCTGGTGTTTAAAGAAATTAAATTGAGGAAACATGGAATTTGTTATAAGAGTTTTCTATCACATATAGCATATACCCATACATACATAAAAAAATTATAGAAAGTTTGTATTAGGAGAAGTATGTACTTATCCTACTTACGGTAGGTAGGAATTGGTCTTCCGTGTTACAATAATTTAGCGTAATAACACCATCGTTGCATAAATCCCACAAAAAATAAAATCTTACATCAATGTGTTTACTCCTTCCATGTAGAACTAGATTTTTAGACAATGTAATGGTAGAAGCATTATCATAAAATATAATAGTTACTCCTTCATGGAAGTAGTTTAGATGCTCTAAAATTCTTCTTAACTAAAAGTGACCCAAAAAAAAGTGACCCAAAAATAAAATGAATCAATATGGATTTTTGACCAACCCAACCCGGGCCACCATGTTTAAAAAATAAAAATCCAATACCAAACAAAACTTGAAAAATGTCATAATCCAACACCATATCCATAATTTATAAAATAAAAGTTCAACCCTCATGTCTCAAATTCCATAATCCCGAACTTTGATGTCCTCACCTTTTGTGGGTATGACATAAACAACTATTCGTTTTATACAAGGACACAGGATGAAAAGAGTACAAATCAAAACAGTGGAGTGATGGTTGTGGCTCAGTCAATGCATTTCTCAACTGCAAAGGACAACAACCCTGTCATGGCCGAGTCATGCTACTTTGGTGTGATTGAAGATATATGGGAAGTTGATTACGGTCCCTTCACCGTTCCTGTGTTTAAATGCAAATGGGTTGACAATAAGAACGGTGTCACAACTGATGATTTAGGAGTTACGTTGGTGGACCTCAACAAGATAGGGCATAAGGACGAACCATTCATAATGGCAACGCAGGTGAAGCAAGTTTTTTATGTGGCTGACCTATCTGACAAACGGTGGTCAATTGTTATCCAAGGTAGACACATTGGAGACCCCAATGTTGATATTATGGACATTCCATCAACTACAACGCGTATTCCAACATCTGTCATGGAACATGACATAGATGATGTAGTTTCCAGTCGTCATGACCACCATAAGGGCTTGTGGGAAAATATTTCATCTTAATAGGGCATTAATCTTGTTGGTGAGACATTGAATTACATGTTATATTAGTTATTCGTTGTTTTAAATGTTATATTAAATATTTGACAGTTTTTTTCCTTGTTTAGACAGATACTCATGGCTGACCAGGATGGACGATCCAGGTCTGACTCACAGGCCAGTGGTTCCTCTGCTCGGAAGAGTAGAGGTGTTACCCGGATGCCAGACGTCGTACGTAGGCGTCACTGGGGAGAGAGGCTAGTTGTTGAGATGGATGTCAACACCGGTAGATTCAGTGGACCGTATGCCACGAAGTTGAGCAGTTATCTGGGGGTTGTGGTACGGTCGAAGGTGTCCATCATTATCCCCGACTGGGATAGTGTCGAGGAGGTGGTGAAGAACCAGCTATGGAGTGATATTCTGGTAACTTAGATATTATTTAAGTTTTATTTTAGTGTATTATTTCATGTAACTCTTAATAAGTACTCCTTTATGGACTAACTCCTTTCATGTAGGATTCTTTTGACATACCATCTTCTGACATAGCGAGGAGGAAGGTCCTCGGTATCATGGCTGAGCGATGGAGGTCGTTCAAATCCATACTCACCACGAGGTATATTGAACTTTAAATTCTTAATCAACGCTTCACCAAATTGTACCAATCCTTAGTTTTAATGTACCTTTCATTGTAGGTATATATTCGGGGACGACCAAGGAAAGTTCCCTGGAGAGAAATATCCATTCATCGATCAGGAGACCTGGGATGCTTTTGTTGCATCTAGACATTATGTCGAGTTTCAGGTACATTGGTTTTTAGATGATTAAATTATGTATAATTTATACGGCTAACTGTGAATATTTTTTTTCTTGTTGTAGGAGACCAGAAAGAAAGCCAAGGAGACTAGGAAGCTAAATGACTGCCCACACACACTGTCATGTGGGGGTTACCGTAGGTTGGAGGAGCGGCTGGCATAGGAGAGGCTGAGTTAGTGTCAGACTGACACTGGTATTGTGGATCCCCCTTCCCCACCTGCACGCCACGACAAATGGAAGCGGGCTAGGATCAAGAAGAGTGGGGAATACACTTCCTCACAGGCTCAAGAGGTTGCCTCACGGATAGTAAGTATTCCCCTTTATATCAGTGTCTGTTTTTCAGTTTACGTGAAGGAAGTGAATACTAACTTGTTTGGTTTCAGGATTCCTTGGTTGAGCAATCAACCCAAGGGTCTTTCGTAGCCCATGGACGGGAGGATATTTTGACTACCGCCATTGGCAGGCCAGAGCACCCAGGAAGAGTGTGTGCTATTGGTCGAGGTGTAGGTAAGTGCTAACTAATTCTATGCCTTCATTTTGTTATCTGTTAAACAATTATGGGCTAATCATTCACATTTCACAGGCCTCCACGCCTATTACGGTGCTCCCGACCCTGCCCCATCCCTTGAGCAAATGGTGGAGCAAAAGGTGGCTGTTGTGAAGGCTGAGTACCAGGAGGAGATATCTAGGCTCCACCAGGAGATGGCCCGATTCAGGGAGGAGATGAAGGCCTCACTCAGCCACCACCAGGAGACTACTGCACCAGCCAGCGACCCACAGGTTAGATTCTTTATTTAATTTCCTCAATTTTATTGTTTGTAATCACTTTATTTCATTGTTGAATAACTTCTGCTTGATGTGTAAATATGTAGGTACGGAAGGTTAGCACTAAGGGGTCGTGCGCTGTGGCTGACCCTGACGATGACGGGGTCGAGCCACCAGACACCCGTCAATGTGACCTGTTCATTGACGGGTCGGAGGAGCCAGTTGCCACTGGTATGGTGTACAACTTAGGCCCTGTGGTTCACCATCAGACATTACCTGATGGTATGTCTAGGGTCTCGGTTGTGCTCATCCTCGAGGAGGATGCTGCTGTGCCAGTGGCAACTCAGGAGGTGAAGACCGTCGGTCAGGCGGTGGGCCACTTTCTGATGTGGCCCAATAGACTTCTGGTGATTGCCCCTGGACAGGTAAAAACCCTAAACCCTAACTAGCTTTATTTCCTTGTCAATTATGGTACAAAATGTGATGGTTGTCAATTGTTCAACAGGAACAGACATTGAAGAAGCCAGACCCGGCCAAGGATCCCATCCGGATGCTATGGCGCATCGGGTATGAGCAAGCAGACGACACTGTTCAGGTCCCATGGCAGCCACTATTGTTCGGCCGTCCCATTGATTTTCCAGTTTACGTTACAAATTCTGACATTTGTGACATTATTACGGGGACGTCGATGCTGAACGGCTCCATCTTTCAGTTGTGGGAGCTATAAGTATATCCTTATTTTGTCCAATTTTTTCATTATACAAGTTATTTGTCGCTAACCATGTCTTAACTTGTTTAGGTTTCTGGCAAAACTCTGTGTGGACTTGGGTTTCCAAGGAACTTACGGTTTCTTAGAGCCCTCTCTCATACAGAGGCAAGGAAACACCTCGCAGAACACCCAGACATACATCCAGAATTGGATGTTTGAGTCTGGGAAGTCTATATACATGGGCCCCTATCATAAAGGGTAATATTCTATTCCATAATTATTGTCATGATATTTTGCATTTTGAAGTCTCACTTATCACTCGTAACTGCAGGGCTCACTGGACGCTTCTGGTGATCTGTCCGAAGGACTATCTTGCTCTGTACTTTGATAGTTTGCATCGGACAGCTCCACAAGACCTGAAAGATATAGTAGACCGGTAAGTTCATCCCTAAAAGATAACCACAAATTCGATTACATCATTTTTAGAACTATACAATTCTAACTTATCTTGTGTTTTGTTTGACGCAGGGCGGTGGTTGGATACAATCTACTAATTGGAAACAAGCCCAAAGGAAAAACAGTTGTATGGGTGTACCCAAAAGTAAGTCAATCGTATTCATTCAAATCTTCAGTACATATTTTTTAAGTTCCGAATTCACTTATTCTATACTATATGTCCATTGTAGTCTTACAGGCAGAAGGGTACCTTTGAGTGTGGCTATTTCGTCATGCACACTATGCTGACCATTGTCCAACATCATTTAGTAGATGGATGGACAGAGGTAAGTCTCATCATTTGGACTACTTTTCTCCAATTTCATCAATTTCATGTAATAAATAAAGCTTTCGTTCTAATTGTTTTGTGCATTGTTTGCAGTACTTTAATGACCGGTCATTTTTCCCAAAGGAACTTGTAGATGATGTTAGAAGGCAATGGGCCTCACACTTCATTGAACTTAGGCAAAGCTAGATATAGGATCTTTATTCTTTTATATATGTATCTAGTAGGATTTAGGGTTTACTTTTATTAGATTACATTCAACTTAATTGTATATACTTTCATTTTTTAGGTTGTTATGAATTGATATAGAAAATAAATTGTTATATATATACATACCATTCTTTTGACATAGTGTTGCTGTGGCATACTGTATACTGTACTGGTTTGTCTGAATGCAGGGTTGGGAAACGATAAAACAGAATCCATATTAAAAAAAAACCTCAGTATTTATTCACGGTTATGGCAACAACTGTGAATATAGACTATATTTATCCACGGTTACTACCATAACCGTGGATATAGATACATTTTATCCACGGTTGTCCATCACAACCATGAATATAAGTATGGATTGGTTTCAGTTACATCCACTTATATTCACGGTTATGATGGACAACCGTGGATATAGATACATTTTATCCACGGTTGTCCATAATAACCGTGAATATAAGTAGTTTGTAACTGAAACCATTCCATACTTATATTCACGGTTGTGATGGACAACCGTGGATAAAATGTATCTATATCCACGGTTGTCCATCATAACCGTGAATATAAGTGGATGTAACTGACACCTTTCAGTTCTTATATTCACGGTTATGCTCGATAACCGTGAATATAAATAGTAAGTTATATTCACAGTTGTTCTTAACCGTGGTTAGATGTGATTTATTACCACGGTTGTTAACCGTGGTTAAAGACCATCATCTACTACCACGGCTACAACAACCACGGTTCTTTAACCGTGAATAAAGGCCTTTTTTAACCGTGATTATATCTATTTTTTCCACTAGTGCCCAACAAACTAATTCATACGCCTTCTCAAAATCCACTTTAAAAATAAAATAAGAATCACGCTTCCTCTTAACATCATCAATTAATTTATTTGCAACAACCACATCGTCTAACATATTTCTCCCCCCATAAAAACATACTGATTTTCACTAACAATGCCACCTATAACACCCTTCAACCTACGCGCTACCACCTTTGAAATAATTTTATAAACTCAACCCATCAAAGAAATGGGCTTGTAATCACCTATCCCCACCTGAGTTGCACCTTTAGGAATTAATGCTAAAAACAAGGAATTTGACCCAACAAGTAGCACCCTATTTTTATAAAACTCATCCATCATTCTACACACATCCTGTTTCAACGGGCTCCAAAAAGATTTAATAAAAGTAAAATTAAACCTATCAGGCTCTAGACTTTTTAACTCATCATAATCCTAAACAGCCGACCGGATCTCATCCTCAGAGAACTTCTCATTAATCTTATTATTAATATCATCCCCCAACATTGAGAACTCAACACCATCCAACACAGGCCCGTTCCAAGAATTGTCATTGAATTTATCCTCAAAGTAAGATTTAACCCCTGCTTTAACCTTTACTGGGTCATCCTCCCATGAACCATCCATCCGTAAGCCATGAATTGCACTTCCACGTCGCCTCTTATTCATAATAGCATGAAAGTATTTAGAATATGAGTCCCTCTCTTGTAACCACTTAACTCTTGACTTTTGTAACAAAATAGAATCTTCCAATCTAGCTCTAACACCCCTAATTTCATTATTTTGATTATAGTTCTTTAGCACTTTTTGATTGTTATATAATTTATAATTTTTTGGAATTTTTTTATTTTTTTCATTTTTTTGAGAATAACAAAATACTCTTAACCTTTCATCTAATAACCAAAATGTCACTACCGACATCATCGCTTACACCATCGGTTGGTAAATACTTACATCATGAAAAGTGACCGGTGGGTGAATACTTACATCATGAATAGTGACCGGTGGGTAAATACTTACATCATGAATAGTAAAATAAATAATTAAGTAATCTTAAATAGTAAAATTTTCTTCCTATAAATAGATGGCTCATTTACAACATTTTCATACCAAAATTAGAGAGAGAATCCAGAGAGATAGTGCGTAAGAAATTAGTGGGAAGTAAATTCTTTTGGTAAAAAGAGATTCTGAAGGAGGTGTAAGGTAATAACATCTTTCTTCTATATTCTTTTTTTATAATTTTAGTTTATTTTTTAGCACTCTTAAACCATTAATATACTAGTACTATTATGAATAAGTTATTACGGTAAAAATAAATTACAACTGTGTTATTTTTACTATTTACCGTTACTATTCAAAATTTACTATTTATTATTACTATTCATAATTTACCATTTACTGTTATTATTCAAATTTATCATTTACCATTTGAACTGGTCTGAACCGGGGTCTAGGATCCGGTGTGGGACCAGCCACAAGAGTTCAGGTGTTCTAGGATTTGCACACCGGTACAGTGGGTATCCGATGTGGTAGTCCGGCCTCTCAGTGGGAGAAACCGGTCTTGTTGTCCTGGAGATCCTTCACACCAGCGATTCGCGTTGAGAGAGGGCGAAAGGTGGTGCCACCTGCGAAGATTCTCCGACGCTCAAGTCAGAAGAGTGTATGAACTCAGTGAATGCTCAAGCAATACAATAGTAAAGAGTGAGTTAGGACAACGTAACCTTGCATGTGTTTTTGATTGAGCTATTTATAGTTGAACGTAGGAAATGAATCGTTGGATGCAAGTGGGCCCATTGGCTCTGATAGCATGTGAAGTGTGTCAATCAAAGTGGCTCAGTACTCAGAGTGTGTCAGGAGGGTAGGTCAATTATCAGAGTACGATCCAGTGATAAGGATGGGGGATAATCACCTTTTCCGCATATTTCGCTGACACACGTACTTACTCTCTGAGGTAATTGACATTGGCACGTTCCGCTATACAGGGTATCTTCGCTGATAAGTTATAAGGAACTCTTATCTCACAGTGATTCTGAGGCAAACGGTTATATAGACGTGCAGAGAGAACGAGTGAAGTATCCATTGTAGAGAGAATGAGTAGAACGTCTGATGATATAAGAGTGGATGGAGGGATACCGGATATCCGGTGTGGCACTGCCCAAACTGTGACACCGGTTTCCCTCTCATGAAGTCATTCTGACGTCATAACTTTGGGGACCGGTATCCAGACTGGATCATTTGTCCCCTAGCTTGTATGAGGGACTGTTAAGTTGCTCATATGAGCTATACAGCCTTTGAGAAGTCTGGATGCCGGTGGAACGTTCTGGAAATTATTTCTGAAAACTCTGTAATATCCGTTCTGCCAACGGAGTTACCGCTCTTCTCGTGCTATATACAACGGATTCAGACAGCGTATCATAATAAGGGAAATCCCAAGAGTTTTTGGAAATCAAAACCCTTGGTATTCGAAGAGTGGTTGGGGTGCATTAAATGCGTCTGAAATGATTGGACATTAAATGCGTCTTTTTACGCATGAGCCATTACTTCGTAGGGATGTAACCGTCGGTTGGGCTTATTGGGCCTGGATTGTAACTGATGAAGGCCCATTTTGTAAAAACATTCATTGAAACGTTACCATTTTTGCCCTTTAACGTTACAAAACGACGGAGTCGTTTGAATTCGAAAGGTTGCGTTTTGAAGTAAACGTCGTGACTTTCAACAGAGCACTGTGCTTCTTCGTTACCTATAAAAGGGACACTTAACGAGTTTTGGAATTCATCTTTGTCTTCAAGCTTAGTGAACCTCTGCTCAAATTTTTGGAGATTTCTTTGCTGCCTTCAACCTTCACAAAGTTCCTCTCTCTTTTAGGTAACCTCCCTTTCCTTTACCTCCCTACAATTTTATTCGTTCTACTTCCACCATGCGCCCTAGAACAGGCAACGCTGATACCTCAAACACGGGGAGTTTTAGCTCTCGCGCCCCCTCTAGCCACCGTGGTGGGAGGATTCCAGTGAATCTTCCTGTGGCTGGGCTTCGTCGCTCAGAGAGAGTTGAAACTTCTTCCATACGAGCGTCTTCTACTCAACGCCGCTCTGAGGTTCCCCTTGACTCGAGGGCTACCAGCAGCTCTGATTAAGGGTCAAGTAATGAAGGTTATCTCTCTAACGATGTTGCTTTCTACCACAGCACATACACGTTCCATCGTGCATCAAAGACCATGGAGGTCCCTGGGTCTGGTAAAACGATGATTCTTCGTACTACTGAAGGGTGTGTCAACGTCGTGGCACACCGGCTGAATTGGGAGAAACTGAATAGGGAGAAGCCGTACTGCTGGGTTGAGGAGGAATTTTTGGAGTTCCCCTCACATCATGCAAGTGAAGAAGAACGCCCCGTCACTCTCCGCTGCAAGATTTACTCAGATAAGAAGTATAGAGGACGATATGTTGCTCTTGCACCCCATCCATCTGAAAGGGTGTGCCACATCGTCCCAGATGAGAGGTCGGTCTACATGTACGACTTCGTGTTTCAAAAGTTGGGGGTCCGCTTCCCCATGACGAAATTTCAGATGGCCGTCCTGCGCTTCCTCGACTGCGCTCCAACTCAACTACACCCCAATGGCTGGGGCCTGGTCCGCGCTCTCAAAATTCTGGGAGAGCACTTCAACTTCACTGCCACCGTGGCCAAATTATTCTATTACTGCCAGGTGGTCCGCCGTGCTAACAAGAAGGGCGGCCTTGGGTTCATAACACTCCGTTGTGACCCAAGGATAGTAAGCTTCAAGTCCTACACTGAATCCGCTAAGGTGGATGGACGTTCTTTCAAACATTATTATACGCGGGTCCGTATTCAACCTAACAAGCCGGTCTTCTGGCGCAAAAAGGAAGGATTTACCAAATTTCCTCTCAGTTGGACGCACAAGCACTTTCTACTGCTGAGCCGTGCTTACTATACTGATGAGGGTGAGCTTTCCTCCCACTCTGTTGAGGTGCTGAGCGCCATGCAGGCGGCCTCGAAGACCCTCAAAGGATTTTCTTGCAGGCTCCTCCTAGCGGATGGCGATGTCCGCACTACCTACCTCCGTAATATCCGTTCCTGCTGTGGTTATGCTATGCATTTATTCCGTTCTGATTATTTTCTTCTTATGTGTTAACTCAATTTTCCTTGTTTTGCAGAAAAATCGAAAAAGCCTGTCCAGAAATGTTGTCTCTAAGGACTATGCTGGCTGATGATGACTCCTCTTCGGAGGAAAATGAAATTCAGGCTAAGAGGAACGCCACCAAGGCTCCACCATTCCTCTGACTTCCGCAGTGGGAGACGAGGTCCCCCTCCTCGATGAGCAGGAATCGGTGGGTCAAACAGAGGCCACTGGGCAGGGCGATGAAGAGGCCGTCCCAGAAAAGAAAAAGAAGAAGAGGCACCTGGTCAAGACGGCGGATCTGGAGAAGCCTTCTTCTGGTGACCCCGTAAAGAAACGCCAGAAGACACTTGAGGAATCTAGGCTGAAAAAGGACAAGGGGAAGAAACCTATCCTTGACTCTTCTGCTCCTCCTTCACATGCCACTTCTGGGCCGGACTCTGAGAGCGGTCCTCCTCCAGCGTTTGACCCTCCTCGCGATTCCTTTCTCTCGCCATACTTATGGTTCCAGGGGTCCATGCCCCCCACTCTTCCAAAGGCTAGGTACTGCCTCCGCCCCTCACTCGACGCTGCCGAGGTCCAAGGCGTATGTAAAGCCGGCCGCTGGCAGCTAGATGAGCTATCCGGCCTCTTGGACTCTTTGAGCGAAAAGGCGGACTATATGGAGCAAGTTGAAAAGCTCAAAACTGAATTCGCTGTGAAGGATACCTGGGCTGCCAAGCAAGCTGATATTCATAGAGGTGTGGAGGCTGAACTGAAGAAGGCCAAGGAAACACTTCAGAAGAAAACAGAGGAAATAAGCCAACTTCATTTCGCCAATAAAGCGTTGGAGCGGCAGGTCAATGAGCTTCAGCAACAGAATAAGTCCATCCCCCTGCTTGAGGAAGAGCTGCAATTAGAGAAGAAGAGATCGGCCAAGCTTGCTGACGATCTCAAAACAATAGAGGCCGACCACAATAAGAGCCCAGGGGAGTGGGAGATCCTTCGGAAAGAGATGCAAGCTCAGATTGAAGAGCTGAGGAAGGGGAGTACGAGCACTGGGCCGTCGGAGGAGGATTTTGCCAAGCTCCAGAAGAAATTATCTGCTGCTAAGGCCAAGGCTACCAAAGCCTTGGAGATATGCAAAAATGTGGCTTACAAATCCTTCGGCCTGGCACTTCGTCAAGTTTTTTACCGCAACCCTGATGTGAAGCTTAATTTGTACGGATTAGATCCGTTCTATGAATTTCATGGGGGAAAACTTATCGAAGTGATGAAGGACGGCTCGCACCAGGATCCTCGCGAGGCTCTTTATGAACTGCCTCCACTTCCAGAGGGTCAAAGTATGGAGCCAACACCGTCCACTCCTGGCCCTGAAGCTGAGACGTAGGGAGGTGCTCAAGCTGAAGCAGAGATCGGAGTGGATAAGGCTCAAACCGAGGGAGCTGAAGGGGAGAGGACAGAAGTGCCTACTTCAGAGGATCAACCACCTGCTTCTTGATTTTATGCTTTCATTTATAGCTGTGTACTGGGATCAGCTCCAGCTTTGACTATTTCAAAACCTGTACGGCTTCTCCTTTCCAGAAATAAAATTTGCATTGTTCCTCTTCTATCATTTATGACAAGTGTATGATTGCCAGATAACTTGACAACATGCATAATACTTTAATTTTTTTTAATACTTTGCAAACCCGCTTTTGTTTAGCTATACTGCTGTTTAAAGCGTTCTTATCACCTCGGATTAAGATAACAAATTGTAACAGATGAGCTACAATTAAGTTAAAGTATGCCCTGTCCCCAAGTATAAGTATATTGGGAAGGGAAATTTCGCTGTAAAAGTTACCTTTAACTTCTTTGAAAGTTTGAAAATTTCATCCGACCTCGAAGACATAGAACAGCAATATTAACGTTTAGTTCCTCTGTAATGAATACTTCAGAGTTGAGGACGAAAATTATACTTGGAGTTCGGTACAGCCTTGAAATGGGTTAAGTTTTACACCTTTCTCGGGAGGTTCGGTTTAATCCTACAACTCAAGTCTTCACACAGTGTTCGGTTCGATCCTACTAACCGTACCTAGAGTTCGGTGCAATCCTACAATCCGGGCCTTCAGGTGGGGTTCAGTTTGTGGCCTTGAGAAAGGACCAGCCCTACAACCCATGTTTTATTCGAATGGGGTTCGGTTTGTGGCCTTGAGAAAGAACCAGCCCTACAACCCATGTTTTATTCGAATGGGGTTCGGTTTGTGGCCTTGAGAAAGGACTAGCCCTACAACCCATGTTCCCCCTCAAGGAGTTACATCGTCAATACATAAAATGTATGATTGAGATCATCCGTCCTGAGGGTCTTCACTTTGTTTCTCGAGGAGTTACATCGTCAACTACAGAATAAGTGATTGAGATCATCCGTCCTTAGGGGTCTTCATCCCAATCGTAAGAGTACGGATTGAGTCTTCAAAGACTTCCATCATAAGGATAATGATAGGAATTGTCCACGCCAGGAGTTGTATCGTCGAACCACAGAATAAGTGATTGAAATCATCCGTCCTGGGGAATATGCGTAATAGACTATAGCTATAAATCACAACATATAGGAAAAGTGAGAGTGATAGAGTTATTGAACTGCATTCTCATTAAGATCAAAGTATATTACAAAGAAAGCGTAGTTGGGGTCATGCCTCGTTAAAACCTTCTTGAGAAAACCCAATGGGAAAAAACTCAAGTAAGGAAAAAGAGTACATGCCATCTTACCAACTAGCTGTAATAAACACGTAAATTCTGGGTGTTCCACTTGTTACGGATTGGAGTCCCATCGAGTTCTTCCAACTGGTATGATCCCTTTCCAGTCACCTCAGAAACTCTATAGGGGCCCTCCTAAGTTGGTGCTAGCTTTCCTTGATGTGAAAATTTATTCCCCACACTTACTTTCCTCAAAACAAGGTCACCAGTGTTGAAAGCTCTGTATTGGACGCACTTGTTATACCGGAGGGCTGCTTTCGCCTTTATTGCCTGGTCTCTAACAAAAGCTCCTTCCCTTAGTTCATGGAGGACGTCCAGCTCTAATGCCAGATTGGCATTGTTGTCGTCAACTGAGAAATACTCCACTCGAGCTGATCTGGTCTGTAGCTCTACTGGGATCATTGCCTCGACCACGTAAGTCAACCGGTATGGCGATTCATTAGTGGAGGAGTGTGGTGTAGTACGGTACGCCCATAGAACATGGCATAGTTGATCAGTCCAACCTCCCTTCGCTTCTCCAAGGCGCTTCTTCAATCCCTTCAGCACCTCTCGATTGGCCACTTCAGCTTGGCCATTCGTTTGGGGATGCTCCACAGATGAAAATATTTGGACTATTCCCAGTCCCTCGAGCAAGTCAGTGAACTTCTTGTCTGTGAACTGGGTGCCGTTGTCGGTCACAATCCGCCCTGGGACACTGAATCTAGCTATGATGTTTTCATACACGAAACGCCTTGTCCGTGTAGAAGTGATATGCACTACTGGCTCAGCCTCAATCCACTTGGTGAAGTAGTCTACCCCCATAATCAGATATTTGATACCTCCTGGAGCAGTGGGGAACGGACCCAGAATATCAAGGCCCCACTGGTAGAACGGCCAGGGCACAGCGGATGAAGAGAGTTCTTGGGCCGACGTATGATGGAGATTGGAGAATCTTTGACAAGCATCACACTTCCTTACAAAATCTGTTGAGTCTTGCTTCACAGTGGGCCACCAATATCCAGCCCTGAGGACCTTTCTCATTAAGCTCCGACCCCCAGCATGGTGCCCACATTGCCCCTCATGTACTTCCTCCAACACTGCTTGAACTTCATCTTCTCTCAAACACAAGAGGTATGGGACAGAGAATCCCCTTTTGTAGAGAACACCATCAACCATGGTGAAGTACGACAACTCCCTTTTCACTCGTCTCCTCTCCTTCTCATCAGTAGGGAGTTGTCCATCTGCCAGATAGCGGATATAGGGGATGACCTAAGAATTCTTATAAGGATAGCTTACCATTATAGAATTCAGAGAAGGAAACAGAGGGATGCTAGGTGATGTCAAAGTACTTTGAACCACCGTCGTTGTGCTACCGGGCTGCTTTGTACTTGCAAGCCTTGACAAGATGTTCGCTCTGGTGTTTTCCTCTCTAGGCACATGCTTGAATTCTAGAACCTCGAATCTTCCTTTCAATTCATTCACGCAATTCAGATAGAGTTGAAGTTGTGGCTCTCGGACTTGATATTCCCCCTGAATTTGTGAAATCACCAGCTGTGAATCGCTACATAATGTAACTGCTGACGCTCTGATGTCAATCGCCGCTTGGAGGCCGGCCAAGCATGCTTTATATTCAGCTTGGTTATTGGAGGTCTTGAAATTAAACTGGAGGGAAATTTCTAAGTGCACACCATCATCACTTTCCACCACAACGTCTGCCCCACAGCCTTTACTATTTGACGATCCATCCACATAAATGGTCCAATGAGCTCGAGGTGTGGCTGGATCCGATCCTGTCATCTCCACTACAAAATCAGCCAATACTTGCGCCTTAATGGCTCCTCGTGGCTCATAAGAAATTTTGAACTCAGACAGCTTGATGGACCACTTCATTCTTCCAGCAAGATCTGGTTTGCTGAGGACTGAATGGAGAGGCAGATCCGTTGTCACCAGTACTGGGTGCGCATGAAAATATGGCCTCAACCGTCGTGAAGCCCAAACCACTGCTAGGGCGGCCTTTTCTATCTTCTGATACCTTCCTTCCGCCCCCTGGAACGTCTTACTGGTAAAGTACACCGGCCTCTGACCCTCTGGAGTTTCTTTAACCAGAGCCACACCTAGGGCTTCATCAGAAATTGCTAAATACAAAATCAAAGTCTCACCAGGGTCGGGCTTAACCAAAATTAGTGGACTTGAGAGCACAGCCTTGAGTTGCTGGAAAGCTTGTTCTTGCTCCTCTCCTCATTCAAAACTCTTGTGTTTCTTCAACACCTTATACAAGGGGAGGGATCTGTGCGCCATCTTAGGCATGAACCGAGCTAGAGCGGCTACTTTCCCATTCAACAATTGTACCTCCCTTAGGCTTTTAGGGCTCTGTATGTCCAGTATTGCTTGACATTTTCCAGGGTTGGCCTCAATGCCTCGTTGGGTCAACATGAACCCCAAGAATTTCCCCGCTGGAACAGCAAAAGTGTACTTCAACGGATTCAACCTCATATTGTACTGTCGAAGCCGGGTGAAAACTTGACGTAGATCATCAATATGATCTCCTCCAGCAGGAGTCTTTGCGATGATATCATCGATGTACACTTCGACCAGCTTGGTATGCATCCCTTCAAAAACCTTGTTGATCATGCGCTGATAGGTAGCACCAGCATTCTTCAGTCCAAATGGCATGACGGTGTAGCAGAAGACACCGTGGTTATTGACAAAAGCCGTCTTCTCTTGATCGCCTTCCCACATCGGAATTTGGTTGTACCCTGAATAAGCATCCATGAAACTAAGGTACTGATAACCAGAAGAATCGTCCACCATACGATCAATATTTGGAAGAGGATACGGATCCTTGGGGCAACACCGGTTGAGGTCTACATAATCCGTGCACATCCTCCATTTGCCATTAGCCTTCTGCACCATCACTACGTTCGAAAGCCAGGATGAATAGCGGATCTCCCTTATAAAGCCAGCTTTCAATAACTCCTTAGTCTGTTCACACGCTGCCTTTTGCTTCTCCGGTCCCAACCTCCTCTTCTTCTGGGCCACCGGTCTCGTTTCTGGGTACACAGCGAGTTTATGGCAACAAAAATCAGGGTCCATCCCAGGCATATCTGCTGCTGTCCATGCGAAAAGGTCTTTAAATTCCTGCAAAAGAGCCAACAAACGTTGCTCCATACCAGCCTCCAGATTATCATTAATATGCATGACCTTTTCTGGGGAATCCCCTAAGACGACGTCCCTGGAACCACCATCCAGTGTAGGCTTTGAAGGGTTGAGAGGGTCAATTTTCAATTCCGCCCTTGGGTCTAAGTCAATTAGACTGACAGACCCAGCCGTTGTTCCTCCGTCGTTCAGCTTCCTCTTCTTATTGAATGCTTCCAATTTAACCATGTTGAGGCTCAGATTGTAACAGTACCCAGCCATCTCCTGATCACCGCGGAGGAAAGATACACCGTTGTCTTTGTCAATGAATTTGATCAAGAGGTGAGGAGTGGACACAATTGCTTCCATAGCATTCAGGGTAGGACGGCCTATGATCCCATTGTAGGGAGATTCCACATCAATCACCAAAATTCTTGATTTGACCGTTCTTACACCAGGCTCTCCTTCAAAAGAAACTAGGGTATCAAGGTACACTTTAGTGGGTTTCTTGGCCCCATTAAACGTTGTGAGCTCTTGTGTGTAAGGCTGTAGATCTGCATCATGAAAACCCATTCTTTTGAAACAGTTATAAAAAATTACATCATAAGAACTTCCCTGGTCGACCAGGATCCTTTTCATATCTTTGTTGGCAATGACAGCAATGATCACCACTGCATCGTCTCCTCCTGGGATCGTTGGGCCAAAGTCATCATCAGTAAATGTCACCATTGGGGATGCCACACCGTCCCTGAAAGGGCGGTTATCTCTTGGTTTGCCCTGTACTGATAGAATCATACGATGGTGATTCTTCCTGGGTGTTATCGATGCTCCTCCTCCAGCGAATCCTCCAGCTATCATCTCAATCACCTCACGTCTACCTTGCCTCTGCTGTTGTGGCATATTGTCCTGCTGGGCTCCTTCAGCAATCACCACTCCTTTTTGCTTTTCAGCCGCAGTAAATCTTCTCGCCGGGTTACGACTATTATCACCCTCATCATCTGGATCTCTCCCCCTTTTGTCCATTCTGTTAGGCTCATCATCTGGATCTCTCCCCCTGAATAGATATTGCTTCAACTTTCCCTCTCTAATGAGAGTCTCCACGGTGTTTTTCAGTGCTTTGCACTCATCTATATGATGACCCGTTTGTTCATGAAAAGTGTAATACTTCCGTGGGTTACCAATCCTCTTGACTGGGGGTGGTTTCCTTATACCAAAGACACTGAGCGTTGGCCAACCAACCTCCCTCATGATCTGGGAGTGCCTGGCGTTCAGAGGAGCATAGTTGCTGAAAGACGAGACGCGCCTATCTCGTTGATGAGGTCGAACGCTCACAAAGTCCTCTCGGAAGGTATGCTTTTCTGGTCTCACCCTCTCCTTCTCCCTCCGTGGCTGCTGAGGGGGTACAGGGGGCTTCATTCTTGCTGCTGTAGCCTCCAGATACATTTCTATGCCCACGTACTTTGAAGCTTTCTTTCGAAACTCCTCGAAGGTTATTGGGGGGCTCTTTGCCAAAGATATGGCAAAAGCGGATCCAGGTTGCAAAGCTTCCACTATGATATGGAGCTGTATGGCCTCCGTGAGGTTGGGGACCAAAGCAGCCTCCTTGTAAAACCTCTTCAAGAACTCCTTAAGAGTTTCAGTCTCTCCTTGCCTTATCTGGGCCAAGGTGTGAGAAGTTCTTGGAATGTCCCTGGAGATGACAAAATGGCTTTCAAACGTAGCTGCCATTTCCTCCCAAGAATCTATGGATCCTGAGGGTAAGCTCTTGAACCAGCTGAGGGCCTCCTCCGTCAGTGTTCTTGGGAACATCCTACACATGACGTCTTCATCTGCCCCCAGATACATGGCTTCATAAACATAAGCATCTAGATGCTTAGTGGGGTCAGTTTCTCCATTGTATTTTCCTATCGACAGTGGCTGAGTCATTTACAAATGCTTTGGGATGACAACACTCATGAGTCTCCTTGAGAAAGGAACGCTGAGCTTGTAAGTCCCAGAAGTTACCACTGCCTGATCCCTTCTCCTGGTACTGACTCTATCACCAGAGTCTTGGGTCTGCTCTCTCTCCTCGTACGTGGGGATTTTAAAATACTGGAGGGTTATAGATCTATCCATCGCTGATGCATGGTGAGCATCCTCTGCATGGGACGTTACCCTATCCCCAACTCCTCTTCTCTCCCACCTCAACTCCCACCTCTCTCATGAAGTCATTCTGATGTCATAACTTTAGGGACCGGTATCCAGACCGGATCACCGTTATTATTCAAAATTTATTAGTTGTTGTTACTATTCAAAATTTACTATTTACCGTTACTATTCAAAATTTACTATTTACCTTTACTATTCAAAATTTACTATTTACTGTTATTGTTCACGATTTACCATTTACCATTACTATTTAAAATTTACTATTCACGATTTACTATTTACTGTTACTATTCAAAAAATTATTATTTACCGTTACTATTGATGATTTACTATTTACTATTACTATGCATAATTACTATTTATCATTTCTGATAGTAATCTTAATTTTCATCTTATATTTATACTGAAATAAATTAGTATTAATATTTTGTTAGAACTTGGAGGCGCAGAGCGAATTCACTTTTGGTAGCAAATCAAGGTAAGGGGGTGAGATAAGGATATAATATGAAAATACATAAGAATATTGGGAGGAGTCCCTTACTCCTTTTAAACATAACAATATTATTATTTTAAAATAATAACTTTTAACTTAAAATTTATAATAATTGTTATTAATAAATTAAGCATCTTGTGTAACTTAATATCTGAAATATTTATGCAAGAACTTGAACTATTATGACCTATGCGGACTGGACTGAACCTATGCAAGGACTTGAACTATTATGGACTTGACTGAACCTATGCAAGGACTTGGACTATTATGACCTATATGGACTGAACTAGACCTATGCAAGGACTGGACTATCTTGGATTTACATAGACCTGTATGAGGAATTGACCATAGAACTTAAAACAAACTTTATTAATTTAAATAATCATTGAATTTTAAATTGTCATATTTATAACTGATGTTTAATTATTTGATTTATTTATGATTGTTAATATTTATTTGTGCTTTATGATGTTTGATTGTGATTGACAATGTTTGATTATGATTGATAATCTTGTACTGTGGAGTTTGAACATGTAGCAAGCATGACGGAAAGCTAAAATTCAGTAAGAATTTACTTATCTCCTACTTCTTTATTTACTTATTCATCTTTATTCAAATTACTTTTAAGAAATTTCTTAGATTTCAATAAAACTACATAATTTTTTAGAAATCTCTTTTTATCTTTTAATATATATGTAAATATCTTTACTAAAATTTAGATTTTTAGTTAGTTTATCAGAAAGAAAAAGAAAGAGAAATTATTTTATAAAAATAAATTTTTACTAATATTTTAATATATATATATATATTTACATATTATTTTCAAAATGTATAAAAATATTATACAAAATTTTTAAGTACTAAGGTTTTAAAGATTGGTAGTTCCGAATTCGAGTTTTTAGTAATTGATTTTGAATTAACCTATATACTTTCTAAAGAAGGTTGTGAAATATATTTAAGGCTTTGAAACTCAAATTATAAGGAGATTTGATTTGTGATTTGAAAAGGAACTGTACTAAAATTCTATGTGTGTATTTCAGAACTTGAAAAAGTACAGTTTACTGGGGTGGCTATGTCACGATTCGTAGGCCCCGATAATATAATTGAGTTTCTAAAAGTCTTAACCAACTAAATACGCAAGTAGTTCATGCATTATGAATCATCAAAGAGAAACAAAATGATATTGTCTGGGGACGGATTATAGAAACCGAGGATACATTAGAGGAGGCTTAATTGTGAGCCTTGGGATGAGAGGGTGTGAAAGGGTGCTTCAGGGGACCTGGGGTAGCTCCCTAGTGTCGGGTACTTTCACAATAAAAACCTTCTCAATCTGACTAGTCTCTAAGTGTTTCCATGCCAATTGAGCTGTTCATGTTATTATTATCCGGAATTATGGAACAGTGTAAACTCTTGGTTGGCCGAGTGCAAATTAAAATTTAAGGGGCCCGCATATATAGGTAAGTGATGATGAAGATATTGCATAACATTCATACATTCATAATTGATTGTGCATGTGATTGTGATTGATATTTTTATACTAGTTTGTGAAAACCCTTTATTGCTTATGTCCCATTTGGGAATATTATATTCTGTTTCTCACTCATTTCTCTGTGTTTTTGTTTCATATGTTTTAAATTAATAGTTCATATAGAGGGAAGGATCGAAGAATCTCAACAGTATATATAGCACGTTCTAGAAAGGGAGCTTGGTATGAATACCGTGGTCTAATGAATAAGTAATGTTATTAGGCAACTGCTCTTGGGCCATGGAGTTTCCTCTCTTTCTAATAATGTTTAATATCTATTTTATTTGGATGAATGTAAAACTACTTTATAAATTTTAATGATATTAATGAGGTATTTTAAAAATATTGTATGTAATTTTACTCTGATAGTTTCTTTTAGCGATTATATTTTTAGTTAAAAAAAATTTACAAATTTTTTAGAAATTATTGAGATGTAACAGAGGGTGTTACACTAGCAACCTCCCACCATTCTACCATCAAAATCCTACGAGCCATCACACCCTCCTCGTTCAACCCATAATTCTCCTTCTGTAAATCTAATTCCTTTATTTTATGCTCCACCTCCCTCAACCTCACACCCAATACTCCAAAACTTTTCTTATTCCATTCCTTCAAAAACACCTTCAATCTTTTTAACTTTTCTTTCAACACATAAGCTCTCCACCCATCAACTTTCAAGTTATTTCATGTCTCTTCCACAAAAGCATTGAATGTGGGTTGCTGCAACCAACAACTTAACACCTTAAAAGGTCTCGACCCCCAATCCACATCCACCACTTTTAAGAGCACCAGACAGTGATCAGACAAATTTTTATTCAATGCCAATTTTGAACAATTCAGAAATGACCGTAACCACTAATTAGAGCATAAAAATTTATCCAACCGATTTCTAGCCAATCCATTCGGCCTATACCACGTATTAGTCCTACCCTGCATAGGAAGATCCACCAACTCCATTGTAAGAATAAAATCATTAAACAATCTCATTTCCAAATTACCTGCAAAAGATACCTCATCAACCACCCCTATTCGCTCCTCAAAATATCGAACAACATTGAAATCACCAAGCACACACCACTCAGAATACTCCTCAAAGATACCTTTTAACCGTAACATCTCCTCCCACAACCTTTTATTCTCCACCAAAAAACAAGAAGAATACACATTTATGATTACACAAGGTTGTTGTCTTGCTTTCCAACACCCTATCACCCCTAAAAAGCTATAATCCTCAACCACTCGGATTTTTTGAAAATTTTGATTTTTCCCATACACACATCAACCCCCTATATTACCTACAGACGGAGAAGCACACTACTCAAACTCTGAACCTAGCTAAATTGATTTCACCACCTGTTCATCTATAGTACTCATCTTTGTCTCTTGTAACCCAACAAAATCAACCCCCAACTTACATATCAACTCCCTCACCATTTTTTCTTTAACCTACCCTTCATCCCACGCACATTATAACTCAACAACTTCATTAGCAACTATATTGAACCCACCTGATACATCCTTACCCAATTGATTACTTCTTTCAACTTTATCCCTGACTTCCATATCCACCATTCACCAAATAATATCAACATCATCCCTCACCACCGTAACACCAAGTTTTTTCTAATCTCCCATAAAGATACCACCTCAGAATGGTTATTTTTAACAAAACAGAACCAATATTTTTAAGAGCAACATCTGGAGCTACCCCCTGAACCTTACTAATTTGGTTAAGAGATACAACACTAGTTTCATCTTGCTCACTCTAAAATGCCTTCCATTCATGCAATTGCTTGCTTTCAACTTTCTTTCTACAATGTCTATTTTCAACCTTTTTCTTTCTTACGTTAAGTGATAATAGGTGTTTCCTTGAGAAAACATAAGAAGAAAAGATATGAAGAGGTTCTGAATTAATACACAAAGACCCACCCTCATTACCCACACAATCTTGTCCCACTCCATCCAATGACACATATTTTTTAATGTTAACTTCATGACTCCTATTTGGCACAATCTTGCTGAGTAGTAAATCACGTTTTATTTCTCATCCCACTTCACACAATTTATCATTTGAAGCTACTTGAATATCTGAATTCAGGCTACACCTCATAAACACATTCTACAAGTTAATTTCTTCCTCCATCACCATATAAGACACATTATTCATGTTGGGCCCTATGCATAATAATTTATCATGGACTGAATGCTGCCTTGCCAACACGTGAGCCTTGTGAGTGTTATAAACATTTCCAAGTTCCTGAACATTAATCTTGCGCAAGTGTAAAGCATCATACTCCAGTCCATTCGAACAACCATAATCCTCATGGCCCACTTCAACATTGTGTGGCACCTTTAGCCCAGCATGTAAGTCTCATTGCTTGGCCCAGCACAAAACATATCCAGGTTCAATGAATTTGATACAACATGTTCCACCATAACATTAGGTACAAATTTTGGCATATTATCACCTATTACCAGCTTATTTGCGTGAACTATATTAAAATTTGAATTTGAATTTAAATTATTTTGTAAAGTTCTAGAATTACCCTCTGCTGGAAAACCACCATTTGACGTGGTATTACGATCATCTTCCTCCCTGAAACATGATAACAACGATTTTGAATCATCACCATCTGCAAATAATGAATAAGAGGCGCAACCATGATGACCTCTGTAGCAACAACATCTTTTCCTTTCCTCTCTTCCTAATTCCTCAGTGCATCAGACTAAAAAAATATCCCTATTTATTTTAATATCTTCATTATGTACCACAACCCCTTTGGCTGACGTATAAACCAATAATCTTGCATATTCCATTCTTGCCATATTTCTAGTATTATCATCCATCATAACAAAAGTACCAAATGTTGAAACTATCTTTTGGAAGAAACACTTTTGTCATGCATCCAAAGGAAAGCCTGCACATCTCATCCAAACCAATCTATGACCAGATACCTGCCTAGGGTCCCATGGTGTTAAAGTCTCAAACACAGACGCCAACCATTCCTCTACAGTCATTAACAGATAATGTAAGTTATCTCCCTCTATAGCTGAAAGAAACACCAAATTGTCCTCAATATACCCAATCGAATTGCAAAAAGACTACCAAGCACAAAAGATTCATGAAGGGTATGTAATCGTGCAATATCAATCAGCCTCCCTACATATCCATTCCTTAACCACTCTAGAAGTTGTTTCAATTGTCAATTCTTATCCACGCCACACAGGATCCATACTTCCCTCATTCATGTCTTTCTTCTCATTCTCTTTGTCTTTAACTCTCTATAGTTTTAATTGTCCACCATCTCTAAAAGCTTGAGCATAAGAAACAGATTTTTTCCCCTAAGGGTGGTTTTGTGCAATGACTTGGTGTTGATATTCTACTATGGATTTTGATACAAGTTTATCGTGGTTAAATCTTGGTAAATTAACACGCAACTTCAAATTACCAATTCTCACTTGATCTAATTGCTCATGAGTCGGGTTGAGTGGGCCAGGTTAGAAAAAGCTTTGCTTAAAAAATGAGCCATTTTTTCAACCTGGCCCACCCAAAACCTTCTCCGAGCCAGGTTGGATCACAAGTTGGAACCCATTTTAATGCCTCCAGTATAGGGAAAAAATGAAGAAAAATTATGTAAAACTTTGGATTGCATGTTGTGGCGCCCTAAATCCACTATTTGGTAATAGGGATATTGACAACTAGCTAATAAAAAGTAGGGTAAATTTTCACGTTTACATCAATTCTTAGATAGGGCATACTACAAAATAAGATTTAAAATAACTACCCTAGATCCAACTAAAAATCCATCCCATATATGAAGATATAGAAGGTGAATGTTTAAGCAAGAGCCTAGTTAGTTTCATCATCATTTAAGATTGTCATGCACTAAGTCCTCTACTACTCATATTAAACCTTAATCATTCAATCTCAAGGGTACATTCCCGTAAACCTCACTTCAAGTCTAATAGTCCATATTCATGTGTAAATTCAGCAAGATCTTTCCAAGAGTTTACTTATATGATAATATCATTCACACATACTAGATGAAAATCAATCTTTACTTCTCACTATCTAGTCCTCTTATGGAGTCATAACCAAGGTTAAATCCACTCAATAACTTCTCCCACATAACATACACGGAATCATAACACAATCTCATCATTCATCCATAATAATCACTATCACAAAAATTCCCTTTTTCTAGATCCAAGTACCAATACAAATTTTCTAATCACTATCTTCTATCTCACTAATAAAATCATGAGTCAATCTCAATAACTCAAATATAACAACAAGTATTTTGACAACTTCTATCCATCGATTCAAAACTTAGGCATTTAAACAAATAGTCAAGCTATACAAAACAATGCCCAAATACAAGAATTCCAAAAATTATCGGTCAAGGCAAACTGTCATACCCTCTTCACACCAAGTCGCCTCTTCAAAAAGTATTACTTCACTATGCCAACCTACATCACACGGCTAAAATGGACAACATGGAGAGTGAGTATATTTTCTCAATGATGAACAATTTAAATTAACATGATAACATATACAAATGGAAAGGCAACTATACTTATTTTCCAATAAGAAACCAATCTTATGAATATAGTAATACACATACCAAGACAACACCAACATCATTTCTTAATTCAAGTCACCCATAAGTCATAAACATTTTAGTCTCTCAATTCAAATGCCATGACCTTATAATTAATGCATATACTATCCATTGAAACCATGCATATGCAACAAATCTGATTTTCCATAATTCAATTCTTTTTCATGTGCACACATCACTTTTACAATTACAACCATGAATAATTGTTCTAATATTCAACCCACGCAAGGTTTCTTTCTCAAGATCTTGTAAGATCATCAATTATGTCACATGCTAAACACCGCAACCACGTATAGTCGCTTACATAATCAACCCACACAAGGTTTCTTTCTCAAGATCCCGTAAGATCTAAATATCATATGATGGGATATGCTATGCATTCCATGAAATGCAAAAAGATGCATATGGTAATTTCAATTCTCACAAGAATTTCACCAATTCACATTTAGTGTCATCACATACACTTTAAAACTTTAGACATGGCATGCATTTAATCATGTTATCTCCCAAGGCATTCATTTAATTACAATCTACTTTGAAGAATCATTCTACTCTAATATTACACAAGAGCCAAGGAGACACTTCATTAATTAATCACATGTGAAATCAAGTAGCACATCAATAAGCACTTCAAGAGCACATAACCCATATTTTTGCCAATCCAACATCAATTCATTCATAAGACACACCTCGCACAATTTTCATATATAAACAACATCAATACCACTCAAGACTAACATATAAGTATACACCAATACATGCATATATTATCAATAACATTGTCATTCATTTAGAAAGTAAACTCATCTCCTACCTTAGGAGAAGTATCCCATTGGGGTGGATGGGTTGGATGATCCTGCCTCACAAGAGTGATCAAAGCATACATTAAATAAATGTAGAATCACATCAACATCTTATTAATTTTATTGTGATGTTAACAATTTTACCTCTTATATAAATAACTTCATATTAACCCATAAAAGTTTTATCCTTGAGATTTTTAGGAGTATTATGGATTCTTTCAATGTTTCCCAACACTTTGAAGATTTAAAACCTTATCTACAAATTACCAATGTTCAAGAATCATTCATAAGGTTTAACAAGGCTCCTAATAAATTTTTCACATTACTATAATTACTTTCAATACTTTCCTTTTTGTACACAACAAGTTTTTCTCTACTAACCATCTAATTAACTTGTTCTTTATCCATTAACATATAACTCATTTGATAGTAGTTTTTAATTGTTAAATTAAATCATGATATATCTTTAAAAACATTTAGTATTTACCTAATACATGATGCATATAGAATATCCCTTAAAATACCAAGTCCTTTCTTCCTAATTGATTTTTAAATCCCTACTAACACACTAATTTTCATACTTGTTCTTAAATTCCAACATTATATCTCGTTCTCTCATTAAATACTAATTCCTCATTCATTCAACTACAATTATCCGTAACCATAATTAATTGTTATACTATTTCTAATAATCCTTTGTTAAGCACCAACATCATGCCTAAGTCACCTATCATGTACAACAACATTTTCTATGTTCAACTAGTAACCATTTTATGCCCAATATAATCCGATAATATTTTCTAGGCCATCAATCCTTTCTTTCAACTTTAATGGTCCATGTTCTTCATCTAATTCACCTTCAACACTACACTCATTTTCCAACTTCTTTTACTCCATAATCATTCTAATTCTTAAACTACATTTAATAGCATTTTCTCAATTCCATAATTAATCTCTTAAGTCCTAATGTGCTCCAACAAGCTTATTTAATCTAATAACATGCCTAATTCTCATCAATCCACTTTGCCCTTCACTAAATTCATTGGACATTCTACTCTTTTTCAACCAACAATTATCCAACACCCATTATAAATAATAACTCACATCTGAAAAGAGTTTTCAAGCCCATTAACAAGGTTAACACTTCCTTGAATCTATCTATGTCTCTTTGTCACTTTTTACCACCTCAAGGGAATTTTAAAACTTAGCATCAATTCCATACTTTCTACCAACACCAAATAAATTTTAGAACATTAACTAAGGTCTCACAATTAGTCTAAAATCATCATAGGTCTTTTCAAGTTTAAAATAAAGTTTTTCCCTTAAATTAAAGTAAGCCACTAAACTCAAATCTTGCATCTAATGTTATCCAACACCAATTCATTTTTTTCAACAACACTTAATTTAATTCTAACAACTAATTTACATCAATTTCACGCTATTAGAACAATTAGTCAAACAACAATAACAACAACCCAATGGTCTCCTGACCTAAGGTTTAGGGTTCCATATGCATATCTTTAATTTTTCCAATACTAACAATACAATCTACCAACACTTTATGTAACTAATTAGAGCTCATTATAGATTCTTAAACTTACCTCAATGCAACCTTAAATCCCTAAATCAAGAGAGCTAAGTGAAGTGGAGCCAAGAGGTCCAAGCTCCTAATGCAATACTAAGCTCCACAAAAGTACAAAGGAAGCCTCCTAGACCATGAAATTTTAGTCAATCAAAGAGAAGAGTCAAGAACGGGATTTCAGTTTTGGTATGGAGGCCAAGAGGATATGATGAAAATATGAAGAATGAAGAGAAAGAGAAGGGAAACAAGGTCCTAACCTCAAAACTTGTAAAAAATGGCACCTTTCTTCAATCTCTTTCAAGCTTTGGCCATGGCTTTTTGTTAGATGCATTTTAAGATGAAGAGGAGAAGAAGAAAAGGCATTTTCGGTGGAGAGGGGAAGAAGTGGAGTGTTGGATGAAAATTAAGGAGGGAATGGAAAGAGGAAGTGTTATGCTTTTTTTGGCTCCAAGGCCCATTATTTTTGGCAATTTCATATCATTGGGTTTTAAATGCTGATGGGAACAGCCCAACCATAGCTGCATGCCCAGCCCATTTAAATGGAGGAAATTTGTCACATTTTGGCTAAAAAATGAAGCGTTTTGGCCACCCGGAACTCCTTTTTCGTCTAATTAATCATCTATAAATTTTTCCGGGTTTATTTTTGTGTTTATCATAATTATTTTAGTGTTTTCTAATACTCAGTAGTTATTTTTGAGTTAGTGAGTTTTAAGTCCCAATTAAGGCCCGTTTCCTAAATTAGTCGTTTCCCGACGTTAAACGACGTCGATAAATTCCGAATAATTCACGATAAACCCAACAAATGCCCAAATTAATTTAGGTTCACCGTTGGGGCATAAATATCCATTTCTAATAATTATCTAATGTATCTCTACACGTTTAGCTCGTCTCCTTGCTCCATCTGTACATCCTTCGTCGATTAAACGATGAAAATAATTACTAAATTAGTTGTATTAACTCAAGGGGTTCCCAATTAATTTTCTCTACATGATTGGGACATCAAATAATTATTTCTTATAATTATTCTATTTATTTCCTCTAATTAATTAATTCTATGTAAAATTTAGGATATTACACATGTGCTGCTGAAGTTGTTTTTTTTTACAGACTTGTTTGTTTTTTTGGTATAGAAAGAAGGTTAATTGAAATTCTGCTGAACTTCTAACTTCTAAGGATTCTTTCCAAATTTGTATTGAAAAAGAATTAATGGCCAATGTTAGGGAAAGCACGTGGGAAGAAATATACTTAATGCACTGAGACGACAAAGTCGTCTACATGCAACTTGTTTATTCATTTAACTCCATTTCCTGTCTGCATGCGATTTTATATTCCTTTAGTTTTCCTTTCGTTAGGATGATCTAGCTCTAACAACCAAATATCCCAGTGATTGTCTTATTAGTAATATTTAATAAGAGTAACCAACAAGTTGATTATTTTACTCAATTGTAACTTAATGGAGTTCAACGATTCTCCCGCAAGAAATATTTAATGTTTAAGAATACCGTGGCAGGTGCAAAATGTGAGATCTAACAAATAATATGATAATAAAATTTATCATAAAAGAATAAAACTATAAAAGAGAAATGTAAATAAAATAACAGTTTAATTTTACAGGGACATTTTCATTTTAAACTTTAAATGAGACTTACGTATTTGTAAATTAAATACGTTTTTAGAATATACAAATATGACTAATTTTTAGTATAATCATTTGATTTTTTATGGTTTTATTTTTTAGTATTATAATTTTTAAAAAAATAATATTACCTAATTAGAATTTTTTTAAAACTTATTATGATTTGTAATATCCTAATTTAAAATTGAGAGCTAAATTATTAGTAGCTAGGTGATTAATTGAGATTAATTAATTGAAATGTGATAGTGAATTAATCTAGTTAAGTTTGGGGTAACTTAAAGTTACCATATTAGTTTTAGGAATTAAGGAAGCAAGTAAAATTATTAGAATACCCCAACCCCTAAAACTAGCTCTCATTCATTCACCTCACTAAAAAGAAATGTTGAAAGAAAGAAAATAGAATTCTTTCTCCTTTCTCATCCTGCATTGTCGTCCATGTCCCTCCCCCTCGGTACCTTCATCTTTTTTCCACTAGTGTAAAATATAACATAGTCTCAATTTTGAAAATAAATTGTAACTTTACAGCGGTTGTATATAACAACCATGTAAGAAATATTATTTACACTGGTTTAAATTTCTAACCGATGATATATAATTAGTTTATTTAAGGTTTGTACCGGTTTTATATAATCCAACTGGTACAAAATTGAAATTAATCCCCTAAATCCCTAGATATTCTCTCGTCCCCCTCTATTCCCATTTTGAAACCCTTTTGCATCTCACTTTTCTTAGTCTAGCTCTCTTCTTCCTCTCACTCTCGTCACACTTTCTTCCTTATCTCTGTCACGCGACTGCCATTGTATGTAGAGAATGAGAGGTTAGGGTTAGGTTGATCTACATGCATTAGAGAGAAGTTAGAAGAAGAAAGGAAAATCGAAATAAAAAATGGCGGTGATGGAAAAGCTTAGGATGTTCGTTGATCAAGAGCCAATTATCGTTGCTTTCTGTCTCATCGCTGGCTTTGGTATTTCTCTAAATCCTAATCTCAACTCTTTTTACCAATAATTTCATCTTCAAAGTTACTCACGCTTAGACTTTCTCACCGAGGATAACTTTTGTCACCGAGGACAGCGCCGTCGTCACCACTCCAACATCACCATGCGTACTCTTTCCAGGTTTGTTTCCTCTATCTTTCTTATTTTTCACATAGATCGATCTAGTTTAACTCTTTTTGATGTTGTCACTTCCATTGATCCATGGGTGGGGTTGAGATCAATAGGGAAGAGTAGTCAAATGTATTCCTGGTCAATGAATTGGGAGGGTTCGATCGTAGCTCTGACAAAGGGCGTATGGCTCACCAAAGAAGAGACGATAGTGGTTCACGGTGGTTGTTTGTAGAAGATGGGAGATACAGTTGCTTATTGATGCCTTATTCTGTTTGATGTAATTTGGTTATGGGTTCTCTATTTAGGGGTGGGGGATGGTGGATTTAAGTGATTGATGTTGAAGCTTTTGGTTATGGGGTTGTTAAAGGGTGGTGGTTTGAATGATTGATAGTGAAACACAGTATTTTGGTAGAGTGATACATTGGGTTTAAATTATATTGCTCTTTTCTCTAAGAGGGGCTTTGACTTTGGAGATAACCATGGTTAATCTAGTGAAGTAAAGGATGATAAGCCACCCACCAATTACATATATAAAAAGTAAAGAATCTAGAAAGGCTAATTATTTTAGTCTTGTGGTGATGTAATTGCTATTGTAGTAGAATTTGATCTAACATCTATAGTCTGGGTGCTAATGTTATAATTTATAGGAGAATGCAACTTTGATCCATTGAAATTGATTAAAGGATTTTGTATGCTAATATGATTTTCCTTTTGTATATGATTTTGTTTCCATTTATCTTTGTTATATGAAGTGTATGATTAAAATTTTATTAATTGGTACTAAAAATTAAGTCCTGTATCTTAATTGTCAACCAAAATTATTGTAATCATCATTGAATTTAGCAAGGATACTTTCTTTGATCAGGTTTGCATTTTCAATCTCTTTCATGCCTAAAATACTTTTGGTGCACATTATAAAGTTATTTACCTTATTCTAGGTGCCTCTTTTGTTTCAGTTATTCTAATTTACAGTTTTATTATTCTTTTTTGTGATACAACACATGAATTATAGATTGCTTGGATTCAGGCCATGTGAATGGAAGTCTCTAGTTGATATTGTCAATTCTATGGCAGATAAAGTTATTTAGGTATTTATAAATTTGTAGTCCATCTTGCATAGTTTTAGAATGACATTATTACTTTCTTTGTAATTGCATGTAGTCTTATTCAATCTCACTTTCTTCATCTATATTTCTTTGTTGTTTCTTTTTATGGTAGGTAGGGGCAGTAGGCAAGGTTGGTGTCAGGGGCACGTAATCTTTAATTTTGTTATTAGAATGCAGAGAAGTATTTGTTAATAGGAGGGAGAGCTTAGTCATTGTGCTCTTCATATTAGGTATTTTTTTAATTGTTCACTTTTTCTTGGAGGATATATTATTTGCTGGTCTTGCACTTCATTTGTAATTACATTCCCTTGTCCCATCCATCAAACTGTTGTTGGTGTCTATGTCTTCTAAATAGATGGTTTGTTTTTCTTATGCCATTGTGTACTATATCTTTGATTATTTGAGCTGATTTGCATTTGTATGTTTTTATTTCTCTGGCTATTATTAAAATATTATTTGTTGGATATATATATTACATTATTGTGCTTGAGTAACATTGGTACTAATTATTCTTATAAAGCAATGATAAAACAAGTGTTAAATGTTAACATGCCACCATTCTCTCTAGAGAGTGTGAATTTCAAAATGATGTTTAGTTTAGAGTAAGCATTAAAAAGATTGATGTAACATCCTAAAGTTTTATATAAATATTTGATTGAGAGATAAATAGCACGTAATTATATATGAAATAATTAATGTCTCAAAAGTTTAGAAATGATTTAATTGAGATTTATTATGACTGTTCACAATTATTGAAGATTAATGAGCTAAAATTAATACCCGAATAGAATCTGGGTGTCAGACCAAGTATCTCCGATTGAGATGCTATTGATTAGGGCTGTTAAGAATATTATTGTGAATCTGAATATGTCTTCGGACTAATTTTTAGATGATGTATCTGAGCCCAAACGGAGATTCTATTTGTTATGAAACGGGGAATTTTTAATGAGAAGCAAAAACTTAAATGAGGAATCCCATTCTTCACTCTCATTTTCACATGACTTTTTCCTCTCCCTTGGCTATTGCAATTTTTGCTCTCCCCTCTTCTCTTTTCTCATCATTCTTATTTATCTCTTCTTCTCCAAAAACCTAGACAAGGTTTTGTACACTTCCCCTTCCATTTTTAGAATCCTTCATTAAGCTTAAAGGAGATGGTATGGACTTGAAACTCTCCATTTCCTCACTATTTTTGTCACCTTCTCCCTCTCTCTTGGAAACTCGCTTGTTTGTTGGGTTGAGGTAAGTTCCTTACCATTTTTTGGGTTCTTGTTATTGGGAGAATGTTTTAATGCATATGGGTTGTTGGATGAACCATTAAATATGCAAACCCTAAGGTAAGGTATCCTAAATGTCACATTATGAGGGATACTGATGGTAATGTGGAAATGACAATTAATGTAATGGTAGAAACTATAAGCATTTATGATGGTTATTGGGTTTTTGATAAAACCCTAACCCTTGATTTTAGGGAAAATATAGAATGTGAGTGGAATGAGTATTAGGGAAGGTTAAATGAAGAGAGATAGCCATTGATGATGGTTGGTAATTATTAATGATGAGTGAAAACCATTAATGATGGTAGATGATTAACGATGGTGGTTGGAAGCCATTAATAAGGAAACCTACTAAGGGAGTTGGGTGAGAAAATTAATATGTGTTAGGTAGCTTAATTGTTGTGTTGTTGCCCTTTGAATACAATGAATTTTGGTTAAAGGGAAGGAATTCCTGAAACCTAAGAAAATAAGGGAATAAAACCCTTGGTAAGTTACAATATGATAAAACTCATGTGTATGCATTAATTGTATGCAAGAAAGTGAAAGTAATGTTGAATAAGTCATTGATGTGGTCCTATAATTATTTAATGTAGGGTTTGATAACTCTAACGGCACGGGACCATCTAACCTAGAAGAGCACTTCTCTTGAGGTAGGGGAGGATTATATTTTCTAAATGCATGATTTAATTTATGTTGATAATGTATATATCAATGAATATTTGCATGTTTTTGCTTGTATGGAATATACTACCTTTATGTGTGCTATCAATTAAGTTTGATTCCATAATCGATAGTTGAAATTGGATTGACTCATTTGGTGTAGGCATGAATGTAAAGTATGATTGTTGGCATACTCTTTGATTCCCATGTATAGATCGATGTTAATATAAATCCTTAGCTATTGTGTTGAGAATGATGTTCCTTGGATGGCTTTATGATTGGTTGTACACCACTAATTATAATGTTAAGTGTGAATTATACCCTTAAGTGAGAGGGTGAGGAATTCTTGTGAAGCTAAGGCTAGCATGTGTATTGTTGCATTCATGGCATGCATGACATAGCATTTAAATGTGGTTGCGATCACAAAATATATTGAAACAAATAAGGTCTTGCGGGACTATGAAAGGGAGTACCCTTGCGTGGGGGAAACCAATATGTGAATGAATGAATGTGGTTTCGATCACAAATGTATTGAAATGATAAGAGTCTTACGGGACTATGAGAAAGAGGATCCTTGCGGGGGGACTTGTATTTGAATACTCCTCAGTGGTTATCATCACTTGATATATGGAGGTGATACAGATCTTACGGGATCTTGTGAAAAGTACCCTTGCAGAGGATAAAGGCTTAAGCAACTATGCGTGGTTGCAATTATTGGAAAAACCATGTGTGTATAGGTTATGAGAAAATATTTCAAATTAGATCCATTGTATATGCATTATAAGTATGAGATATGCATTAGCCATAGGAACATGGCATCTGAGTTGAAAATGATCAAGAGAATGATACCCTATTGAGAGTACAAATTGAGAAATAGACCCCATAGTGGTCAAAAAACTAACCAAGTTTGTATTGTTGTTATGACGATCCCTTGATGTTGCTTGTGGATTTTGGTAATGAATGTGATAATGTTATGAATTGATGTATTGGTCTTACTTGGAGATGTCCTTGATTAATAGACTTATTATACATGAACATGTGTGCCCAATGGGAACTAATGAATTATATGGCCTTGTTGGTTGATTGAACTCTTTAATAGGAGAATATGTTGAATTGTATTCATATTTATGTTATCACAAATCATTGATTTTCATCATTAAGAAAGTATACCCACTCCCCATGTTGTCTATTTTTTAGCCTTTGTGTTACAGGGTATGGCCATAGAGCAAAAACCTTTCAATGATATGAGGTGTGGTTTGAAGATATTGGTATGGTTTCCTTGGCCGACATGTTTTGTGTAAACATCCTTTTGTATATTCCTTTTTGGGAAATGGTTGTAAATGACATCATTTTGTATAGTTGTTAACCCGGCGATAGCGTCTTAACAGTTTGTTTCCACCACCGGGTTGTTAATTGGCAAGCGCACCAATCGTTTGTAGTTTTCAAAATTTAGATATCGTTCCACTGGGATTGAAAGTTCAATAACAACAGTAATTTTCTATTTACTATGGTAAATGTGAAGGAAGTTATAGACAAAAGAATGATTTATTTACAATTTATACAATATTCACAGGATAGCATGATTGAGTAGTTCATAAGGTAAAAGAAAATAAAATCTATCTAAAAAGTTGAGTTGCAATTTAGAATAGGTAAGATACTTGAGATAAACACAGATAAATAAATTATGTTGGAAATTGGATCCCTAATCTAGAATAACAATGAGGAACTCAAGATATGCATATTTAATCATCAAGTTTCATGTCATTGCTGCTTAAAATCATTATAACCGATCCCTCGTGATATAAATTCTAAGAATTCACCGTAAAGTCCGATCCCTCGTGAGCTTTCTCAGTAAAAACTTGCATTAAGACCTGGCCTTATGGCAACAATGGTTAACAACCCCTATAGAATTGAGATACCAAGGGTATTCTAACTTTTTACTTTCGTCAAAACAAGTTTCAATACGGCATGAACAATCATTCTCCCGTTTGACATTCATACTAATAAAACAAGTTTCAATACACATGAAAATCATTCTCCCGTTTGATGTTCATATTAATAAAAGGTTGAAATACTAACATGGACTTGAATCATAAATATGCAGAGGTCGAATTCACAACATAATACTCAATAGATTAGTTCACCAATTCCAACATAAACAAATTAGTTACACATGGTGAAAGTAAAAACAACACTTACAGAGTTTGACATTATGAAGACGATGGGAACTTCACGATAAAACGATCATAATACACCGAAAACACACTCAAGTATCTGGAAAACTATTCTAGAACTACAACTCACAAAAGAAGTACTCAAAGTCGAGCACAAGAGAGAAAAGAAGAGAATAAGATGCTATGGGATGATATAGAATGGTGTTGGATGGCCCTATTTATAGGGCTGAGCAAGGGTGCTGACGCTACGCGTCACACCCCTGACTCAGCTTCCATCAAACAGCTGATAATGGCCACTTCAAATTATTAAATATGATCATGCCTGGCCACTTGGACGTGTTTCCACTGTATTTTGGCTATTTGTGCTTAGTGGGGTGGCCCTTGGTGCTGAGTGGGGTGGCCATTATTGGGTCAAAGCTGAGTGCTTAGCCAAGTTGGATGTGGAGTCCACGCAGCACTGACGCTACGCGTGGCTGTGACGCGTAGCGTCAGTATCAAAAATAGCTGTTGATGCTACGCGTGGGGTGAGGCTACGCGTCAGCTCCTCCAGTGTAATTTTCTCTTGATTTCTTAACTTTTTCACTGCAAAACTTAGAGAAAATTGATCAAGGGCAGATTATTTCCAACAACATCCATTTATTGAATTTAAATCCTAATTTTCTAACAAATTAAACTAATTTTTGTAATCTTTATGAAATTTTTATTAAAGCTTTTATTGAAAATTTGAGGACTAACAATAGCCATGATTTAGCTTGAATGCTTCATTAGTATAGTGTTCATTGAATATTTAATGACTTGGAATCCTAGGATGGTAGTTGATACACTAGGATCATTGGGGGTGAACTTGTGATCATTTTGTATCACCATGTGAAGGATGTTGATGATTTTAGTAAATATGATCTTTGACGAAGCATTGGGAAGTTTATGTTGTACATGTTTATGTTGTTGAATGGTTGTGCATGGTTGTATCCTTCTCAATATGCATGGTTGTGTATGTTTATGGTGTTGAATGGTATGCATAGTGGGAAGTGGATAGGCCTCATATAGAGATTACCTATAACTCATATTGCTCGTATGTGACTTAGGTGTAATGTTGGTTATGGCCAAATATGTATAATTTGTGATTTGGCATGCTTGGTTGGGCTAAAATGCCCTTGGATTGCCATTTATACAAGGATTGATTTAGAGTCCAATTTGTAGTGTCTGACTTGTTGGAACAAGTCCTAAATGGGTGTTTAAATGCATGCCAAGTGTTAGTTTGGGTCAATTTTGCATGTAATAAGTGTTGGCATATCATGTTGTATGAATTGTGTATGTTGGTGTGCATTTTTTGATAAATTCGCTTAAGCGAGTGGAATCGCGCTCAAGCGAATTTGGCCTTGTCTAAGTGTTATGGTCTCTGGACCAATTTTGCTCAAGAGAGAGAGGCTCACTCGAGCGATTTCTTGAAGAAGTAATTCTGCCTCATTTTTGCTCAAACGGACTAGGTCTCACTCGAGCGAATTCCTTTGAAATGGATTGTCTCTTTCGCTCAAGCGAGGGGTGTCTCGCTCGAGTGAATTAATTGTAAAATTGGTTCTAGACGTTTTTTGCTTAAGAGGATGTGGCCGCTCAAGCAAAATTTTTGGGTCTAATACTTTGTTGCTTCTCTCTTAGGCAAATTTGAGCTCGCCCAAGCAAATGCTTGCAAACTCGCTTAAGCGAATTGCCTAGGATTGCACTTGTTTGTTTTTCTATCCTTTTTTGCATTTTTATGGTATTTTCCTTCATCTCTTTCTTCATTTTTAGGCCTTTTCTCATATCTTCATATATGGGACTTGGCGTTTGCCATGTATATATTTTCTCTTCCGCTATAAACTCACTTATTTTGTATACACTTTGGGGCAAATATTTTACTGATCCAGTTTATAAATTTCTTAATCTCAGTCTTTGGTTTTCAAAGGCTCGAGTGTTTAGTTGAAGATTGGACTTTTGAACTTCTTAAACGTGAAAAATTTACCCGTGTTTTATTAATTTAATTACGATAATTATATTATGATTCAAGCCTAGGAAATCGGGGTCTGATAAGTGACATGACACTATCTTAAAAAGAGTGAATTTACTAAAGGGCACTTTCAAGAAAGAAGACTCAAAAATATATAATAAGGTAAATTTATCTATAAGCTGAAATGATAAGGAAGCTAAGAATACATGCTAATGGCCTTAAAGTAACAAGAGATCTTTGACTAAAATTTCTAGAAATAAGTTTGTTATTCCTTTGTATAGAAAAGACAGAGAGAAAAAGCATGGAGAGAGATAGAGAGAGACAAAGAAGTGAATTGGAATTGGATACTCTACAATGTGTGGAGACCCTTATATTTATAATGAGGCATCATACAATTATAGCTCTAATTGGCTAGGTCCATCAACATAAATATCTAATATAATAATATCTAATCTTACACTTTACATAAGGACTATACCTATTTTTTTTGCATTCTTTGAGCTAATTTTTAGACCTGAGCCCAAATTTCTGACTTCTATTCTATCTATCGGTATTTCTTAGACTCTTAGTATGTTCAAGTAGACAATCAATAGTCAAACTTATAAATGACAATTTAAATAAAATCTATAGGAAAGATTTGAGATTTGATCTTTGGTCCTTGATGGATTAACTATTATCCCATATCAAAGTTTAGTTGCTAAGATATACCTATGACTCTCAAATAACTAGAATAATAGTTAATGCTTTCTTTTGTTTTTGTAATCTTTCCTCTACGTACAAACCATTATGTTAGGATGAGCCATTGAACACCATTTTGGAAGGCATTTCAAAGCGTGATAGGAATAAAGGATTTATAGAGGATGAGATGCCAAGCCTGCAATCTCTCTTCAGTAGTATGCCTAATAGCTAGGCCAGATTGTATATCTTGTTTATATGTTTATATTAAATAGTGTTTCTTCCTAGGTTATAGAGATTTGGGTGTAGTTTTTCTTTAAGTCCTACATTGGGTTGTGAAAATATAAAAAAGAAATTTGAGGAAAGGAAGATATTTGTTCCTGGCCTTTTATAAGTACTTATTATATGAATGAGACTTTTGGATGTCAAATTAAGTACCTCTAACTTTAACTTCTTTGTTCAAATTGCTTATAGAAATCTGAATGAGGAAGAGCTTGTGATATGTGCAATCGTGTGGAATGCTATTTAATCTGTTTGTTTGATTATAATAGTTTGCTAAGTCTTAATTGTTTTTTGATTTAGTTACAACATTCATATTTAATTATCTAGATAATACTTGGGCGATAAATAATCTATTACAAATTGTGTATAATGATGAGTAATATTGATTTTCTTACATGAGACAAGTGAAAGTGATTGTTACATTAGAGTCTAAGGATGTGTATTCATTTTTTGCACCATGTCTTTCATTGTCATAATGAGTGGCATTTTAATTCTCCTTCGTGCTTGTGATTACATTCATTAAGTGTGTTGGATCACTATGGGTGAGTTTGGAAGAGTGTATAGGTAACCAATGGATGATTATTCAAATATAGCTATCTTTTTTATTTCATGCTTAGTTTCTTTAGTGAGTAGTTGTATTGTACTTTAAATAGAGGTCTGCAAGGGCTAGGCGACCAGACAATTTTTGGGTTGATTTGGGCCCAGAAGTTGCCAACCAATTTAATTTTGATACGGTTCAAGCTACTTTCGAACTGTTACTAGGCCTTAATAATCTGATTTAGAGACATTTAGGTGCTTGTGTGTGTGTAATTTGTGATGTATATTAATGTTCTCCTGGACATGTCAAAACGTAGAAGTTTCCAGCAGATGACCTGACCATGCTAAATCCACTAATGCCTTTAGGTTCTAGTTATAGAAAAAGAATCTAAAATTACAGAGATGGAAGCAGCATCAACTGGGGAAGCAGCGCAACTCAGAGCAGCCATGGAAAGTGTGAAAGGGGAGCTTTCTCACCTAAAGTAGGAGCATGTATGGTTTTGACTTTTAGAACATGTAAATGAGTGTTCTTCTATATGTTAGATTTCTTTTACTCTTTTTGCTTCTCAAGCAAAGAGTGTTTGTTTTGATATTATGTTATGTATACTAGACAAACTTTTGACATTTGAACCATGTGCAGAATGAGTTCAAAAATGCATAAATTCAAACTTAAAACTAGAATAAAGTAAAACCAAATAAGACAGGAAGAAAATACATAATACATCATTGGCTTTAGGCAATGACAATATCTTATTACATGTAACATCTTGTTAGACAACTATTATGTTTGTATTTCTATAGAAAGTTTGAATCTTGTTAATAACTATCAATAGAAGGTTTTTCTTTCATTCTTTCTTATTTCTATCCATCCAAACAATAAATATTTTCTACTCTATTTCCTTTTTTATATTTATCCCTCCTGCTTTCTTTTCCTCTTATTATTTCCCTTTCCACCATAACATAGTGTTGATGAGAAATTGGAATGTTTAGAATTTAGTGGTCTTGTTGTTGCTGAACTTATTGCTGGATTATTTTGTCATATTATTGCTTTAATCTCTAAGATATAGTGTATTCACGATAATGAAAGGGAAAACTAGGAGACTGCATCTCAAGCACTTAAAGCAAAACTTAAAATTGTAGAGAGCAACTACGTACGTGCAGAAGTTGAAGTAGCATAAATAAGAAGTACATATTAATATTTTTGTAAGCCTTCTCATACTCATTTAATTTACATATGCATACTTATGCTTCTGATAATGGTCAGGTCAGCTAGAATCAGAGGTATTTACACAAGCAAGGATCCTTAAGATGAGAGATGCTGAGTTATTGGCTACCAAGGAAGAGTACTAATTGATCTTCTTTACTAAGTAGCTCGTAGAGAAGTGGACTAAAATTAAATTTAGTAAATTAATAGCATGTTCTTATAGCTTAAAGAGGATAAAAAGTTGTTAACTATCTTTGGAGGTAGGTAAGAATTAGGAAATTATTCTTTGTCAAAGAAATGTACTTCAAGAAGAAGAAAACAATTCAAGTCTCAAGTGTAATGACATGTGCTCTTGTTGAGCATCAATGTGTTTTTTATTTAAATTGGAAAGTATGTTGTGTGATTGGCATTTGGCATTTGTGTTCTGAGAGAGAACCTTGTGTCTAAGTTGTATCTGTATCCATTTTTAATAGTAACTTAATACAATTTGAAGTTTTGTTGGTATGCTTTGACATACATAGTATAGGCACTAATAAGTTAATAGGATAGTTATTGCATCAATATGATGTGAATGGGAAATATAAATTTTCTTGTTGTGATTCATCTTAGTTTTTCCTGTAGTAGGTTACACTTGAAATAATACTAGGTAGGTTATCGAGTTAAGAGTCAAAACAATGTAGTAAAATCGTGCCAAGGTTGTTACCTTTTTGTGACATTATTGCATTTCGCTTTAAAAGAAAAGAAAAGATAAAACATTATTGTGTTTGTGTTTCACAATTGATAATATTCATATTATATTACGTATGCAATATTTGAAGGTTGTCGTTATTCTGAAGATTGAAAGTTGAAATCACCAAAAAAAATAGGGAAAATGGAAAAATAAAGAAAAAAAAATACTTTTTACACTAGTTGTTTTCAATAATAGCTGTAAAATGTATACTTTTTATACCAGGCATAAATGAATGACTGGTGTAAAGTATGTACTTTTTATACCGAGCGTAAATAAATGACCAGTGAGAAAAATACATTTTACACCGGTCATAACGAATAGAACCGGTGTAAGTTAAACATTTTACATTGGTTCCTTACTTAACAACCGGTGTAAATTGTATTTTTCTTACCAGTTGTTGACCAGTGTAAAAAATCCCACTTTCCTCGCCTGCTGGGTCTATACCGGTCGTACAGCTGGTATAAAAAGCCCAAAACGACCGATGTAAAAAGTGTTTTTTGCAATAGTATTCCTTAATTAAGCAGGGAATCAAGCCTCTTCCACCTTCCATTTCCTTCTCCACTTGAGGGGTGCTCAGGGTTGCAAACGTTCATTCTAATTCTCATTAAACAAGGTAGGTTTCAAGAAACCCACTTTGGGTATTTGTTCCTAATCCTTAAATTCATCTCAATCTCTCTTAATTAATGGTTGTAGAACCATTCCAAACATCCGAGCGATTGGTAAGTCAAAACTTCCGAATTTCCATCCTTTTGTTAAATTTGTACAATTAGTAGCATTTTAGGCTTTCGGGTAGTTAGAATTAAGTTAAATTGGATGAATTTGGGAAGTAGTTGCTTAATCGACGGAGGCCAGTGTGTTGTGATGTAGGTCATGATTTGGAACCAGGTCAGAATCCGGGAATTGTGTGGGATTCATAATTCCAAGTAGAAGAGGGATAATCTACATTAAATGTATGAATTATGAATGGATAATTACATGTTTACATTGATTGGCGATGAGATTGTATGTTGTTGTTGAAAAATGATTAATTGATAGATCATGTCGATGATGTGAAATTGATGTTGATGATAATGTAATGATGTTGATGAATGATGATGAGTTATGGTAGTGATGATAATGTAATGATGTTGATAAATGATGATGAAATTAATGATAATATGAATGATGTTGATGTTATGATAGGAATGATGATAGCAATGCTATGTTGTTGTTAGGAAATATTGAGATACCCTTGATGATGGTACTCAAAAGGTAATATTGATATTATTGATGTTTGACATAACATGTGTATAAAGCTGCTCATAGGATGCAATGGGTCCTATAAGGGGGTCCAGATGGGAGGGCGACTTGATGGTAAGGCACAAACCCTGTGGTAGTTCCTTCAGAATCCATAGTCGCTTTAGGAAGAGATTCTAAGGCCGACCCGCAACACTAATTAAGTTGAGATGTCATAGTCACTGGTGACGGTGTTGCAATGGGCAACGGTTCGATACCAGTTAAAACTATATATATGTTAAATCTTTAAATACTATAGTATATCCCTTTAGTAGAGTTGAATCTACATGTAAATGCATTAGCATAAGTAACATTGAGCTAGGTAGGCTGCTATTGTAACATCCTAAAATTTAGAATTTTAGAAAAATAATTCATTAAGGATCACTAGATAATTTCCGAGTGAAATTCCGAGTGAATTATGTCTGAGATAAGACATTTCGAGTGAAAAATGGATGTGATTCTGAGTGAAGGTAGGTTAACATGTTTCCGAGTGAAGCATGATTGAGAAAATTATTTCTGAGTTAAGAAAAACTGTGTCCGAATAAGACACTTTTGAGTGAGACAAATCCGAGTGAAACGTTTCTGAGAGAAGTACTTTCGAGCGAAGAAAAGCTTTGATTTCGAATAAGTACTTCTCGGGCCGAGATAATTCTGAGTTGTGAATTCCGAGTGGGGAATTTCCCAGTTGTGTGTAACTTTCCGAGTGGGGTGTCTCCGAGTGCGACACTTCCGAGTGGGATGTTACCGAGTGAGACGTTTCCAAGTGGAATAGCGTCAAGTGAGATATTCCCGACTTCCGAGTGGTATGGCACTGATTGAGACATACCGAGTGAGTCTTTTCCAGGGAGAGTACTTCTGGAAAGAAAAAGACATTAACTTCGAATGAGTATGTTCTGAGTGAATAGTTCCCGAGGGAAGTAAATATCCGAGTGGTGAATTCATTCAATTCATGCTCGGGTGTCTTGAAGATTTCCTAGAGTCTGTGCTCGGGTTCATATTCAGAGTTGTCGAGAGCTTGTGCTCGGTTTCATCTTTGAGATTATTTTCGACTCCGAGTGATCTTTTGGATGTAAGACTTCCGAGTGACGCAAGTGAAGACTTTGACTCAGACAGAGATATATCCGAGTGAGATATGTCTGAATGAGGTATTTTTGGGTGAGAGATTTCTAAGTGGATCATTTCCAAGGAAGGAAAGCTGATTGTGTTTCATGTAGAAACCTTTCTGAGCGAATTTCCTCTGAGTGAAGTAATTCTGAGCGGAAAGAGGCTCTAATGAATCTTCTCGGAAAGATGTGCCCAGAATACTGAAATCGAGTCGGAATTAATAATTATTTCAATTATTGAGGCTTTCCACGTCACTCTGTTCTTCTAAATTCTAGCAGATTCTCTTTTTTGATATTTTTCTAAGTATGGGACCCTCTCTATTTTGTCCTATCCTCTTTTCTTTAAAATATCTTGTTTCTTCCTTATCATTTAATACACGTATCGGACTTCTTCAATTTGTTCACGTCTTTTTTGCATGAACGATATATATATATATATATATATATATATATATATATATCAAATTCTATTGTTGGATTAGCTTGGAATTTGGAGCGTAAAATTCACTTCTATCCTTTTCTTTCCAATTTTTACTGGAAATTATCAAACAAAGAAGGAAATCAAACTTCACTTCTTCTCTTTCACGAAGAAGCTTTGGACTGGTTCAGAATTGAAATTCCAGTCGGAAATTCGTGAACTGTGATTTGGATACAGCTTAAAAAGCTGTTGGAACTCTTCATTTCCAGATAGGGGAGCGTTACATTTTAAATGCATAGTTTATGAACGGATTCGGGATAATATTATATATTTAATAAGAAATCCCGAATATATATATATATATATATATATATATATATATATGATATTTGTGTGATGATATTTCCCGTTCATATGTGATTGATGATGATGTGAATGATATTCATGAAGTTTTCATGATATATATAAATGTATGTGATGCATGTTGATAAAGCATGAGATGCTTATATGATGAACAAACATGAAATATGATGTGGTTGTGATTGACTACTGCATGCTATGCTTGCTGTTATATTGAGTTGAGACCCTTGGCGATGGTAACCAAGTGGTAGCCCCTGATGATGGTAATCAGGTGGTTTGTTGATGATTGATAATTATTTTGGCATAGCATTTGCATTCAGACGCACACAGGACTGTAGGGGCCTGTGATGCCGGCCCAGATGGGAGGGCGGCCTGATTATAAGGCACAGACCCTGTGGTGGTTTCTTCGGATTCCACAGACGCCTTTGAGTTGGACTCAAGGCCAGCCCGTAACACAGTTGAATTACCGCTGTCATTGAGAGTGGCTGGTGTTACATTATGGGCGCGTGGTTTGGTACCTGTAAAATGGCTGAATCAGCTGGGAGCCGAGATATTATGTTGCGTAAATCCCATCATTAGAGTCGGATCCGCATGCATATGCATTGATATATATTATTGAGAATAACATAATGATATGATCATTTGAGGATATGAGAATGAATGATATATATAATAAAATTATGTTATATGATTTTGATTTATTTATGGTTATGAATTGGACACTTGATCCGATTCAGTAACTGTCATTTGACATGTATATGCTCACCCCTACTGTTGTTATTTTTTTTACAGTGGATATAGGATGCAGCGATGATATATGAAGTCACTCGGCCGCTCGGAGCATTATGTATTTATATGTATAGTACATAGTGCACATAGTTATTTTGTAGTAGCCTTGGCCGGCTCCTGTGCATACCGAGTTATTATATTTATTTGTATACTTAAATGGGTCGGTCGGTTGATGTAAAAATGATAGTGTCCTTATTTAATCCAAATCCTGTTTTAAAATTTAAATTATTTGCGAAAAGTTTATTTGGATTATTGAAATTTAATTTTAAAAATAAGGACGTTATAGCTATGCCGTTAAGGATGATATATGAATATGATGGATATGAATTTAAATGTTGATATTGAATGGAAAATACATGTTATAATTGGTGATGAGTATAATTGTGATGTTATATGTGATGAACTGGATGTTAAAGATGATTGGGTGAAAATCTTGTTCAATATTTATCATTTAATATGCATTTACTCACCCTCTTACTCTTTTTATTGATTACAATGAACTTCACAGATGGTAACGAGTGGTGAAACATTGAGGGTGCAATGGTGCTAGTGGCACCTTGGTGATGTACATTATATTGTATAGTTTTTGATTCAGGTGACAATTGTATGCCTTGGTCGGAACTGTTAGAATTGGTAGTTTGTATAGGTAACTAACAGATGCCTCACTAGATATTTTATGTAGATAATTAATGATGCATATAATGGTCTTATGCCAAGCAGTGCCATGGAAAGTGATCCATGGTGCAATGAGATATCGAATTGATGGTATATGAACTATATGGATAAGAATTGTCTAGTACACTTGAGTTTATGTTTATCTTACACCCAAAAATTGTATTGAATGTATTACATTGATTAACATGTTGAATTTAGCATATTGCCATGTTTTGCAAGTGGAAATGCAAGAAGAACATGTTGAATTATACATAGACTAGGTGTTTGAGTAACTTAATGTGGATGTGGATGGATTCACTAAAGGAGATTGTAAACAAGTCTCAACTAGGTATAGTAAAGTATGTATGGTGAAGGTTTGATGCCTATGCTCTCCAAATTGAATTTCACATAGTGCTAGAACTAACCAGTTTACCTTAGATCTTCTGGTACATGTGAAATCCAATTAAATTGGTCTTTTGGCATGGGGACTTGGGCCATTAGCTTGAGAATGACTTGTAGAGGTGGCATGTCAAATTTAGCAAAGTTTGGATAAGAGTAACAGAAGAAAGGATGGAAAAAAGTGTGGGACTACACCTCAGCATGCCCATGATGTGTTCTAGAGCCCCAATTGGGCTCTCTGTAAACAGGTGTGACCATGTCAGTGAGGGGGTAGGCATGCATGGGAGTAATATGGACCAGGTGCATGCGCGTAGGCACGTTGGCCCCTAGATGTAATGTAACATCCTAAGTCGATTTACCTTTTTATTTACACCCGTTAATTATTTCCACAATAAATTTTTTACGTTTAATAAAAATTTAGATGTTAATATAAAATAATATTTACTTCCCTTAATAAACAATCCACTCGGCCTTGATATAAAATAATATTTACTTCTTTTAGTTACATTCTAAATAATAAAATCATACTCAGTATAAACAAAACCGATCGAAAATAAATCCTTTAATGAAAGTGGAGTTGAAAGCAGCAGGAGAAGGAGAAGAAGAAGAAGAAGAAGAAGAAGAAGAAGAAGAAGAAGAAGAAGAAGAAGAAGAAGAAGAAGAAGAAGAAGAAGAAGAAGAAGAAGAAGAAGAAGAAGAAGACAGGGGCTCATTCGCTTAAGCGTGTGCCGACTCGCTTGAGCGAATGCCACACGTTAAACCTGAGCGAGCAAGACGCACACGGGAGACTCAAGTCGGGGTTTCACTCGGCAAAAGGGTTTTACTCGGGAAACACTTAACTTTCATTCACTCGGGCATACCACGCTTGACTCATTCCTACGCTTCACTCAGAAAGGTCCGCTCGGTCACCGCTCTCTCGGGGATAACATAACCTCCTTCACTCGGTAAGAGTTTCTCCGGGTATCCCCACTCGGAAAATACCCTATCTTTACTTCACTCGGAGAAGCTCTCTCGGCCGCAGTTCATTCGGAAACCTTTTCACCTTCGCTCGGGAGCACTCAAATTTTCACTCGGAAATGTTCTACTTTTCTTCACTTGGAATCGTTATACACTTTCTTCACTCGGAACATTCTCCCGGCCAATCTCACTCGGAACATTCTAACCTTCCGCCCAAAAGGGGGTCTCTCAGTTATTCATCACTCGGAAAAGGAACGAGGAATTCCCACAGAGATAAAACGGACATCAAACCGTCTGGCCCTCGCTTGGACAGGAATAAATCCTCTCGGGCAAGATTCGCCCGGTAATCGGTTTTGCTACAACAAACACATGAAAATTAATACCAATCATCTAACAACATAAATTCACATTCATTCAATTAACACATCAACTCACACTTAGTTCCACACTCGGAAAACTCATTATATATATATATATATATATGTGTATTACACAATTTATTCAAATTCACTCGGCCTTGGCATCGATCTCTCGCTTGGCGCGACTCCAAGGCTCTGACCTCCTCCCTGTCACTGGTTACTAAATTGAAAACAACAGCAAGGGTGAGTGTTTAGCATTATAATTAATCTAGAACGGAATAAAATATGAGTATAAACTCTATCCGATTCTTTATCTTCAGATTGTACATTACACTCGGCCATTTAACTCACACTCGGCATCACACTCACACTCGGCACTTTACTCACATTCGGCAATATATCCATTAACACTCGGCTTTATAGTAATTCATACTCAGCAGAGTAACAGTTCTCCTTCGACAATCTTAACAAGTAACATTCAGCAAGTAATTTCCACTCAGCAAATATGACAATTTTCCACTCGGCAAATATAACAATTTTCCACTCTTCAAATATAACAATTTTCCACTCGGCAAATATAACAATTTTCCACTCGGCAAATATAACAATTTTCCACTCGGTAATCATGACAATTCATGCTCAGCAATTATAATACTTCATACTCGGCAATTATATTCAACCTCATTCAGCAAATACAACAAGTTACACTCGTCAAATACAACAGATTGGCCCTCGGCAAGTACAACATCATACTCATCAATTTTCACTCGGCAAATATGGCAAGTCTTACTCAGCAAGTACAATAATTCATACTCGGCAATTATAATAATTCAAACTTGGCAAATACAGCCAATCACTCGGTAAATACAGCCAATCACTCGGTAAATAAATCAAATCATACTCAATAAATATAACAAATCTCATTCGGCAATTATCACAAACTGCACTTGGTAAAATCATCCAATCATTAATTGTCACAACTAACTCACATAAAATCGACGCCTAGTATCCGGATACTAAAAGGATCGACCTTCAGCTGGGAGTCCGACTTGACATCCTGTGAACCCGACTTGGTTCACCGAGCCCGACTTGGCTCCCCCTCAACCATTGGGTCAAAGACCTCTAGGTAGCTTAACTGGGTCCGACTTGACCACTGAAGCCAAAAACAGGGTAATTCATACCGTTGGTCGTCCTCCACCACATAATCACGTATCATAATCATACAATTCGTTTACTGGAAGCCTGTCAGAAACCGATCGGTGTTTATCTACATATATGCATACTCATACATCCACAGTTTTCATTCAGCAACAACATCAATATTTCTTCACTCACATGCACACACACACGATCCTAAACCGATCGGTGTGCACATCCATACATATGTTCATACACATTCACATACTTTTCCTCCAGTATTAATTCTTACCCGGTTTACAAATATCTCAACGACTTGGACAGCATGTCCTATTCTAATTAATTATAACTCGAACACCCCCTTACCTCGGTTCCGAGCTTCAATGATCTGCTTTTGGTGTCGGTTACGCCCTCTCAGCACAGGGTTCACATTTTCTCTTCTGAATGCAGCACCAGCACCTTCACTGCTACCTATGGGTCGGAATACAAACCCGTTAGCTTTACACTTTCAGCTCTAAGAGCCTCCATCGAGCTCACATTCACTAGAGGAGTGGAGAACAGTCCCACACACAGCCATGCATGGCCACTGTAACACCCCGAATTTTTAAAATAGGAAGATAAATTAGGAAAATAAATGTTGGATAATTAAATATGGGCTAATAAATATTCCAAAATTCCTGAAATGATTTAAATAAGACTTTTCGAAACTATTGGTGAATTATGGTGGTCTGATGAGTTAAAAACTGACTCGGATAAAATATGGGTGTCGGACCAAGTGTCTCCGATTGAGATGCCGTTGGTCAGGGCCGTAGACAATGTCATTGGGATTTCGAATTTATATTCAGAATAATTTTTAGAATATGTATTGAGCTGAAGGGCGAACCTGTTTGTTTAAAAATAGAAGAGTTAATGAAGGATTAATAATTTAAATGTTAAATTCCTATTTTTCCCATTCAAAAGTCGGTTGCACTCTTTGTTTCTCACGTAGAGACTTTTCTTCTTCTTATCTTCTTATTCATATCTTCTTCTTCTCCTTCTTCATAATTCCTCTTCTTTTCCCTTTTGAATTCTAAATTAAAAGGAGATATCTCTTCCTTCTCCATTAATAACCTTCAAGGACTTCAAGAAAGCTTGGAAACTAAAATATTTTCCCCTCCTTACTCCTCAAATTCGTGTGAACTTCCTCATCTTTTGCAAACTCACTCTTTTCTTCTCTTGAGGTAAGATTATGATCATTTTCCATGTATATAAGTATATAGTTGAAGTTTAGTTAAAGTTTTGGTGTTAGAACACAATAAATGTATGAGAAATGTTGAGGAAAAATTTAAAAGTGGGAAACCCAAAGATAGGTTGACATAAATACAAGCTTATGAGTGATTAATGAGATAGTTATAATTATGGTGGGAAGAGAAGAAGGTATATGAGCATTTATGAAGGTTGATGGGTTGGTGAAAACCTTAAACTTGAATTTTAGGAAAAAAAAAAGTAAAATATTAAAGAGGATAACATTTATTGAAGAAATTAACATTTGTTGATGGGAAGAGTATTATAAATGATGTGGTGGACACATTAAATGATGATAAAGTTGATTTAAAGTCATAATAGGTGAGAAACTCACCAAGGTGTTGGTGGAGACCTACTAGGTGAAATAACTTAACAATTAGGTTGTAGCCTTTGATACTAATGGACTGTAATTTAAGGGAAGGAATTCCTGAAGCCTAATTAGGCAAATGAATGAATTTGATAAATAGTTTCCACATGATAAGAATCATGTGTACACCTACGTATATGTATATTGAATTGGTGTTTGAATGAATATTTGATGAGGCCCTATAATTGATTGGTGTAGGGCTTGGCAATACTGGTGAGACGGGAACATCAACCCCAGAGGTCTACTTCTCTTGAGGTAGGAGAGGGGGTATATTTTCTAAATGTATTAGAACATGTATGTGGATAATGTATATGATGATGTAATGTAGCATGTTTACTTGAATGGAAGTAATATCATGGGATTATGATGAGGATTTGACTTTGGTGCCTAAAATGATTGTTTGTGAATTGAGATCTTTTTAGGCTGTGAATGGCATATCATGTGATGATTATGTTATGATATTGATAAATATAACACCTTGCGGGGTGCCACGACGGGTATAACCCGAAGTGATGATGATGGTTTAATTGTTGAATATATCACCTTGCGGGGTGCCACGAAGGGTATATCCCTGAGTGACGATGATGATATTGTGAATTAATGAGCATATCACCTTGCGGGGTGCCATGAAGGGTATATCCCCGAGTGGTGATGATGATACGGTTGAGGAGTATATCACCTTGCGGGGTGCCACGAAGGGTATACCCCGGAGTGACGATGTGCATTTAAGTGGTTGAGATCTTTGTAGTAATGATAGTTGGTCTGTGCATATGTTTTTTTTAAAACATTAGCATGTATGTTAGCCATAAGAATGTGGCATAGAATGATATCCTGGTGAGTGAAACGTATGAAAAATAAATGGACCTTACTGTTGAAACCAACTATGAATTGGAGTAGTGGACGACTTGTTCTTGTGAATTAAAAGGGATATATATATATATATATATATATATATATATATATATAATTATGTTTAGTAAATTGATACTTGATGATTAGTATGGATTTAAGTTTTTATAGATGATGTTTATATTGCATTCATGTATATATTATCTTAAATTTTAAGTTTTCACCATTGAGAAAGTATACTCACTCTCCCTGTGGTATATCTTTTTAGATTCTGTGTTGTAGGTATTGCTTGGTAGCTGCAGGAGGAGGAGAAGTGTGAAGAAAATTCCTTTTTGGTAAAAGAATGCCTTGGCCGGCAATGTTTTGATATTGTGATTAGGTAGAATAGATGTAAGGTGTATAACACCATATATGTCTTGCAAAATCTGGATTTAGAATGGATAATGGTATGATTGATAAATATGTATATGTACATACAATAGTGGTTTTGGGAGGTCATGGAGGAAAATGAGATCTTTTGTCTATGACTCATTTTCAATCATGACCCTATGTATGAATGACTGATGGAACCCTCCAAATCTTGATGAATGAATGAAGTTTACATTTGGAATATTAGATTTGTGAAGTATAAGGATGATTGAGTTGATCTTTAGGTCATAAACAAGTTGTAATGGAAACTTATAGGTATGATTGATTTGAACAAGTTCTAAACATGTAATATGATATGTATGAAGTGTTAAATTTGAGTAAAATTGATTAGAAAGAATTTTAGTATAGTGAGTTGGGTGATTTCTGCATTCCCCTGTTTTTCTGTCAAACTCGCTCCGGCGAGAGGGCTTCTCGCTCAAGCGAGAATGCCCCTGTTTCGATTTTCGGCCTCTGGGTGATTCTCGCTTAGGCGAGAATGGGACTCGCTCAAGCGAGATTGTCCCAGCATCAGTGTTTGGCCATTATTCCATTTTCGCTCAAGCGAGGGTCTATTTCGCACAAGCGAAATTACCTTAGAATCAGAGTTTGGATCTTGGTTGGGGTTCGCTCAGGCGAGCTAGGGATTCGCCCAAGCGAGAGGATTTTGGTCTCAGGTTTTACTCTCGGATTTATCAGGAAATTGCTCTCGGGAGTAATCTCGCTTAGGCGAGGATAGTTTCGCCCAAGCGAGAGAGCGTGGAGTGGATTCTGGGCGTTTTTCGCCACACGTTCGCTGGCTCCGCTCAAGCGAGGATTTCACTACTCGCTCAAGCGAGTTGGGGTTCGCTTAAGCGAAGTGACCCCTGAACCTTCATTTCCTCCTTTCGCTCAGCATTTTCTGTTTCGTCCAAGCGTGCTATGCGAAGCTCGCTCAAGCGAATTGGTATTTCGCTTGAGCGAGGGGGACCTGATTCTCCTAAAAACGCTTAAATCATGTTATTTTCCAATTTCTTCATGTTAATCCATGATTCCACCCTACATTATGAATACTATGGTATAACTTTGGCTTCTTAACCCCAAATGAATAATCTCTTAAGAATCTAGTTCCATAATATTATTTTACTCAAAATACTTCCGCTGTCTTAATTATAGATTTCTTAAGAATTAATTTAATGAACTTACCTTCTCATATCTTCACATATGAGATAGGTCTCTCATAGATCCAGGTGATTAAATATTTGGCTTCACCACTTGTATTTTTCACATATCAATAATATTAAAATCATGAAAAATTTACCCCTATTTTAGGGTGTCACAGCCACACGGTTGCCCAAGAAATGAAAGGGCAGGAAAATACAAGTGTAGACGGATTAGTGGACTCACCTTGAGACCACAGTCACAGAAATAGGTTTATCACTTGGTTGTGACGCAATCAGGGTCTCCCTTCAGAACATGCAATTCGCAGCGTGAGGAAAGAGGAGAAGAAGAAGACGAAGGAGGAAGAATAGGGAATCAGATGAAGGAGAAGAGAGAGACAGTGGCCCACGTGAATGTTGAATGAAAGAGAAAGGGAAAAGAAACCTTTTATTTAAAGCCAGGGGCAACCAGTAACCTGCCCAGCCGGTCATTTCTCCATTCCTTTATGATTTCGTTAATGATTTTAATTAAACCCCTCTTCTTCTAATCACACCTTTTATAATTAACCAATAATTCATAAAAATATCAATTAAATTCCTAAAAACAATTTTTAACATTTTCCATTTCATAGAATTTTTCTATAAATATCCGGGATGTTACATGTAAGCATGCTGACTTCCAGAAAGTGATTGATGTTGGGTGTGGTCCCCTGGTACACCCGAGCCTAGGCACGTGTGATGGTGGGCGTGGTTACATTGGCTTGTGGGCGTGGGTATGCCCATTGGTAGGGTTACATGCCTGAGCGTGGTTATGATGGCTTCTGCTAATGTGCATCCTTAGTTTGCATTATTGGTATCCACCCTCTAATTTGTCACTAATTTTAGGTACACCCACCTCAATTCAATTACTAATTATTATTGTGAAGGTGGTAAGATGTAAAGGGTTGAACGTTGTAATTTTTTTTAATACTCGAACGTTGCACATCAGAGCGTGTTGTATTAAAATGGTATCAGAGCATAATGATTAACCTAGGTTGACACTTTGGAAAATATAATTTTACATATTAGTCAACTAATGCTTTGGAAAGTTATGTGTTACATGATTTAATAGTGACATCATATATATGAAAAAAACACAATATACTTTATCCATGTATTTATATGCTTTTTTAAATTTTTTATATGCGTAATAAGATAAATGATTAACATAATCATGTGGTTTTTTAAATGTAGGAATAAGAAGCTTATAACAAGTGATACCCTACTAAACTAACCTAGTTACACCTCTAAAATTTTGTTAATATGTTAAAATTAATAATTAATTGGTTAATTTTATTTGTTAACAGAAGAGTTAAACATATAATATTTTCTATTTTGTTTCATTTACCATTAGCTTATCTTACCATTTATCTTCTTTAAAAGAACAGTTAGTGTTTTAAAAAAAGAAGTTTATTATTGTATTTTATTAATAAAGGGTGTAACTGTTTAAAAAATATTTAATATTAACTTATGTTCTTAAAATGAAAAATATTAAGTAACGAATCTAATAACTTTTAAAAATACACCTAAGAAATAAAGGGGTAACTTTTATATCAATACAAGCATGTATATATTCAATAATGACTATATTTTGTAAATTTAAAATTTGAGTACATCGTACACTCTTATTTTTTTATCTCTCAATATTTAGTAAAATTTTATCACTGGTCATGTCGTTAACTATTCTGAAGTTATATGTATAGACAAATACATATTGCATTATTAATTAATAAGAACTTAATTATGATATATAATCAGTATAAAACTTTACATATATAGTTAATTAATTAGAAAGTATATGCCATTTTTAAAGTAATCGTGATAAAATTAATATTTTTCCTAATGTAGCACTAATAAAGATTGATTTAATTAGTTAATAATTAAACTAATAATTATAAGATTAAGAGTTTAAATTTAACTAGTATAAAACTTTTATAAACATTTATTGTGACATTCATATTCGATTTTAATAAATTTCTAGAGCTTAATTATCTAAACTTTTTTAGAAAAAGCACCTAGATGTCAGCATAAATGTTTTTTTGCACTTACATATTCTAATTAATTCTATCAACAAATAATAACATATACATCATTTTAAAAATTTGAAAACATACAGATATAAAAAAATTTAATACATTGATAATTTAATTTTTCATACCACCAACTGTACTGTACAGTTTTAAAGGAGGAGAGAGATAAATGGGGGAACATTTTTTTGGTCGATGGGGGAACATTTTGTTTGATCAGAATTTGATCAGAGGCACATGATCCCCAGCTGGCTTTTTTGTGAGCCGTCAAAAATGGTGGGGGTAGGGTCAAACATGCTGGGCCCAATTAGCAAAGTTGGGTCACTTTTGTGTGGGCCCAAAGAGATAAAAGTTAGAGTTGTTAGCATGAACCTGTAACGACCAATGCTGATGATATTACTGTATTTTTTTCAAGTGTAAACTAGGTAACTATAGTCGAATATCATTACTAATCAATTCAGTGATGTTTTAAATTTTTAAAATTCTTTATATCTTTGATTTTTACTTCAGGGATATTTAAGAATCGAATTAGGTTGTGGTTAACAGTTAAACCGAATCGAACTAAATTAGAACTATGAGAATCATTAATTACAAAATAAAAAAATCATAATTTTTGGTGTGGTTTGATTCGACTTGCGATTTCTTCTCCTATAACCAAATCAATTCACATCACATTATTTATCATTATACTTTTTAGAATCAATTTTGTTTAGAGTTAATTAAGTGAAATCAATGTGTAATATTTTAATTTAAAAAAATATTTAGAGTAAACTTTATTTAAGGTAAATTAAGTGAAATTAAAGAACTAACAATATTTTTAATACTACTATTCTATAAGATTATCATTTTTATTTATTCATGCTAATATAGTGTTTTCTGACATTAATTGACAATTTGTAATTTTTATTTTCTTTTAATAAGAATAAAAACCGTATGATCAAAACAAAGCTAAATCATAATATACAGTTTGATTTGATTAAATTTTTAAATTTTTTTTCAACTTCACCAAATCAAATTAAAAATATTTTTCACATCTTTCAAAAACACTCTAATTTAACCGAGGATGAAAAAGACTTTTTCAATCAATGATATCATTACCGTATTAATAGAGGCAAACTAGAAATAGACAATGTGGTCACATTACACCATAAATAAAACCAGGCTGGCATATGGATGGTGTTGCTATTCTGTACTGCTTACAGAAGAAAGGTTTTTGGTCACGTCAAGGATTCTCATCCTATTGGTTCTTAAAACTACCTATTATTTCTGTCAAATGACAGGATAAGCTCCTTTGAAATTTGACTTCCACTGCTCATTTTCCTCCCATAATTCTTGCCAATAGTCTGGAAAAATGTAGCATCGATTTTCTTTTTTTAGGTGTACTGGACTAGTCCATAACTCATGTCCAAATACAGAAATGTTTAAAGTTTGGAGTTTGATGCGTATAGATTCCCAATCTCAAACACAGGTGATAATAATTTATTTGTGAATTGACATTTCAAATACTTTCTAGTAATTATTTTAAAAAATTATCTATTTTTTTCTGAATTAGTTTGTAGGATAAAAATATTTAATAAAGTACATTAAACTTAAGTCTTGGATTCAATTTTTATTAAAGACATTTTTTAGAGGAGATACAAAATTTCAAATGTAAATAAATCCTAAACAAGATTATCCATAAAAGAAAATATTTTTTAAAAGGGTAATGGCATTTGACCGTCGGAAATTCTTCTTTTAAGACTCTATATTGTAAGACTAGTTAACAGATTATCCAAGAAATTAGAAAGGGAAAAGGGTTTGCAGCATATAGCAGCAATCTGATGGATTCTATGAATTTTAATCCTTTTTCAATCCAATCCAATTGAATTATCTTTTGCTTACCCTTCTTTTTTACGCTACACTTGCTTTGCTGTACGTTTTACTGCTTAACAGACAATAATCGTTTTTCAAAGATAAGTATAAAAGTTAAGGCTTAATTTTGCTGTTGGCACTTCTAATTTTCTCCCTTAAATTTTAATTAAGAAAATTAAATTCTTCAAATTTTAATTGCAATTTCGGTCTTTATGTTGATCTCACTCCATCCTTCCATTCTTGTTTATAAATAAATTAGATAAATTTCATATAAATTAATAAAGTTCATTAAAAATTATTATTTGTATTAATGTTATCAAATATTTGATGTATTTGTCTAATGTGTCTTAAATCTTATTTATTGTATAAAACATTTAGTTGTCTAAGAAATATATTAAAAAAGAATATATTTGGTATATAAGCATTTAATGACATTGAAAAAATATACTTTTGTTTATATTTACTTATATGGAAATATATATATATATATATATATATTTTATTTTGAACCCCAAAACGAATATTTTTTATTAAAATATTTGGCCATTTATGGTAGAACTAGGATATAAAGCAATCTTAAAAGGTTACAAATCAACAGTGTTAGAAATTTTGGATAAGATTGTCAGAACTTTCATAAGTTGATGTGTGACGCACACTACCATTATAAGTTTATGTGCCTAAGGCATGAGATACAACAACATCTTTTACTCATAAGAGCAAATTAGAACTAGTAAGGTAACATTTGATGCGTAATATGTTGGAGCTTTGACAAGTGTACCAAAATCCTTTGTAGTTTCAATAAGCAAGAGTATCATATTTACAGGGGCTTGTACGACAATCAGTAAAATAACAATCTATAATTATATAATCACTATAAAACTATATACAAATTATTCATAAATATGCACAATTGTTTGTTGTTGATGGAAGATAATGTAACGCTATAAAAGTATAAAATGAAGATAAATATAAATAAAAATGTTGAGATTAAATTTCACCTTCCTCATCACTACAAGAAAATAGGTAAACTACAAAGATTTTTCTTTTGCAATTTATGGTAATTTTTTGACCTCCTTAAATTAATTTGTGGCATTTTTAAAAACCATTGCAATTAGCATCACCACAAGGTAATCTGTGGAGGTTTTTTAGAAACTCTACTACTGTGGACAAAACCTTCTCTATTATGGAGGTTTTATATAGGAGATTTTGAACCTCCTCTAATGGAAGGGTTTTTTTTATAGAGGTTTAACCATTTTCTGTCTAAGGAGGTTTTTTACCGGAGGTTTTAAATCCCCTCTACTAGTAAAGGTTTATTTTATAGAGGTTTAATCCCCCTCAATCCAAGGAGTTTTTTTATGGGGGTTATGAACCTCCTATACTAGAAGAGGTTTTTATATAGGGGTTTAACCCCCTTTATCTGTGGAGGTTTTTAAACTAAGAATTTTAATCTCCTCTATCTTTCGACAGTAGTTTTTTTGTAGGAGTCTTCTAGTTCTTTTCCTCGCTAATTATATTTAAGTGTTTTTTATGATAATTAGTTTTATAAAGTAGAATATAAACGATTACAAATTAATGTTAATGGTCCAAACATCTTTGATTTGTGATTTTATTATTGCTATTATTTTTAAAGGATGTATTATATTTAAGCATTTTTGTGATATATTGTCATAATTTTAGAAACTAGAATATAAACTATTACACATTAACAATAATGATTCATTAACTAATAAAGATAAATTTGTGTCAAGTCTATATAGCAAGTGTTGCAAACTGAAAGTCATATTATAAACTAGAAGTCATAATAGTATGTAAAAATAAACGAACAACTTCTAAAAGACACTAAACATTGCTAACATCAAATGATCCTCTTGCATCCAATGAAGAGACATACTCACTTGCTGGATCAATAGGCTGAAATAACAAGAAAGATAAATGTATCATTATTTAATTGTATCAATCAAAGAATTTTCTGTAATTAAAATCAATAGATAAAATACATCTCATATGAAATTGACATAAAGTTAAAAGATATTTCAAAACAAAGTTGGTCCATGTGAAGAACAAGTTGGTCTTGCACACACAAAAGATTTAATTGGGTAGCAACATTATCAATAGTAATTCTATATATAGTACTTGACAATAGCTCTTGATATATATTTTTCTTTTAAATGTATGTAAGTAAATATAGATAATTGAATGAAACTAGTAATAGAGAATAATCTTAATAACTTGTGCCATTGAATTCATGAGCATTGTAAGGTGTAATTCACTCAACAAAATAGAAATTAACACTTACTTGTTAAAGGGAAAAGCTGGCTAATTCATCTACGATCTTTCTTTTCTTCATCATCATGTAGGCCATTAACGTATATAAGGTGCCTTGCGCTTGAGATTCTAAGTTTTTGTACTTCTCTTGCCACTAGTTTCCTTGTGAGGATGAAGTTTCATTGCTTGATTTAGAAAGACTCAAATTCGAGAGTCACATTCTAGTGTCTCTTAATACAGTAGTAGATGTTACTCCTATACCTATGCACCTCACTCTACCAGAGTGTTCTGGCCTTAATACTTTACCCATCATTAGGTGAAATTTCATCTTTATTAATTGTGTTTTCACTCAAAGCCACTTTAATTTTTCCCTACAAGAATACAACAATATCATATTATCGATTTAACAATAAGAAATGCAGAATATGCAAACAAAATATATAAAAGCAACTTGCAACTATGTTCCTTGTTGCATCATTTACAAAAGATCCATAATTTCTTTTATGAGTTTCAATGTATAATTTTACTCAACTAGGTTTTGCTCCCATTTCTAGCCACTAAGATAAAGTTAAAAATATTATGAAAATAATACACATAACTTCATTATAATACATCAAATATCACATAAAGCTAGACTCACTACCATTTTATGTCTTTTTTTTTAATTAGTTTTAGAACCACCTAGATAAGGAATTACTTGTTTTTTTTGAATTTCTTTGTTTCATTTGCAAAGCTCCTACAAACATGACAACCAATTAATGTAATTAATGTAAATGCTAATAAAATAATGTTATTTTCAAGAAACCAATTAAAATAAATGTGTACCAATGTTGGAGGACTTAGACGATAACAAACAAAATTAGCCTATTGATCCTCTCAATACCAATTGGCGCGTTACTAATGACTTTATCTCTAGTCTTGGCTATGTCATAGAACTCATTTCATACGTTTTGCCTATGTGCACCCTATTTCTTACAAAGACTAAGTGTAACAGCCTTGATTTTTAAGACAAGAACCCGGGCCCTCAGGGACTCCTGAGGGTGCCCTGTTAAGCTTTCTGTAGAAGGCTTGAGGCTTCGACCTGTGCCCTGAATAGTTTCAGTAGGGAAAATAGTGAAAAAAAAGTTAATCGAGATATTAAGTATGAAGTATTGGAATATCGAGAAGGTATTAGTAAGAAACCAACTCAGAGGAGAGCATAGAATTAGAAGAAAGACTAGAAAATGTGTCAATAGTCGGAGAAGGGTAGAGATGAGGGAATGATAATGGTATGTAATATTTAATAAGTAGAGATAATATATTTGGTGATGATTGTTTTGTTTAATTAAGTATTAATTAGTTGATAAAATTTATAATATTTCTATACCAATAATGTTTAATTACATAAAATAATAAATTTAGTATTTAATAATTAATAATTAATTTTAATATTTAAATTCAATATTTATTTATTTCAAAATTATATATGAAATTTTAATAATACTTTATTTGATCAATAGCTATTTATTTAATTATTTATCTGATAATTATGTTTAATAATAAAATATTATCGGATTCCTAGATTTGAACTATGTGGAACCTAGTGAACGATTCAATCATGGTATTTTAACCTGAGACTAGTGATCCTTTAGGGAAACTAGTCCTGTTAGGACCCTCCTATAGTAAATCGAGGATGACAGGCTCGGTCCGGTGGGCCCGACCTGTACCTCAAACGTTCTACATGTTTGATCGTGTATATACTTTGGGATATCCGATGGTAGCACGGTCAATCCCAGGTGACTTGTTTCGATGATTTAGGAACTCTTCCTGAATGGACCGAATCCTAATTCGGACTTTATCGACCCCGTTTCCCAAAGAATCGATCCATTCAATTTGAACCCTCAAACCCGGCCTAAGCACCTTCAGCGTTTTGAGTCTAACTTTCTTATACGATCTTAGAGTTAAATGATTCTGATCCTGATTTCTTCGTTACGGAGAGATTTATAATCTCTATTTCTAGCCCCTATAACATCCCAAATTTTAAAGAAATGAATTTATTGGATAATGATAATTAATTATTTATGGCCCAATAATTGTGGGAAAATTAATTAGACGCTAGAGGTAAATTATCGGTAAATTAAGATTTACCAAAATCGGATAATTTAATGGATGGTGTGGGACCTACTAAGTCAAATTGGATATTTGATGGGTCTGGAATACTTAGAAAATTATTGTGGTTATGGTGGTATAGTTAAAATAATTTTTGGTATTAAGGAACTAATTATTCGGACACGACAAGTTATTAAACGGCAAAAATATGAGCCAAATGGAATTAAAAGAAAATGAAAATTTCCCTTTTCTCCCTTTTTATGACCGTGTGCATTTTTCCTCTCTTGATTCGCTATTTTATCCATTGGGTAATGGGATTTATTAACCATTAGAAAAAGTAGAATGGATGCACTCTTTTAACCCTTGGACAATGACCAAAGTTGTCATCTTTTTCTCTCTCTCCCTCCTAAAACTGTCCACACTTCTTCTTCTTCCATTTCTATTTTTTTCTTCTTCTCCATTCTCTCCTTGCACAAACCGTGACCACCTCCCTTTTGCTTGATTTCTTGTTAAAAATTAAAGCTAAGCTTGGATTCATAAAGCATTTATGGGACTTTGGAGCCATGGTTGTGTCATCTCCTTCCTCCCACTATTATTTTCGTTTTGGGTATTGGCATGGATGTGAGGTAAGGTTTCTTGCCTCTTTAATGTTCTATTTATGGTTTTGATGTTGTTGGGCTTGAAATGGTAATATTAAGCACTTTAGGTGTTGATGAGAATGATGAAACCCTAGGTTAAATGGCTCGAAATTATGATTCTTGATTATGGTTTGGTGTTAGAAATGGATAGGGGTTATGGTTTGCATATGAATTTTATAATGGGTTGAAGTTATTGTTGGGTGATTTTAATGAAAACCCTAAGTGTTGAATTTTGGAGGTTTTTGACAAAAGTAGTGAATTTGATGATTTTGGTGCTTTAGAATAATTTTATATGAAGAATAAAATTTTAGAAGTATTGAAATTTAATATTGATGTTGATGAAAAATGTGAACTAAGTTGATGATGTTATGTAGGATGATATATGCATGTGAAACCCAAATCCTAGGATAGATGACCATTGGGATCATTGTGTGCTGTTTACATTGATTGGCATATTAATAATGATGATGCTATGCTTATGATGATGCATGAAGATTATTGAGATTTATGATTGGTAGTTTTGTGAAAAACCCTTAAGAATTGATAAATTGGGACTTTTGGCATAGATTGTGAAATTGATGATTCATTGGTCATGAGAATGACTTTTGGGCTTGGAAGAAATGATTGGAATGATTGGCATGATTATTGAGGTTATTGGATTTTGATGAAGTTCCAATCTTGAGGTTTGGGAGATATATATATATATATACATACATACATAAGTACATATGATGATTAGAAGAATTGATTTTGAGGATGAATATGTGGTGTTCATTGTTGGGTGTTAACTATGATAATAATCACAATGGTAGATAATCATGAGTGATAGATTAATGAAATCGAGTTTTGGCCTCTGGTCCATTTTCACCCGAGCGAGTGTATGTTTCGCTCAAGCAGAATTGTCACAAAAACAGGGGTTAGCCTCTGGACAATTTCCGCTCAGGCGGAGGTGTAATCGCTCAAGCGAGGGAGAAGAGAAATTGATACTGGACGATTTTCGCCCAGGCGAGTGGTGCCTCACCCATGCGAAAATCGGCCAGTGAGATACTAACGATTCTGGAGCAATCTCGCTTAAGCGAGTCATGATCCGCTCAAGCGAGATTGGCACCTGATGCCTATCTCCTCCCTTCACTCAAGCGCTTCACTGGCCTGCTCTAGGATTTCCTTTGCATCTCGCTCAAGCGAGATGGGGCTCGCTCAAGCGAGAGGAGCCCCTGATGCCTAACCTTTCATTCGCTCAGTTTTTCTTCGCTCGCTCAAGCGTGCCTACGCTGGCTCGCTCAAGCGAATGGGATCCTCGCTTGAGCGAGTGGCCCACTGTTGCTTATAATGGCTTGTTTACAATAAATCTTTGATCCCTATGCACTAATTCTCCAATAAACATTACTTTAAGGGTATTATGGAATGCATAATGGACTTCTAAGCTATATGAAATACCTTCCATGTTCTCATGAAATTCTTTCACTTGAAAATCAATCAATCAACAATTAACATCTTCCGCTGTTTTTAATTGGAAAAGTTATTATAAGATAACCTTTTGAACTCACCCTCTCATATCTTCATATATGGGAGTGGTTTAGCAAGATCCAGGTATCCTATTAAAAGCTACACCACTTACTCTCTTTATACTAAATACGATTTATAAAAACGTGAAAAATTTCCCCGTATTTCTAGGGCGTCCCACGCAACACCTTATATTGTTGTTTATGTTGGTTACTACAGTCATGGTGAAAATGACCGGTGTTGTAAAATGGACTATGCAGTTTGGTACCAGTAAAATTAGTGATTATGCATGCATTATGATATATGTGTACACATTATACTACTATAGTAGGGGCATGGTATGTGATCATGCTTGACCATAATTTGTTTGGTGTTTATTCCCACAGTCGGATCCGAATTTGTTGTTGTTACTCCATTGTGCATATGCATTAGCCTAAGAGCATTTGCATATAGTATAGAGATGTACCAAAAGGTGATGATGATTGATGATGATTGAGATTGAGATACGATGATGATAAGATGGGTAAATGAATTACCTAAAAGACAACATGTAAAATATAAATATAACAAAATGACATTGAATATAATGATGTTGTATGTGATGACCTAATGTAATGAAAGGCTTGTTTGACTATGGTGGTTGACAATAATGTTGGCCCATTGTGGCATTAAGAAAGGATGTGTATATGTGTTTGCTTTGCTATGAAATGATTGATGAATATGTTATATGTATATGTTGGTAAAATGAGCAATTATAATTATTATTGTTGATTTTAGCAAAGCATACATGATGTTGATATGCATATACACATAATCTTAATTGTATTCATATTCGTCATTTGAAATGTATAACTGACTCTCTCATGTTGTCTATTTTTAGCATTGTGATGCAGGGTTATCATGGGATGAGATTGAGTCTTTGAATTAAAGCTTTGGAGAAGGTAAATAACTATAATGGAATGCCTTGGCCGGCAACGAATGTTAATTATGATGTGATGATCAAACTGTATGAGATGATAGTTGATAACCATTGATTTGATGATATTGTATAGATGACAACGCATATGATTGATGTATTGATATTTGAGTTATTGGGGTCTATACTCGTTTGATGATTAAAATCATGTTGGTTAGGTCATCTAATTTGGGAATGTATAAGTGTTGATGATATATGATTTTAAGATTGAATTGAATATGGTAAATTATGGAATATGGATATTAGAGATGTATGTTCCATGACCATACATACATATATATATACATACTTTAGGCAATGCATGTCTATGAATTATGTGTAAGATTGGTTGTGGCTTAATAGGCTTGTGTTGTATGCTTGCATGCCTTGCCGGCCCTTTTTCCATATCTTTATATATGGGACTAGGCGTATGCCCTGTATACATATTCTTCTTCCGCTGTAAACTCTGTTATTTTGTATACAATCATGGGTGATTTATTTTACGATCCAGTTATAAACTATTAAATCTCACTCTTCGGTTTTCTGTGGTTCGAGTGTTGACGTAATCGTTGAGGTGTTCTAAAATTATTTCAAACGCAAAAAAATTACTCACATTTTTATTAATTAATTATCTTGATTACATCGGGACTCGGGTCCAGAAAATCATGGTGTGATAGCCCCGAACTCCGGTTCAAACTCTGACATCCCCAAAATTAAGGACCAAGTATTTGTACTCTGAAAGCCCATTATTTAATTCCTTTAATCTACGCATGGTTCGAAAAATCATAACTTTTTCATACGACCTCTGATTCACGTAAACCTGGTCTCATAATTTCTATAACAAAATTCTATATGACTTTTATGCAGACCTTGAAGGCTAGATCTACCCTAATTAGTATAGTTTTAGGAATCTTTCCAGACCTGTTCCAATCACGCGACAACACTGCACTGTTTTAGAAAAATATGCAATGCTCCCTCATACGATGTTGAAACCTCTCCGTTCTTTTTACTATGGTTTTGTATAAAAAAGTATTACAACTTTGATGAAGGTCTTGAAACTAAATTCTTAAAGCCCTAGCCTCCATAAATCCTGTATTCTAGTTGTTTTTATTTGGGAGCTCCAGGAGCACTTTTCCTTGGTTCGAGCATAACTCAGGCTACCAACCTTAGAATTTCATGTATGATTTATCAAATCTAAGAGAAAATAAAGATCTACAATCTTCGTGTTGAATGTTTTTTATATATTCCCACTCCATAAATTATCGTATATTAATTTTAAACAGCCTCCGAAAAAGGAACTAGTTACTTGTCAGGTACCCAATTTTTGGTATCCTAAATTATTTTTCTGGCACGCCATCACGCGACATCTGTCCATTCCACTCTCTACATCACACCACTTAGCTTCTACATGGCAACATCAGATCTCTTGCCTTCTCTAACAAGGGGCCAACAACTTATTTAATAAGTTGTCATTATTCATTTGTCATAACCCATGTCATGCCATCATATCATGTGCCTAAGATGAAAATTATCACAATGTGCCTTATTCCATCTAAACATTCACGTTACCGTCTTATTTAATCTACCCATTTTCTTTCATTATATGCCATGCTATTATACACCATACCATTATATGTTACCTTATGACCATGCCATGAGCACTTTTTCCACTAACTCTCTTCTTTTCTCACAGAAACCATAACCTCTTCTCCCCCTTTCTTTTCTAAAAATTATAGCAGCCATTACACTCCTTTTCTAGCCACTTCAAGCCACCTAAAACAGCCACAAATTCCTCCTTCATTTCATGGCACCGTCACCCTTAAGCATCACCATTCAATTTCAATTTCTCTTCTTCCATCCTTCACCAAACTCGTGGTACCCCATTTTGTTCCAGCTCCAAATTAGCTTCAATTTTGTCATAAAAAATCATCCTTTAAACTGCCATCATTGTTGTACCAATTTCCTCTAAAAATCGTGGCCATATTCAACTCTTGGTTCTGGATTCTTAATTCTTCCTTTTCCCTTCAAATTCAACATTGTTGCATGTTGCTTCCTTGTTGTTTTTGGCCTAAAAACTATGACTTCTCTTTGTGTTACTTTGGTTGTATGGCTCGTTTCTAGGTACCGTGAAATGATCAATGGTGATCGGTGATAAATGACAAAAGATTTTGAGTAAACAACGAACCTTTGGTTATTAATCCTTTTAATTTTGGTCAATTACATGGCTGTTTTATGCTGTCCATGACTTGTGATGACTTGGAAAATTGTTGCATGATAGTTTTTGAGTGATCCGGGAGCGATCAGGAGTTACCAGGGCAAGTTCGACAAGGATCGGTAAATTTGTGACGCCCAGTTCTTTTTCTTTCACCAAAATCGTGCGCTCACATTGAGGTAAAGGGGTCTCACTTCATTTTTGTTTGTCATAAACTGCTTGATATCGTTCCTTTAGCATTCGGGGATAACCCCTTAAGTTTTGTGATGATTCGACGTTTAGATTAGAAATTACATGATTTATCGTTATCGTTGGCAATTTTAATCTTATTGTTTCGTTTCTATATGTTTCGGTAATTTTTGTAAAGTGCGCCTCGAAATTCATGTATCTCGTCAAATTTTATCAAATATTTAAGCTCGTTACGAAAAATGACGCATTTTAGGATCGTAGTGCAGGCTCGGTCAATAATTCGATTTGGTTGTAATTAATTATGGATTTTTGAGTATTTTATGTAATTCATTGTAATTATCTGGTAAGTCGTGCTAAGTTCTGAGAGCAAATCCGAAGAAAATCACGTACTCGAGAAATTTTACCAAAATTTCTTTTGACCATGTTTTATTTTAAACTTTTATGGCATTAAAAATTTCAAGAGAGTTACTAAATAAGCTTTATGGAGAAAAAGGGGTTTCGATAAGAAAAATAGATAACTAGAAATAATGAGTTTTTTGAGTAACATATGAAAAATTAGAGAAACAAGAATTTTTTATATAAAGTAGCTACTAGAAAAAATTATAAATATATATATAATTAAGTGCTTTAAGTAATAGAAATTGGAAGTGGCAATCACATACTAATGGATCAAAAAGGAATTTGCCAAAGAAATAGTAAGTAGGATCTATTAGTTTGAAAAATTTCTGAATGGGCCTTTTCAAAAATCAAAAGTGAGTTTTGCAGAAAGAAATAAGTAGCAAAGAAGGAATTAGGAGCAATGGAAATTTTAGTAAAATATATGGCAATTTATTCTAAAGATTGAAAAGAAAAGATGATAAAAGAAAGAATAATGAGTTTTGATAAAATATTAGGGAAATGGTGAAATCTAAGTAACTTATAAAGAAAGGTTCATGAAGTGCACATCTTATATTATTTGATAAAATTTTAAAGTAGTAACTAGGGTAATAATAGATAAAAGGGAGTTGATAATGAATTAGTAATAAGAATTAACTTGATGAAAGAAATCCTTTTATTAAATTAGAAGTCAAGTACATGGCATAATTGGATGTTGAATAGGTCTTAAGGTAATAGCTTGGAACTAGTATAGTAACAAAGGAATTGGATTCTTAATAAAAGCAGTTGGTAACTTAGAGTTAGTAACAAAATTTTTAGATGGGTATTTAGTAATATAAGGAACTTAGAAATAACTAGAACAAGCACCTAGTAAATGAGGATGATAATTTAAATGTAGCATGAGCTTTTAAGGCAACCTAACAGGGGACATAATTAGCAAGATAAAGAGGATTAAGTAAGAACTTATTGATAGTTAGTAAATAGAATTAAAAGAAAAGGGTTATCTCAAGAGCTAAAAAGGAAGTAATTATAAAAATATATTGTAGACTACTGAGGTATGTAAAATGTGTTAGGCAGTTAAAGGATATCTTCATAAGGAAGTACTAAGGTTATTAGGAGACAAAAGAATTAAAGTATGTATAAGATACTAGAATACAATAAAAAGCAGAAAGTAATATTATATGTAACGCGTAACTAATATAAGTGTAATGAAAATTTATGAGTTAAAAAGAATGTTACTAAGGATAAGAATTTAAGAGAAATAGAAGAATATTTATGTCAGTATTACTTAGTGAAGTTTAGTGAAAGCAAATAGCAACTTAAGTAGCACATGAATTTAAGGATTATCCAATCTATGGTAGTAAGTAGTGACAATGAAAGGTATTAGTGGCACCTCAAATAAATTTAGTAAGTACCTTTGGGATTGAGTATAACCATAAAATTGTATCTAAAGGTTAAGTGGATAAAGTAAATTTTCAATAACCCAAATTCGTATAGTGATATGCTTAGTAGTAATACAAGATCGCTTAGTAACCAACGATAATTTATGGATAAAGAAAGATATACCAGGGATATGAATTTACCACTAAGAAGGTCGATTAGTTGAGAAGGGAAATCAAGAAAAATAAGTTTGGTATGTGTATTCATAAAATAAGTAATTCACACTTAGTTCACCTACGTGACCCTATCATTATAGTAAACACCATGAGCATAATAAGATAAGTGATGATTGTTATGTATAATGATTGTTATGTATGATGATTTCTATGTAATTATGTATGTGGATGTGTATGTGTAGATGATATGGTAGATGTATATGAAAAATATACGATGAGTGTTGTATGACAAGTTGCGTGTGGAATGTGATATGGTAAAGATATTGAGGAATGTCATGAACCGATATAATAAACAATGAGTAAATGATAAATGCCATGGATGTAATGAATTCTGTGATGAATAGATGGAAATTACATGATGCATTAAATAAATTATGTTGAGGTGGATAAATCGAAATAAAACAAGAAAAGAAAAATGATGATATATCTCGGTAGAGATCCTGAGGTGACTGATTTATGGAAATAATATGATAATAAATATCAGATCTAATATGATGATGATGGGCGCTGTGATGCCAGTATTACCCCGAGGTTTTGTAAACGTTCAAAACTCATTTTATTCCTAATTATCTGGTAAGCTGTGTTATGATTTGAGTAAATGGGAAGAGAATGATGAATAAAGAAAAATGTTTAATCAAGGACTTTATGAAACAAACCCGACGTTAGGAATGAAATGGAGTTATTGAAAGGACCTTATCGGTGACCAGTGAAAATGAAATTATACGTTGCATACATCATATATAGAGTATAAGGGTGGGTGGTTGAGTAATCCCCTAGAGCACATAGTGATGGGGTACACTGGGGAACAATGACGTTCTGACCCTGCAGGAGGTCTCGAGAGTATACCTGAGCAAACGTACAATGGTTCAGAGTCGCTCGAGACCGGATAGCCTATGGTAACTTTGGTATACTTTGACTTAGAGAGAGTGTTACCGTGACTGTGGAGCACCCATTCTGATAAGATCTGTTTGGATCCATTGTTAATGATAGGGCCGTGTGTTCTTACCCTTTTGTGAAAACCAGATGAGGCAAGCTCTAGTCGCTCTAATGGGTAGGGGGATAAGGTGGGATTGATGTGTACAATGTGATCTGATATGTGTGAGATTGATGAGGAAAAGATGGTCCCACATGCATCATGATGACTAAGAAAAAGATCAAAATTAATGAAATCGAACTCATGCATTGCATTACCTGATCTATGTGAGTTTGGATTTGTGTTAGTCCTCAAATTTACAATAAATTTCTTAATAAAATTGTGTCAAAAATAATAAAAATTAGTTTACTTTATTAGAAATTTAGATTTTAATTATAATAAATGGAAGTTATTGGGAATTATCTGCCTTGATCAAATTTCTCTAGTTTTGCAGTGAAAAATTAAAGAAATTCAAGAGAAAATAGAAGAATTGGAGAGGTGACGTGTAGCATCAATTCCACGCGTAGCGTGGGAAGTTTTAATGCTGACGCTACACGTCACATCCACGCGTAGCGTCAGAAGCTATGTGGACTCCACTTCCAGGTGGCCAAGCACTTTACCTAGTGGCCAAATAATGGCTAGCCCACTCACACCAGATGCCAAATGGCAGTGGGAGACAATTGGCCTAATGCCTGCTGATGATTTTAATTAAGTAATATCAATAATGGCCTTAATCATGTGCATTTAATGGGGGCTGAGTCAGGAACCTGATGCTACGCGCCAGGCCGATGCTATATGTCAGGACCTTTCCTCAGTCCTATAAATAGGCCACTTCCAAGGCATTCAAGGCATCTAATTCAACTCTGAGTTTTAGAACTTTCTTCCTTTCTTTCGAGTTTTGAGTGTTGTTTTGTGAGTTTGTAAGTCTAGAGTGGTTTTTAGATACTTGAGAGTGTTGTGTAGTATTGTGAATTCTTGTATCGTGAAGTGTTTCCACGCCTTCGTAATGTAAACCTCTGTAAGTGTTGTTTTTACTTTTACCAAGTGTAACTAAATTGTTTATGTTGGAATTTGGTGAATCAATCTATTATATGATGTTATGATTATGACCTCTGCATGTTTATAATTCAAGTACCATGTTAGTATTTCAATCTTTTATTAGTGTGAACATCAAACGGGAGAATGATTTTCATGCATATTGAAACTTGTTTCATTAGTGTGAATGTCAAACGGGAGAATGATTATTCATGCCGAATTAAAATCTGTTTTAATAAAAGTAAAAGTTGAAATACCCTTAATATGCCAATTAATAGGAATAGAATTGATAATTATTGTTTCCATAAGGCCAAGACTTAATGCAAGTTTTTACCGAGAAAGCTCACGATGGATCGAACTTTATGGTGACTACTTAGAATTTATATCACGAGGGATCGGTTAAAATGATTTTAAGCTGCAATGACATGAACTTGATAATTAAATATGTATGTTTGTATCATTTCATTATATTTTAGTGTGAGGATCCTAATTCCAACATAATTTATCAATCTATGTTTTTACTTCAAGTATCTGAGATTATTCTGAATTACATCTCACTTTCTAGATAAATTTTATCTTTACCACCTTTTTACCTTATGAACAAATCAATCATCAAATTCTGTGAATATTGTATATATTGTTTATAATTCATTCTTTTGTTAATAAGTTTTGATAGATTTTCCATAGTAAATAGAGATTACTATGAATTACTGAAACTTTCAATTCTCAGTGGAACGATATCTAAATTTGAAAACTATAAACGATTGGTGCACTTGCCAATTGAAAGACCCAACATTATTTTAGGGTCTAACAATTTGTATGTGATTGAATTAATAACTGTGCATGAAATGGTTAGTGGTGAGGGGGAGAGTAGATGGTTGTGTATTTAGAAAAAGATTAGTGAGACTAAGTAGGGATACATAACTTAGAACGAACTAATTAGGGACCCCAAGAAGAAAAAGAAAGTTGGTATGTGAAATCAAATGGATTGTGTGGGATGGATATTAGTGATAACGATTCTCCGATTGTTGTGGAAGTAGAGACTCACCCTTACGCTATTTTTCTAGACCTTCAATTGGACCTGACACAATGAAAATTAACATGGACTTCTCATTAAGGACCAACCAGACTGTTCTTAGACTGAGGGTGATTAGGATAGGTGGTTTTCTTTTCTTTTATGGGAGCCTGCGCGCCCCTTTACTTTCAGCATGTATAGTTTACTATTTATGACCATGCATTGTATATGACTATATTGTATATATGATGTATATGTTCCACCAAGTTTTCTTGTACAAAAAAAACTTTCATATTTTTCTAAAAATTGTAACCTCTTAGTTGGCCAGGATAATCTAGTGGAAGAGATTGTCCTAGTTAACTGAGGGTATTACACTATGGTCACAATACCATTTTTCTATGACTTCATCAACTTTAAAAGAAAATCGAGCTTGAAAGAAAGCATGATCAATTTTTAGCTCTTACATGTAGACATAATAATAAAAGATTCATATATGCATAATGCTTATACCTTTATAATTATGTCGAAACATTCATGAAAATAAAATTTAGGAATCCCTTTTGTCCCAGACCACCTTTGAAAATTAATTGGTAACAATTTTCAATTAGTTGCTAGTGTTCCACAAAATCTAGCCAACACACTTTGTCCATGGCCAATGGCCGAGCCTTCATCATCAAAATCAACAATGATATGCTCTCTGTTGGGTAAATGGTTAACTTCTTTAACATTGATCTTCACTTTCTTTATAACTCTTTTCAAATCTAATAACAAGAAAACATCTTATTAAAAGACAATAACTGAAAATGTATAACTTACTATAATAATAATAATAATAATAATAATAATAATAATATTATTATTATTATTATTATTATTATATAGTATAAATACCTATCACCTCCACATCCCAATAGTGAACTTTCCTAGCCAACACACTATCTAGGTCTTGCAAACTCTTCCAATTTACAAGAGGTGAAGGGGGTGGTGAAGGAATATCAAAGTCATATAGTGGAATATTGATAAGTCTTGAAAAGACTTATTTATTTAGCATAATTTTTTCTACTTTTGTTCGCGATGGATTATTAATTATTTAATTTTGAAAGTATTTATTAATTAATTTTGTAATTTTATAGTTTTAATAATTTATTATTATTTTAATATTTTATGAATGTTTTTAAGCAAAAATATTGGCCAAGATAAATAGGTGAGTGTTGAAGAAATTTTTCCAAACGTTCTAATGCCTACATCCAGCGTGCATATGCTAGGATTCTATTCGATCCATGTACAGGTATCATTGGCTAAGCATAACACATTAGTCTCACGCTCATCACTTACGCTCATAAGGAAAAATAGTGCAGGAAGTTCACGCGTTCTTATGCTTATCAGCGTAAGAGTACACTTGCAATATCTAAAATTCATGATCCATTCTAGTACCTCAATGTGTCCACGTTGTTGGCATGCCAGGGTCTCACGCTCAGAATGCTATTGTGCTTAATCTTCTGTGTGCCTATGCTAGCTAGCATAAGCTCACGCTGGGATGAACTTCAAATGTGGTATCACTTCAGTAACTCAGCGTTTTAACGCTCAACTTACGCTGTGTTTTACACTCAATTATAGTTATGTCAGACCGTTTGTCTAATAGCTTAGCGTGTTTACGCTGGGTATCAATATTCTTACGCATAGGACTTAGACCAGCGTTTGTGATTAGCTCTGTAAGCCAATGTACCTACGTTGGTTGCCAGAGTGCTTACGCGCATATACGAGGGAACTTGGCCAGATTCAATTGTTAGTTTTTCTTTTCTTGTAAGTCTGTTAAGTTAAGTTTTATTATTTATTTGTAAGTCCTTAGAGAGTATTTTGGCAATTCTTTTAGACCAATTTAGAGTTTTTCTCTAGAGAGGAATCATAGGAAAGAGCTCTGGTATACAATTCACTTCCTAACTACTTCAGGCCTAAGATATTAGGTGAATAGCTAGGGTTCTTTTCGAATTTCACAATTAGATTTAATGTATATGAACACCTAAGGTTTGTAGTGAAATAGTAGTATACCTAAGGAATTAGGGATTATTCATTTGTGGAATTCTAAACATGACTTTAGGTAGAGTTTAGGCTTTATTCACATGAAATTGATAGAAGTTGATTGCTGAAGCTGGTTCCAATCTACTCATACTTCTGTGTTTAAAATTTCATTTCACTATTGCATAGTAATTTCTACCGTCGTATTAAAAATCATAAAAAAATTAGAAATTAAACATTACAAAAATACAATGAATTGTTCAAATTTTTTCTTGGATCAGATAGTATTAGTTCTTGGTTGTGGTAATTGCCTCAATCCCGGTAAGAATGATCAAATATATTACTTTTTAACGATTGGTGCGTTTGCCATAGTTTTCATCTTCTGATGATTTTGCATCAAGTTAATGGTGCCATTGCCGGGGATTGTTGAGTAATATCAACAATCCTTGGACCGATACTAGATTGAACCTTTAGTTTCATTTGATAGTTTATAGTGATTTTTTGTTTGTTTGTTTAGTTTAAGTAGTATTAGTTTATTGTCCTCTTGCTGTTCAAACTAACCGTATAATTAGATTTTGCTTGTAGTTTGTTTTGTTGAGCTGTGTGTGTAGGTAAAAAGTAGGCAAGGGAAATAACCATTGATTTTTGATCCAAATATAGATCAATCTGAACAAAAATTAAGAAGGGAAGCTAAATTGAAGGAACAAGCTAATATGGCAAACAATAGAAGAAAAGTTACTCTTGGTGACTACTCAAGGCCAACAAATGAATGAATGCAATCTAGCATTCCCAGACCACCAATTGCTGCAAATAACTTTGAGCTTAAACCAATATTGCTGCATTTGGTGCAAAATGATCAATTTGGAGGAAGTGAGATAGAAGACCCTAACTTACACTTGGCTAATTTTCTCCAGATTTGTGATACCATAAAGATGAATGGGGTTTCGGATGAAGCAATCGGGCTGAGGTTGTTTCCTTTTTCTCTTTGGGGTAAAGCTAAAGCGTGGTTACAGAGCCAACCAGGGGGAAGCATATTAACTTGAGAGGATTTAACCAAAAAAATTTTAATCAGGTATTTTCCTCCTTCCAAGTATGCTAGACTGAGAAATGAAATTACTTGCGTCTAGCAAAGAGAAGGGGAATCCTTGTTTGAGCTCTGGGATAGATACAACGAAAGTCTGAGAAAATATCCTTATCATCATATTCCTGAAATACAGCAAGTAAACATATTTTACAATGGTGTTAGACCAAGTACAAGAATATTAATTGATGCCTCGACTAGAGGATCATTGACAACTAAAACCATGGAGAAAACTATTAAGTTGATTGATGTGATGGCTTCCAATGAATGCTTGATTAGTGAGAGAAATAATGTGCCAAAGAGGGGAGTAATGGAACTTGATGTGTAGGATGCTTACTTAGCACAAAATAAGTTGATGACGTAAGCACTAGAAAAATTGAGTATGCAGATCTCTGAGATGCAAAGGCCTAGTCAGGTATACATGCTAAGCTGTGATTTCTGCGGGGGAGATCATGAAAACAAAATGTGTGACATAAGTGCCCAAGTAGAATAAGTGAATTATATAGGCCGACAGATTGAAAGGAGCTATCCCTTAAATTCATATAATCCAAATTATAGAATTCATCCTAATTTTTCTTGGTAGAGAGAGCCTCACCTAAATCAGAACATGAATTAGAATGTGGCTCAAGGGTAATCATCACAGCAACAAGTGAATCGACCATAACCTCAACCTGTCGATGAAAAGTCTGAATTGGAGAATGTTTTATCTCAATTCATTCAAGCCACTCAGGCCACCTTCAAAAATCAAGAAGCGTCCATTCGGAATCTAGAAAATCAGATGGGCCAACTATCAAAGCAATTGGTTGAAAAGAAAGTTGGAAACTTTCTAGCTGATACTAAGGTGAACCCTAAGGAGCAATGCAAGGCAATTATGACAAGAAGTGGGAAGACTCTAGTTGATCCAACTCAAGCTTAAAATAAAAATGAGAAAGCAAAAGAAATGATTCAAAATGAAATAGAAAAAAAGAAAAAAATGAAAATTAAAAAGATAGTATGAAAAAGAAAAAGAAAAGAATAGACATTTAGTTGGAGAAGGCAACCAAGGTTACTCTTGAAAAACTAAAGAATGCTCCATTCCCTCAGAGATTCAAGAAGCAAATAGAAGAGAAAAAGTTTGCTAAGTTCTTAAATGTGTTTAAAAAGCTCTACATAAACATCCCATTTGCTGAGGCTTTGCTAGAGATGTCATCTTATGCAAAGTTTATGAAGGAGCTATTGTCCAAAAAGAGAAGGTTAAAAGGGGATGAAACTATTTCTCTCACATAGGAGTGTAGTGTAATAATTCAGAAGAAAATACCTCAAACTTGAAGATTCTGGCTCCTTTGCTATTCCTTGTGCAATTGGTGATGTACATGTTGGGCATGCTCTGTGCGATCTGGGAGCTATCATCAATTTTATGCCATTATGATTGATGAGAAGCTCGGGATTAATGATATTCAACCAACAAGGATGTCGATACAGTTGGTGGATAGATCAATTAAGTATCCTCATGGCATGCTGAAAGATTTGTTGGTGAAAGTCGATAAGTTCATATTTTTGATAGATTTCATGGTTTTAGACATGGAGATAGATAAGGAGATCCCTTTGATTCCGGGGAGACCATTTTTAGCTACAGGCAAGGCTCTAATTGATGTTGAAAAAGAAGAGCTGGTGCTGAAAGTACAAGAGGAGTAAGTGGTCTTTAATGTTTTTAATGCTATGAAGCATCCAACAGAGAAAGTAGATTGCATGATGATTGAAGAAGCTTCTGATTATAAAGCTCCGATGTTGTTGAGAGATGAAGAGGAAACACTGATGGCTTTCTTAGAAGAAGATTTTGATGATGAAGAAGATGAGGTGAATGAAGTTGAGCAAGGGATTTTAAAGTTGCTAGAAAAAGAAAAGTCGATAGAAATTAAAAAAGAAACTAAAGAAGATTTGATTGAGAAGTTTAAAGAAGTGGTGGAGGAGAAGCAAGAACTCAAGCCTTTGTTGGATCATTTAAGATATGTATTTTTAGGCAAGGATGAAACTTATCCTGTGATCATTAGTTCAGAGCTGAATGATGAAGCTGTTGATAAGCTTATATGTGTGTTGAAGAGGCATGAATCGGCTATTGGATGGAAAATCTCATATCTTAAAGGGATCAACTTTACTTTTTGCATACACAAGATCCTTTTAGAGGAGAACTATTCATTGGTTGTTCAACCATAAAGAAGGATAAATCTAGTGATGAAGGAGGTTGTTCTGAAGGAAGTAGTGAAGCTTTTAGATGTTGGGATCATTTACCCCATATCTGATAATGCTTGGACCATCCCGGTTCAGGTAGTGCCTAAGAAAAGGGGGATGACTATCATTAAGAATGAAAGTGGTGAAGTGATATCTACTAGACCCATGACTGGTTGGAGGATGTACATTGACTATAGACGGTTAAATGATGCCACTTGTAAGGATCATTTTCCATTACCATTTGTTGATCGAATGTTAGAGAGGTTGTGTGGGCATGAGTATTATTGGTTTCTAGATGGATATTTAGGGCATAATTAGATTGTGGTTGACCCTAAAGACCAAGAGAAGATAACTTTCACCTGTCCCTATGGAATATTTGCTTATCACCGCATGCCTTTTGGGTTGTGCAATGCACCAGCCACTTTTTAGAGGTGCATGATGGCAATTTTCAATGATATGATTGAGAAGTTCATTGAGGTGTTCATGGATGATTTCTTATTTTTTGGTCTTGATTATGAAACATGCCTTAATAATTTAGCATAAGTGCTGATGAGATGCCAAGAGACCAAGCTTGTTCTCAATTTGGAGAAATGCCATTTTAGGGTAAGAGAGGGAATAGTACTTAGTCATAAAATTTCTGTTAAAGGCATAGAAGTTAGCTGTGCGAAGATTGAAATAATTAAGAAACTTTCTCATCCTATCAATATTAAAAGAGTTGGGAGTTTTTTGGGCTGTGTAGGGTTTTATCGCTGGTTCATCAAAGATTTTTCCATGATTGCAAAGCCATTGTCTGACTTGTGAGTGAAGGATGCTTTATTTATGTTTGGTGAGAAGTGTTCCATGGCTTTTGTAAAATTAAAGCAAAAATTAACCTCAACTCCTATACTTGCAGCACCTAATTGGTCTTTACCTTTTGAATTGATGTATGACGCAAGTGATTTTACTATTGGAGCTATTTTGGGTCAGAAGAAAGACAAGCTAGTTCATGTGATACACTATACAAGCAAGGTCTTGAATGAAGCATAGATCAACTACACCACTACTGAGAAAGAGATACTTGCTGTGGTATATGCTTTTGATAAAATCAAATCATACTTGATTGGTGCAAAGGTTATTGTATATACTGATCATTTAACACTCAAGTATTTGTTTGCAAAGAAGGAATCTAAGCCAAGATTAATAAGATGGGTTCTTTTGTTACAAGAATTTGATTTAGAAATCAAATATAAGAAGGGGAAGGAGAATCCAGTGGCTGATCAACTATCGCGCCTAGAAGGAGATTCAGAATTTGTTATGATAAAGGAAGAGTTTCTAGATGAGAGTTTGATGTCTATTGTGCAAATTCCATGGTATGCTGACATGGATGGATATTCCAAATGAAGAAGAAATTCTTTCATGATAGAAAAAGTTTTTGTGGGATGATCCATTTCTGTACAAAATTAGTGTTGATGGTTTAATCAGAAGGTATGTACCTGAAGCTGAACAAGAACGTATACTTTGGCACTGTCATGATTCCAAGTATGGAGGGCATCCTGGTACATCAAGAACAACTTCAAAGGTATTACAAAATGGTTTTTACTGGCCCACGATATTCCAAGATGTTAAGGCTTACATATAGAGATGTGTTGCTTGCCAAAGCAGTACAGGACTGTCTATGAAAGCTAGCATACCTATGACAAATATCCTGATTGTGGAATTGTTTGATGTGTGGGTCATTGACTTTATATGACCCTTTCCTAAGTCATATGCAAATGAGTATATCCTTGTGGCAGTAGATTATGTGCCAAAATAGGTGGAAGTTATGGCAATAAAAACAAATGATTCCAAGGTTGTACTAAGGTTCACTAAGAAAAACATCTTCTCTAGATATGGAGTACAAAGGGTATAATCAGTGATAGGGGCTCACACTTTTGCAACAAGTTACCGGAGAGAGCCCTCTACTATTATGAACTGCTCCACAAGGTGTCTACCCCGTATCATCTACAAACTTGTGGACAGGTGGAACTATCCAATAGAGAGATAAGGCGGATTCTAGAGAAGGTAGTGGGGAAGTCAAGGAAAGACTGGTCTTCAAAGCTGGATGATACATTATGGGCATACAGAACAATATTTAAGACTCCAATTGGGATGTCCACTTACCAGCTGGTATATGGTAAAGCATGTCATTTGCCCTTAGAGTTGGAACACAAAGCGTGGTGGGCCACAAAGCTGTTAAACATGGAAGCTGACCTAGCTTAAGAGGAAAAAGTGCTTAATTTACATGAATTGGAGGAATTATACTCCAAGCTTACCAAAGTGCATCCATCTATAAAAAGAAGACAAAAAATGGCATGATCAGAAGATTGCTAAGAAGGAGTTTCAGAAAGAGAATCAAGTGCTGTTATTTAATTCAAGATTGAGGCTTTTTCCAGGGAAACTGAAGTCCAAGTGGTCTGCTTCCTTCTTGGGGGAATAAATGTATCCATATGGGGTTGTATTACTGAAGGAATCAGGCTTAGATAGAACATTTAAAGTGAATGGCCAATGACTCAAGCTCTATTTTAGAGGGGAAGTCGAAAGGCAGAAGACCTCCACTGTATTGCGTGCATCTTCATAGGTGCCATCCATCAAGCTAATGATGTTAAAGAAGCGCTGCAGGGAGGCAACCCTAAATTTCTGGTTGTAATTGTTGAGGAAATTGAGAAATAGAAAAAATAAGTCGAGTGAAAATAAAATGAAAAGAAGAAAAAAAAAGAGAGAAGATATAAAGAGTGAAAATACAGAATAAAAGAAAGTGACAAAGAAAAGATTGAAGATTTGTGACATAAAAAATGTGGGGAGTGACAAATATAAATAATGATTAATAAAAATGGATAATAGGCAAATAATTGAAAATTTCAATTTTGATTTTCTAACATTTTGAATTTGCAGGTCAGTGGGTCAGTATAAGTTAGTTAAAGAGGTGAATCACGCATATCCCCACTAATTGTGTGCTGGTTATGCTGGCAATGGGAAAAGCAACAAAATGTCTGTGGGCCTACACTGACTCTGAGTGCATCAACACTGAGCTGTAGGTGTATCAACATTACTCTGTGCGTACCCACACTTAGTGTAGTAACTGCCAAATGTTATTGTATCCGCAATGGGCGTACTCACGTTGGTTGAGCGTGGGGATACGTTGATCAAGAAAAAGCTATATAGAAGGTCAACATGTTCATGCTATACCTGGGTATGTTCATGCTGAGATAAGGGAATTTGGAGTGATAAGTTCCAATTGAACGTTTGTACGCTGGGAGAATAATGTACTTATGCTTAGCTTCTGTCAAAGTGTGGACTTTCATAATCGATTTGCGTGTCGGTATGCTTGGAGAAGAACGTACTTACGTTGAGCTTCTATTAAAGTGTGGACTTTTATCATGCATTAAGTGTGTTGATGTTGAGACAACCGTGCCTACGTGTAAGTTCTGGAAGCAAGTGAGTATCAGAATGAAGTGAGTGTGGCTACGTTCAAAATACGAGCGTGCTTATGCTGAGAGTCTACTTCAGAAAAAAATCTTCAATAGAACTTGAGCATAGTGACACTATATATGGATGTGCTTACACTGGGAATTTATGTATAAATACTTGTCTTAACGTTTGGAAAGCCTAGATCACAACTTTCACGCCCATGCTCGCATATATTGGAAACCCAACAGTTATAGTTTTTCATTTTTCTTGAATGGTAACATCTTTTGGTCATTAGTCTTATTATTCACCCTTTTATTTCATTAAACCACTTTATTTTTGATATTACAACCCTTAATCAGTACCCTTTATCTCAACCATTGTCTTCCTTCACTAACTATAAATACCCTATAAACCAAATGGCCATAAGACCTTCCGGGAATATTGTAAAAACAGAGAAAGTAAGAGCAATGGAGTAAGAGAAAGCATTAAAGAAGGATAAAGGGAAGGGGGTTGCTACTTCTAGCACTCTAACTTCTCCTCCTCTTCTCAAAAAGAGTAAGAAAGATAGAGATGAGAAGCGTTCTAAGCGTCAGGAGGACTATGATTGGAGGAGGTTCAAGGATACTACAGCGGAGTAGGAGTTTGAGAAGCATTACAAGCAAAAAAGGGTAATATGAGATATGGTAATGTTACTGACGGATGAAGAGTGCCCAAATCATACCATTCGTGCTGCTATGTTTGCTAGGGGATGGCAAAATTTCAATAAGGTATTGGGGCAAGGGTACCAAGAGCTCACCTAGGAGTTCTATGCCAACTTGAGACTTAATGATGATGATGATGCTCCCTATTCCTCTTATGTGATGGGTGTTATCATCCCACTTTTGGTGAAATTATAAACAAGACATTAAAGTTGCCTATGGTGGACAATGCAGAATGCAAGTACACCCAAATTCTGAATGGGTTCACTAATGCTAATAACAAGGATTTGGTGAATCAAGTGTTGGAGGTTTGTTGTAAGGAGGGAACATCCTTTAAGATTACCATTGGTGGAACACCAAAATTTGTAAGGAAAAATACTCTCCTTCTTCACTACAACCGGTAGTACACTTTACAGAAGTTGTAGTGAAAAGGTTGGTATTGATTTATTGTCTAATGAAAGAATTGTATGTGGATTTGGGAGAATTGATTCTAACTGAGATGGTAAAGGCTGGCTATAAAAATGCTAAACTTCCATACTGTTCTGTTGTATCTTTATTGGCAAGGAAAAATCAGGTGAAGATACATGAGGAAAGTTTTACTAAGGTAAAGCCTAAAAAGGCTTTGGATAACCTTCGGATGAGAGACAAGATTGATTATGCTCTTTTAAGGGACCCAAGATGTCCTAGGCCACCACCTATCCAATCATTTGCACTAACACTTACCAATGTCATGGATGAGCTTCAAGCAATCAAAAGGATGCAGCTGTAAACTTATGACATGGTAATGAACCATGATATTTTGTTGAGGAGGATAGTCTGCATATAATTTGGAGTCTAGCACTAGTTCTATGATCCCTACTGATAAGGATCAATGGCTTGCTTCTATTGGTTTCACTGTGCCACCTATGGAACCCTCTCAAACTATGCCTACCCCTGCTGCTCTAGGTGATCCCATGATGGATGCTGTTGATGCAGGTGAAGAAAGGACTAAACCTAGTTAGATGTTGGCTGCATAGGATATTTGTCAATTTCTTTGTATTTCAGTTTCAGTTTGGTTGTTGTTTAAATTGTTGTTTTCCTTGTTAGCTTTGAAATTTGAAACTTAAATGTTGAAGTTTTCTTGTATGTAATGAAAAAAATGTCTTTTTTGTTATTTTGTTTTCATTCCATTGTATACCAACCATGTTTCCTGATAATATGTTGCATTCCTTCATCGTAAATTGCATAAACCTCATCCTTTAGAGTATGGCTACGACAGGTAAGTGTTCTCCCAATCCTTCGTACCTCATGCTTATAAGTTCATAGATATTTTGTTTGCAAAATTAAAAAAAGGGAAGGAGAAATTATGTGTTAGAATGAATAAATATTTTTCAAACTTATCACATTTCCATAATTTTAGAAATTTGTTCTTGGCATATGTTCAGCATGTTTGTATCATACATGCAAGGGAATGGAAAATGTCTTGCCTTGCTTGCTAAGAGTGATTTCTTATGCATGTGTGATAGCCTAGGGTGATGATTTGATGGCATTGTAGTCTTTAAGTTTGGGGATAAGGTGTTTGATGCTTACTTTTGTTAAATTGTGAGATTTGGTCCTTAGTGTGCTTGCTTAATGATTTTGTGATAGAACTTGCTTCGTCCTTTGCTTATGCATGTTTAAATTAGCATATGGAAATGATGAAGGCCATGTTTCATAATATAGCTAGGGCCAAAGTGGCCTACCTAATATTTTATATCTATTGACCCTTATTTTTGAGCCTTAGCCTACTTATTTTGAGTGACACACCTAACATTACAACACTAAGATAATTTCTGAGAAAAACCATTTATGCACCCTTGATGTACTACATTGTATCTTGTTCTGTCTTGCTTTGTTGTGAAAGGAATAGCAACAAATAAGGGCACACTCTGAAATAAAAATATGGATAATCTAAAAATATTTAGTAGGATGATAAAGGTCAAGTGTAAGAAGGTGCAAAGAAAACACAAGAAAAAAACAAAAAAACAAAAAAGAAACAATAAATGGAGCAAGAATAAAGCTCTGAAAACAAAAATTGAGGAAAGTTTAAAAAGCAGAAAAATATAAGCACCAGGAACCAAAGTATCTTTCATCATTCTTTAAAGAAAAGGTATTGTGTGGAAAGGAAAGAAGGGTGACAGGGTCAAGGAAAGATAAGTGTCAATAAAGTACATCCACTACCCTTACACTAACCAGAAAAACAAAAATAGAGCCTGTAACTTAACCACATTACAAGCCACCAAAGCCCTTATTGATCTATGTGTTGTTGCATATGTGCATGATTGCCTAGGGAGGTTGCAAGCCTATGATCACAATGTTGTTTTGCAAGTGTGTGTGCATAATTACTAACCTTTAACACTTGAGTATAAAGAATGATACACTTGTCTTGTGAGGTTATTGAAGCACCAATATCTTAGCCTTCACTCTTAAGGACTGTATTTAATTCATTATAGATCAATTAATAGGCTTATCATTTGTGCATTGTAGTTAGTTTTGTGCAGGTTTGGCTTGTAATGAACTTAGCACAATGCAATGAAAGGCTTAAGTTTTACTTGAGGACCAGCAAAATTCTAAGTTCGGGGATGTGATAAGTCTTGAAAAGACTTATTTATTTAGCATAACTTTTCTACTTTTGTTCATGATAGATTATTAATTATTTAATTTTTAAAGTATTTATTAATTAATTTTGTAATTTTATATTTTAATAATTTATTATTATTTTAATATTTTATGAATGTTTTTAAGCAAAAATATTGGCCAAGATAAATAGGTGAGTGTTGAAGAAATTTTTCCAAGCGTGCTAATGCCCATATCCAAAGTGTAGGTATCATTGGCTAAGCGTAGCACATTAGTCTCACACTCATCACTTACGCTCATAAGGAAAAGCAGTGCAGGAAGTTCATGCGTTCTTACGCTGACCAACGTAAGAGTACGCTGGCAATATTTGAAATTCATGATCCATTCCAGTACCTCAGCGTGTCCACGTTGTTGCTATGCTAGGGTCTCACGCTCAGGATGCTGTTGTGTTAAATCTTCCACGTGCCTACGCTAGCTAGCGTAAGGTCACGTTGGGATGGACTTCAAATATGGTATCACTCTAGTAGCTCAGCATTTTAACTCTCAACTTATGCTGTGTTGTACGCTCAATTATAGTTATGTCAGGCCCTTTGTCCAGTAGCTCAGCGTGTTTACGCTGGGTATCAGCGTTCTTACACATAGGACTTAGACCAGTGTTTATGATTAGCTCTGTAAGCCAATGTACCTACGCTGGTTGTTAGCGTGCTTAGGCGCATATACGAAGGAACTTGGCCAGATTCAATTATCAGCTTTTCTTTTCTTGTTAGTTAAGTTTTATTATTTATTTGTAAGTCCTTAGAGAGCATTTTGGCAATTCTTTTAATTGTTAGTTTGTAGTTAATTTAGTGGCTTTATATATAGGTTATTGATTCTGTAAACTCATAACTCATAATTGCAAATCTCATCCCCTCTTTACATATTTTCCCTCTTTAAATTCTCTCTATTTTTTTTGCATCATGTCTTTATTTTCTAAGTTCATCAGTTCATATTCCATGGATTGCTAAATCCCTAAGATTGGGATTAGTTGAGGTATCAATAGAGATCAAGTTCTGTTGATTGGAGATAAATACTGATTAAGGCATGTTAAAACATTACAAGTTGTGGATCTCAACTTCTGAATTGGGAAATTCAAACCAATTTAGAGTTTCTCTCCAGAGAGGAATCACGATAGAGAGCTCTGGTATACAATTTTCTTCCTAGCTACTTCAGGCCTAAGATATTAGGTGAATAGCTAGGGTTTTTTTCTAATTTCATAATTGGTTTCAAGGTATGTGAACACCTAAGGAATTAAGGTTTATTTATAGTGAAATAGTAGTAATCACCTAAGGAATTAGGGATTATTGATTTGTGGAATTCCAAACATGACTTTAGTTAGAGTTTAGGCTTTATTCACATGATATTGATTGAAGTTGATTGCTAAAGCTAGTTCTAATCTACTCATACTTCTATGTTTAAAATTCCATTTCATTATTGCATAGTAATTGCTACTGTCGTATTCAAAAATAAAATAAAAATTAGAAACTAGACATTACAAAAATACAATGAATTATTCAAAATTGTTACTTGGTTCAAATAGTATAGTTCTTGGTTGTAGTAATTCCCTTAATCTCCATGGGATTGATCAAATATATTACTTTTTAACGATTGGTGCACTTGCCATAGTTTTCATCTTTCGATGATTTCACATCAAATGTGCATTGATGTTGAAGGCTCTGTAGGAGGTCGTATTGGTTCAGAATCAGTAACATTTTATGGGGAAGGATGGGTAGCTTGATGAGGTTTTAATGCAACTAATATTGAATTCTAGGGTCTTAGTAACGCTTGACTATTGGTATGATTGTAATTTTTAAAAAGAAAGTAAGTTAAAAGCTTGAACAGTACGAAATATTAATATGTCATGCAAATAATGCAATGTAATACTTTTATAAACATGCCTTAAAAGAAGAAACAAGACAACCAAAAAAATAATTTTGTAAAAACATTACCTATACAAGAAACACCAATCAATTCTATTTTTTATTCAAACATTTAGGCATTTGTTTCCAAGTCAAAAATAATGTTTGAGTTAACTATATCATCATTTAGTTTGTAGCTAGTTGCTGTAACATCTCAAATTTTAAAATAATGGACTAATTAGGGGAATAAATATTAACTAATGGAATATGGATTATTTAATGTCCCAAAATATAGGAAATGATTAAATTAATATTTTTGGAGACTGTTGGTAATTTATTGGGACCGAATAAACTAAAAACTAACCCGATTAAAATATGGGTGTCGGACCAAGTATCTCCGATTGGGACGATATTGGTTAGGGCTGTTAAGAATATTATTGGGAGTCCGAATATATATTCCAAATAATTTTTAGATAATGTATTGAGCCCAAACAGAGGTCCTGTTGGTCATAAAATGATGAAATTTTAATGAGAAGATTAAACTTAAAACTAAAAACCCGTTTTTTCCCCTCTCATTCCCGTAACTCTCTTCTCTCATTTTGGCAAGACACACTTCTCCTCCTTCTTCTTCTTCTTCATCTCTCTTATCTTCTCCTTCCAAAACCCTAAGCCAAAGGTGGTGCCATCTTCTTCCTCCCTCATTTTCGTGAGAAGCTTGGAGGAGCTTACAGATTGAAGTTGTCTCCTCCTCTTTTCTCTATTTTTGTGTGGTCTCTTCCTCTATCTTGAACCCATTTTGTTGGTGTGAGGTAAGTTATACTCACAATTTTCTTGAGGTTTTGGCCATGGGTATGTGTTATTATGTTGGGAGAGCAATATTTATAGGTGGGGTGCTTAATGGAAACAATTAATGTATAAACCCTAGAGTGGGTTGTCATAAATGCATCGTTTAAAAGAAATAAATGAGGTGGATGCATTTCTGGTTGAAAGGTGATGAAGATTAATGAGTATTTATGAATATTGGTGGGTTTTGGTGGAAAACCTAACCTTTAGGAATTGGGGAAAATGGAGAATGTTGGTTAAATAATATATTTGAGAAGGGATGCATAATAATGAGAGTATGAGTGTTGGTAAATGGGGCATTCTTATAGATGTTAGGCTATGGTTGTTTTGTAGCCTTTGAATCTAGTGAATGTGGCTTAGTGGGAAGGAATTCCCAAAGCCTAACAAATGATGAAAAATAATGCCTATAACATGTCTTAAACATGTTATGAAATTGTAGATATGCTTATAGTTGAATAGAGTTGAATTTGTGTCTTGAATAGTTGAATTGATTGGGATTTTACATGCATGTTAATGTAGGATCCATTCCGAATGATGAGGCGGGTGCATCTTATGAATCAGAATTCTTCTCTTGAGGTACGAGAGGAGTCTTATGTTCTAAATGCATGAATTTGAATGGTATTTGATTGCCATATGTGTTGACATGCATGTTTGCCTTGCTTGAAGTGTTATAAAGAATTGTAATGTTGTGCATGATGTTGATGATGTGTTTTGGCAACATGCTTTGATGCATTTAGAATAATCATGGTGTTATATGGTGGTGGGAATTGTTTGATACTATGAGGTTATACCCAAGTCCACCATAAGTGTATAATGAGTGTTGATGGTGTTTGATTGAGAATGGGTGTGAATGAATAACATGCCTTGGTTGAAAGTGAATAATTGAGGTCATTGTATTGATGATGGAATTGAATGATATGAATGAGAACTATTGAAAATGCCATATAAAAGTTTAAACTAATATTATTAACCAATAATAATAAATCCACTAAAAAGCCTTGTGGTGATATTGGTGATGATGATGATGATGATGTATGATGAGTGGCATGTATAGGATGCATAGAGTGAGAAATGCATATGATTGACATTTGCATCCATGGCATACTACATAGCTTCGGTGTTGGAATTTTAGGGGATTCTCCCGGTTAGCCCAGTGGGAGGGCGGCTCTGTACATGAGCGATTTGTAATTCCCCTGTGACTCGGTGTGAGAGTCACGAAGCTGCCCATGTTGTGCTATGGAGAGACACATGTGGTTGACCATTGTGGGGGGTGGCTCTTGATGAGCAGGTGTCCCCGGTGGTACTTGGGATCACAACTGCCATAATATGACTCATGGTTGGCCCGCAACACCATATGTCGAATATGTTGTTTAACACGATCATGGTGTAAATGACCGGTGTTACAAAATGGGCGATGTGGTTTGGTACTAGTAAAAGAATTGGTGAAATGCATGAAATTTAAGGATAAGTGTACATATTTTTCTACTGTAGTAGGGGTATGGTTAGATGATCATACTTGAATCCCACATTTGGTGTTTATATTCCCACAGTTAGATCTGCAATTGTTAAATTAATCTGTTGTGCACATGCATTAGCTTAGGAGAATTTGCATATAACAAGGAAGTATGCCAAAGGTGATGAGTTATGATGATGGTTGTATTTGAGGATGAGATAATGTGTTAAGACAACATCAAAGATATGAATATCAAATAATAAATTGAATAAAGTGATGAGTTATGTGATAGTCCAATTATTGAAGGACTAAATCATGTGTGTGCTTTTATACTTACTTGATGTACAAAAATGATTGTATAATATGATGATAGTTGATGATGAGTTATATGCGAATGCAAGTATACATGTTATGATACATATGCACATGATCATTGGTATTCATATTCATTCTTTTGGAATGTATGACTCTTTCTCTCCCATGTTGTCCATTTTTTAAGATTTGTGATGCAGGTTACTCATGGGAGAAGTGAAATCCTTTTGAAGTACATTTTATGGAAGTAGGTAAATAGATGTGTAGGAAGTGCCTTGGCCGGCGAATCTTGATTTTTGTATAGCATATAGTGTATATGTGTGCTTATTTTGTTATCCAGATTGTAGATGATGATTTTTGAGGGTCATGTAGGAAAATTGGACCTTGGTGTGTATGGCCAATTTTCATTAATGACCCAAATGATGTAATATGATGAATTATGATGTTTGTTGATGTTAAATTTCATAAATGAATGATGCATTTCACAATTTGTATATTTCAAGAAGTTTATGTAGAAGTAATTCACATTCTATACATTGAGCAAGTGGGAATTGTTTTGAAGTGTATAAACTATTGAATGAGCCTTTAAATGCTTGAAGAAGTGTATCTAATGCATTAGGATAGGTTGAAGTGGTATAAATTAAGGATTGGTATATGAAGTTGTGTAAAATTCCCTGTTTCTACGTGTGTTCTGCAGAACTCGCTTGAGCGAGTGGAAATTTCACTCAAGCGAGATCCCTTTGTAGCAGTAGGGTAGCCTCTGGCCCATATTCGCTCAGGCGAGCAATGATCTTGCTCAAGCGAGATCTACTTGGAATTGGAGATTTAGCCACTGGACATTTTTCGCTTGAGCGGGCTGGTCTTCGCTCAAGCGAGTATTGCATGGAGTGGTTCTTGGGTGAAATTCGCTTAGGAGAATTGGTACTTTGCCCAAGCGAGATGGCAAGTGGATCAGGTGGTGTTACTAGGTCATTTTCGCTCAAGCGAAATGGCCAGTGCTTGTGGCTTGCTCAAGCGAGCCAAGGAAAAATGGGGTCTGGAGCGTTTTCGCTCACGCTAGCTTGCCTCGCTCAAGCGGATCTTAAGGATCTCGCTCAAGCGAGATGGGGCTCGCTCAAGCGAGATGGCCCTTGACACTCTTTCCTTTCTTTCGCTCAACATTCTCCCTGGCTCGCTCAAGCGTACCATGCGGACTCGCTCAAGCCAGTATGGCTCTCGCTTGAGCGAGTGGAGCCCTGTCTCTTCCAAATATTTTGGCTTGGATTATTTTCACTCTTAATTGTATTAAATTTTCTTTTGCATCAATCTTAAAAATAATTTGGACACATCATGGACGCTTAAACTTCATGAAATCCAAACTCTCTAAATTCAATCATACAACATCCATCTAAATAATTATTTCCGCTGTTTTTAATTGAAAACATCTCATTAATTATTTTTAACTCACCCTCTCATATCTCCATATATGAGAGTGGCTTTTCATAGATCCAGGGTGTTAAATTTAAAACTTCACCATGTTTTATTATATCGATCAACTCTTTTTAAAACGTGAAAAATTTACCTGTATTTTCCGTGTCCTCTCAGTTGCATATTGTCACCATCCACATTGAAAACTTGTTCTAGCTTTTGCTTTTGCTTTTGGTATGACACATTCTCATATATTTATTCTACTTCTTCTCCTATTTCGTACAAATCTCTTGGCTTAAGATGCATAGCAACACTCTATCCTTGATTGACTACATTGTCAATATAATACGCCATTTGTGCTTGTGATGCTTCAATGTAAGGTTCATGTTCTCCATGATCATTTCTATGAATGAACCTTTCAAAATTAACAAAATTGAAATTCCAAGGATCTTTTATATACCCTCTATCTTGTGTGGTGTATACCTACTTACATTTGAAAAGAACCACCCTTAACTGGCCATAATAGTTTAACTTAATTTAGGTCTTTTATTTTTTCCATAATATGGTAGGTTAGCTTGCCTTATACGCCTATCAACACCACTTAGAGGTTAAAATAACTCCACTATTTTGTGTTTTCAATCCTTCTTCTCCAGCTAGAGTTTGAAAATTGAACCCATTCAAACTATATGTAGTAAATATTTTTACATTATCCAATGGGCCTCGTGCTAAAAACTTCAATTTCGTTGACATTGTATTAATAATAGCTGGATTTGTAACCTATATAAACAAATTAACTTTGATAAGTTTTCCATTCTAATTCAACTACAATAGATGCATATACAAGATTATAATGATACTCATCCATCTATAAAAAGATCCGAGAAACTCTTTATTAACTCTTTTTTCTGCATTAACAGTTGAAGGTTTTCTTCCCTTTGAACTATTTTTAATAAAGTCTCTAAATTCACTATATAGAATACACTACTACAAAACTATCTACTATAGCTACTCCACAAATGGGGTGGCAAGTGCACGATTCAACAACACATAATGATGAGCATGTAACCATTGCATGGGAGTTAAGTTGAACATTGTGAAAGCTCCAACTGGTTTACCTATTTGGGAGAATATAGATGATATTTTAGAAGGGTCATTTTCACTTGGGTCATTATTAACATGTTTAGGACTGTTGAATCTTGTTTCTATATCCTCAATGTACCATGAATAACAAGTTAGAGACTCTTCAACTATGTAACCGTCGGCTATGGAACCTTTTGGCTGGGCCTTGTAATTCCTTACAAGGGACTTTAAATGACCTAATTCTCTATAAGAAAATGAATACAAATATGTAAACAACTATGAATTATGGTTATACTTTGTGGTTGCACATGTGGGATAAGCCCGACCTAAATATATGTTCTAACCAAATAGATTACCTAGTCCAGGAAAGTCATTGATTGTTGATATTAACACCGCCCTCATTCTAAAACTTTCATTTAATGATGAATCAAAAGTTTCCATGCCTTCATTCCATAACTCAAACAACATTGTCACAATGGGTTCAAATTACATATCTCTCTCATTTCCATGCATTTTCTTCCCTGGAATGATCATGGATAGGATAAAGGAATTCTGCTTCATATAATCCAAGGAGGAAGATTATATGGGAATAGGAACATAAGCCAAATGCTGTAGGAAGAACTTAAGGTTCCAATAGGATTGAAACCATTAGTAGCAAGGCCTAAAAGAATGTTTTGAGATTCTAAAGAAAATTCAGGATATGTCAAATCAAATTCTTCAACGCCACACCATCTCTTGGATGTCTCATCAACCTATCTTGGATACTCTTCATAACATGCCATTTTGTATGCTTGACAGTTTTGCTACACAAATAATCTTTGCAATCTTGGTTTGATTGGAAAGTAACATAAAACCTTTGTAGCCATATTTTTCTTTTTTTTTGGATTCCATCTTGATTCAACACATTCCTTACATGACTACAAGTTCTTTACAACATCCCTGGAATACAATATACAATCATTTAGGAATGCATATATCTATCTTGGTGTAGTTAAGGAAAAGTTTGTTGATAATTTTCTTAGCCTCATAAAAGGATGAGGGAATTTTTGCTTCTTCAAATGAATCTTTCAGTAGATGTAGTATCATAGTGATGGCCTTTTCACTTATTCCACACAACACTTTTATATGATATAATCTTACCATGAATTCTAGTTTTATAAACTTGCTTATTTCATACAATGTCTGATTTGCATTTTTTAGGAATCTAGAAAAATTATCAGGATTCTCTTTAGGCGCTGTATTTGATTCTGTTTGTGCCTTACCATGGAAGGCCTCACCTCAATGCCCAAACATATCATCAATCATCGTTCTCATTTGATTATCACCATAGAAGGCCTTCTGTACAATAGGTTCGCTTCTAGATAATTCGAACACTCGTTTTTCACTATGAAGATCTATATAACTTAATTATCAGTAAATGGTTTCAAAATCAAGTGATCTGTTATTTTATCTTTAGTTTCTAGTTCCTAAACCCACAGTTGGGAGATGGACATCGTATTGTCTCTACAACAGTTGCATTTTAAATGTGAAGTCTAGGAAATTTCTCAACCCAACTGAGTACTCAATTGTATTTTATGGCTTAGCAATGAAGATTTACCCATTGTTGACTATTAGCTACACAAAAATTTAGAATTAAATATATATTCTAGTAAATTTATTAAAAAATAAATTAATAGAATACTTTACAAATAATAAAATAAAAGATATAAAATAACACAATAAAGAATCAATCCAATTACATAACATGTAAATGTAATAATAGTCGTAGGAATAGTTGGGACAATAAACCTAATTATATTCTGGGTTGTTCTAATTAAAATTAGTAAATAGAAATATATGGTTGTGACTAGTTAAAGAAAGCAGGAAATACACTCACACCTATGTAGTTCAGGAGAAAGGTGGAAATACTTACATAAATGTCTATGATGGTTTGGTATAATAGAACTCCATATTTTTTGAATATCTAGTTTAATATATGATTTTAGTTCTAGTTCAATATATCTAGTTTAATATCTAGTTCACCAAAATACTTGCATATATGGAATTTATTGCTAAACCCAGCCACATTACAACCCTTTTGAAGACTTCTAGATCCTTGCTATTTAGGTGTTTGTTCTTCTGAAAAGAAATGAAATGCAATACTGACTAACATGTGATCAGTGATGGCTAGAGGGAAACACTCACCTGTGAGATATTGAGTGGATTCTTTGTTTTCATAGCCTTTAGTTACTTTCAATTATTTAGTGCTTTGCAAACTTGAGTATTTGCTTTGATGAATTTTAATTGAAGCCAAGATCTGTCAATTGTAAATATTTATGTTTTAAATGTTCCTTTTCTTATGCATAGCTGTGATTATAACAAATATTTATTTCCTCTATGATGCTTTGTTACTTTTGCTTGAGGACAAGCAAGGTTCCAGGTCAGGGAGAGTTGATAAACGTTCAAATGTATATATATTTTGGTGTTATTTGGGCATAATTTTGATAGGAGTTGCATTATAGGGAACATTTTGTGTGATATAATAGACTGAAATTGAAAACCATATGTTTTTGATTATGACTCAATGCAATTAGATTCTTAATCCTATTTGTTGCTTATTTGATAGGTGAAAAAGAAGAGAAAGTGATTTAAGAAATTTTCAAAGTCAAAAATTAGAAAAATGCAAGTTTTGGTTGTCTCACTTAAGCAAGCCATGAATTTTTAAGAGGAAACCAACAGAGGCTGATTTCGCTTGAGTGAATCACAATTCACCTAAGCGAATATATTATAGTATGCATCAATGAAGAACTCGCTTGAGCGAGTCTCAAACCGTTCAAGCGAGAAAGATCCAGAGAGCAAATAAAAAGTCATCGCTTGAGCAAACGAGATTAAACCTAAGTGAAAAGTGTCTAGTAACTGAGGTTGAAGAACTCCCTTGAGCGAGTATTTTACCGCTCAAGCGAGAATTGTCCAGAAACAAATCTAATATTCTCTCGCTTGAGTGAAGGATGCTGAGCCTAGGCGAAAGTAATAATAGTAACAGGGGGTCTTGCTCGCTTGAGCGATGTAGCTCACCCAAGCGAGCTTATGAGGGAAAGAGTAAGTTGAAAAGACTTCTTCAAGCTAAAGAAACGTATCTCGCTTAAGCGAGCAAACTCTAGCTTAAGCGATATACTTAATATATTAGCAAATTCCTTTAGAAATTAGGGAGAGAGGCGGTGAGGCAATTCTATATCATCGGAAGCACGAAACTCTCTGGGAGACCTTTTTCCTTCTCTTTTTCATCTTTCTTCTATAGATCTTTGATTGTAATGACTACGATGTGTAGTTAAATCCTTTATTGGGATTGGATGTAGTCGAATCGAACCCTGACATACGCTTGCTCCATATTTATATATTTGGTATTTTTGTTCTATCATTTTTGGCATTTCATTTTATGCTTAATGCTTAATTTTATTAGGAAATAGATTCTTGATTTTGATTTTCGTTTGATTATTGGAAAATAGCTTGCGAAAATGGATCTAAATGGAATGCTCATTACGATGAATATTGGAAATAATATTCTTACCGTGATTGAGGAATCAACATATTTAAGAATGTTCTTATGGATTTCGTAGTCGAGGAATAGATGCAAATGATTTAAGATTGTGACGTAAAAAGTGATAGTTCAAAAACTATCTATATAAATGTACACAACGTATTAAAGGTTGAGATTGATGAAATCCAATCCTAGGGTTTCATTCTAATAGTTCGTATCTCTATTTATTTGCTTTAGTTTATGTGTTTATGTTTAGTTTCTTTAAATTCCATATGTTTATGAAAATATCACTTTATTTCTACTAAGGTAACGACGAATCAATACTTAACCCTTATCCTAGTGGAACGACATTCTGTTTTTACATATACTACAATCGGACAGTGGAACTTGCCACTAGAACGTTTGATCACCTCAAAACGTTTAACAACAAACTCAGAGAGGGAGAAGAAGTTATGTAGTTATATATAGGTACTCTAAGACTAAGCATTACAAGTTTATTCATCTGGAAAAAAATAGGGGACCATAACTAGCAGCATTTGTTTTTTGGTCATTACAATGAGGCCCAATGGCCTAAGATTCCAAACAAGGTAATGTAACCAAGCTTAACTAATAAACTTTTTGACACCATACATGTTTCTCTAGATAAAACAAACCAACAAACCAAAAATTAGTCCAAGAAACATGCAAGGTAGTAAAAACTTTTAACTTTAGAACATACAATTTCAAAGAAAAGGTATTAATGGAATAAAACAAACCATACCATGAATTATATAATCACACTGTATCTTACAACTTGCAAGCCTATGAAAAGATTTATAATAACATGGATTCAATAAGGACTTTTCCTTTTTCTTAAAATTTTAATCCTCACTTTTTGGACATGCTCCATATAAGTTATTAGACAAAAAGTCTCCCTAATGTGATACTTAGAAAATGAGGGAAATAAGTACTCCACAGTCCATACCAATGAAGATTCAAATTTTATGGCCAACATTAAAACTTTTAAAGGGTATAATTTTATTTGTCCTATTAAGAAAGTTTAATTCTGATTATCACTACTAGATTTAAAAGTTAATACAATACTTGTGACTAGATAAAGAAAGCACAAAAGACAATTATACTTATTTCAAAAGAAAGGTGGAAATACTTACATAAATGTCTATAATGGTTTGGAATAATAGAACTCAACATTTTCTGAATATCCAATTCAATATGTGGTTTTAATTCTAATGAGAACTAAACACAAACAAAGCACTTACAAATAGATTATATATCAGACCTTGAGAAAAAGAGACATAGAAACCCAAAGAGGAAAGAAAAAGGTTATGCAACTATATATAGGTACTTTAAGTCTAAGCATTACAAGTTTATTCATTTGGAAAAAAAATAGGGGACCATAACCAGAAGCATTTGTTTTTTGGTCATTACAACAAGGCCTAATGGCCTAAAATTCCAAACAAGGTAATACAATTAAGCTTAACTAATAAACTTTTTAACATCATACCCGTCTATCTAGATAAAACATACTAGCAAATAAAAAATTAGCCTGAGAAGCATGCAAGGTAGTAAAAACTTTTAACTTCAGCACATGTAGTTTCAAAGAAAGGTATAATGTAACACCCCTATTTTTATTTTTATATTAAAATTTTGAAGGAATTAAATTATGGTTCTTTAGAACTTTTTAATCTACGTATTATTTATGATTTTTTGGAATTTTTTGGAATTTTGGAATTTTTTAATAAAAATAATATTTTTTAAATAATTTTAAATTCATATAAGTGACTTAAATTAAAAATATTTATAAGAAAGTGAATTTAAATTATAAGAAAATTTTCTAAAATCCATTTCAAGTAGACTTATCTAAAAATTATCGGTTTGAGAAAAATCTTGATTTTTTCCAATCGTTAAAAAAATTAAAAATGTATCAATAAATTTTTAGTAACAGAAAATTTTAGATTTTTAAAATTTCAACTTTATATTACTTATTATAAAATTAGTGAGGACTGATATAATATCGCTAAATTTCAAAAAGGACTCATTTTGAATATTTAAAATATACCGAGTGAAAGGTTACTATTTGGCTTAATAATTCTACCGACAGTTACTATGCAAAACACTGTGCATGTACGAAATTTTCAAAGAATGCATAGTAACCTAGAATAAAAAATTCAAAAATGCATAGTACTTTTATATTAAAATAATGGAATGCATAGTAAAATTTTTTCCTATAAATACCGAAGGATTTCTTCTTTAGAATTCACAATTTCAGATTAAGTTTTCTTAATACAGTAGTGCTAGTGAGATAGTGGTGGAAGTGAGAGAGAGAAGAAAAGTTTTTGGAGAGAAGGTTCTGCCAAAATCCTAAGGTAAGAATACTTCTCTTTTATATTTTTTTAGATTATTTTTATATCGTTTTTAGAAATCTGTTATTATACTGAAAATAATATTATTTTAAGTTACTATTCTGCATAGTAAACACTATTTCAATAGTAAATTACTATTTCAATAGTAAATTACTATTCAAATAGTAAATTACTATTTACTGTTACTATTTACTGTTACTATTCACGATTTACTATTTACTGTTACTATTCACGTTTTACTATTTACTGTTACTATTCACGTTTTACTATTTACTGTTACTATTCACGATTCACTATTTACTATTCACTATTCACTATTCAAAATTTACCATTTCTGTTTTAAGTAGTAATCTTAATCTTCGTCTTATGCTTATACTGAAATAAAATTGATATTAATATTTCTAGAAATCGGAGGCGCAAAGCAAATCTCTTTTTGGTAACGACTCAAGGTAAGGGGGAGTGAGATAAGAGTATAATATGAAAAGACATAAGAATAATGGGAGGAGTCCCCTACTCCTTTTAAATCTGATAATATTATTATTTTAAAATATTAACTTTTTAACTTAAAATTTATAATAAATTTTAAATTAAATATCCGGTTTAACTAACTCTAACATACCTATGCAAAGACTTGGACCATTATGACCTATATGGACTGGACAATACCTATGCAAGGACTTGGACCATTATGACCCATATGGACTGAACTATACCTATGCAAGGACTGGATTATATGGACTTACATATACCTATGCGAGGAATTGACCAAAAGGACTAAAATTGACTATATTAATAATCATTAAATTTTGTATTATGATATGTATTAATGATATTTAATTGATTTGATTATGATTGATTGATTGATGATATTTAGTTATGATTGATATTGTTTAATTTTGATTAATGATATTGTAATGTGGAGTTTGAGCATATAGCGAGCATGACGGAAAGCTAAAATTCAGTAAGAATTTCTTACCTTACTCTTTAAATTTTATTATCTTTTAATTCTTCTTAGAAATTATTTTTATTAACTTTATTTTCAATATTTAGAATAAAAAAATTAGTATTTATTTTAGAAAGAAAATATTTTATTAGAATTTATTTAATTAAATCTTGAGTTAAAGAAAAATTTTGTAATTTTAAGTATTTTTGGTTAATAATTATTCTCTTTTAATAAAACAAAATTTTTTGAAAGAAAATTATTTTATTTTTTCCAAATTAATAACTAAATATATTTGGAAATAATTGAGATTCCTAAATTTGATTTTGTTAAGATTTAATTTGAGAAAGATTATGTAAAGTTTTATATGATAAAGTTTTTAGATATTTAAGGCTTAGAAACTCAATTTCAGTGAGATTCGAAAACTGTACCAAATTTATTTCTGTGGGACAGAAATTTAGAGAAAATGTACAGTTTATTGAAATAATGTTGTAAACCTTTAAGGGATTTAATAATTGAGTTTCTAAAAGCCTTAACCAACTCAATACGCGAGTAGTTCATGCATCATGAATCATTAAAGTGAAATGAAATAATATTGTCTGGGGACGGATTATAGAAACCGAGGATACATTAGAGGAGGCTTAATTACGAGCCTTGGGATGAGAGGGTGTGAAAGGGTGCTTCAGGGGACCTGGGGTAGCTCCCTAGTGTCGGGTACTTTCACAATAAAAACTTTCTCAATCTGACTAGTCTCTAAGTGTTTCCATGCCAGTTGAGCTGTTCATATTATTATTATCCGGACTTATGGAACAGTGTAAACTCCTGGTTGGCCCAGTGCAAATTAAAATTTAAGGGCCCACATATATAGGTAAGTTGTGATGAAGATATTGCATAACATTCATGCATTCATAATTGATTGTGTGTGTGATTGTGATTGATATTATTAAGTATTGGTTTGTGAAAACCCTTTGTTGCTTATGTCTTATTCGGAAATATTATATTCTGTTTCTCACTCCTTTCTCCGTGTTTTTGTTTCACATGTTTTAAATTGATGGTTCAGAGGGAAGGATCGAAGAATATCGGCAGTAAATATAGCACGTTCTAGAAAGGGAGCTCGGTATGAATACCGTGGTCCAATGACTAAATAATGTTAATAAGTAACTGCTTCTGGGCCATGGAGTTTCCTCTCTTTCTTATAATGTTTAATATTTATTTCCGTTGGATGAATGTAAAATTACTTTATAAAGTTTTAATAATATTTATGAGGTATTTCAGCAATAATGTATATAATTTATTCCGATAGTTTCTTTTTAACAATCATATCTTTAGTAAAAAAAAAAATTACGAATTTTTCTAGAATTTATTAAGGTTTAACAGAGGGTGTTACAAAGTGGTATCAGAGCAGTTAATCCAATAGGCCTGGGGAAAAGGTCTATCTTGCTTTGTCTGTAAACTCTGTATAGGTAGAATATCTGACTTGGTAGTAACTGTGATTGATGTGACAAATCTCAGTTACTGTGAAACAGGAAACTAATGGCTGGAAACGATCTTGCTGGAGTTGTAGAACGCTTAATCAATGCAATGGGAGCACGTGAAGGTCAAGGTAATGATGCCTTGAGAAGACTGGACCTATTCGAAAAGCGCAATCCACCTCGTTTCAAGGGAGGATATAACCCTGATGGAGCACAAATCTGGATTCGAGAGATAGAGAAGATCTTTCGAGCATTGCAATGTAATGAAGCTGATAAGGTAGTCTTCGCTACTTATGCCTTATCTGAGGATGCCGAACATTGGTGGGATAGCATGCGTAAACAATTCGAAGTCAACGACGTGGAGATCACTTGGGACTATTTCAAGGATATGTTTCTGGAAAAATACTTTCCAGCTGATGTTAAAGAGAAAAGACAATTCGAATTCCTGTCGCTGACCCAAGGAAATATGACCGTTGGAGAGTACGCATCCAGGTTTGAAGAGCTATCTCGTTTTCATTCTCATTATAATGATGCTACTAATGAAAGAGATCGGTGTGCAAAGTTTGTAAATGGACTGCGGCCAGAAATTAAGGAAGCTATACGAATGCAGGAAATCCGTGAATTTTCTGTATTGGTAAATCGCTGCAGGATCTTTGAAGAAGACCATAAGGATAGAATGACCAAAAGTCGTGAGCCCATTCACAAGGCAGGAGAAATAAGAAGTGGAGGACCTCACCATCACCAAAGAAGAGATTTCAGAAGGAATAAGCCTTACCAAGCACCATTTCGCCGGTTTGGAACAGCATCTGTTCCTAACAGACCCCAAGCTTCAACTGGAAGCTATTACCCAACATCTGCACCAAATTTTAAATGTTTTATCTGTGGAGGACCCCATTTGAAAAGGGATTGTCCTAAAAACACTTATGTTTGCTTTAAGTGTAACAAACCAGGTCATCACATCAAGGATTGCCCAGAGATGAAGAGAGAAAACCCTGAAGGTGCAAGTACAAGCATAAATACTCAAGGAGGCGCGCACAGTGCAGTCGGAAGGCCGAAAGCAAAAGGAAAGGTTTTTGCAATCACTGGAGAAGAAGCATCTCATGCTGATTCCATGGTAGAAGGTAAGTGTATCATTAATAAGATTTCTTTAACTGTTATGTATGACTCGGGTGCATCACATTCCTTTATTGCCAATGACTGTGTAGAAAAACTAAAATTACCTGTGATAGAACTTCCATTTGACTTATCTGTACATACTCCTGGAAACAATCCCATTGTCACTTCTAAAGCTTGTTGGAAATGCCCTATTGTCATAGATGGTAGGGACTTTAAGGCTAATCTTTTCTGTTTACCCCTTTCTGGCTTAGAAGTCATTATTGGGCTAGATTGGTTGTCTGACAATCATGTTCTAATAGATTGTCATAATAAAACCATAATGTTTAAAGAACCAGTGAATTTGAATCCTGAGGATTCGAGATTTCTAACCGCCAACCAAGTGAGTGCCTCTTTAAAAGGAGGGGCTCAAGGATTCATGCTATTGCTTTCAACGAAAGGAGAGCAAGAATCAAAAATCAAAAATCTGCCGGTTGTGTGTGAATTTCCTGACGTTTTTCCTGAAGATATCCCTGGTTTACCCCCAGAAAGAGATGTGGAATTTTCCATTGATCTAGTACCTGGAGTTGGACCCATTTCAATTGCACCATACCGAATGTCACCTCTAGAATTAGCAGAGTTGAAGAAACAACTTGAAGAGATGATAGAAAAGCAGTTTATACGACCCAGTGTATCCCCCTGGGGTGCACCAGTGTTGTTGGTTAAGAAGAAGGATGGTAGCATGAGGTTGTGTGTAGATTATCGACAACTGAACAAGGTGACGATCAAGAACAGATACCCTCTGCCAAGGATTGACGACTTGATGGATCAGCTGCGTGGTGCCACGGTGTTCTCCAAAATTGATTTGAGGTCTGGATACCATCAAATAAGGGTGAAGAAAGAAGATGTATCGAAAACTGCTTTTAGAACACGCTATGGCCATTACGAATATCTAGTAATGCCTTTTGGTGTAACTAATGCACCAGCCGTATTCATGGATTACATGAATAGGATTTTTCATCCATATCTAGATAAATTTGTAGTGGTGTTCATTGATGATATATTAGTGTACTCTAAAAGCAGAGAAGAACATGTTGAACATTTGAAGGTCGTGTTGGAAATCCTGAAAAAGAAACAACTGTATGCAAAGCTGTCGAAGTGTGAATTCTGGTTGGAAGAGGTGAACTTTTTAGGACATGTAATTAGTCAAGGAGGAATAGCTGTAGACCCTTCCAAGGTGGAGGCGGTTTTAAAATGGGAGAGACCAACCACGATCACTGAGATTAGAAGTTTCTTGGGCTTGGCTGGATACTATAGGAGATTCATTGAAGGATTTTCAAAGCTAGGATACCCATTGACCAAGTTAACACGGAAAGGACAACCTTTTGTGTGGACGACACAATGCGAGAATAGTTTCCAAGAGCTGAAAGATCGACTTACGTCTGCGCCGGTGTTAGTACTCCCTGATCCACATCAAAGTTTTGAAGTTTACTGTGATGCGTCTAAACAAGGACTAGGAAGTGTACTCATGCAAGACAAGAAGGTTGTAGCCTATGCGTCGCGTCAATTAAGGCAACATGAGATTAACTACCCTACCCATGACTTAGAGTTAGCCGCTGTAGTTTTTGCCTTAAAGATTTGGAGGCATTATCTATACGGTGCAACATTCGATGTGTTTAGCGATCATAAGAGTCTCAAGTATTTATTCGACCAAAAGGAGTTAAACATGAGGCAACGGAGATGGATGGAGTTCTTAAAGGACTACGACTTTGAGTTGCAATACCATCCTGGAAAAGCGAACGTAGTAGCTGATGCTTTAAGTCGAAAGTCTCTACATGCGTCCACGATGATGATTCAAGAGCTGGAATTGATAGAGAACTTCAGAGATCTTAACCTAGCAGTAAAGGTTAATGCTAACAGCTACAGATTAGGAGCGTTGCAAGTGACAAGTGAATTCCTGAGACAAGTTTTAGAGGCTCAAAGAGAGGATGAATTCCTGCAAGAGAAGAAAGAACTCTTGAAACAAGGAAAAGAAGTCGAGTTCAATGTAAGAAGTGACCAATTGCTAAGGTATAAGGATCGAGTGTGTATCCCTAATCAAGAGGAGTTGAGGAAAGCAATTCTGGAAGAAGGCCATAAAAGTTATATGAGCATTCATCCCGGAGCTACTAAAATGTATCAAGATTTGAAGAAGTTATTTTGGTGGCCTGGAATGAAGAAAGAAGTGGCAGAGTACGTGGCTGCATGTCTAATTTGCCAGAAGGTTAAAGTAGAACACCAAAAACCCCCTGGAATGCTACAATCAATGGAAATACCAGAATGGAAATGGGATAGCATTACCATGGATTTTGTGACTTCTTTACCCCAAACTCCATTAGGACATGATTCAATATGGGTAATAGTTGATAGACTAACAAAATCTGCCCACTTTATTCCCATCAACATTCGTTACTCTATGGAGAAGCTGGCAAAATTATACATCGAGGAGATTGTGAGATTGCATGGAATTCCTTCAAGTATCATTTCTGATCGGGACCCTCGTTTTACATCACAATTCTGGAAGAGCTTGCACAAGGCTTTGGGAACAAGACTGCGTCTGAGTTCAGCATATCATCCTCAGACAGATGGACAATCAGAAAGAACAATCCAATCTCTAGAGGACTTGTTACGAGCTTGTGTGTTAGAGCATAAAGGAAGTTGGAATCAATTCTTACCATATGTGGAGTTTACCTACAACAACAGTTTCCATGCTAGCATTGGCATGGCACCTTTTGAAGCATTATATGGAAGAAAATGTAGGACCCCGCTATGTTGGTTTGAGACTGGTGAAAACTTGATGCTAGGACCAGAGTTGGTACAACAAACCACGGATAAAATCAAAATAGTTCAGGAAAAGATGAAGGCAACACAGAGCAGGCAGAAAAGTTACTATGACAAAAGAAGAAAGCCGCTCGAATTTCAAGAAGGCGATCATGTATTCTTGAAAGTCACACCTATGACTGGGGTCGGTCGGGCAATGAAATCTCGAAAACTAACCCCTAGATTTATCGGTCCATACCAAATAATTCATAAAGTTAGTCCCCTTGCCTACCAAATAGCATTACCACCTTTTCTTTCTAATATCCATAATGTTTTTCATGTGTCAAACTTGCGAAAGTATATATCTGATCCTACACATGTTATTGAACCTGATGTCATACAAGTTAAAGATAATCTTACATATGATGCACCACCTGTTAGAATAAGTGACAGAAGAATAAAACAATTAAGAGACAAGACAATTCCGCTTGTAAAGGTTATTTGGAGTGAAACGAGAGGAGAAGATGCTACATGGGAACTAGAAACTGAGATGAAAGAGTCTCATCCTCATTTGTTTTACTGATTAATGTAAATTTCGAGGACGAAATTTTCTAAGGGGAGTAGAGTTGTAACACCCCTATTTTTATTTTTATATTAAAATTTTGAAGGAATTAAATTATGGTTCTTTAGAACTTTTTAATCTACGTATTATTTATGATTTTTTGGAATTTTTTGGAATTTTGGAATTTTTTAATAAAAATAATATTTTTTAAATAATTTTAAATTCATATAAGTGACTTAAATTAAAAATATTTATAAGAAAGTGAATTTAAATTATAAGAAAATTTTCTAAAATCCATTTCAAGTAGACTTATCTAAAAATTATCGGTTTGAGAAAAATCTTGATTTTTTCCAATCGTTAAAAAAATTAAAAATGTATCAATAAATTTTTAGTAACAGAAAATTTTAGATTTTTAAAATTTCAACTTTATATTACTTATTATAAAATTAGTGAGGACTGATATAATATCGCTAAATTTCAAAAAGGACTCATTTTGAATATTTAAAATATACCGAGTGAAAGGTTACTATTTGGCTTAATAATTCTACCGACAGTTACTATGCAAAACACTGTGCATGTACGAAATTTTCAAAGAATGCATAGTAACCTAGAATAAAAAATTCAAAAATGCATAGTACTTTTATATTAAAATAATGGAATGCATAGTAAAATTTTTTCCTATAAATACCGAAGGATTTCTTCTTTAGAATTCACAATTTCAGATTAAGTTTTCTTAATACAGTAGTGCTAGTGAGATAGTGGTGGAAGTGAGAGAGAGAAGAAAAGTTTTTGGAGAGAAGGTTCTGCCAAAATCCTAAGGTAAGAATACTTCTCTTTTATATTTTTTTAGATTATTTTTATATCGTTTTTAGAAATCTGTTATTATACTGAAAATAATATTATTTTAAGTTACTATTCTGCATAGTAAACACTATTTCAATAGTAAATTACTATTTCAATAGTAAATTACTATTCAAATAGTAAATTACTATTTACTGTTACTATTTACTGTTACTATTCACGATTTACTATTTACTGTTACTATTCACGTTTTACTATTTACTGTTACTATTCACGTTTTACTATTTACTGTTACTATTCACGATTCACTATTTACTATTCACTATTCACTATTCAAAATTTACCATTTCTGTTTTAAGTAGTAATCTTAATCTTCGTCTTATGCTTATACTGAAATAAAATTGATATTAATATTTCTAGAAATCGGAGGCGCAAAGCAAATCTCTTTTTGGTAACGACTCAAGGTAAGGGGGAGTGAGATAAGAGTATAATATGAAAAGACATAAGAATAATGGGAGGAGTCCCCTACTCCTTTTAAATCTGATAATATTATTATTTTAAAATATTAACTTTTTAACTTAAAATTTATAATAAATTTTAAATTAAATATCCGGTTTAACTAACTCTAACATACCTATGCAAAGACTTGGACCATTATGACCTATATGGACTGGACAATACCTATGCAAGGACTTGGACCATTATGACCCATATGGACTGAACTATACCTATGCAAGGACTGGATTATATGGACTTACATATACCTATGCGAGGAATTGACCAAAAGGACTAAAATTGACTATATTAATAATCATTAAATTTTGTATTATGATATGTATTAATGATATTTAATTGATTTGATTATGATTGATTGATTGATGATATTTAGTTATGATTGATATTGTTTAATTTTGATTGATGATATTGTAATGTGGAGTTTGAGCATATAGCGAGCATGACGGAAAGCTAAAATTCAGTAAGAATTTCTTACCTTACTCTTTAAATTTTATTATCTTTTAATTCTTCTTAGAAATTATTTTTATTAACTTTATTTTCAATATTTAGAATAAAAAAATTAGTATTTATTTTAGAAAGAAAATATTTTATTAGAATTTATTTAATTAAATCTTGAGTTAAAGAAAAATTTTGTAATTTTAAGTATTTTTGGTTAATAATTATTCTCTTTTAATAAAACAAAATTTTTTGAAAGAAAATTATTTTATTTTTTCCAAATTAATAACTAAATATATTTGGAAATAATTGAGATTCCTAAATTTGATTTTGTTAAGATTTAATTTGAGAAAGATTATGTAAAGTTTTATATGATAAAGTTTTTAGATATTTAAGGCTTAGAAACTCAATTTCAGTGAGATTCGAAAACTGTACCAAATTTATTTCTGTGGGACAGAAATTTAGAGAAAATGTACAGTTTATTGAAATAATGTTGTAAACCTTTAAGGGATTTAATAATTGAGTTTCTAAAAGCCTTAACCAACTCAATACGCGAGTAGTTCATGCATCATGAATCATTAAAGTGAAATGAAATAATATTGTCTGGGGACGGATTATAGAAACCGAGGATACATTAGAGGAGGCTTAATTACGAGCTTTGGGATGAGAGGGTGTGAAAGGGTGCTTCAGGGGACCTGGGGTAGCTCCCTAGTGTCGGGTACTTTCACAATAAAAACTTTCTCAATCTGACTAGTCTCTAAGTGTTTCCATGCCAGTTGAGCTGTTCATATTATTATTATCCGGACTTATGGAACAGTGTAAACTCCTGGTTGGCCCAGTGCAAATTAAAATTTAAGGGCCCACATATATAGGTAAGTTGTGATGAAGATATTGCATAACATTCATGCATTCATAATTGATTGTGTGTGTGATTGTGATTGATATTATTAAGTATTGGTTTGTGAAAACCCTTTGTTGCTTATGTCTTATTCGGAAATATTATATTCTGTTTCTCACTCCTTTCTCCGTGTTTTTGTTTCACATGTTTTAAATTGATGGTTCAGAGGGAAGGATCGAAGAATATCGGCAGTAAATATAGCACGTTCTAGAAAGGGAGCTCGGTATGAATACCGTGGTCCAATGACTAAATAATGTTAATAAGTAACTGCTTCTGGGCCATGGAGTTTCCTCTCTTTCTTATAATGTTTAATATTTATTTCCGTTGGATGAATGTAAAATTACTTTATAAAGTTTTAATAATATTTATGAGGTATTTCAGCAATAATGTATATAATTTATTCCGATAGTTTCTTTTTAACAATCATATCTTTAGTAAAAAAAAAAATTACGAATTTTTCTAGAATTTATTAAGGTTTAACAGAGGGTGTTACATATAATACATACATATATAAAAGAAGAGAAAAGAAATTCAAATGATTTCAAAACAAATATAATATAAAAGTAATATTAAGAACTAATATATTATAAAAGTGATATCAGAATTAAGATAATAAGAAAATACAAAAAAGTCACTTGGTATTTTATAAGTATCTACTTATCAAGTACAAGTAGTATAGTAACTTCATAAATAAAGTTATATACATTTATATCAGATTTGTTTGAATTAGATCGGATTAGCTTAGTTTAAATCCAAAACTCAATCCATTAAAAAATCAATTGTTTTTTTTTTTTAGTTTGTTTGGTTTTTAGATTTTTTTTTGCTTTGGGGTTTAGTGTTTTGTATAGTATTTGAGTCTGTTAATTAAATGCCCCTAGTTATTTCGGTTTTAAATATAACTTAATTCCGTTTTAAGTCTGGTTCTGGTCTTGGTGCTAATTTCTAGCCAACTAGTTTTCTAAGCATCATTGTTGATCCATACCCATATTTTGCTTAGCATGAAATTTCAGGATTTCATCCCTAATATATATTATGGTTAGTGTTACATAATTGGAAGAGGAAGAACACACACATATCTAGCAGTGAAGTCGTAAAGTTCTGTTCTACTTTTTTTTGTTGATAAACATGTAAATGTTTCTTTATGAAGTTTCGAGTCATGTGTGTTGGAACCAAGTTTGGTTTGTAAAGGATTTCAAACTATTGTTTATCATTTACCAGACCTCAAGATTTGTTAATAACACATATCAATAAATTTAAATTAAATAAACTCTGCCCATGTTTTATCTAACATGTTCAATTAAGTGTTTCAGGATACAAACATAAAATGCACAGGTTATAAATGAAAATGGGATTCCATCAATTAAAAAGTCTGCCTTGAGCCATGCAAGTTATTTCAAGACAAGTCTACCTAGGATAAAAATAGCTTACGTACAAGCTCATCCCAAGAAAAGTCTGATCCTAGAACAATGCTCAAGAAGAGTTTGATTCAAGTGCGCTCATCTAGACTATTGGACTGTTAAGTACTTAGCATATGTACTTGCTTCATCAATCAGACCCCAAACTTCTAAAGAAACAAGAATGTTACTCCAAAGCTTACATCAAATGAAAATCAAAGTTTATTTTGAAGATGCTCTGAACTAAGTTCTTATCAAGAGAAACTGCTCTTATCATCAATTGAGAAAAGAAGACAATCGAGTGCAAGAACCAAAGCTCGCATGGGAAGAAACCAATGTAGCTACTTTGTGTATTTCAGAAAAGCTGATAAAGATCAACTCTTATATCAGAAAGCTTTTAGAAGGTCAACCCTATATGCTCTATACATTTTAGTTGAAAGGAGAAAGCCAACAGAAGGTATTTTGCTCTCAAGCTCTCAAGGAACACCATTTCAGTTCAAGCTTTGATATTCCTCATACCAGACCTTTTTTCCTCACCTTATCTTCAAATGTCTGATGTGACACCCCTAAATAGGGGTAAATTTTTAATGATTTTAATATCATTAATTTATGAAAATCATAAACGATGAAGCTTTCATTCAATATCCTAGATCTAAGAAGACCTAACTCATATACGAAGATATGAGAAGGTAGGTGAACAAATAATCAAGAATAGATTCTCAAACAAAGACTGCGGAAATTAAATCAATACCACATGGTTGGATTTATCATAGTTAATCACCCTGAGGTCTAATGACTTCATAATAAGTTCAAAACGTCCACAAGATGATTCAAGTAAAAGCTTTAGTGCAAAGGAAAGTAAGAGAATTCAAAGCAATGCAAATTAGGGCAACATGGTACACTCGCTCAAGCGAGTAGCGAGGGTCACACTCGCTTGAGCGAGACTGAGTGAGATGCTTGGGCGAGCCACAATACACGCTGAGTGAAAGAATAAAAGGATAGGGGCCGACTCGCTTGAGCGAGCCCCATCTCGCTTGAGCGAGATCCTTAGAAATCGCTTGGGAGAAGCAAGCGAGCATGGGTGAAAATCGTCCAAAATCTATCCAACGCTCACTCACTCGAGCGAATGCCACCTCCAAAAGGCTTTCGCTAAAGCGAAAATGGGCCAGTAACTAAATACCCCACTCTCACTCGGGCGAGACCCTACTCGCCTAAGCGATTTTCTTCCAGTGGCAAAACCCATCGCTCTCGCTTGGGCGAGACCTTACTCACCTAAACGATGATTTTCCAGTAGCCAACCCCTGATGCCTGGGCAGTGTCGCTAGAGCGAGACCCACTCTCGCCTAAGCGAGATTCGGCCAGTGGCCATACATCATCACAGGGGCATTCTCGCTTGAGCGAGAATCCCTCTCGCTTGAGCGAGATTATCAGTAAAACGCTGCAAAACATGAAAATTAAACAACACAACATGCCAAGACTCAACTCAAGCCAATTTACTTAAATTCATCACATCACATCCATCATATTACACATTTAAAATGTGTTTTAAACCTTCATACCCATAGATTCTCATTCCAACTCACAATCACATTCTAATCTAACTTACTACTTGGCATAGTCTATAAAATGCAGTTTTCATGTAAATCATCATTCATTCATAAGTTTTACTTGCATCATGCTTCTTTTTCAAAATCTAATTGAGGCTAAGGTCACTAACGAAAATGAGCCATAAACTCTAGGATCTCATTTTCCTACATGACCTTCCAAAATCTTCATCATACATACATCATCCATATCAATTCATGGTTATTCAAGTTATTCATTATAACGATATACATTACAAAATTCCACTTAAAAACCACAACTCAAAACAATCGCCGGCCAAGGTATTCATTACCCAAAATAGGCTTCCTTCACACCGCTCCTCCACACAAGAGCTCCATAGGCAAGCCCTATAATACAGGAGCTAAAAGATATACCACATGGAGAGTGAGTATACTTTCTCAATGATGAAAATCTATCAATTGTGATAATATATACATAAATGCAATATTAAACATCTTCTTCCTAAAAAAAGTTCAATCAGCACAAAACCAATCATTCATCAAATTCATTGAACACATATATCCATCAAAATTCACAAGGTCACACCAATCATTGACACAATTATAGTTAGTAATCAAGAGAGTTCCACCTTCTCCTCACACAATCTCCTCATCGGGATATCACACTATGCCATGTTCCGAATACTAATACACATGCTAGTGTTTAAGATGCATATGCACGGATCCGATTTCATTTCCTCAAATGATCGTAACCACCATAATCAATCATTCATTCACATTGGTTTCCCGCCTCGCAAGGGGTACTCCCCTCTAGCAGCCTCGCAAGGTGCTTTTTCGTGATCGCAACCACGTTCAACAATTCATAATGGTTTCCCGCCTCGCAAGGGGTACTCCCGCCTCATGATCACAACCACGGGCATACAATCTCAATGGTCCCGCAGGGCCTTTCATTTCGAATACTAGGTGATCGCAACCACCGGTCCAATAATCACAAGAACTTGCAAGCCCTTTATATTCCAACATCAAGTGATCGCAACCACTTTTCAACATCATCATGATATGCATGCCATGTTATATATGCAACGATGCTCATGCATGCCTCAGCTTTATATAGATTATCTCACCCTCTCATCTAGGGTATACTCCTACTCAATTACCATGTTAATTCCACATATTCAAACATATATATATATATTCCGATCATAATATTTAAGAATCATTAAGTCAAGGATTTCAAATATTCATCAAGCCATACATGGAATCCATAACATGTCATCTGTAACATCCCGATTTAATAATTAATTACCGAATGAAAATAAATCATTGAAATAATAATTGCAAGGTGGGAAAATTATTTAATAATTATAATTAACTTAATTAACTCAACTTAAGAAATAATGACTGGTTAAGAGTGATTAATTAATAATTACTGGCTGATTGTGATTGGTGTACTGCTTCACGCTTTCCCACCCCACTTCCCCTTCTCTCCGTGCATGCGTATATGGGCTGCTGGGCCACCCTATCATTCATTTTTCCCTTTCAGACTTCTCTTCTTTCTGTCCTCTATTCTTCCCTTCTTCTTCGCTCTTCATTCTCCTTTTCTTCTTCTTTCTTCTCTGCTCTCTACACCGTGAGCTCGCAACCATGGAGGCTGAGGATCAGAGTCCTCCTTCTTGACTCGACGAGCCAGAGAGGGTGAGGGTGTGCATTCCCTCTGCATGCAACCAGTCTTCTTCCCCATGGCTCCTCCGTCGACTTCCCTCTTTCTCCCTCTCCTTGCTCGAGGCTGCCGAGTCTCAGTGAAGATCTACACCACGAAGAGCTTCAAGAAGGTTGGAGCGTTCACCAACGTGTGATTGGAGCTGCTCAAGAGAGCGAGCAGAGAACTAGGCGTCTCGGAAGCTTGGAAATCCCCACTGGACCGAGTAGAAGGTCAATGTGGTGCCCTGGGGGCTTGGGTCTCCCGCTAATCTTGCATGTAGAATCGTTTAAGAGTGGGAGTGGCTCGGAGTTCCTCCAAAGCCAGGTGTAATGGTGGATGACGGATGCAGGGTCGCTCCATTGAAAACGAGTGAATGGGCTGAGCGGAGCAACCGACTGGAGCTGCAAGCCCTTGGAGCCTTTGGAATCTTCATCCCAGGTAGGGGGCGCTCTGCATGTCAAATGCATAGTTTCTGGACGGTCTGAGTGAACGTATTACCTTATGTGTTTGTATGATTATGATTATGATGACCCTATGAGGTGTTTGACTGTTGATCATTGGATATCGTATATGTGTGTTAGTAGAGTCCTGTTGATTATTTCGTACCCACATGCATGCGTTCAGGATGTGCTGTTTGATATATATATATATATTGTGCGTGCTGCTGAGTGGAGTCCGAATGAATGATAATTATTAGCTGGGTGGTGTATGACTATGGTTGTCCTAGAGATGTATGATGACATTGGTGATGTTGTGGAGTTAATGTATGAATTTCATGTTAATTGTAATGAGAATGTCAAGCACATTGTGTGGTCTATTGTTGACTTCCGGGTGGATACGATATGAATTGCTTAAGATGAACTTGCTGAGTGTGGATAACTACCGTGACATGCATGAGGTTGCATTTATGAATAGAGGGTGACCTGTGGAAGGTCAGGAACCCAATGAGATGATTTCCAGCTACAGACCCTTGGCTAGATTCTGAGAGGACCCGTGGTAGCCGTGGGAGCTAGAGTTAAGTCTTGAGACGTCCATGGGAGACCGGTACCACACGGTAAGGGCTATCAGACGAGGGGCCAGAAAAGGGATCTGTAACTGAGAGTTATTGTTAAGTCGGATCCGCATGCATATAGGTAGGTGCATCATTGACGAGAGTAACACACTCCTTAAAATCTGTGAATGCTATTAAGGAATTCCGACTGGATTTGTGTGTGTGTTTGACGCTGAGGCTAAGTATTATTGATGTTATTGTTAAGGGGTATGTTGTTGTGAATAGTAAGAGTTAGATGACCATGAATGACTTGAGTAATCCGACTAGTGATTTGTGTAGATGCTTTATTAAATGTTAGTGAATGCTAGTATTGTTGCAGATAGATAGAGTATGTTGAAAGGGAATATGTATGCTAAGCCGAGCCAATAGCTGTCATTGTATATGTGAAAGCTCACCCCTACACCATTTTTCAGTATGTGCAGATCGGGCTCGGAAGTGCTGACAGGGCCTCAAGTCCGAGTGTGGTGTACCCCGATTGTGGAGTGCTTATATTGTATTCATGATGTTTAGTCAGTGTAGCCTTGGCCGGCTCTTATGTAAAATGACAATTAAGCATATCTGTTTATAAAGATTGATTAGGAGAATTATAGATATGGGTTACTTGTATGGAATTGTAAGTATTGGTGAATATATATATATAATGTTAAGATAATGGATATTCCGAGTGTATGATTGTGTATAGACCTGTGTTGTATGCTGGTGACTCATGTTGGGCTTTTTCCGAGTAGGGGCTACTCATAAGGATTCTGAGAGAAATCCCTTTGATGAATTCTGAGTGGACGATATAAATAATCCGAGCGAATAGGTTGTGGCATGCCGAGTGAGTTAGCTATCATTTTCTGAGTGAATGAGTTGAAGGATAACTCTGAATTCCGATCGTCTGGATAGCCGAGTGTGGCTTCTCGCCCCAGCGATCAAGGTACTCGCTCCAGCGAGTGTGGACTTGGGAAGACCTTGTGTTGTCACCACTTAAGCGATTCGTGCCTCGCCCGAGCGATTGGAGCTGCTTCGCTCAAGTGTATGGGTTCTCGCTTAACCGAGTGAATTGCTGGTTTTGGGCTTCGCTAAGTGTTTCCTTCTTCCGCTGTATGCCCTCTCGAATCGGTTTTATTTTCTCTTGCCTTCCCTTCTCTTATTTCTTTTGTTACCCGGTTGCTTTATGGTCTATTTGGTTTATTCAATTTCGAAAAATTGTTTTTGTTCCGGGTTGTTTTCATTCTAAATTTAGGATGTTTCATCATCACACATTATACCAATCATAACCTTAATAAGGTCTTATCCACAATCAATCATTATAAGAATCTTACTTAATTTCACATCACATACATATAATACTACATCCATTCAAGGAAGCCCGCCACATTACATCAATACATACATTATCATCATACAAGTTCTTATACATTTAGAAAATATACCCCTTTCCTACCTCAAGAGAAGTAGACTTCCGGGTTCGATGTTCCCGCCTCACATGTATTATCAAGTCCTACACCAATCAATTATAGGACCACATCAATCATCCATTCAAACACCATTTCAATATACATATACATATATGTACACATGATTCTTATCATATAGAGTCTATTTATAGGTTTTATTCATTTTCCTAATTAGGCTTCGGGAATTCCTTCCCTTAAATCACCATTCATTATTATCAAGGTAACAGCCTAATTAGTTAGGTGTCCACATACATTAATTTCGCACCAACACCTTGGTGAGTTTTTTATTTATGACTTCCAACCAACATTATAAATCATCATTAAATGCCACTACCATAACATTGATAACACTTCTTTCATCCATAAATGCCAACCCCTTCTACATTACACATTTCCCCCAAAATTATAAGTTAGGGTTTTATTAAAAACCTACCAAACCTTATAAATGCACATGGTTCATCATATTCCCAAGCCTTAATAATCCCCATTCTAGAGTTCAAGTACCATTAAAATGAGGAAAAACTTACCTCGATCAAGAAACAAAGATGGAAACCAAGGGAGAGGATGATGGACACGAAAATTTAAAGGAGAGGGAAGGGATAACTTCAAGCATCTAATGCTTCTCCTTGCCTTTAGAAAATGAAGATGAGAGGGAGAATGGAGAGTAGCACCATGGCTTAGGGTTAGAGAGGGAAAAAAGATGAAGAGAATAAGAGAAGAAGAAGAAGAAGAAAGTATTTAGCCAAGTGGTTCAGCACTTCAACAAAAAGTAGAGTGAAAAAGTGAGGTTTTATTTTAAGTTTTTAATCTTTCATTAACCTCTTCCATTTTAAAACAAACAGGCTCTATGTTCGGGCTCAATACTTATTCTAAATTTTTTTCTAAATACACCTCCAGACTCCCAGTAATATTATCTACAGCCCTGACCAACGGCATCTCAATCGGAGATATTTGGTCCGACACCCATATTTTATCTGGGTTAGTTTTCTGCTTATCCGGTCTCAATAATTTACTAAGAGTTTCTGAAAGTCTTAATCAACTTATTTCTAATATATCAGGATATTAAATAGTTCACATTCAATTATTCAATATTTATTCCCTCGATTTATTCTCCATTTTAAAATTTGGGATGTTACATCTGATGCTCACAACAGCTAAATCCCTTCAACGGATTCACAAAGGCTATCTCAAAGACCTATATATATGAAGGGATCATAAAACTTGAAGAAGTTAATGAGTCTAATGTCTCTAAAAGTCAGATTCACGATAGCTTCCCGTTCTTTCAAAGTTCTCAGTCTTAGTTTTCTTCTCTAAAGCAGAGACTTTCTTTGTTGTTTTGTTCCTAGTAGACCTTAGTCTTTGTCTTTTATACTTAGTGTATTAGTTCTATATCTTGTATCTTTTGTATACACTAAGTCATTAGAAACACAAACATAAACTCTCATTCAAATTGTTATTTGTGTAAAAGTCTGGTATGTTGCCAGCCTTAGTTTGTTTTTGGAAACAATTATTAGCCTGAAGAGGATTTTGAAAGAATACTTGGGATTGGGCTAGAAGTGGCTTGTTCAAACAATACTTAGATTTAAGTTAGAAGTGGCTGGAGTCAACAATACTTGTGGCATGGTCTGTATTGTTGTGTAAAAGGTGTTTTTACATAGTAGAAATCCTTCAAGTTTGAAGGACTATACGTAACTTGAGTTAGAAATGAACCAGCACAAATTCTTTTCGTTTAATTTCTCTATCCTTGACTTTAAAAGTCTGCTTTAAAAGTCTGGTAGCTTTATGTTAAAAAAGTTTTTAAGTTGTACGTAAAAAAAGTCTAAGACTTATTCAACCCCTCTTTTAAGTGTGACTCTGAACCATCAATTGGTATTGAGCTTGTCTTTTTAGTTGATCACTCTCATGGGTGAAAAGGGTAAAGATCCATGGCAGCTCCTTAAAACAACCAGATTATAGCATAATGATCCTCAATAAATAGACCATCAACCTTCTTTGGTGAAGATTACCCGTATTGGAAAGACAACACGAAAATGTTTATTAAGTAAACTCAATACAATCTGTGGGAAAGTATCACCAATGGTGATTGGCTTATTTTTGTTGATGAAGATGAGAAGCCCAGACCAGAAGATTAACAGACTATTCTTGATGTAAAGAAGATAGAGGCCAACCCTAAAGCCAGATTCCTTCTTACTCATGCTCTAAGTAAATCTCGATACAATAAGGTCTTTAGTTATAAGTCATCTAAGGAAGTCTGGGATGTTCTTCAATGCAACTATGATGGGACCTTCAATGTGAAGAGATCCAAGAAGATACTGTTGATAAAACAGTATGATGCGTTCAAAATGGAGGAACATGAGTCATTGAACCAAATGTTTAAAAGATTCTAAACTTTGCTGAACAAGCTCTAGGCCTTGGGGATAACTCCATCTATCGAAGATGTAAATGTCAAGCTCCTTGGGAGTTTGCTTGAGAGGTTTGATGCAAAGTGCTTAGCCTTTGAGGAGGCCAAAGACCTTAGTATCCTTAGTCTTGATGAACTCCTTGGAGTGCTTAGAGTTCTTGAGATGAAGTTGAATTAAAAGGAAGTCACCAAGTCTTCCTCTTTTAAAGGCATTGCTTTAAAGTTTGAAGATTCGAGCAAGAAGTTCAAGGCTCTCAAGGCTTAAGAGTCCACCAGTTCAAAACTAGACTTTAACGAGTTAGGAGAAGACATGAACAATGAGCTGGCTCTTGTGACAAAAAGATTCCATAGGCTGTCGAGAAAGAAGAAATACCACAAAGGTAAATCTCAAATCAAGTTTAAAACTAACAAATCTACTCTTAAGTGTTTTAACTGTAGGAAGCCAGAACATATAAAAGTTGAATATCGTTTTATAAATAAAGACAAGAAGGACGGGAAAGAGAAGAAAAAATTCTTCAAAAAGTAGAAGGGACTCATCACATGGAATGATGAGGATTCATCAAGCTTGAGTGAGTCTAATGAAGAAAATGAGTCTGCTTAGATCTATCTGATGGCCAACTTAGAATTAGACTCAGAGGCTAGCTCCAGTGATTCAGACTCTATGGAAGTAAGTTATCCTAAACTTAAGGAAAACTATAAACTTTTGCTTAATGTTTTTGTAAAATTACTGAAAAACTTCAAGAATTTAAAAATAAAACATTTTGATATGATCACTAAATATAAAAACTAGATTTCAAAATTAAAAGAAGAAGGTTTTGATAAAAATATTCAAAACGAGATGGAAGAGAATGAAAGAATGCATCTTGAAGAGTTGCACAAACTAAAACAAGAAAATCTTGTTTTGAAAATTGATTTGGAAAACACCAAAGTATGTTGCAACTCTTAGGCTAATGAAATCAACAAGCTTTAGAAGCAAATGAGTTTATTAACTTCAGACCTAAGCAGGTTTGTTAATGGCACTGAAAATCTGAACAAGCTTTTGGGAAAACATCCTAAAGGCCATGCTATACCTGGTCTGCATTATGTAGAGAAAGTTGATCTCAAGAAGTCTTCCTTTCCTTCATCTATTCCAAAGAAATGGAAACATATAAAATGTAATTATTGTGAGAGGCATGGTCATGTCATTAGTGATTGTCAGAAAAGAAAGAAAGGAAATGCAAAGGTTACTAACCATGTAGGACCTAAAAGGATCTGGGTACCAAAATCATTGATTATTCCTATCGCGGATGTGCTTAAAGACAAAGACAAAGCATCAGCACTGGTATCTGGGTAGTGGATGCTTTCATCATATGATAGTAAAAAGGTCTATGTTCTTAGACCTGGAGTGGTTTAAAGGTGGAACAGTCACCTTTAAAGGTAACTAGACCGGAAGCATCGTCGGTACTAGTAGAGTGGGTAAAATTCCTTACCCTAGTATTAAGAATGTTTATCTTATGGTAGGTCTAAGACATAACCTGCTTAGCATAAGTCAATTTTTTGGCAGCGGGTACAAGGTCTCTTTCAATAAAGAAAGGTATACTATCATCAATCATAATGGAACCATACTATTTTCTACAAACAAACAGAACAACCTTTACAAGCTTGATCTGACTCAGCTGAATGATAAAAAAGTAACATGTTTATTTTCAAACTCTGAAGAGATATGGATCTAACATAAGAAGCTTGGGCATGTAAATCTAAATCATATTTCAAAACTTCACAGAAAAAGGCTTAGTTAAGGGACTGGCAAAAATCTCTTTTAATAGTTCCTTGCCATGTGAAGCATGCCAAAGAGGGAAATAATATAAAATTTCTTTTAAAAACAAAAATGTTATTTCCATAGCCAGACCATTAGAACTGTTACATTTAGATTTGTTTGGTCCATCTCAGGTAAAAAGTCTGGCACTAAAGAAGTATGGATTTGTCATTTTTGATGATTATATAAGAATAACATGGGTATACTTCCTAGCCCATAAAAATGAGTCTGTAAAAGTATTTAAGATTTTCTGTAATAAAATCTAGACTGAGAAATGATTGTGTATTAGTACAATAAGAAGTGATCATGACAGAGAATTTAAAAATGAAGTTTTTGAAAATTTCTGCAATGAGTCTGGCTTAATTCTCAACTTTTCTTTTCCAAGAACACCTTAACAGAATAGTGTTATGGAAAGGAAAAACAGATCTTTACAAGAAATGGCAAGGATAATGCTCTATGAAAATGATCTTTCAAAATATTTTTGGGCAGAGGCTGTGAACGCTTCTTGTTATATTCAAAATAGGATCCTTATCAGACCAATACCGAACAAGACTCCCTATGAATTGTGGAAGGGAAGAAGATCCAACATATTATATTTTCACCCCTTCGGGTACACGTGCTATATTCTCACACAAAGGATGATTTTGGAAAATTTGATTCTAAGTGTGATAAAAGGATATTCATAGGTTACTTAACCACATCAAAATTTTATAGAGTTTTTAGCATAAGAACTCAAACCATTGAGGAATCAATGCATGTAAGATTTAATGATCTTCAAGAGACTAACAAGAAACTAATAGATCTAGATATTAATGATGTATGTATTCATCAATAAGAGTCTGACCCTACTCAGCCAAATTCAGTAAAAGATGGAAATAAAGAGTCTGAACAACCGCCATCAGTGTCTGAACCTGAGAAGCCTAGGAACTAGAAGTTTAAGGCTTATTATCCTTCAAACCTCATCATTGGAGATCAAGGTACTAGAATAAGGACTAGATCTAAACTTCTCAACTAATCAACCATAGCTCTTGTCTCAGAGTTAGAACCTAAGTCTGTAGCAGTAACTTTAGAAGTTACAGACTGGATCATTGCCATACAAGAGGAGTTAAACTATAAGAGAAATAAAGTCTGGACCCTTGTCCCAAGACCTAAGAATAAAGGCATTCTTGGAACCAAGTGGGTCTACAGAAACAAGCTTGATGAGGATGGAAAAGTTGTCAAAAACAAAGCCAAACTTGTAGCACAAGGCTATAATTAGTAAGAAGGTATTGATTTTATTGAAACTTTTATGCCTGTAGCCAGACTTGAGGCTATAAGGATTCTTCTTGCCTTTGCTACTTTTAAAGGAATAAAATTATATTAAATGGATGTTAAAAGTTCCTTTCTAAATAGTTTTTTTGAAGAGGAAGCCTTCGTGAAACAACCTCCAGGGTTTTAAGATAAATCTTTTCCAAACCATGTCTTCAAACTTAACAAAGCATTGTATGGTATGAAACAAGCCCCTGAAGCTTGGTATAACAGACTTAGTAGCTTTTTCATATCAAAAAGCTTTATAAGAGGCAAGGTTGACACCATCTTATTTAGAAAGAGCTCAAAAAGACACTTTATAATTGTGTAAATTTATGTGGATGACATTATTTTTGGTGCTACAGATGACAGTCTATGCAAAGAGTTTTCTAAAATGATGTAGGCTAAATTTAAAATGAGTATGATGGGAGAACTCAAATTCTTTCTAGGTCTACAAATCAAACAGACTGATGATGGTATTTTTATCCATTAATAGAAGTAAATCAAGGAGTGGCTTAAAAAGTTTAAAATGGATGATGCCAAGCAAATGAGCACTCTTATGCATGCAAGTTGCATAATCAGTAAAGATGAGTCTGGTACATTAGTAGATCAAACCTTGTATAGAGGAATGATTGGTTCATTTTTGTACTTAACATCCAGTAAACCTGATATAATGTTTAGTGTTTGCATGTGTACAAGATATTAAGCATACCTCAAGGAATCACATCTATCTTCAGTGAAGAGGATTCTGAGATATCTTATAAGCACCATTAACCTTGGGCTGTTCTATAAAAAGACAAACTTATTTTCCTTGTCTAGATTTTGTGATATAGATTTTACAGGAGATAGAATGGACAAAAAAACATAAGTGAGGGATTCCATTTTCTAGGAAAATCTCTGATCTCCTGGGGAAGCAAGAAGTATAACTCAATTGCTCTCTCAACAACAGAGGCAAAGTATATGTCTGTAGCAAGTTTCTCTTAACTTCTCTGGATGAAGTACCAACTTGAGGACTACTCTATCAAAGAAGTAGAGATCCTAGTCTTCTATGATAACACAAGTACAATCAACTACCACAGAATCTTATCCGACATTCAAAAGCTAAGCATATAGAAGTAAAATATCACTTCATTAGAGACTATATGCAGAAAGGAGTTCTTGACATGAAGTTTGTGGACACAGACCACCAATAGGCAGACATCTTCACAAAGCCTTTAGCTGAGGCCAAGTTTACGTTTATCAAGCATAATTTAAATTTAAGAAATGTTACTTGAATAAGTCCACTTAATGTGTGAATATGCTTATTTAAAAAGCTATGTATTTGCATGAAGAGTATGGATCTAGTTATGTATACTTTTGTGTTTGATATGTCTGAACCCATAAGAGTTTGCTCTTATTAATGCTAGGAGGTTAAATTAGTTGGAATTGTTTGTTAACCGAACCGTTTCACATTTTATTACCATTTACTTTAAAACGTCCCACATGACAGAAGTTAATGTTTTGTGTAACTATCATCTGAACTATTTTTTTCTCCTTTCAATTAAACATTTGTTGCCTATTTAAATAAGTTTCCTTTCACATCATTTCCCTTCTCCATATAAACCTTTTAGTTTTCCCTTTCTCTTTGCTTTCTCTCTATGCTAAAAACCTTTTCCTTTCCCAAACCCCTAAACCTCTTCATCTCCTTTAAGCTTTGAACCTTACCATGGGCCTCAACTTCAAGGTGTTAGACATTGTGGAGTTTGTCTATTTCCAACCTAAGTAACATAAGCTCGATGATAGAGATATCATTGTTGAGCTTGATGGGATTGGTTGGACGTAGTTCTGCATGGGCAGAGAACCCTTCTCTCTTTATCTGCTGTTGGAGTTCTAGAAGACAGTCATAATGGATAAGTCCAGATTCATCATCAATGGTAGTCTCTAGGGAAAAGCCATTGAAATCTCTAAATATGTCATTGCTACCATTTGTGGGTGTGCACCAGGTGGTAATGTCTACGCTAATGAGTTTGAGGTTACTAAAGTCTTCTCCTTAGAGATTAATGAGTTATTGTATAGAAGGTTTCATCCTGGAAAGCTGATCTCAGGGAACCTGCTACCCAAGGTAAAGATGTTTCACCTCTTGATAAAGCAATTCTTTTTACCAAGGAAGAGTGCAAAAGACATAATGTCCAAGCTTAATCAGTTCTGTATGTATCACATGCTGGTAAAGTAAAAGGTAAGTCTGACTAACATCACCATGACTTATTTGATCTCCTTCATAGGGAAGAAGTAGAATATGATCCCCTACCTTGCTTTGTTAATGAAGGTTTTTTCTTTGGAGAATATCCCAACCTAGACCGTTAAGATATGACCCAAAGTACATAGTTAGTGAGTAAGTTACCAACCTTTTCACCCCTTTTGAACCAAACCATGGAAAGGTCTGCTGCATCACCTGTTGCCAAGAAGAAGTATGCTCATGCAGAGGTAAGACAAAAGAAGTATGCTCTTGTTCTGGTCGCAACAAAGCCAACCTTCAAGAGGAAATCTGTTGAATAACCTCTTGTTGTGGATCCAGTAGCCAAGAAGGCTTGGACTGCCAAGATAGCTAAGACTGAGTGTGAAAAGTCCACTGCTCCTCTCAAGACAAAGCCTAAAAGTGTTGCTCCTCCTCTCTCTCTAGTAAAGGAATTAGTGCCAGGCCCTATGGTCGTTGAAGTTCCTAGAAGATCTCCAGACCCCGATGTCGAAGTCCCCATTGGTAAGTTAAGAACTAAAAAATTAACACCTCCTCCTCCTCCTCAACAACAAAGGTCTCATCCTCCTACTCAGAGTCACCCAATCTCAATTGAGTAGTGTAACATCCCAAATTTTAGAGAAAATAAATTTATTAGATGATGATAATTAATTAATCATGGTACAATATATATGGAAAAATTAATTAGACACTAATTGTAATTTATTGATAAATTAAACTACTAAAATTGGATGATTAAATCAAAAGTGTGGGACCCACTAGGTCAAATTGTATATTTGATGGGTTTAGAATAATGAGGAAAATGTTGTGGTTATGGTAGTATGATCAAAATAATTTTTGTTGTTGAGGAGATATTTACATGGACGCGACATGTGTTAATAAATGGCAAAAAAATGATTAGAATGGAAATAAAAGAAAATGTAAAATCCCTTTTCTTCTCTTCTTATCACCGTGCACCATTTTTTCCCTCTGTCTTTATGCTCATTTTCAATGGGTAAAAGGGATTTGTGACCAATGTTAAAAGCAAAAAGGAGGCAATACATTAACCATTGGGTGATACCCAATTTTGACCATTTCTCTGTTAGTCCTCAAATTTACAATAAATCTTTTAATAAAAATTTCATAAAAATAATAAAAATTTGGATAATTTGTTAGAAAATTAGGTTTTAATTCAATAAATGGATGTTGTTGGAAATAATCTGCCCTTGATTAATTTTCTCTAGTTTTGCAGTGAAAAAGTAAAGAATTCAAGAGAAAAGTATACTGGAGGATCTAACGCGTAGCATCAATCCCACGCGTAGTGTCCATAGCTACTTTTGATGCTGACGTTACGCGTAGCGTCAGTGCTGCGTGGACTCCACAGCCAAGCTGGCCAAGCACTCACTTAGTGACCCATCCTGACGCAGCCCTATAAATAGGGCCATCCAACACCATTCATCATATCCCATTCTCTATTTTCACAGTTCTTTCCTCTCTTCTATACTCGAGTTTTGAGTATTTCTTTTAGAGTTTGTAGTTCTAGAATAGTTTTCTAGATACTTGAGAGTGTTGTGGTGTATTGTGATCGTTGTATCGTGAAGTTTCCATCGTCTTCGTAATGTTAAACTCTGTAAGTGTTGTTTCTACTTTTACCATGTGTAACTAATTTGTTTATGTTGGAATTGATGAACTAATCTATTGAGTATAATGTTGTGAATTCGACCTCTGTATGTTTATGATTCAAGTCCATGTTAGTATTTCAACCTTTTATAAATGTGAACGTCAAACGGGAGAATGATTTTCATGTGTATTGAAACTTGTTTTATTAGTATGAATGTCAAATGAGAGAATGATTATTCATGCCGTATTAAAACTTGTTTTAACGAAAGTAAAAGTTGGAATACCCTTGGTATCTCAATTCTATAGGGGTTGTTAACCATTGTTGCCATAAGGCCAGGTCTTAATGCAAGTTTTTACTGAGAAAGCTCACGAGGGATCAGACTTTACGGTGAATTCTTAGAATTTATATCACGAGGGATCGGTTATAATGATTTTAAGCTACAATGACATGAAACTTGATGATTAAATATGCATGTCTTGAGTTCCTCATTGTTATTCTAGATTAGGGATCCAATTTCCAACATAATTTGTTTATCTATGTTTATCTCAAGTATCTTACCTATTCTAGATTGCAACTCAACTTTTTAGATAGATTTTTATTTTCTTTTTTAGCTCATGAACTACTCAATCATGCTATCCTGTGAATACTGTATAAATTATATATAAATCATTCTTTTGTCTATAACTTTCTTCACATTTACCATAGTGAATAGAAAATTACTGTTGTTATTGGACTTTCAATCCCAGTGGAACGATATCTAAATTTTGAAAACTACAAACGATTAGTGCGCTTGCCAATTAACAACCTGGTGGTAAAAATAAACGGTTGAGACGCTATCGCTGGGTTAACAAGTTTTCTGGCGCCGTCACCGGGGATTGAATTGTTTCAGTAAAACAGTAAATTTTTAATTACCGTGGTAAATATTTTTTTACCTTAGTTAAATTTTTTTTTGTTTACTTTTACTTATTGTTATACTAACTTTCTTTGTCTAGTTTGTGTATGCAAACCCGATCTACTGCAGGTAAAATTTATTTTGATCCTGAGATAGAAAGGTTTGTAAAGAAAATCAAGTCTTTGAAATCTAAAACACAAACTAAATCTTCTTCTACTTCTAAAATTTTTGAAAATTCAAATATGGCTGCTGAAAGGAGAACATTGGGATAGTTTGCTGCTATTAATGGTCCACCCCGAGTTTCGGGAATGTTTCAAGGACCTGTTGTACCAGTGGAGATTAAACCTGTTACTTTAAATATCATTCAAAATAATCAATTTGCTGGTTTAAATCATGAAGAACCGTATGAACATTTAACTGTTTTTAATGAGTTATGTAGCACAATTGGTTTTGAACCCAATCAAGAAGAATCTGTTTATATGAGATTATTTCCTTTTTCATTGATTGGTAAAGCTAAAGAATGGTTTAAATCTTGCCCACCGGGTAGTTTTGCAAACTGGTCCGATGTCGAAAGAAAATTTTTGGAAAGATTTTATTCTCCTTCAAAATACTTTGAAGCCATGACAGCCATACACTCTTTTTCTCAAAACAATGATGAATCATTAGGAGAAACATGGGAACGATTCAAGGCACTCTTGAGAAAGTGTCCAAACCACAACTTGGATGATACTGAAAAGGTAAGAATCGTTTACCATGGTTTATTACCTCAGTTCAAGATGATGTTAGATGCTTGTGCAGGTGGTTCTTTAATGAACAAAACTGTGGAGGAAGCTATTGAGATATTGGAATCAATGTCCATTAGTGACCATCAAGCTAAACCAGAAAGAGGTAATGTACAAGGTATACTTGAACAAGGAGGGGTTAATTCAACAAAAATTGTTGATACAACATATTGAGGCAATGAGTAAACAACTTGGAAAACTTCAAGTTACCTATGTACCACCACAACTTCATGCTCAATTAAAACAATGTGAGTATTGTATGGGTGAACAACCATGTGGTTACTGTGTTCTTGACAAGAATAAACAAGAACAAGCTAATTCCTTGATTCATCAGAGATTACCTACAGGTAATTCTCTAAATCCTCTTGTAAATTCTTTTTTTAACAATTACCTGCAGGGAAGGCAAAACCAAAACTATGGTTGGAGGCAAAATGCTAGACCCTTCAACAATCAAGGTGATTACAATACTAGATTGACAAAGGCTGAAGAAAGTATTCAATAATTGATGCAATACATGGAGACAATTAAGGCCACACGTAAAGCATCAGATCAACAGTTGAGTCAGCTAGTAAAAAAAGTAGCCGACATCAAGGAATTCAAAGTGAAAGAACAATGTAAGGGTATTTTTACAAGAAGTGGTAAAACTGTAGGTATAGACTGTGAAAAAGAAAAAAAAAGAAAAAGAAAAAGAAAAAAAAGAAAAAGAAGAAGAAAAAGAAAGTGAAGAAAATAAAGAAAAAGATGAAATAAAAGAAAAAGAAAAAAAATCAAAAAAATCAGTATTTGGGACAGACACCTCCTGTCCAAGATTTACCTTATCCTCATCCACCATCAAAAAAAGATAAAGAAAAGGAATATAAGAGATTCCTTGAAATTTTTAAGCAGGTACACATAAACATTCCTTTTTCTGAGGCATTAGAACAAATGCCTACATATGCTAAGTTTATGAAAGAACTACTTAGAAAGAAAAGGAAGTATGATGAGGAGATAGTAGAACTTGAAGCAAGTTGCAGCGCTATTTTACAATACAAGATGCCAGAAAAATCCAAAGATCCTGGCAAATTCACTATTCCTGTCTCTATTGGCAGAGTAAATATTGGAAAGGCTTTATTAGATTTAGGGGCTAGCATCAATCTAATGCCCCTAAGTATGATGAAGCGTATTGGTGACCTTGATCCGCAACAGACAAGGATGACTCTGCAATTAGCTGATAAATCCATTAAGAGACCTTATGGGATTGTAGAAGATGTGCTTGTAAAGGTTGACAAATTCTACTTCCCTCTGGATTTTGTGATCTTAGACATGGAGGAAGATGCTGATGTTCCTCTGATTCTTAGAAGACCATTCATGAAAACTGCTCGAGTACTGATTGATGTGGACAACGGGAAGCTAGCAGTAAGGGTGCAGATGAGGAAGTGAATTTTGATGTCTTCAAAGCAATGAAACATCCTAGCTCGAAGCAAGACTGTTTCAAAGTAGACATCCTTGATGAAACCTATCTTTCCTTATCAAAAGGTATGTCTATTTCTGACCCATTGTGAACACCTATTTCACCCCATCTGCAAATGAAAAGAATTTTTTTTTTTTAAAAAAAAGGGGTTGACTCGGAAATGATCATTTCCGAGTGGAAGGACTCGGAACATATCAAATCCGAGTGGAATATGCCACTGTTGAAGAGAAATCCGAGTAGAACTACTCAGAAATGATCAAAACCGAGTGGAACTACTCAGAATGGAGCAAATCCGAGTAGAACTACTCAGAAATGATCAAAACCGAGTGGAACTACTCAGAATGGAGCAAATCCGAGTAGAACTACTCAGAAATGATCAAAACCGAGTGGAACTACTCAGAATGGAGAAAATCCGAGTAGAATTACTCAGAATGAATCAATTCCGAGTGGAAAGCTTCCCTGTCAGAGCCATTCCGAGTGAAGAAATTCAAATTTCTAATTCTGAGTGTGAAGAAGTTTATTTTCGAGCCATTTCTAACCAATTCCGAGTCAATCTTCACTCATCCGAATCCCTTTCTTTTTCACCCAAATTCCGAGTCCTCCTTTACCCATTTCCGAGTCATTTTTACGGATTTCTGAGTCATCATTCTCTCCAGTCAGTTCTTGGTCAATCTTCATTCATTTCTGACCAATTCCGAGCCAGTCTTCAAGTTGGAACTGAGTGACACTACAGTCGGTCATCCCTCTTCAAATTAATTCTGTGTTATCCTTCTTCAAACAATCAATTCCGAGCCCATTTTCGCCCAAATCTGGCTCACCACCCTCACACAGATTCCGAGTCCACCTTTACAATCAACTTCCGAGTCTTTCTCTTAGATTTTCAATCGGTTCCGAGTCATTTTATACTCGGATTGTGGAGAGGAAGTGAAGGCCGACCCCTTTTCCACTCGGATGTGAATCCTAATGTGGAGGAATGCTGATTGAGAGGGTGATCCGAGTGATTCTCACTCGGATTCCCCCATTTTTACTCGGATTACTCCATTTTCACTCGGATTTACACCATCCTTACTCGGATTTGACTCCCAGTATGGATGAATACTGATTGGAAGGTTGATCCGAGCCACTCTCACCCGGATTACACCATTTTCACTCGGATTACTCCATTTTCACTCGGATTTACACCATCCTCACTCGAATTTGACTCCCAGTATGGATGAATACTGATTGGAAGGTTGATCCGAGCCATTCTCACCCGGATTACACCATTTTCACTCAGATTTACACCATCCTCACTCGGATTTGACTCCCAGTATGGATGAATACTGATTGGAAGGTTGATCCGAGCCATTCTCACTCGGATTACACCATTTTCTCTCGGATTTCCACTCTCCTCACTTGGATTCACATGCTGACCTGGATTCCACCCCCAAAGTGGATCCAGGAATCCCGGAGGTGGCTGGCAGACAGGGGCGGAGGTGGAGGAATTAAAAATTCCCACCAGCTGTTGTCCCCCCATTACCCAAACCGAGTGGAAGCCTGAGCTGGCATTCCACTCGGGCCAGCCTATAAATAGGCAAGGGGGAGGACAGCAGAAAAAGAAGGCATTCAGAGGAGGAAACTCTGCCAAAATCCTTCGTGCTCTCTTCTCTCTCACACCAACTCTTCTCTTCTTCTCCTTCCATCATCCCTCACCATTGCTGCCCACAATCCTTCCATCCTCCAGTCCTCTCCTATTCCAATCCGTCCACACTCCCACTCAACAACACCTCATTTCTAATCCCATCACCTTCCCACTCCCTCTAACCCCATCTTCCCTCTCGGACCAGCGTTCCTGCACCATCATCACTCGGTTTTTGCTCAACTTTCACTCGATAATCCTCTTTTCACTAGGATTTAGTATTTTGCATTCGTTTTCTCTTATTTCCATTCAAATCCTCACTGTTTCACTCGAATTTACTATTATTTTCACACAGATCCTTACTATTTCACTCGGATTTACTATTTTGCACTCGGTTTCTCTTATTTTCACTCAGATTCTCACTGTTTCACTTGGATTTACTATTTTTGCACCCAGATTCTCATTATTTCACTAGGATTTACCATTTTGCACTCGGTTTCCCTTATTTTCACTCAGATTTTCATTGTTTCACTCGGATTTTCACTGTTTCACTCAGATTTTCACTATTTCACTCAGATTCTCACTGTTCCACTCAGATTTTCACTGTTTCACTCAGATTTTCACTGTTTCACTCGGATTTTCACTGTTTCACTCAGATCTTTCACTGTTTCACTCAGATTTTCACTGTTTCACTCAGATTTTCACTGTTTCACTCAGATTTTCACTGCTCCACTCGGATTTTCACTGTTTCACTCAGATTTTTCACTGTTTCACCCAGATTTTTCACTGTTTCACTCAGATTTTCACTGTTTCACTCATATTGTCACTGTTTCACTCGGTTTTCCCTGTTTTCACTCGGATTTTTCATTTTTTTCACTCGGTTTTCTTATTTTTCACTCGGGTTTCTTATTCTTCACTCGTTTTTTTCATTTTTTGCACTCGTTTTCCTCTCCCATTCAGTTTTTTTTATATATTCATTTTTCTTAATCAGTGTCGTACGGAAAATACTTTCGTCTACACAGTCTCTATAAGATCCATGCACGTGCGAAGCACTTCGCCTTGTATGGATTCTTCACTAAAATGATGCCTATCAATATCTTCCTAATCTTTTCCTAAAAAAAAACATTTAAAGAACTACGTGACCCTGATTTCTCGAAAGCTCGAGAATACGTAGGAGCGGAAAACAGTTCCTGTCGGGCCCACCTTTCTTTATTTAATTTTTAGAGTTTCCTTTTTGTCTTGCTAACGAAAAAGAAGGAGCGAGATTAATTTGGATGAGACGTCCTGTTAATTTCATATTTTTTAATATCTCTTTAACGAAAAAGAAGGAGCGAGATTAATTTGGACGAGACGTCCTGTTAATTTCATATTTTTTAATATCTCTTTAAAGAAAAAAGGAGGAGCGAGATTAATTTGGACGAGACGTCATGTTAATCTCATATTTTTAAATATCTCTTTAAAGAAAAAGAAGGAGCGAGATTAATTTGGACGAGACGTCCTGTTAATCTCATGTAAATATTTTGCGTTGATTTTTATTTATTTTGTTTATTTTGTCATTCCGTACGTTTTTCTTTTCATGAAGAAGTTAAAATAATTATCGGGTTAACTATAATGCGCGCTATCAAATTGAGGTAACCGTTTTTTATAACGGGCAGTTGTGAGGTGCTAATACCTTCCTCACCTGTAATCAGACTCCCGAATCATGGAATCTCATTTTTATAACCAGTGCTTTAACAAAAGGTTTTTCCACTATTTTATCCTAAAAAATATTAGTGGCGACTCCCTGTTTATTTTTAAAAATTGTTTTGAGGGTCGGCCGCGCCGCCGCGATCCCGGTCGCGACAGATGGCGACTCCGCTGGGGACTTAGAGAGTCAAGCCAGTCAATTTGATAGCGCATGTTTTAATTAGCATATTAATTATTTAACTTCTTCTTTTATTTTATTTCCTTGTCAATGTTTAGTTCCTGTTTTGTTTATATTCTATCATTTATTTCTGTAAATATCTGTATGATCATTGAACCCTAGGGTAGTCAACTTTATTTTGTTGCTCTGTGTTTGTTCTATGTGCAGGATGAGTAAGGTACAGGTATTGAATGCCTCTTTCACACACTACACTCACAATTTGCACACACTTTTGAGTGGGACCCTATACCCGGGCCTAAATAAGCTTAAGATTAGGAGAGGTTGATAGCGGAGCCATTTGGGATGTACTTCCTGTCTGGTTACTGTGAGAACCTCAGCTAGAGTTCGACTTATTCATGGTGCTCACACTTAGTATACTTCTTACTATTTGTGATCAACATCATGAATAGGATCTTGGCTCTAGTGACCTTTAGAAGTTTTAGAACAAGCCACCTAATGCGAGGTATCACTGATAGATGAACTTTAGAACCATTAGGAGACCTCCAGAAAAACCTGAATTAAGATACAAAGGGGCAAACTTTACTTATACCTTTCCTCATTCTCGCTTTCTTTTATGATCCAAATTAGAGAGGACCGCTTACCCATTTAGTGGATTACTTCTTCCAAAAATAACATATTTTTAACCTGTGATCCTTTAATGGGCAAGTAGTCCTTTCCTTTTATGCACAAGTCTTTGGGATTTGAGTTACGGATGTTTTGAATAAAAAAAAAGGGTATAAAAAAATAAAAAAAAATCAAATTTTTTATTGACAATGATCAGAAAATCCGTAGCTCACATGACCTTTGATTTGTCATAAGTTTTGTCAAATCGAAACTTCCCTGAATACAAAAATATTTTCAAAGTTACTAGGGGAGTATCGATTTGCAAAACACGTCAGTTCTAGTGACTGATTTTCTCATTTCTCATGTTCTTGCAGGAAGCTATCAAGAGCTTAGCCAGCACCTCTGAGTGAAAGTATGGAAATTAACATGAGATCGGATAGTTGTGGTACAAATATACCTGAGTTGAAAAAATTACTGCATGTTAAGGCTAGGAAGGTCGATACAACCAGTCTGCAAGCATTAGGCAAGAAATTGGATATGAATCAGAAAATGTTTTTTTCAAGGTGATATGGGAGGATCCTAAAGTTGCTAGAAGTGGAAGTACAAGTCGAAGCAATTACTGCTTTGATTCAGTTTTATGACCCACCTCTCCGTTGTTTCACTTTCCAAGACTTTCAATTAGCTCCGTCTGTTGAGGAGTTCGAACAGATTCTGGGTATGCCACTAGAGGGACAAATGCCTTACCGCCACCTTGGACGCCATGCGAATGTTCTTACCATCGCTGATATCCTAAGGATTAATCCGGAAGTCTTAAGAAGTAAGCAGCTAAATAGAAATCAAGTCCTGGGGTTTGATCGGGAATATTTTGAGAGGCACATGCACTTGCTGGCTGAGAAGGGAGATTGGGAAGCCTTCATGGATACTTTGGCTTTAACCATTTATGGTGTTATCTTGTTCCCCAACATTGACAATTATATAGACTATGATGCCATTGGCATTTTCCTTGCCCGTAAATTCAAGTCTGAAAATCCTGTCACTGCTATCTTGGCAAATATATATTGCACCATGGACTTCTGCTGTACACAAGGTGGAAAAAGAATCATTTGTTGTCTACCTACTCTGTATGTGTGGCTCACATCACATGTTTTCCACCAAGTCGGCAAAGTTGAATGTCCTATTTCTGATCTGAAATTATGCCAGTTAGTAACAAACAACGGGCGTGAATGGGCCAATCACCTGATGGGGCTCACAGCTGACAAAGTAAGGTGGTATCCACAATGGTTGAAGGTTGACACCATTATTCATCATTATGGAAGCTAGCCAAATGTTCCTCTTATGGGCATACAAGGATACATTAACTACAACCCTGTCATAGCCAAACGGCAGTTAGCTTATCCATTGCTTGGGCCACCTGATGAAGAATCACTTATTCCTTTTGTCCTTCGCTACTCAAAAGGAGATTGTACCTCTGCTATTCGGGATATAGCAAATGCGTGGAAGATGGTCCACAGGCAAGGAAAAGAACTAGGAGCTCGAAGCCATGCCGTGAAGGACGAATACTACCGATGGATCCTGAATAGAGTTTCCATTGTCAAGCTGCCTTTCAAAAGTCCCTCCTATCTCCCGACAAGAATACCTGTTCCCTCACCTACTCTTGAAGAGGAAGCCTTGAAAGCCAAGATAGAGGAGTTAATTGTAAAAAATAAAAAGCTGGAGGAAGACCTGCTAAAATCTCAACAAGAATGTGCCCTTCAAAAAAGGGAGAACTTAGAAAGTAAGCGAACCATCAAGGAGATTAGAAAAAAGCGGAAAGTTGAAAGAGATTACTTGAGGAAGCAAAGTCAATGCCTCTGAACAGCTAATACTCAACTGAGGATGAAGAGCAAGCAAAGGGATACTATGTTGGCTGACAAGCAACTCTTGAGAGATATGTTGGAAAAAGCCAAAGAGAATGAGCAAATTGCCTTGGTACAAAAAGAGCTCCTACAATTACGAGTTGGTCAATTAGAGCATCAGCTTAATGAGGTGGTAGAAGCTTGCCAGCAAGAGATAAACGGTGAGCGACAGCACGTGATGGATACTGAGCAGGAATGTCGTGAGGCTATCCGTATTTTGAAAGCTGAAATGACACAACAAGATGAAGTTATTCATTCATGGATGAATCGCTTCGCCCACTTGGCACATTTGGCTAATGGAGTTCTGGAAGACCTCCCGCTCCTGCTTAAGCAAGCTGAGGGGATGGTTAACCCTCTTAGTACCCCAAAAGAAATTGTAAACTTCCTTGATTACTGTAGAGAAAGGATTTGTAAAATGAGGGCCATGATTGCCCGAGCTATGAATGGCTAATTTACTTTTCTTGCATAAAAAATTGGCAGCAGTAATGTACTTTGAAATTCAGAAAGAAGGATTCTTTTGTCTCCACAACCATCTCATGTTAATTTCCATTTATCACATACTTATTACTCTTGAATGTGACGTTCTGAGGAATGGTTGGAGGGTACTGGCCGAGTTCCGCGATAACTTTGTGCACCATACTGTTTATTTTTCGTTTACCATTTTTATTTAATGCTTTCTTTTTTAACAATTTTGTGTTTTCACTTACAATAGACACTACGGGTAAACATCCTTATCCGACCCGACTCCAAATGAGACTCATGGCCGAAGCAGAAATCAGGGATGAAGATTTCAGAAACGAGTTCAATCAGCTGAAAGAACAAGTAGCCGAGTTGACCAAGCTTCTGGAAAAGAGAATCACAGAAGGGGATTCCTCTGCGGGTATTGAGAACAACCAACAGTAGCCTGCCACTGTACCACTCCCCCTTGGTTCCGACCCAGCAAGAACCCAAGTACCAAACACAATGACACCCCCTGTCACCATTCATGTTGGAAGACCTAACCCTGTCATTGAGACCCAGTTACCTTACGGCCAGTCTTATGCACAGCATACATTTGTCGGCCCTCACGGCAACCCAGTACCTTTTCCACTTTATGGCCTTCCACCAGGATACTATCCCCCGCTCGCTAACCAAGATGCCCATGACCAGCAAGCGATGAATCCTCACACTTCATACCCTACCCAGCCAAATATACCATCACTCCACCAAACCCAAAACACGCAAGCTCATGACCCACAAATTTACCAAACCCAAAACACGTAAGCCCATGACCCACAAACTCACCAAACTCAAAATATACAAGCCCCGATGACCCAGCCGACCTATAACACACAAGCCCAAAATACACGAGCCCAAGTGACCCAACCGAATTATGTTGTACAGACTATGGCCCAACCCCAAGGTCCTTCACCACATACAGGCCTAACAAACCAGTCCCATGCTTTGCCTCCGTTCAACCAGCCACTCGGTTATCCGTATGGATACGGAACCCCCTATGGGACCAATCTCCAAGATGCAACCCGCATGGTCGCAGCTCCTCGAAAGGAAAAGATAGAAATCTTAGAAGAGCGTTTGAGGATGATGGAAGGCTCTGGAGGTTTTGGACTAATAGATGCTTCAGAGCTATGTTTAGTCACAGATGTTGTCCTCCCACCCAAATTCAAGATGCCAGACTTTGATAAGTATCGGGGAATGACTTGTCCAAAGAACCATCTCACGATGTGCTGTCGAAAGATGGCATCTTACTCTTCTAATGACCAACTCTTGATCCACTGCTTCCAAGATAGTCTAGCAAGGGCCGCTCTTACATGGTATGCTCACCTTGATCGGAACCATATCCATTGTTGGAAGGACCTGGCAGATGCCTTCCTTAGACAATACAAGTATAACATGGATATGGCACCCAACAGGGTTCATTTACAAAACATGATGAAAAAGGACAGTGAAACATTCAAGGAATATGCCCAACGATGGAGAGAGACAGCGGCACAAGTGGATCCCCCATTGTCGGAAAAAGAAATAGTCGCGATGTTTATTGATACGCTCCCATCACCTTTCTACGGCAAGATGATTGGTAGTGTTTCATCCAACTTCTCCGACATTGTGACTATCGGGGAAAGAGTGGAAAGCGGAATACGAACAGGAAAGATCATTCAGGGCTCATCTGGGGCAAGCATGACAAGAAGGCCGGCGCCTGGGAAAAGGGATGGAGAAACTAATTCCATCTCTTCTAATCAAAAGACGCCTTCGCCAAGACCATTCTTTCCTACTATGATTCAAGCTCCCAATCCTTATGTGGCCGCTACCACTCAGAGCCCGACAGCTTATACTCCCCACTTCCGTCCACCCATGGTAAGAGCGCCAGTACCACAACCCGTGCCATACCATCACCCGCAACAAGTGACTCGACCACCCAATCATAATCAAAACACTAGAAATTCCAACAATGAACGCTCCCCTGTGCAGTTCGATCCAATTCCTATAACATATACCGAACTTTTTCCAATCCTCGTTCAGAAAGGTCTGGTAGCTCCATCCCCTATGAGGCCGTTACAACCTCCTTACCCAAGGGGATATGACCCAAACGCTCATTGTGATTACCATGCTGGGGCACCAGGGCATTCCATAGAAAATTGCCTGGCTTTGAAGTATAAAGTAAGGGAGTTGATCAAAGCCAACTGGATTAACTTTAAGGAAGGTAGCCCAAATGTTGCCACAAATCCCCTGCCCAGCCATGGAAATTCAGAGGTCAACGCCTTGGAAAATGATGAGGAGTGCGTTAAGAATGTTGCTGACATAAGAATGCCATTAAGGGTAGTTCATTCCCTTTTGCTTGAAAGGGGATTAATTGAAGGAACCTGGAGTGTGAAACATGATTGCGAACAGACTGTCGAACATCAAGGTTTCTGTGAGGTCCTTCAAAGCCTTATGGATAGCTATATTGTGCAGGTCTGTAAACGCCGTGGAGATGAGGTCGACATGATCGAGGAACAAACAGGGGCACGGATCCCTAAGCCCTTGACAATTTTTTACACCAGGAACCCCCAAGCAGCTCCTATTTCTGTACAACCAACCATCACTATTCAAGCACCTACCCCGTTTGCGTTCAAAGATTCTCAGGCTGTCTCTTGGAAGTACAACGCAGATGTGATCGTTGCAAGCCCAACAACAGGTGACCCGTCTCCTTCGTCCGTCACAAATATTATTGGGGTAGGAGGTATAACCCGAAGTGGAAGAGTATACACCCCTCCAGAGCCGAAGAGGGATCAGGTTACCGGAAATGCCAAGGTGGACAAAGAGGGGGCCAATGGCGAAATCAAAAGGGCCGTGACTGATGAAGAAGCCTATGAATTCTTAAGGTTTATTCGCCAGAGCGAATATCAAGTGCTTGACCAACTGACCCATACTCCTGCAAAAATCTCCTTGTTATCATTGCTGATGAACTCTGAGCCACATCGGAAGATGTTGATGAAGGTCCTGAATGAGGCTCATGTCAGTCATGACATTCCCATTGATAAGTTTCAAGGAATAGTGGGGCACATTGTTGCAGATAACTATCTGACCTTCACTGACGACGAAATACCAACAGAGGGGATTGGGCACAACAAGGCTCTCCATATCTCCGTAAAATGCCGAGATTACATCTTAGCAAAAGTACTTATTGACAATGGGTCGTCCCTCAATGTCATGCCAAAGTCTACATTGGCCAAATTACCATTTGATGGGACTTTTATGAAGCCAAGTGCCACGATAGTATGAGCTTTTGATGAAACTCAGAGGGAGGTTATGGGTGAGATTGAGCTGCCCATACAGGTTGGGCCACGCACGTTCTAGGTCCTTTTTCAAGTCATGGATATCTCGCCTGCCTATAGTTATTTATTAGGCAGGCCGTGGATCCATTCTGCTGGAGTGGTGCCCTCTACCCTGCACCAAAAATTAAAATTCATAATTGACAACAAGCTGATAATTGTTTCTGGTGAGGAAGACCTTCTGGTCAGCAAACCTCTGTCAACCCCTTACATCGAGGCAGCAGAAGAGGCCCTTGAAACTTCTTTCCAAGCATTAGAGATAGCAAACGCTACCTATGTGGGGGAAGGAGCCACAATGGCAAAAGCTTGCATGCCAAGTGCATCTTTAATGATGGCAAAGATTATGCTGCGTGGAGGGTATAAACCTAGAAGAGGGCTAGGACGTGCTTTGAATGGAGAAATAGAACCAATACGCCTGCTTGATAACAAAAATGGTTTTGGATTAGGATACCGGCCCACGGCTTCCGACAGAAAAAGGGTAGAGGAAGCGAAGAGAGAAAAAAGGGTTGCTCGTCTTACCGGCAGAGATCCTCATACTGCAAGAGTCCCCATCTGTGATCTCTACCAGAGCTTTCGGAGCACCGGACTGATGCCTCCAGACCAAGTCGCTGTCATTGAAGAAAACCCTTGTGATAGTGTTGATTTTGTGATTGCTTGTCCACCAGGCCAAGAACTTTATAACTGGGAGGCCATCGAGCTCCCCACGACTTTGAATGTTTTGCCAAAGTAATTTGTTTATGCTTTAAGTACTTATTCGTCCCTTTGCTCTGCCTAAAGCTTTGGGACCCTTCCATGTAATAAAGGCAAAAAAACTTGTTTTTATCATTTTCATCAATAAACACGTATCGTAATTCAAGAAAAAAAACTCTTCGTGTATCCCTTATCCTTGTTTTAAACCCTTCTTTTTACTCGCTTGTTCTTTCTTTTTATTTGCCATATCACACTAAATTGCAAATCCGAAAGTGACTCCCTTGAGGAGAGTGAGGTCGTAATCCCGTTTCCCGACTTCGATCACCCAGTTGATTACGCTGATGAGGAAGGTGGGGAAGATTGTGAACCACCGCCTGAAATGACAAGGTTGTTAGAGCAAGAGGATGAAGGGATTCAACCCTACCTAGACATAGTTGAGGTCATTAATTTGGGGAATGAAGAAAATAAGAAGGAAGTCAAGATCGGCACTACCCTAAGCAGAGAACAAAGAAAAGATTTAATCAAGTTGTTAATGGAATTTTGTGATGTCTTTGCCTGGTCTTATCAAGATATGCCTGGGCTCGATGCTAGCATTGTTGAGCATAGACTACCCTTGAAACCTGAATGCCCACCAATAAAGCAGAAATTACGCCGAATGAAGCTAGAAATGCTTTTAAAGATCAAAGAGGAGGTTAAGAAGCAATTTGATGTTGGATTCCTAGCTGTGGCAAAATACCCTCCGTGGGTAGCCAACATTGTCCCTGTCCCTAAAAAGGATGGAAAGGTACGGATGTGTGTGGACTACCAAGATTTGAATAGGGCTAGTCCCAAGGATGATTTTCCCCTACCACAGATCAATGTTTTGGTTAATAATACAGCTCAGCATTCCATTTTCTCCTTCATGGATGGTTTCTCGGGGTATAATCAAATTAAGATGGCACCTGAAGACATGGAGAAGACCACGTTTATTACTCTATGGGGTACATTTTGTTATAAGGTGATGTCCTTTGGGTTGAAAAATGCTGGGGCAACTTATCAGAGAGCAATGGTGACTCTTTTCCATGATATGATGCACAAGGAAATAGAAGTCTACGTGGATGACATCATTGCCAAGTCTAGAACAGATGAAGAGCACATTAGCGATCTAAGGAAGCTTTTTGAACGATTGAGAAAGTTCAAGCTAAGATGGAACCCCGCCAAGTGCACTTTCGGTGCAAGGTCGGGCAAGCTGCTAGGATTTATAGTAAGTGAAAGGGGGATAGAGGTTGATCCCGACAAAGTTAAGGCGATTCTTAAGATGCCTCCTCCCCGTACAGAAAGAGAGGTCCGAGGATTTTTGGGAAGGCTCAATTATATCGCCAAATTTATTTCACAATTGACGGCAACTTATGAACCCATCTTCAAGTTACTCCGCAAGAATCAACCGAGGCGATGGGATGAGAACTGTCAAGCAGCTTTTGAAAAGATTAAGCAGTACCTACAAGAACCACCAATTTTGGTGCCCCCAACCCCAAGAAGGCCACTTATATTGTATCTGACTGTATTGAACGAATCCATGGGTTGCGTGTTGGGACAACACGATGAAACTGGAAAGAAGGAACATGCTATCTACTACTTAAGTAAGAAGTTCACTGATTGTGAAATAAGGTACTCCGCTTTAGAGCGGACTTGTTGTGCGTTAGCATGGGCCGCTAAGCGCCTAAGGCAGTACATGTTGAGTCACACCACTTGGCTAATTTCTAAAATAGACCCCGTCAAGTACATTTTTGAAAAACCTGCTCTGACTGGAAGGATCGCTCGCTGGCAAGTGCTGTTAACTGAGTACGACATAATATATGTCACTCAAAAAGCTATAAGAGGAAGTGCCATGGCTGATTACATGGCACACCAACCCATCAATGATTATCAGCCAATGCAATTTAACTTTCCGAATGAAGATATCATGACATTATTCAATGAAGAAGGTGGTCAAAAGGAGAAATGGACCCTGAGATTTGACGGAGCTTCTAATGCATTGGGGCACGGAATTGGGGCTATCTTGATTTCACCCGATAAGGAATTTATCCCTATCTGCGCCAGATTGTGTTTTGACTGTACCAATAATATTGCTGAATATGAGGCATGCTCATTAGGAATCCAAGCAGCGTTGGATGCAAAAGTAAAGTTGTTAGAAGTTTATGGGGACTCTGCTTTGGTTATTCACCAATTGAAAGGCGAGTGGGAGACTAGGGACAGTAAATTGATTCCTTATTATGATCACATCAAGGAAATGATCAAGGAGTTTGACGAGATCTCTTTTCATCACGTTCTCCGGGATGACAATCAAATGGCTGATGCTTTGGCTACCCTTGCCTCAATGTTCAAAGTAAGTAGTGACTACGATATGCCTCTCATCGAAGTAAAGAAGCACTGTGAGCCTGCATACTGTCAAATGATGGAAAAGGAGTCTGATGGGAAACCTTGGTACCATGATGTTAAGAGATATATCCAGAGTCAAGAATACCCCGAGGGTGCTACAGAAAATGATAAGAAGACCCTAAGGCGACTCGCCATGGGTTTCTTCTTAAATAGGGATGTGCTTTACAAAAGAAACTATGACTCTGTCCTTCTTCGCTGTGTTAATGCTGATGAGGCAAACGAAATCATGAAGGATGTTCATGAAGGATCTTTTGGGACTCACGCTAATGGACATGCCATGTCTAGAAAGATTTTGAGGGCTGGTTATTACTGGATGACCATGGAAGCGGATTGCTTCACGTATGTCCGAAAATGTCACAAATGTCAGATATACGCTGACCATATTCATGCACCCCCGTTATCCCTAAATGTCTTGACGGCACCATGGCCCTTCTCAATGTGGGGCATGGATGTCATTGGACCCATCGAGCCAAAAGCTTCAAACGGTCATCGTTTCATCTTGGTCGCCATCAACTATTTCACCAAATGGGTAGAAGCAGCTTCATATACTAGTGTAACAAGGAGTATTATGGTCAAATTCATCAAGCGAGAACTGATATGCCGATATGGCCTACCAAGTCAGATCATTACTGACAATGGTACGAATTTGAACAACAAAATGATGAAGGAACTCTGCGAAAGCTTCAAGATTCACCATTACAATTCCTCTCCTTATCGACCTAAAATGAATGGGGCGGTTGAGGCGGCCAATAAGAACATCAAGAAGATAGTGCAGAAAATGGTAGTCACCTATAGAGATTGGCGCGAGATGCTCCCTTTCGCTCTGCATGGGTATCGCACCTCGGTTCGAACCTCGACAGGGGCAACCCCGTTCTCCCTCGTATATGGAATGGAAGCAGTTTTTCCTTTTGAAGTAGAAATCCCGTCCCTTCGGGTAATGATGGAAGCAAAATTAGAAGAGGCTGAGTGGGTTTAAGCTCAACATGACCAATTAAATCTGATCGATGGTAAAAGACTGACTGCCCTCTGTCATGGTCAGTTGTATCAGAGGCGTATGAAACGAGCATTCGAGAAGAAAGTACGGCCTCGACAGTTTCAAGAAGGAGACCTGGTACTCAAGAAAATTTTACCAATTCAAAAGGACAATCGAGGCAAATGGACTCCTAATTATGAAGGACCATATGTTGTGAAGAGGGCTTTTTTTGGAGGAGCCTTAATACTCACTAATATGGATGGCCAGGATTTGTCAATGCCTGTAAACACAGATGCAGTAAAAAAATACTATGCTTAGGGAGGAGATGTCAGAGCAAATAAAAAAAACAAAAAACAAAAAAAAACAAATAAAACAAAAAACAAAATAATAAAAAAAACAAAAAAAAAGAGGAAGAAAAGAAAATTAATGCTCGCTAAGCTGAAAACCTGAAAAGGCGGCTTAGGCAAAAGTTAGAGTGACCCGGTGAGTCGAAAACCCGAAAAGGGCGGCTTAGGCAAAAGTTAGGGTCAAATTTCTGGCAATGCGAATGAGACCTCTGGCTCAAAGAAGTACGAGTCCAAGCTCGTGCACGTGAATCACTGTCGAACTTACCTTTCCAAAAGCAAGGTCGAAGGGTGAACATGAAGTCGTGTTGGGGGTTAAGGCTCTCATCAGTCTCAGAGATTCACTGGAGGATCCATGAATCTTCCCAGTTTTCACTTGTTCTGGACCTATGTGACCTCATTTATTTCATTCACTTTCTTTATTTTTTCTCTGTACTTGTTTAACGTTCATGAATAAAGTTCACTCTCTTCGATACGTGTTATGAATTTGGTTGATTTGATAAAAACATGTATTTTAACAAAATAAAATGGAAGAATGGTAAACATTTAAAGTCGCAAGGGACAAGATGCTCCTGCTACTCAACCTCATCTTAGGTAGTCATTGCAGGGACTTGGCCAGGCACGCGCTCCGAAGCTAGGGTCGCCTCATTCGTTCTACTTCGTCCATGAGTTGTCGTAAGAGTCGCGGTTTCATAGGACTTACCCGATTTTGAAACTTATCTTTGCGTTACTTACCATTTTTCTGCAGGTTATCTCACAGATAGTCATGCCAGGCACTAACACCCTAATCAAGCCCTTCAAATCCCTTCCTTGAATCGCCCGAGTTGGCACTTCTCAAAATTCCTTCCTTAAAATGCCAAGGTTGGCACCTTTCAATGTTTTACTCTTTCATCGCCTAAGCAGGCACCTTCAAAGTCTCATCCTCAATTATTAAAGTCCGTGCCTCTTGAAATATCCTCCCCAGTGGAATCATTCGCCAAAGATGGCACTTCTCAGGATCTCTCTCCCCAATGAATCCTAAACTTTCCATCAAGAGGCAGTACCTGAACCACCAAAGTTTTCCCCAGTGGAACTACGCTTCCCAAACAAACTCAACTGGGGCATCTTCCCGAATTCCTTTTGTTATAACCATTCTCCAAGAATCCTTCAATCATGTCAAACTGGGGCATCTCCCCAGATTTATTCCTTTCCAGTCATGAGGCGTTTCTCCATACTTCTTTCCAACTTGTCAAACTGAGGCATCTCCCTAGATTCCCCCAAAGCTCTTTAGATCATGTCAAACTGGGGCATCTTCCCCAGGTTGTTATCTTTTGTCAACCCAAGGGCGGTACCCCATGCTCCCGGGAAGTTTGAACTGGGACATCACCTCGGGTCTCACTCTGTCAAAAGGAAATGTACCCCAAACCTCTTCAACCGCCCTAACTGGGACATCATCCCAGATTCTTCTCCCGGCCTTGAGGTAGTACCCCTAAATCTTCTAATCTTTCCAAAAATTAGGGTATCGTCCCAGACCTTTCCCCTATATCTTTTCTCTCCCAATCAAAAAGTAGTTCCCTGAATCATCCAAGATAGCTTGAACTGAATCATCCCCAGATTTCTTTCCTTTAGTAAGCCCATCATGCATCCCCAGTGGACCCCAGACTTTTCTTTCAGTCAAGAAGCTGTTCCCCGAGATCCCTTCAATCCTCCTAAATGGGGAAACCTTCCTCAGGTTTCTTCTATTTTCACTCAAGCGGCATTACTCCATCTCAAACTGGGACATCACCCCAGGTTCACCCTATTTCGGTCAAAGAATAATTCCCCAAAAGCCGCCAGCCATGTCAAAATGGGTTAATTCGGACAAGACGTCCTGTTAGCTCCCCCCTAATCTTTGTATTTTCTGTCAGTTGAGGGTTAACCCCATCCTTTACTTTCTGTCCTCCTATTCAGGCATTCTTTACTTTTTCATTCGCCTATTCTGGCACCATTTACTTTTCCAGCCGCCTATCAAGGCATCCTTTATCTTCCAGCCGCCTATCAAGGCATCCTTTATCTTTCCAGCCGCCTATCAAGGCATCCTTTATCTTTCCAGCCGCCTATCAAGGCATCCTTTATCTTTCCAGCCGCCTATCAAGGCATCCTTTATCTTTCCAGCCGCCTATCAAGGCATCCTTTATTTTCCAGTCGCCTATCAAGGCATCCTTTATCTTTCCAGCCGCCTACCAAGGCATCCTTTATTTTCCAGCCGCCTATCAAGGCATCCTTTATCTTCCAGCCGCCTATCAAGGCATCCTTTATCTTTCCAGCCGCCTATCAAGGCATCCTTTTACTTTTCAACCGCCTATCAAGGCATCCTTTATTTTCCAGTCGCCTATCAAGGCATCCTTTATCTTCCAGCCGCCTATCAAGGCATCCTTTATCTTTCCAGCCGCCTATCAAGGCATCCTTTATCTTTCCAGCCGCCAATCAAGGCATCCTTTTACTTTCCAGCCGCCTATCAAGGCATCCTTTATTTTCCAGTCGCCTATCAAGGCATCCTTTATCTTTCCAGCCGCCTATCAAGGCATCCTTTATTTTCCAGCCGCCTATCAAGGCATCCTTTATCTTCCAGCCACCTATTCAGGCACCACTTACTTTCTTGTCCGCCTATTCAGGCATCCTTCACTTTCCTTCCGCCTGTTCAGGCATCCTTTACTTCCTGTCCGCCTATTCAGGCACATCCTTTACTTCTTGTTCGCCTATTCAGGCACCCTTTACTTTCCTTTCTACCGGGAGTCAACCCCGATCTTCTCACCTCCTGTTAACTGAAAGGCTCAAGTGTCAATTCCTGGGTTTTTCCCCTTCATCTAATACTTTGACAAAGGTGTTCACTTCTTTACTCCCTTTCCATTTCAAAAGCAAGAAGAAACTTCATGCTTTTCTCAAGGAAAAGAAGTAAAGAGGGGCATCTATGAACACCTATTTCAGCCCATCCGCAAATGAAAAGAATTTTTTTTTTTTTAAAAAAAAGGGGGTTGACTCGGAAATGATCATTTCCGAGTGGAAGGACTCGGAACATATCAAATCCGAGTGGAATATGCCACTGTTGAAGAGAAATCCAAGTAGAACTACTCAGAAATGATCAAAACCGAGTAGAACTACTCAGAATGGAGCAAATCCGAGTAGAACTACTCAGAAATGATCAAAACCGAGTGGAACTACTCAGAATAGAGCAAATCCGAGTAGAACTACTCAGAAATGATCAAAACCGAGTGGAACTACTCAGAATGGAGCAAATCCGAGTAGAACTACTCATACATGATCAAATCCGAGTAGAATTACTCAGAATGAATCAATTCCGAGTGGAAAGCTTCCCTGTCAGAGCCATTCCGAGTGAAGAAATTCAAATTTCTAATTCTGAGTGTGAAGAAGTTTATTTCCGAGCCATTTCTGACCAATTCCGAGTCAATCTTCACTCATCCGAATCCCTTTCTTTTTCACCCAGATTCTGAGTCCTCCTTTACCCATTTCCGAGTCATTTTTATAGATTTCCGAGTCATCATTCTCTCCAGTCAGTTCTTGGCCAATCTTCATTCATTTCTGACCAATTCCGAGCCAGTCTTCAAGTTGGAACCGAGTGACACTACAGTCGGTCATCCCTCTTCAAATCAATTCTGTGTTATCCTTCTTCAAACAATCAATTCCGAGCCCATTTTCGCCCAAATCTGGCTCACCACCCTCACACAGATTCCGAGTCCACCTTTACAATCAACTTCCGAGTCTTTCTCTTAGATTTTCAATCGGTTCCGAGTCATTTTATACTCGGATTGTGGAGAGGAAGTGAAGGCCGACCCCTTTTCCACTCGGATGTGAATCCTAATGTGGAGGAATGCTGACTGAGAGGGTGATCCGAGTGATTCTCACTCGGATTCCCCTATTTTTACTCGGATTACTTCATTTTCACTCGGATTTACACCATCCTCACTCAGATTTGACTCCCAGTATGGATGAATACTGATTGGAAGGTTGATCCGAGCCACTCTCACCCGGATTACACCATTTTCACTCGGATTACTCCATTTTCACTCGGATTTACACCATCCTCACTCGGATTTGACTCCCAGTATGGATGAATACTGATTGGAAGGTTGATCTGAGCCATTCTCACCCGGATTACACCATTTTCACTCGGATTTACACCATCCTCACTCGGATTTGACTCCCAGTATGGATGAATACTGATTCGAAGGTTGATCCGAGCCATTCTCACTAGGATTACACCATTTTCTCTCGGATTTCCACTCTCCTCACTCGGATTCACATGCTGACCTGGATTCCACCCCCAAAGTGGATCCAGGAATCCCGGAGGTGGCTGGCAGACAGGGGCGGAGGTGGAGGAATTAAAAATTCCCACCAGCCGTTGTCCCCCCACTACCCAAACTGAGTGGAAGCCTGAGCTGGCATTCCACTCGGAAGTGGAAGCCTGAGCTGGCATTCTACTCGGGCCAGCCTATAAATAGGCAAGGGGGAGGACAGCAGAAAAAGAAGGCATTCAGAGGAGGAAACTCTGCCAAAATCCTTCGTGCTCTCTTTTCTCTCACACCAGCTCTTCTCTTCTTCTCCTTCCATCATCCCTCACCATTGCTGCCCATAATCCTTCCATCCTCCAGTCCTCTCCTATTCCAATCCATCCACACTCCAACTCAACAGCACCTCATTCCTAATCCCATCACCTTCCCACTCCCTCTAACCCCATCTTCCCTCTCGGACCAGCGTTCCTGCACCATCATCACTCGGTTTTTGCTCAACTTTCACTCGGTAATCCTCTTTTCACTAGGATTTAGTATTTTGCATTCGTTTTCTCTTATTTCCATTCAAATCCTCACTGTTTCACTCGGATTTACTATTATTTTCACACAGATCCTTACTGTTTCACTCGGATTTACTATTTTGCACTCGGTTTCTCTTATTTTCACTCAGATTCTCACTGTTTCACTTGGTTTTACTATTTTTGCACCCAGATTCTCATTATTTCACTAGGATTTACCATTTTGCACTCGGTTTCCCTTGTTTTCACTCAGATTTTCATTGTTTCACTCGGATTTTCACTGTTTCACTCAGATTTTCACTATTTCACTCAGATTCTCACTGTTCCACTCAGATTTTCACTGTTTCACTCAAATTTTCACTGTTTCACTCAGATTTTCACTGTTTCACTCAGATCTTTCACTGTTTCACTCAGATTTTCACTGTTTCACTCAGATTTTCACTGCTCCACTCGGATTTTCACTGTTTCACTCAGATTTTTCACTGTTTCACTCAGATTTTTCACTGTTTCACTCAGATTTTTCACTGTTTCACTCATATTGTCACTGTTTCACTCGGTTTTCCCTGTTTTCACTCGGATTTTTCATTTTTTTCACTCGGTTTTCTTATTTTTCACTCGGTTTTCTTATTCTTCACTCGTTTTTTTCATTTTTTGCACTCGTTTTCCTCTCCCATTCAGTTTTTTTTATATATTCATTTTTCTTAATCAGTGTCGTACGGAAAATACTTCCGTCTACACAGTCTCTATAAGATCCGTGCACGTGCGAAGCACTTCGCCTTGTATGGATTCTTCACTAAAATGATGCCTATCAATATCTTCCTAATCTTTTCCTAAAAAAAAACATTTAAAGAACTACGTGACCCTGATTTCTCGAAAGCTCGAGAATACGTAGGAGCGGGAAACAGTTCCTGTCAGGCCCACCTTTCTTTATTTAATTTTTAGAGTTTCCTTTTTGTCTTGCTAACGAAAAAGAAGGAACGAGATTAATTTGGACGAGACGTCCTGTTAATTTTATATTTTTTAATATCTCTTTAACGAAAAAGAAGGAGCGAGATTAATTTGGACGAGACGTCCTGTTAATTTCATATTTTTTAATATCTCTTTAAAGAAAAAAGGAGGAGCGAGATTAATTTGGACGAGACGTCCTGTTAATCTCATATTTTTAAATATCTCTTTAAAGAAAAAGAAGGAGTGAGATTAATTTGGACGACACGTCCTGTTAATCTCATGTAAATATTTTGCGTTGATTTTTATTTATTTTGTTTATTTTGTCATTCCGTACGTTTTTCTTTTCATAAAGAAGTTAAAATAATTATCGGGTTAACTATAATGCGCGCTATCAAATTGAGGTAACCGTTTTTTATAACGGGCAGTTGTGAGGTGCTAATACCTTCCTCACCTGTAATCAGACTCCCGAATCATGGAATCTCATTTTTATTACCAGTGCTTTAACAAAAGGTTTTTCCACTATTTTATCCTAAAAAATATTAGTGGCGACTCCCTGTTTATTTTTAAAAATCATTTTGAGGGTCGGTCGCGCCGCCGCGATCCCAGTCGCGACACCCATTAAATAAGTTATTGACTAATTCTGTTGAATTTTTGAATGAAGAAGAGGAGAAACAGATTGAAAGGTATCTTGAAGAATTCAATCAAGGGAAAGAAATTTCCTTTGAATCAAGAAAGATTGAAGAAATTTAAGACTCACATGTTGAAGAAATCCAGAAACCTGAACTAAAAGTGTTACCTTCCAATCTAAAATACATTTTTTTGAAGAAAGGTAATTTAAAACTAGTAATCAATAGTAATTTGTTAAGTGAAACAGAGGAAGAAAAACTGGTGGAAGTATTGAAGAGGAATCAAGAAGCAATTGGACGGACACTTGAAGATTTGAAAGGTATAAGTCCATCATACTGCATGCATAAAATTTTGTTGGAAGATGATTTCAAACCTGTTGCTCAACCTCAAAGACGCCTCAACCCAACTATGAAGGAGGTAACCAAAAAGGAGGTTCTTAAATTGCTAAAAGCAGGTATTATTTATCCTATTTCTAATAGTGCATGGGTAAGTCCTGTTCAAGTTGTTCCAAAAAAAGGTGGTATGACAGTAATTGTTAATGAAAAAAATGAACTAATTTCTACAAGAACTGTCACCAGTTGGAGAATGTGCATTGATTATAGAAAATTAAATCAAGCAACAAGAAAAGATCATTTTCCATTACCTTTTATGGATCAAATACTTGAAAGATTATCTGGACAAGAATATTACTACTTTCTTGATGGTTATTCTGGATATAATCAAATTGCTGTTGACCCTCTTGATCAGGAGAAAACTGTTTTTACATGTCCTTTTGGCATATTTGCTTACAGAAAAATGCCATTTGGATTATGTAACGCACCTGCTACTTTTCAAAGATGCATGTTTGCTATTTTTGCAGATTTAATTGAAAAGAGCATTGAAGTTTTCATGGATGACTTCTCAGTTTTTGGGAATTCATTTGAGACATGTCTATCCAACCTAGACACTATACTGAAGCGGTGTATTGAGACAAATTTGGTGCTTAATTTGGAGAAATGTCACTTCATGGTGAAAGAAGGAATTGTACTTGGTCATAAAATTTCTTCTAGAGGCATTGAAGTTGACCAAGCCAAGATAGAGGTAATTTCTAAACTCCCACGCCCTGTAAATGTAAAAGGTATTAGAAGCTTTTTAGGACATGCTGGATTTTATAGGTGGTTTATTCAAGATTTTTCAAAAATTGCAAAACCTTTATCAAACCTTCTGAATAAAGATGTTGAATTCAAATTTGATGAAGCATGTCTTAAAGCTTTTAATTCCTTGAAAGAAAAATTGGTTTCTGCCCCTGTAGTTATTGCTCCTAATTGGAATCTACCCTTTGAACTTATGTTGAATGCAAGTGATTATGCTGTTGGAGCAGTTTTAGGTCAAAGATATGAAAATGTTTTTAAAGTCATACATTATGCTAGTAAAGTTTTGAATGAAAATCAAATAAATTATGCAACTACTGAAAAAGAATTACTAGCCATAGTATATGCTTTAGAAAAATTTCGATCTTACTTGATTGGCTCAAAAATAATTGTTTTTACTGATCATGCAGCAATCAAGTACCTTTTAACTAAATCTGATTCAAAACCTCGGTTAATCAGATGGATTTTGCTCCTTCAAGAATATGATCTTGAAATCAAAGATAAAAAGGGTAGTAAAAATATGGTAGCTGACCATCTTTCTAGATTAATGAATAATGAGGTTATTGCCAAGGAAAAAGAAATTTTGGAAGAATTTCCTGATGAAAAACTTTTCAAAATAACACAACGGCCATGGTTTGCTGACATGGCCAATTTCAAAGTAGCAGGAGTTCTTCCAAATGATTTGACTTGGCAACAAAGAAAAAAATTCTTTAGAGATGCAAGATATTTTGTTTGGGATGACCCTCATTTATTCAAAATTAGAGCAGATAATTTATTACGACGTTGTGTGCCTGACTGGGAAGTAAAAGATGTGTTGTGGCATTGTCATAAATCACCATATGGAGGACACTTTAATGATGAAAGAACAGCTGCAAAAGTTCTCCAATCAGGTTTATACTGGCCCTCTTTTTTTAAATATGCTCACTTATTTGTTCAATCTTGTGATAACTGCCAAAGAACAGGTAATGTTGGAAGAAGGCAAGAAATGCCTCTCACAAATATAGAAGAAGTTGAGGTATTTGATTGTTGGGGAATTGACTTCATGGGACCTTTTCCTAACTCTTACTCAAATCAATACATTCTTTTGGCAGTTAATTATGTTTCAAAATGGGTGGAAGCAATTGCCACCCCTAATGCTGACACTAAATCTGTTGTGAATTTTTTAAAGAAAAATATTTTTTTACAGATTTGGGACACCAAGAACTTTAATAAGTGATGGTGGTTCACATTTTTATAATAAAATTCTTCAGAAAGTATTACAACATTATGGAGTAAAGCATAAGGTAGCCACAACATATCATCCACAAACCAACGGACAAGCAGAGATTTCAAATCGTGAAGTGAAAAGAATTCTGAAAAAAACTGTGTTATCTTCTAGAAAGGATTGGTCATAAAAACTTGATGATGCACTCTGGGCATACAGAACTACATTTAAAACACCAATTGGTCTTTCTCCTTTCCAGATGGTCTATGGAAACTCATGTCACCTTCCAGTTGAAATGGAACATAAAGCATATTGGGCTTTAAAATTCCTCAATTTTGATCAAAATGAAGCAGCAGATAAACGAAAGTTACAGCTACTCAAATTAAAGGAAATGAGAAACAATGCCTATGAATTATCCAGATGTTACAAAAGTAAGGTGAAAGCTTACCATGATAAAAAGTTAAAGAAAAGACACTTCACACCAGGTCAGCAAGTTTTATTGTTCAATTCAAGATTAAAACTGTTTCTTGGAAAATTGAAATCAAAATGGTCAGGCCCGTTTTTGATTAAAGAAGTTAAACCATATGGAGCAGTGGAAATTGAAGATCCAACTTCTAAAAGAAGCTGGATGGTAAATGGGCAAAAGGTTGAAACTCTATTTGGGTGGTGAAATTAACAAAATTACCATCAGTTATCTTTTAACTGACCCTTGAAATGCAGGAATGTCAGGCTGGAGACATTAAACCTAGCGCTAAATGGGAGGCAACCCATTCTGTTATTTGTTTATTTTAATTTTTTTTTCAAAAATAAATAAATAAATAAATAAATTTTATCTTTCAATAAATAACTAAAAATTTTTGTTAGTAAGTTAATTTATTCACTTAAAGTTTTTACACAATAAAACCAAAAATTTTGTAAAATTAATTATTAATTCTTTTATAACTTAGGAATTTTGATAAATTTAATTACAATAAGTTTATTAACTATCAAGCAAATTTCAATAACCCGGTAAGTTGAGAGATCTTTTTAAACACTTGAGGGTTTAATCGACATAATTTCATTCGAATTGATTTTGCTTTAATCTTTGATTTGTGTTGTTGTACAGAGAATTCAGGAAAATGATCAAGGCACATTTATTGGTGAAAAGAAACCTTGGGCCAAATAGCTTACCTTGGCAAAAATTATTTTATCCTTTGAAAGCCAATTTGAGCCTAAAATAAATTCTTTGGTACCCTTAAAACCTAAATTTGTTTTAACCATTCCCTATACTTGATTGATTAAAAGAGCAGTTGAAATAAATGTTCTCACAAAAATGGGGAGTGAAAATAAGCAACTTAATTCTTTTCAAAAGAAAATAAAGTATGAAAAAGAAAAGTTAAAAATAGTGAAAAGAATCAAGTTGGGGGTATTTATTTTTCATCAATAAAAGAAAATGAGAAGTTTGGGCCAAGAGAAAGCCTGAAAATTATAAAATGCTCTTTTATGATTTCAGGTTTTTGAATTCCAAGAAAAACCATTGATTCTTGTAAGCCAAGCCTCATTACAACCCGTGAAAAGACCTTGTGATTTCTGAATTAACTCTGTATAACTAACCATTGATTAGATGAAAATCAAAATTAAATTCGTTTGATTTTATGATTGATTGAGTGAAACAGGTTACCAATTGCATTGAGATAAACACTTGGAGAGGTAAGCCTGAAATTATGCTTGATATGTTAATAAGATATTGTAAAGAATTTTATCATTAAACCTTTGTTACATTAGATTCCTATAATTGATTATTTCAAAATGGTAAATTGTGTAATTACTTTTTGTGATAAATTCTTGGACTAACTCAAAAATTTGATTTCAAAATTTTATTTTTTATTTTTCTCTCTTGCTCGAGGACGAGCAATGTCTCAAGTTGGGGGTATTTGTTAGTTCTCAAATTTACAATAAATCTTTTAATAAAAATTTCATAAAAATAATAAAAATTTGGATAATTTGTTAGAAAATTAGGTTTTAATTCAATAAATGGATGTTGTTCGAAATAATCTGCCCTTGATCAATTTTCTCTAGTTTTGTAGTGAAAAGGTAAAGAATTCAAGAGAAAAGTATACTGGAGGATCTGACGCATACCATCAATCCTACGCGTAGCGTCCATAGCTACTTTTGATGCTGACGCTACGCGTCACAGCCACGCGTAGCGTCAGTGCTGCGTGGACTCCACAGCCAAGCTGGCCAAGCACTCACTTAGTGACCCATTATTGGCCACTCCACTCAGCACAAATGGCCAAAACGTAGTGGAGACAGGGACACATGGCCAAGCATGATTGAATATAATATTCCAAGGTGGCTACTACCAGCTACGTTAATGGAGGCTGAGTCAGGGGACTGACGTGTTGTAACATCCCTATTTTTAAGAATAGTTTTACTCTTGTAATTTTTGAATTATGAAAGGTTTGTGAGTAAGAATAAGTCAATATATACCCTGTTGATGGTCTGTGGTATCTTAGAAATGTCATTTTTGTGCATAATAATGGAATTTATATGGACCATTAGTAAAATTAAGCAAAAACCGAGTGAAAAGAGCTCTGTTCCAAGTAACAGAGAGGAATTTCGAGTGAATAATTAAAAATTTCGAGTGAAGGATGGAATTCCGAGTCAGTGTCATGTTTTCCGAGTAAAACATGACTGAGAGGGCTACCACCGAGTGGAGTCCTGACCTGAGAGGCAATTCTGAATGAAGTGTGTTCAAGAAAACCACTTCTGGGTGAAATTCCGAGTCATAACACCCTAGAAAGGCTCGTTTCTGAGTCAAACATTGCCAAATGCTTCCTTTTCCGAAGGAAATTCCTCTGATTGAAGCATTCTGAGTGAAAGAATGCATATATACTTATGTTTATGTTGATTTGATGCTTCCTACCGACTAGAATGTGTTGTGGAATCAATTGGGAAGGATTCCAAATGGTTTCGTATGTGTTTGCTTAGGAAACCGAGTGGAAAATGGTAGAGGGAGCCCATTCTGAGAGAAATGTAAGAGGCTGAACCATTTCCGAGTGAGTCTATGAGTATGACCCCTCTTCCGAGTGAGATATACTCTACTGGACCAAAACCGAGTGAGACTCGTATGTGTAGGTCTTGTTCCGAGAGGTAATGGCTTAAATAAGCCTTAATTTGGAAAGATAGTTGAAGAAGTTGGTCTAAACTGAGTGAACCAAGTGAATGAAGACTCGGATTTCTGAGTGAAAACTCTGAGAAAGAGAGAACTCGGTCTGGACAGATATTACCGAGTGAGAAACCAAGTACCTGAGTCGGTTTCAAAGGAATTTCGAGCGAGGACTTGAAGACTCGCTCAAGCGAGTCGGATTCCGCTTGAGCAAGAAGGACCCCTGATGCATATTTCTCTACTTCGCTCAAGCGAGCAAGCCACGCTCAAGCGAGCCTTGTATTTGTTGGCTCGGAAGAAGAATTCCAGTCGGCATAGTGGTTAACCGAGTGGAATTTTCACTCGGTATTCAGTGTCAGTTTTGCGTGTTGACTTCAATTTTGTCTTTTAATGCTTATTTTAATTCAATCATGCGCACTATAGCTAGTAGACGGCCAGAAATGGGCACTGACATAGCCTACCTCCTTATTTAAATCTCCACTGACACTCCATTAACACTCCACTAAAAATCCACTAGCAGCCCACTCACAAAAGTTGTTCCCTATTTAGTTTTCCACTTACTCTCTCATTATTTAAACCAGTGCGATGACTCTTAGAGAACACACACACACGAAATAGACACACCTCTATTATCATTCTTCTTCCTACAAGTTCCTTTCTCTCTCTTTTCTTTTCTCTTTCACTCAGATTTGAAGCAGGACAGTGGAAGGAACCTTTTTCTTTCCATCCAAGAACTTCATTAAGGTAAGGGGGTATATTCTTGGGTGCTCTGTGGGAAAACCGAGTGAAGGAAAGGGTTAAGGAATTTGTTCCTCACCTTTCCAGGACAGATTCAGTGATGGGTGAATTAAATGCTTAATTGTTACTATTTTGTATATATATATATATATATATATTTGTTGGTAAATGATATACTTTGTGTGAATTGTGAGAAAAATATGAACTGTATTGAATGTGAAAATACTAAATCATGGGTACCTATGTGCGTTCCAGCGAAGAATTGCAATTAAATGTTGGAATAAATGACAAACAACTCGGTTTTATATGAATTCAATCGGTTTTTAAACAATATCACTCGGTAAATCATTATATATATCAGACAGAACCCTTTTCTTACTTGAAGAACCTCCTTTCAATCATTTTTACTCGGAATTATAGTTATTCCACTCGGAAATCTCTTTCTTAATTATATTTCACTCAGATTTGCAAACAATTCTACTCAGGGAACCATTTGCATACTGATTTCACACGGAATCATGTTTTAATTCACTTAGAAACTTATTTCACTCAGAATTTAAGTTATTTCACTTAGAAAATCCTTTTCAGTATCTGTTTCACTCGGAAAACATATTAATTTCATTTAGAAAACTCTGCTCAGTTTTATTTCACTCGGATTCATAGTTAATTCATGCGGAAAACCCATTTTCACTCGGAATCAAACCTGTTTTAGTCGGAAAACAGCCTTCCAGTTCATTTTCACTCAGATTTATAGTACTCGATTGTATTCTATTCAAACAGAACGATTTTTCACTCGGAAATACATCTTTCCAGTCGGATTTTACCCGAAATTATGAATAAATTATTCAGAGAACTCTTCCTTAATTATATTTCACTCGGAAAACAACTTAATTCCTCTCAGAAAATTTCATTCAGTTTGATATCACTCGGAATCATGGTTATTCCACCCGGATTCATATTTAATCTACTCAGAAACTTCTCTGAACCATATTTTCACTCGGATTCTTACTTATTTCACTCGAAAATTCTATTTATTACACTTAGAATCAATCTCTTTTACTCGGAAACTCTGTTTTTAACATATATCACCCGGATTTTTCATTCAAAGACTTTTCTTTAATTCTTTTAAATTATTTTGGAAATGTTACAACTAAAATTACTATTATTCTTATTATTATAATTCTTATTGTGAATCTTATCATTATTAATAACTAGTATTATTGATATTATCTTGTTATGAAAAATTAAATAAGGAATATATTATTTTACTCTTGATACAAGTATAATTCTAATCAAGATATAATCGATATATTTTCTTACAACGTTTGAATAATGGAATCCTAGAACTTGAGAATAATATAATGAGACTGGAAACACATAGATATCCAAGGAATCAATTAATAAAATAAATGCATTTCGCATCATGAAAATATTTTTGAAGAAGAAAAACCTCTAGAGCATACACTTGGTACAGTGGAGGACACTCACGTTCGATCTCCATGAAGAATCTTGGGAGTACAACTGGAACGGCAACCCAATGGCATCAGAGTCGCGCCTGATAGCCGGGTGAGACGATGCAATTCTAGTGTAGTTTGACTAAATGACGGAGTGTAACTATGATCGTAGGGATCCAAGTTCCAAAAATATTTAAATCAATGATAAGAACCAATGAGTTCATTTGTACCATATGGAACTTGGGCGGACCCTGATCGCTCTAGATGATTGGAATGGAGTTATTCCAAAGAATGAGAAGAAGATGAAACGATTTATTGGGCCCACATGCATCATGAGACAGAACCAAAGATAAATCATAATAAATCCAACTCATGCATTCCATGACTTCATGCTTGATTATTGTAATTGTGAATATGTTAAATTATATGATTTATGTGATATTATATGTTAACTGGATTATGTCCGCACCGGATTAATCATCAGGGTCTTGGGTTATACTCACCCTTACTGTTGACTATTTTTAAGAGGAATTAGGAAATCAAGAACCCAAGTATGAAGAACAGCAATATGCTGAACCTACTGAGAATAATCATTAAAGATAGAGTTTATATAGTTTGAATATTTATTAACGACAAAGACACCGGATGACTGTATAATGTTTAAGGGTGCCTGCATGCCCCATTCTGTTATGAGTACAATTATTTGTAAGTTTGTGAATGACTATGTGATATATTCACTATTTGCTTCCATTGATCTGCCATCTCTTTATTTTTAAAAAAAAAATATTCACTTTTTATGAAAACTGTTAATACTCTTAGTTAAATAGGATGATCCTATAGAAGGGTTGTCTTATCTAACCGAGGGTGTTACATTGGTGGTATCAGAGCATAGTCGATTCATTAAACTTGGGAAGTGGACCATTAGGTTTCCACGTACTCTGATAGAAAGACTGAACAATCCATAACACTCCTAAGACTAAAATTCCTATGTGGAATACTCCACATAATATACATCTTGAATATTTTTGTTGATATTCTTTCAGCAAAAAATTCTAATGGCACGCCGAAATAACGATCATGTGATGGAGGATCTTCTTACCAGAATTGTGGAGGTAATAGAACGCCAAGAGTTACCTCATTCTTCTACTAGGCAAAGTCAAGGATTAGCTGACTTCCAGAGGAATAATCCTACTCAATTCAAAGGAGGCTTTGATCCAGAAGGAGCACAATTATGGATTGAACATCTTGAAAAGATTTTTGCTGCTATGCGATGCCCTGATGAGGACAGAATAACTTTTGCTGTCTTCATGATGGTTGGAGAAGCAGAGCACTGGTGGACTCATGCAAGAATTAGATTAGCAACTGAAGGACATGTCATTACCTGGGGACGATTCAAGACAAAGTTTCTCACTAAATATTTCCCTGAAGACATAAGGAGGTAGAAAGAGCAGGAGTTCTTTAATCTGAAACAAGGGAATATGACTATAGGGGAGTACGCTGCTAAGTTTGATGAGTTGGCAAAATGTTGTCCCTACTACACCTACATGGGAGAAGCGTCAAGATGCGTGAAATTTGAAGTAGGGCTACGGCAAGAAATTCGCCAAGCTATTTGTTGCCAATAAATTACTCGATTCTCTACTTTGGTTGACAGATGCCGTATCTTTGAGAACACCTCTAATCTACGATGACCTGGAACGTCTAATCATGGGCCAAAACAACGTATGCCAGACAGGCAACAGAGGAGAGATTTTCGAGTAGATCGACCCTACTCTCGTCCACCTTACTCAGCCAATCGAATTCCTCCTAGAGGTCAGGAGAACCAAAGCGGTAAAAACTGCACAATTTATGGACGGATTGGACATCGTGATGCTGACTGTTTGTACAGAAATAAAAACAACCAACAACAAATGACTCAAAGAAAGGCAGTACAACCAACAGGTCAAGGAAGTGGAGGATCTACTGCAAATACCGCTACCAACAATGCCCTAAAAATGCAAAATGTTCACCGCGGTAACAACTTCAATCAGAACAATAATCCTAGAAGGCCCGGAAATAACTCAACTGGAAGACCAGGAGGAAATGCCAGAGTTTTTACCATGAATGGTGCGGAGGTATCACAAGAGAACGATCTTGTGCAAGGTACATGTTTTATAGGAAGCACTCTATTGAATGTATTATATGATTCAGGAGCCACTCACTCTTTCATATCTGAGAATTGTGTAAAACATTTAAAGCTTCCTACAACCTCTCTGCCCAATCAGATGATTGTCACAACTGCTGCCAATAAGCCCATTTACCCTTCCTACATGTGTTTGAAATGCCCACTCAACATCGAAGGGAAAGCTTATCAAGTAGATCTGATATGTTTGCCTTTGATTAATCTAGATATTGTTCTAGGAATGAATTGGCTTGCTGCCAACCATATTCTAATTGACTGTCATAATAGATCCATTTCTCTCGGGTCTACTACATCACACTGTGATCAAGACATTGATTCTTGTCCTGTTAGCTCAGAAAAGGTAATTCTAGCAAAGGAAGTCCAACTATACATGATCCTTACTGAAACTGAAAGTAAGGCCACTCCTCGGATTGATCAGATTCCTGTTGTTCAAGAATTCCCAGAAGTTTTTCCTGATGATATATGTGAGCTACCTCCAGAACGAGAAATTGAGTTCAGTATTGACATTATACCGGGCGCGGGACCAATCTCTATTGCTCCTTACCGAATGTCACCCAAGGAACTCAGTGAACTTAAAGAGCAAATAGAAGAACTTTTAGAGAAAGGAATGATTAGACCCAGTGTCTTACCTTGGGGAGCACCAGTTCTCCTAGTCAAAAAGAAGGATGGCAGTATACGGTTATGTGTTGATTATCGTTAGTTGAATAAAGCTACGATCAAGAACCGATACCCTCTTCCAAGGATTGATGATTTGATGGACCAATTACGAGGAGCCACTATTTTCTCAAAGATTGATCTACGGTCAGGCTATCATCAAATCAAGGTGAAGAAAGATGATGTACCCAAAATAGCATTCAGGACACGATATGGGCACTATGAGTATCTTGTTATGCCCTTTGGATGCACTTGCAGTCTTTATGGGATACATGAATCGAATCTTCCATGAGTACTTGGACAAATTCGTAGTGGTATTCATTGACGACATTCTCGTCTACTCCAAGAGCCATGAGGAACATCTCCGAGTTGTTCTAAATACCTTGCGTGCAAGACAATTGTACGCCAAGTTTTCAAAATGTGAATTCTGGTTGACTGAAGTGAAATTTTTGGTACATGTCATCTCTAAAAAGGGAATTGCTGTAGATCCTACAAAGGTAGAAGCCGTACTAAATTGGGAACAACCCAAGAATGTGACAGAAATTCGCAGTTTCCTTGGACTTGCTGGATACTATCATCGATTCATCGAGAATTTCTCTCGAATTGTAGCACCTTTAACTAGATTGACTCGTAAAGATCAACCATTTGAATGGACCGATAAATGTGAAAGCAGTTTTACGGAGTTACGCCAACGACTCACTAGTGCACCTGTCTTGATTTTGCCAGATCCTGCCAAGCCCTATGAAGTGTATTGTGATGCGTCAAAACAAGGACTAGGATGTGTTCTTATGCAAGAAAGAAAGGTTGTTGCTTATGCTTCACGACAGCTAAGACCACATGAAGTCAATTATCCTACACATGACTAGGAATTAGCTGCAGTTGTTTGCCTTGAAAATCTGGAGACACTACTTGTATGGTACATACTTTGAAGTCTTCAGTGATCATAAAAGCTTGAAGTATCTATTCGACCAAAAAGAGTTGAATATGCGACAACGTAGGTGGATGGAATTCATCAAAGATTATGATTTCGAACTCTGATATCACCCTGGAAAGGCAAATGTTGTGGCTGATGCACTCAGCAGAAAGGCTTTACGCCTATCATATATGATGACAAAGGAGTTAGAATTGATTGAACAGTTTCGCGATTTGAACCTGGCAGTAACACCAAAAAGGGGAAGCCTTATGGTTGGAATACTAAGAGTTTCAAATGATTTTCTGGAACAAGTCAAAGAAGCTCAAGTCAATGATCAGGAATTACAAGATCTAGCAGAAAAGACAAAAGAAGGAGTCTCAGAATTTAGCAAGGATGAACATGGGGTGATCAGGTATCGACAGAGGCTCTGTATTCCAGTCAACATAGATCTTAAAAGATCCATCCTTGATGAAGCCCACAAAAGTAAATACAGTATCCACCCAGGATCGACCAAGATGTATCAGGACTTGAAGAAATTATTCTGGTGGCAAGGAATGAAAAGGGATATCGTTGAGTATGTGACAGCTTGTCTGATGTGTCAGAAGGTAAAGGCGGAACAACAATGACCAAGTGGGACCCTTCGACCTTTGGAGATTCCAGAATGGAAATGGGATGAGATTGTTGTGGACTTCGTGACGGGACTTCCCAGAACATCAGCTGGATATGATGCTATTTGGGTAATCGTGGATCGATTAACAAAGACTACTCATTTTATTCCTGTCAATATGAATTACTCTTTAGAGAAACTCACCAAGATCTATATCAAGGAAATCGTACGAGTACATGGAACACCCACTGCAATTGTGTCTGACCGAGATCCTCGTTTCACATCACAATTTTGGAAGAGCCTGCAACAAGATCTAGGAACTCGTCTAAAGTTAAGTTCCGCATATCACCCACAGACAGATGGACAATTAGAAAGGACAATCAAAACTCTTGAAGATCTGTTATGTCTTTGTGTCTTAGAACATGGGGGGAGTTGGCAAGAATATCTTCCACTTGTTGAGTTCACTTACAACAACAGCTACCATGCCAGCATCGGAATGGCCCCCTATGAAGCTTTGTATGGAAGAAAATGTCGTACACCTTTATGTTGGTATGAGACTGGTGAAAAGACGATAATTGGACCAGAGATTGTTCAGAAGACTACAGAACAAGTCCAAAAGATCCAAATGGCAATGAAGACTTCGCAAGATAGACAAAAGAGTTACTACGACAAACGTCGAAAGCCATTGGAGTTTGAGGAGGGAGATCATGTTTTTCTCAAAGTTACCCCTACCACTGGAGTAGGAAGAGCTTTGAAGGACAAGAAGTTAAGCCCCAGATACGTAGGACCCTATCTGATTTTGCAAAAGATAGGAACTCATGCGTACCGTATTGCTCTGCCACCCGAGCTAACAAACCTTCATAATGTTTTTCATGTCTCTCAACTCTGTAAATATGTACCAAGCCCTGATCATGTTCTGAGGCCTGATCAATTTGTTCTTAAGGAAAACCTTACCTTTGAAGCATCACTAGTGAAGATTGTTGACCGACGTCTCAAACAGTTAAGAGGCAAGGAAATCTCTTTGGTCAAAGTAGTTTGGAGTCAGACAGATGATGGAGACGCTACTTGGGAAATTGAAGGGAAAATGAGAGAATTATACCCTCAATTGTTTTAACTTTGAATTTCGGGACGAAATTCCTAAAAGGAAAGGAGAATGTAACATCCCTGTTTTTAAGAATAGTTTTACTCTTGTAATTTTTGAATTATGAAAGGTTTGTGAGTAAGAATAAGTCAATATATACCCTGTTGATGGTCTGTGGTATCTCAGAAATGTCATTTTTGTGCATAATAATGGAATTTATATGGACCATTAGTGAAATTAAGCAAAAACCGAGTGAAAAGAGCTCTGTTCCGAGTAACAGAGAGGAATTCTGAGTGAATAATTAAAAATTTCGAGTGAAGGATGGAATTCCGAGTCAGTGTCATGTTTTCCGAGTAAAACATGACTGAGAGGGCTACCACTGAGTGGAGTCCTGACCTGAGAGGCAATTCTGAGTGAAGTGTGTTCAAGAGAACCACTTCTGGGTGAAATTCCGAGTCAAAACACCCTAGAAAGGCTCATTTCTGAGTCAAACATTGCCAAATGCTTCCTTCTCCGAAGGAAATTCCTCTGATTAAAGCATTCCAAGTGAAAGAATGCATATATACTTATGTTTATGTTGATTTGATGCTTCCTACCGACTGGAATGTGTTGTGGAATCAATTGGGAAGGATTCCGAATGGTTTCGTATGTGTTTGCTTAAGAAACCGAGTGGAAAATGGTAGAGGGAGCCCATTCCGAGAGAAATGTAAGAGGCTGAACCATTTCCGAGTGAGTCTATGAGTATGACCCCTCTTCCGAGTGAGATATACTCTACTGGACCAAAACCGAGTGAGACTCGTATGTGTAGGTCTTGTTCCGAGAGGTAATGGCTTAAATAAGCCTTAATTTGGAAAGATAGTTGAAGAAGTTGGTCTAAACCGAGTGAACCAAGTGAATGAAGACTCGGATTTCCGAGTGAAAACTCTGAGAAAGAAAGAACTCGGTCTGGACAGATATTACCGAGTGAGAAACCGAGTACCTGAGTCGGTTTCAAAGGAATTCCGAGCGAGGACTTGAAGACTCGCTCAAGCGAGTCGGATTCCGCTTGAGCGAGAAGGACCCCTGATGCATATTTCTCTACTTCGCTCAAGCGAGCAAGCCACGCTCAAGCGAGCCTTGTATTTGTTGGCTCGGAAGAAGAATTCTAGTCGGCATAGTGGTTAACCGAGTGAAATTTTCACTCGGTATTCAGTGTCAGTTTTGCGTGTTGACTTCAATTTTGTCTTTTAATGCTTATTTTAATTCAATCATGCGTACTATAGCTAGTAGACGGCCAGAAATGGGCACTGACATAGCCTACCTCCTTATTTAAATCTCCACTGACACTCCATTAACACTCCACTAAAAATCCACTAGCAGCCCACTCACAAAAGTTGTTCCCCATTTAGTTTTCCACTTACTCTCTCATTATTTAACCAGTGCGATGACTCTTAGAGAACACACACACACGAAATAGACACACCTCTATTATCATTCTTCTTCCTACAAGTTCCTTTCTCTCTCTTTTCTTTTCTCTTTCACTCGGATTTGAAGCAGGACAGTGGAAGGAACCTTTTTCTTTCCATCCAAGAACTTCATTAAGGTAAAGGGGGTATATTCTTGGGTGCTCTGTGGGAAAACCGAGTGAAGGAAAGGGTTAAGGAATTTGTTCCTCACCTTTCCAGGACAGATTCAGTGATGGGTGAATTAAATGCTTAATTGTTACTATTTTGTATATATATATATATTTGTTGGTAAATGATATACTTTGTATGAATTGTGAGAAAAATATGAACTGTATTGACTGTGAAAATACTAAATCATGGGTACCTATGTGCGTTCCAGCGAAGAATTGCAATTAAATGTTGGAATAAATGACAAACAACTCGGTTTTATATGAATTTAATCGGTTTTTAAACAATATCACTCGGTAAATCATTATATATATCAGACAGAACCCTTTTCTTACTTGAAGAACCTCCTTTCAATCATTTTTACTCGGAATTATAGTTATTCCACTCGGAAATCTCTTTCTTAATTATATTTCACTCGGATTTGCAAACAATTCTACTCAGGGAACCATTTTCATACTGATTTCACACGGAATCATGTTTTAATTCACTTAGAAACTTATTTCACTCAGAATTTAAGTTATTTCACTTAGAAAATCCTTTTCAGTATCTGTTTCACTCGGAAAACATATTAATTTCATTTAGAAAACTCTGCTCAATTTTATTTCACTCGGATTCATAGTTAATTCATGCGGAAAACCCATTTTCACTCGGAATCAAACCTGTTTCAGTTGGAAAACAGCCTTCAGTTCATTTTCACTCGGATTTATAGTACTCGATTGTATTCTATTCAAACAGAACGATTTTTCACTCAGAAATACATCTTTCCAGTCGGATTTCACCCGGAATTATAAGTAAATTATTCAGAGAACTCTTCCTTAATTATATTTCACTCGGAAAACAACTTAATTCCTCTCAGAAAATTTCATTCAGTTTGATATCACTCGGAATCATGGTTATTCCACCCGGATTCACATTTAATCTACTCAGAAACTTCTCTGAACCATATTTTCACTCGGATTCTTACTTATTTCACTCGAAAATTCTATTTATTACACTTAGAATCAATCTCTTTTACTCGAAAACTCTGTTTTTAACATATATCACCCGGATTTTTCATTCAAAGACTTTTCTTTAATTCTTTTAAATTATTTTGGAAATGTTACAACTAAAATTACTATTATTCTTATTATTATAATTCTTATTGTGAATCTTATCATTATTAATAACTAGTATTATTGATATTATCTTGTTATGAAAAATTAAATAAGGAATATATTATTTTACTCTTGATACAAGTATAATTCTAATCAAGATATAATCGATATATTTTCTTACAACGTTTGAATAATGGAATCCTAGAACTTGAGAATAATATAATGAGACTGGAAACACATAGATATCCAAGGAATCAATTGATAAAATAAATGCATTTCGCATCATGAAAATATTTTTGAAGAAGAAAAACCTCTAGAGCATACACTTGGTACAGTGGAGGACACTCACGTTCGATCTCCATGAAGAATCTTGGGAGTACAACTAGAACGGCAACCCAATGGCATCAGAGTCGCGCCTGATAGCCGGGTGAGACGATGCAATTCTAGTGTAGTTTGACTAAATGACGGAGTGTAACTATGATCGTAGGGATCCAAGTTCCAAAAATATTTAAATCAATGATAAGAACCAATGAGTTCATTTGTACCATATGGAACTTGGGCGGACCCTGATTGCTCTAGATGATTGGAATGGAGTTATTCCAAAGAATGAGAAGAAGATGAAATGATTTATTGGGCCCACATGCATCATGAGACAGAACCAAAGATAAATCATAATAAATCCAACTCATGCATTCCATGACTTCATGCTTGATTATTGTAATTGTGAATATGTTAAATTATATGATTTATGTGATATTATATGTTAACTGGATTATGTCCGCACCGGATTAATCATCAGGGTCTTGGGTTATACTCACCCTTACTGTTGACCATTTTTCAGAGGAATTAGGAAATCAAGAACCCGAGTATGAAGAACAGCAACATGCTGAACCTACTGAGAATAATCATTAAAGATAGAGTTTATATAGTTTGAATATTTATTAACGACAAAGACACTGGATGACTGTATAATGTTTAAGGGTGCCTGCGTGCCCCATTCTGTTATGAGTACAATTATTTGTAAGTTTGTGAATGACTATGTGATATATTCACTATTTGCTTCCATTGATCTGCCATCTCTTTATTTTTTTTTTTAAAAAAATATTCACTTTTTATGAAAACTGTTAACACTCTTAGTTAAATAGGATGATCCTATAGAAGGGTTGTCTTATCTAACCGAGGGTGTTACACGTGTAGCGTCACACTGACGCGTAGCGTCAGCACCCTTGCTCAACCCTATAAATAGGGCCATCCAACACCATTCATCATATCCAATTCTCTATTTTCAGAGTTCTTTCCTCTCTTCTATACTCGAGTTTTGAGTATTTCTTTTAGAGTTTGTAGTTCTAGAATAGTTTTCTAGATACTTGAGAGTGTTGTGGTGTATTGTGATCGTTGTATCGTGAAGTTTCCATCGTCTTCGTAATGTCAAACTCTATAAGTGTTGTTTCTACTTTTACCATGTGTAACTAATTTGTTTATGTTGGAATTGGTGAACTAATCTATTGAGTATAATGTTGTGAATTCGACCTCTGCATGTTTATGATTCAAGTCCATGTTAGTATTTCAACCTTTTATTAATATGAACGTCAAACGGGAGAATGATTTTCATGTGTATTGAAACTTGTTTTATTAGTATGAATGTCAAACGGGAGAATGATTATTCATGCCGTATTGAAACTTGTTTTGACGAAAGTAAAAGTTGGAATACCCTTGGTATCTCAATTCTATAAGGGTTGTTAACCATTGTTGCCATAAGGCCAGGTCTTAATGCAAGTTTTTACTAAGAAAGCTAACGAGGGATCAGACTTTACGGTGAATTCTTAGAATTTACATCACGAGGGATCAGTTATAATGATTTTAAGCTGATATGACATGAAACTTGATGATTAAATATGCATGTCTTGAGTTCCTCATTGTTATTCTAGATTAGGGATCCAATTTCCAACATAATTTGTTTATCTGTGTTTATCTCAAGTATCTTACCTATTCTAGATTGCAACTCAACTTTTTAGGTAGATTTTTATTTTCTTTTTTAGCTCATGAACTACTCAATCATGCTATCCTGTGAATACTGTATAAATTATATATAAATCATTCTTTTGTCTATAACTTTCTTCACATTTACCATAGTGAATAGAAAATTACTGTTGTTATTGGACTTTCAATCCCAGTGGAACGATATCTAAATTTTGAAAACTACAAACGATTAACCCGGTGGTAAAAACAAACGGTTGAGACGCTATCGCTGGGTTAACATTCTCTCTTCTTCTTCTCCTCACCATTTCACTTCATTTTTTTCATCTTCTTCTTCCTCTCTAAGAAGCAAAAACTACATACCCCTCTCTACTTCTATTTTCTTGCAAAATTAATACTTGAGCTTGGATTTGTGAAGCATATATTGGACATTGGAGCCAACCTTGAGTCATCTTCCTCTTTTTCCCTCTCATTTTTGATTTCTATTGGGGCTTGGTGAAGAGGTATGTATTTTTGGTATTTAGTGGCTTATCTTGGTGGTTTTGAGGTTGTTGAAGCTTTATAATTGATGTTTAAGTGTTGTTTTGATGAAAGAATGCATGTGGAACTCAAACCTAGGGTGGATGACCAAGGGGAATTGTTTTTGTTGTTGTTGTTGATGTGAATATGGTGTTGTGTCTTGAAGATGCTTAAATGATGCAAAGAAATGGTTGGAATTGATATTTGCTAATTTAAGTGAAAACCCTAAGATTGGTGATTTGGGGCTTTCAACAAAACTTTGAAGAAAATATGATTAATTGTCATTTAAGTGATTTTGGATAAGGAAATGAATTTTGGAATGGTTGACACTAATTATTGATGTTGGGAAATTGAGAAATCAAGAAAATGTGGAAGACACTAAGTTGGTGAAAGAAGTAGAAATGGTATTTGGTGTGTGTAGATGACTTAAGAGTTTGTATTTGTAGCCATTTAATCATAGAAAATATGGATTAATGGGAAGGAATTCCTAAAACCTAACAAAATGAGAAAATTGGTGTTTATAACATGTTTCAGACATGTTAAGAATTTCAATATGATGGTGAATATTTAGAATTTAAATTAATGCCTTGATAGGCCAATTGATTAAAATTTATATTTATGTTAATGTAGGACCTATTCCGAACGATGAGGCGAGACCGTCAAATCGCTCGGATTACTTCACTTGAGGTAGGAGAGGATTTTATATTCTAAATGCATAAGTTAAGTATTGATTGATTATTGTATGTGACATTACACATGTTTGTCTTGTCTTTGTTGTATTGATGACTTGTGATGTTATTATGCTTGGAAAATGTGATGTGCACTTAGAATATTTGTGGTATGCTTTGTGGTGATGGATAATTGTTATGAGAATTTGGGGCAAATGTTGTGCCTTGTGTTGTTGCGAATATGTATATGTTCACCACAAATATTGAATAATGATATTGATGATGAAATGAGAATGGATATTGTTGTTGGGCATACCTTGTTGTTGCCATTGTGATTGGTGCAAGTGTAAGCTTGTATTTATGAGTTGAATTTGTGTTGATGGAAAATATTGTGAATGCCACACTAAAATTTGAAACAATAGCAAGAATTAATGAGATTAAAATCCACTAAGAGTTAGGTGGTGTTATTGATGAGAATAATGATGGATGATTGATGAGTGGCATGATAGGATGAGATCGCCTATGATTTGCATCTGCATTGTATCCATGGTATATTTTCATAACTGTCGGTAAGGGATGTTAGGGGTTCCTCTGGTTGGCCTAGTGGGAGGGCGACTCTATGCACGAGCATTGTTATTTACCCTAGTGACTCAGTGGTAGAGTCATGAAGCTTCCCATGCTTAATCACGGGGGATTACATGTGGTTGACACTTGTAGGCGGTGGCTCTTTGAGGAGTAGATGTCCTCGGTGGTCCTATTGGATCACAGCTGCAATGACATGGTTCATGGTTGGCCCGCAACACCATTTATTGTTGATGTTAATTATCTTTGTCATAGTGAAAATAATCCGTGTTGCATGATGGGTGATGTGGTTTGGTACTAGTAGAATTGAGATTTGATATATATATATATATATATATATGTGTGTGTGTGTGTGTGTGTGTACACATTTTACTACTGCAGTAGGGGCATGGTTATATATCTATGCTTGATACCCACAATTGATGATTGTTATTCCCATAATCAGATTTGCAAGTGTTTTGATGAGTATGATTCTTGTACATATGCATTAGCTTAAGAGCATTTGCATAAATGAGGATGAGTTTGGAATGATGAAAACGACAGGTGATGATTAAAATAAGTGAAAGAAAACCTAAAGACAATAAGTAAAACATTTACAACGAAAAGACTTATGTTTGAATATATCTCAGGTTGAATTATTTTGATAATGACAAAGCACTTTGAAGGATTGTAGCAAAAAGGCCAAGTAACCATGAAAATAGAGAAAACAGAATCAGATGGACAAAAACGTGCAGCCTAATCGATTAGAGGACTCAAGCTAATCGATTACCTATGTTTTGTTTGTTCAATAATCGATTACACATTGAACCATAATCGATTACCATTTAAATAACTTGAGGAAAAAGCATCAGGTATTCAACATAATCGATTACCAAGCCAAACTAATCGATTACGCAAGCTCTGTTTGTACCACAATCGATTGCACAGTAACACATAATCGATTACCAGCTGAAAGTGTGAAATATGAGCATCAGGTATTCAGAATAATCGATTACTCAGCCAATATAATCGATTACCTAAGTTCTGTTTGTCATCATAATCGATTGCAGTAAGGCCTAATCGATTACAATGCTACGAGACTCTATTGAATGCATCAGGTGCCATTTATAATCGATTAAAGGGTATAAAATAATCGATTAGCAAGTCCCTGTTTCTAAGCTAATCGATTACGCAGTAACACCTAATCGATTACAGCATGAATAACACTACAGATTTCAAAAGCTAATCGATTACAGCTCGAGGTGTAATCGATTAGGGTCATGCCAGAATTTGAGAAAAGTTCCTTTTAAGTGGAAACCAGCTCATTTCTCCATTCCAACTCAGTGCCCATCATCTGCAACGGCTAAGAAGACCATTAAGCTCCTCTGCAAGGCCTATAAATGCAAGACTCCTCCAAGCTACTAAATGCAATGCACAAATCCATCAAAGGGAAATCAAATCTTGAGTCTTGTGAGTTCTATTCTTGTATAGTTTCATTTTTCTGAAACTTAGAGTTTAAACTTATATATTCTCTCTTGTTGAGAGTTAGAAGTTGTGTGAGCCTTCATTTGTATATCTACTGTATTAAGAGAGTTACTTGCTTGTAAACACTACACCAAACATAAAGGCTTTCACTCTAGGTTAAGTGGTCACAAAGGTTGGAGTTCAACCTTTGGGTATTGAGAGTTTGAGAGATTGGGTGGGTTACCCTTGTGCTAGTGAGGATTGAGTTCTTGAGTGTGGGACACTAGGAATCTGTAATTGCTCATAGCTTGTAATCTCTAAATCTCAATAGTGGAAATCCTTCAAGTGGGTTGCTTGAAGGCGAGACGTATACCAGGGTTGGTGGAACTCATTAAATTGGTTTGCAAGCTCTTCTCCTTTACTCTTTTACATTCATATACTGCACTTAATTGATTTGTGTTGGTTGATTGTGATGTATATACTTAAGCTTGCTTGAATTAGTTAACTTTGAATATTGCACACCAAGTGTTTGACAAATTTTCTCAGCTACATACACCTCTTGTTTTGCATTGTCTCTTGCATTAAGCTTGATTTCACCTGCATAATCTTTAAACTTGTGATAAAAGAATCAAGTTCAAAGGCATTCCAAGCAAAGTTTTAAAAACTCAATTCACCCCCCTCTTGAGTATTGAGGCCACTTGAATAACAAGTGGTATCAGAGCTTGACTCTTGGTAGATCAAGCTTAACAACTTCAAGAGATAAAATGGCCTCAAGTTCTCTAAACCTTTTCCCTGAGGGTGGTGCCACAAATAGACCTCCCGCTTTCAATGGGGAAAGATATACGTTTTGGAAAGAAAGAATGAAAATCTTTATTCAATCAATTGATTTAAGAGTTTGGAATGCCATTGAGAATGGTCCTTTTATACCCATGCATACTATTAATGGTAAAGATGTTGAAAAACCCATGGATGATTGGACTAATGATGAAGAAAAGAAAGTACAATACAATTATAAGGCTAAAAATCTCATTACTCTAGCATTAGGTCCCGATGAATTCTTTAGGATAATGACTTGTCAAACAGCTAAGGAAATATGGGATACTTTGCAAGTAACCCATGAAGGTACTAGTGATGTAAAGGATTCTAAGATTAGTACCTTGACTAGTCAATATGAGAGTTTTAGGATAAATTCCGGAGAAACCATTGTAGAAATGCAAAAGAGATTTACCCTTATAATCAATCATCTTATTACTCTTGGAAAAGTCTATACTAACAAAGAACTTGTGCATAAAGTTTTAAAAAGTCTTCGCAGGGAATGGTAACCTCTCGTCACTGCCATCAAACAATCCCCAAGCATCAACGGGATGTCTCTTGCCACACTCTTCGGAAAACTACAAGAGCAAGAGCAAGAACTAAGGGATTTAAAGCTAGCGGAGGAAGAAGAAAAATCCTCTAAGAAGAAAGGCTTAGCTCTCAAGGCCACTTCTACACATGAAGAAGAATCATGTAGTGACCTTGACGAAGAAGAAGAATTTGGTTTGTTTGTGAAGAGATTTGGAAAATTCATGAAAAACAAAATATTCCCAAAGAACTTCAAACCCCAAGGCAAGAAACCAATTTCTAATGAATCCTCTTCTTCACCAAGTTGTTTCAAATGTGGCAAGGAAGGGCACTTCAAGGTGGATTGCCCAAACCTTAAGAAGAAGAACAAGGAGAAAAGAGGAAGAAGAAGAGCCTACATCGCTTGGTATGAAAATGATGTGAGTAGCTCTGATGAGTCCGAAAGTGAAGAAGCAAATCTTTACTTAATGGCAAATCATCAAGAAGACGATAATGACGTAAGTCTTCTTGACTTAGACAAGAATAAATTGCTTGATGCATTTGAAGAATTGTATGACAAATTTGTTAAACTCTCCAGTAAGTATAAAGTGTCTAGAAAAACTATAGAAACTCTAGAGACACATTTAGTTGAGCAAGTAAAAGAAAATGAGTCCTTGAAAAAGAAAATTGTTGAGAAACAAATTTGCTCAAAATCATGTGAATACTTTAACAAATGTGTTGATCTAGAAAAGAAAGTCTTAGATTTAAATAGAACATTAGAAAAATTTACAAATGGTAGAGATAACTTAAATATATTACTTGGAAACCAAAAATGTATTTTGATAAAAACGATTTAGGATACAACTCTACCAAAAAGGAAAAACACTACAAAAACTTCTTTGTACCACATAGGAGATCATCATCACCTTTTTTGAGATGCAATCATTGTGGCTTTAAAGGTCATAACTCTTCAAATTGTAATGTTAGAAAATTAGGACCAAAGGTTATCAGAAAGGTGTGGGTTCCCAAAGGGACATTACCACAAGCTAACCTAAAAGGACCCAACATACAATGGGCACCTAGTTCTCTAAACTAATCTTGTTTTGTAGTTATGCTTCAAGGCAAGCAACACCCATTGGTATTTGGATAGTGGGTGTTCAAAACATATGACGGGAGACATAAGCAAATTCACATCACTCACTCCCAAAAGGAAAGGAAGTGTCACCTATGGAGATAACACTAAAGGGAAAATTCTAGGCATTGGAAACATTGGTAAGAATTCTTCTACTTCTATTAGTGATGTATTGTATGTTGAAGGCCTCAAACACAATTTACTTAGCATTAGTCAATTATGTGACAAAGGATATAGAGTTTTGTTTGAATCAAATTGTTGCATAATTGAACATAAGATTAATAAGGAAATCAAGTTTGTAGGTCAAAGAATTGATAATATTTACATGATTAATATGGATAGTTTGTCCTCAAATGATGTGCAATGCTTCATGACTAGAGAGGATGAAACTTGGCTATGGCATAGAAGAATAGCTTATATACATGTAGACCATTTGAATAAACTTATTTCTAAAGAATTAGTAATTGGTTTACCAAAGCTTAAATTTGAAAACAAATTTTGTGATGCATGTCAAAAGGGAAAACAAGTAAAGGCATCCTTTCAAGCTAAAAATATTGTTTCCACTCAAAGGCCTTTACAACTTTTACACATGGATCTATTTGGACCTTCCAAAATCAAAAGCTTTGGTGGTAATTACTATGGTCTAGTGATTGTAGATGATTATTCAAGATATACATGGACTTTGTTTCTTGCTCATAAAATTGAAGCATATCATGCATTCAAGAAACTTACTAAGATTATCCAAAATGAGCAAAATTCAAAAATAGCATCCATAAGAACCGATCATGGGGGAGAATTTGAAAATCAATCTTTTGAAAACTTTTACAAAAAATACGGTATCAATCACAATTTTTCAGCTCCAAGAACTCCACAACAAAATAGAGTAGTTGAAAGGAAAAATAGATCTTTATTGGAGCTTACAAGAACCATGTTAAACGGAAATAATCTTACAAAACATTTTTGGGCCGATGCGGTAAATACCGCTTTTCATGTTATGAATAGATGTTTAATAAGGCCTATTCTAAAGAAAACCCCCTATGAACTTTACAAGGGAAGAAAACCCAACATTTCATATTTTCATATTTTTGGATGTAAATGTTTTGTGCTCAATAATGGAAAGGATAATCTAGGAAAGTTTGATGCAAAATCTGATGAGGCAATCTCTCTTGGATATTCATCATCTAGTAAATCTTATCGAATTTTTAACAAACAAACAAATACCATTGAGGAATCTATTCATGTGAAATTTGATGAGAATAGCCATAACTCCCCGAGAAAGGAAGATGTTGATGATCTTGCAGGAACATTCCAAGAAATGAACTTGGAGGAAAAGGAAGCAGTCAACAATGAAGAAGGAACAAAAGAACATGTAGAACCACAAAAATGGATCACTCTAAAGGATCATCCCTTGGATAAGGTCATAGGTAAAATGACAAAGGGTGTAAGTACTAGAAACGCTATTAGAAATGCATGTAATCACTTAGCGTTTGTATCACAAATAGAACCCAAAAATATTGATGAAGCTATTATTGATGAACATTGGATGTTGGCCATGCAAGAGGAATTAAATCAATTTGAAAGAAATGAAGTGTGGGAACTAGTGCCAAGACCCAATGACCACCAAATAATAGGAACAAAATGGGTTTTTAGAAATAAATTAGATGAAAATGGGATAATTACTAGAAACAAAGCTAGGCTAGTTGCTAAAGGTTATAATCAAGAAGAAGGCATTGATTATGAAGAGACGTATGCTCCCGTAGCTAGACTAGAAGCCATTAGGTTATTATTAGCCTTTGCATGTTGTAAGGACTTTAAATTGTACCAAATGGATGTCAAGAGTGCTTTCTTGAATGGATACATTCAAGAGGAAGTGTATGTTGATCAACCTCCAGGTTTTGAAAACTACCAATTTCCAAATCATGTTTTTAAACTAAAGAAAGCATTATATGGTTTAAAACAAGCTCCAAGAGCTTGGTATGAAAGATTAAGTAAATTCCTTTTAGAAAACAATTTTGAAAGAGGAAAGGTTGACACAACTTTATTCATTAAGCACAAAAAGAATGACATACTATTGGTTCAAGTATATGTTGATGATATAATCTTCGGTGCTACTAATGAATCGTTGTGCAAAGAGTTTGCTAAGCTAATGCAGGAAGAATTTGAGATGTCCATGATGGGGGAACTTACTTTCTTTCTTGGACTACAAATTAAGCAAACTAATGAAGGCACTTTCATTAGTCAATCAAAGTATTGCAAGGAATTTCTTAGGAAATTCAACACGGACAAGGCAAATGACATTGCCACACCTATGCATGTCATTTGGACAAGGATGAGAAGGGTAAGGATGTTGAACTCATAAAATATAGAGGTATGGTCGGATCCTTACTTTACTTAACCGCTAGTAGACCATATATCATGTTTGCTGTTTGTATGTGTGCAAGATATCAAGCATGCCCAAAAGAATCACACCTTACTGCAGTAAAAAGAATAATGAAATATCTGATTGGAACTCAAAATGTTGGTTTATTATACCCCAAAGGGGTTGAATGCACTCTAGTTGGATACTCTGACTCTGATTTTGCAGGATGTAAGCTTGATAGAAAAAGCACTAGTGGAACATGTCACTTGCTTGGTAGCTCTCTTGTTTCTTGGCATAGCAAGAAACAAGTAAGTGTTGCATTATCTACAGCTGAGGCAGAATATGTTACAGCTAGAAGTTGCTGTGCTCAAATCCTTTGGATGAGGCAACAACTTCTTGACTTTGGTGTTATGCTAGACCATGTGCCTCTTAGATGTGATAATACTAGTGCCATTAATATCTCAAAGAATCCTGTCATGCATTCAAGGACCAAACATATAGAGATACGACATCATTTCATTAGAGATCATGTATTAAAGAGTGATTGTGTGCTTGAACATGTTGAAACCACTAAACAACTTGCTGATATCTTCATAAAACCCTTGGCAAAGGAACAATTCATACACATTAGAAGAGAATTAAGAATCTTGGACAGTTCCAATTATGTTTGAATGCTGAACAATTTTGATAATTTCTTGATTTACAATGTGTTGATGTTTGATATATTGATTGGTTGACGTTCCACTTGAAATCTGCAAGTTTAGACCACTTCTAAGCATACCTAATCGATTACCATGATCAGTATAATCGATTATAAACTTTCTGTTTCCTTTATAATCGATTACAAACTCTCAAATAATCGACTACCCATCTTTTGTTTCATCAATAATCGATTAACATATCATATCTAATCGATTACAAAGTCTCTGTTTCTTGTACAATCGATTAGCCATTCAACAAAATCGATTACCGACGTTTTGCCTTCCAGATAATCGATTATCATCTCCACCTAAGGCACTCCAACTTCTCCACCTAATTAAACCTATTTCTCTCCATTCTAGACCTATTTTTCCCTATAAATTCACCTCTTCTCACTCTCTCATCTCACACTACCTCTTTCTCTCTCAAATCTCTCAAAGCTTCAAGAGCTTTCCTCTCCATTCTCCTTTCTTTCCTCTGTATTGCCATGTCTTCCTCTAGACAAGTCAAAAGGGCTAGGTCCTCCATGAACCAACCCACCAATCCTCTAGACTTCTCTAGGTTCTTCACCTCTCCAAGAGACCTCCAAAACTTTATAAAGAAATTTTCGGAGAAAGACATAATCACTCCTCATTTTATTGATGCCCCAATATTTGAAAACCCCTATTTTTCCTTCTCCCAACTCCTTCACCATTACAATCTCCTTCCCTTCCTTACTCTCAAGGAAGAGTTTTATTACCTTGAACTAATGAGGGTATTCTTCTGTAATGTAAAATTGGTTGATGGCACTTTGGAAGCTAGAGTCAAGAATGTGACTCTCAAAATCACCAACCAACAACTCTCTGAAATCACCCAAATTCCTCTCTCTACTGCTGAATTTGCAGGGGGTAATCCTAAGGATGAGTGGGACTTTAATCCCATTCCAGCACGCCAATCTCTTTGGAAGGCCAACCGTCCCCTCAGCAATCACAAATTGGTAGGCCACTTAACTCTCAACAACCATCTCCTCCACTTCTTTATGGTTAAAATGCTTGTCCCTCGCGGTGGAAATTATGCCTTGGTTGAGGAGGATGATGTTCTTCTCATATGGGCCATCATCAACCACAAGGACATAAACTAGATTCAACTCCTCAAGCTCCACATGTTGAAATCCAAGGAGCAACATAAACTGTCTTATGCCATTCTCCTCACAAAAATTTTCAAGGCATATGGAGTGGACTTGGCTAGAGAACTTGCTGAAAAAGTGCCCTTTCAACCTTGCATTGGCACTCACCATCTCAACAAAATGGGCATGGTCTGCGTAGCTGGAAGATCGATCTTCAAGAGTGATAGAATCCATGGCAGCACTCCATTTGAGGAAGACCACCCTACCCTTACTGTTGATCCTACTCCTACTCCTGTACCTCAAGGCGAATCATCCGCTCCACCTGACCCTTTCACTGCCTTGTATGCTCATCTTGATAACCGCTTTGATCGGCTTGAAAACTCCCTCCAACAATTCCAAATGACTGAGCAGCAACATTATGAACTCATGCAACAATGCTATGAGGAGCTGTCTCACCAGATTTCTGAACTTCGCTTTTTCAATCAGGATAATTAGATCCGTTTTTAAGTTATTTTCATTATATTTTCTTTTTTCAGCCAAATTTCCCTTATGTAATTTCCCTTCTCTGCATTAATAAAAGTTTTTTTTCATTATATCTCTATTACTTTATTGTTTTTGATGATTACAAAGGGGTAGAAATAACTTGAGTTCATCTAAACTGATTGCTAATATTAATAAGTGCTAAAAACTGATAGTTAATAACAAGTGATTAACAGTTATCTCTATGGCATAACCTCTTTTAGATAGGGGGAGATTTTTTAAATCAAGAGATAACTTGTTAGAGATAACACTGTGCAAAATTTGAATTAAAACAAACATGTTTTTGCAGATAATGATAAGTTTATTTTTTGAACTAACAATCCTCAAAGAGATGAACATTGTCTGTCATCATCAAAAAGGGGGAGAATATTTCAGGTTGAATTATTTTGATAATGACAAAGCACTTTGAAGGATTGTAGCAAAAAGGCCAAGTAACCATGAAAACAGAGAAAACAAAATCAGATGGACAAAAACGTGCAGCTTAATCGATTAGAGGACTCAAGCTAATCAATTACCTATATTTTGTTTGTTCAGTAATCAATTACACATTGAACCATAATCGATTACCATTTAAATAACTTGAGGAAAAAGCATCAGGTATTCAACATAATTGATTACCAAGCCAAACTAATCGATTACGCAAGCTCTGTTTGTACCACAATCGATTGCACAGTAACACATAATCGATTACCAACTGAAAGTGTGAAATATGAGCATCAGGTATTCAGAATAATCGATTACTCAGCCAATATAATCAATTACCTAAGTTCTGTTTGCCATCATAATCGATTGTAGTAAGGCCTAATCGATTACAATGCTACGAGACTCTATTGAATGCATCAGGTGCCATTTGTAATCGATTACAGGGTATAAAATAATTGATTAGCAAGTCCCTATTTCTAAGCTAATCGATTACGCAGTAACACCTAATCGATTACAGCACAAATAACACTGTAGATTTCAAAAGCTAATTGATTACAGCTCGAGGCGTAATCAATTAGGGTCGTGCCAAAATTTGAGGAAAGTTCCTTTTGAGTGGAAACCAGCTCATTTCTCCATTCCAACTCAGTGCCCATCATCTGCAACGGCTAAGAAGACCATTAAGCTCCTCTGCAAGGCCTATAAATGCAAGACTCCTCCAAGCTACTAAATGCAACACACAAATCCATCAAAGGGAAATCAAATCTTAAGTCTTATGAGTTCTATTCTTGTATACTTTCATTTTTCTAAAACTTAGAGTTTAAACTTGTATATTCTCTCTTGTTGAGAGTTAGAAGTTGTGTGAGCCTTCATTTGTATATCTACTGTATTAAGAGAGTTACTTGCTTGTAAACACTACACCAAACACAAAGGCTTTCACTCTAGGTTAAGTGGTCACAAAGGTTGGAGTTCAACCTTTGGGTATTGAGAGTTTGAGAGATTGGGTGGGTTACCCTTGTGCTAGTGAGGATTGAGTTCTTGAGTGTGGGACACTAGGAAGCTGCAATTGCTCATAGCTTGTAATCTCTAAATCTCAATAGTGGAAATCCTTCAAGTGGGTTGCTTGAAGGCGAGACGTACACCGGGGTTGGTGGAACCCGTTAAATTCGTTTGCAAACTCTTTTCCTTTACTCTTTTACATTCATATACTGCACTTAATTGATTTGTGTTGGTTGATTATGATTTATATACTTAAGCTTGCTTGAATTAGTTAACTTTGAATATTGCACACCAAGTGTTTGACAAATTATCTCAGCTACATACACCTCTTGTTTTACATTGTCTCTTGCATTAAACTTGATTTCACCTGCATAATCTTTAAACTTGTGATAAAAGAATCAAGTTCAAAGGCATTCCAAGCAAAGTTTTAAAAACTCAATTCACCCCCCTCTTGAGTATTGAGGCCACTTGAATAACAAGACTTTGTGTATTGGTGATGATACTTGTGTTAGCCTAATATGATGAAGGGCAATGATGTGTGTATGTGTATGTACTTTGCTATAAGTTTTAGTTGATGGTTATGATATATATATATGATAGAAGGATGAAGTTGTGATAATGATTGATGATTTTGATTCAAAGCCTACATGTTGTTTATATGTATATATACATGATCACAAAGTATTCATATTTGTCACTTAGAATGTCTAACTCTCCATGTTGTCCCTTTTAGTTTTGTGATGCAGGACTTGCATGGGGTGAGATGCATCTTATTGTGGAACTTACGTTTTAGGTTATGGAAGGTAAAATAGTTGTATAGGAATGCTTTGGTCGGAAAACATTCAAAACTTGAACAATGTATGTATTTTGATGCCAATGATGTTAGTATGGATGTGGTGGTATTGGCCCAAGTGTTTAAGTACTTGAACCATTGTTCTTTTGTATATGACTATATTGATATAGAACAATATGAACTTGGTAGCCATTGTGATGCCAATGATGTTGTGATGATGGTAAATCTATGAGTTTATGAGTTGATGAAAAATTAAATTGATAGGTTATGACTTAATATTAATGTATAGTTTAGTTAAGGGTGGTAATCTGTTAGCGTAATTGATTAGGACTATTCTAGTTGAGTGGTAATCTATGAGCTAATCGATTAGGACCATTCTAGATGAGGCGTAATTGATTAGGGACATTCTGGATGGTGGTATTTGATTAGCTGGTCAGCGTAATAGATTAGCTAATCGATTAGCACCCTGATAACAAATTAGCTAATCAATTAAAGCAGTTTTGGAATTACATTTTCACTATTCTTGGGCACTTACCTTGTTTTTTTCTTGTCATCTCTTCTCATATCTTTATATATGGGATGAGATGGATACCTTAGCACACACATTTCTCTTCCGCTGACTTTAAACTCGTTCTGTGTGTAATTATATAAGGGTTCTTTTTATCTATCAATTTCTTTCTTTTTTCTTTAAATTATGTTCTACGGTTTTCTATGGCTTGAATCTTGATGTAAGAAGGGTTATTATGAAGCTTTTAAACCATGAAAAATCTATTCATGTTTTCATTGATTATTTATGTTTACATAGGGATTTGGATCCAGGGAATTGGGGCGCCACAAGCAGAGTAAGAGTTTCATCAAAGTTTTTATAGCTCTTAAATCCTTCTGTTCTAGTCAAGGGTTGGACTGCCCAAGATTGGCTTGAAAGGTACCATCAGATGCACTTATATTACTTCAAGGAAACTCAGGCCAAAAAGGAAGCTTTAGAAAATGACAAGTCTACTGTCTGTCCAAACTTCACCGAGATGATTGCCTTCATTAAAATGTATTTTGTGAAGTTCCCAGACCTAGATACCAGCAAATGGTCTCATGTGGATTGGTTTGATTGGTTCACTGTACTGTACAAAGAGTACAAGGTTGATGAAGAAGAGCTCAAAAGAAAGGTTCAGGAAAAGAAAAGAAAAAGGAAGGAAGCATTGAAAAAGACAAGACATGAGCATGAGAGGTCTGAACCTGTAAGTAATCCTGACCCTCCTTCATAATCCCAACCTGAATCCATCCAACTTATAATTTACACACATCAACCCACAGACCAAACCCCAACACCTACACCCTCTAATACTTTACCTCCAAGGTATCTTCGTCCCAGATGTGCCTTCTCCATCAGCCCCTATCCCAAATGCACCAAGCAACATCCTTTTTACCTTGTTTACCCTAAGCTTAAAACCTTTTACCATCACCAGATCTGTCTTTAAAAAAGACGACATAGGTTATCTGCACCCCGGTAACCTATCCATCATACACTCTCTCAGCTTTGACCCACACAAAATCCTAACGTTTCCCACAGCCCCTCGCTTCCCATCCAAGATGCCTTTTGAACAAGTCATGCTCAACACCTACTTAACGTCTCCATCAGACTATGCAATGTTTTAGGTCTTGAAGTTTAAGGAATTAAAAGTTCTATTTGACATACAGTAAGGCTAGTATTGTCATGATCTTCACCCCTGCGTAGTCACACCAGGAAAGCAGATCCTGCTCACCCCAGACCATCTTAACCTAAAATCAGTGGTCATTGGAAAAAGAAGATTAAAGAAGCCTATTCCTCCCAAGTCTGATTTCTACAAGGATGCTTAGGATGATCCCAGACTATAGGAGTTATCATTAGCTTCTCTAAAGAGTATCTTGTTTGCTCCCAATCTAAATAAAGATCATGTCAATGCTCTCTAGAATCATTATCTCTGGAAGCTTGGATAGTGGGGCTCTTTTGTAACATCCTGATTTTTGAATTAGTTACCGAGTAATGTTAGTTGTTGATTAATGGTTGATTTAGATTAATTGATGATTGATTAGAAGAGGCTGAATAATAATAATAATAAGGCCAGGAGGAATTACGCATGTGCCCTTAGTGGTATAAGGGGCTTCGGTTCCCTTCTCTCCCTCATTATTCACGCTGCTGGAGAAAAACTTGAAAGCTGGACATCTTTCTCTTCGTGCATGCATCTGGCCTCCTCTTTTCTGCTGTTTTTCTTCTTCTTCACCCTCTTCTTCCACTCGAAGGCTAATGGGATCTCAAGTGGAAGTGAGCAGCGTTGAGTATCCAGAATTGTTGAAATGTTTTAGGGATGGTGAAACGAAGCTGCTCAAGAAGTGAGCAGGTCGCTGAGTGTTTCAGAGGTTTAGGAACCTCCACTGTTCTTGCCTACGTAGTTGGATGCATGGAAGTCTGGGTGTCTTGGAGGCAGGACTGGTCAGGTAAGGGAACAGCTTTGGAATCCCCACTGTCCTTGCATGCAGGGAGTGTCTTGGTGGCTGAACTGATCGAGAGTGTGAGACAGCTTTCGATTCCTTCACGCTGTGCAGAATACAACGACGGGAGCGTTCGATGAAGGAGGGTGACTGAAGGATCGATCGGAGAGCAGCCGATCGGAGCTGTGAGCCAATGGAGCTTCCGGAATCTTCATTCCAGGTAGGGGGGCTACCTTACATCTCAAATGCACGGTTTATGGATGGGTTCCGGGTGAAATCACTCTGCTTTGTGTGATTATACTTGAAATGTGTTGATTTCATCTAAAATGCTGAGTACATGTACTGAGACGTTGTTATGCCGGTTCTTGTTTATGAATTAAAATAACAAAATGCATGGGAATGTTACTAGGATTGACGAGCGTATTATATACGAATCTATTGCTGAATCTGTGTGACTTACAATAATTGTATCAGATGCATGTGTGTGGTGTCATGAATACCGAGCCCATTATACTGGGAGATAGTGGATAATATCCGTTGATGTTATATATTAAATGCATATCGATTCTATTGAGATGCCGAGTGTATGAGCTTGCTATGCTGATTTCGTATGTGACTTTGTGTTTAAAAGTACAGGATGCATGTTACTGACATTCAATGATGAGTGCATAATATGAGAACTGTGGTGTTAACCCCTGTTGGGCTTTTATATTAAAAGACATGTGATGTATGCGATGAAAACGTGGATTTCCAAGTGAATGTATATGCTGTGTGAAATTGGTTGTAGTTCTATAATGGCTGCATGCAATGTATTGGATGAATACGACCATAAGCATCTGATTCGCCCCTTGAAAATGCTGTGAGCATATAGTGTGGGACATTAATACAGAAACAACAATCAAATGAATATGGGTGAAAAAGTCCTTTGAGCGAGGCTCAGGCACTCCCCTTGAGCGGGGCTTGGGGTTTAAATTTAAAGTCCTTTGAGCGGGGCTCAGGCAAACCTCTTGAGCGGAGCTCGGGGTTTAGCCCGTGACATTGCTGTTGACGCTAAGAGTGTTTATGTCACATGAGAGGGCAAACGGTTTGGTACCAGTAAAACGGCCGGATCAGCTGGGAGCTGAGTAAAAGGATGAGAGCCTATGTTGCAACAATAAAATTTAATAATAATGGATCGGATCCGATTGAATATTTGTGTGCACACTTATGATTATCATTGAGCTCAATATGAATTATATGAATATGTGGATATGATATTGAGAATGAAATCTTTGTAATAGTTTGGAATTGACTTGAGTGAATCCGAGTGGATGAATGCATGAATATTGATGTTATGATTGTGATATACGTTGTCGTGAATAATATGAATTATATAGCCATGTATGAATTGAGTAATCCCGATTGAGGGACTGTATGTATGCTGATGTTGTTGCCGAGTGCAATATGAAATTATGGCTGTAGTATATGTTGTGCTGGATATTATGAATTATAGAGCCTGAATGAATTGAATAATTTCTTATCGGGTAATGTTGTGTTGAATGACAGTGTGTTATAACTGATTGTATGGATAAATCCGAGCCAATAACTAACATTTAATATGTAAAAGCTCACCCTTACAACATTTTTCAGTATATACAGATCGAACTGGGAATGATGAGAAGGCCTCAAGTCCGGGTGATGAGTACTCAGACTGTTGAGTGCCTATATTGTACATTTTGTGTATAGGCAGATGTAGCCTTGGCCGGCTCTTAAGAATGTTGTATAATGAATACAAATTTATATGTATAAGAAATCTGAGTTATCAGTATTCTGAGTATATGTATATATATATATGGTTTACATTGGTAACATGTATTTGTGTAGACTGAGAAGTGATAATGGATGGATTGATGTTAAATCTATGAATTCCGAGTGGGACATTGTTGAGAGATCCATTCCGAGAGAGGCTTAGGTATGTAGTCTTTCCGAGTGAAGTATGCTTGAATGATTCCGAGTAGATGTACTCGAGTGGACTACTTTCGAGGGAAGGCTAGTCCATGTGATGCCAAGTGAAAATAGCTAAGTAAACATTCCCGAGTGGGAAACTTCGAGTGAACCACCTCTCCGGTGAGGAGTATTGTGATGGTTCTGGTTAAGGTGTATTCCGAGTGGATAAGACTTAAATAAGTCCGAGTGAGACTTAACTTAGTAATTCTTCGAGTGGTGTAGGGATAGAGTAAACCCGAATGGAATTTAATTGTGGAAACCCCTTCTGAGTGAAGGAAGGTCTAAGTGCTCTCCGAGTGAGAGAAGTGAAGATATACCGATTGGTGAATGTGTAATACATACGATTGTGTTGAGGCTGAAATATGCCGAGTGGTATTTGATTGGGAATTATTCCGAGTGAGAAGAGTTTATGGATACCGAGTGGAATAGTCATCATTCCCGAGTGGGTCTTGTGTCTGACCTTCCTGGATAAAAATAAGGAATTATGTATGAGCTTCCGAGGGAGGCATGTGTGTTGGGGTCGATCCCGAGTGAATGGAACCCCTGATTCCGAGTGAAGGAATACCGAGTGGAGTTACTCGCCTCAGCGAATAAAGGTTCGCTCCAGCGAGTGTGAACAGAAGGAGGGTTTCTGGTTAGTTTCGCTTAAGCGAATGGGTGCTTCGCCTAAGCGAGATGGGTTGTCTCGCTTAAGCGAATTTGGGTCTCGCTTGAGCGAGTGAACACTGTAATGGGCACGCTTAAGCTTTGTTCTTCCGCTGGGCTTTCTTGTGAATGGTTTTGATTTTCTCTTGCCTTCTCTTACCTTTATACTGTTTTAATTTACCCCGACTTTTAATTTGGGCTGATTATGAATGTATTGAACGTTCTAAATTTGGAGAAATTTCCATGGTCTCGGTTTTATTCTTAATTAAATAGGCATGTTTCATCTTTCCCCAACACCATTCCCAAATCTGAGAACTGCTTTGACCAAAACTTCTTTTAGGGACGTCGTGGTACCTGTTCAAGACCAGTCAAAACCTTCCTATCTTTCTTTATCGACCCTCTGTTATTTTCATCAACTCACCTCAGATTGTGTGTATTCAATCTGGCCATCTGCTCTTTGTTTCATAGTTTACCTCCGCCTTTATCCTCAATAGCTTAGCTCATGGTCTTAAACTAACCTTGTGATGTTTCTCCTTTTTGTTGATATCAAAAGAAGGAGTAGAGTATAGTATAACATCCTAAAATTTTAAAATAAAGAATTAATTAAGAAAATTAATATTAAATAATGGGATATGGATTATTTAATGTCCTAAAATATTGGAAATAATTAAATTAAGACTTTTGAGGACTGTTAGCAATTTATTATGGCCTGATAAGCTGAAATTAAGCCCAATTAAAATATGGGTGTCGGACCAAGTATCTCTGTTTGAGATGATAGTGGTCAGGGCTATCGAGGATAATATTGGGAGTCCGGATATATATTCAGAATAATTTCTGGATAAAGTATTGAGCCCAAACAGAGATCCTGTTTATCATAAAACGATGAACTTTTAATGAGAGAGTTAAAATTAAAATAAAAAACCCATATCTCCTCTTTACATTTCTGTGTGCTTGTTGGACCCTTTTTGGCAAATACTTTTCTTTTTCTTCTTCTCTATTCTTCTTCTCCATTTCTTCTCTTCTTCTCTCCTAAAACCCTAACAAAGGTGGTGGCCCCTTCTTCTTTCTCCATTTTTTGATCTTGTGGAAGCTTGTAGAAGACTTGGAGCTTGAAGTTCCTTCTCTCTTCTTCTTCTTAATTTCGTGGGGCACTCTCTCTCTTGAATATTCTCTCTTTTCTTCTCTTGAGGTATATTCTTGTTATCTCTCAAGAGTATGAACCCTTGGTTACGAGTTTTTGTTGTTAAGAGAGAATTTAATGTATGTGGGTTGTTAGGGGAAGTCATAAATGCATGAGCCCTGAGTGGGTTACCATAAATATGAGTTTTTATGAGGGGTTAATGGTGGAGATGCATTTATGGTTGGAAGGAGATGAGAGTTATGATGTATTTATGGATATTGGTGGGTTTGGTGAAAACCCTAACCCTAAGATTTAGGGAAAATGGCAAATGTGATTGGGACAATATATTTGAGAGGAAATGTATAATATTGAGAATATGAATGTTGGTAAATGAACTAGTTTTAGGAGTGTTGGGCTATAGTTGTTTATAGCTTTAGATATAATGAATAGGGCTTGATGGGAAGGAATTCTCGAAGCCTAATAAATGAAGAAAATAATGTCTATAACATGTCGTATACATGTTATGAAATTGTAGATATGATTATGGCTAATTAGAGTTGAATTTATGTCTTGGATAGTTGATTTATTAGGATTTTACATGTATATTAATGTAGGATCTATTCCGAACGATAAGACGGGTACGTCATATTAATTGGAATTCTTCTCTTGAGGTAAAAGAGGGGTCTTTATGTTCTAAATGCATGAGTTGAATAGTATTTGATTGTTATATGTGATAATATAGATGTGCCTTACTTGTAATGTTATGAAGAATTGTAATGTTATGTATCATGTTGGTGATGTGTCTTGGCAATATGCATTGATGCATTTAGAATAATTATGGTGTGCTATATGTAGTGTGGATTGTTTAACAATGTAGTGTCTTGAATATAATGTTATACGTATATCCATCGTAAATATGAAATGATTATAATGACATTTGATTGATAATGAGTGTGAATAAATAGCATACCTTGATTGATGGTGAAAGATTGATGTTGTTGTGTTTGATGATGGAATTGAATTATGTTTGTGAGACTTATTGAGTATGCCACACGAAAATTTAAACTAATGATAATAACCAATAATAATAAATCCACTAAAAACCTTGTGGTGATGTTGGTGATGATGATGATGACTGATGAGTGGCATGAATAGGATGCATAGAGTGAGAAATACATATGATTGGCATTTTCATCCAAGGCATACTGCATAGCCGCCGATGTTGGAACATTATGGGAGTTCCCTCGGCCGACCCAATGGGAGGGTGGCTTAGTGCATGAGCAAATTTTTATTTTCCCCTGTGACTCGGTGTGTAAGTCACGAAGCCGCCCATGTATTGCTACGGGGAGCTACATGTGGCTGACCCTTGTGGGGGTGGCTCTTGATGAGCAGGTGACCCCGGTGGTCCTTCAGATCACAGCCACCATCAAAAGAGTCGTGGCCGGCCCGCAACACCATATGATTGATTATATTATTACCGCGGTCATGGTGGAAATGACCAAGTGTTGCAAAATGGGCGATGCGGTTTAGTACCAGTAAAAGATTGGTGAAATGCATGCAATTTGATGATAAGTGTACACATTTTACTACTACAGTAGGGGTATGGTCAGATGATCATACTTGAATCGCACATTTGGTGTTTATTTCCCACAGTCAGATCTACAATTGTTAAAATAATCCATTGTGCATATGCATTAGCTTAAGAGCATTTTCATATAGTAAGGAAGTATGCCAAAGGTGATGGGATATGATGATGGTTGTGTTGAGGATGAGATAATGAATTAAGACAACACAAAAGATGTGAATACCAAATAACAATTTGAGTAAAGTGATAAGTTGTGTAATATTCCAAATTGTTGAAGGACTAGATCATGTGTATGATTTTATACTGGCTTGATGTACAAAGATATTTGTATTATATGATGATAGTTGATGATGAAGTATGTGTGAATGCAAAGTATATATGTTGTGATACATATACATATGATCACATGGTATTCATATTCATTCTTTTGGAATATATGACTCACTCTCCCATGTTGTCCACTTTTAGACTTGTGATGCAGGGCACTCATGGGTGGAGTGAATATTTTGAAGTATATTTGATGAAGAAGGTAAATAGGTGTATAGGAAGCGCCTTGGCCGGCAAATCTAGACTTCTGTATAGCATATAGTGTACATGTATGCTTATTTTGTCATCTAGATTATAGTCTAATGATTTTGAGGGTCATGTAGGAAAATTGGGCCTTGGTGTGTATGGCCAATTTTCATTAATGACCTAAGTGATGTAAGATAATGAATTACAATGTTTGTGGATGATAAATACTATGAATAAATGATGTATTTCTCAACTTCTAGCATTTCATGAAGTTTATATAAAAATGATTTAAAACCTATGCATTGAATGAATGGTAATTGATTTTGAAGTGTATAAACGATTGGATGAACTTTTGAATGCATGGTTGAATATATCTAGTGCATTAGCATAAGTTAAAATGGCAAGAAATAAGATTTGGTATGCTAAGTTGTGTGAATTGTTGCATGATTTTGCTATTTCTGCATAACTCGCTAAAGCGAGTGATAATCTTTACTCAAGCGAGATTCCTCTTGAATCACGGGAGTGGCTACTGGCCACAACTTGCTCAGGTGGGAAGGCACTCGCCCGAGCGAGTGAGAGGTATGAGCTACTGAACCATTTTTGCTCAAGCGAAATGGCCAGTGTATGGAGGCTCGCTCAAGCGAGCGAGGGGAAAATTGATTCTAGACAGTTTTTGCTCAGGCCGGCCTAGTCTCACTCGAGCGAAATGTGGACAGTGAGGTTCTGTCCCATTTTTGCTCAAGCGGGCGTGTCTCGCCTAAGCGAAAAGGGTACCTGTTGCTTTTGGGGCGATCTCACTCAAGCGAGCTGAGCCTCGCTCAAGCGAGATTGGTACCTGATGCATTTTTCCCTTTCGCCCAAGCGCCCTTGCAGGACTCGCCCAAGCGTTACTACGCGAGCTCGCTTAAGCGAGTGTGGTACTCACTTGAGCGTGTGGCACCTGATTCCCTTAAAATGTTGTTGTGATAATTACTTTGATTTTTCTTTGCATTAATATTCCTTTTTATATCATCTTAATAATACTTTGAACATATTATGAACCATTAAATCTTGTGAAATTCATTCTCTTTAAATCCAATCATATAACATCATTTTAATTGATTCTTCCTCTGTTTTTAATTGAAAATTTAATTTCTCATGAATCTTTTTTAATTCACCCTCTCATATCTTGATATATGAGAGAGGTTTTTCATAGATCCAGGGTGTTGATTAAGATTTCACCACGTGATTACTGTATCAATTAATGACTTGTAAAATGTGACAAATTTACCCCCCCTCCCATTTTTGGGGCGTCTCATATAGTTTTTTATGGGTTTAAAACAATTTAAGGGAAGTAGAGTAAACATAAATGCCTTATAATTTTTCGTTGCTCTGAACCTTTTGTGATTAATAAAATCTGTTTTTACTTTGATAATGTTTTAGATAAATATGCTTTAGTTCCTATAACCAGACCTATGCTCTAATAATTGTTATGTGCTATATATTGCTCTGATCATATAGTTGCTTTGATTATATGTTCTTTTGCTTAAGAAGAAAAATTTGCTCTGCTCATTAAAAGTCTGGTTTGCATAACTTCTTTGCACTGATAAGTCAAAATTAGCTTTGATCATATATTTGTTTTGGTTATCTATTTAAAAGCATCAGTCATATATGCTCCGATCCTTGTTTGAAATCTACTTTAATATCAATGCATATAATTTTTTGAACAAATACGCTAATGACATAAACCAATATGAAATCTGATGATTTTGGGCTCTCTCTCTAATATGCTTTAGCTATCATAGACTTTATTTAAATAATAGACTTGATGTTTGCTATCAACAAATAAAGGGAGATTAATGGAACCAAGTCTGGTTTGTAAAGGATTTCAAACTATTGTTTATCATTTACCAGACCCCAAGATTCGTTAATAACACACATCAGGGTATTTAAATTAAATAAAGTTTGCCCATGTGTTATCTAACCTGTTCAATTAAGTGTTTCAGGTTACAAACATAAAATGCATAAGTTACAAATGAAACGGGGATTCCATCAATTAAAAAGTCTACCTTGAACTATGCAAGTTATCTTAAGACAAGTCTGTCTGGGATCAAAAATAGCTTACGTACAATCTCATTCCAAGAAAAATCTAATCCTAGAACAATGCACAAGAAGAGTCGGATTCAAGTGTGCTCGTTCAGACTATTGGACTGCTAAATACTTAGGACATGTACTTGCTCCATCAATCAGACCCCAAATTTTTGAAGCAACAAGAATGTTACCAAAGCTTGCATCAAACGAAAATCAAATTTTATTTTGAAGATGCTTTACTAAGTTCTTATCAAGAGAAACTACTCTTATCATCAATAGAGAAAAGAAGACAATCCAGTGCAAAAACTGTTGTTCAAGTGGCCTCAATACTCAAGAGGGGGGGTGAATTGAGTTTTAAAATTTTTGATTGGAATACCTTTGAAATTGATTTTTATAACCAAGATTGTGAGATTATGCAAGTGAAATAGAATGGAGGATAACAAGCAATGCACTACAATGAGAAATATTGCTGAAGCAATTTATCAAACACTTGGTGTGCAATATTAGAGGTATAACAAATTAAGCAAGTTCAAGTGAGCTCTTCTCAACCAATCAATACCAATCAACAAATATGCAGTAAATGAAAGTAAAAGAGTAAGGAAGAGAAGCTTGCAAACCGATATAACGAGTTCCACCCAATCCGGTGTACGTCTCGCCTCTAAGCAACCCACTTAGAGGATTTTCCACTATTGTAGACTAGAGATACAACTTTGAGCAATTGCGGCTTCCTAGTGTCCCACACTCAAGAACCCAATCCTCACAAGTACAAGGGCAACCCACCCAATCTCTCAGTCTCACAATATCCCAAAGGTTGAATCCTCAACCTTTGTAACCACTCAACCTAGAGTGAACAACCACTCAACCTAGAGTGAATAACTTGTGTGTTTGTTTACAATCAATACACTCTCTCAATAGAGCAGATATACAAATGAAAAGCTCTCACAACTTCTAACTCTCAACAAGAGAGAATATGCAAATTTAAGCTCACAATCTAACAACTCTTAGATGTATGCAAGTTTAGAAACTAGAGTTACAGAATATACAAGAGAAAAATGAATTAGAAGACTCTTAGAAGAAGAATGTTAATGCCTTGTTTTGTGCCTTTTTCTCTCTTCTTTTCTTGCTTGAATTAATACTCCATTTATAGCCATTCTTGAGCTTCTAGCCGTTGCAAATCATGTCTCTGCGTATAGTGGGATTTGAGTGCTTGTTTTCCACTTAAGTCTGTCTATTTAGTGGTGTTTCCCACTATGTGAATCGATTCGTAGATCCTTGAATCGATTCAGAGTATTCTGTTTTATGCATTTTGGAGTTCCAGAGTCAAATGAATCGATTCGAGCCTTGTTTGAATCGATTCAGAGCATTCTATTTTGGGTTCCTGGTCTGTCAGCATCATGTGAATCGATTCAGGGTCCTTGTGAATCGATTCAGGACATACTGTTTGCAATCTTAGTGACTTCCAGGGCTGTGAATCGATTCAGGGTCATGGTGAATCGATTCAACCCATTCTGTTTCTCATTTTTATGACTTCCAGGGCTGTGAATCGATTCACTCGTGCTTGAGTCAATTCAGGCTCTTCATTTTGACATTTTCTCATGCCTGTTGGTCATCCATTTGAATCTTAATGATGCATGGTTGCTTTTCTTTTGTTTGATTCATTGGTTTCTTCATCTCTTGAACCTTTGTGAGATCATTTTCTTCTTTTATATGATATCTCTAATTGTTTTTGATTCTTTGAAGACTTCCCATTGCTTGTTTCCATTGTCATTATCAAAACCTGTTATCACATACAAATACATTCTCCCCCTTTTTGATGATGACAACCAATGGCCATCTCTTGGGGTTTTTATTAGCCAATAACAAGTTATGAAAACTAATGTCTTTGTTTTAAGCAATTATTTCTTTTAAGAAAATAGGTCTCCCCCTTTGTTTTTCAATAAAACCATCAAATTATCTCAATCGTTGAAATAATGTCGCACATGTATCACATTATCACATTCACATATATCGCACATATATCATATCGCACATGTATCGCACATGTATCTCTCTATCTCTCTATCTCTCCCCCTTTGTCATTATCAAAAACAAAAGTTGGGAGTATGCAGTAAATCGAGTAATAATCGCAGGCAATGCAGTTGAGATAAACCAAAATAATTAACCAAACGAGATAATTGTTCAACCGACATAGCAAAGTAATAAACTAAGACGAGATAATTGTGCAAATAAGTGACCAAAATAGAAACCAAAGTAAACAACCAAGTCTGAATGTGAAATAGAAAGAAAGAAAAGTAAAGATCAATCATGGATGTGGGAAGTGGATGCTGGATATCTGGGTGGCAAGCTCCGTGTATCGCTCTTCCATGTTTGCTTTAATCCTATCCAGTCGAGCGTGGATGTTTGCTTCCATGGAGTTTAGGCGCTGGTCCAGGTGGGCAGTGAGTCTTGTGAAAAGATCATCAGTAGGAGCGGGTGGAGGAGGAGGAGGGGCATCATCTTCAACTTCGTGACGGGGACGTCTAAGAAATTGCCACCTGCCATGGTATTCCACAATATTCATCTTGGTGAGATGAGATTTGCCTATTGGTGCTTTGGGACCGACCACTTCCTTGATTTCATTTTTCAAGTCCACTTTAAAATGGTGGAGCAATTTGGTAATGAGTATGGCATATGGAAGATGAGCGAGATTTTGGGCTTCAATCATGTGATGCCTAACCAAGTCAATCCAATTTATGTCTTTCTCATTGACAATTGCCCAGAGCAGCAAGATTTGGGCCTCATTTAGCCTTGCATAATTTCCACCGGAGGGGAGGAGAATTTTGACAAGGACAAAGTGCAAGAGGCGGTGATGGAGACTTAAGGTGCCAACCGTGCTCGAGGGACCTGCAAGATTAAAGAAAGCTCTTGCCTCCAATGGATTATAATTCCATGCAAGAGGAGGTTCTTTGCCATGGAAGGAAGCGTTGCTAAGAGGGAGTAAGCCAACTTGATTCATTACCTCATTATCAAGAATGATAGTCTTACCTTTCACTCGGGCAATATAGCGAGCATCTTGAAGGCGTAAAGTGGAGTAGAATACACGAATCAGTTCGGGGTAGATTGCTACTTCCTCAAGAACCATGAAGCCAACTAGCTCTTGTTGATGTAAGGTGGTGAGTAGAGGAAGTCCAGATGCTTCAAAGAATGGGAGATCAAGCCAATGAGGAGAAATGAGATGTTTCTCAGAGAATGAAGATTGGTACCGTTCAAGATCCTTTTGGGTAGTGAATAATCTAGATAAATCAGAGTGTTGAGGCATGGAGGCTGCAGCAGTGTTTGCACGTTGCTTTTTGCGAGGTTGAGAGGAGGAAGCCATGGAAGATGAAGGATTTGAGTGGAAGGTTTGGAGAAGAAGTTGAGGAGATTAGAAGTTGAGAGGTTTGAGAAGAGAGAGTGGGAGATAGTGGAAGAGTGAAATGAGGAAGTGTGTGATTTAGAGACTTGAATCAGCGTGAATATGCAGTAACTGACGCGTGAATCGATTCGAAGGATGGGTGAATCGATTCGAGCGTTACTGATTTGAGAGAAATGGAAGGGTCAGGTGCGTGAATCGATTCGAGGATGCTGTGAATCGATTCGAACCTCTCTGTTTGAGGGAATATGGACCATCAGGTGTTTGAATCGATTCAAGGGGAGTGTGAATCGATTCGAACGATACTGTTTTGAGGATTTTTGAACCAACAGGTCTTTGAATCGATTCGAGGGGGTGCTGAATCGATTTGAAGGGCTGTTTCACTCCAAAATTCATTTCTTTCCATTCCAATATATTCAAGGCATGAGGAATTCCATATAGGATCATTAAATCTCCATTTCCATGGGGTTCTTTTGCATTAATCACTAGTAAAGGTGTCACGCAATCAATACACAAGATGAAGTGATCATTCAAACACAATTTGTCATATCAAGAATGCCCAATTCTCTTCTAATGTAAATAAATTGCTCTCTAGCCAAGGGTTTTGTGAAAATATCTGCTAGTTGCCTAGAGGTTTCAACATGTTCAAGCACACAATCCCCTTTTAACACATGATCTCTAATAAAGTGATGCCTAATCTCAATGTGTTTGGTCATAGAGTGCATTACTGGATTCTTGGAGATGTTAATGGCACTAGTATTATCGCATTTAAGAGACACATGATTCAATACAACTCCAAAATCTAGAAGTTGTTGTCTCATCCAAAGGATTTGAGCACAACAACTACCAGCTGCAACATATTCTGCCTCAGCTGTTGATAGCGCAACACTTACTTGTTTCTTGCTATGCCAAGAAACAAGAGAACTACCAAGTAAGTGGCATGTTCCGCTAGTACGTTTCCTATCAAGCTTACAACCTGTAAAGTCCGAATCAGAGTAACCAACTAAAGTACATTCAGCCCCTTTGGGGTACCATAAACCAACATCTTGAGTCCCAACAAGATATTTCATTATCCTTTTTACTGCAGTGAGATGAGATTCCTTAGGACAAGCTTGGTATCTAGCACACATACACACAGCAAACATGATATCCGGTCTACTAGAGGTTAAGTAAAGTAAGGATCCTATCATACCTCTATATTTTGTGAGTTCAACATCCTTACCTTTCTCATCCTTGTCCAAATAGCATGAAGTGCCCATGGGTGTGGCTATATCATTTGCTTTATCCATGTTGAACTTTCTGAGTAGTTCTTTGCAGTACTTAGATTGGTTTATGAATGTTCCTTCATTGGTTTGCTTGATTTGTAGTCCAAGGAAGAAAGTGAGTTCCCCATCATGGACATTTCAAATTCTTCCTGCATAAGCTTGGCAAACTCCTTGCACATTGAATCATTAGTGGCACCAAAAATTATATCATCAACATAAATTTGTACCAATAGTATGTTATTCTTTTTGTGCTTTATGAATAGGGTTGTATCAACCTTTCCTCTTTCAAAATGATTTTCTAAAAGAAATTTGCTCAACCTTTCGTACCAAGCTCTTGGAGCTTGTTTCAAACCATACAAAGTTTTCTTTAATTTGAAAACATGATTTGGAAATTGATGGTTTTCAAAACCTGGAGGTTGATCAACATATACTTCCTCTTGAATGTATCCATTCAAGAAAGCACTTTTAACATCCATTTGGTACAATTTGAAATCCCTATAGCATGCGAAGGCTAATAGTAGTCTAATTGCTTCTAATCTAGCTACGGGTGCATACGTCTCTTCATAATCAATGCCTTCCTCTTGATTATATCCTTTAGCTACTAGCCTAGCTTTGTTTCTAGTAATTATGCCATTTTCATCCAGTTTATTCCTAAAAACCCACTTGGTTCCTATTATTTGGTGATCATTGGGTCTTGGCACAAGCTCCCAAACTTCATTTCTTTCAAATTGATTTAGCTCTTCTTGCATGGCCAACATCCAATGTTCATCAATAATAGCCTCATCTATGTTCTTGGGTTCTATTTGTGATACAAATGCTAGGTGATTACAAGTATTTCTAATAGCATTTCTAGTACTTACACCTTGAGTCATTTCACCTATGACTTTGTCTAAGGGATGATCCTTCAAAGTTACCCATTCTTGTTGTCTCTCAAGTTGTGCTGCACCTCCATCATTGTTGACTTCTTCTTCTTTGTCTTGCAAGTTCATTTCTTGAAAAGTACCTACAAGATCATCAACATCTTCCTTTCTCGGAGGGTTATGGCTATTTTCATCAAATTTGACATGAATAGATTCCTCAATGGTATTTGTTTGTTTGTTGAAAATTCTATAAGATTTACTTGATTGAGAATATCCTAGGAATATTGCCTCATCAGATTTTGCATCAAACTTTCCTAGATTATCCTTTCCATTGTTGAGCACAAAACATTTACATCCAAAAATATGAAAGTATGCAATGTTGGGTTTTCTACCCTTGTAAAGCTCATAGGGGGTTTTCTTTAAAATAGGCCTTATCAAACATCTATTCATAACATAACACGCGGTGTTTACCGCATCGGCCCAAAAATGTTTTGCAATATTGTTTTCATTTAGCATGGTTCTAGCAAGCTCCACTAAGGATCTATTCTTTCTTTCAACTACTTCATTTTGTTGTGGAGTTCTAGGAGCTGAAAAGTTATGATTAATACCATGCTTTTCACAAAACTTTTCAAAGGATTGATTTTCAAATTCTCCCCCATGATCGGTTCTAATGGATTCAATTTTTGAATTTTGCTCATTTTGGATAATCTTTGCAAGTTTCTTGAATGCATGATATGCTTCATTTTTATGAGCAAGAAACAATGTCCATGTATATCTTGAATAGTCATCTACTATAACTAGACCATAGTAATTCCCTCCAAAGCTTTTGATTTTGGATGGTCCAAATAAGTCCATGTGCAAAAGTTGTAAAGGCCTTTGAGTAGAAATAATGTTTTTGGATTGAAAAGATGCCTTTACTTGTTTTCCCTTTTGACATGCATCACAAAATCTATTTTCAAATTTAAGCTTTGGTAGACCAATTACTAAATCTTTAGAAACAAGTTTGTTCAAGTGGTCTACATGTATATGAGCTATTCTTCTATGCCATAGCCATGTTTCATCCTCTTTTGAAATGAAGCATTGTTCATCATTTATAGACAAACTATCCATATCAATCATGTAAATATTATCAATTCTTTGACCTACAAACTTAATTTCCTTATTAGTCTTATGCTCAATTATGCAACAATTTGATTCAAATAAAACTCTATACCCTTTGTCACATAATTGACTTATGCTAAGTAGATTATGTTTGAGGCCTTCAACATACAATACGTCACTTATGGAGGTGGAAGAATTTTTACCAATATTTCCAACGCCTAGGATTCTTCCTTTAGTGTTGTCTCCGTAGGTAACATGAGACGCCCCAAACCCCCAATTGAACTAGGGGAAAATTTTTCGCGTCTTTGAAAATATTAATAAATCCGATAATTAAAGTGGTGAAGTATTTTTCACCAAACCCCTGGATCTAAAATGAACCACTCCCATATATGAAGATATGAGAGGGTGAAACTAAACGTAAATTTTTTTTTCAATCAGAATCAGCGGAAGAATTGTCCAATTTGACTTAATCATTGGCTAATTGATTTTCAAGAGGAGGAGTTTCATAAAAATGTGAATTACACTTATACAATCTCAAGAGCCAAATACTACTCCCCAATACTTCTAAAATAATATTTAAGGAAGAAATAATGCACAACATTTTAAAATTTATCTTAAAATAACAAAATGAGAATCAGAGGCATACTCGCTCAGGCGTGACTCAAGTCGCTTGAGCGAGCCAGCGTGCACACGCTTGAGCGAACGCTGAGTGGCCTTGAGCGAGAGAGAGAAATAAGTATCAGGGCTCAACTCGCTTGAGCGGCCCAAGGCTCGTTTGAGCGAGATTGGTCCAGAAACGTTGAGGACTCTCTGGCCAATTTTCGCTTGGGCGAGGCACCACTCTCCTGGGCGAAAATCCTCCAGAATCAACTCTCCTTCTCCCTCGCTTGAGCGCTGCCCTTAACGCCTGGGCGAAAATTGTCCAGAATCAAAACACTGATTCTGTAGCAATCTCGCTTGGGCGAATTGCTCGTCCGCTTGAGCGAATTTGGGGCAGAAACGAATCCCCTGTTCCACAACAATCTCGCTTGGGCGAGATTGCTACTCGCTTGAGCGAGTTCTGCAGAAACTCAGCAGAAAGCGAAAATTCAATTGAACAACACACATACAACATTAATTCCTTCTAATTTGGCCTCACATAAGACCCTATCTCATTTCATTGTGCATGTACCAACTCATACCATAATATAATCTAAAACTACATAATCCATTCATTGAATCAAATACCACCAACATCATCATGCTAATATGGATTCCATACATATAATTTAAATTCATCATCAAATCACATGCATTCCCTACATACATCTATCTTCCACATCATTCCACAAGCTCTATAATATAGCATGAAAACACAACATCCATTCATTTAACAAAGTCAAGTATTCAGATTCATTCTTTACATCTTTTGGGTCATGAATGAAAATTGTCATTACTCAAACATGTCCAATTTTCTCCCATGACCTCCAAAATTATCAACATTACGAAATTGAGTACATGAACCTCATATACTCTACAAAACAGATTTCATGCCGGCCAAGGCTTACGCATTCCTATCCATATTTTACCTTCTTCATACTCGGCCTCCAAAAGTTGTAGGATTTAAGTCATACCTACATCAACTTTAAAAATGGCAACGGGGAGGTGAGTAACATAATCCAAATGAATTAAAGTCATACATTATGATGAAATACATGTATACTTGCACAAATATCGTTCATTTTACCACATCATGCATTATACACAATACCTCTTATACTCACAAGTATACATTCATCATAACTAGTATTTGGATTGCCATACACACACACAAGGTTAGTATTTCACTCTTTCCCTCATCAATTCTCATTTATCCGTTGCCACCATGGGCTTTCAACTAGGCATATCTCCAGCTATATGCAAATGCTCTTAAAGCTAATGCATATGCACAAGAATTTCTCATCAAAACAATACGGATCCGACTGTGGGAAAATATATCATTAAATCAATTGTGGGACAAGCATAGGTGTGCTACTATGCCCCTACTGCAGTAGAAAAATTGTGTACACATATATCTCAATTTAAGCATGTTTATATCATCATAATTTTACTGGTACCAAACCGCTATCGCCCATCTGTAGCACTAGTCACCTTGTGACTTGCGGATCAACATCGTGGCCTCAACTACCACAAGTGCTACGGGCCCCTCCCGAACACACATCGAGAGAGCCGTGTCCCGTCGGACACCGAGGTAAAGTCGCTCACCATAGAGCCGCCCGCCCACTGGGCCCGCCACATAGGGTGCCTCGTCACCAAACTATGGACAGCTTCGTGACTCATACACCGAGTCACAGGGGAAAATCACAATACGCTCGTGCACTGAGCCGCCCTCCCACTGGGCCTGCCTAGTGGAACCCCCTAATATTCCACATAAACAGCTATGATATGCGATGGATACAATGCAATTGCAAATCAAGTGCATCCTCACACTATGCATCCTAGATGCCACTCCACATTTAATCATTCATCACCACCACTTGGTGGATTTCAGCATTCTCAGCATTCTTATCCAATCCCAACTTTCTTTGACTTATTCTCATCAATAGTTAGTGGCATACACATTCAATAAATCATACACACATATTTGGGATATTCACATCACAATCTCAATTCACATATGGTTTCAAACCATCATCCTACTTCATTAATATGGTATCATCACATCATTAGTATTATCCCAAACACAATGCCACATAACAATCATCCTTCTAAATGCATTCAAATCACACATATCATGTCATCCATTCAAACAACCATTAACATAATCACATATACATATTTTCACATCACCAATGGATGAAATCATGCATTTAGAAAAGTTACCCCCTCCTACCTCAAGTGAAGTAGTGATCAACGCGGTTTGATGGTCCCGCTTCGTCAATGGGGTCACTTCCTACATCACAATACATTTTACAATCAATTTTCTACTTACTCATTAAGGTTTAAATACTTATATATCAATAAATACTTGCTGTTTTTATTATTATAACTCTCAAAACTCTTTTATTTCATTTTATCCACCATAACCACCATGGGTTAGGTGCTACCCTTTATTATTATGCATTCAATAACCAACCCTTTCATGGGTTTCTCCATTATTAACTTCCATCAACCAAATACCATCACCATTGACTCTTAAACATCATAACTCGCATTTATTATCAACAATTAATACTCATCAACCTCCATTATGCATTTCCCCCAAATTCATGAAGTTAGGGTTTCACAAAATTCCCAACACCTTCATAAATACTCTTCTCCTTCCAACAATAAATACATCCACTTTATTACTTCTCAAAGAAACCTTACTTTCATAGAATCCACATCAAACCCTTGCATTAATTACTCTCCTCAAGAACATCCATACACATGCATGGTTTCAAAACTCATATTATCATATAACCATGGCAAAAACCCAAGTAACTAGTGAGTATTTCTTACCTTACACCCAAAAACGAAAATGGGTTCACAAGAGAGAGAGAGCTGCGAAAAATAAAGAGAAAGGAGGAGAAGACAGCAGCCCCACAAGCCTCCTACAAGCTCCCTTCAAACGAAAATGAGGAGGTGTGGAAGATGAGCTCAAGTTGCTAGGGTTTTAGGAGGAGAAATGAGAGAATGGAGAAGATGATGATGGAAAGAAGAAGAAGAAAGTGAAGTGTAATATCCAACACCATCAGCAATCCCACGTGAATAGAGAAAGGAAAAATGGGGTTTTTGATTTATTTTAATACCATTCATTAAAACTTCAACGTTCTATAACCAACAGGTTCTCCGTTCGGGCTCAATACATCATCTGAAAATTATTCCAAATACATATTCGGATTCCTAATAATATTCTCAATAGCCCTGACCAATATCATCTCATTCCGAGATACTTGGTCCGACACCCATATTTCAACCGGGCTTAATTTCAGCTTAACCGGTCTCCAAAAATTACCAAAAATTCCCAAAATCTTAATTTAATTATTCTCAATAGTTTGGGACATTAAATACTCCATATACCAATTTCTAATATTTATTCCGGTAATTAATTCTCTATTTCAAAATTCGGGATGTTACATAACACTTCCTTTCCTTTTGGGAGTGAATGAAGTAAATTTGTTTATGTCTCCCGTCATATGCTTTGAACACCCACTATCCAAGTACCAATGGGTGTTGCTCGCCTTGAAGCATACCTACAAAACAAAATCATTTTAGAGAACTAGGTACCCATTTTATGTTGGGTCCTTTTAGGTTAGCTTGGGGGAATGTTCCTTTGGGAACCCACACCTTTCTTAAGACTTTTGGTCCTAGTTTTCTAACATTGCATTTATAAGCACTATGTCCTTTGGAACCACAATGATTGCATTTTGTAAATGGTGAGAAGGATTTGCTTGGTGGTGCAAAGAAACTTTCATAGTGTTTCTCTATTTTATGGTTACTGTGTTCTTGGTCATATCCTAAACCGGTTTTACTAAACATGCATTTTTGTTGCCCAAGTAGGATATTCAAATTATCTCTTCCATTTGTGAATTTCTCTAGTGTCCTATTTAGGTCTTCAACCTTGGTTTCTAATACAATACACCTTTTTGCAAAATCACATGGTTTATCCTTAGAGCATGTTTGAACTTTCTCTAGTTCTTCTTTTAAGCTCTCATTTTCTTTACATACTTCCATGAGATGCAATTCAAGGGTATCACTAGTTTTCCTAGATGCTTTGAGTTTACTAGAGATTTTTGTAAATTTATCATATAATTCTTCAAATGCATCTAACAGCTCATTTTTATCTAAGTCAAGAAGATTTACCTCATTATCTTCTTCTTGATGATTTGCCATTAAGCAAAGATTGGCTTGCTCATCTTCCGAGTCGTCGGAGCTGCTCACATCGTTCTCATCCCAAGCAATATAGGCTCTTCTTCTTCTTTGTTTGTCCTTGCCCTTCTTTTTGAGGTTTGGACAATCGGCTTTGAAGTGCCCTTCCTTGCCACATTCAAAACAACTTGGTGAAGAGGAAGTTTCATTAGAGGTAGGTTTCTTACCTTGGGGCTTAAAGTTCTTTTGGAACTTTTTGTTCTTCATGAATCTTCCAAATCTTTTTACGAATAGCCCAAACTCTTCTTCTTCATCTAAGTCACTGCATGATTCTTCTTCATGCATGGAGGTGGCTTTGAGGGCTAGCCCTTTCTTCTTGGTGGATTTCTCCTCTTCCTCGGCTAGCTTCAATGCTTTAAGTTCTTGCTCTTGTTCTTGCAATTTTCCAAAGAGTGTTGCAAGAGACATTTCATTGATGCTAGGAGTTTGTTTTATTGCTGTGACAAGAGGTTGCCATTCCCTGCTAAGACTTTTCAAAATTTTGTGCACAAGCTCTTTGTTAGTATATACTTTGCCAAGAGTAATAAGATGGTTGATAATAAGTGTAAACCTTTTCTGCATATCTACAATAGATTCTCCTGAATTTATCCTAAAGCATTCATATTGGCTAGTCAAGGTACTAATTTTGGAGTCCTTTACATCATTAGTACCTTCATGGGTTACTTGAAGAGTATCCCACATTTCTTTAGCAGTTTGGCATGTCATTATCCTAAAAAATTCATCTTGACCTAAAGACATAGTAATGAGATTTTTGGCCTTGTAGCCATATTGGACTTTCTTTTCTTCCTCGCTTGTCCATTCATCTATAGGTTTTTCAACATTCTTGCTATCTATAGTATGCATTGGTATATAAGGACCATTTTCAATGGTATTCCATATTCTCAAGTCAATTGATTGAATGAAGATTTTCATTCTCTCTTTCCAAAAGGCATACCCTTCCCCATTGAAAGCGGGAGGTCTATTTATCGCACCACCCTCGGGAAAAACATTTTGAGAACTTGAGGCCATTTAATCTCTTGAAGCTGTTAAGCTTGATCTACCAAGAGTCAAGCTCTGATACCACTTGTTGTTCAAGTGGCCTCAATACTCAAGAGGGGGGGTGAATTGAATTTTAAAATTTTTGATTGGAATACCTTTGAAATTGATTTTTATAACCAAGATTGTGAGATTATGCAAGTGAAATAGAATGGAGGATAACAAGCAATGCACTACAATGAGAAATATTGCTGAAGCAATTTATCAAACACTTGGTGTGCAATATTAGAGGTATAACAAATTAAGCAAGTTCAAGTGAGCTCTTCTCAACCAATCAATACCAATCAACAAATATGCAGTAAATGAAAGTAAAAGAGTAAGGAAGAGAAGCTTGCAAACCGATATAACGAGTTCTACCCAATCCGGTGTACGTCTCGCCTCTAAGCAACCCACTTAGAGGATTTTCCACTATTGTAGACTAGAGATACAACTTTGAGCAATTGCGGCTTCCTAGTGTCCCACACTCAAGAACCCAATCCTCACAAGTACAAGGGCAACCCACCCAATCTCTCAGTCTCACAATATCCCAAAGGTTGAATCCTCAACCTTTGTAACCACTCAACTTAGAGTGAACAACCACTCAACCTAGAGTGAATAACTTGTGTGTTTGTTTACAATCAATACACTCTCTCAATAGAGCAGATATACAAATGAAAAGCTCTCACAACTTCTAACTCTCAACAAGAGAGAATATGCAAATTTAAGCTCACAATCTAACAACTCTTAGATGTATGCAAGTTTAGAAACTAGAGTTGCAGAATATACAAGAGAAAAATGAATTAGAAGACTCTTAGAAGAAGAATGTTAATGCCTTGTTTTGTGCCTTTTTCTCTCTTCTTTTCTTGCTTGAATTAATACTCCATTTATAGCCATTCTTGAGCTTCTAGCCGTTGCAAATCATGTCTCTGCGTATAGTGGGATTTGAGTGCTTGTTTTCCACTTAAGTCTGTCTATTTAGTGGTGTTTCCCACTATGTGAATCGATTCGTAGATCCTTGAATCGATTCAGAGTATTTTGTTTTATGCATTTTGGAGTTCCAGAGTCGAATGAATCGATTTGAGCCTTGTTTGAATCGATTCAGAGCATTCTGTTTTGGGTTCCTGGTCTGTCAGTATCGTGTGAATCGATTCAGGGTCCTTGTGAATCGATTCAGGACATACTGTTTGCAATCTTAGTGACTTCCAGGGCTGTGAATCGATTCAGGGTCATGGTGAATCGATTCAACCCATTCTATTTCTCATTTTTATGACTTCCAGGGCTGTGAATCGATTCACTCGTGCTTGAGTCGATTCAGGCTCTTCATTTTGACATTTTCTCATGCCTGTTGGTCATCCATTTGAATCTTAATGATGCATGGTTGCTTTTCTTTTGTTTGATTCATTGGTTTCTTTATCTCTTGAACCTTTGTGAGATCATTTTCTTCTTTTATATGATATCTCTAATTGTTTTTGATTCTTTGAAGACTTCCCATTGCTTGTTTCCATTGTCATTATCAAAACCTGTTATCACATGCAAATACAAAAACCAAAGCTCGCATAGGAAGAAACCAATGTAGCTGCTCTACGCATTTAAAAAAAACTGATAAAGATCAGCTCTTATGTCAGGAAGCTTTCAGAAGGTCAACCTTATATGCTCTACACGTTTTAATTAAAAGAAGAAAGCCAACATAAGGTCTTTTGCTCTGAAGCTCTCAAGGAACACCATTTTAGTGCAAGCTCTGAAGTTCCTCATACTAAACCTTTTGTCATCACCTGATCTTCAAAGGTCTGAAGCTCACAATGACTAAATCCCTTCAACGGATTCACAACGGCTATCTTAAAGGCCTATAGATATGAAGGGATCCCAAAACTTAAAGAAGTTAATGAGTCTAACGTCTTTGAGAATCAAATTCATGAAAGCTTCCTGCTCTTTCAAAGTTCTCAGTCTTAGCTTTCTTCTTTAAAGCAAAGACTTTCTTTGTTGTTTTGTTCCTAGCACACCTTAGTCTTTGTCTTTCATACTTAGTATATTAGTTTTGTATCTTGTATCTTTTGTATACACTAAGTCATTAGAAACACAAACACAAACTCTCATTCAAATCGTTATTTGTTTAAAAGTCTGGTGTGTGGCCAGTCTTAGTTTCTTTTGGGAAATAGTTATTGGCTTGAAGAGGCTTTTGAAAGAATACTTGGGATTGAGCCAGGAATGGCTTGTTGAAACAATACTTGGGTTTAAGCCAGAAATGGTTGGAGTCAACAATACTTGTGGCACGATCTGTGCTGCTGTGTAAAAGGTGTTTTTACATAGTGAAAATCCTTCAAGTTTGAATGGATTAGATGTAGCTTGAGTTGGAAGTGAACCAATATAAATTCTGTGTTCAATTTCTTTATCCATGATCTTATAAAGTCTGCTTCAAAAGTCTAGTAGTTGTACGCTCAAAAAGGTTTTAAGTTTCATGCAAGAAAAGTCCAAATCTTATTCAACCCCCATTTTAAGTTTGACTTTGAACCATCAATGTGTTTTAGCATTCTATATGTAATTATGTGCTTACATGTTGATCATATAAATATTAAAAAAATATAAATAGTGGTCATTCTACTATAACAACTTTAGGGTCAACATTATTTGCCACTATATAAGATTGATAACAATGGCATAGTCTTTGGGACTGACTCATTGCCAATATTTTCCATTATCTATAACACATTGACATTCATTTTCCATTAAAAATTATTGTAAACATGACTTTTAAGATCCTTATTACAACTTCAACAATAACAATGTAAAGACCTTCAAGCAGTCTTGTATTACAATTAAATTCTATAAATCCTATTTGACTGTGTCTCTAAATAATTAGGAAGAGCAAAGCCAACCCCTAAATCATTAAAATATAAACAAAGATATTTAAAGCTCCAGAAAAAGAGGGTTGTGGAACAATGTCAAATGTACAAGGCAACAAAATCCTAACTTGCAAATAATGGAACTCGTGAATGGTGGACCTTGTGAATGCTGACCCGACAATGGAACTTGTGAAACTTGTGAACGCCGACCCAATAGTGGAACTTACAAATGTTGACCTAGTTGTAGAACTCACAAATTATAAGAACTACAAAAATTGGAACTCACGAACAGTTAGAAGGACCACGCAAGACAGAGGGAATATGCGACATAGAAGGAACACGTGACACATATGGAACGCACAAGACAATGGGGACGTGCAAGATATAGGGATTGAAAAATTTTTAGGATGTGTAAAGTGACTTGCAATCTTAATTAAGGTTTTAGGATGAAAAATTTTTAGAGGAATTTGGGATTTAGAAATTTATTTTAGGCAAACTAAAATTGTAGTTTTAGGAGATTTAGGGGAAGACTTTATTAATTGAGTTAAAATCTCAATTTAGGTTTTGGGATGAAAATTTTTTATAGGGAATTTGAGATTTAGAAAGTAATTCTTGGGCAGATTGAAATCTTAATTTTAGGAGGCTTGGGGAAAACTCCATTAATTGAGTTAAAAACCTCCCTTAAAATATTTAATTTGGGGAGGTTAAAAAAACTCTTTGAAATAAATTAAAAACCTTCTTTATTAAATTTCATTCAGGTGGGTGTAAACAACATTACAGTTTACATTATTTTGTGGAGGTTGTAAAAACCTCCTTTAAAAAACCTATGATGTTTATGTGTTATCTTGTAGTGCCTTTCTAGCATATGCTATCTTACTTAGCATGTTTACATAATTAATTAAGTTAATATAGCATCAATTTCACTAAACTCAATCCCCTAGTGTGTAGATTCTAAAAAATATTATCAAATATTCAACAACATTATTTGCATTAGGAATTTGCCTTAATAACCATTAAATTCAACGTTGTCCTTATAAGAAGAAAACAATGGGTATTTCATGCACAAAATCTATTTGGAAATACCAAACACACATATAAATTGTTCTTCCATTTAAAATATGCATTAGGAATTGATAAACAAAATATTAACATTGATTAAAAGTTTAAATTATACATAGTATTCAATTACATAGCTAGATAGGGAGTGAGTTACACCTAAACCCAACAAAAAATGGTTTAGCCACACATTTTCATGTGGGATGCCTTTAAATCAAAGGAACATTAACAAGAACAAACGAAAAAAACAAAAGATCAATGGAAATCAAGAGAAGGGAAAAAGTTAGAAGAGATTCCTTATCTTTAAGCTTCCCCATGGTGTTAGAGAGCCTCCCTATAGTGTTTTTGGCCTCCTTTGCTCTAAAGATCCCTAAATTTTTCTACCAAAACACTTTTATAGAGCCTTTGGGGAAGTGTTGCTATGAGCCTCTTACACATATAAGCAATTCTCTCACATCTACGAGTGAGCCAAAATTTTCCTTGCTTGTAGGTGTGAAGAGTGCTTGCTTCTATGAGAATTCATCTCAGTAGAAAACTCCAAAACAAGATCTGATCATTCAGGATAAAATTCAGGATTTTGGGAATATGATATGAAAATTTCAACCTAATCCAACAGTGAACAAAGCAACATTTATATATCTAAATTTGTATATTGGGATTGGAGTTGAGCAAAGTTTTAACACAATATTTTTTTCTTGTTTTCTATCCAAAGGTCTCTAAAACCTATCAAAACTTATAAAAAAATAATTTGTAAGCTAAAATTATGGTAATTATTCAATTAAGCAGAAAGAGAACCATTTTATTAATTGAAAGAGCTATCAAACACTAATTTAGAGACAAATTTTAAATGGAATAACATAAAATTTACAGCTAACAACTACCCCCAGCTTAACAATTTGCTTGTCCTCATGCAAACACCAAACAATGCCATTAGCAAATTAAATTGATGGGAAGCAGAAAATTGTCAAAGCATGGTGGAAGGAATTTACAAGCTGATAAAAGAGAAGATATACAAGAAATTTGAAATTCTTTAATGAGGGTAGTTACCAAATCATGATGCAAAGCTCCATGAGAATGATCCAAGTTCATAATAAGCTTAAAAGATAAGAGTTGGTATTAGAAATGTCATATAGTCAAAAGAGCTTCAAGGTCATGCCGCACAAGTGTATCACTCAAAGTATATATGACAAAGGCAATGACATGGCCATCACCCAGGAAGAAGCCATGGACCCTACACAGTCTTTGGAGGTTGCCTTGGATGCTTTCAAGGGGCTTATGACTAGGTCAAGGGCCAAGAGAGCCAAGGAAGGTCTCCAAAAGCATTTAGCTTCTTCTATACATTCTTTGAGTGGGCCCAAGCCCAAGGAAGAGCTATTGAATACCCTTACTCTTTTCTCTTGCACTATAGAAGGGTAATGGGCTTAGTATGATTGTTTGGGCCTCCTTTGGGCCTCTTCATTGGGCCTCATATATCTTGTACATATTTTCCATTCCTTTGTATTCTAGGTATATTAGGACTATATTTTAGGAATTAGTTTGGGCTTTGTATAGCCATTTAACTTGGGCCACTTTTGGGCCTTGTACCTTGTTTTATTTTGTTTTTGGGCTTGTATTGGGCCAAGTAGAGTAGGTTTTAGAATTGGGCCTTAGGAGCTAATCCAAGGCCCATGGTTAGGTAGCTTTGGCCGAAAGTTTCATGAAGCTATATAAGCTCATCTCCTTTGTATTTCCCTCATAACTTGAATGATTAGAGATTTTAGAGTGAGAAACTCTCCCTTCTCTCTAGAAAAGTAGAAGCTTTAGGCTCCTTTCTAGTGTCTTATCCTTTGGACCTTCTCCCAAAGGTGGTGACATTCATACCTTATCTCTCTACATCCTAGAGAGTGGCAGCAACACCTCCCATTCCTCTCCTCTCCATCTCCTCCATTTCTAAACCAATTCTTCTTAGATCTAGGTTCTTTCTCCTTCTAACTTCCACCACAAGCTAGCTTCCACTACAAGACTCTCCTACCTTCTTCCATAAGCTTCCAAAATCATGACTATCCTCTTCATTTTCTTTAAGCATTTTGGATCTAAGAAGGTTTAAGAAGATAATATCCTTCAACAAAAGCTAGGAATTCAAGAAATTCCTACAACAGGAAACTATTTAACTCTATCAAACACTAAATCATGCAAAGTCAATTTTGTTATCATCATCTAAATCATCACCAAGATGCCATCAACAAGGATCACAAGGTCTTTTCAATGTTGTAATGTGGCTTTATTACAAGAAATCATAGTTTTTTAGGATAACAAAACACCTACCATTATAAAAGATCATTCCAAGAAAACTACTCTTGTTAATTTCATTTGAAGGTGATTTTCTTTAACCAACCTCACTACTTGTTTATTGATCCCTAACTTAGTTCTTTTTTCCCTCCTTTATTTTATTTTGTTTTTGGCTTTCCAATTTTCTTTTTCTTTTTTTGTCTATTTTTAATTAAATTTGTATAAAGTTACAAAACAAGAGAATGAAGAAGGAGGAACCAAGTTCTCCCAAAATGATAGCACTCAAATATGATGAAATTCTCTTTTACTATATTAAGTGTGGTAGGAAACTTGTTTTTTCTTTATATTTACAGGTAAGGGTCAATCATCAACACAAAGAATTTTCTTAGGTTCAACTGGCTAACAATGGATATATATATACATTATGGTAAACTCTTTGGCTGTTGGTTCAACATTAAACAACAAAAGTGTCTTAATCATTTCCTTGTATCATGTATGTGGCAACAAAATCAAGATTCAATCTTACTCAACCGCATGAAACAGAGTTGACACTTTTAATGCATAAGATACTCATAGCTCACCTTGTTCAATGAAGTTAACTTGACTAGTGTCACTTAATTGATGTTTCTCTTAAATCCTACTCAAATCATGCATAAATATCAAAGTCACACAACATTAGTTGATAACTAAAAACTGCATCTTACAATAAAACACTATTAATTTCTCAAAACTTTCAAAAATTTTCAAACTTTTAGCTTAAAAAACCTTTATAACTAGGCTAGTCCAAAAAGATATCATCAAGTAAAAATAAAAATAATAGTAATAAAAACAAAAAATGAAAACAAAAACATACTAAGCAAACAAAAAAATAGAAACTAAATCTACCAATCAGAAATATACTAAACAAAAATAATAAAATAATGGTAGAGAAATTTATATGGGGTCCTTAAAACGTGCTAGTTATATCTGCTATTGTTGGCATCATCAATTGCTCTTACTAGGTATCTCATCAATTGCTTGAGTAGTTCTATTCCTTTTCTAAAAAAATTAGCCTATCCTCAGGCCTAGAAACAATAGTAAAGAGAGGTTATTAACAAGATAAAAGATGAAAGATAAATAAATAAATAAATATAAAAGTGTAAAAGAAAAAGGAGAAAAAACTAGAAGGAAAAAAGGGTGATTTTTTTGCTTATACCTACAAGGAAGTCACGTAGGTGTGAGAGAGGGCTTTGTTTTTGCTTATGGATGCGACAATTAGGAATATGTGTAGGAATAATAGAGGGTGAAGGTGTATTTACACAAGAAAATTTGCATCTACGAGTAAATATGGTGCAGGTGTGAGTTATTGCTCGTAGGTATGAGAATATCAGCAGAAAAAGTTGATCTTTGGCTCCTTTAAGCCCAAAAACTCAATTTCTCTACCTAACAATCATCCATAACATCAATCTATCATATAAACATGATGATTGCAAACAAAATCAATCGACTCTACCTACAAAACTATAACAAACATGCATAAACATAAGAAAAGATAATTAATCTAAACTAATATATAAACAAAAACAAACTTCCACATATAATTATCAACCACAAACTACTACACATACTGACTAGAAACATTTCAAACTAACACATAAAAACAAAGTCTAAAACACATTATACAAACAATGCAATATTCAAACATGTCTAATCACTACACAAACCTTTTGCAATGATCCAAACATCAATTCAATCTCAACTAATTACAATGGATTCAACACAACAACACCACTAATTATAATTCACATGACTCAACACACAACTACGTACACTTCAATTTCCACAACATTATAAAACAAACTAGTTACTATTATAACATAATTAACATTCATATATGCTATAAATACATATAATCACTAAAACAACACAAACAAAGATAATTTAAACTACCACACAAGCAAGAACATAAATACTACAAGCTACCTATAACATAAATAATAATATAACACTATAAGAAAAAGGACCAATTATACCAAAACACTTGAGAACCATAATTACCCTAAATTAACTAGCACATTAAACTATAAAACAGCACAACAAACATATTTCGTAAAATCTAGCCAAACTAGTAACAAAATACATCATGTGATTCTAACTTTTAATAGATTCTTTATCCTTAATGATGATGTTGGGTAATAGATTCCTATTGAAAAATAGACGTATACTAGAAAATAGACTCATATTGAACAATAAACTTATATTGGCAATAAACCATACTGAATAACAGGCTTATAATGGATAACAGACTCATACTGAATAATAGATTTTTGGTGGACAACAGACTTTTAGTATATAATAAACTTATACTAAACAACCCACGTTATCTATTAATCCTACTCTTGAGTCTCCACTAAACACTAAACCATTAAAAACCTTTAATACTCATGCTATACAGACCAAAAGCAAAAATGGTATCTACAAACCCCAAGTTTCCTTGAAGTCTTCAAACCATAAACCAATAATAAAGTTAAACTTGCTTTCAAGAAAAAAATATTGGACCTTAGTTCCTACACTTTCTAAAACCAATGTGGTAGGTTGCAAATAGGTTGTTAAACTCAAAAGAAACCCTAGTGGCACAATAATCAAGTATAAGGCCATACTTATGGCAAAAGGTTTCCATCAACCGGAAGAATTTGATTTTTCTAAGACCTTTAGCCCTGTTGGGAAGCTTACAACCATCAAAATAATTCTCACCTTAGCCCTGCACTACAACTGCACATTAGACAACTAAATATGACCAATGCCTTTATCAATGGAGACTTAGATAAAATTATGTACATGACTCAACTGGCTACACTCAAGGTATTTGAGACCTAGTTTATAAAGTCAATAATTCCCTACATGGTTTGAAATAAGAACTAAGACCCTAGTTTTAGAAACTTCACAAATTCCTTACCTCTTAAGGCTTCATAGGCACTAAAAGTGATTCCTCTATGTTTATCGAGAATGTTAATGGAACTATCATGATTGCCTTAATATATATGGATGACATTATATTCAACTTGCTTACCCCTAAAGTGTCTCACTTAAAAGCAAGAAAATATTGAAGTTTCTCAAAGGTTCCTTCACTCATGGCCTCACACTCACTAGAACTCCTGACTTGAAGTTAACCCATGCCTTCTATGATGCAAAATAAGTGTGGCATGATCTTGATGATAGGAAATCCACCACTTAGTCCTCTAAGAAGCATGGTGTGGTGTCTAAATGAAGCATTGAAACTAAGTTTAGAAGTCTAGTCTATATGATGATGGAACTTACATGGATTCTTTGTCTACTTGGAGAACTTAAGATCCAGCCTTCCTTACCCCTAATGATATATTGTGATAACTTAAGTGCTACTAACTATTAAAATCTTGTTCTTCGCTCTCAAACCAAGCAAGTAGAACAAGATCTATACTTTATCATGGACAAAGTCATTGCCAAGGATTTAATTATTCAACACATTCCTGGTACTGCTTAAACAATAGATGTCCTTACCAAGGTTAATTATGCCTTAAGTTGCATTTCATGACTATAGATTCAAACTCAAGGTTCTCCCTTAGTTATCCTTAAGTTTAAGGGGGAATGTTAGGATAATAAACCTATTAGTAAGCAAAGTTGTTAGTAAGTTTGTTAGAATATGTTACAGTTAGTTATGATTGTTATGAAGTTTGTACTTAGTTAGAGCTTTTACTTTTCACTTATATCAAGTATAAATATTGTTAGAGTAAAGTCTGAACTCATGATTGAGCAATCTGAACTCGTGATTGAGCAATCTAAATCCCATGAGATTTGTTAATAATGCATATCAAGACTCTCAGCTAAAATGAAGTCTGTACTGCTTGTTTGTCTAATATTTCTGTTCAAGTGTTCCAGGAGTTCGTAGAGCTCCATTTACACAAGAAAGGGGGAGTCCGTAAAGTTTAATTTGCTTTTGAAATAAAGAAGTCCGCACTCTTTCAAGCTTTATTGGATCAAGTATTTCTTTGTGTCTTCAGACCACGAGAGGATCTGTGACTCTTCAAGTTCTTAAAAAGGATATTTCCTGTAACACCCTAATTTAATTAATAAATAAATACCAAAACCAAGGGGAAATTTTTTTCCAAAAATAAACCATAAGGCAACCGGGTACAAATAAGGAAGGGGAAGGAAGGCAAGGGAAATGAAAACCATTCACAGCGGAAGAATAAAACGCCTAAGCGAACCCAACAGCACCACGCTCACTCGCTCAAGCGAGACCCAGCGTCGCTTGAGTGAGACAGCCCAGTCGCTCGGGCGTGCACACATTCGCCTAAGCAAACCAACCAAAAGCCTTCCCAACCAACCACACTCGCTGGAGCGAGAACTCACTCGCTAAAGTGAGAAGCCACACTCGGCATTCGATCACTCGGTATCAAGACATCCATTCACTCGGAGTCAGGGGTTTCAATCGCTCGGAAATAACCCCAACACACATACTTCCCATAACTTAGTTCCTTACATTTTTATCCACAAGGCCACACAATAATCCACTCGGGAAACGAGGGTTATCCCACTCGGATTCCATAAACCCCCTACTCGGAATACTTCCCAATCAAACACCACTCGGTGTATTCCAACCACAATTCAATCGGGATTACCTTACACATTCATCACTCGGTATACATTCACCTTAGATCACCCGGACACATTACTCATTCACTCGGTATACACCATCATATTCACTCGGGAAAATCAGAAAGTTAAGTTCCACTTGAACTTATTCAATCTCAACCACTCGGATAATGATTCTCCTTCACTCGGATTATGTATCAATCATACACTTAGAATTTATCTCAATTAAACCATCATGACAACTCTTTCCTCGGAAGGGAATCACTCGAGGTTTTCACTCGGGAATACAAACTCTTCCTCACTTGGGGTTTACTTATATTTTTCACTCGGTAACGACCGTTCTTAATATTACCCGGGGGGTTCTCCCATCAGATCTCACACAGTATAGGTTCATCTAAGATATTTTACTCAGAATCCATTTAAGTATCACCACTCGGAAAAGGAGGCACAGCCATATATAGTCTCACTCGAAGATGGCTCTCACAACTATGTCTACTAGGAAAATCATTAACTTGAGAATATTCTATCCATCATCATCTCTCAGTCTACCCAACCACAAGTCACCAGCATACAACATATATGTACACAAATAATCATGCACTCGGAATGCTCATTATCTTAACATCATTTATTCATCAACACCTGTTATCCGATGCAAGCACGGTTATCAACGTAAACCATATATGTAGATAAACATGCACTCGGGTCATAATAGCTCAGATTACTTATATGTATAAATTTATATTCGTTGTACAACACTGTTATTATGAGCCGGCCAAGGCTACAACTGACTAAACGTAAATAAATGCAATACAAGCACTTAACAGTCGGAGTGCACGTCACTCGGACTTGAGGCCTTCACACCATTCCGAGTCCGTCCTGCATACACTGAAAAATGGTGTAGGGGGGTGAGCATCTTAAATATTAAATGATAGATACTGACTCGGATTGTTCCTCAGTTATGCAACAATATATATACAAGTATACATAGCAACAATTAAGGTCAGAACAATACCAATCAATCAGGACACACATAAGACGTTTACCGATCAGAATCCACCAGTTATCATTTGCCCATATGCACATATTATTTCAACAGTATTATCACACATTGACGTAGTCAAATTTCAATCACATCAACAGTACATGTACACAACCGATCAGAATCCATCAATTATCACTCGGCTATATGCACACACTATCTCAATAACATTAACATATGCTCATGCAATCAGATTTCAATCAACATCAATAGTACATGTACACAGATTATTTCACTCGGTTCCGCATTCATGTGTAATCGGTTTTTATTCGTTGCAACGTAGGCTCCCAGCCTTTTATTCAGCTCCTAGCTGACTTAGCCATTTTACAGGTACTAAACCGTTTGCCCTCAGGTGAACGCTCTCAACGTCAACGGCGGTGTTCACGGGCAGCCCTGAGTCCCACTCAATAGGCCACCTTAAGTCCCACTCAAGGATTTAACAGCGTCCCACGCTTTAATAACCGATGGTAGTGTCCCACACTACATGCTCTCAGCATTAACGCATCCCATGCGCCACACGCGGATTCAACACACAGCACCGATTTCATACACAATTTTTATTCGGCCATACATGCATCCATGCAATCGGTAAAATACATTATCAGAACTCAACAGATTATTCCAACAACATATGCATCTCATGCAATCGGCATCAGAACTCAATAGATTAACACAACAACATATGCATCGGTGTGATATATTATCAGATTCACTAAGTCAACATTTTATCACATGCAGTCAGCATTTTAAACTCATAACAACTTGCATGTCACATAAACCACACGGTAATCATCATCAACACTTCAGCACATCCTTTTCATATAATCATTCAACATTTTCAAGGCTACCAACATGCATTTCATGGATGGAACTAAACATGCAACACTCAACTCTCACTCATCATGCACCCGGGTATCACACACTCCTCATGCAAGCACAACACACAATCAGAATACAGAAACAGCAATCATCAACACCCGAAACCCGTTCATAACCCATGCATTTAAGATATAAGATACCCCTACCTGGAATGAAGATTCCAGGGGCTCTGAGGGCTTACAGCTCCAGTTGGTTGCTCCGCTCAGCCTATTCACTGATCCTCAATAGAACGGACCAGCATCAGTCAATCCACCATTACACTTGGCTTTGGAGGAACTCCGAGCCACTCCGCTCACAGCTTGGAAGAACCAGAAGCATCCTCGAGCTAACAATGCCGACCAGTCGTCCTTCGACCGCTCCCTCCAACCCACACAACCACTAGGCTCAGACGCTGGGCTCAGCACTCCGCATGGAGAACTCAAAGCTGTTTCCATACCCACGAACAATCTGATCTTGCCAGCAAGGGAGGGTTCCTGTCTCAGGGCATCTCAACGTCACTGAGTTGGGTGGAGGAGAAGATGACGAGGAAGGAGACGAAGGAACAGCAAGGAAGGAAACGGGTTGCATGCAGAGGGAAAAGCACACTCTCACCCTCTCTGGCTCGTCGAGGAAAGAAGGAGGACTCCGATCCTCTGCCACCACTGTCGCGAGCTCACGGAAACAGAGAACAGAGAAGAAAGAAGAAGAACGAAGAAGAAGAAGAGAAGGAGAATGAAGAGAAGAAAAGTAGAGGAAGATTTAGGATGAATAAACAGCAGTGGTTCAGTGGCACTCATGTCTATATACAGGCTCGAAGAGAAAGAGGAGAGTGGGGTGGGAGATTGTGCACAGCAGCAGCTCCCACACGCGTCACACGCACATAGTCACAACTAATCAGCTATTGATAATTAATCACAATTAATCAGCCATTACTTTCTTAAGTTAAATTAATTAAGTTAATTATAATTAACAAGTAATTTTCCATTTTTGCAATTATTATTTTAATGGCTTAATTCCATCCGGTAATTAATTTTCAAATCAGGATGTTACAATTCTCCCCCTCTCAGAAGAATTTCGTCCTCAAAATTCGAACGCAGAACTGCCTCATCAAACAGTTCGGAATATCATTGTCCCAACTTGTTGCATGTCTTTGCCTCTTAGGCATTCACCGACCGGTTCGTAATTCTACTCGGTATAACTTCTCTCCTCAACGGTTTACCAACCGCCCCACAATTTTGATCGGTAAAACACTCAAAGTCAGGTTCTATCGAATTACAATCTCTCCATAAAATGCAATATAATTGGGGAATTCAACTTTAAAATGTACAACTTTCCCCATTCGACTCTGCCAGTTCCCTATAACCGATGGTACCTCAAGTTCTTTGGCCACTCGGCCCTATACCCTCGACGCCAATCGGTATACATCCATCATCGTTTCCTCTATTCCATGGGAGTCACTCGGCACAATTATGCACCTACGCCGGGTATAAGCTCAGAATTATGTCACACCAGACACATTATGGGGTTAATCAATCAGTTGGAAAAATCTAATCGGTAAACAACACTACCGATTTCCACAAAATACCTACCAATGTCCGATCCATCTTGGGTCAACCCCTCGGATATTCATTATCCGACCATTAAATCTCTTCCTTAACCATGATATACCTTGACAATACCGACACAAACACTCAAGGAGTTATAATGTACTTCAACTATCACAGTTCGCCCGGATTCATCCCCTACAGACACCATATCTGGTTCTAAAATCTTAGATTTCTAGTCATTCCTTCGGTTAATCTTATGCCTACACCCAGAGAATATCACTCGGACTTCTCATTCAAAAGGGTCACTCAGATTTTGAAAGAAATCCTTACCCGGAGAACTTCCCATCTACCAAATTTCACTCGGAATTCAAGCCTACTCTAAACACAAACCTGAGTTCAACTTAGCAGTTCTAACCATCAACCCGAACACATCTATGAATAAACTTACCCCTCGGGTATTTATTTCCCTCGGGAGCCATTCACTCGAAACTTACGCACTCAAGGTTCTATTTCCCCGTCCAGAAGTACCTTTCTCCAGGAGGAAGATTACTCAGTAGAATATCATACGGGTGTTAGAAATTTCACCCTCAATACCTCTCTACTCGGAACCGTCCCACACGGTACCAATCCACTTGGAAGCATCATACTCTGAGGCACTTCACCCAGAAGTCACATGACTCGGATATATTTCACGCGGATTTCGCCTAATACGAATGTGTCATTCGGACACAATTCCCGAACCTGGTAATGACTCCCCCAGAACGATGTTTCACTCGGAACATCATGACTTCACTCAGTAGCTCTTTCTCTTAGAAAGTTTTCACTCGGAATTATCTGTACTTTCTCACACTCGGAATATACTAATCCTTCCTGAGCAAATTCCCACCTTAGCAATTTCTCCCTTCTATTTCAATAACCGATCGTTACTTTAATAGCCAATCCTTACCCAATAACCTCTGATCCTCTTGGAGGTAACACATCAAGGTTAAACAAACCCTCTATCCACACTTTGATACATAACCACATATTATTCACTTATTACACTCTCATCTTCACTCAAAGCAGTCTGATAGACTCACCATCACCATAAGCAGTTACAGCCTCACTTGCCCGACTCATGAATTATCGTATCCAACTTATAGGATGACGTCTCATTCCTATAGGGTTACAGCAATTACATAGAGTCACTGCACCGTGTACACTGCCACGATACCTATGGTTTATAGAATCGTCTCGGGTAGCATGCCTTACACCCACACCGACCAAACTCACTCAGCTATAACTAACTCACAAAAATCAATGGCAATTCATAAACACATATATATATATATGCAATACATTTACATCAACATCATCATTATGCACCACCTAGGCACATCACGCAACAACAATCATGAATATCATTTATTATTACTGTAAAACAGTATAATGGTAATGGGTTTCCGACCCACACAGGGCACATACCTCATCATAAAATGGCATATCAATAATCGGCTTTTCAGCCCTGACCGAGTAAATATCTCTTAAAATCTCGTTCATTGCAAACCATGGCTCAACAGTTTTATAATCCCTCATTTCATCACTCATCACAGGCCACCAATCAATTTAAGCCTAAATGATTCACCAAGCATAGTCACAATCCACCAATCGGTCATGCAGTTATCATTATAGTATGATTTCTAATACCACCATAATCAATACCCAGGCGCACTCGGATTTCAACCTTACCAGTCACTATCAATCAGGTACCTCATTTATCATTTACCTTTCACCTCGAGACAATTCAAGCCTCAACTATCCATAAGGTTCAACCAATTTCCGACTCAAAAGTCTCTAGGTCACCAAGTACCCATCATAGAACACTCTCTCAACACTCAAATATCACCTAGTCGAAACCACCATAGGGTCTAGCTCTACAAAATCTGGTCAACGTAAAATCATACTAAATTCAATCGGGATTTCTATACCTTACGGGTCATCACCAAATCAGTTATTCACTCGGTGTTCAACTACAAATCCGAGCTTAACCCAAATCATCAAGTATACATTTACATCAATTTCTACGGTATTCTAACGTCACCAAGTCTAAACCATTCACTCGATTTTCATACATCAAACCGAGACACTACCCCAAATCAAATAGGTATTCGATTTCACATTCCTTCATTTATGATCATGCCCAATTAACTGGGTCATTGCACCTAGTGGTCCAACATCTAATCCATCAGTCACTCGGTTTCCTCAACCAACCACCGAGACGCAATCCTAACTTAACATATTCCTGATTTCACATCTAACCACTTATCGTACACCCAGATCTCCAACTTAGGAAACTACGACACATCGCTTATACCATATGTCATATACACAATATATCATTCATTCATCACATATTCAAGTTCCCCAACCTAGAAATCTGCAACCCATCAATTACATCATATACTATATAGGATTCACGTGCCAAAAGATATGTACCTAGTAACTTAGAAAACTGCAATGAATCACTTATATGCTCAGGATGAATTTTGTATCCTTGGCACAAACGATACAATCGATCAGTTAGGTAGGAAACACCACACTATGGGACTCCTCAATTAAGCAATATCACATCTATCAGCAATCAAAATATACACACTAGGGAGCTCTTTCATTATCATCCACTTACTCAACTCATACATGAGTTCTAACCCATCAACCAGCATGACTCGGCCATGAACCATTAGCATGGCATAATCAAGAACCCAAACCAATTTATACAGTTTCAACTCATAAAGGTCAGCATATAAATATATCCTTCACATAATCTCTTCTAATCCTCCCAGACTTAGAATAACTTCTAAGCATTCCATGAATATTTGAACCAGGGTAGTATCAAGTCTTCCATCCCCCAAATCAACATCACAACAATAGTCCCTTTTACTACTGTCCCCAACAACATATAGGCATATAATCACACAATTCAATGTTACACATGTATTAATTCCAACAGAATACCACAAGCAATGATGACAACCGGTCATATTGCACACAACCGCCCACAACAGTAGGCAAACCTTGGCCATGGACCTTTTGGTCTGCTTTGATACCAAAATGTAACACCCTAATTTAATTAATAAATAAATACCAAAACCAGGGGGAAATTTTTTTCCAAAAATAAACCATAAGGCAACCGGGTACAAATAAGGAAGGGGAAGGAAGGCAAGGAAATGAAAACCATTCACAGCGGAAGAATAAAACACCTAAGCGAACCCAACAGCACCACGCTCACTCGCTCAAGCGAGACCCAGCGTCGCTTGAGAGAGACAGCCCACTCGCTCGGGCGTGCACACATTCGCCTAAGCAAACCAACCAAAAGCCTTCCCAACCAACCACACTCGTTGGAGCGAGAACTCACTCGCTAAAGCGAGAAGCCACACTCGGCATTCGATCACTCGGTATCAAGACATCCATTCACTCGGAGTCAGGGGTTTCAATCGCTCGGAAATAACCCCAATACACATACTTCCCATAACTTAGTTCCTTATATTTTTATCCACAAGGCCACACAATAATCCACTCGGGAAATGAGGGTTATCCCACTCGGATTCCATAAACCCCCCACTCGGAATACTTCCCAATCAAACACCACTCGGTGTATTCCAACCACAATTCAATCGGGATTACCTTACACATTCATCACTCGGTATACATTCACCTTAGATCGCCCAGACACATTACTCATTCACTCGGTATACACCATCATATTCACTCGGGAAAATCAGAAAGTTAAGTTCCACTTGAACTTATTCAATCTCAACCACTCGGATAGGGATTCTCGTTCACTCGGATTATGTATCAATCATACACTTAGAATTTATCTCAATTAAACCATCATGACAACTCTTTCCTCGGAAGGGAATCACTCGAGGTTTTCACTCGGGAATACAAACTCTTCCTCACTTGGGGTTTACTTATATTTTTCACTCGGTAACGACCGTTCTTAATATTATCCGGGGGATTCTCCCATCAGATCTCACACCGTATAGGTTCATCTAAGATATTTTACTCAGAATCCATTTAAGTATCACCACTCGGAAAAGGAGGCACAGCCATATATAGTCTCACTCGAAGATGGCTCTCACAACTATGTCTACTAGGAAAATCATTAACTTGACAATATTCTATCCATCATCATCTCTCAATCTACCCAACCACAAGTCACCAGCATACAACATATATGTACACACATAATCATGCACTCGGAATGCTTATTATCTTAACATCATTTATTCATCAACACCTGTTATCCGATGCAAGCACGGTTATCAACGTAAACCATATATGTAGATAAACATGCACTCGGGTCATAATAGCTCAGATTACTTATATGTATAAATTTATATTCATTATACGACACTGTTATTATGAGCCGGCCAAGGCTACAACTGACTAAAAGTAAATAAATGCAATACAAGCACTCAACAGTCGGAGTGCACGTCACTCAGACTTGAGGCCTTCACACCATTCCGAGTCCGTCCTGCATACACTGAAAAATGGTGTAGGGGGTGAGCATCTTAAATATTAAATGATAGATACTGACTCGGATTGTTCCTCAGTTATGCAACAATATATATACAAGTATACATAGCAACAATTAAGGTCAGAACAATACCAATCAATCAGGACACACATAAGATGTTTACCGATCAGAATCCACCAGTTATCATTCGGCCATATGCACATATTATTTCAACAGTATTATCACACATTGACGTAGTCAAATTTCAATCACATCAATAGTACATGTACACAACCCATCAGAATCCATCAATTATCACTCAGCTATATGCACACACCATCTCAATAACATTAACATATGCTCATGCAATCAGATTTCAATCAACATCAATAGTACATATACACAGATTATTTCACTCGGTTCCGTATTCATGTGTAATCGGTTTTTATTCGTTGCAACGTAGGCTCCCAGCCTTTTATTCAGCTCCCAACTGACTTGGCCATATTACAAGTACCAAATCGTTTGCCCTTAGGTGACACCAACGCTCTCAACATCAACGGCGGTGTTCACGGGCAGCCCTGAGTCTCACTCAATAGGCCACCTTGAGTCCCACTCAAGGATTTAACAGCGTCCCACACTTTAATAACCGATGGTAGTGTCCCATACTACATGTTCTCAGCATTAACGCATCCCATGCGCCACACGCGGATTCAACACACAGCACAAATTTCATACACAATTTTCATTCGGCCATACATGCATCCATGCAATCGGTAAAATACATTATCAGAACTCAATAGATTATTCCAACAACATATACATCTCATGCAATCGGCATCAGAACTCAATAGATTAACACAACAACATATGCATCGGTGTGATATATTATCAGATTCACTAAGTCAACATTTTATCATATGAAGTCAGCATTTTAAACTCATAACAACTTGCATGTCACATAAACCACACGGTAATCATCATCAACACTTCAGCACATCCTTTTCATACAATCATTCAACATTCTCAAGGCTACCAACATGCATTTCATGGACGAAACTAAACACGCAACACTCAACTCTCACTCATCATGCACCCGGGTATCACACACTCCTCATGCAAGCACAACACACAATCAGAATATAGAAACAACAATCATCAACACCCGGAACCCGTTCATAACCCATGCATTTAAGATATAAGATACCCCCTACCTAGAATGAAGATTCCAGGGGCTTCGAGGGCTTGCAGCTCCAGTTGGTTGCTCCGCTCAGCCCATTCACTGATCCTCAATGGAACGGCCCAGCATCAGTCAATCCACCATTACGCTTGGCTTTGGAGGAACTCCGAGCCACTCTGTTCACAGCTTGGAAGAACCAGAAGCATCCTCAAGCTAACAATATCGACCAGTCGTCCTTCGACCGTTCCCTCCAACCCACACAACCACTGGGCTCAGACGCTGGGCTCAGCACTCCGCATGGAGAACTCAAAGCTGTTTCCACACCCACGAACAATCTGATCTTGCCAGCAAGGGAGGGTTCTTGTCTCAGGGCATCTCAACGTCACTGAGTTGGGTGGAGGAGAAGATGACAAGGAAGGAGACGAAGGAACAGCAAGGAAGGAAACGGGTTGCATGCAGAGGGAAAAGCACACTCTCACCCTCTCTGGCTCGTCGAGGAAAGAAGGAGGACTCCGATCCTCTGCCACCACTATCGTGAGCTCACGGAAACAGAGAACAGAGAAGAAAGAAGAAGAACGAAGAAGAAGAAGAGAAGGAGAATGAAGAGAAGAAAAGTAGAGGAAGATTCAGGATGAATAAACAGCAGTGGTTCAGTGGCACTCATGTCTATATACAGGCTCGAAGAGAAAGAGGAGAGTGGGGTGGGAGATCGTGCACAGCAGCAGTTCCCACACGCGTCACACGCACATAGTCACAACTAATCAGCTATTGACAATTAATCATAATTAATCAGCCATTACTTTCTTAAGTTAAATTAATTAAGTTAATTATAATTAACAAGTAATTTTCCACTTTTTGCAATTATTATTTTAATGGCTTAATTCCATCCGGTAATTAATTTTCAAATCGGGATGTTATATTTCCTTTCCAAATATGGAGTTGCAAGAACTTTCTCATGTCTTCTCTGAAGCTATCATTAAAGAGGCAATCAACAGTAAAGTTTAAGACTTTCTCATGCACATCAAGAAAACTACCTCACATGTCTCAAGGTGTTAGAAAAGTCAAACCTGATCAGAACGGATAGCCTAAGGTCAACTGCTATAGAGTGTACGTGCTTTCTTAAAGTACATAAGCAAAAGGGATCTTTTGCTAAAGACTTTTGAATTGCCTAGATAAGAAAACTTCTCTGAAGCATGTGCATGCACTTACTGACAGCACAATTCTCAAGAGACCAACATCCTTCGAAGCTAACCAACAGATATTTTTCAGAAGGGCTATAAATACAAGAAGCTTTTGAAAACAAGATAGAGACGCTGCTTAACTTGATACTTGAACGCTCACTTGTTTTGTCTCTAGAAACCAAAGTCTGAAAGAGTTTTTCTTAGAAGTTTCTAAGTTCTTGTAATCACTACATAAGTCCTCTTTGTAGTTCTGTTTAATGCAGACTGTGACTTATAGTAGTCTGTAGCTCAGCGTACCCTGTAATAATCTCATATCTTTGTATGTTAAGTTATCTGGTTGTAATTTCAAACACTTTCCTTACAATCACTTTGTGCTTTTTGGTGTGTTGTAAGAATATGTCAGTGTTGGGAAACACTGTAGCCTGAAGAGGCTATTGAAAGAATACTTGGGTTTTTAGCTAGGAGTGGCTAATGTCAAGAATACTTACGGATAAGCCAGAAATAGCTGGAGTCAAGAATACTTGTGCACTGGGCTGGTGCATATTGTAAAGGCATTTTACAATAGTGAAAAATCCTTCGGTCTGAAAGGACTGGACTAGCTTCTATGTTGGAAGTGAACAAGGATAAATTTATGTTATGCATTCCTCTTATCTCTTTCTCTAGTCTGTTAAAAATTGTTTTTTGCCTAAGCGATTTATACGTAATTATTTTTGAAAAAGAGTTTAAGACTTATTCAACCCCCTTCTAAGTCTAACTCGGTACCATCAAACATACTTGTACAATTAATCAATAAAATCATTTTCTTCTCTTAAAAGTCTTAAAGTTTTCTTCTTCTTCTCTTACTCATAGACTCTAGGGTCTGATACCTATAAAGATGGTGGGGTGTCCCACACTCAAGCACCTAATCTAAAGGATAGAAGCAAATTCAAATTCAAAATCCCTCTTATCAAGTCCGAATCATCATGATTGGTTTGTTTTATCTTTCTTTCTCTCTGTGTGTGACACTTGAAACTCAGATCATGAATCTTAAGGCAATTATTTGGGACATAGGGGAATTGGGATAAAATTTTTCCCTTTTAAAATAATCACTTTAAAATTCGTAATCTAAGCTTCGAGGTCATGTGCAAAGTTATATAATTTATTCTAAGCTAAAACATTTCATACACTATGTATATCAAGCCATTCACAAATTCAAGATATCATGCACATCTTCTATATGTTAAGCACCATAACATCTACTTTACTTACACGTTGTAACATCCCAAATTTTAGAGAAATAAATATATTAGATTATGGTAATTAATTAGTTGTGGTCCAATATACATGGGAAAATTAATTAGACTTTAATTGTGATTTATCGGTAAATTGAAATTTACTAAAATCAAACAATTTAACGGATGACGTGGGACCTACTAGGTCAAATTGGATATTTGATAGGTCAAAAATATTTAGAAAATTATTGTGGTTATGGTGGTATAATTAAAATAATTTAGGGTATTGAGGAGATATTTAGTTGGACACGGCATATGTTAATAAACGGTGAAAATACGAGCCAAATGGAATTAAAAAGAAAATGTAAATTCCATTTTTCCTTCTCTATTTGACCGTGTGCATTTTTCCCTCTCCATTTACTCTCTTTACATAATGGATAAAGGAAATTATTGACCATTGGAAAAATTAAAATGATGACCCTTTTGACCATTTGACAAGGACCAATTTTGACAAATTTTCTCTCCTTTCTCCTTCAATTTTTGGTGGCCTTTTCACTCTCCCTCCATACTTCATTTCTTTTTTCTTCTCCATTCTTCCTTGTCTAAAACTGTGACCACCATTTCTTATTCCCATTTTTCATCAAAATCAACATCTAAGCTTGGATTCATGAAGGACTAATGGAACATTGAAGCAAAGCTTGGTTCATCTTCTTTTTTCCCTCTAATTTTTGTGCTCCCCTTTGTGCTTAGAGGAAAGGTAAGCTTTCATGATACCAATGGCTTTTCTTGGTGATTTTGGGGTTCTCGAACCTTAACAATAGATGATTAGATGTTGTTTTACTGAGGAAATACATGTGGAACCCAAATCCTAGGGTAGATGACCATTAGAAATTTTGTTGTTGTTGTTGTTGATGATATAGATATGATTTTGTCTTGGGAATGCCTAAGTGATGCAAAGAAATGATTGGAATTGATGTTTGGAAATTTTTGATAAAAACCCTAACATGTGGAAATTGAGGCTTTTGGAAAAAAATGATGAATTTGGGGTTTCTTGTCTTGAGAATGATTTTGGATAAGGAAATAAATTTTTGGAATGGTTGACAATAATTATTGATGTTAGGAGTTTGAGAAACTAAGAGAATGTTGAAGGCACTAAGTTGATGAAGTTTGTAGAAGTGGTGTTTATTGTGATGGTGACTTAGGAGTTATTTTGTAGTCATTTGATTTTAAAGAATATGGATTTATGGGAAGGAATTCCTGAAACCTAACAAAATAAGAAAATTAGTGTTTATAACATGTTTAGGACATGTTAAGTATTTTAGATATAATGGTGAATATTTAGAATTTGAAATTAATGCCTTGATAGCCCAATTGATTGAGATTTGTATATGTTAATGTAGGATCTATTCCGAAGGACGATGCGGGACCGTCGAATCGCTCAGATTACTTCTCTTGAGGTAAAAGAGGGGTTTATATTCTAAATACATGAGTTGAGTATTGGTTGATTATTATATATGACATTTCACATGTTTGCCTTGCCTACGTTGTATTGATGAATTTTAATGTTGGGATGTTGTGATGTTTTGTGCTTGGTAAATGTGTGATATGGATTTGGAATATTGGTGGTATCCTTTATCGTGATTGATAATTATGATGAGAATTTGGGAAAATGTTGTGCCCTTTTGTTGTTAAGAATGTATGTGTATTCACCACAAATATTGATTGATAAAAGTCTATGGTGATAAAAATGAATGTTGTTGTTGAGCATACCCTTAAGCAATTGATGATTTGTATTGTTGATAATTATGATGCCATTGTGGTTGATACAAGTATGAACTTGTATTTGTGAATTAATTTGCATTGGCAAAATGTTGTGAATGCCACACTAAAATGTGAAACAATGGCAATAATCAATGAGATAAAAATCCACTAAGAATTGTGTGGTGAGGTTGATGATGATAATGATTGATGAGTGACATGATAGGATGCATATTGTGAGAATGCATATGATTTTCACTTGCATTGCATCTATGGCATATTACATAGCTGTCGGTAAGGGAATGATAGGGGTTCCTCCGGTTGGCCTAGTGGGAGGGCAGCTCTATACACGAGCACTGTTGTTTACCCTAGTGACTTAGTGGTAGAGTCATGAAGCTGTCCATGCTTAGCTAAGGGGAGCTGCATGTGGTTGACCCGATGGGGGTGGTTCTTTGAGGAGCAGGTGTCCCCGGTGGTCCTTTGGATCACAGCTACCATGGTATGATTCATGGTTGGCCCACAACACCATATGTTGTTTATGTTGTTTATCGCGGTCATGGTGAAAATGACTGGTGTTGCAAGATGGGCGATGCGGTTTGGTACCAGTAAAATATGATGATATGCATGCAAACAATGAGATAAGTGTACACATTTTACGACTACAGTAGGGACATGGTTATTTATCTGTGCTTGATGCCCATAATTGGTATTTTATATTCCCACAGTCGGATCCACGATGATAATGATTTCCTTGTACATATGCATTAGCTTAAGAGCATTCGCATATAGCATAGTGATATGCCAAAAAGAGGATGAGTTTGAGGTGATGATTAAAATGGGTGAATGGAAATCTAAAGACAACAAGTGAAATATATATATATATATAAGGTGAAAATACGTTGTGTCGGTGATAATACTTGTGTTAGCCTAATATGATGAAGGGCAATGATGTGTGTATGTGTATGTGCTTTGCTATAAGTTTTGGTTAATGATTATGATATATGTATATGTTGATAGAATGATGGAGTTATGGAGATAATTGGTGTTCTTGATGCAAAGCCTACATGTTGTTATATGTATATACACATAAATCACAAATGTATTCATATTCGTCACTTAGAATGTATAGCTCACTCTCCATGTTGTCTTTTTAGTGTTGTGATGTAGGACGTATATGGAGTGAGATGCATCTTATTTTGGAACTTTATGTTTTGGTGGTGAAGGTAAAATAGTTGTATAGGGATGCCTTGGCCGACAAATTATTGGCTTTTAGGAATCACATATGTATTTGGTGACAATGGTGTTAATATAGATGTTGTGTTGATGGCTTAAGTCCATATGTACTTGGTCTTATATTCTTTTGTGTATACATATCTATATAATAGGCCAATTCTTTTGTAAACAACTATATGCATATTGACAATGGATGTTTGATAGCCATTTTGATGGCATTGATGCTTATGTTGATGGAAATCCATGGATGGATGGACTATTTAAAGTGTGAGGTTATGAACATAATGTTTATGCATGACTTAGAAGTAGATTTGATGATTTGAATGATGTTTAGAGTTAGCATAAAGAGGGCTTAGTGGATTAATGATATGTTCTTCCATGTCTTGTGCCATAATATGGTTGATTCTTGATGGTTTCATGCATAAAAAGGTCTAGGCATTGCTTGATCTAAGGTCCCAAGGCATAGCATGACTTGACTTATTTTATGAATCAATTCATGAGTCCTCTTGAATCGATTCATAGGCTACTGGTTCTAGAAAAGAAAAACTCCTTACGCATGAATCGATTCATGGCTAACTTGAATCGATTCATAGCCTACTGGTTTCAATGGAGGTGATTTCCAGGTTCATGAATCAATTCATAGCCTAATGGTTTCATGGCTTGTTTCCTTGCTTCTCATGCATATTTTCTGGGATTATTTCTCATATCCACTCTTTCTTCCAAATTAAAATACGTGTTCCGCTAAACACTTGCATGATGATTGTGTAATTGATTACTTTAAGTTAACATTTGTATAAATCATCTACCTTCTCATATCGTCATATATGAGATAGGGCTTTAAATGGTCCGAGGTTAGTTGTTAAAGTTTTTAATCGTGGTGTTCTTCTTCCGACTATTATTTAAATCGTGAAAAATTTACCCTACTTTTCATTATCTAAATATTGATACCTTTAATATTATTTACCGAATTAAGGGTGCCACACATGCTACTAACTATCGAGTCAATAAACCAACATAGCAAAAACAAGCTAAGTTCAAGTCCATATATACAATATGCATATATACATAACCATTTGATCATTTGCATATAGTGGTATAGGTCCAAAATATCAACTAATTCTATGCAAGTAAAACTACCAAAAGCTACATATATACATATACATAAACATCAAAATATGCCTATGCTTCCTTGCATTGCCAACCAACAGTTCCAAAGGCATCACCATGCATTTCCCTATTACAAGTTCACTAAACGATAAGCATGGAAGAATGAGATTATGCATAGCATAAATACAAAATAAAATAGAGTTTCACATAAACACAATCACAGGGAAAATGCATGCTATGCATATGCTAAATAATATTGATTCATTCAGACGTTTTATCACTTTAGCCAATGGTGGGTAATCACAACAGTGTAACAATTATCATAATCATAAGCTTCCTTTAGTACTGAATCGAAGCACCCTCTTACAACATTGTTACCCGCTGTGACTTGGAGATATACATATTACTATGTTATGGGCTGGCTCTAAAGCATCTTGTCTAAAGCGTCAGTAGATCATAAAGATCATACTTATAGGGTCTTTGCTCATCATAGAGTTGCCTCCACCAGGCTGGCAATCAAGGGACCCCTATATCCTAAGATGTGTCCTTTACATATATGATTCAAGATGCATTATTGTCTTTATAACGCATTGTGTTACATACTTTAGATCACAAATCAATAATTCATCATAACCACATGGCCTTCACAATTCGTAAAGGGATATACATATCAACCTAACACATAAATTATCTCATTTTCATGCCACTATATCACTTTTCATTAACTAAGCACTTAACCATGTCATCATCTCATTAAATTCATAAGAATTGTCATGCCATATATTTAATTTATCACTAGTAGTATTCCATACAACATTAATAAATCTATCCAATTCATATTTCTGATGTACATATCCATTCAGTTACCTAAAAAGGTATACTAAGGGTTGGAAGTGTGTTTTCATGTAGTTTAAAGCTAAATAATTGATTACCTATTTAGGTAATCGATTATTCTGCAAGCAGGGGTTCAACAATCAATTATCACATTTGGGTAACCAATTACCACATTTGAGTAATCGATTACCGTGTTTTGTACAATCAATTACTGATAAATGGAAAGTCATCCCAGCAAACAGGGATTCAGTAATTGATTATCCAAATCACAGTAAGAGATTATCTTATGCAGGAAATGACACAAATAAGTAAAAATTTCAGAATTTATCAAATGGAAGTATTTCAAACTACCACATAGTCAAATTGGTCACTAGCAATATACCACAAAACTTCAATCAAGTTACCCGGTGCATACTTTCAACATATACATATGTTTATACTCTTTTCAATTTCATCCAATTCAACAATAATCACAATCAATTAACATTCTATTCACTAATTCAATCAATTTAATTCACCACTTCATAACCAATCTACATTTTAATAATATCACATATAAATTCTTTCAAGTTTTTGTTTCCATAACTAAACCATTCACCAATTTCTCACAATTACACTATACAATTTCAACCTATCAATGCATTTAAATCATCAAAGTTCTACACCTACCTTACACATATGTATTTCTTCCATTTCACTATTCTACAACTACATTACAATCTAACAATTCAACATATAAATGTATTCAATTCACTAATCCTTTAACTACATTACATGCTAATATTTCCAACCTATGTTAACTATCAACATCTCTAAATTTAAACATCTAATCCTACTTATTATCTACTTATTCATAAGATCATCTCTTCTTCTTTACCTTAAAAAAGACAATCACAAGGTTTGGTGAGCTCATCTTGGTTCTAGCTGCAACCTACACATAAACACATTCAATTTCATACAATTATCAAAGTAAACCACAACTTAATCGTTAACCAACTCCTAACTACCGAGAAGCTCAAGACCAGAATAACATAACAAATTGAAGGAAATGACATTTTCATAAGTTTTAACTTACCGACAGAAAACTAAAATAGAGGGTTAGGTTTTTCCATAACGTTAACTAGAAGACAACACGCCTACAAGCATGAATTTTTGGGAATTGAGGTTTGATTTCAAGAAATTAGAGAAAGTACCTAAAAGAGTTTCTAGTTTTATACCTAGGTTAGGAATAAGAACAAAGAAGCTTGGTCCCCCATTAGCACCTATGCATGTGGATGCAAGATGAGAGAAATGGAGAGAGTTTCTCCTTTGCTTGGGTAGATTGAAAATGGGGGTAAGGTAAAAAGAGTGGCCACGGTTTGGGTTAGGGAAGAGGAGAGAAAGAATGGTGTGGATGATGGAGGAGAGGACGAGAAAGTATGTGGGTGAGGGAGAGAAAGAGTGTGATGAGAAAGTGAGTGTAAGAGTAAATGAGTTTATGAGCATAAAAGAGAAAAGAGAGATTTTGGGCTTTTGATTAAACTAAGATATAGGTACCAATACTTTTAGGATACAGTTGGATTTACAAAAATATTGAAACTAATTTCCAGGTATATCCCTCTAACTATAATTTAAAACTCTATTTTCCTTATTAAATTCAAGATAAACATAAAAACTAAACTATACTCTTAAATTATCTGATACCTAACTATTTACTCTGAGCATGTAAGACACAAAACCCTAAAGAATTACTCTAGGAGGGTTAGGGTTTATTACTTAAAAATGCCACTTGAACTATAAGGAAACTTTGAGGCCTTATTTATACAATGGGTAAAAGAGATGCCTTGAATTTGGTCAAACTACCAAGGGATAATCATCATCTACTAAAATCAAGAGAAATCATAATATCTATCTATGATATTTTTCCAAAGAGTAGGGGGAGGGGGTCTCGTGGGGCCCCCTTTTGACTCAGGGGAACACTAACCACCTAGATATAATTAGATTTCTAAAAACAGGATGTTACTCTCTCTCTCTATATATATTATGCATTTGTCAAACATTTAAAAAGTTATCTTTAACAAGTTTTGTTACATGTCAACTTTTCATGCAATATGGCCTGAAACTTGATTTAGATATATTTAAAAAATGAAATAAATGAATAAACTTTATGTAAAGTGGTATATAAAGTTTTAGTTACCATAAATCAATAGATATACAAACAAAATATCAATATAGATATATAATTCTTTAAGATAATTTTATAACGTAAATTAGTCTATCCATTATATTATATATATATATATATGACAAATTAATTTACCCATTATCAGTGCGAAGAGGATAAGAAAAGTGGATATTTACATAATAGCAATGTAACTATATATATTTTTATGATAATTATAAAAAGAATTAATAATTTGAGGTATTACAAAAATAGATAACCACACATTACGTAAAAATGGACAATTATGTAATTTATAGATAATATATATTAATCGATCATCAAATCAACCGCTATAGTATAGTTTACGCTAATTTACAAATATATAATTTGTTATATTTATATAGTTTAATCAATTACATATAATATATATATCAACATTAATATCAATATAAAAATTTGATTTTATTTTTGTAATATCCTTTTTAGTATTTTTTGTGTCTTAGTGTGTTTGGTGTTTTGAGTTTCGAAATTCTAAATTTTAAAGGGAGCAAATTGTAAAATTTCAACAATTTGAGTACCTCATTTTAATTATCATACACTTCATCCCACCCTAACCTCACTTATCCCTCACTGAACTCAACCTTCTCACTTACATTCACCACCAGCAACACCCTCACCAAGCCCTCACATTCTTTTCCCTTCATCTCCTTCACCCAAGACACTTTCTTTACTTAATTTCCTCTCACCACCACACCATGGCCTTCACCCTCACTTCCACCATCATCACTTCAATCAACCACAAACCATTTCTCTTCTTGTTTCCCTTAAAAGTAGTACCCTTCCCTTCTTATTCTCACCATCACTTCCATTTTCACCCAGGCCAAAGGAGAGCCTCCACTTCCCCCACCTATTTCTCCAACATGCAAGGGTAAAGGGAAGCATCTAGCTTTCTTTTGAGTGCCTTTTTAGGGGATTAACAAGAAAATTAAGGTAACCATTTTCCTTTTCCAAAACCTCATTGGGTTGTAGTGAAATGACAATTTGGTGGTATTGGTAGATGAAATTGTGATGGCTGTTAGGAGTAATTGAAATTGGTAGCTTGTATAATTGTGCAATGGGCATGTATTTGATTGGGAATTATTTGCTATTAGAGGAATTAGGATGTGAGTATGTTTGTGATGGTAAATAACAATTGCTTCTTTGGTTGAAATGAAATTGGTGTATTTGTTTACAATAGATAATGGTATGATGATGGTGCTAAACTTTTGTTATGAAAGTATGGTAAATTTGAATGATTCTAGTTGTAAAACCTATCATTTCTATTGTTCTACATTAAGGAATTGATTACCATACTAATGGTAATCGGTTACTAAAACTAGGGTTGTCAAAATATATACCTGATACTTCTATAATTGATAATCCAGCTAGAGTAATCAATTACCCAAATGATGGCAATTGATTACCCTAATCTGATAATTGATTATTAGGGCCCTGATTCACAATAGTCAATTATAACTTGTATAGTAATCGATTACCCTTCTAAAAATAACATGAAAATCCTTTTCCAAACCCTAGAGATGCCTATATGAATAAGTACCTTGAATTTATATGTTTTGAATTATATAGTCACAATTTATATATCAGTTTAAATTATAAACACTTAACAGTTAAATCATCTTGATATTGCATGGGAATTGGTAACGGCTTTATAGTTTTAAAGATGGTTACATTAATCTTCACAGGGTTATTAATATAACCTTGTAATTTAGGGGTACTTTCTAGTGTCCATAGTGGGAGGGCACTTCCATGGACTAGGTGAGCTAATTAAATCAGGTGCTTTGGCCATCACATAAAAGACCCAATACATTTTTAATCATGGTTTTAAGTTATATAGGTTTCAGTGTGAATGATAATTGTTTGCCTATAGGTTCTTTGAAATACGTGATAAACCTCTTAAGTTTTTGGTAAAGAAAAGAAAATGATTTCCACCTAGTGGCTGAAAATCCTATGTTGAATGACTTTATTAACTTAGGATTATTGAGATATATGAATTGTATATCTCACAGTTACAATATTTTTAGGTGATTAATTCAAAGGTTGATAAGCTTCCTAGAGTCATCGGTGTTGTCTTCTTTTGTTCTTTTTGTTTTAAGGTAGCAAGCCAATGACTTTTTTTCTGTTGTAATGTAGGAACGATAACTTCATGGATGTCGACCTTTATGTTGTTAAGCTTCCGTGTTTTATGTGTTTAATATTTTTATTTTGAAAATAGTACCTTTAATTTATGCACTCAAGTTTCATGTACATGTAATACGTGATGATTTTAAGGTGTTACATTTATGGTATTAAAACAATTGATTTATTTGGATTGTGCTTTCTTGAAACCTAAGGTTGACTACTTGAAATTTTTTTCTTTCTAGGTGCTATATACTTACTTTGAATTACAAATCCATAAGTATTGAGCCTGATCAACTTATAGAAGGTATGATTTCTAGAAGGTGAGGTAGACTACAATGTAAGTAGACTAAAAAAGAACTGTCTGCAAATGCAAACATTCCCTTTATGCAAAAAATGGCGCGGGCATGACTTAGCTTGGCCAAACGGTTGCATAAGGAGAGGTTTGTAACCGTGTCCTTGAACCATAACCCGCCACCCAAGAGCATGACAAGAGGTATAAGTAGTTCAGTGAGTATAAGCCATCAGGTTTGATGGCAGTTATAATCCAATGGCAGCAGAGAGGTGGTTACAAGAGATTGAGAAGATTTTTTAAGTGATGAGGTTTACTGAGCAAGACAATGTAGACTTAGGAACTTACCATTTAAATGGTGAAGCTGAGCATTGGTAGAGAGGTCACACTAAAAGGATGAAGGCTAACTGAGCCTAGATAACGTAGGATCAATTTAAGGTTTTATTTCTAGAAAAGTACATCCCTTCCAATTTATGGGGCCAAAAGAGATTAAATTCCTTGAATTGAAGCAAGGTGAAATGACGATAGGTCGGTATGTGGCCTAGTTTGATGAGTTGGCTAAGTTTTCCAACAAATTGATGAACCAACTAAATGAAGCATAGAAATCCAAATGGTTTAAGCAGGGGTTGAGGCCTGATATTTGGAACCAAGTGGCAGCTTTAGAGATTAGGGATTACTAGACCTTAATCCATAAGTGTCAGATCATTGGGTGGTCACTACTCAATATGGATATAAATAAGTCCCAATCTTGGAATAGAAAAAAACAAGGTTGAATTTTCTAAAAAAGGAATATTTCCAAGGGGAAACAAGTGGTTAAAACAATAGAAGTTGCACCAGTGACGTGCAATACTTATGGAAAGAATCACCAAGGGGTTTGTTTGAAAGGGAAAGAGGTATGCTTCTTCTACAAGAAGCTGGGGCACATGAGTAGCCAATGCCCACGTAAGCAACATGGTCTAGCAGCCGCGTCATATGATCAAACCAAAGGAGAAGTCTATAACTTAAGTGGGAAGTATGACACCCTTGGTTATCCAAGATAAATCCCTTACTCTGGATCATCCTGTTTAACTAAGAGTACACAAGTTTATGAAAAATGTGAATTTTTTTTTACATAAAACAATGATAGATCAAAAAAAACAACACACATTGTGCATTACATGGTCATAATAATAACTTACATTACTCTGAATGAAGGCACCCATAAAAACTACACTCTTGCCTAACCACTATTTCATCTTTCTGTGAATCCATTTGTGCCCATAGGGTGACTCAGATGCTTATCCGTACCTTCCTCAGGCCAATCCTTTACCACCTAGAGTGCATATATAAATACACACAAATAGAAGACCATAGGTAAAAAGAAAGGAGTAAGGTTCCATCTCTACTTATCCTATCATACAAAGGGAATTATGTCATTGCTGACCTTTTCCACACCATATCATCACCAAGTCATACAAGTGGGTTAACCAAATTGGGAATAGTTTCCCCACATTTAAATATTTTACACATTCACTCATTAATATTTTCATTGTTTCACAACATCCAGCCAAACCGTGACACTATCATCATATAATCCATTATTCCCAATTATAATCCTAACCATCATTATGGTAACACATACATAAGTTCCATCTAAACTCAATTCGTACATGTACATCATAATACTCCTCTAAGCTAGTTTATATTCAATCACTATACATGTTATTCAGTCTCAGCTGCATAGATAAGTATCACATATTCACAATCACAAACTAGGTAAGCCACAAATTATAGAGTAGGCATAAGTATCACAACACCTAACAAATATCGCACAGAACCTCAACCACAACTACAAGTACCATTATTCATAAATATACATATACATCTTGCTGACAAAATCATCACATATCTTTATACAACATCACAACTCGAATCATTATCAACACATCCTCAAATAGTCCTATAACATACAAGGAACCAATCTCTGGGCATAATTATAATTACCAACAATACGTCACCATAACCATAACACCACATTATAAATCATATGCTGTAATTCAATCAGATGTTATGCATGAGTTAGGCAGTTTATGATTCTCTTTGTCAATTAAGTCTCATGCATGCAAATAGGGCCTATCATCTTATTATCATCATCATCATTATAATCATCATCATCAATATCATCTCAATCACATCTCCACGGTACGTCAGACCACCTGATACCATCACCAGGGGCCACAACTTGGTTACCATCACGAAGGGATGTCCATTTCAATTCACAAACTCTCATAGCATGCAACAAATAACCATTTCACAATCAATTATATCATTTGCTAAGCTACCTCGAGCTTAACTAATATACTCAACTTATTCATCACCATTGCAACACTATTAATAAGCAACCTTATGCTCTATTATCAACAACATTAACTCAATTCAACATAATTAATTATTCCATTCCTCTTTATTGTAACTTCACGCCATGAATGGTAATATACAACTATGAACAAAACCATATTTGTCAAGAACTCATCAAATCTCATAATTGTTAGGAAATCCCTAAACATGAGCAGCGGAAAAAAAAAAAGGGATTCCAAAGGATTTGCAAGGTTCCGTGTTTCAAAGCACAAAACAAACACAAAAATTGTTTTTTTTGGATTACCTCTTGAAGAACACCGAAGCAGTCGTAGCCTCATCCTTTAGGAGTCCACACGAGCACTCCCACCAGAATCGCAACACTTGCCAACTGCTAGTTTGACGGCGTGTAGCTCTTGTAACTTTTACGAATTTGTGTCTCACTTGAGTGAGTGGCCTATGAGCATCTTATGCTTTATTTATAGGCTTAGGTTTGACCTAATTTGTTCTCTTTAAAATTGGGCTCCTTACTCATTCCAAATGAGTTAGGCCCAATAGCTTTATTTTCGTCCAACTAAAATAAGACATTTTCTGATGGGCTTACTCTATGTGTGTGACCCTACAGGTAAAATACTCGGTCATATTAATAATAAATTATTTTATTATTAATATAAAATAAGAGCGGCATCTAGCAATGCATCATTATGTCTGAATATTATCAACATAACCTATAAGTGATAATTATTTAATATGTTTGTTCTTTTTGTCACGATATCCTAATTGGGCCCAAGGCATGGTTGCGTCATCCTTGTACGGCCTAATTTATTTTACTTGATACCGGAGTAGACTGAATCCGAATAAATATCTAATATTTATTCTTTCTAGCATGGCCATGCATTTTCTTAGTCTTACTCCATCAAGTGGCCTATAGATATCACTCCTGTCACATAGGAGAGAGAAATCCCATCTATATCACTCACATCCCTCTGCATAATTTATTCATTGCCTAATCACAACCTTTATGGTCCTCTATACAGAAGACGTTTAATTGTATTAAAACAATAAACTCCTCATGTAGGAATCGTAGTGACTTCAGGTCGAAGGACTACATATACCATTATCACATTGAGAATCGTTTATGACAATCATGTAACGATCCATGCAACGTTCTCATGGTGGGTCTGTCTAGTACATCATTACTCTTAATGTGTACCCGTGTGAAGACTTGATATCATCTATATCTATGATTTGTGAGATCAGGTCATCAGTACACTCACACACTAGTCTCAGTGTATTTACATGTCCCCATGTAAATACTTGACTAGGGACATTTTAGGAATAATTTTTATATGACCTATTACTCCAAGGATAAATACGTTTTAAAACAATTTTAAACTGAAATATTTATTTTATTGATAAGCATAAAAAATGATACAAATGAAAAAGCATAAAAGCTTATAGTGCATACACCAACAATAATCACATAACAAAAGGGTATAATGCCAATCAAGTAATTAACTACACAATCATATTATCACGAATATCAATAATTCCTCATAAATAACATAATCAATCACATAATCAATCAATTTTAACTAAGCAAATATACCACTATTCGTTCATAATCCATACATTTAAAATATAAATGCTCCCCATACCTGGAATTGACGATTCCAAAAACCCGAAAAGCTTTCTAACACGTTTCCGATCACTACTTCGCAACCTCAATAAGTCCTAAAACCATCAATAATTGCTTTTAATAACTTAATTACTATCAAAAATACATTCGGGATTAAAATCGCCAATTTATATAACATTCAATAAATTCCCGACTTACCCATCAATGTCAATCCCACCAAAACTTGATTTTTAACAAAGCCCAATATTGTCCAATATTCACCCAAGCTCTAAAATAGTCCCTAAATTAGTGAAATGAAGGGAATAAGCTCAATAACGCAAAATGGACTTCAACCAAAGCATTGGGTGGTTCTGAAACTTACCAAAACGAAAGGAAAATCAAAACCACAAAGGTACCAAGCTTCCGTCAACTTGAAATTGCTTCCAAATCACCTAAATTCATGAAAACAATCATCATCAAAACCTAAACTCACGGAATAGAAACCATAGAAGCCATGGATACTTCAAAGCTTACTAAAACGGGAGGAAATCAAGAACTCCGCAATAATCTGACACTGTCCACATGAGGAAAACAACTCTAACAACCTTAAAATGTTTGAAATTAAAGGAATTAAGGAATAAGGTTCAAGAATTACGCAAAACTGAAGCAGGGTTCAAAACTTACCTCTTAGAATCAAAGAAATTAGAGCTTTCCTATGAAACCCATGGCTGCCACAAGAAGAGGAAGGAAGTGGAACCCTAAAATTAGTCTTAATTTGATGAAAATCAAAGAGGAAAAAGATGGTGTAGTGAAGTATTGCTGCGGGAAGAACAAAGCACCTGTTTCCTTTATTTACATGCATGAGCACAGGAGAGAAAGAATTAAAAATGTGAATTTAAGAATTAATGAAATGGGGGTTTGGTCTATTCATGAGTTTAGTCAATTTCTAAGATCAATCGGGTAACTAGAGGTTACCTAAAACTTACCCTGGTAATTTCTAAAAATTAACTTAACCGCATAGGGATAATTTAACATTCTCAATTAATTATTTGAGCAATAAAATTTACCCAATAATTTTAATTCAGGATGTTACAATTTAAATGCTATGGGATAACTTATAATGTATATTGATGTAGTTGATTACATTTGAGGTAATGTAATTGTATTAAATAATAATGTATGTGGTAATGATTATGATGAATTATTAATTATGAAAGGTACTGAATGTTGATTAATAAATCATGTTGAATTTGGTTCAGTACCTGTTATTTAATATATATATATATATATATATATATATATGCTTACCCCCTAAATTGTTGTTTTTCAGTGGATGTAAACTGAGGTGACGCTTAGTGATTGCTCGCTTGGAGATATTGTGGTCATGGAGACGGTTGGTATATAGTTGTATATACCTGTATATTTTTTGTTGCTATCGCCTTGGCGACTCTTTGTAACTTTGGATATATATATATATATATATATATATATATATATATATATATATATATCACTATGTAATCCTCAAAGAATTTCCTAGAGAGAATGTATATATAATTTGATAACATAACATATACTCTTAACTTACTAAACCCTAATATGAAATGCCTTGAGGATTACATAGTTATATATATATATATATATATATATATATATATATATATATTGGAAATTAGTAGTTGATAACTTCACTGGAGGTTTAGTAGTTGTTTTGGTTCCTTACAGCTTACATGTAGTACTTGGTAAGTTAAAAGTATGTTATGTTATCAAATTATATATATATTCTCTCTAGGAAATGCCTTGGGGATTACATAGTGATATATATATATATATATATATATATATATATATATATATATATTTTGGCTTTTGAACGATCAAATTGGTTCGCTATATTTAAAATAAATTTCCTCATATTTTTATTTAAAAGTGTTGTATTTAAGATGATATCAGAGCATTATGGGTATCACATTTTTCTAAATTTTTGTATCATTTTTATGACTTTATATTGGCCAATATTGAATTTAAAAATTACAATTGACGTATTCGAAAAGAAAGAGAAAATGAACATTTTATTCATTAAATATTTCTAAGTTGCACAATAAAAATAAATTATTTTATTAATATAATAGAAATATATGACCATTCTAATTAATGTATTTAAATATTTCTATTCATATTTACGGTGCGTGTTAAAATAAAAGTTATTTTACTTTATATAAAATGTATACAAAGTACACATGAATAACTTTGATATAATAACTTAGACAATATATGAAATAAATTTAGATAGGTTAACCATATCATTAACTGCAGACTTTATAAAAAAAATATCATTCTATTTTCAACAGTGAAAATTTTATGAATTTAATATTTTAATATAATTTCTAGCGTAATTAGAATATTATATAATTTTAGATTTGGTTAGTCATTGTTAGATAGACTACACAATTATAATTTATTAATTTAAAATCATTATAAATCTAAATCGGAATATAAATCAAAGATTTATTTCAAGTAATTTTATATTTTGTATTGTAACATCCTAAATGTTAAATTTTTTTAAATTAAATCGATTCTTGTTAAATAAAGGATAAAATAGATCTTTATGTTTATAAGTTTTAAATTTTGTTTGGAAATAAGATCAAATAAAAGGATGCCCAAAATTCAATTTTTAATTGATACCCAAAATACCCTTTTGTCAATTCACATTTCCTCTCCACCATCTTATTCCCTCTCACGCGTGAAACTGGTTTCCCTAGACAACATTGATACCCAAAATACCCTCTTGTCAATTCATATTTCCTCTCCACCATCTTATTCCCTCTCACGCGTGAAACTGGTTTCCCTAGACAACATCATACTCCTCCTCTTTTTCTTCTTCTTGGATGCCCAAAATCTAATTTTTTAATTGATACCCAAAATACCCTTTCGTCAATTCATATTTCCTCTCCACCATCTTATTCCCTCTCACGTGTGAAACTGGTTTCCCTAGACAACATTGATACCCAAAATACCCTTTTGTCAATTCACATTTCCTCTCCACCATCTTATTCCCTCTCACGTGTGAAACTGGTTTCCCTAGACAACATCATACTCTCCCTCTTTCTTCTTCTTCTTCTTTGTCAATTCACATTTCCTCTCCACCATCTTATTCCCTCTCACGTGTGAAACTGGTTTCCCTAGACAACATCATACTCTCCCTCTTTCTTCTTCTTCTTCTTCTTCTTAAATACCCTTTTGTCAATTCACATTTCCTCTCCACCATCTTATTCCCTCTCACGCGTGAAACTGGTTTCCCAAGACAACATCATACTCTCCCTCTTTCTTCTTCTTCTTCTTCTTCTTCTTCTTCTTCTTCTTCTTCTTCTTCTTCTTCTTCTTCTTCTTTTTCTTCTTCTTCTTCTTCCTTTTCTTTTTCTTCTTCTTCTTCTTCTTTTTCTTTTTCTTCTTCTTCTTCTTCTTGTTGGATGCCCATAATCTAATTTTTAATTGATACCCAAAATACCCTTTCGTCAATTCACATTTCCTCTCCACCATTTTATTCCCTCTCACGCATGAAACTGGTTTCCCTAGACAACATCATACTCTTTTTCTTCTTCTTCTTCTTCTTCTTCTTCTTCTTCTTCTTCTTCTTCTTCCTCTTTTTCTACAATCTCTCTCCACCAAGCCATCATCCCATCATCCTATTTATTAATTTCATCTTTCTCTTTCAAGGTGAGTGCATGCAAACCTTAAATTTCTTTCCTTTTTCCTTCTTCTACCCCAAATCCTCTTACTACATGTCACTAATTTGAACCCCCTCTCCTTTTTCTGTTAGTTGTGGAAGTGTGGTGATCATTGGCGGAAGCCCTAGGAGCTATTAAGCTTATTTTGAAGGTTGCAAGGTGATGGGTCGCTAATCTTTTTAAGAAAATCAGCTTTATGGTTTTCCCCACCTTATGCGATTGCTAAATTCTTGCAAAATTGTTGTTGGGAAGCAGTTGTGTGGTTGCTTCAGAGGTCACCGATTTGAGTTTCAAGCGTCAAAAGTATATCAGAAGGTCGCCAGTGAGCGGGGCGACATTCTGGTAAGTCGACTCATTTTGAAACTATGTCGAAATCTTAAATTGACCCTTAAGATGAATGTTTAACGTGTGTTAGGTTGCTTTTATGAATCTATGTAGTTTTAAATTAAGTTCGAGTTGTGGACAACCTTGGCGCTTTGTGTTTCTTCGATTTTATTCCATTCTGAACTTTCACAATCACTGGATAGTTGATTGGGGACTTACACCAAGAAGTAAGTCGGTTCACGTATGTTTTATACTATGAGGGATTACAATTCATGGGATAAACGAGAATTTAGAACTTGGGGATCATATTCATTTTGTCTAAAAGCATTATATTTATAAAATCATATTTGCAGTGATGACTTTCTCTTTAAAGATGATGATTTTTAATAATTATGATCATTATATGCTTATGTTATTGGCAGTTGCTATAGTAAGATCCATGTCGTATTGGTAAATTTCATTTGATAATGTTAATTGTATGATGGCTGGAAGATGATTTATGTTTGATTGCACTTTGATTTGCATTTTTAGAGCATGGGTTGTCATTTCATACCATCATATGCATTTTTAGTACTGTGCTTTGCTGATGAGGCTGTCACGTTATAGTGATATGGTTCACTGTGTAGTCTGTTGCATGTTGCTTTTGGAGGCTACTGATTATAGTGTTATAGTTCAGTAGTAGTCCTTAGGTACCACTGTTGATAGTGTTTTGCTTCACTATGTGGTTACCTAGATACCCCTTGATTATAGTGTTTTGGTTCACTGAGCGGGTTATCTTGGCACTTGCTCATTATTGTAAAGTTGGATCTGTATTTCATGATTTTATGCATAATCCAAAGAATGACTTTTAAACTATTATAGCATATTTTACTTGCATTCAAGTATTCAACAGTGTTCTCGATCGATGATTTTAAATTGAAATTATGAAGAAGTAATTATATGTATAATGAATGATGTTGTTTGCAAGTTATTAGACACTAAATTACCATTTATTGCAAGAATCGTACTCACACTTAAGAATTCATGGATTTTTGTAGTGAGCATTCAAAGGGATGAATTCATCTTATGACTCGGATGTGGAAAATGAAGTGCAAAACCATAGTGGATGCAACTTTGTAGATATATGTCAATATGCATAGTTATTTAGTTGTATTTAGTGAAGTATGTGTGCTTTGATAACTTTGTGGATGGTGTTTAACACTTTTGGCAGTATGGATAATGCTTAGACTATTATTGATTGAAAATAGAACCTACGTGCTGTTGGATGAATTATGGTAGATAATGGCGCTAGCATATTTTTATATATATGTATGTGATAGAGCTACATTTTAGGTAAATCACAAATTTCTTTTGGTTTTTACAATTTATATAGTAGAGTAGTTCTTTTAAATCCTGTTTTTGACATGTGATTTTCTAGATGATGGTTTGATGTTGATGAGATGAGATATAAGTTAATGATAACTTTGGCACGGAGCCAATTATGATATGAAAACTTGTATACATATATATAATTGAGATAGGCAGGTTTGTATTGAGAGGGGTCCTTTGGATGGTCATGAAGATAGGGTTGTGGTTTTGTTGACATATGTTATGCTAAATTAGTAATGGCGTGGAGTTGGCATTGAGCCATGAGTATTGATACAAGAGATTTAGAGTGTATACCTGAATTGTTACATTGTGAATAATATAATGTTGTGTGTATCTTAGTGGTTCATGGTAGGAGCATTAGTATTGAAAATATGAGTGATTGCTAGGTTGTTTCTTTGACAATTTTTGCATAATTAGGAACTAGAGAGGTCAAACTTTGATTTGTGAAGTTTCAGGGCTACCAAATAGTTGGAATAGTTCATATATATTAATTGAAACATGATTGGATGGTTTTGGACCTAATTGGATGGGTTTAGAAAACTATAGGGGTGCATTGGCCTCAACAGGTCATGTATTGAAAAGGGTGCATAACTCATACGTGTGTGGGAATTTTGAGGTAAAACCTGTTGCTACAAGTCCAATTTAGTGCCAATAGGTTTATGGCAAAGTTCTATAGTATTTGGAGCCCATTTAAGTAAAATGAGGTGTTAAGTTGTTGATTGGAAGTGTAATTATGTAGAAAATTCTACATAATTAATGTGTAGAGTCTAAAAGTTGGTTGGTAATGTGAGGTGTATTGTTTAGGAATTAATCATGATGCATTAATATAGGTACCATGTCAAGAAGTTAAGTTTTGGGTAGTGGGAATGTGTCCTAGGAGGTCTAGGCATCGCATGGTCCAAGGTCACAAGGTAAAGTGCACTGAAAATGGGGAAATAGGGCATCAGGGGTTTATCCATGGCTTGTGGGAAATTCCCATGGCTTGTGGAACCTTCTATCTCAAGTTTGAAAATTTTGCGCATGAAGTCAAAGCATTCCACAACCTGTGGAATTTTCCCACGGCCAGTGGAATCCCCAAAAGTGAATTTTTTCACATTTTGTACTATGGCCTTGTTCCCTGTGGTCCGTTATGCCTAAGGCATTATTATTCCAACCTTCATGTCTCATTTTTGGCACTCTTTTGTAAAGGTTACGCTTCCATTTGCATGGGATACGCTTGAACCTATATGAGTTTGGTTTCTTACCATCATTGAGTTGTTGTATACATTTTGAAATGTTGCTCATTGTGAAGCTTGATTCTTTTGATTTTGTTGGTAATATGTAAGTAGTTGCCTTAAGTGTGAAACTCAAAAAGTTTTATCCCCAAATTTCTAGATTATTGAATTTCTAATCTTAATTTCAGTTAGTTAACCAAGATTAATATGTAACTTAATTAAGGGTTTGACACAATGGTATCAGTGCGATTTCTTCCAATAGGGCCAATAGCTATTACAGTTAGCATAATCCTAATTCTTATTTCAATCATTAATGTTATTTGACTCTTCTTGCTAGAATATGTGAATTGATTGATTAACTATTGGATTTGATTGTTTGAAGTTATAAGTTTTTTGATTAAAGTATTAAATTAAATTACATAAGTTATACGATTATATGTGACATGTGTTGATAAAATATTTAACATAAATGACTAACACTTACAGGTCCCTATGGCAATGCATTTCCATATCGTGATCGACTTTATTTAAATTATTTAGTTAACTGTTGATTAATGCATTGATTGGTTAATATTGGAATTATTCTAATAGGTTACCTTGTTCAGGTGCTTAGGTATACTTGATGGCTAGCCGTAGGCAGGCAGGCGATCCTATGGCTGATGCACTTATGCAGTTGGCTAGTGCACTAGATAGGCAGGGCCGCGGTGTTGGCGATCTTGATAGATTTCTGAAAAGGAAGTCTTTGACTTTTCAAGGCGGCTACAACCTCGAGGGCGCCTATCTATGGATCAAGGAAATGGAGCGAGTCTTCCATTCCTTGGAATGCATTGAAGCGCACAAGGTAAAGTATGCCACCTATCAACTTGTTGAAGAAGCTGAGACTTAGTGGTTGCAAGCCAAACAACGTATGATCACCTCTGGTATACAGTTGAATTGGGTGAACTTTAAGGAGTTCTTCTTGGAGGAGTTCTTCCCGGTAAATGTGAGAACCCGGAAAAAGCTGAAATTCATGGAACTAAAACAAGGAAACATGAGTGTTGGTGAGTACTGTAACGCCCCAGCCGCTTTTCAGGAATGAACGACTTGCCCCACAGACCAACACGAGACCTTTCCAATGTGCTTTTGTCCTCACTCACACATTTCCTGAGAACTTCCCAAGAGGTCACCCATCCCAGAATTACTCCAAGTTAAGCACGCTTAACTTTGGAGTTCTTAAGTGATAGGCCACCAAAAAGGCTAATGCATTTGTTGGTATAGGTAGTACGAATTCATTTCTTTAAGCTATCCTCGACTGTATAGTCCCATACCTATACAGTCTTTGGATCCCTCTCATTCTGGTATGTATTCAGTTCGTTCATGTGTCCCTCCCACTGGAAGCCTGCCAGGAGCCGCTCCTTGTCCGTGCCTATGCACCGGCGATCACTCCCCGCCCTCAACAGTGACCGGGATATCACATCCCCCGCTGGAAGCCTGCCAGGAGCCGCTCCTTGTCCGTGCCAATGCACCGGCGATCACTCCCCGCCCTCAACAGCGCCGGGATGTCACAAGTACACCGCCAAATTCAATAAGTTGAGTGTGTTTTATCCCCTATTTCAAAATGAGGGGACGAAGGCCTCTAGGTGTGTTAAATTTAAAAGTAGGTTGTAATCTAAGTTGAAAAAAGCTATCAGATACTAGGAAATCTGTAACTTCCCAGCATTGGTGAAAAAGTGTAAGATATTAGAGGAAAACCAACTGGCGAGAGTTATAAAGAGGAAAGCTGAGAGGGGCTTGAAACCTCAATCTAGGATATTTAAGAAGCAAGTCCGATAGGGTCCAAATCATTTTAGGGGAGGATCATTATCTTCTTTTGGTGGCCATGCAAGTGCCAGACGCGATTCTTTTGTTTCCATTGTGGAGGCAATCAAGTAGTGCAGGATTGCACTAAGAGACCAGAGATTATTTTCCATTAGTGTGGTCATAAGGGCTACATCCATCCTAACTGCCCCCAATGCACTGATGTTGCTACTTCTAGAGGTTGGGCTAGTGTAGCAAGTCATGGTAATACAGGGAACCGCGGTGGCCGAGTTAGTAGGGGCCGTAAAGCCCAAATTTATAGAGATTTTCACTCTTAAGCTGGGAGTAGTCAGTAGCCCACTACTACAGGACGTGTATTTGCTGTTACAGGTAAGGAGAATAGGAAGGCTATAGATCTTGTGTAGAGTAAGTGCCTGATTCATGGTTATTCTCTTAGTGTGGTGTTTGATTCTGGTGCTACACATTCTTTTATATCTGATGGATGTGTGAAGCGATTGAGGTTACTGTGTCTGATAAGAATTGGACAATAGTTGTTTCTACTCCTACTGGATACAATGTGAAGACTGCTATTATTCGTAGAGAGGTACCTTTCACTTTGGATAGATGTCGTTCATGAAAAATCTTATTTGGTTGCCCTTAAAGGGTCTTGATGTCATTTTGGGCATGGATTGGTTGTCAACCAACCATGTAGTGGTGGATTGTCATCAGAAGAAAATCATTTTCCCCGTAAATCATGTTCATGATTTCTCTATAAGTGGCATTTCTCAGTTACTTGTGATGCTTGCTATCACGGAGGGCAAGAGTTCTCCTAATCTTCATGATATACCTATTGTGTGTGAATTCTTGAATGTTTTTCCTGATGAGGTGCCTGGATTACCTCATCCTCATAAGGTAGAGTTCGTCATTAATCTTATACCTGGTATTGAGCCTATTTCTAAAGCACCATACCAGATGTCACCATCAGAATTAGCTGAGTTAAAGAAGTAGGTTGATGAGTTACTTGAGAAGCAGTTTATTCGACCGAGCATTTCACCTTAGGGTGATCTAGTGCTCTTGGTGAATAAGAAAGATGGTTCTATGCATTTATGCGTTGATTACCGACAGTTGAACAAGGTGACCATAAAAAATAAATATCCTCTACTTCATATTGATGATCTTTTAGATCAATTAGAGGGTGCTTATGTATTCTCCAAGAACAACCTTCAATCTGGGTATCACCAAATTCGTGTCAAGTCCAAGGACATTCCTAAAACGATATTCAGGACTCAATATACGCATTGTGAATATATGGTCATGTCATTCGGTGTTACCAATGCCCCCACAATTTTCATGGATTACATGAATCGCATATTTCACCCTTACTTGGATAGGTTTGTTGTGGTGTTTATAGATGACATCTTGATCTATTCCAAGTCCCTTGAAGAACATAAGCAACATCTCCGCCTTGCTTTGCAAGTTTTGAGCGAGAAATAATTGTATGTGAAATTCTCAAAATGTGAGCTTTGGACTAACAAAGTCTAATTTCTGGGGCATATTATTTCTGAAGCTGGGGTATCTATATGGATCCAGCTAAGGTTGAAGCTGTAATGGCTTGGAAGCAACCGTAATTTGTCACTGATATTAGGAGCTTTCTTGGGTTGGCTGGTTACCATAGGAGGCTCATTGAGGGGTTTTGTCGTTGGGTTTGCCATTGATAAAGCTAACTCTGAAGAATCAACCATTTGTGTGGTCTCATGAGTGTGAAAGAAGTTTCTCAGAGCTTAAGCATAAACTTACTTCTGCACCCATCCTTGCACTGCCTGATTTGTAGAAGGACTTTGTAGTGTATTGTGATGCCTTAAGGATTGGTCTTGGTTGTGTTTTGATGCAAAATGAATGAGTAATTGCTTATGCATTAAGCAATTAAGACCTCATGAGATTAATTACCCCACTCATGACTTGGAATTAGCAGCTGTGGTGTTTGCATTGAAATTATGGGGCCCTTACTTGTATGGTTCGAAGTTTGCGGTCTTCAGTGATCAAAAGAGCCTTAAGTACTTATTTGATCAGAAATAGTTGAATATGCGTCAGAGGCGTTGGATGGAGTTCTTGAAAGATTATGATTTTGATCTGAGGTACCATCCTGGTAAAGCTAATGTGATAACAAATACTTTGAGCAAAAAGTCCATGTGTGTTTCCTTCTTGATGCTGAAAGAACATGAACTATTGGAATAATTTCGTGACTTGAACCTAGGTGTGGAGGTATATTCTAGTGATGCTATTATGGTTGGTGCCTTAAAAATAACCAATGAGTTTCTAAAGATGGTAGGTAAATTATAGAAGAATGATTCTTACCTTTAAGAGTTGAAGGAACTTTAGGCTAAAGGCAAATACATGTTTCTTGTTGAAGGCCCCGATGGTATATGGAGAGTGAAGGATAGAGTATATGTCCCTGAAGGGAATGAGCTGAGGAAAAGGGTGTTAAATGAAGCTCACCGCAGCATGTTGAGTATTCACCCTGCTACCACTAAGATGTGTAACACCCCGAATTTTATAAAAATGAGTAATTAATAAGAATGGTAAATGGTTGATTATTGAGGATGATGTGTGGGGATATGTGAATTTGTTGTGGCAAAGTATGAATATATATATATATATAAGATGAAGATGAGTTTAAATTTAACATGGATAATATATTAGAATGAGAATTTTGTAAGTAGGAATGCTCAAACAGGCTGTATAAGTCCTTTATGATGTGTATGAGCTGTGGGATAAATTCAAATTTAGTTTATAATGAGAAATTCCGAGTGAGAATGCTTAGGAACAAGTTATATATGCTTTATATGATGTACATGATAGCTTGGACATGATTAAATTGGCTTAAAATAAGATTTTATAAGTTGAGCTGTGTGGAATTTGCGTTTCCTGTTTCTGTGCTGATAGTCTCGCCCGAGCGAGAAGGGATCTTGCCCAGGCGAGGATCCCCTGTATTGGCATAATGGTCTCTAGACCATTTTCGCTCAGGCGAAGGTGAATTTCGCTCAAGCGAAATTGCCCAAGTATCAGTGTTGCTCTCTGGAAGGAATTCGCAGTATCAGTGTTTGCTCTCTGGAGGAATTTCGCCCAGCCGAATGGAGCTTCGCCCGAGCGAGGGCGAAGGGAATTAGCTACTGGATGAAACCCGCCCGAGCGAAGGGTCTTGAAGGATGGCATTCGCTCAGGCGAGACAATTGAATGATGAGTGGATGAGTTCGTGGATGAACCCTGCCCCAGTGGGAGGTTTAGAAATAAACTAAGTGGTGGTAAAACTTCTGAGTGATATACCGAGTGACGTTTGATTGGGTGATATCCCGAGTGAGGGGTTTGTGGAACCCGAGTGGGATAACCCTCATTTCCCGAGTGGATTATTGTGTGACCTTGTGAATAAAAATAGGGAACTAAGTTATGGGATGTATGTGCGTGGAGTTATTTTCGAGCGATTGAAACCCCTGACTCCGAGTGGAGTAATCATGGAACCATTTCCGAGTGGAGATTATGACGCTTCCGAATGAAGCATGTGTATGGGTTTCTTGAATGAATTAAGTGTTTAGTTAAGTGTGGAGTGGACATAATTCCGAGTGAGTGACCAATTAGGCGAAAAGTCGGTCTTTGGAACAATTTACCGAGTGAAAGGCCAAGTGAGAGATGAGTCGGCTTTGATTGATTTTGCCGAGTAGAAAACCAAGTAAGTTGAGTCGGTGTTGAGATGAATGGCTGAGTGATAGCCGATCAGGTGCTGAGTCAGTTTTGGGAATGAAATGCTGAGTGAGTGATGTTATATACATTCTGAGTGAATGAGGTTCGGACTACGAGTGAATGTTAAGTATAAATTCTGAGTGAATAAGATTTCATGTATTTTGAGTGGCTAAGTGTTAAGTAATTCCGAGTGGAATTTGATTAAGGAGTTTATTCCTGAGGAATGAATGGTTAAGGTATTCTCCGAGTGAGAAGAGGTATGAATTACCGAGTGAGCGGTCAATCAAGAGATGAGTCAGTTTTGGAAGTAATTAGTCAAGTGATAGACTCTGTGAGTGTGAGTCGGCCCTGAATGACTTGGTTGAATCGAAAGTGGATCGGTCTAAATTGTTATGTCAAGAGGGAAGCCGAGTGTGAGATGACTCAGATCCGGATGAATTTTACCGAGTGAAAGCCGAATGAATGTGGGTCGGTTTTAAGGGATTCTGCCAAGTTAAAACCCGAGTGATGGGAGTCAGTTTTGGTGGGACTTTGCTGATTGGAAACCCAAGTTGAGTAAAACCGAGTGATTGGAAGAACGACTTCTTGTCGGATTCGCCTAAGCGAATGGATACCTCGCTCAGGCGAGCGAGTGTGGAAATGGTTACTGGCTTGATTTTGCCCGAGCGAGTTGTGGCGCTCAAGCAAGATGGGCATTCTCGCTCAAGCGGATTGGGACTCGCTTGAGCGAGCTACTCCCCTGATGGAATTCCCTTTCTTTTCTCTCGGTTCTTTTTGTATTTTTCATTCTTCTCTCGGATCTGATGGCTTGGGCCCTTTTCCCCTATTTTATTAGATACCGAGGAGACATATAAGGATATTATTGTAAATATATCATGGCATGATGGATTATTGGGCTGCCATCTTAATTATTATGTAACAGTGAGATTTTAATGGGGAAGAAAATATTAAATAAAAAAAACTCTCACTTTCTCCCACTTTCACGTCACTTCTTCCTCTCCTTTCTTTACTCTTCTTCTTCGTCTTCTTCCCTTCCCCATCTCCTCTTTCCTTCTCTCCAAAAACCAAAACCGTGTGGAGCTTTCTTACCCTCTCCCATATTTGTTTTCATGGAGGCTCAAAGGAGAAGCTCATGGTTGGATCCTCTTCCACTCTTCTCCTTTATTCTCGTGTGGATCTCTCTTCTCCTTGGGAACTCATGGCCAACTCTTGGGTGAGGTAAGTTCCTCACCATTCTTTATGAGTTTATGCCCTAGATTTTGGGTTCTTGGTTTTGGGGGAGTATTTATTGTGTATATGGGTTGTTGGGAGAAGCCTAAAGTGAGGAAACCTTAGGTGGGGTGTTGTTATTATGGCTTTTATAGTGGGTTATTATAGATGCATGAATTAATACTTGGATGAGTGGAAAATAAATGAGCAATTATGATGTTGATGGGTTTAGTGAAACCCTAACTTTAATAAATTGGGGGGAAAGTGTGAAATGTGAATAGAAGTTAGGTTTCATGATATTGGAGAATGAGATTAAGGATAAAAGATGACCATTGATGGTGATTAATGAGCATGGATAAATATTGTTGGGTTTTAATGAAAAACCCTTGCTTAAGAAATGGGGAAAAATGTATATATTGTGACTTGAAGGTTGAATTGGAAGTGAATGGGTAATGTTTGATAGGTATGTTGTTAGTTATAGTGATGAACAATGATGAACATTGTAGATAATCCTTAATGGTGGAATCAATAGATATACATGTTGGTATGATAAGATTGTGACTTGATGAGATTCTAGACCATTGTGGTGTGCCATTTAAATTTGAGTGATAAATTGTGGTTATGGAAGGATATGAGAGGTAAGTTGACTTTTGAGTAACAATGATAATGTTGTTGGATTAGTTGGCATTTATGATCTAAAGGATCTTGGCTTTGGGAAAGGAATTCCTGAAGCCTAATACAATTATATAACTTGGTGTTTAACAAGTCTAGGACTTGATGATAAACTAGAAAGTGTTTAAGAATTATGAGGAATGCCTCGAGATGGCTTATTAATTGTATGAATGCATATGTATATTATGTAGATCGTATTCCGGGTGATGCAATGGAGCATTCGGAGCATTGGAATGGTTCAGCTCTTCCCTCAAGGTAGGAGACGAGTTAACATTCAAATTGCATGAGTAAATTTACTAGTGATTGTTTTATGTGATGGATACTCATGCTTGCCTTGCCATGTATATGTATTGAATTAATTGAAATGGCAATTTGATAATTATTGAGAATTATTATGATACTCTTGTGATGGATACAAGTAATTGACTTGCATGTGTGTGAGGCAATGATGGTTGTTATATATATATATATAATCCGTAATACCTTGTTGATATATGTATGGCTTGATATTATGATTGTTCGCTATGCCTATTTGATATCCATGTGTGGATTGTTATGGATGATGGTTGTGGCCATTGGATGCCAATTATTTGAACGATGTGCCTTGAGGGGCTTTGTAAATGATTATGAATAATTATTAAGATGCCAAATTAAAATATATACCCTAATTGAGAGGGTGAGAAATCCTTGTGAGATTGTTGGGCACATGCATTATTGCATTGTTGCATTTATGGCATAGCATGGCATTGATATGCATTATTATTGAATGAATCACCTTGCGGGGTGCCACGAAGGGTATATCCCTGAGTGAAGAGGACATTGTCCTATTGTTATTGAATAATGTTGAAATGAATCACCTTGCGGGGTTCCACGAAGGGTAAATCCCTGAGTGAAGAGGACGTTGTCCTATTGTTGTTGAATAATATGGAATATATCACCTTGTGGGGTGCCACGACGGGTAAATCCCGGAGTGAAGATGATGTTGATCATAATGTTGAGTATATCACCTTGCGGGGTGCCACGAGGGGTGTATCCCCGAGTGATGATGGTACAGTGATAATTATTGTGAAGAGAATCACCTTGCGGGGTGCCACGAACGGTGTATCCCTAAGTGATGATGGTATTATGTTATTTATTGTGAAATGAAACACCTTGCAGGGTGCCACGAAGGGTGTAGCCCTGAGTGATGATGATATTATGATATTTATCAAAATGAATCACCTTGCAGGGTGCCACGGAGGGTGTATCCCTAAGTGATGATGGTATTATGTTATTTATTGTGAAATGAAACACCTAGAATTATTGAGAATGAATGGTATGGTGGTTGTGATCACCCGTTGATACAGAATCGGATCCATTGTACATTTGAGATAGGATGACCACGAGTGATGAGAAACCCCTTGCGAGGAGGTATTGAATAAAAGATAAAATGAATCGATGATGATAATGATTGAGGATGCCCTTGTTGATAAGTGGCAGGTGATTGTGTATATGATTATGTATGTGCTTGTGCTTATTTATGATATGAATTATGATTCATGAGGTTTGTATGCCTATTGTGATAATGAGATAACGAATGATTGATAATTTGATGTTTTGTTAGAAAAGCACACATGATGTTTGTATACATATACACATGATCACAATATATGTTATTCATCATTTTGAATGTATAACTCACTCTCCCATGTGGTCTCCTTTTTAGCATTGTGATGCAGGTTACCATGGGACGAGTTCGAATTTAAAGATCAAGCTTGGGTGAAGGTAAATAGTGGTTGAGGAAGTGCCTTGGCCGGAATCATTTATGAATTCTTATGTAATGAATGAATTGGTTATAAGAATGTAGATAATTTAAAGATTTTGGATATGTATAAAGATAATCCCTTGAATTGTGGATGGTGAATATATATGTAGAATGAGAGAGATGATTTGATATGTACTAGAAGGATTAAAATTGAATGATGTTCATTGATGATTGAGATAGTCGGGAGTATATTCCCGAATGTATATAAAAGTTATATCTTAGGTATTATAAGCCTATGAAATTAATTGTAGAATGATGATGGTTGTCTAATAGGCTTATAATATGCTATTGCATGCTTGTCGAGCCTTCTCTCATATCGTCATATATGGGACTAGGCGTGTGCCCGGTATACATATTCTTCCGCTGTATACTCTATTACGTTTGTATACCTTTATGGGCAATTTACCTATTGATCCAGTTATAGGTTATTTAATCTCACTCTTTGGTTTTCTGTGATTTGGGTCTTCATTTGGTCATGATGGTGTATTGGAAATGTTTTCAAACGCGAAAAATTTATTCACAATTTTATTAATTATGTCGATCACATCAGGATTCGAGTACAGAAAATCAGGGGTGTTACAAGGTGGTATCAGAGCATATTTTGCTCTGAATTGGAGTTATTGGTTATTACCAGAGCATGGCTGCTCTGTGAGGATTTGTATTATGGATGATTGGAGCATGATTGCTCAATGGTGAGATACTTATGGAGATCCTTGGAGCGAGATGCTCGTTATTGGAATATGGTTGTTTTGTATAAATTTAAGGATGATGACATGTTGAGTATTGATTTCCCTATATGGACTTGTGAATGACTAGTTGTCTAAGGATTGTGAATTGATCATAGGGCATACTTGTTTACAGAGGAATTATTGTGAAACATTAGAATTGAGATGGGATTGATGCTCAATGAGGACTTTTGTGAGATTGTGATTCATAAGAAGTGGTTGTTGACTATTGGGATTATAACCCTTTCATCGAGATTATATGATGAACTTGGGGAGCCTAGTTGCTCATTGATAATTATGAATGAATTATGGGATTGAATATGAGTGAATGAATTTCCACAACATATGATGGATGTATGTATTGTGTAAGTCCGGCCAAGTTCCTTACCCTATTACCTTCAAATGACGAATATATTGTTATTGTGCATTGATGTTGATATATATATATATAATGCAAATTGATTTGATGATAAATCCATGTTGGATGTTAATCATAGAAATGAAATATGAGATATGAATATGAAATATGAGATATGGATCGAGATGATGATGAATTTGTACCATGTGTGATCATGGATATGATAGGTTAATTATATATTGATTTAATGATGGATCTATGTCGTATGTTGATTACCGATAGGAGGTAATAAAGGTGAATTGATATGGTGGTAGACCATATATATTGAAACCTTGATGTGCATATGCACCTTGAATATGAATTATGGTTAGGTCTCTTATATGCATTATGCCTGTGGCGTTTAGCCAAGGAATGCTTGTTAAAATGAAATGAACTCACATGGTTGAGTTGGTTGAATGAATGATATTGAAGAAATTCCCTAGTGTGGGTATCTTCGAATTTAAATGTTTGGTTATGCCATTTGTGTGGGATGAATTTGACATCCTTTGGCACAAGAACCCTATATGATATATGATATAAGTGATTTATTGTATCCCTAGATTGGGAATTTGAATATGTGATAAGTGATTAAATTTGAATTCGGATATGTTAAATTGGGTTGTGTCTCAGTTTTGGTGTGTGAAAACTAAGTGAATAATTGAATTGATTATAACCCACTAGATGTGATGATCTAGATTGACTTGGTATGATCCTGCATGATCAATTGTTGTAGAGAATTAATTTAATAGACGCTATGGTGGTCTAGGCTCTATGTTGTTTTTGTTAGCTATATCTAATGATGTTGTGTGTGGGAACTCCACAATGGGTAATAGGTAACCCTGATGATTGATGAATAATAATGTTGAATTTAGGGTATAATTGGAATTGATTATGGGATATGATTTTACGAAGTGACTTGGGCCAAATTGTGTGCCATTGAGATTATGATTATTGGATTAATTATGGATGATGATGTGATTTAGAGATGACATGTGTGATTGTAAAATGGTGAATAGAAATTTGATCATGTCACTACCCCTCTATTTGATTTGGAGGGTGTTATATTGATGATAGAAACCACACCGTGATATGATATGATGTGAGTTATATGTTTAATTTATAGACTTTAATTATGATCTATGAGGAAAATCCCTATTATGAAGGCTTGTTGTATGATTAAGTAACCTACTTGATGAGGGTTTGGTGAATCTTTAAGACTCAAATTGATTTATAGCCAATAAATATGTAAGGGAGACAAGAATATTAGGCTGTTTGAACATGTATTTGGATGGATGAAACCCAAGGATAGGGTATTTACCTTATGATGATTGAAGATTTATGGTTAATACACTGATTTATTATGATGTTAAGTAATATTTGATGATTGATATGGCATGATGGATGCCAAATTATCTATATAATAATGATGAAATATGAGTATTTTGGTTATGGACTGGTGAGGATTGTCACCAAGTCTTATATAGACTGGTATCGTTTGAATATATGTGACCAATATGAGCAATGGGAATACGAGGTACTGGTCTTGATATGGTCTTACATGCCATAGGCATTGTGGCAACATGCACTTATACGCCGACTTTATGTGTTTGTGGTAACCACTACAGTATTGGGACGCCTTCCTGTATGTCGGATGCAGCAACACATAGGCCGGGCAGGTGTAGGGATTGTAGCTGCTTATGGTGATAGTATTGAGCCTATCTGGTCATACTGAGTATGAACATGTGAGCTCTGTTGGATGAGTTGTAATTGATAATATAAAACACCTTTGATGTAGAAATTTTATGTTAAGGATGATGAAGTGATGATGAACATGTCTTGATGGACTTTGAGAAGTCCAATGTTGTTCTATGGCATCGTTGAATCTTGTTGATGTGGGGTCTGAGGTATGGCCTTGTGATATATATATCGATGTTGAATTTCGAGGACGAAATTCTTTGTAGGTAGGGTGGATTGTAACACCCCGAATTTTATAAAAATGAGTAATTAATGAGAATGGCAAATGGTTGATTATTGAGGATGATGTGTGGGGATATGTGAATTTGTTGTGGCAAAGTATGAATATATATATATATATATAAGATGAAGATGAGTTTAAATTTAACATGGATAATATGTTGGAATGAGAATTTTGTAAGTAGGAATGCTCAAACAGGCTGTATAAGTCCTTTATGATGTGTATGAGCTGTGGGATAAATTCAAATTTGGTTTATAATGAGAAATTTCGAGTGAGAATGCTTAGGAACAAGTTATATATGCTTTATATGATGTACATGATAGCTTGGACATGATTAAATTGGCTTAAAATGAGATTTCATAAGTTGAGCTGTGTGGAATTTGCGTTTCCTATTTCTGTGCTGATAGTCTCGCCTGAGCGAGAAGGGATCTTGCCCAGGCGAGGATCCCCTGTATTGGCATAATGGTCTCTAGACCATTTTCGCTCAGGCGAAGGTGAATTTCGCTCAAGTGAAATTACCCAAGTATCAGTGTTGCTCTCTGGAAGGAATTCGCAGTATCAGTGTTTGCTCTCTGGAGGAATTTCGCCCAGGCGAATGGAGCTTCGCCCGAGCGAGGGTGAAGGGAATTAGCTACTGGATGAAACCCGCCCGAGCGAAGGGTCTTGAAGGATGGCATTCGCTCAGGCGAGACAATTGAATGATGAGTGGATGAGTTCGTGGATGAACCCTGCCCCAGTGGGAGGTTTAGAAATAAACTAAGTGGTGGTAAAACTTCTGAGTGATATACCGAGTGACGTTTGATTGGGTGATATCCCGAGTGAGGGGTTTGTGGAACCCGAGTGGGATAACCCTCATTTCCCGAGTGGATTATTGTGTGACCTTGTGAATAAAAATAGGGAACTAAGTTATGGGATGTATGTGCGTGGAGTTATTTCTGAGCGATTGAAACCCCTGACTCCGAGTGGAGTAATCGTGGAACCATTTCCGAGTGGAGATTATGACGCTTCCAAATGAAGCATGTGTGTGGGTTTCTTGAATAAATTAAGTGTTTAGTTAAGTGTGGAGCGGATATAATTCCGAGTGAGTGACCAATTAGGTGAAAAGTCGGTCTCTGGAACAATTTACCGAGTGAAAGGCCAAGTGAGAGACGAGTCGGCTTTGATTGATTTTGCCGAGTAGAAAACCAAGTAAGTTGAGTCGGTGTTGAGATGAATGGCTGAGTGATAGCCGATCAGGTGCTGATTCAGTTTTGGGAATGAAATGCTGAGTGAGTGATGTTATATACATTCTGAGTGAATAAGGTTCGGACTCCGAGTGAATGTTAAGTATAAATTCCGAGTAAATAAGATTTCATGTATTTTGAGTGGCTAAGTGTTAAGTAATTCCGAGTGGAATTTGATTAAGGAGTTTATTCCTGAGGAATGAATGGTTAAGGTATTCTCCGAGTGAGAAGAGGTATGAATTACCGAGTGAGCAGTCAATCAAGAGATGAGTCAGTTTTGGAAGTAATTAGTCAAGTGATAGACTATGTGAGTATGAGTCGGCCCTGAATGACTTGGTTGAATGGAAAGTGGATCGGTCTAAATTGTTATGTCAAGAGGGAAGCTGAGTGTGAGATGACTCAGATCCGGATGAATTTTGCCGAGTGAAAGCCGAATGAATGTGGGTCAGTTTCAAGGGATTCTGCCAAGTTAAAACCCGAGTGATGGGAGTCAGTTTTGGTGGGACTTTGCTGATTGGAAACCCAAGTTGAGTAAAACCGAGTGATTGGAAGAACGACTTCTTGTCGGATTCGCCTAAGCGAATGGATACCTCGCTCAGGTGAGCGAGTGTGGAAATGGTTACTGGCTTGATTTTGCCCGAGCGAGTTGTGGCGCTCAAGCGAGATGGGCATTCTCGCTTAAGCGGATTGGGACTCGCTTGAGCGAGCTACTCCCCTGATGGAATTCCCTTCCTTTTCTCTCGGTTCTTTTTGTATTTTTCATTCTTCTCTCGGATCTGATGGCTTGGGCCCTTTTCCCCTATTTTATTAGATACCGAGGAGACATATAAGGATATTATTGTAAATATATCATGGCATGATGGATTATTGGGCTGCCATCTTAATTATTATGTAACGGTGAGATTTTAATGGGGAAGAAAATATTAAATAAAAAAACTCTCACTTTCTCCCACTTTCACGTCACTTCTTCCTCTCCTTTCTTTACTCTTCTTCTTCATCTTCTTCCCTTCCCCGTCTCCTCTTTTCTTCTCTCCAAAAACCAAAACCGTGTAGAGCTTTCTTACCCTTTCCCATATTTGTTTTCATGGAGGCTCAAAGGAGAAGCTCATGGTTGGATCCTCTTCCACTCTTCTCCTCTATTCTCGTATGGATCTCTCTTCTCCTTGGGAGCTCATGGCCAACTCTTGGGTGAGGTAAGTTCCTTACCATTCTTTATGAGTTTATGCCCTAGATTTTGGGTTCTTGGTTTTGGGGGAGTATTTATTGTGTATATGGGTTGTTGGGAGAAGCCTAAAGTGAGGAAACCCTAGGTGGGGTGTTGTTATTATGGCTTTTATAGTGGGTTATTATAGATGCATGAATTAATACTTGGATGAGTGGAAATTAAATTAGCAATTATGATGTTGATGGGTTTAGTGAAACCCTAACTTTAATAAATTGGGGGGAAAGTGTGAAATGTGAATAGAAGATAGGTTTCATGATATTGGAGAATGAGATTAAGGATAAAAGATGACCATTGATGGTGATTAATGAGCATGGATAAATATTGTTGGGTTTTAATGAAAAACCCTTGCCTTAAGAAATGGGGAAAAATGTATATATTGTGACTTGAAGGTTGAATTGGAAGTGAATGGGTAATGTTTGATAGGTATGTTGTTAGTTATAGTGATGAACAATGATGAACATTATAGATAATCCTTAATGGTGGAATCAATGGATATACATGTTGGTATGATAAGATTGTGACTTGATGAGATTCTAGACCATTGTGGTGTGCCATTTAAATTTGAGTGATAAATTGTGGTTATGGAAGGATATGAGAGCTAAGTTGAATTTTAAGTAACAATGATAATGTTGTTGGATTAGTTGGCATTTATGATCTAAAGGATCTTGGCTTTGGGAAAGGAATTCCCGAAGCCTAATACAATTATATAACTTGGTGTTTAACAAGTCTAGGACTTGATGATAAACTAGAAAATTTTTAAGAATTATGAGGAATGCCTCGAGATGGCTTATTAGTTGTATGAATGCATATGTATATTATGTAGATCGTATTCCGGGTGATGCAATGGAGCATTCGGAGCATTGGAATGGTTCGGCTCTTCCCTCAACGTAGGAGAGGAGTTAACATTAAAATTGCATGAGTAAATTTAATAGTGATTGTTGTATGTGATGGATACTCATGCTTGCCTTGCCATGTATATGTATTGAATTAATTGAAATGGCAATTTGATAATTATTGAGAATTATTATGATACTCTTGTGATGGATACAAGTAATTGACTTGCATGTGTGTGAGGCAATGATGGTTGTTATATATATATATATAATCCGTAATACCTTGTTGATATATGTATGGCTTGATATTATGATTGTTCGCTATGCCTATTTGATATCCATGTGTGGATTGTTATGGATGATGGTTGTGGCCATTGGATGCCAATTATTTGAACGATGTGTCTTGAGGGGCTTTGTAAATGATTATGAATAATTATTAAGATGCCAAATTAAAATATATACCCTAATTGAGAGGGTGAGAAATCCTTGTGAGATTGTTGGGCACATGCATTATTGCATTGTTGCATTTATGGCATAGCATGGCATTGATCTGCATTATTATTGAATGAATCACCTTGCAGGGTGCCGTGAAGGGTATATCCCTGAGTGAAGAGGACATTGTCCTATTGTTATTGAATAATGTTGAAATGAATCACCTTGTGGGGTGCCACGAAGGGTAAATCCCTGAGTTAAGAGGACGTTGTCCTGTTGTTGTTGAATAATATGGAATATATCACCTGGCGGGGTGCCACGACGGGTAAATCCCGGAGTGAAGATGATGTTGATCATAATGTTGAGTATATCACCTTGCGGGGTGCCACGGGGGGTGTATCCCCGAGTGATGATGGTACAGTGATAATTATTGTGAAGAGAATCACCTTGCGGGGTGCCACGAAGGGTGTATCCCTAAGTGATGATGGTATTATGTTATTTATTGTGAAATGAAACACCTTGCGGGGTGCCACGAAGGGTGTAGCCCTGAGTGATGATGATATTATGATATTTATCAAAATGAATCACCTTGCGGGGTGCCACGAAGGGTGAATCCCTGAGTGATGATATTATTATTAGAATTATTGAGAATGAATGGTATGGTGGTTGTGATCACCCGTTGATATGGAATCGGATCCATTGTACATTTGAGATAGGATGACCACGAGTGATGAGAAACCCCTTGCGAGGAGGTATTGAATAAAAGATAAAATGAATCGATGATGATAATGATTGAGGATGCCCTTGTTGATAAGTGGCAGGTGATTGTGTATACGATTATGTATGTGCTTGTGCTTATTTATGATATGAATTGTGATTCATGAGGTCTGTATGCCTATTGTGATAATGAGATAATGAATGATTGATAATTTGATGTTTTGTTAGCAAAGCACACATGATGTTTGTATACATATACACATGATCACAATATATGTTATTCATCATTTTGAATGTATAACTCACTCTCCCATGTGGTCTCCTTTTTAGCATTGTGGTGCAGGTTACCATGGGACGAGTTCGGATTTAAAGATCAAGCTTGGGTGAAGGTAAATAGTGGTAGAGGAAGTGCCTTGGCCGGCATCATTTATGAATTCTTATGTAATGAATGAATTGGTTATAAGAATGTAGATAATTTATAGATTTTGGATATATATAAAGATAATCCCTTGAATTGTGGATGGTGAATATATATGTAGAATGAGAGAGATGATTTGATATGTACTAGAAGGATTAAAATTGAATGATGTTCATTGATGATTGAGATAGTCGGGAGTATATTCCCGAATGTATATAAAATTAGTTATATCTTAGGTATTATAAGCCTATGAAATTAATTGTAGAATGATGATGGTTGTCTAATGGGCTTATAATATGCTATTGCATGCTTGCCGAGCCTTCTCTCATATCGTCATATATGGGACTAGGCGTGTGCCCAGTATACATATTCTTTCGCTGTATACTCTATTACGTTTGTATACCTTTATGGGCAATTTACCTATTGATCCAGTTATAGGTTATTTAATCTCACTCTTTGGTTTTCTGTGATTTGGGTCTTGATGTGGTCATGATGGTGTATTGGAAATGTTTTCAAGCGCGAAAAATTAATTCACAATTTTATTAATTATGTCGATCACATCGGGATTCGAGTACAGAAAATCAGGGGTGTTACAAGATGTACCATGATTTGAGGAAGTGTGATGTAGTAGACTTTGTTACATCTTCTTGGTTTGTTAGAAAACCAAGATTGAGCATCAGAAGCCTTCTGGTGTTTTGCAACCACCTGATGTCCAGTGTGGAAGTAGGATTCCATTTCTATGGATTTTTTATCCGGCTTACCGAGAACCCATTCCAGTAACGACTCTATCTGTAATTGTTGATAGATTAACTAAATCTACCCATTTTCTTACTATCAGTTCTAAGGCTAGTATGGAGAAATTAGCTCGATTGTATGTGAAAGAGATTATTAGATTGCACGGTGTACCTTCCAGTATTATCTCTGACCGTGATCCACGTTTTACTTCATGATTTTGGGGTAGTTTACATCAGAAGTTGGGTTCCATATTGAAATTGAGTTATGCTTATCACCCAAAGGCCGATGGTCAGACTGAGAGGACTATACAAGATCCTTGATACACAACCATAAGTAGCTTTTGCATGTTAGAGGAAAAGAAAATTTTCAATCAATTTCTACTTCTTCAACTTATTCATCATTCTTAAATATGTCATGAATTAATATATGTTGCATTATTGTTTAGTAGTTAAATTTTTGTTACGAAAATGTTTTTGATTAAATTTTATGATTATTTTAAAAATTTTCCAATCAATCAACATTATTGTACTTATGTTATTATATTTTATTTTTCTTATACCAATATTTAAATATTTCTCAATAATATGATCATTTTCTTAATTTTATTATTTTAATTTGATGTTATAATTTTATGGTTGGATTAACATATCATGATTTGTTACTATTTAATATTACATTATTTTTTAAATATGATTGGTTATTTTGCATTTTCTTAATGTCGTTTTCAATGTTTCTTTTAATATTTTATTTAACAATAGTTGTTAGCAAATATTTTGTATATCCAATATATTTTCTCTTTATGTCAAATAATATTGTTATTAAATTTATTTATTTATTAGTATTTGTAAAATTCAATATTTTATATTTTTTCATTTAACTACTGTGGTTATAAATATTTATTTTTTAAAATCAATACAACTGCACCTTACCTTGCTTTTAGTCTCCAGTTTAGTTAATAATAAGTAAAACTAAAAATTTAAATAATGTTTTTGATGAGATTTAAACTCATGTGATACACAAATAAGCAATTGCTTAACCACTAAACTAAAATTTCATTTATGTATATAAGCAACAACTATTATATAAAGAGAATAATAATTCATGTTTTTTTGGCTAGTTTATATACAAAATTGATGTGGTAAATGTGTATGATAAAATATAAATTTATATTATATATTTTTAAATATAATTATCCTAATATATTTAAATATAATTTTATTATATATTTTTTACATATATTTTTAATGATTAAAATTATTTAATACTAAATATATTTATTAGAATTGAAATTTAATGAATATAATATTAACGTCAATCTTTAATATATTTAATTATATTTATTAAAGATTGAAATTAATAATTTGATTTATTTTTATTAATAATATATTTAATTACATTAAATATTGAAGTTATGAGTTTTATTTATTTTTTATTAATACTATATTTAATTATGTTAAAAATTGACATTAATAATTATGTTTATTTTTTATTAGAATATATAATTATATTAAAGAGGGACAACAACAATTTTTTATTAAATATTACATTTTTTATTAGTAATACATTTATTAAATTTGAAATATAATAAATATGTTTATAATTTATAATTTTTAATAATTAAAAACATATTATGATTATTATATTTAAAAAGTATATGATATGAATTTATCTTTTATCATATACACTTACCTCATCTATCTTTTATATAAAGTAAAAAAAATGTAATTTACTATTTTCTATATATAGTTGTTGCTTATACGTGTGAATAACATTGTCATTTGGTGGTTGAGTAGTTGTTTCTTGATGTAAAAGGTTATGAGTTTAGTTCCCCTCAAAAATTATTTTTATATTTAATTTTACTTATTATTAACTAATTAACTAATGAACATTTAACACGTGTTCAAATAAAAATTTTCTATATTTATATCGGTTGAGTAGTCAATTTTCGATGGGGTGGCCAAATAGATAAAATATTATTAATGAAGTAATTAAATTCAAAGTAAATTTAGTTATATTGTTTTGTCCTATCGGTGTAATTTTAGCTCTTGAAAAATTTATTAATTTTATTCTAAGAAAAAAAGAGAAGAATTTGAGATTTTTAAAGTACCAAAAAAATAAGTAATTTTTTCAAGTCAATTAAAAAGAAAAAACAAAAGGAATTTAGAATTTTAAAATAAGTCAAACAAATGTAAAATACTGTAGACTACGAATGAAGTTAGAATAAAATATATGCCCAGTTTATCTTTTAAAAAACGGGGACCAGGTCCCTGCATGGGGTGCCCCTGTATATTTGGTTTCTTATAGAACATTGGTTAATATTTTCTTTAATAACAATAATATGAGGCCTCTAAGATTTTTACTTAATGCCAGAAACTTATTTTAGGAATTAAAGTGTTGATTGCTTATAAAGGAAAATGTGTTAAGAGAATGAATTTGATGCATATACATGAATTTTTACTTCAAAGTTGCATTTACGCGTTGCTCCGTTCGCCTTGGGTAGTCCTTGACTTGTCACGTTCAGATCTCAAAATCCTGCACGAGTCACATGGAATTTTTTTAAACAAATTACTAAGACATTAGTTCTTGGAGGTGTGTGTTTAAACAAATTAATAAGACAATACTTATAAGACTAAATAAATATATAGATGCACTAGGCATGAGGTTGTGGCAATTCATGTTGTGTGTCGAGGGAATAGCATAGGGAACGAAAAGAATTGGACAAGTGATAGTATATGATCAAACTAACCATACAAAAGGATCCAAAAAGAAAATGCCAATGCAATGTCATTCAGTAACGACATTTGACAAGAAGAAACCAAATAATGCATCGTTTTCACGTAAATAAAATGCATATATCTCATTGAAAGCAAATGCAATAAGAACATACTAGTAGCCCGTAATATTCATAAAAAAGGATATGGTTTCCAGGGGTCTGACGGGGCCTATAAATTACTTTGTTAAAGCAAAAATAGTTAAAAAAGCACATCATTTTGAAGAGTATAGTGTTGATAAAAGTTGAAACTACTACTTTTTCCAGCTGTGCGCGCGCTCGGCGTGGGAGGGGGAATTTGTCGTTTTGGACAAGCGAGGGCCCAACACTTTCTATTCTATTTTTGGTATATAAACCTTAAACAAATCTTAAGTCCAAGCAATGTGGGACTTGATATCTTTTGAAATAGACTATTTTTCCAACATTTTCACTTCCTTCTAATTTAATTTTAAATTTTGTCACTTTCATAAGGAAATTACCCATTACACAACAAAAATATTTGCGTTTCAAGCTGGCCAAAAGGAGATGCAAAGTGTAAAAAACAAACGTTTTGATGTGTTTTGTGTCTCCTAGTAATCATGCACTCACTAGTGTAAAATGTTGATATAAGCACTGTATATTAACTTTGTTAACAGAGTTAATATACGTGTAGTGGCACCGGTACAGAAAAGGATTACGAACACAGGGTATGAACTCGGTTGAGAATAAACGTGTTTGAAAAATAAACGGTGACAAATTTAAAAATATCACACATTTATAGGAACCCAATTCCACATTGAACTGAGTTCTTGGGTTGCATAATTTTTTTAAAATTTTTCAAACACACCTAGGAATACGGTTCACCAGTAATTGAGTTCTTAGGTTGTTATATTTTTTTTTAAAAAAATTTAAACATACCTAAGAACTCGGTTCTCGTGCAGTCGAGTTCTTTGGCAGTTATTTTTTAAATTTTTTTTAAACAAACCTACTAACTCGGTTCTAGTTTAATTGAGTTCTTAGTGTGTTCTTTTTTTTAAAATTTTTTTGAAGAGACCAATGAATTCGGTTCACACCAGAACTGAGTTCATAGATCAAATTTCTGGTTCCTACAAACTCGGTTGAAACCTTAACCGAGTTCTTAGGTTCACCCGTGCAATCTAAAACCTTAAACCCTTTGTAACCCAAACGTTGTTTCAAACGTTACTGTTCCTCTTTCTCCCTCAAACTCCCTTGCACGTACATGGTTGTTGCTTCCACTGCTTCCTTCATCCATTGTGTGTTGTCTTCTTCTTCCTTGAGGGTTTGAAAGGTTAGTATAACTTGTGACTGAATGGTTTCATTGCTTGTTATTGTAACTGTTTGGTGTGAACCTATCGTTGCTTGAATATTGCTACCATTGTTCCTGTTGCGCTTGAACTACTTTGCTTGGCATTGTATATTTGTTATTGCCACTGGTCCAGTTGCCGTCTGAACTTATGCATTGTATATTTGGTTGCCATTGTTAGTGTTATCATTGTATATTCTTATTGAGCCTTAGTTCATTGTTGGGTGAGGCTTTAAGGTATTTTTCCCTACACCACCCCTCTTTTTTTTGTCCCTGTTGAATTATGCAAGTACCCTTTATTTCAAAGGTTAGGTTGTTAAGTCTGATTGGTCCTTGATTTCTCCTTTCGTCTACAACACCACAAGTCAAGTTTCTTGTATACAGTGTCTAGCTTCCTTGTTGTCACATTTCAAAGCAACATTGCCTCACTACTCTCTAACTGGTTGCCCCGCCTCTGTTTATGTTACCTTGTGTGCATCATCTAGTTGATGAGCCTCTTGTTTGCTGAAGACATTACATTCTAGGTCACTATTTTATTGTAGGAAAAACTGAAGGCTAATATATGATATCATTTTAGATTTTTATTGACCTATTTTCATTTAAGTTAATCCTTTTGTCTTCTGTTGCTATAATCGAATATAGGTCATAAATTATTCAAGAGCTAGCTAGCACCAATTAAGATAAAGTTAAACTTTTTACTACTAGTCAAAATATACATATTTTATATCATCCTTATCATATTCATCTAAAATGAAAAACAGAAGAAAAAATAAATTAAAAGGGGCTTACTTTATTTAATTATCTTCTTCTAATATGTTTTCTAGGTTACATAGCTTTTGTAATTTAGTACCATGGTCAAACAAATTTTAGTAGAACCAGCTGAGCATATGTTATAAGATCTGATGGTTCAAAGTCAGACTTAGAGGGGGGGTTGAATAAGTCATAGACTTTTTTTTGCAGAAATTAGGAACCAAATAAAACATGTAATCAAATGATGCAAAATAGCAAAGGAAAGAGATCATCACAGAGAATTTATACTAGTTCACTTCCAACACAGAAGCTACGTCTAGTCCCTTCCAACTTGAAGGATTTCCACTATTGTAAAATCTCCTTTATAATAAAAGCACCAGATCAGTGCCACAAGTATTTTTGACTTCGACCACTTCTAGCTTAAACCCAAGTATTCTTTCAACAAGCCACTCCTGACTCAACCTATGTATTTTAAAAGCCTCTTCAGGACAACAATGTTTCCCATACTAACAAATTCTAGCAATACACTAGACTTTTACAGGGTGTTTGAGTGAATGAAAGTAACTCACAGAACATAGTGTATGAGTGATATATAAATGCAATTATACACTAAGTTATGGCACAAGACCAAGGTCTGCTAGAAGTAGAACAAAAAGGAAAGGTCTTTGTCTTACAAGAGAAGAATGAATAGAGAGAAAATTTGACTTAAGAGAGTTTGAATAAGAGCTTGTATGTTTTATATGTGTTTTGAAGTTCAATCTTCCTTTATATATATAGAAGCTGGAGGATAACCGTTGCTGCTTCTTGAAAGGAGATATAGTCATTGGAAATCCTTTGAAGATATTTGCCTTAATCTTTCTATTACCAAACCTTGATGTTGTTATAGATTCAAGGGGTTGGTAGTAGACTTCTTCAGTTCTTTCATGGAAATGGTTTTTCATGCATCTCCAATGCATAAGGCCATTCGTATTTTATTTCTTGATTGAGCGAGAGGTCAAAAGTCAGTGCTCGAAAGGCTTTTTGAGATATCCTGCCATAAGTTCTGAATATGCTCAGTGTTCTCTGATAATGTGCAGAGGTAGGTACGCTGACACTTGTTGATGAGCTTGATCTTGTTCCTTGTGTTTTTTTATGATAAGCATGCATATGTGATACGTGCATAAATCACAATGCATCACTTAAATAGAATTAGGAACATTGAGAATGGATCTTCGATCTTTTGAGTGTGAACGTTCCAATTTCAACAGTATACTTTTATTAAACTTTTGATTATCTACTAGACTTCTGGAATAATGATACTCCCCCTTTGTTTCATAGTCTAAGACTCGTATCCTATATTACTTAGGCACACAAATTAGTCAAAGATAGTACAGACTTCACTTTCTAATGGAAATTCTTAATGTATGATATTAACAAATCTGAGGATATAGAAACTAGGGTCTGATCCAAGATAACTTGAAAAAATGCTTTTCATCCAGACTTTTTCTCAACAAGATCCTCTTATGATTAAGCTCCAATTTATTAATATAATGAGCATAAATCATTGATTATGATTATTCCATTATCACACATCCATTTAATATATATGTTCAATGTTTTCCAAGTCTCATTATTTGATGAGAAATAATATAAAAAATAATTATATATATTATCAACCATAAATTTAGTTCTTTCTAGTTTTTTTCCACATAGGTATGTAATATCTTTGTTTCTATGAGTTATGACAAATGATGTGAATGTACTTTTATTTTTGTGTAGTTAAGTAGGGCTAACAAAGCATAGTTGTATTTTGATAATTACCTAGTAACAATTGTATTGTTATATATTATAATGATTTTTTATTTTTAATCTACTAAGTGTACTCTGTGTTGAAAAATATCACACCTTTAAGTGTTGCATTTAGGCCAAATTCATGGATAGAAGTTGGATTAATGCACCACGTATAAGTGAAGAGTATGAAAGTGGAGTTGAAACGTTTATAGAGTTTATAATTTAAAAAGCCAAAGATATGAATGAAAGATACTTTTGCCCCTGTGTTAAATATGGGAATACATGTCTGCTAGGCTCAGAAGTGTTGAGGGAACATGTGTTATGTGATGGTTTTCTCAAGAGCTATGCACGTTGGATATGGCATGGTGAACATGTTGACACACCAATGAAGGTTCTACACATGATGTTGATTATGATATGGATGATCGACTTAAGGAAATGATTCGTGATGTGGGTGAAGAAAATTTTAAGAGAGCATATGTGTATGAAACTCTCTATAAAGATTTAGAGAAACCATTGTATCCAAATTGCACTATTTTCATAGATTGTCGACGATTTTACAATTATTTAATTTGAAGTTAAGAAATGGGTGGACAAATAGAAGTTTCATTGAATTGCTGCAACTATTGAAAGATATGCTTCAAGTTGGTAATACCTTGCCAAGTCATAACTATAAGGCTAAAAGGCTTTTGTATCCTATGGGGTTAGAGTATAAGAAGATACACGTATGTCTAAATGATTGTGTGTTATACAAAGATGAGTATGAAATGATGCATGAATGTCCAAGGTATGGGTTATCACAGTATAAGAAGAAAGACAATGATTCCCGTGAGGAAGTATGCACCAAAGGGCCTCCTACAAAGGTGTTATGGCATTTGCCTCTCATTCCTAGATTAACGCATTTATTTTCCAAAGAAGATGATGCAAAGTTGATGAGGTGGAATTTAGAGGAGAGGTTGATTGATGGACAACTTAGGCATTCGACAGATAGATTACAATGAAAGAAGTTTGATTCACTATTTCCAGAGTTTGTAAATGACCCAAGAAGTTTAAGACTTGGACTAGTAACATATGGAATGAACCCATTTGGTAACTTAAGCTCTACACATAGTTCATGGTCTGTTTTGTTGTTTATTTATAACCTACAACCATTGTTATGTATGAAGAGAAAATATGTAATGCTATCGATGATGATCTTAAGTCCTAAACAACTAGGCAATAACATTGACGTGTACTTAAATATGTTGATTTGAGACTTGAGACTGTTATGGGATAAGAGAGTTGATGTTTTGCATGTAATGTTGTTCTGCACAATCAATGACTTTTCAACCTATGGCAACTTATTTGGTTATAGTGTAAAGGACCATAAAGCATGTCTCATATGTAAGTAGCACACTTGTTACCAATAACTGTATCATGGGAGGAAGATGGTTTATCTTCAACATCGAAGGTTTCTAAAAGTAGATCATCTATACCGTAGGTTAAAGAAGGCCATTAATGGTGAATATGAGTTTGATATTGCTTCTCTAATGTTAATTGGTAAAGAAGTTTTTGAACGAGCCAAATTCATAAATGTGACCCTTGGGAAGTTTGAAAAGCAACACAGTACATAAAAGATATGGAAGAAAAGGTCGATATTCTTTGATTTACCTTATTGGAAGGAACTTGATGTAAGACATTGTATTGATGTGATGCATGTGGGGAAAAATGTGTATGACAGTTTTGTTGGAACATTATTGAATATATAGGGTAAGATGAAGGATGACTTGAAATCTCATCTTGATTTACAACTTATGGGTATACGACCGAAATTGTATGCATAGTCGAAGGGCAAACACATCTATTTGCCCCCAGCCTGTCATCCATTGTTGAGAAGGGAGAAAATAAGTTTTTGTGAATGTTTACGAAGTGTGAAACTTCCACAAGGTTATGGTTGTAACCTGAGAAATCATATTTCCCTTAAGGATCTGAAGTTAGTCGGATTAAAGTCTCATGATTGTCACATGCTAATACAACAATTTTTTCTTATCGTCGTTCGTGACATTATCCCTAAAAATGTGAGGGATGTGATAATGAGATTGTGTATTTTTTTCAATGCTATTTGTTGTAAAGTTATTGACCCTGACACATTGGCATCATTGGAAGAGGAATAAGTTATTATACTATGTGAATTAGAGATGTATTTCCTTTCTTCCTTTTTTAACATCAATGTGCACTTAATCGTTCCCTTACTCAGAGAGGTAAGGTTATGTGGTTATGTGTTTTTGAGGTGGATGTATCCCGTTGAGTGATACATAAAGATATTGAAAAGGTATGTCAAAAACCAACATCATCCATAAGCATTGATCATAGAACATTATGTGACAGAGGAGGCAATCGAGTTTTATAGTGAATACATGTCCTAAGCTGATAGTATTAGGATTCCCAGAACACGTCATAAGGGAAGAATTACCGATAAAGGTATAATTGGGCTAAAATTGAAGAGCAAACCACAAGATAAAGTGCTTCAGGCACATTTGTACATATTGAACAACACAAATGAAACCTTGCCTTATTTAGATGAGCACAAAGACTTAGTGAAGAGAAACAACCTAAGAATGTTTGAGAGGTGGGTGTTGGATGAACATAACAAGACTTTCATGTAATGGTTCAAAATGACTATCATAAAAGATTCATTGGCATCTGTGGCCCTACAATATCTAGCTCAAGGACCCAACTTTGATGTCTTCACTTTTAGCAGGTATGACATAAACAAGTACTCATTTTATACAAATGGCTAAGACAACAAGAGTGCAATGCAGAATAGTGGTGTTATAGTAATGGCTCAGTCAATTGTTAGCCCGGTAATAATGATTGTTTTTGTTTAACTGTTTGTGTTTACTACCGGGTCATTAATTGGCAAGCGCACCAATCATTTGTAGTTTTCAAAATTTAGATATCGTTCCACTGGGATTGAGAGTCCAATAACAACAGTAATTTCCTAGTCACTATGGTAAATGTAAATAAACTTATAGACAAAAGAATGATTAATATACAATTTATACAGTATTCAAAGGATAGCATGGCTGAATTGTTCATGAGATAAAAAGAAAATAAAAATCTATCTAAAAAGTTGAGTTACAATCTAGAATAGGTAAGATACTTGAGGATAAAACACAGATAGACAAATTATGTTGGAAATTGGATCCCTAATCTAGAATAACAATGAGGAACTCAAGACATGCATATTTAATCATTAAGTTTCATGTCATTGCAGCTTAAATTCATTAATAATTACTATCATACCACCGTTTTTGGTGTATTTGCATGTGATAACAGGTTTTGATAATGACAATGGAAACAAGCAATGGGAAGTCTTCAAAGAATCAAAAACAACTAGAGATATCATATAAAAGAAGAAAATGATCTCACAAAGGTTCAAGAGATGAAGAAACCAATGAATCAAACAAAAGGAAAGCAACCATGCATCATTAGATTCAAATGAATGACCAACAGGCATGAGAAAATGTCAAAATGAAGAGCCTGAATCGATTCAAGCACGAGTGAATCGATTCACAGCCCTGGAAGTCATAAAAATGAGAAACAGAATGGGTTGAATCGATTCACCATGACCCTGAATTGATTCACAGCCCTGGAAGTCACTAAGATTGCAAACAGTATGTCCTGAATCGATTCACAAGGACCCTGAATCGATTCACACGATGCTGACAGACCAGGAACCCAAAACAGAATGCTCTGAATTGATTCAAACAAGGCTCGAATCGATTCATTCGACTCTGGAACTCCAAAATGCATAAAACAGAATACTCTGAATCGATTCAAGGATCTACGAATCGATTCATATAGTGGGAAACACCACTAAATAGACAGACTTAAGTGGAAAACAAGCACTCAAATCCCACTATGCGCAGAGCCATCATCTTGTAACGGCTAGGGGACTCCTCAACAGCTATCTTGGCTCTATAAATGCAAGAAGAACACAAGCACAAAAAACACCCAACAAGAACCAAGAAGCAACAAATCCTTAGCTCTATTTTGTGCTTTGTAAGCCTATTTCTTGTATCTTATACTTCACTTGTATATCCTCTCATCTTGAGAGTTAGAAGTTGTGAGAGCTTTTCACTTGTATATCTGCTCTATTGAGAGAGTGTATTGATTGTAAACAAACACCAAACACAAGTTATTCACTCTAGGTTGAGTGGTTGTTCACTCTAGGTTGAGTGGTTACAAAGGTTGAGGATTCAACCTTTGGGATATTGTGAGATTGAGAGATTGGGTGGGTTGCCCTTATACTTGTGAGGATTGGGTTCTTGAGTGTGGGACACTAGGAAGCCGCAATTGCTCAAAGTTGTATCTCTAATCTACAATAGTGGAAATCCTCTAAGTGGGTTGCTTAGAGGCGAGACGTACACCGGATTGGGTGGAACTCGTTATATCGGTTTGCAAGCTTCTCTTCCTTACTCTTTTACTTTCATTTACTGCATATTTGTTGATTGGTATTGATTGGTTGAGAGGAGCATACTTGAACTTGCTTAATTTGTTATATCTCTAATATTGCACACCAAGTGTTTGGTAAATTGCTTCAGCAACATTTCTCATTATAGTGCATTGCTTGTTATACTCCATTCTATTTCACTTGCATAATCTCACAAACTTGGTTATAAAAATTAGTTTCAAAGGTATTCCAATCAAAAGTTTTAAAACTCAATTCACCCCCCCTCTTGAGTATTGAGGCCACTTGAACAACAAGTGGTATCAGAGCTTGACTCTTGGTAGATCAAGCTTAACAGCTTCAAGAGATTAAATGGCCTCAAGTTCTTAAAATGTTTTTCCCGAGGGTGGTGCAATAAATAGACCTCCCGCTTTCAATGGGGAAGGGTATGCCTTTTGGAAAGAAAGAATGAAAATCTTTATTCAATCAATCGACTTGAGAATATGGAATACCATTGAAAATGGTCCTTATATACCAATGCATACTATAGATAGCAAGAATGTTGAAAAACCTATAGATGAATGGACAAGCGAGGAAGAAAAGAAAGTCCAATATGGCTACAAGGCCAAAAATCTCATTACTATGTCTTTAGGACAAGATGAATTTTTTAGGATAATGACATGCCAAACTGCTAAAGAAATGTGGGATACTCTTCAAGTAACCCATGAAGGTACTAATGATGTAAAGGACTCCAAAATTAGTACCTTGACTAGCCAATATGAATGCTTTAGGATAAATTCAGGAGAATCTATTGTAGATATGCAAAAAAGGTTTACACTTATTATCAACCATCTTATTACTCTTGGCAAAGTATATACTAACAAAGAGCTTGTGCACAAAATTTTGAAAAGTCTTAGCAGGGAATGGCAACCTCTTGTCACAGCAATAAAACAATCTCCTAGCATCAATGAAATGTCTCTTGCAACACTCTTTGGAAAATTGCAAGAACAAGAGCAAGAACTTAAAGCATTGAAGCTAGCCGAGGAAGAGGAGAAATCCACCAAGAAGAAAGGGCTAGCCCTCAAAGCCACCTCCATGCATGAGGAAGAATCATGCAGTGACTTAGATGAAGAAGAAGAGTTTGGGCTATTCGTAAAAAGATTTGGAAGATTCATGAAGAACAAAAAGTTCCAAAAGAACTTTAAGCCCCAAGGTAAGAAACCTACCTCTAATGAAACTTCCTCTTCACCAAGTTGTTTTGAATGTGGCAAGGAAGGGCACTTCAAAGCCGATTGTCCAAACCTCAAAAAGAAGGGCAAGGACAAACAAAGAAGAAGAAGAGCCTATATTGCTTGGGATGAGAACGATGTGAGCAGCTCCGACGACTCGGAAGATGAGCAAGCCAATCTTTGCTTAATGGCAAATCATCAAGAAGAAGATAATGAGGTAAATCTTCTTGACTTAGATAAAAATGAGCTGTTAGATGCATTTGAAGAATTATATGATAAATTTACAAAAATCTCTAGTAAACTCAAAGCATCTAGGAAAACTAGTGATACCCTTGAATTGCATCTCATGGAAGTATGTAAAGAAAATGAGAGCTTAAAAGAAGAACTAGAGAAAGTTCAAACATGCTCTAAGGATAAATCATGTGATTTTGCAAAAAGGTGCATTGTATTAGAAACCAAGGTTGAAGACCTAAATAGGACACTAGAGAAATTCACAAATGGAAGAGATAATTTGAATATCCTACTTGGGCAACAAAAATGCATGTTTAGTAAAACCGGTTTAGGATATGACCATGAACATAGTAATCACAAAATGGAGAAGCACTATAAAAACTTCTTTGCACCACCAAGCAAATCCTCCTCACCTTTTATGAAATGCAATCATTGTGGTACCAAAGGACATAGTGCTTATAAGTGCAGTGTTAGGAAACTAGGACCAAAGGTCTTAAGAAAGGTGTGGGTTCCCAAAGGAACATCTCCACAAGCTAACCTTAAAGGACCCAACATAAAATGGGTACCTAGTTCTCTAAAATGATTTTGTTTTGTAGGTATGCTTCAAGGCAAGCAACACCCATTGGTACTTGGATAGCGGGTGTTCAAAGCATATGACGGGAGACATAACCAAATTTACATCATTCACTCCCAAAAGGAAAGGTAGTGTCACCTACGGAGACAACACTAAAGGAAGAATCCTAGGCATTGGAAATATTGGTAAGAATTCTTCCACCTCCATAAGTGACGTATTGTATGTTGAAGGTCTCAAGCATAATCTACTTAGCATAAGTCAATTATGTGACAAAGGATATAGAGTTTTATTTGAATCAAATTGTTGCATAATTGAGCATAAGACTAATAAGGAAATTAAGTTTGTAGGCCAAAGAATTGATAATATTTACATGATTGACATGGATAGTTTGTCTACAAATGATGAACAATGCTTCATTTCAAAAGAGGATGAAACATGGCTATGGCATAGAAGAATAGCTCATATACATGTAGACCACTTGAACAAACTTGTTTCTAAAGATTTAGTAATTGGTCTACCAAAGCTTAAATTTGAAAATAGATTTTGTGATGCATGTCAAAAGGGAAAACAAGTAAAGGCATCTTTTCAATCCAAAAACATTGTTTCTACTCAAAGGCCTTTACAACTTTTGCACATGGACTTATTTGGACCATCCAAAATCAAAAGCTTTGGAGGTAATTACTATGGTCTAGTTATAGTAGATGACTATTCAAGATATACATGGACATTGTTTCTTGCTCATAAAAATGAAGCATATCATGCATTCAAGAAACTTGCAAAGATTATCCAAAATGAGCAAAATTCAAAAATTGCATCCATTAGAACCGATCATGGGGGAGAATTTGAAAATCAATCTTTTGAAAAGTTTTGCGAAAAACATGGTATTAATCACAACTTTTCAGCTCCTAGAACTCCACAACAAAATGGAGTAGTTGAAAGAAAGAATAGATCTTTAGTGGAGCTTGCTAGAACCATGCTAAATGAAAACAATATTGCAAAACATTTTTGGGCCGATGCGGTAAACACCGCGTGTTATGTTATGAATAGATGTTTGATAAGGCCTATTTTAAAGAAAACCCCCTATGAGCTTTACAAGGGTAGAAAACCCAACATTGCATACTTTCATATTTTTGGATGTAAATGTTTTGTGCTCAACAATGGAAAGGATAATCTAGGAAAGTTTGATGCAAAATCTGATGAGGCAATATTCCTAGGATATTCTCAATCAAGTAAATCTTATAGAATTTTCAACAAACAAACAAATACCATTGAGGAATCTATTCATGTCAAATTTGATGAAAATAGCCATAACCCTCCGAGAAAGGAAGATGTTGATGATCTTGTAGGTACTTTTCAAGAAATGAACTTGCAAGACAAAGAAGAAGAAGTCAACAATGATGGAGGTGCAGCACAACTTGAGAGACAACAAGAATGGGTAACCTTGAAGGATCATCCCTTAGACAAAGTCATAGGTGAAATGACTCAAGGTGTAAGTACTAGAAATGCTATTAGAAATACTTGTAATCACCTAGCTTTTGTATCCCAAATAGAACCCAAAAATATTGATGAAGCCATTATTGATGAACATTGGATGTTGGCCATGCAAGAAGAGTTAAACCAATTTGAAAGAAATGAAGTTTGGGAACTTATGCCAAGACCCAATGATCATCTAATAATAGGCACCAAATGGGTTTTTAGAAATAAGCTAGATGAAAATGGTATAATAACTAGAAACAAAGCTAGACTAGTTGCAAAGGGATACAACCAAGAAGAAGGAATAGACTATGAAGAAACATATGCTCCCGTAGCTAGGTTAGAAGCCATTAGATTATTGCTAGCTTTTGCATGTTGTATGGATTTCAAACTGTATCAAATGGATGTCAAAAGTGCGTTCTTAAACGGCTACATTCAAGAAGAAGTTTATGTAGATCAACCTCCCGGTTTTGAAAATCATAAATTTCCAAACCATGTCTTCAAATTGAGAAAAGCTTTATATGGTTTGAAACAAGCTCCAAGAGCTTGGTATGAAAGACTAAGCAAATTCCTTTTAGAACACAACTTTGAAAGAGGAAAGGTTGATACTACATTGTTTATAAAACGCAAACATAATGACATCCTCTTGGTACAGATTTATGTAGATGACATAATATTTGGTGCTACTAATGAAAATCTTTGTCAAGAATTTGCCAAGATTATGCAGAATGAGTTTGAAATGTCCTTGATGGGAGAACTCACCTTTTTCCTTGGACTACAAATAAAACAAGCCATTGATGGAACGTTCATTAGCCAAACTAAATACTGTAAGGAACTACTTAAAAGGTTTGGAATGGACAAGGAAAACGAGATAGCTACACCCATGAGCACATCTTGCTATCTATACAAAGACGAAAAGGGTAAGGACATTGAAATCACCAAATATCGAGGTATGATTGGATCCTTACTGTATTTAACTGCGAGTAGACCTGATATTATGTTTGCGGTATGCATGTGTGCTAGATATCAAGCATGTCCTAAAGAATCACATTTGACTGCCGTAAAAAGAATTTTGAAATATCTTGTGGGTACTCAAAATGTTGGCTTATGGTATCCCAAAGGCGTTGAATGTAATCTTTTAGGATATTCTGATTCCGACTTTGCGGGGTGTAAGCTTGATAGAAAAAGTACTAGTGGTACATGCCATTTGCTTGGAAGTTCCCTTGTTTCTTAGCATAGCAAGAAACAAGCAAGTGTTGCATTATCAACGGCTGAGGCAGAATATGTAGCCGCTGGTAGTTGTTGTGCTCAAATTCTTTGGATGAGACAACAACTTCTTGATTTTGGTATTACCTTGAATAAAGTCCCCATTAAATGTGATAACACTAGTGCCATTAATATCTCGAAAAATCCAATAATGCACTCTAGAACCAAGCACATTGAGATTAGGCATCACTTTATTAGAGATCATGTGTTAAAAGGGGATTGTGTACTTGAACATGTTGAAACCTCTAGGCAACTAGCAGATATTTTCACAAAACCCTTGGCTAGAGAGCAATTTATTTACATTAGAAGAGAATTGGGCATTCTTGATATGACAAATTGTGTTTGAATGATCACTTCATCTTGTGTATTGATTGCGTGACACCTTTACTAGTGATTAATACAAAAGAACCCCATGGAAATGGAGATTTAATGATCCTATATGGAATTCCTCATGCCTTGAATATATTGGAATGGAAAGAAATGATTTTTGGAGTGAAAACAGCCCTTCGAATCGATTCAGCATCCCCTCGAATCGATTCAAAGACCTGATGGTTCAAAAATCCTCAAAACAGCATCGTTCGAATCGATTCACACTCCTCTTGAATCGATTCAAACACCTGATGGTCCATATTCCCTCAAACAGAGAGGTTCGAATCGATTCACAGCATCCTCGAATCGATTCACGCACCTAACCCTTCCATTTCTCTCAAATCAGTAACGCTCGAATCGATTCACCCATCCTTCGAATCGATTCACGCGTCAGTTACTGCATATTCACACTGATTCAAGTCTTTAAATCACACACTTCCTCATTTCACTCTTCCACTATCTCCCACTCTCTCTTCTCAAACCTCCCATCTCCTCAACCTTCCACTCAAATCCTTCATCTTCCATGGCTTCCTCCTCTCAACCTCGCAAGAAGCAACTTGCAAACACTGCTGCAGCCTCCATGCCTCAACACTCTGATTTATCTAGATTATTCACTACCCAAAAGGATCTTGAAAGGTACCAATCTTCATTCTCTGAGAAAAATCTCATTTCTCCTCATTGGCTTGATCTCCCATTCTTTGAAACATCTGGACTTCCTCTACTCACCACCTTACATCAACAAGAGCTAGTTGGCTTCATGGCTCTTGAGGAAGTAGCAATCTACCCCGAACTGATTCGTGTATTCTACTCCACTTTACGCCTTCAAGATGCTCGCTATATTGCCCTAGTGAAAGGTAAGACTATCATTCTTGATAATGAGGTAATGAATCAAGTTGGCTTACTCCCTCTTAGCAACGCTTCCTTCCATGGCAAAGAACCTCCTCTTGCATGGAATTATAATCCATTAGAGGCAAGAGCCTTCTTTAATCTTGCAGGTCCCTCGAGCACGGTTGGCACCTTAAGTCTCCATCACCGCCTCTTGCACTTTGTCCTTGTCAAAATTCTCCTCCCCTCCGGTGGAAATTATGCAAGGCTAAATGAGGCCCAAATCTTGCTGCTCTGGGCAATTGTCAATGAGAAAGACATAAATTGGATTGACTTGGTTAGGCATCACATGATTGAAGCCCAAAACCTCGCTCATCTTCCATATGCCATACTCATTACCAAATTGCTCCACCATTTTAAAGTGGACTTGAAAAATGAAATCAAGGAAGTGGTTGGTCCCAAAGCACCTATTGGCAAATCTCATCTCACTAAGATGAATATTGTGGAATACCAAGGCAGGTGGCAATTTCTTAGGCGTCCCCGTCATGAAGTTGAAGATGACGCTCCTCCTCCTCCTCCACCCGCTCCTACTGATGATCTTTTCACAAGACTCACTGCCCACCTGGACCAGCGCCTGAACTCCATGGAAGCAAACATCTACGCTCGACTGGACAGGATTGAAGCAAACATGGAAGAGCGATACACGGAGCTTGCCACCCAGATATCCAGCATCCACTTCCCACATCCATGATTGATCTTTATTTTTCTTTCTTTCTATTTCACATTCAGACTTGGTTGTTTACTTTGGTTTCTATTTTAGTCACTTATTTGCACAATTATCTCATTTTGGTTTATTACTTTGCTTTATGACTATGTCGGTTGAACAATTATCTCGTTTGGTTAATCATTTTTGTTTATCTCAACTGCATTGCCTGCGATCATTACTCGATTTACTGCATACTCCCAACATTTGTTTTTGATAATGACAAAGGGGGAGAAATAGAGAGATACATGTGCGATATGATATATGTGCGATATATGTGAATGTGATACATGTGTGACATTATTTCAACGATTGAGATAATTTGATGGTTTTATTGAAAAACAAAGGGGGAGACCTATTTTCTTAAAAGAAATAATTGCTTAAAACAGAGACATTAGTTTTCATAACTTGTTATTGGCTAATAAACACCCCAAGAGATGGCCATTGGTTGTCATCATCAAAAAGGGGGAGAATGTATTTGCATGTGATAACAGGTTTTGATAATGACAATGGAAACAAGCAATGGGAAGTCTTCAAAGAATCAAAAACAACTAGAGATATCATATAAAAGAAGAAAATGATCTCACAAAGGTTCAAGAGATGAAGAAACCAATGAATCAAACAAAAGGAAAGCAACCATGCATCATTAGATTCAAATGGATGACCAACAGGCATGAGAAAATGTCAAAATGAAGAGCCTGAATCGATTCAAGCACGAGTGAATCGATTCACAGCCCTGGAAGTCATAAAAATGAGAAACAGAATGGGTTGAATCGATTCACCATGACCCTGAATTGATTCACAGCCCTGGAAGTCACTAAGATTGCAAACAGTATGTCCTGAATCGATTCACAAGGACCCTGAATCGATTCACACGATGCTGACAGACCAGGAACCCAAAACAGAATGCTCTGAATTGATTCAAACAAGGCTCGAATCGATTCATTCGACTCTGGAACTCCAAAATGCATAAAACAGAATACTCTGAATCGATTCAAGGATCTACGAATCGATTCATATAGTGGGAAACACCACTAAATAGACAGACTTAAGTGGAAAACAAGCACTCAAATCCCACTATGCGCAGAGCCATCATCTTGTAACGGCTAGGGGACTCCTCAACAGCTATCTTGGCTCTATAAATGCAAGAAGAACACAAGCACAAAAAACACCCAACAAGAACCAAGAAGCAATAAATCCTTAGCTCTATTTTGTGCTTTGTAAGCCTATTTCTTGTATCTTATACTTCACTTGTATATCCTCTCATCTTGAGAGTTAGAAGTTGTGAGAGCTTTTCACTTGTATATCTGCTCTATTGAGAGAGTGTATTGATTGTAAACAAACACCAAACACAAGTTATTCACTCTAGGTTGAGTGGTTGTTCACTCTAGGTTGAGTGGTTACAAAGGTTGAGGATTCAACCTTTGGGATATTGTGAGATTGAGAGATTGGGTGGGTTGCCCTTATACTTGTGAGGATTGGGTTCTTGAGTGTGGGACACTAGGAAGCCGCAATTGCTCAAAGTTGTATCTCTAATCTATAATAGTGGAAATCCTCTAAGTGGGTTGCTTAGAGGCGAGACGTACACCGGATTGGGTGGAACTCGTTATATCGGTTTGCAAGCTTCTCTTCCTTACTCTTTTACTTTCATTTACTGCATATTTGTTGATTGGTATTGATTGGTTGAGAGGAGCATACTTGAACTTGCTTAATTTGTTATATCTCTAATATTGCACACCAAGTGTTTGGTAAATTGCTTCAGCAACATTTCTCATTATAGTGCATTGCTTGTTATCCTCCATTCTATTTCACTTGCATAATCTCACAAACTTGGTTATAAAAATTAGTTTCAAAGGTATTCCAATCAAAAGTTTTAAAACTCAATTCACCCCCCCTCTTGAGTATTGAGGCCACTTGAACAACATTTGGAACAACTTGGACAGGACTCACCCATGCACTATCAGAAATAGGATAGATAATACCTGCTTTTAGCAATTTTAGGACCTCCTTTTTGGTTACCTCTTTCATAGTTGGGTTGAGGCGCCTTTGAGGTTGAGCAACAGGTTTGAAATCATCTTCCAACAAAATTTTATGCATGCAGTATGATGGACTTATACTTTCAAATCTTCAAGTGTCCATCCAATTGCTTCTTGATTTATCTTTAATACTTCTACCAGTTTTTCTTCCTCTGTTTTACTTAACAGATTACTAATGATTACTGGTTTTAAATTACCTTCTTTCAAAAAGATATACTTTAGATTGGAAGGTAACACTTTTAGTTCAGGTTTCTGGATTTCTTCAACGGGTGAGTCTTGAATTTCTTCAATCTTTCTTGATTCAAAGGAAATTTCTTTCCCTTGATCAAATTCTTCAAGATACTTTTCAATATGTTTTTCTTCTTCTTCATTCAAGAATTCAACAGAATTAGTCAATAACTTATTTAATGGGTCAGGAATAGACATACCTTTTGATAAGGAAAGATAGGCTTCATCAAGGACGTCCAGTTTGAAACAGTCTTGCTTCGGGCTAGGATGTTTCATTGCTTTGAAGACATCGAAATTCACATCCTCATCGTGCACCCTTACCGCTAGCTTCCCATTGTCCACATCAATCAATACTCGAGCAGTTTTCATGAATGGTCTTCCAAGAATCAGAGGAACATCAACATCTTCCTCCATGTCTAAGATCACAAAATCCGTAGGGAAGTAGAATTTGTCAACCTTTACAAGCACATCTTCTACAACCCCATAAGGTCTCTTCATGGATTTATCAGCTAATTGTAGAGTCATTCTTGTTTGTTGCGGATCAAGGTCACTAATACGCTTCATCATACTTAGGGGCATTAGATTGATGCTAGCCCTTAAATCTAATAAAGCCTTCCCGATATTTACTCCACCAATAGAAACAGGAATGGTGAATTTACCGGGGTCTTTGGATTTTTCTGGTATATTGTACTGTAAGATGGCGCTGCAACTTGCTTCAAGTTCTACTATCTCCTCATCATACCTCCTTTTCTTTGTGAGCAGTTCTTTCATAAACTTAGCATATGTAGGAATTTGTTCTAATGCCTCAGAAAAAGGAATGTTTATGTGCAACTGCTTAAAAATTTCAAGGAATTACTTGTATTCCTTTTCCTTATCTTTTTTTGATGGTGCATGAGGATAAGGTAAATCCTTGACAGGAGGTGCCTGTCCTAAATATTGATTTTTTTATTTTTTTTCTTTTATTTCATCTTGTTCCTTATTTTTTTCTTCACTTTCTTTTTCTTTTTCTTTTTCTTTTTCTTCTTTTTCTTTTTCTCTTTCTTTTTCACAATCAATACCTATAGTCTTACCACTTCTTGTAAAGATAGCCTCACATTGTTCTTTCGTTTTGAAATTCTTCATGTCTGCTACTTCCTTTACTAGCTGACTCAATTGTTGATCTGATGCTTTACGTGCAGCCTTAGTTGTCTCCATGTATTGCATCAATTGTTGAATACTTTCTTTAGCCTTTGTCAATCTAGTATTGTAATCACTTTGATTGTTGAAGGATCTAGTATTTTGCCTCCAACCATAATTTTGGTTTTGCCTTCCCTGCAGGTAATTGTTAGAAAAAGAATTTATAAAAGGATTTGGAGAATTACCTGTAGGTAATCTCTGATGGATCAAGGAATTAGCTTGTTCTTGTTCATTCTTGTCAGGAGCACAGTAACCACATGGTTGTTCACCCATACAATACTCATATTGTTTTAGTTGAGCATGAAGTTATGGTGATACATGGGTAACTTGAAGTTTTCCAAGTTGTTTACTCATTGCCTCAATTTATTGTATCAATAATTTTTGCTGAACTAACACTATCATTTACTCCTTGTTCAAGCATACCTTACACATTACCTCTTTCCGGTTTAGCTTGATGGTCACTAATGGACATTGATTCCAATATCTAAATAGCTTCCTCCACAGTCTTGTTCATTAAAGAACCACCTGCACAAGCATCTAACATCATCTTGAACTGAGGTAATAACCTATGGTAAACGATTCTTACCTTTTCGGCATCATTCAGGTTGTGGTTTGGACACTTTCTCAAAAATGCCTTGAATCGTTCCCATGTTTCTCCTAATGATTCATCATTGTTTTGAGAAAAAGAGTGTATGGCTGTCATGGCTTCAAAATATTTTGAAGGAGAATAAAATCTTTCCAAAAATTTTCTTTCAACATCGGACCAGTTTGCAAAACTACCCGGTGGACAAGATTTAAACCATTCTTTAGCTTTACCAATCAATGAAAAAGGAAATAATCTCATATAAATAGATTCTTCTTGATTGGGTTCAAAACCAATTATGCTGCATAACTCATAAAAAACAGTTAAATGTTCATACGGTTCTTCATGATTTAAACCAGCAAATTGATTATTTTGAATACTATTTAAAGTAGCAGGTTTAATCTCCACTCGCACAACAGGTCCTTGAAACATTCCCAAAACTTGGGGTGGACCATTAATAGCAGCAAACTGTCCCAATGTTCTCCTTTCAGCAGCCATATTTGAATTTTCAAGATTTTTAGAAATAGAAGAAGAATTAGTTTGTGTTTTAGATTTCAAAGACTTGATTTTCTTTACAAACTTTTCTATCTCAGGATCAAAATAAATTTTTCCTGCGGTAGATTGGGTTTGCATACACAAACTAGACAAAGAAAGTTAGTATAACAATGATAAGAAAAAGTAAATAAACAAATAACAAAATTTAACTAAGGTAAAAAAATATAAAATATTTACCATGGTAATTAAAAATTTACTGTTTTACTGAATCAATTCAATCCCTGGCGACGACGCCAGAAAACTTGTTAGCCCGGTAATAATGATTGTTTTTGTTTAACTGTTCGTGTTTACTACCGGGTCATTAATTGGCAAGCGCACCAATCGTTTGTAGTTTTCAAAATTTAGATATCGTTCCACTAGGATTGAAAGTCCAATAACAACAGTAATTTCCTAGTCACTATGGTAAATGTAAATAAACTTATAGACAAAAGAATGATTTATATACAATTTATACAGTATTCACAGGATAGCATGGCTGAATTGTTCATGAGATAAAAAGAAAATAAAAATCTATCTAAAAAGTTGAGTTGTAATCTAGAATAGGTAAGATACTTGAGGATAAAACACAGATAGACAAATTATGTTGGAAATTGGATCCCTAATCTAGAATAACAATGAGGAACTCAAGACATGCATATTTAATCATTAAGTTTCATGTCATTGCAGCTTAAATTCATTATAACCGATCCCTCGTGATATAAATTCTAAGAATTCACCGTAAAGTTTGATCCCTCGTGAGCTTTCTCAGTAAAAACTTGCATTAAGTCCTGGCCTTATGACAACAATGGTTAATAACCCCTATAGAATTAAGATACCAAGGGTATTCCAACTTTTACTTTTGTCAAAACAAGTTTTAATACGGCATGAATAATCATTCTCCCGTTTGACATCCACACTAATAAAACAAGTTTCAATACACATGAAAATAATTCTCCTGTTTGACGTTCACATTAATAAAAGATTGAAATACTAACATGGACTTGAATCATAAACATGCAGAGGTCGAATTCACAACATTATACTCAATAGATTAGTTCACCAATTCCAACATAAATAGATTAGTTACACATGGTAAAAGTAAAAACAACACTTACAGAGATTGACATTACGAAGGCGATGGAAACTTTACGATACAATGATCATAATACACCACAACACTCTCAAGTATCTAGAAAACTATTCTAGAACTACAAACTCTAAAAGAAATACTCAAAACTCGAGTATAGAAGAGAGAAAAGAACTCTGAATGTAGAGAATTGGATGGGATGCTAAGAATGGTGTTGGATGACCCTATTTATAGGGCTGAGCAAGGGTTCTGACGCGTATTCCATTAACGCAGATGATAATGGCCACTTTGGATTATTTTATTCAATCATGCTTGGCCATGTGTCTCTGTCTCGACTTTGTTTTGGCCATTTGTGCTGAGTGGAGTGGCTAATTATGGTCAAAAAGGTGAGTGCTTGGCCAGCTTGGCTGTGGAGTCCATGCAGCTCTGACGCTACGCGTGGCTGTGACGCGTAGCGTCAACATCAAAAGTACCCACGCTACGCGTGGTGTTGATGCTACACGTCAGCTTCTCCAGATCTTCAATTTTCTCTTAAATTAATTACTTTTTCACTGCAAAACTAGAGAAAATTGATCAAGGGCAGATTATTTCCAATAACATCTATTTATTGAATTGAAAACCTAATTTTCTAACAAATTAAACTAATTTTTATTGTTTTTATGAAATTTTTATTAAAGGATTTATTGTGAATTTGAGGACTAACATCAATGCATTTCTCAACTACAAAAGATAAGAGTCCTATAATGGTTGAGTTGCATTATGTTGGTGTAATTGAAGAAATATGAGAGGTTAATTACAGTTCATTCACAGTACTGTGTTTAGATGTAAATGAGTGAATAACAATCACGGTGTAAAAACTGATAAGTCTGGATATACTTTGGTTGACCTTAACAAGGTAGGCCATAAGGAAGAGCCTTTTCTCATGGTGTCTCAAGTGAAACAAGTTTTTTATGTTATTGAACCGTCTAAGAAAAGATGGTCAGTTGTTATGCAAAGTAGACCCAACAGTAGAGATGCCGAGATAGGGAATCTTAGGCCTAATATCTTAGATACCTCTACTTTGACAACACGTATGCCAACAATAAACCCAGAAGACCATATAGATAAAGTCCAAGCAACTCGTGATGATGATCACGAAGGCATATGGAAGAAGATATCAACTACATAGTTTGTGTTATATTTTTGTCATGTCGTTTGTTATTAAATATGTATTATTTTTTCATTTCACATATTATATTTATCTTATATAACTAATAAATGATTCTTCTTTTACACAAGTACAGATGGCATCACAACAGGGCTCAGATTCATCTTTTGGGTGTCAAAAAGGTATGACACGTATGTCTAGTGTCAGTGTTAGGAGGTATCAAGGAGTTCGATTTCGTGTTGACATTGACGTCAACACGGGGATACCATCTGGGCTGAATACAGCCACGTTTAGTAGTTACCTAGGGGTTTTGCCCGGACCCAGGTCCCTATTCTTCTTACACATTGGGATCATGTTGAGGAGGTCCTAAAAAACTAGATATGGGAGGATATCCTTGTAGGTCACTTTGTATGTTAACTGTTGTACTTTACTTGTTTGTTTATGATGCTAACAAAATTATGTTTTTTCATTGTAGAGTGCTTGGGATATCCCAGCAATAGATACCCTAAGGAGGAAGGTACTTTCTAGTGTGGCCATACTGTGCGCAGTGTGTACGACCCATTTGTTGCATCTTCATCATCAGCTGACATGTTTAGGATGTTTGAGTCGAAGTTGATTAAGGCCAAGGCTCAAATTGCTTTTGAATATGATGAAAAATTCAAAGAGTTACGGCAGGTGATGGATACACAGGCCCAGCAGATTCAGCAGTTGAGCGAGAAGTTATAGGCCATAGCTTCCATGTCACACCTTATTTTTAACCTTATACCTGTAGTGTACCCGAGCTAGTGTTTATTAGCACCAAGGTTTGTGTGTGGGAGCATATCCTAGTGGTTACAACACTAGTGCAGATCTTGAGAAGAAATGTCAACTGTTTGTTTATGTAGTTGATGACCCAGTTTCCCTTGGGATGGTATATAGTATAAGGTTGCTAGTTCACGGGCAACCCTTGCTAGATAACATGTCAAGGGTATCAGTGGTGTAGGTTATCACAGTTGACATGGTCGTTCCAGTGCCCATAGAAGTGGTATTTTACATTTTACAGGTGCTTTAGCAGTTCCTCATGTGGCCCATATCACTGTTGAAGGTTGTTGCTAATTAGATATATTCAAAATCATATATTTATTTATTTAATTTTATATGTATATATTTATATATCTAACTGTTATTGTTATTTATAGGGGAAGTCTGAAGTTCCATCTCCTCCTCAGGTGGATCCCATACGAAAGGTGTGGAGGGTGTGTGCTGACATGTATGACACACCTGCTCTGGTGCCCTGGAACAAGGGCGTGTTCGGTAGAACAAGCAATGTTCCCCTTTACATTGATCAGAACGACCTATCAGAGATAACAAATGGGAAGATCATGCTCAACATCTCTATTCTACAGCTTTGGAAGATGTAAGTACTTACACATGTAAACATATATTTAACTGTTTTATGTGTACTAAGCTTTTTTAGCATATGTATCTTGTAGGATTATGTATGACATATATGTGGCTGAAGGGAAGGATGACACATGGATTCCTAGAGCCTGAGTCTATATAGAAGAGTGATAACAAGCCTGTAGAAACCCAAACTTATATACAAAATTGGATGTTTGAGTCAAACAAGAGGATTTATTTGGCGCCATACACTTCCAAGTAAGTTGACACTATTTGTAGTGTGTGTATTTATATATCTTGAGTACTTACTTGGTTCCATTTCATTTTAGTGCTCACTGACAACTTGTGGTTATCTGTCCAGTAGATAACATTGCAGTTTGCATTTGTTTAGTCTATGGTTCAGTTCTCATGTAGTTTAAATTATATGTTGAAACGTAAGTTGACATCAGAACTTCTACTATGAACAACAAATGGATTTGCTTTTATTTATATTTCTAATTGGTGTTTTTTTATGAATAGGGTTGTAAATGGATATAATCGATTGAAGGGCGTCAACACAAAAAATTGCAATGGCTATGCCCAAAAGTCATAGCAAAAATAGTGGATTCATGGGCAACTGTAAGTTTCGTAAATAATTCTTTAATTTCATTTTTGTTGAATAATTGTATATTTTTGCAAAACTAATATATATATATATATATATATATATATATATACAGGTTTTCCAGGACCGGTCACTGTACACTGCCAAAGGCATCCAAGTAATTCGGGAGGAATATGTTGTATATTTTTTGAGGATTAGAGGACAATAGTAATATAGATATATAAATATAACTTAGAGTAGTTTGCATATATATGTTAGGAACAAAATTAAATTCATGGTAATTTTAATGGCTTAAAATTTTGTTTCTATATCTGTTATTGCTGCGTTGGGACTATATTTGTACTATTTGTAGGATGAGGATAATACAAAAACAAAAATGTTATTTAAAAAGAAGTCCTACCTATGAACTCAATTTTGTCCTTAACCGAGTTCTTAAATGAACTATGAACTCAGTTCAAAGATTAACCAAGTTCATAGCTTGCCAAAAAATAAATTTGAACTTATTTTGCCCTGAACCAAGTTCGTATGGTGAATCTATATGCATGTTTCTATAAAAGAACATTTGTATCTATATGCATGGTTCACGTGAAACCGAGTTCATAGATGCACCCTATAAACTCGGTTCAGAATTGAGTTCATACCTTCAGACCTACAAACACAAATGTAACAAACTCGCTTTGGTAACCGAGTTTGTAGCCTAATTTTAACCGAGTTTATAGACCTTTTCTGCACTAGTGTGGCATTTTGAAATTTTAAGAAAAATAATATAAACACGATGAAGGTTCAGAGACAAACTTAGAAAGGGGGTTGAATAAGTCTGTCTACTCTTTTTTAAGAAAAAACTTTATTTAAAACAAATATGGCAACAAACTTAACAGACACAGATTTAGACTTTAGACGAGAGAAGGGAAATAAAAATTTGCACAATAGTTTTTATACTGGTTCACTTCCAAACTTGAAGCTACGTCCAATCCCTTTAGTCTGAAGGCTTTTTACTATGTAAAGTTCCTTTTACACAAACATTGTTTTCTTCCCATACAAACGTTTCTTTCCTTAGAGGTTTATCTCTTTGTGTATTTCTGAATAGGAGCCGACTTGGCTTGAAGGAGTTTAGAGCTGAGGCATCTTCGATTATACTTGTATATTTTTAGCTAAGACAGAATCATAGAGCCGTTCTTTAAATAAAAAGGTCTAAGGCTAATAAGTTTTGGAGCTTGGATAAAAGATATTGTAAGAGAGATGTTGAGTCTGGAAAGTGATTTGATTGAAGAATATGGCTCAACAGACCTAAGTCTGGGACAAACATACTTAAAGACATTTATTTTGAAACTTGTCCTTAAAACAGACTTAAGGCTGGGACAGACTTAAAATATTATGTACAAGTCCCATATAGACTTTGGCTGTTTTAATTTGATGGACTCCCCTTTAAATTCCAATTCTTGCACCACTTTGTATTATAAAGCACTCAAACAAATGATTAAATAACACTTAAAGAGACTTTATTTAATTAAAAACCTTGATGTGTGTTAACAACAAATCTTGGGGTTTCTAAAATAAATACTAGTGGAAAAAAAGCTTTTTACACTAGGATTTTTATACTGGTTATAGTGTGACCGGTGTAAAAAATAAAGGCGGTGGCAGTTTTATAAATAATATAAAACTTTACACCGGTCTATGCTTTGGAACGGTGAGAAATAATTATTTTTGTATCGGTCTATAATTTGAACTGGTGACAAATGTAAAGCTCGTGCCGTTCTACTATTTAGACCGGTGAGAAATAACAAAATTTATACCGGTCTTACATTAGGGACCGGTGAGAAATCTTTCACATTAGCCACCTTTTTCACTAGTGACTCGATTCATTTTTGAGACATCTTATCCTCTCGAAGCACTCTCTCCCATCGTTGTTTCTCAAAAGCCCTAGCCCTCACGAAGCCCATCATCTTGAAGCTAGCCCTCCCTCCTTGGAGCCCTGCCCCTCTCAAAGCTCTCCATGCATATGCATTTTTTTGAAAGTTTGCGATGTCCACTCCGCCGTGACTTCTTCCTCTTCTCTTCCTGGGACGACATCGTCAAGCTCTAGACCCTCGACCATCCCACCAGCGTCTAAACCTTCAAGGAAAACGTCTACTGCATTTACTCTCGCCACGCCGACGTATTTGCCTACGCCTCCCCGCTCACGAGTTCCAGGTTTTGGCCTGTGATTGGAACAAGTACGATGACTGTGTTATCGCCACTGCTTTGGTGGATAAGTCTGAAGGTGTTGGATGTGAGGAACTTTAGGGTTTTAGGTTCCTCTTGTGATGAATTTCTAATAGGGTGTAGTATTCCTCTTGTCCTTTAAGTTCATTAGACGAAACAGTTGAAAGGAATTATTCTATTGAAGTTTAACACGCATCAAAGTGTTGTCGAAGCAATTTTTTTAAAATAGTTGAAACTAGTTTTTAGTTCTAAAATTTGGATTTAAAAATTATGCAATTTACATTTTTTCCTTTTGTTGCTTTAGTTATTTATGCAAGCTTTTGTAGTGTTAGCCAATGCATCTGATTTGCTATTTACAGCTACTTACTGTGATGGACACTAGTGTTAAATGGTTTATAACCATGTTTTGGTTTTTAAACAGCCAAGATGATGCAGGCCAAAGGGTATTGATTCTCAGGTCAGGAGAAAGTTCAAGGGATATGTTTTGATGCCAAACATTGGTTATGGTTCAGACAAGAAAACTCGTCACTATCTACCTATTGGTTTCAAGAAGTTTGTTGTAAACAATGTGAAAGACTTGGAACTTCTAACTAATGATGCACAACAGGTAAAGATTTGAAATAATTCTTCTATATTTTTGTGAGATTGAAATTTCCTGTCATGCATTATATCATATATTGAATGCTTATCTGTATTTTTTTATGTTAATCTAGGACCTATGATGTTGAGATTGCTCACAATGTATCCATAAGGAAGAGGAAGGAAATAGTTGAGAGAGTTTCCCAACTTGATGTTTTTGTGACAAACAAGACTGCTAAACTTCACAGCCAAGAGGATGAATAGATCCCAAACTATGGGAAAATCATTTATATTTTATAGTGAGATTTGCCTGACGTCCTTGATGGTAGATTTTGATCCTTTATCCTGTCATTTATGCCTAAAATCATTCATATGGCTTCACATATTAACTTAAGCTTTTAGGAAACTTGTCCCATTCACGGTGACATATAAGGGGGCTTCGTATCCACTTGCCTAAAATCTTCAGTTGCTATAGTTTGAAGTTCATCACTAGTTTCTATTGTCTGACATTTTTTCTTTTTGTCTAAGATGTTGTGTGTGTGAAAATTATAAAATTAATTGATGTCTAACGATTCAAGATTTTGGATTGGTTTGAAAATAGATGTTTTAATAAGTCGGACTGTGGCTTCTTTTGGCAAACTATCAAAACATGCACTGAAAATGAATTAGAATCTATGATATAACATTTAACCACCCTTGCTTTGGTTGTTTTTTTATCCAACGTGATTGAGTTATGCTTAGAGGTTTTATTATTTTCTTTTTGTCTCTTTTTTTCACTTTTAAATTTTTAATTTTGGCAGTTAGAAAGCTTAAATACTTAGATGCTTTTATTGTGGACGATCCACCATCTATGAGAGTTACATGGACCATTGAATTTTTCAAGGCTTACAAAAAAACTCTATTAAGATGTTTTCTCTTGCAGGATACAAATGGTAAGCTCATTTCTACCCATATACTTCAGTTTCTTAATGCCTACAAGCTTTAAATTAAATTAAAATATAATAATCACCATCTGGATCTTCAAATATTAACAATGGATCACCTCACCTAGGCATAATTTTTGTGTTAATATTCAATAAGTGGATGCTATAAAATACGGCACTGATATACTTTACTTAAACTTGATTTGAAAATAAATATATATTTGATTTATTGCAACAGGGATATAACTACTACTACTACTACTACTACTACTACTACTACTACTACTACTACTACTACTTCTGCGTTACTACTACTACTACTACTTCTGCGTTACTACTACTACTACTACTACTACTACTACTACTACTTCTGCGTTACTACTACTACTACTACTACTACTACTACTACTACTACTACTACTACTACTACTACTACTACTACTACTACTACTACTACTACTACTACTACTACTACTACTACTACTACTACTACTACTACTACTACTACTACTACTACTACTACTACTACTACTACTACTACTACTACTACTACTACTACTACTACTACTACTACTACTACTACTACTACTACTACTACTACTACTACTACTACTACTACTACTACTACTACTACTACTACTACTACTACTACTACTACTACTACTACTACTACTACTACTACTACTACTACTACTACTACTACTACTACTACTACTACTACTACTACTACTACTACTACTACTACTACTACTACTACTACTACTACTACTACTACTACTACTACTACTACTACTACTACTACTACTACTACTACTACTACTACTACTACTACTACTACTACTACTACTACTACTACTACTACTACTACTACTACTACTACTACTACTACTACTACTACTACTACTACTACTACTACTACTACTACTACTACTACTACTACTACTACTACTACTACTACTACTACTACTACTACTACTACTACTACTACTACTACTACTACTACTACTACTACTACTACTACTACTACTACTACTACTACTACTACTACTACTACTACTACTACTACTACTACTACTACTACTACTACTACTACTACTACTACTACTACTACTACTACTACTACTACTACTACTACTACTACTACTACTACTACTACTACTACTACTACTACTACTACTACTACTACTACTACTTCTGCGTTACTACTACTACTACTACTACTACTACTACTACTACTACTACTACTACTACTACTACTACTACTACTACTACTACTACTACTACTACTACTACTACTACTACTACTACTACTACTACTACTACTACTACTACTACTACTACTACTACTACTACTACTACTACTACTACTACTACTACTACTACTACTACTACTACTACTACTACTACTACTACTACTACTACTACTACTACTACTACTACTACTACTACTACTACTACTACTACTACTACTTCTGCGTTACTACTACTACTACTACTACTACTACTACTACTACTACTACTACTACTACTACTACTACTACTACTACTACTACTACTACTACTACTACTACTACTACTACTACTACTACTACTACTACTACTACTTCTGCGTTACTACTACTACTACTACTACTACTTCTTCTGTGTTTAGGGTTTAGGGTTTAGGGCTACTACTACTACTTCTACTACTACTACTACTACTACTACTACTACTACTACTACTACTACTACTACTTCTGCGTTACTACTACTACTACTACTACTACTACTTCTGCGTTACTACTACTACTACTACTACTACTTCTTCTGTGTTACTACTACTACTACTACTTCTGTGTTACTACTACTACTACTACTACTACTACTACTTCTACTACTACTACTACTACTACTACTACTACTACTACTACTACTACTACTACTACTACTACTACTACTACTACTACTACTACTACTTCTGCGTTACTACTACTACTACTACTACTACTACTTCTGCGTTACTACTACTACTACTACTACTACTTCTTCTGTGTTACTACTACTACTACTACTTCTGTGTTACTACTACTACTACTACTACTACTACTACTACTACTACTACTACTACTACTACTACTACTACTACTACTACTACTACTACTACTACTACTACTACTACTACTACTACTACTACTACTACTACTACTACTACTACTACTACTACTACTACTACTACTACTACTACTACTACTACTACTACTACTACTACTACTACTACTACTACTACTACTACTACTACTACTACTACTACTACTACTACTACTACTACTACTACTACTACTACTACTACTACTACTACTACTACTACTACTACTACTACTACTACTTCTGCGTTACTACTACTACTACTACTACTACTACTACTACTACTACTACTACTTCTGCGTTACTACTACTACTACTTCTGCGTTACTACTACTACTACTACTACTACTACTACTACTACTACTACTACTACTTCTGCGTTACTACTACTACTACTACTACTACTACTACTACTACTACTACTACTACTACTACTACTACTACTACTACTACTACTACTACTACTACTACTACTACTTCTACTACTACTACTACTACTACTACTACTACTACTACTACTACTACTACTACTACTACTACTACTACTACTACTACTTCTACTACTACTTCTTCTGTGTTACTACTACTACTACTACTTCTGTGTTACTACTACTACTACTACTTCTGTGTTACTACTACTACTACTACTACTACTTCTGTGTTACTACTACTACTACTACTTCTGTGTTACTACTACTACTACTACTACTACTATTACTACTACTACTACTACTTCTGTGTTACTTCTACTACTACTACTTCTGTGTTACTACTACTACTACTACTACTTCTGTGTTACTACTACTACTACTACTACTACTACTACTACTACTACTACTACTACTACTACTTCTGTGTTGGCTTTAATCTTTTAATTATTCGATGTTGCAGATTCAAGGTTTTTGCCTTCTGTGTTGGCAATGGCTACAATTTAAGAAAACTACTACTACTACTACTTTAATCTTTTAATTATTCGATGTTGCAGATTCAAGGTTTATGAGTTATTTGCCTTCTGTGTTGGCAATGGCTACAGTTTAAGAACAGTTTTATTACTAGACCTTCCTGTCTTTCACCACTTTGTTGATTTTAGAAGTACTTCAGTTTTCAAAGTATGAGATGGAACAGTAATTTGTACACTTCATGGTCATTTGAGAAATCTCGTCATGCTTCTTGAAGGGAACAAAAACTAGCAAACTAATATTTGCCTATTAAGAAAAATCATAACACTTTTTCATGCTCTCTGATGAAATGAAACCCAAGTAATAATAGACTAGAAAAAGAAACAGAGTATAACTAAGTACATTGGATTACTTTGATATGTTGAAATTTATTATAATTGAAAATACATGTTTAAACCTAAAAATAAACCTGAAAAATTTATAGATAATTAATTAGACGTACGAGCGGCTCCAGACGACCAAAACGCTTCATTTTCGAGCCAAAACGCGATGAATCTTACCCAACCATGTGGGCTGGCTGTGCACACCATAATGGGCTGTTCCCCATCAGAAATTGAAGCCTAACATATGAATTTGCCAAAAAAAGGGCCTTGGAGCCAAAAATTTTAAATGAGGGGTAAAAGGGTAACTTGGCACTTGAAACATGGACTTTTCCTCATCCTCCTCTCCCAATTTTCACGTAACAGGAAGCTCCATTTGTAGAGTGGGAAAATAAAAATTCCTTGCTCCTCTTCCTCTCCATTTTCACGCAAATGACAAGCTCCACCATGGGTTTCTTTTGAAGTTTTTGGAAGAAAGGACCAAGGTAAAGGTTTTGAACTCCTAAGACTCCATTTCCTCCATCTCCTCTTCTCTTTTCCACTCACTCTTCCTCTTCCTCTTCACATACCCAAAAATTGAAAATCCATTTTCTAATCTATCCAAGATGTGACGAAATTTCTAGGCTCTTGGAGGACTTCTTTGCACATTGGAGGAGCTCATTCAAGCACTTGGGGTTTGGCTTCATAATCTCTAAATTTTCTTGCTCTCTTGAATTTGAAATTTAAGATTCCATTGGGGTATGTTTAGAACCCTTAATAGGCTTTGTATTGGTAGCTTAGAGTATGTAATTATGATGTTAGTATTGGAAAAAATATGAGAATTTATATGTGAAACCCAAAACCTAGGTTAGGAGACCATTGAGAATTTGTTGTTATTAATGTTGGACAATAATTTTTATGACTTGAATTTGATGTGAATTAGTTGTTGAAATGAGATTAATCATTGTTAGAATGAATGAATTGGTTTTGGAGAGCCTTAGGTGCAAAACTTGAAATTTGTAGCTTACTTTAATTGGTGGGTAAATTAAAATTAGGAGACTTAAATTATTTTGGATGGTTTTATATTGATTGTGGGGCCTAAATTAGTGTATTGAAATGAATTGGTAATGTTGGAATGAATGAATTTGGTTTGGATGGTATTAGGAGCAAAATCCTAACTTAGTAGCTTACTTTAATTTAGAGGAAAAATTATGTTTGGACTTGAAAATGGCTTAAGGATGGTTTGATGTAATTAAGAGGCCTTATGTAGCATTCTAGAATTAGTTGGTGTGAGTAAAAAGTATATGCTAAGTGGTAAGCTTTTCAAATCCTCCTTGATGTAGGAAAGATGATAAGTGGCAAGAATGACCCAAAAATGTATTAACCTTGTTAAATGAGCTTGAAACCTCTTGTTGGATGTAGGTTAGTGATTAGAGTTAGTGTTGGGTAATTATTGGTTGATAAGGAATGCAAAGTGTCATGAGTTAGGTGAAGGGCTATAAGGATTAGTGAGGAATAAGCATGTTATCAAGATGAATAAAGTTGTTAAAGCACATTAGAACTTGAAAGAGTAATTATGAAATCATGTAAGTGCTAATAAGTGTAGTTTGAAGGTTTGAATAGTTATTAGGTAAGAGAAGTTAAAAATAAAAAGTATGTAGTGTAGAAGTGGATTTGATGATAAATATGGATTATTGAAGTTGAAAGAAAGATTAATGGTCTAGAAAATATTATTGGATCACATTAGGCATGAGAAAGCTACTAGCTAAACTTAGAGAAGGTTGTTATTGGTGATAGGCAATTTGGCCATGTAAGTAAGAATTAAGTTATGATTTAGAATTAGATATGACCATGATTTTAGGAGAACTACTAGTGAATGAGAAATACAAGTTATAGATGAGTTGTAGTGATTGGTAATGGTGGGAATTCATTAAGAATAAATGGTGTTTCCTAAGAATTATAATGAGACATATTAATGTTTAAAGACCATTAGTAACAATTTGTTGTCTAAAAAGAATAAAGACCAAAATTGACTAGAAATGCTAAGTGATGAAGGACTTGGTGCCTTATATGGTAAAACTATTAAAAATGACAAGTGATGAGGTGAATGATTTAATTAAGGCTTTGGAGAGCTTAATGGATAACTCTTTGAATTTTGTCTAATTTCCAATAGTGAATTTTAAATCCTAAGACAAAAAAAAAGTGATAAGGATGGTTTAGGTTCCAAAACTCTAAGATAGAGAAGACATAAGCATAACAAAGTTTTATATACAGGAATATACTTATGAATCTATAAAAAGAGACTTAGTTGTTGACATTGATTTAATGATAGAATGATGTTTGATGTGGCCTTATACTTATTAAAAATGTAGGCTTTGACCATTCTTGTGAAGCGGGACCATCTAACTCCTCCAACCCGTCAGAGTACTTCTCTTGAGGTAGGAGAGGAGTTTATTTTCTAAATGTATGGCCTTGGTGTTGATAATGTATGTATTGTGATGTATATTTGCATGTTGGCCTTGGGTGCTTTTATTGTTGCTATGTGTGATGAATGTGTAAAGTAAGACTTTTGAATGACATTGGTGGTAAATTGATGATTGTGATGGTGATATACCTTTGATGTGCTCTTTTGGCTTATGTATGATGATGAAGTGGGATTATGTGAAAATTAAGACCATCATGTGCACTTTTTACATCTCATGGCATGCATAACATATATCATATATAATAAACAATGATCTTGCATTGATCTTGAGAATAACAACCTTGCGTTGGTTGATTGTATAAATGACTAAACGTGGTCGTAGTGGATACCATGTGACATGTTTTATTGATCTTGCGTTGATCTTGAAAATAACAACCTTTCATTGGTTGTATGTATAAACGACTATACATGGTCGTAGTGTATACCATGTGATATTTAATGATCTTGCGTTGATCTTGAGAATGAAACCTTGCGTTGGTTTGGAGAAGTTTAAAAGAAAAATTTGAGGTTGGAAAATAGTTTTGGGTGCCATTGGACCAAAACAGATTGAACCATGGCCTACCCATGGTTTAAACCATGGCCATGGTTTGAAAAAGTATGAAATGCTGAAAATTCCCATGGCTACCCATGGTTTGAAATATGGCCATTGTAGCTGGTATGTCTTGAAAAGACTTAATTAATTATTGATATTTATCCCTAGTTTGTGTAAGATGGAGTTTAATTATTAAGTTTAGAGCTAATTAAGGAAGTATTTGTCAATTAGGTAATTTCATTAATTAAATGTTAGTTTAGCATTTTCCCCTTAAATCAAGAATTAAAAGATAACAAAATGGAAAAGAATATGTATTGAGTTAAAAAGGCCTTGAGTGTACTAACGGTGACACTCAATGTACCTACACTAGTGTAACTTTTATGTTAAATTTCAGGCCCAGCGTACCAGCGCCCAACTCAGCATTCCCACGCTCACTTGTAAGGAAGAGATTCTAGAGGCTCAATGTAGCTACGCTGGACAAGAGCGTACCTACGACGAGCAAAGCGTACCAAGGTTGAACACTTACGCTCAAGTCTAAGAGGATGACGTTGGACCAGGTCGTATCTGTGACACCCCAAAAATAGGGGTAAATTTTTCGCGATTTAAAATAATTAAAGGATGAAAGAGATCGCGAGATGAAAACTTTGGCAAGAAATCCCCGGACCTAATTTAATAACCTATCTCATATGTGAAGATATGAGAAGGTGAACAATTAAGTCAAAGAGTGAACCTTGGATGATTTATCTCATGATCATCAACAAGGAGTAGCGGAAGTATGCAATTACATTAAGGAAATGAAGGGAAGTGGTAGAAGGTCAAAGGATGGTCTATCGATTTGATAAAATGCATTAATTATGCGTGTGGGGTGTTGTGCAATCATATTATAGTCAAACAATACCAATGATATCCCAAGATAGAGGAAAAATATGAAAAACAGGGTCATGAATCGATTCAAACACCCTATGAATCGATTCAAATGATTCTGGAATGCAAAACAGTGAAAACAGGACCCCTTGAATCGATTCAAGCTCATATGAATCGATTCAGGCACTTCTGGAACTCAAAATTACGCAAACAGAGGTCCTTGAATCGATTCAGGATCGTATGAATCGATTCAGGCCTTCCTGGAACCAAAAACAGTGAAAACAGCAGCTCTCGAATCGATTCAGGGATCCTCGAATCGATTCGAGACAGCACAGTTGCTGTTTTTATGCAGAAAAAGCATTATTTTTGGACTTCTAACCCCTCTAACTTTTTCATATCAACTCCAAACGCTACCAAATTTTAACACCAACTAAAATAAATCAATTGTGACGTATGGCCACCGGCCTCACCCAAAAATTCTTAAAAATGAGAAACTTATGCAAATAAATGCGTTTAGTCCATTCTTGAGCCTTTTTGAGTAACTTAGGGGTCTATTCTCAACGGAATTGACCCGTTCCAGTTTCTACAAGTCACAAATCATGTATTTAAGCTATTGAAACCATCACACACTATCCAAAACTCATAAAACTCATTTTGACCCTACTAGTTTCTTACTTATGCATAACAATCATGAAATATCATCAATTAAATAGTACATAAAGTCATCATTCACAATTCTCATCATTTGATCATCAAAGTGAGCAAAATTCAAGCACTCACACATTAACATCTTACATCACCAGGGTCATAACTGAAAATTGGTCTTATATATGGATTCCAATTTTCACACGTGACCTACATAATCATTATACATCATTCATACCAATTCATGGCTATACAAAATATGCAGAATACTATATTCATCACAAACATTCTACACAAACCATAAAATCAAAATGTTGCCGGCCAAGGCATTCTTTACCAAAAAGAGGCTTCCTTCACACTTCTCCTCCACAAACAGCTCCAAAGCGAAACCTACAACACAGGAGCTAAAAAGATATACCACAAGGAGAGTGAGTATACTTTCTCAATGATGAAAATCCAATATATAAAACAATATATGCATGAATGCAATACAACTATCTCCTCCTCAAGAGGAGTTTATTTTATATCAACATTCAATCAGTAATTCTTATTTAAACACAATTATTCCTTAATTCTCTTAGAATCATATCAATCAAACTCACCATCACACCTTAGTAATTAAAAGGGAATATCCATACATATCGCATCATCAAAGTATCACACTATATCATGCTTCAAGACTGATGCACATGCTAATGTCATTAAAATGCATATGCACGGATCCGATTTCATTTCCTCGGGTGATCGCAACCACCATAATCATATACTCATTCTCAATGGTTTCCCGCCTCGCAAGGGGTACTCCCTCTAGCAGCCTCGTAAGGTGCTTCTCGTGATCGCAACCACGTTCACTATCTCATAAGGTTTCCCACCTCGCAAGGGGTACTCCCGCCTCATGATCGCAACCATGGGCATTCAATCACGTTGGTCCCGCAGGGCCTTTCATTTCAATACCAGGTGATCGTAACCACCGGTCTAACAATCATAGGAACTCGCAAGCCCTTTTTCATTTCCATTATCAAGTGATCGCAACCACTTATCAACATCATCATGATATGCATGTCATGCCATGTATACAACAATGCTCATACATGCCTCAAGCTCATTTAGCTTATCTTACCCTCTCATCTAGGGTACATTGATTCTCAACCACACAATTTTCCACCAAATCATACACAAGAATCAATCTTCATATGAACTCAATCATACATCACACATAATAAGCCATCCATAGCCTCACTTAGGCTTCATCATATAAACACTAAATTCACATCATCATACACAATTCACTTCACATACACATAATATCACCTTCATCCAAGCAAATATGTCATACTACATTAATACATACATTATCATCATAATCCTCATGCATTTAGAAAATACACCCCTCTCCTACCTCAAGAGAAGTAGACCTCTGGGGTTGATGTTCTTGCTTCACCAATATTGCCAAGCCCTACACCAATCAATTATAGGGCCACATCAAATATTCATTCAAACACCAATTCAATATACATATACATAGGTACACACATGATTCTTATCATGTGGGAACTATTTATCAATTTCATTCATTTGCCTAATTAGGCTTCGGGAATTCCTTCCCTTAAATCACAATTCATTAGTGTCAAAGACTACAACCTAATTTGTTAAGTTATTCTGTTTATTAAATCTCCACCAGCACCTTGGTGAGTTTCCCACTTATTATGGCTTCAAATCAACATCATCATCATTTAATGTCTCTACCTCATCATTTATAACACTCTTCCCATCAACAAATGCTAACTTCTTTAATAAATGCTATACTCTTCAATATTATACATTTCCTCTTAAAATTCAAATTTAGGGTTTTCATCAAACCTACCAATCTTCATAAATACTCATATACCTCCTTCTTTTCCCACCATAATTATAACTACCTCATTAATTATTCATAAGCTTGTATTTATGTCAACCCATCTTAGGGTTTCCACATTCAATGCTTCTCCAAGTAACCTACATAGATTAAATGCTTTCTTAACATTGAAGACACATAGTAATAGGTTTATATTCATGGAATATGGTAATAATTTTACCTCAAGAAAAGAAACAAATGGATGTGTAAAAAAAAGAGAAGATCTACACGAAAATGAGAGGAGGAAAGAAAAGATCCCAAGCTCCAAGCTTTTCTTGAGCTTCTTGAAGGATAACAATGAAGAAGGAAGATATATCTTTCTTTTTACATAGGGTTTTTGGAGGAAGAGAAGATGAATAATGAAGAAGAAAGTGTAGAAGAAGAAAAGAAGAGGTAAGGCGGCGTGGAGAAGAAGAATGCAACGGAAGTGAAATGAAAATGTGAGTTTAGTTTTTAAATTATTAAGCCTTCATTAACTCTTTCGTTTTTTAAACAAACAGGTTCGCCGTTTGGGCTTAATACGTATTCTAAAAATTTTTTCGAGTACATATTCAGATTCCCAATAATATTATCTACAGCCCTGACCAACGGTATCTCAATCAGAGATACTTGGTCTGACACCCATATTTTATCTGGGTCTGTTTTCAACTCAACCGATCACCATAATTCACCAGCAATTTCGAAAAGTCTTGTTTAAATCATTTCAAGAATTTTGGGATATTAATTAGACCACATTTAATTATTCCACATTTATTTTCCTAATTTATCTTCCTATTTTAAAAATTCGGGGTGTTACAGTATCTACGCGCGGCTAAGGAAACAGGTTCCAAAGGACCAGCATGCCTGCGCCATATTTACGCTAGAATTAGAAAGTATTAGGTGCCACTCCAGGAAGTTAGTGTGCCAACGCTGACCTCGAACGTACACACGCGTAGATAAAGCATGGAAAGGAGATTCAAGTCAGAGACTCAGCGTGCTAACGCTGGTTCGTGCTTACGCGTAAGTGAAGTATAAGGTCTCAGAAACAACCAGAGGGCCAGCGTACTAATGCTACCCTTGACCATACCTACGCGCAAGTGTTAGATATGGGGTAGCTTCCAGACAGGAAACCAGCGTGCTAATGTTGATGACGGGCGTGGTTACACACATTTGCGAGGGAAACAACTTTTTATTTTAAATTCAGTTGTAATTTAGTTAATTTAAGTTTCCTATTTATTTTATAAGTCATTAAGGGTAGATTTCGGGATTAAGTTGGTAATTATTGTAAGGGTATAAATAGCTTTAGTAATGTTAATTACAAACATAGTTGATAATACAATTTTATTTCTCAGATTTACTTCTTTCTCTACACCCTTTCCCTATATATTTTCTTTGCATTTCACTATGAACTTCAACACCAGATTCATATCTTCTCCCTCCATGGATTGCTAAATCCATAAGGTTGGGAATAGATGAAGCTTCAATGGAAGTATAATTCTGTGTCTAGAGTGTTCTTTATCTTGAAGCATATAGAACACAACAAGGAGTGGAATTCAACTCTGAATTTGAAGATTCATACCTATGTTTAAGCTTTCCCTAGAGAGGAATCGTGGTTGAGAACTCAGGTATTCTCCTTGCTACCTAATTACTTCAGGCTTAAGGTTTTAGGTGAATAATTATGTATCATCCTCTTAATTTTGTATTAGGTTTTAGTGTACATAATCACCTAAGGAATTAGGGTTTATTTGCATTAAGATTAGTATTAATCACCTATGGAATTATGGATTAGTCATCTATGAAGTTGTGCATGCTGTAATTTAGGGAATTTCTCTTTGTCCATTGAGTTTTACTTAAATTGATTGCTGAAGTTAGTTCCAACCTATTCTTAAATCAGTGTTTTTATCTTCTTAATCATCTATCTTAGATTCTGCAACTACATTGTGAAAAGCATAAAAATATTAGACTAGAAACCTAAAGAGAATTTCATGAATTGTTCACATTTCTTGCTTGGCTTGGTTAGTATTAGTCCTTGGTTGTGGTAATTACTACAATCCCTGTGGGAACGATACAAATATATTACTTTTTAACGATTGGTGCACTTGCCATAAAAATCATCATCTGATGAATTTACATTAAGTTAATGGTGGCATTATTGGGAATTGTTGAGTAATATCAACAATCCTTGGACCAGTACTAGACTGAACCATTTTATTTGCTAATTAGTTTAGTTGCGTTTTATGTTTTGTGTGTAGTTTCAATTCGTAGGTAGTTGTTATTTTAAATCTTATGCGTGAATTAATATATACAGTTAAAGGATAAAGAGAAGACATTCTTCTTTGATCCTGATATTAATTTGCTTGAGAGAAGATTAAGAAAAGAAAAGAGGTTAAAAGAGAAAGTTGAAATAGAAAATAGGAAAATTACATTAGGAGAATATTCTAGGCCAACTGATAAGGGAATGCAATCTTGCATCCTCAGGCCTCCGATTACAACAAATAACATTGAACTTAAACCAGCATTACTACAATTGGTTAGGAATAAACAATTTGGGGGAAGCAAGGTTGAGGACCCAAACTTACATCTAGCTAGCTTCCTTCAAATCTGTGATACTGTGAAAATGAATGGTGTTCCCGATGAAGCAATTCGGTCAAGGTTGTTTCCTTTTTCTCTTCGAGACAGGGCTAAAGCTTGGTTGCAGAGCCAACCTAGCGGTAGTATCTCCACTTGGGATGATCTCACTAGAAAATTCCTGATCAAATACTTTCCTCCCTCTAAGTATTAGGCTATGCAATGAGATCACTTGTTTCCAACAAAGAGAGGGTGAATCTTTGTTAGAAGCATGGGATAGGTATAAAGAGAGCTTGAGGAAGTGTCCTCATCACCAAATACCTAAAGGTTAATAGTTTTTACAATAGAGTTAAGCCAGCAACTAGAGTTTTAATAGAGCCTCAGTTGGAGGTTCTTTGACCACCAAAACTTTGGATGAGGCTATAAAATTAATAGATGTGATGGCCTCAGATGAATGTTTGATAGAAGAGAGGAGTAGTGTTCCCAAGAGGGGAATTATGGAATTAGATGTGCAAGATGCCTATTTAGCACAAAGCAAGTTAATGACTCAGACTTTAGAAAAATTAAGTGCGTAAATATCTGAAATCCAAAAGCCTAGTCAAGTCTGTATGATGAACTGTGATTTTTATGGAGGTGACCATGAGAATGGTTTATGTGATTCTAATAGTTCAGATGGAGCAATAAAGGAGTTACCCATCAAATTCATTTAATCCTAACTATAGGAATCACCTAAACTTTTCTTAGCAGAGAGGGCCTCATTTAAATCAAAATATGAATCATAACATGGCCTAAGGTTAACCATCACAACAGTTCATTAATAGACCATAATCCTAACCCACACGTGTGAAAGAAAAATCTGAGTTAGAAAGTGTCTTGTCTCAGTTCATACAAGCTACTCAAGCTAGCTTTAAGAGCCAAGAAGCCTCCATTAGAAATCTAGAAAATTAAGTGGGACAATTGTCAAAGCAATTAGCCGAGAGATATGCTGGAAACTTTCCAGTAGACATAGAAATTAACCCAAAAGAGCAGTGTAAGGAAATTATGACAAGGAGTAGAAAAACCTTGGTTGATCCTACTCCAAGCAACAAGAGGTGTGAGAAAGAAAAAAAAGAAAACCAAGAGAAGGAAAATGAAGTAGAAAAACAAGTAGAAACTGAAAAAGAAAAATCAATTGAAACTAGGAAAAAGAAAAAATAGACATTGACTTAGAAAAAGCAACAAGAATAACACCTGAAAAATTGAAGTATGCTCCACTTCCTCAAAGGTTTAAGAAACAAATATAAGAGCAGAGTTTTCCAAGTTCCTAGATGTCTTTAAGAAACTTTACATAAACATTCCATTTATGGAGGCATTACAAGAGATGCCCTCCTATGCAAAGTTCATGAAAGAGCTTTTATCTAAAAAAAGGAAATTGAAAGGTGATAAAATGATTGCCTTTACTCAAGAGTGTAGTGTAATTATTCAGAAAAAATTACCACAAAAACTGGAAGATCCAGGCTCTTTCACTATACCTTGTGCAATTGGTAATGTGTATGTAGGGAGTGCCTTATGCGACCTAGGAGCTAGCATAAATCTTATGCCATTGTCTTTAATGAGGAAATTGGGAATAAAGGATCATCAACCAACTCGCATGTCTTTGCAGTTGGCTGATAGATCAAATAAATATCCTCGTGGCATGTTGGAAGATCTATTAGTAAAGGTTGATAAATTCATATTTCTAACAGATTTTGTTGTGCTAGACATGGAAGCTGATAAGGAAATACCTCTTATATTAGGTAGATCATTCTTATCAACAAGTATAGCTTTAATAGATGTAGAAAAAGTGAGTTGATGCTAAGAGTTCAAGAGGAACAAATGGTCTTTAATGTTTTTAGTACCATGAAGCATCCAACTAAGGCATTAGATTGTTTCATGATAGAAGAGTTTTCCACTCATAAGACTCCCATGTTGTTAAAAACTGAGGAGGAAGCTTTGAAAGACTTCCTTGATGATGAGTTTGACTCTAAAAGTGAAGAGTTAAATGATAAAGAAGTTGAGTTTTTGCAGTCACTTGAGGCATTAGAAGTGATGCAAGAGAAGGAAGAAATAAAAGAGAAGGAAAATGAGAAGCCTAGAGAGGTAGTAGAGGAAAAACATGAGTTAAAACATTTGCCTTCTCATTTAAAGTATGCCTTCCTAGGTGAGAATGAATCACATCCTGTTATCATAAGTGCTGAACTTAATGATGAGGATGTTGACAAGCTGATGAGGGTTTTGCTAAAACATCAATTTGCTATAGGTTGGAAAATTTTTCATTTAAAGGGGATTAGTCCATCATTTTGTATGCATAAAATTTTGATCGAAAAGGACTATTCTCCGATTGTCCAACCACAACGGAGGCTGAACCCTATAATGAAAGAGGCCGTTAGAAAGGAAGTGGTTAAGCTGTTAGATGCAAGGATCATATATCTTATCTCAGATAGCGCTTGGATCAGTCTGATTCAAGTGGTACCTAACAAAAGAGGTATGACCACCATAAAAAATGAAAAAGGGGAAGTCATTTCAACTAGGCCTACCACAGGTTGGAGGATGTATGTAGATTATAGGCGGTTGAATGACTCCACTAGAAAGAATCACTTTTCTTTGCCTGTTGTGGACTAAATGCTTGAAAGGTTGTACGGCCATGAGTATTACTGTTTCCTAGATGGGTACTCAAGGTACAACCAGATTGTGGTTGACCCAAAAGACCAAGAGAAAACTGCTTTTACATGCCCATATGGAATCTTTGCTTATAGGCGCATGCTTTTCGGGTTATGCAATGCTTCAACCACTTTTCAAAGGTGTATACTGGAAAGTTTTGGAGACATGGAAGAGAAGTTCATAGAGGTGTTCATGGATGACTTCTCTATGTTAGGAACAGATTATGATACATGTCTAGAGAATTTGGCCAAGGTTTTAATGAGATGTCAAGAGACTAACCTAGTCCTCAACTGTGAACAGTGCCATTTTATGGTAAGAGAAAGGATAGTCCTTGGCCACAAAGTCTCTGCTGAAGGAATTACAGTAGACCAGGCTAAAATAGAGATGATTGAAAAACTTTCTTCCCTTGTTAATGTCAAAGGGATAAGGATTTTTCTGGGCTGTGCAGGTTTTTACCGTAGATTCATAAAAGATTTCTTAAAAATTCTAAAGCCATTAACTGGTTTACTTGTGAAAGATGTTCCATTTGTTTTTGATAAGCATTGCTCAATGGCTTTTGCAATTTTGAAAGAAAAATTAATCTCAACCCCTATCCTTGCTGCACCAGATTGGTCTTTACCTTTCAAACATATGTGTGATGTAAGTGATTTTGTTATGGGGGCTGTGTTAGGCCAAAAGAAGGGCAACTTAACCTATGTTATTTACTATGCAAGTAAAGTGTTGAATGGGGCACAAGTTAACTACACCACCATTGAAAAAGAGATGCTTGCTGTGGTGTATGCTTTTAATAAGTTTAGATCATATTTGATAGGTGCCAAGGTGATAGTATATACTGACCATTCAACACTTAATTTACTACAAGAGTTTAATTTAGAAATTTGAGATAAAAAGGGCATAGAGAACTCTGTAGCGGACTAGCTGTCTCATCTGGAATGAGGTAATGAATTAGTTCCTATCAAGGAAGAATTTCCATATGAGAGCTTGATGAAAATAGAAGAAAGTCTATGGTATGCTGACATGGTAAATTTTAAGAGTGTAGCCATGGTACCTACAGGAATGACATCCCAAATGAGGAAGAAATTCTTTCATGACAGCACAACAAAAGTTTTCTATGGGATGATCATTTCCTATATAAGGTTAGAGTAGATGGGATAATTAGAAGATGTGTAACATCCTAAATTTTAGAGAAAATAAATTGGATGATGATAATTAAGTATTTATTATCCAATGTATGTAGAAAAATTAATTAGACATTAATTGTGATTTATCGGTAAATTAAAATTAACTAAAACCAGACAATTTAACGAAATGTATGGGACCTACTAAGTGAAATTGGGTATTTGATGAGTCTAGAATAATGAGGAAATTATTGTTGTTATGGTGATATGATTAAAAAAGTTTTGGTGTTGAGGAGATATTTATTCAGACACGACATATGTTAATAAACGGGGAAAATACGAGCGGATTAGAATTAAAAGAAACTGTAAAATTCCTTTCCTCTTCTCTATATCACCATGCACTCTTTATCATTTTCTCTAATCTCTATTGACCAAAGGATATAGGGAGTTTATGACTAATGGAAAAAGCAAAAAGTGGGAATGCATTACCCATTGGACAATAACTAATTTTGTACATTTTCTCTCTCATTCCCCTCTCTACTTCCATTGGCTTTTTCTTTTTCTTCATTCTTAACGTTTCATCTTCTCCTTTATCCTTTCTAAGACAAACCTTCCATACCCATGGCCATAGTCATTTTCCACTAAAATCAATACTTATGCTTGGATTTGTGAAGCATTTATGGCACATTGGAGCATATCTTCCATCATCTTCTCATCTCTTATTCTCAACTTCGTTTTTCATATAGGCTTGGAGAAGAGGTAAGTATTTTTGGTATTTGAAGACTTATATTGGTGGTTTTGAGGTTGTTGAAGCATTATAATAGAAGATTAGGTGTTATTTTGATGGATAAATGCATATGGAACCAAACCCTAGGGTAGATGACCATTGGGGATTTTTGTTGTTATTAGTGATGATTAGAATATAAAGTTTTTAGCCTAAGGATGTTTGAAATAATGCATGAAAGTAGTTGGAATTAATGATTGGTAATTTTTATGAAAACCCTAGAAATTTGAATTTAGGGCTTTTGGCAAAACTTGAGAAATTTAGGATTTATTTGTCATGAGAGTAAATTTATATGTGGAAATGAAGTTTGGAATTATTGGTATTAATTATTAATGTTGAGGATTTGTGAATCAAGAAAATACAGTGATGACTCTAAATTGTTAAGTGTGTTAGAAGATATAACATTGTTATAGATGATTTGAACAATGAGAATGTGAAGATGGTAGTCTTTGAATTTTAAAGAACCTTAATCATAAAATTTGGAGAATATATATTGTGGTTAAGATAATTAATTTTTTAGTGTGAAGGTATGATACTTAGGTGTAGTGTTCTTATTATGGTAAGAAATGACATTAGTAATGGTAAGTGACCATTGGTGATGGAACTCATGGATGAGTGTTGCCATAAGATGTATAGAAATAGGTGTGAACACCAAAACCATGGTGGTTGTGATGGATTAATGAAATAAAATTATGGTTTGATAAGGCCTTAGACCATGATAAGTGTTATTTGGATTTGTTGATTGATGTTGGTTTAAAAGAGGCTAAAATGGTTTATGTTGAACCTTAAGTGGAAATAATGACATTTGGATGATTTATATAATATTGGATGCATTGTAGATGATAGATGTAATATTGTTGTTGTTGGGTATAACTAACCCTTTAGACTTAGAAAATCTTGGTTTTGGGAAAGGAATTTCCCAAAACCTAACATAATTGTGTGAATTGGTATTTCGACAAGTCTAGGACTTGTTATTGAGCTTTATGATATGTTAACAATTGTTTAGAATTGTGATGATGCCTTGAGATGGCTTATTGATTAAATGTATGTATATATATGTGTATTGGTGTAGATTGTATTCTGGGCGATGAGGCGGAACAATCGGACCATTCAAATCGCTATCCTTCCCTTGAGGTGGGAGAAAAGTTTATATTCTAAATGCATGATTTGAATAATTGATGATTAATGTAGATGATATTTCTCATGTTTGCCTTGCTATGATTATGTTGGAATGATGTGATGGTTGATATTATGATGATGATGTTCTTGGCAAATATGTGATTGCATTTAGAATATATGTATGTGGTGTGTCTTTGGTGGTGATTGATAGTGACTTGAGATTTTGGCAAAGTGTGTGCCTATGTCATGTTGTGAAAACCATGTATGTTTCACCACTATTGATAAGATATGATGATTGATGATAAGAATTGAATGATGTGGTTGTGTGACACACCCATGAGTAATGATGAAAATATTGAGACAATGATTGAATGTCGTTGTGTTTATTGCCAATTAATGAATTGGAAATCATGTTGAAAAATTTAGATGATTAAAGAGATTGTGAATATCACACTAAAGCTTGAAACAATGGCATGATAATTGAAGTTGAAATCCACTAAGTATTATAGGTTGACAATGTATATGTTAATGTTATACATTGAAAGTATGCTTGTTGATATGCCTTCTTGATTTCCATGTGTGGATTGAAATTGATGAGACTCCTTGGCCATTATGTTGTGAACAATATGAATTGATGCCTTAGAGCTTATATGACAAGTTGTATACCTTGAAGAGTACTATAATTGGTTGTATGCCATTAACTATAATGTTGAGTGTGAAAAATACCCCTAAGTGAGAGGGTGAGAAATCCTTGCAAGGTTAAGGCTAGCATGTGCATTCATGGCATTCATGACATAGCATTTTATATGTGGTTGCAATCACAATGAAGGTCTTGCGGGACTATGAAAGGGAGTACCCTTACGTGGGGTAAACTAAAATATGGATGATTATATGTGGTTGTGATCATAAGTGTATTGACATGATAAAGGTCTTACAGGACTATAAGAAAGAGTACCATTATGGGGGGACTTTATTTGAATACTCCTCAGTGGTTATGATTACTTGACATGTGGAGATGATACAGATCTTGTGGGATCTCGTGAAAAACACCCTTGTGGGGGATAAAGGCTTAAGCAACTATGCGTGGTTGTGAATGTTTGAGAAACCATGTGCGCATGGGTTATGATAAAATGTTTCAGATTGGATCCATTGCATATGCATTATACAGTATGACATATGCATTAGCCACAGGAACATGTCATTTGGGTTAAAGATGACCAAGATAAATGATAACCCCTTGGGAGTGTAAATTGATTAAAGATGTAAAGACTTAATGATGATATTTGTGATGGCCCATGATGATGAAGGGCAATGTGTATGTGTATGTGTATGTGCTTGTTATGAGTTGTGAACAATGAGACTTATATGTCTATGATGATATCTTGATGATGGCTTAGTGATAAACTGATGATTTTATTACAAAGCACTCATGTTTATATGCATGTACACATAATCACAATATATTTGAATTTGTCATTTTAAATGTATAACTCACTCTTCCATGTGGTCTCTTTTTAGCATTATGATGCAGGATTGACATGGGATGAGATTGAGTTTTGAATCAAAGCTTTAGGGAAGGTAAATAGTTGTATAGGAATGCCTTGGTAACCATTTTGTAAAGCATATGATATTTGTAAACCATTATGCCACTTTGATGAATAATGATGTTATCTCTGGATTATGACCAATGATGATGCATAATGCATGATTTATAAGCATGTGGAATTTTGAATTGTATGTGCAATGCGAAGTGGATAGGCCATATTCCTATTGGATGATCAATACCTCATGAAAAGGCTACCTATAACCTATAATATATGTATAAAACTTATGTGCATGATTGGTTGTGGCCAAATAGGCTTAGTTTGCAATTTAGCATGCTTGGTTTAACTAAAAAGGGCTTAAATTGCCACTAGAGCATACCTTAATCTAGAAAATAAGTTATTGGATAAGACTTGTTGGAGCAAGTCATATTTACATATGTGAATCTAGGTCCATGGAGAGTTTGGACCAAAACTTAGCCAATTGAAGTTTTGTATGTCATGTAAAATGCCCAAAATATGCGTAAACTACTCTATAGCTTAGATTTTGATTGGGATGGAATTTGAGCTTGAAACTTGGACACATAATTGATATTATGGTAGGTAAGTTATGTATAAAATTGCATGCAAATTGGAGTTGAATATCCTAGTGAAAAGGGTCCCAATGTTGGCAAAAACTTAAGGGTTAAAAAGTTGTAGAATGGTCCCTACAGCAGTAAGATCCACGGCCAGTGGGAATTTCCCACTGTGAGTGGATCATTCTGCCATAAAACATGAAAAAAATGGCAATTTTGGTGGTCCAGATAGTGGATTCCATGGCCAGTAGGAATTTCCCACAGCCAATGGAATGGCCACTATCAGAATTATTCAACTGTTGCTTTTCCCTTGCTGTTTTTGACTCTTTTGGGTATCTTAATGACGTTTTTGGCCTCTAACTTCTTCATGAAAGTTGTAGATAAACGTGTTAGAAAGGTGTGAAAATTGGTCTTACCTCAATTGGAGTTTCCTAACTCTCATTAGGTGTAAAACACCAGACCCACTACATTGTAAAACTCAAATTTAAGAGGGGTTTAAACCCAACTTTTTATGATTTTCAATTTGGGACTAATATGTGATATTTATGATATGTTCCACTATTTCTAAAACTAAAAATAAAATTTTCTTACCATGGTCCTGTACTCCTTGGGTCCCTATGCTTGTACTTCAATGTCTTATCCTTAATTACTTATAGAACACTTCTTTGACATATTTCCCTAATTAAATGCATATAATTCAAATTATCGAATGTTTGTTTATATGTATGTACATGTTTTTATTAATTTTTGGAAATCACCTTGTGCTTACATGGATCATTTCTCATATCCACTCTTGCACTTGAATTAACTTATATATTCCGTAAACACTTGTATGGTGATCATGTAATTGATTATCCTAAGTAGACGTTTGTTTAAACTACATACCTTCTCATATCACCATATATGAGATAGGTCTTTAAAAGGGCTGGGGTTAATTGATACAATTTTTATTTGTGGTATTCTTCTTCCAACGGTTGTTCTTAAGCGCGAAAAATTTATCCTAATTTCATCATCTAAATATCAATATCTTTAATATCATTTATCGGATTAAGGGCGCCACAAGATGTGTGCCTGAAAGTGAACAAGAGAGAATCCTTTGGTACTGCCATGATTCTCATTATAGAGGGCACCATGGCTCCTCAAGAACTGCTGCCAAGGTGCTGCAATGTGGCTTCTATTGGCCAACCATCTTTCAAGATGCTAAGGGTTATGTTTAGAGGTGTGATAAATGCCAAAGGAGTAGGGGACTCTCTGCTAAAGCTGGCATGCCTCTAACTAACATTTTAGTAGTGGATTTATTTGATGTGTGGGGAATAGACTTCATGGGACCTTTCCCGAAGTCTTTTTCCTATGAATACATTTTAGTGGCAGTGGATTATATGTCAAAGTGGGTGGAAGCTATACCCACTAGAACCAATGATGCACATGTGGTGTTGAGGTTTGTGAAGTGTAACAGCCTTAATCTTTGAGAATAGGAAATCAGACCCTCAGGACTCCTGAGGACACTCTATTAAGCTTTTGGTAAAAAGCTCGAGGCTTCGGCCTGTTCCCCAAACAATTTAGAATGAGAAAATAGAGAGAAATAGAGTTTAATCTGAAAGATAAGAATACCGAGAGAATTTAATGAGTGAGAAGGCAAAAATAAGAATAAATAACATTCGACAACACTGTTTAATTAGAAAAAAAAATGTAACGACGATTATTTTAGCTACAAATTAATTTATAACTATATTTATTCAATAATTATTTTTCTGTTGACAATATTTAATAGATAAATAATTATATTAGTTTATTTTGAAATTATATATATATTAAATTATTTATTTATTTGATAATTATATTTAATATGATACTGCTTGGTTCCTCATATTTGAACTATGGGACCCAGCCTGAGGTCAGACTCTGACCATTCAACCCAAGACTAGTAATCCAGTAGGGATACTAGTCCTGTTAGAATCTCTCTACGAAGAATCAAGGGTGTCTGACTTGGCCTGATAAGCTCAATTAGAACCTTTGACGTCTCATACGTTTGACCGTTCATATACCTTGGGATATCCGATGGTGACACGGTCAGTCTCTGGTGACTCATTTCAACGTTTTAGGAATTTTTCTTGAAGGGACCAAAGCTTGATTCGGACTCTATCATCCCTATTTTTCAACAAGTTGATTTCCTTAGAAATCGCTTTAAAACTCAACCTGAATACCTTCGGTGTTTTTGACCAAGATTTTTCATACGATCTTAGAATTGAATGATTTTGGTCTCAATCTCTTCATTTTGAAAAGATCTTTAATCTCCATTTCTAGCCCCTTCGATTCGCGCAAATTTGGTGTCAAAATCTTTGTAACAAAATTATCTATATTTTTTGTGAAGACATCAAAAGCTAACTCCTAGATTGGTACAGTTTAATAAATCTTTGTGACCCCTTGGCTGTTTCATTTCAATGCTAGCATCCTTTGATAAAATTTACGTATCTCCCTCTTCCAGTGCTTGAATCACTCTGTTCATTTTTCTATGGATCCTTATCATAGACCTCTACAATTTTCATGAAGAGCATGAAATCAAATTCCTAAGAGAGAATTAATGGTGAATTTATTTCTAAGACCCTAGCTGATCTAGGAAGCTTCTAGAGCACCCTGTCGTAAATCGGGTATATCTCGGGCTAAAAAACATGGATCATTGCAAATGATATATCAAATTAAAGAGAAAAAGAAGACTAAAAACTTCATGAAGGGCTGGAAATCAAATTCCCACTCCATAAATCCCAGAATTTAAAACACTACACCAATTCATGTTTCTCCAGCAACAGCTTGCACTAGGTATAGTATTTTCCACTTAACTCTCTCATATGGCAATGAAATTGAATGAGGCCTTCTGAAAAATTTTCCTAACACATTTCTCCATAATTTTGATGAAGAAACCAAACTCCAATTCGCAGCCCATTTGGCCTAGAAAAATTATTTGTGCAAGGGACAAAAATCCTGTCATAGCCCTACACCTTTTTAGTATTTGGGCTATATCTCACTCAATTCTTGATAGATTTTTCTGTGCATTATATGGATTTAAAGAGGACAAAAATTTCTACAACTTTTATGTTTGGACTATTTTCTAATTCAGCCCAAAACATCCCTAAAAGATCCAAAGAAAGTGACGCCCAAAGCTGACCATATCAGCTTCTCCATGCAACCTTAGCCAATTAACTTCCACCACTCAAGGCACACTTGTCTCCTCCACCTTAGCTCCTTCTCCCATGCATTACTCCAGCCTACCACCTGCCCTTCTAGATGTCTACTCATGGTTAACCCCTTCTTCAACAAGCACCAACAACTTGTCTTACAAGGAGACACATGTGTAATGTTACCACATCATGTCCTATGACCATGTATCATGACATACCTTATACCATGCCACACCATTCATTAAGATTGTCTTATTTTCCTTGCCCATTCACATTTAGAATTGCAAGATTAGGACCAAGACTTTAACACACCACATTCTTTTATTACACCATGCCTTATGCCATACACATGATGCCTTTACTTCATCCAACACACTTTCCACTAACTTACTCTCTTCTCTAAAATTTCAACAATCACCTCCTCTCTATTCCAGCCACTATATCTCCTCCTTAATTATGCAAACCAACCACCACACTTCTCCTCCCTCATGGCTACACCACCACCATCACCATTACTCTAAACCAACATACATTGTCTTACTCTCTTTCTCTCCTTCTTGGCCAGCGTGTGAACTCCTTTTAGGTTACAAGAACTTCTTCATTTCCTCATCATCTAAGAGTCAAAAATCCAGCATTCAAACCCCTTGTTCATCCCTTCTAGGCCGTGACTTCCTTGGCCTGAAGGTAAGGCCTTTACACTTGGAATCTTTGATTTATGATCATCTATTTCCTTCTAATTTTTCTACAGCCATGCATGCTTATTGATCATCATTCTTTTTTTTATTTTTGGGACTCAAAAACCGTGTACCATGGCTGTTCTTGGAGTTACATGTTTGATCTCACACTCCTCAAAAATCACTGATAGGAACCGATACCTAAACGACGAAGGACTCAAAGGTTATTGGAACTTTAGAAAGGTTAAATCTTCCACTTTTCTTGGCAAAACCCTTATTGTTTGTTGACTGTCCATGGCTCCTAAATTCTTGAAATTGTTGCATGATATTTTTTTTAGCATTCAAGAGGCAATCCGCGGCGACGGTGGCAAGAACGGTGATCAGAAAATTTTTTAAGCAAACCAACTTTTCCCCCTTTAAGGCCGTGAGTACCATGAGGTAAGAGGGGTTCCACCTCATTTTAAATTGATTCCGATTCTGCTATGATATTTCTCGCATAGTTAGAAATCGTTATCTTAATTTTCGTTACGATCCGACGGTTGAATCGAAAGATCCAAGCTTTTTCTTGCCTCTGTGTTTTGGACGTTTAAATATATATATATATATATATATATATATATATAAATATACCAGTCAGCTAAAAAGGAAAAGATTACTAAATAAAAATTTTACGCGATTTAGTAAGCGGTAGAAAACGACGTGGGTACGGTGGTATGATTCGATATGATTGTATTAATTATTAAGTACTTATGTAATTTTTATTTTAATTTTTCCGGTAAGCCCTCCGCTAAAAATTTAATTTACCGATTATACGTTGCCAAAGTCATTTTAGGAATATTGCGTACTTTCAAGTAAATTTACTGTTCAGGCAAGTAAAATATTTTCTTTTACTAAATTATAATAAGAAGTATAAAAAATTAGTAAGATAATAATTCCAAATAAAAATATGTGTAACCATATAATAGTAGTTAAATAAACAAATTAGAAATTCCTTTTAGATAAAAAAATTTTACTTAAAAGAACTTTATTTAAGGATTTCTATAACTTAGGCACAAATGACATTTTATGAGTTAAGTAAAGAAAATAAAACAAGTGAAGTTTTAGTATAATAAATGTTAGGAGTAATAAGAAGTTGTTAATAACTAAATTTTTAGCAACCATTTTAGTGACATTAGTGATCAATTGAGGAAAAATATAAAAAGGGATTTTAGGAATTTAATTAAAGAATAAGGCTTGATTTAAAAATTTTAATGAACTAAGTTAGCCAAGAAGAAAAAGAAAAGGAAATTTTTAGGTCCAATTCGGAATTTAATAAAGAAGAAAAAGAGAGACTAAATTAGTGACCAAAGGAATAAATTAGGAACTTAGAAATTTAAAGAATTTCACCTTAGCATAAGATAGAAAAATGATATTGAAAAGTTAGAATAGGTAAGAAATATTCATTAGAAATTTAAATATTTTAGTAAACTAGTGGAATGAAAGTCATAGAAAAGGTATTGGAATTTGGTGTTAATAAATGGATAAAAGAAGTTAATGTAACTTATAAGATAACAATTATTTTGATTAAATTCTGCATTTAGGAATTAGAATAGGGATTAAATTTAAAGCATTTTCCTAAGGAAAGTACAATAAGTAGAATGTAACAAAAATAAGAATTTTACAAGAAGTGATAATTAGATTTAGTGAGTTGGATAAAGCCTTAGGAAAATAATGAGACTTATGTAATAAAAATATTTTTAGAGAAATATATTATGGGTTATTTGAATTAGTGAGTAAAATTTAGAGACAATAACTTTTATACCAAGAACTAAAAAAAAAGAGTAAAGAGACTTTAGAAAACAAAGATAGTTTAGAAAATCTTAAGAAAAGTTCTGCGATATAGTGACAAACCAACTAAGGTAATCATGATCTAAAAGTTTAAGTATATGTATACCAAGGATGCTAAAATTCAATGAGAATTAAAAAGTAATATCATGCGATAATCAATATAAGTACATTAAAGTTATTAAGAACGTTACTTAGAAGAAGAATTTAAAGGAAATGAATGAATACTTTTATCGGTAATATATAGTGACATTTAGCGAAGTTGAATACCAACTTAAAAGGTAAATGAATAATTTAAAGAAAAATTAACTCGGTGGTAGTAAGTAAGGGACAGTAAAAGGTGTTACTAGCACCTTAAATATATTTAATAAGTACTTTTGTTAGTAATTTAAGGTTAAGTCATTCAAAGCGTATTTTCAAGAAACGAAGTTCACATAGTAATATACTAAATAATTACATAAGATCACTCAGTAACAAGAGATAAGTCATGCCTAAGGAAACATAACCCACGAATACAACTTTACTATTGATAAGTCAATTAATTAAAAAGGATAATCAAGATAAATAAGTCTGATAAGATTTGAGTAAGAAACCTAGATTAAAACATTTATAAATAAATATTCATAAGTATACCGATATACGTGATCCTCTCATTATAATGATATATATCATGATTGTTGTATAATATTTGTATGATGAATGATGTGTGTGATGACTATTATATAATTGTGTACATGAATGAATTGTGTTAATTATACGTGATAAGTATGTGTGATGAGATATATGATGAGTATGGTAAGATGACATGTGTATGGACTATAATGTTGTACTTATATGATGCATTAAATGAATATGATGAAATAAATAAGAAAATAATGAAGAAATGTCTCGGTAGGGATCTTGAGATGAATAAATTTTGAAAATGATATGATAAGACTAGATCGGATCCGATGTGATAATGGGCGTTATAGCATCAATATACCCCATAGTTTTATGGAAAATGTGAAGTCTCGTTTCATTTCTAAGTGTCGGGTAAGATCATTATGGATTAAGAAATTTTTGAAAACAAAGAACGAATTAATTGAAATAGACCCGACATTAGAAATAAAAGAGTCATTAAAAGGACCCTACCGATGACTAGTGAAAAGAAAATTGTGTATTGTATGCATCATATATGGAGTTGAGGAGGAACGTTGGAATGATCCCCTAGAGCATACAATGATGGGTACACTGAAGAATCTGTCGTCGCACCTCGATGGCATTGGATTCGTACCCGTCACCGGACAGCCCATAGCAAACTCTGGTATACATGGAGTGCCCGTTCTGTGGTGATGTATGATTGGCCATTTTAATGTTGGGACTGTGAGTCCTTACGCAATTGTGAAAACCAGAATGAGGAGAGCTCCGGTCGCACTAGTTGGGGAGGGGAGATAAGGGTGGCGTGGTTATGCACATGGATGTTGTATACAAGATTGTTGAGGAGGAGATGGGCCCATATGCATCAAGATGACTAATAAAAGATTTGAATAACAAAATGAATTCATGGATTGTATCACTGTGTTGAGATTGCGATTGCTTGTTTTTTAAATATGATCATATAGATATTAGTAAAACTGAGAGGTGACTGGGAAGATGGGAATGTCCAGCTAAGATGAAAAGTGGTGAGATAACTTAGAGTGTATTTTAGGAACCCTAAAGAGAGTGGGTGGGACTCAATCTTGGATTGTTTGTATTGTATGTGGGCAGGTGGTGATGAGACACCTTCCCGATTGTTATGGAGGTGAAGACTCACCCTTACGCTAATTTTTCCAGATATCGTGGGGATGAAGACGGTCTTCAAAAAAAGGATCACGCGAGCTCTTCTTGGATCGAGGATGGGAGGATTAGGATAGATTATTCTATTTTCATTTGTCGGAGCCTGTGTGTCCCTTCACTTTCAGTATGTACAGTTACTGTTACGACCATGTATTATATATGATATGTTGTATATAAGGTGTATCTGTTCCACCAAGTTTCCTTGTACAAAAAAAAACTTCCACAATTTTTCTAAAACTCGTAACCTCTCAGTTGACCAGGATAATCTATTGGAAGGGATTGTCCTAGTTAACCGAGCATGTTACATGAAGAAAAACATCTTCTTAAGATATGGTGTACCTAGAGTGATCATTAGTGATGGAGAGTCTTACTTTTGCAATAAGATAATGGAAAAGGCCTTAAAACATTATGAAGTGCTCCATAAGGTGTCAGCTCCCTATCATCCACAAACTTGTGGACAAGTAAAGTTATCAAATAAGGAAATCAAGAGAATCCTTGAGAAGGTTGTAAGTAAATCTAGGAGAGATTGGTCTGTAAAATTAGATGATGCTTTGTGGGCTTACCGTACAGCTTTTAAAACTCCAATTGGCATGTCCCCTTATCAACTTGTGTATGGTAAGGCCTGCCGTCTTCCTGTGGAGTTGGAACATAAAGCTTGGTGGGCTACAAAGTTATTGAACATGGAATTTGCTCAATCTCAGGAAGAAAGGGTCTTAAAACTTCACGAGTTAGATAAGTTTAGACCGCAAGCTTATTATAGTGCCTCTTTGTACAAGGAAAGAACAAAGAGATGGCATGATAGGAAGCTTAAGAGAAAAGAGTTTTGGAAGGGGGATGAAGTCTTGCTGTTCAACTCTAGGTTGAGACTTTTCCCAGGAAAACTTAAGTCCAAGTGCCCTGGCCCTTTTATAGTTAATAAAGTATTTCCTCATGGTGCTATTGAGGTATAGGAACCAAAAACTGGTAAAATGTTTAAGGTGAATAGTCAAAGACTCAAGCTCTACTTTAGAGGTAAGTTTAATAGGAAAAAGGCCTCAGTGGACTTGTACACTCCTGCTTAGGAGTCATACATCAAGCTAGTGATGTTAAAGAAGCGCTGTAAGGAGCCACCCTTGAATCCGTGTTTTCTTTCATTCTAAAAATAGTTATGGAATTTCTTTTGAGGAAATTGTACGAAATTTTTAAAAAAAAGTGTAGATATAGTAAATGAAAAAGGTAAATAAGTTTTGAAAAAAAATGTATAATGAACTAATATTGGTTAAGAATAAAGAATTTAGAAAAGAGGTTTGTCCAATAGTCAGGCGTTAGTACGTTGGAATTGAGCATTCGTACACCAGTGTTTCTTCATAGTTTCTAGAGTTGCACGTAAGTATATTCTCTTCAAGTGTACCTACGCCTACTTTATATAAATATTGCTTATTTTGAGATTGAGTTGCGTGTTACTACGCCATCCTCAGGGTGTGCTCATGCTCCTGTTCTGTCAATCCTCTGAATCATTTTTGTGTTAAGTGTCTTCACGCGGGTTGCAGGTGTTCTTATGCGTACCCACTTTGAAAAGTGGTAATAAAGGTGTAGAAGATGAATGTAGTTACGCTTTTCTCTAGCGTGTCCACGTAAAGTCTCTGAGTCTAGTCTTCATTTGCAAATAAGGGCTACGTGTACTAACACCCAAGCGAGCGTGTTTATGCCAACCCCTAATCATATTCTGCTTTATTCTATTGATTATGCGTATTCATGCCTGGGATCATAGGAGAATCAAGTTCTGATTCATTGGTTGCACGTTCTTATGCTCCAGTGTAGCGTACTTACGTGTGATTACTGTTATGTCAGGTATTTCTTATGTTGTTTGAGCGTGTTGACACCCAACTCTACGTGCTTACACGTATATCCTGACTTGTCTTCTATTGTTCCCCTGTTCTGAGAATGTCTATGCCTAGCTGGAGCATTCTTACGCCTAGTGCAGACAATGTCCATTTAGCACTATTCATTCTGATAGCGTTACTACACTGAGTAATAAGCGTGTTTATGCCAGTTTTATACGCTGTAGTCAATAAATTCCAGGAGTCTTCCGTAGGTATGCTTGGATAAGCGTCTTTACATAGACATCCTGTTCTTTCTTACGCAGGTATTCTTAAATTGAGTGTTCTTACGCTTTTCCTTTGAGTGTGCCTATGCGCGCGCTTCTATTTGTTTCAGTCAATCTACAATAAGCGTTTTTAAGCTCTTTCGTCAGCACATTTACGTGTCTTCTCTGTTAGAATCAGGTATGATGTCATTTTCTGAGCGTGCCTACGCTTTAATAAAACATGTTTACGCATGTCTTCTACATAAGTTGAACATTCTGACACCTGTATTAAGCGTACTTATGCATGGGTTGAACGTACCTACGCTGGCCTTCTTTCTATAAATATATGTTACAATGTAGGAACCCTAACCCCATTAGCTGTTATGTAGGTATTTTTCCCCTTTTCAATTGCAACGGTCACAGCTCTTCAATTCCCCAAATTAGTAATGGTTTTTTGCATTTTACTGTCGATTAATTCACTTTACCATTTGAATTTACTCTTGCCCTTTCAATTATCACCTTTCACCTCACCTTTTCACATTTCCCCCGTTTCATAGTTTTTGTGTAACACCCTTAAATTAATGAATAAATAAACCCAAAAAAAAACACGGAAAATTTTTCCAAATAAAACCAAGAATAACCAGGTACAAAGAAATACGGGCATGGAAGGCAGGAGAAGAACAAAACCGATCGGAACAGGCATACAGCGGAAGTCACAGAAGCGTTCAAGCGAAAGCCAACATAACGTACACTCGCCCAAGCGAGAACCAGTACGCTTGAGCGAGGCTGCCCACTTTCCGAGCGAAGGACCCTATGCTTGAGCGAAGCCAGAGGCAACAGCCTCCTATCAGATCAAACTCGCTGGGCGAATACTTTGTTCGCTGCAGCGAGTAACTACACTCGGCTATTCAGACACTCGGGATCCAAAGTTATCATACGACTCATTCACTCGGAAAATGATAGCTAGTCCACTTGGCATATGACATCTTGTTCGCTCAGGAAAATCATTAAGTCAATCCCCACTCGGACTTAGTCTAATCTTAACCACCCGGAATACAGATCCTCACTCACTCAGATTTTACATCATTTACTCGGATTATAAATATCATACACTTAGAATCCATTCCACTCTAAACCACTACACTGACTCCTCTCTCGGAAAAAGATCACTCAAGGTTTTCACTCGGAAATACAAACTCTTCTTCACTCGGGGTTTACTTATATTTTTTACTCGGGGACGGCCGTTCTTACTATAGGTTCACATAAGGCATTTTACTCAAAATCCATTTAAGTATCACCACTCGGATAAGATGCCCCATACACTAGAGCTTCACTCGGAAATGGATCTAAACCTCCTATGTTCCTCTCAGGGTTCACTAACTTAGAATTATTCATACAACATCAGTTATATCCCAGTCGGCAAGAAGCATCAAATCAACATAAAGCACTTATGTATAAATATACGTTCCTAGAGGTATAAACCTGCCTCCAATCCAATCCACCGACCCATATATATGTGTAACCACATACTCGGAATAATCATTATCTTACATTATACATTCACCAATACTTACAGTACCATACAAGTGACACCATACCTATACTTCTTATAATCAATCTTTATAAAGGCATATATTTAATCGTTATTTTACATGAGAGCCGGCCAAGGCTACACTGACTGAACATACTAAACGCAATACAAGCACTCAACAATTGGAGTGCACCACACTCGGACTTGAGGCCCTATCATCACTTCCGAGTCCGACTTGCACACACTGAAAATGGTGTAGGGGTGAGCTTTTACATATAAAATGACAGTTATTGACTTGGATTATACCACAATCCTCGACTATGCAATTCATACAATTCAATCATCCATAACACACTCTGCCGTTTAAATATGAATATTCACTCATCGTAATCCGATCGGAATTCATTCCAGCCAATCCACTCGGTTATATAAAACTCACATTATTTGTAATCGCGTATAATCAGAACCATAGGCTAATACTGCACTCAGCAACAACATATACATATATATATACATATATTCAATCACACATGGACATATAATTCATATCATTCATCACAGCATGTATAATACTCATGATATCATATTTCACTCGGCAAATACATTAGTATGCATGCTTCAATCCAATTAATTCATGTCCACATATACAAACATTTCGTATTGAGCTCGGTATCAATCAAGAATGCGCACACATCAATTCACCCGGATCCGGTTACCAGTTTTATTGTTGCAACATAGGCTCCAAGCCTTTCACTCAGCTCCAAGCTGATTCGGCCGTTTTACAGGTACCAAACCGTTTGCCCTCACGCGTAACACAATTTCTCCAAGCAACAACGGGAGTGTCACGGGCAGCCCCGAGTCCAACTCGGTAAGCCTGCCTTGAGTCCAACCCAAGGTCTTTAAGCGTCCAAAGCTTAGTGCACTCGGCACTGCCCCAAGTCCAACCCAGGGTCTTTTATATAATTCAACACATATTCATCTGATTGCCGATCGGTATTAAGCGTCCAACGCTATATGTTCTAAGCATTTCAGTGGCGAATTGGATGAATATGGTCTTTCATCAGGCGTCCAACGCCTATGCACTCGGCATTCAATGTATCAATCACATGCATCCAATGCAATACCACAACACATGCACACGGCAATCACATGCACTCGGCAATACATGCACTCAGCAATACATGCACTTGGCTTTCTCTTCAACAGCCACAATATCTCATACCTTCACATGGAATTCATACAGCGTTGCATGCACTCGGCAAATTACCTATAACACTCGGTAATCATAATATTCACATGCATTTCAAGTATTTTAACACCACATAGATTTATGCCCTGCCTCATACCTTATTGCACTCGACTATTCACAATCCCATCACATATATCAACTGTATTGTATCATTCAGAGTCATAATCAAGAGTCGGTATAACAATGACATAGTACATGCACTCGTAAACCATAATACCATTCACGTTTACATGCGTCTAATCATATAATCACACACACGGGTATCAGTAAATAACCACACAATACACTCAGCATTCCTCATATGCATCTCATACATTTAACATAAACATCATCAACAAGCATCATACTTCATATGGACGGAAAATCATATACAACACAAATAAGAAACGTCATACATCCGGTTTACTACTCAACAACATGCGATATCCAGAAGACACAACACAGTACATTAGCTCTACCCGGAAACCCGTCCATAAACTATACACTTGACATGCAAAGCGCCCCCTACCTGGAATAAAGCTTCCAGTCGGTCAACACGATACTCCGTTCCAGAGGAACACCGAGTCACTCAACTCACAGCTTGGAAGAACCAGAAGCATCCTCAAGCTAACAATGCTGACCAGTCGTCCTTCGACCGCTCCCTCCAACCCACACAACCACTAGCTCAGACGTTGGGCTCGGCACTCCGCATGGAGAACTTAAGGCTATTTCCACATCCACGAATAATTTGATTTTGCCAGCAGGGGGGTTCCTGATTCAGGGCATCTCAACGTCACTGAGTTAGGTGGAGGAGAAGATGACGAGGAAGGAGACGCAGGAACAGCGAGGAAGGAAACGGGTTGCATGCAGAGGGGAATACACACTCTCCCCCTCTCTGGCTCATCGAGGAAGGAAGGAGGACTCCGATCCTCAGACACCGCTGTCGCGAGCTCACAGAAATAGAAAACAGAGGAGGAAGAAGAAGATCGAAGAGTGAAGAAGAAGAAGAAGAAGAAGAAGAAAAAAGAAGAGAGGACGGAGGGGAGAGAAGCCTGAAGGGGAAAATGAATAATAAGGTGGTCCAGTAGCACATATATGCATGCACGGAGAAGGGAAGAGTGGGGTGGGAAGTCGTGCACAGCAGCGGCCCCCACACGCGTCACACGCACATAGTTACAACTAATCAGCCTTTATTTCCTTAAGTTAAATTAATTAAGTCAATTATAATTAATAAATAATTTTTCCCACTTTGAAATTATTATTTTAATGATTTATTTTCATTCGGCATTTAATTATTAAATCAGGATGCTACATTTTGCATCTTTACATTGCCTATATATAGTGCATTGTATTTGCTTGTCAAAGCATCTAGGCCTTTCTGCTCCATTCATAAAACTAAAAAATTGATTGAAATGGAACAAGCAAATATAGCAAGAAAAGATATGGGAAAGGGTGTAGCCACTGCTAGCACCCTTACTTCCCTTCCTCCCATTATAAAGAGAAAGTCTGAAAAAGTGGAGAAGCATTCTGAACGTCATGAAGATTTTGATTAGAAATGCTTGAGATATGCTAAGGCTGCAGAGGACTATGAAAGGAAGTTCAAGGAGAGAGAAGTGATAAGGGATAAAGCAATATTGCTGAGTGAGGAGGATTGCCTTGACCCCACTGTGAGAGCTGCCATGTTCTCTAGAGGTTGGTAGAATTTTAATGACATTTTGGGTCATGGGTATCAGGAAATCACTAGGGAGTTTTATACCAATTTGAGGGCCAATGATGATGATGATGATACCCCCTATTCTTCCAATCTCAAGGGTGTTGTCATTCCACTTTCTAATGAAATCTTGAATAAAGCTTTGAGATTGCCTGTGGTGGAAGATGCTGAGTGTGAGTACACAAGGATTCTGAATGGGTTCTCATCAAAGGAGAATTCTAATTTAAGGATGAAGGTCTTAGAAGTGTGCTGCAAAGAGGGGACCTCCGATGAGACTATTGTTGGGGGTGCTCCAAAATTTGTAAAGAAGAATACTCTTCTTGATGCGCATATGATTTAGTGCCAATACTTGCTCTCTTCATTGCAACCAGTGGCCCATGCTACGAAATTGTGGTGAAAAGGTTGGTCCTTATTTATTGTTTAATTCAAGAACTATATATGGATTTGGGTGATTTAATTTTGTTTGAAATGATTAAGGCTAATGAGAAATTTTCCCAATTGCCATATTGTTCTGTCATTTCACCTTTTGCCAAGAAAAATTCTATGAAGGTGTAGGAGGAAGAGTTCACTAAGGTTAAAATGGAGAAGGCTTTGGATCATGCTTGGGTGGGGGATAGGATTGATCACTATATTCCCAAGAAACCCAAGTGTTCAAAGCCTATATAAGCCAAACCATCCTCTTCCACCCAAGACCAATCCTCTACTCTAATTCTCACAACCGTTTTGAGTGAATTAGAGGCAATGAAGAAGATGCATCTTGGAACTAATGATCTTGTGATGAACCATGATATACTGCTGAGAAAGATGGCTACTGCAATGAACTTGGACCCTATTTAGGAGATGGGTTTTCCAACTGATAAGGATCACTGGTTAGCCTTTATCGGTTTCACTATTCCTCTAATTGATACACCCTTGAACATGGAGTTTCCACTACATGCTGATCAAGCTTATTATGGGCAGGAAGTTGATGAAGAGATGGTTGACACTACTGAAGAGGAAGATGCTGCAGAATAGTTTAGGAGTTTTTAGTTGTTTTCATAGTAATTCAAGTTCAACTTGATCATTTCTGTTTTTGGGCTGTAACTGTGGAATTATTTCTATTATTTGTTGTTTCATCATTTCATTGCAATTTCTATTTTTCATTTCTATTTGCATATTACTTCTTTTGGTTTTTCATGTTATGTGTTTCTCGTAATTCTCCATAGTAATAACTAGTCATCACCGGAAGCTACCCAGGTGCCTGCCTACACAGGTAAAAAGGGAAGTTCTTTTACTTTTGCCTTTTACTCATTGATAAATATTTTGAAAAAAAATAATAATCATGCATAGGAAGAGAAGAATAATAGGACTATTGCATCTCCAAGTCTCAAATGGTTTTTCCTAGGTAATTGCTTGAATGTAATTGCTAATTATGCTACAATTTATGGGAATTCGAAAGACCATTCTTGGCATGATCTGTGTAGTGTATGTTTGAAAGCCCAGGATGATACTTTAATGTTGTTGCAGTATTCTAAGTTTGGCGATATGTTCATTGATATTCAAAATTACTTTTATGGTGAAATTTTTGCCTTGATTTTAATGAGTGTACTTGCCTAATAGCAATGTCGCAGAACTTGCATTTCTCCTTGCTTATGCATATGGTAATTAGCATATGGAAATGATAAAGACCTTGTTTCTATCTAATAGCTAAAGCCAAATATAGCCTACCCAGTGTATATTTAGCCAATTGACCTTTATGTTTGAGCCTAAGACTTTTATTCAATAATGGTACCTACATTAGAAACCATGAATTCCTGAGAAAAACCATGTATTAACCCTTAAGGTATTATTGATGAATTGTATTGCCTTGATGAGTTGCTAGGGACTAGAAACATTTAAGTTTGAGCAGATAAAGTGTGCCTAACAACAATAAAAAAGGCATACTTCTGAAAATTTGCTTATGGAAAAAAATGTATGAGAAAAAGAAAAGCAATATAGGAGTCCAAAGGACTAGAAAAAAAAAGAAAAAGAGCACAGCTCTTAAGAAAAAGTAAAAAAGAAAGTTGAGAAAACTCAAGAAAAAATGTTATGTATGAAGTCATCTGCTGCTGTTCTCTGAGAAAAAGTGGAAAGCAAAATAGGTTCAAGGAAAGGAAAACATCAATGAACACATTCATCACCTTACATTGACCAGAAAAACAAAAATAGAGCCTGTAACCCAACCTCATTATAAGCCAATCAAAGTCCTTATTGATTTGTGTGCGGTTACTTTTCTGCATGATGCTTAGGAGGATTACAAGCCTATGTTTACTTGTTGTTTTACAAGTGATGTGTGCACAATTATAGTCCTAAAACATTGAGAGTAGAGAGAAACACATTTAACCCAGTGAGAATCAAGCATCATTGGCATATTTCCATTCTAGAATCTTGCATTTAGATTATCAAGGTTCAATTGAAAGGTTCTTTGTTCACGTGTTGCACTAAAATTGTTTGAGATTGGTCTGAGGAGGAACATGAATTTAGTACAACAGGTTATTTAATTTGAGCATTGCTTAAGGACAAGCAAGTTTTAAGTTTTGGGATGTGGTAAGTCTTGAAAAGACTTAATTAATTGTTGATATTTATCCCTAGCTTATGTGTAAGATTGAGTTTAATTATTAAGTTTAGAGGTAATTAAGGAAGTATTTATCAATTAGGAAATTCCATTTATTAAATGTTAGTTTAGCATTTTTCCTTTAATCAAGAATTACAAGATAACAAAATGGAAAAGAATATGTATTGAGTTAAAAAGGCCCTGAGCGTACCAACAGTGACACTCAGCGTACCTATGCCAGTGTAAATTTTATGTTAAATTTCAGGCCCAGCACCCAGCTCAGTATTCCCACACTCACTTGGAAGGAAGAGATTCCATAGGCTCAACGTAGCTACGCTGGACAAGAGCATACCTACGGTGAGCCAAGTTTACCAAGGTTGAACACTTATGCTCAAGTCTAAGAGGACCATAATGCCAGCGTACTGACGTTGGACCAGGGCGTATCTACGCGTGGCAAAGGAAATAGGTTCCAGAGGACCAGTATGCCTACGCCACCTTTACGCCCATATTTACGCTAGAATTAGAATGTATCATGTGCCACTCCAGGAAGTCAGTGTGCCAATGCTGACCTTGAACGTACTCACGCACAGATGAAGCATGGAAAGGAGATTCAAGTCAGAGACTCAGCTTGCTAACGCTTGTCAAGACCGTGCTTACGGGCAAATGAAGCACAGGGTCTTAGAAGCAACTAGAAGGCCAGCGTACTAACGCTGCCCTTGACTGTACCTACGCGTAAGTGTCAGATAGGGGGTAGCTTCCAGACAGGAAACTAGCGTGCTAACACTATTGACGGGTGTGGTTACGTGCATTTGCGAGGGAAATAACTTTTTATTTTAAAATTCAGTTGTAATTTAGTTAATTTAAGTTTCCTATTTATTTTATAAGTCATTAAGGGTAGATTTCAGGATTAAGTTGGTAATTATTATAAGGGTATAAATAGCTTTAGTAATGTTAATTATAGATACAGTTGATAATACAATTTCATTTCTCAGATTTACTTCTCTCTACACCCTTTCCCTCTCTATTTTCTCTGCATTTCACTGTGAACTTCAACACCAGATTCATCTCTTCTCTCTCCATGGATTACTAAATCCATAAGGTTGGGAATAGCTGAAGCTTCAATGGAAGTATAATTCTATGGCTGAAGTGTTCTCTATCTTGAAGCATGTGGAACACAGCAAGGAGTGGAATTCAACTCTGAATTGGAAGATTCAGATCTATGTTTAAGCTCTCTATAGAGGAATCATGGTTGAGAACTCAGGTATTCTCCTTGCTACCTAATTACTTCAGGCCTAAGGTTTTAGGTGAATAATTAGGGTTCATCCTCTTAATTTTTGCATTAGGTTTCAGTGTACATAATCATCTAAGGAATTAGGGTTTATTTGCATTGAGATTAGTATTAATCACCTAAGGAATTAGGGATGAGTCATCTGTAAAGTTGTGCATGCTGTAATTTAGGGAATTGCTCTTTGTCCATTGAGTTTTACTAAAATTGATAGCTGAAGTTAGTTCCAACCTATTCTTAAATTAGTGTTTTTATCTTCTTAATCGTCTATCTTAGATTCTGCAAGTGCATTATGAAAAGCATAAAAATATTAGACCAAAAACCTAAAGAGAATTTCATGAATTGTTCAAATTTCTTGCTTGGCTCAGCTAGTATCAGTCCTTGGTTGTGGTAATTACTATAATCCCTGTGGGAATGATACAAATATATTACTTTTAACGATTGGTGTGTTTGCCATAAAAATCATTATCCGATGAATTTGCATCAGTTGCACCTCGGTTAACTAAGATAAGCTCTTCCGCTAGATTACCTCGGTTAACTGTAAGGCTATTGATTTTATTAGAAAATGTGGAAGTTTTTTTTTTGCACAAAGTTATACATGGTATAACAAAAGCATATATATATATAATATACATACATAATTGTGTCATACATACACAAATGGTCTCAATAGAACTATACAACTGAAAATAAGTGAGGCACGCAGGCACCCACGCATGAACATATTAATAGATAAATAAGTCTAATAGCTAAGCGTTTCCTCCCATGAACTCATCATCAGATCAGGGAGACTCTGGAGCATCTAAAGTGGTTGCTAACTGTGTCAAGTCCGGAGGGTAGGATGATCAAGCAGGAATTGTACTTGGTAATGGCAGATCGTTGACCTGCCTAACTAGCTCGTGCCTCCTACTGCTATAGACCTCCTATGCCTCCGCTAACAGGCCTTAGGCTGCTGAAGACATATCCATGTAGTCCTCGGTCTCACCATACATGTAGCTTCTAAAGATGTACCTGAGGAAACCTCGGGACTGGTCCCACTAATGCCTCATGAGATGTCTCTCCATCGGTGACATCACTAGTACTCCCTATTGTGATGGAACATCTACTAATATCTTCGGCTCGTAGACAAGCTAGAGGCACTGCTATGGGAGCTGCTGAGGTAAGGCTTGGAGAATGACTAGATCCTCAGCCATCGGGTCCATTGGTGCATCAAGCGAAAACTCCTTGGGGTCTTCTTTGTTGTCGTCCTCATCTAATAGAGGCATATACTCAGGAGTCAGTGCTCTTTGAAGGCTTGCCTCTACCGGACCTGGTACTACTAGCCCCTCTACCTGCTGGGAAGGCATCAGAATCAAGAGGGCACTGGCAAGGAGTGGAAACTAAAAGGGTCAGCCATCAATGCTGCCTGCCTGCCCGCTAAGTCTTACATCTCTTCAATGCTCAGAGGGCATGGGGGATCTCCATAATGTCAGACCGTACTCTCTATGACCTCTACGTCTCTGTCATAGGGTCACTGGGCTTGGGCTACGGTAGGGGAAGTCCATCAACGAGGGCTTCCTCAGGCTCTTCTGCTATCAAGGTAAGTGGTAGGGACCCAGCTGGTCCTTTCTATGTAAAGCACTCCTCATCTGATATGTAGACCTGAGCGGGGATCTGAAAAATAGTTGTAAGGGTGAGCTTCCACCTCCATAAAAATCGGGGGAGGGGGGGTGTCGTATCGATACACACCCCATATAACACAAACAATCTAGGATCAAAGCCTCCTACTCTCTTAGGGGGTTCCTAGCAAGTCTTGTCAAGAATGGATCCAAATCACATATCTTTAGAACGAGCACTACACAGCCATAGTAACCCTCATCCAGAGTTGAAGTATATCAGAGTTACTAGGCTGCCCAGCCTCAGGCACAAATCCAAGCCATTGGAGGTATACCCCGGTATGCTCCCAAGACTACCCTCAGGGGATTGAGATGTCGTTGTTCTTTAGTGTACCCATCACTGTATGCTCTAGGGGATCACTCTATCATCTACCCTTATCCTCCATGTATGATGCATGACTCATAGATCCAATTATCATTCATTGGTTCTCGGCAGGGTTCCCCTCCATGATTCTCTTTCATTCCTAATATCAGGCTCTTTTCTTTTCATTAAATGTTATTTAATTCTTTCTTTTCTTTCTTGAAAACTTGTAAGGTCTTACCTGACATTTTGGAATGAAACGAAATTTCATATTTTCCAGAAAATCATGGGGTATATTGGTGCTACAACGCCCACTAATCATCTCGGATCCAGATTCTCACATTTTCACAATTTAATCATTTTGGGAACCCCTGCCGATACCACTTTTCATATTTCTTCCTTATTCTTATTTCAAAATTTTCCTTTATTCAGTCATCCATGCATCACATGACACTTATTATAGCAATATAATCATGAGATACTTCGCTTAATTAATATATTCGCAAACCAGTCATATCACATCAATAATTATCCAATAGTACTATATTACACATAGGATTTACTATAGCAAGAAAGTAACATACATTTTTATTTCTACTCAACCAAAATTCACAAAAAAATTAAACATGATCATTGGCATTGAACCAGATATACTAGCTCACATATTATCAATTTGCTACTAATCTAGACGTTAGATCCCATGCTTCAGTCAAAATATCTTATGAAATGGTTTGGATCTTCTTATATCCTTAAGTTATTTATCCTCTTATTATTTGTTAATACACTTGTTTTTCGTTACATGATTCTAGTTCCTAAATGTTAAATTTTTATTCTAATTATGAAACCCAAGTTACTACTAAATAGTCTACCCTTTATTTTGTTCCATTAACCAAATAAATTTTACTAGTTAAGTGACTTGTTTGTTTTATCGCCAATTGGTTGCTACATTCCTTATACATATATTACCACCAACCTATAATACCATTAATTAATACTTATTTCTTTACTTCTACTATTACTCCCTTACTAATTATACTAACTAATTCTTCCTTTAGTTATGTTCATTTAATCAATTCTAGTCCAATATCTCTATATAGCCAATTTATTACTTTACAAATCTAATTACTATTCTAACTTTTAGATTTTGGGCCTACTCAAAAGCATTATTTTCCTTAGAAATGGTTACCCAATTTATAAGTTATCCTAGTTCTTTTCATCGCTTAGTTCAAAGTTAAATTCCAAACCCTTTTTATTACTTCTATTTTTTTACTGGTCACTAAAATTTCTAAATTCTAACATCTATTCCTTATTTGAACTTCTAAACTTACTTCTATCTTGTCTAGTCATTTATATTGTATTTTTAACTAAATTCTTTAAGTCCCTTTTTATTACTTATTCAATCTTAGAGTCCAAAAATCTTTTTTCTCTCTTTTCTTTTTCTTCTTGTCATACTTAGTCACTAAAAACATTTAAACCCAAAATATTTACTTTTTACTTTAATTTCTCAAGTTACCTTTATTTTATTTAATTATTCATTTTTATATCAAAATCAATCTATTAAACTTGATTAACCCATGATAAGATCTTATAATTAAAATAATGTCTTTTCTCAAAACAGAGTGAAATAAAATATCTTGATCATCCGATCGGTAAATTTTCTTGAAGTACGTACTTTTTCAAAACCACTCCAGGGATGCTTAGCGATAAATCTATTCCTATTAGTGAGGCTTACTGGGAAATTACCATAAATTACATGATAATACATCAAAATTTTAAAATTAAATATTACAACCAAATTGAATACGACTGAGCCCACCTAAACTCTAAAATTTCTAATTTCTTCAGGTACACGAATATCAAGGCACGCCTTACAAGATTTATAAAAATGCTTATTAACTTAAAAATATAATAATTTTAACCAACGGTTATGAAAAATTACACGGTTTGAGATCTAACCGTTGGATCGCGATGAAACTTGAAACGATTATTCTCAGATACTAGAGCAATATTATAGAGTAATTTAAAATGCAATCATACGAAGTAGAGCTCTCCTCACCTCATGAGGCAGTTTTTGTTATGAAGAGAAGGAAGGGTATGAGCTTGGCAAAAGATTGCTAAACGCTTCGCGTCGCCTGATGATCATCGTTGACGGTTCCCGCACCTAAAGAGAAGCAACATGCAACCAAAAATTAGACAAGAGGGTCACGGTTTTGGGTTTCCAAAACATAAAAAAATGCCACAAAACCCAAAATACAAACTAATTTGGCACAAGGGATAAAGGAAGACAATATCTAGAACCAAAATGCAAAAATCCTTACCTTAGTAGCCTTGGATGGTCACGACTTCAAGAGGCCAAGGCAAGGAGGTTTCAGATGGATTTTGAGAGCTCCATACTTGAAGAAAATTAAGTAGAAGATGGATGTTTGGTGAGAGGAGGGCCATAGGTTTAGTGAAGAAGGAAGGAGGAAGAAGGGAAATATTTATGGTTGATGGTGGTGTGGTATGGCCGTGAACTTGAAGAGAAGAATGAGGGCATTAATTTGAGGTGATGGTGGCTGGAATTTAGATGATATGAGGCTAAGAAAAGAGGGATTATCTTGCTAGAAATAAAGTGAAGAAGAAGAATATGGCTGTTGAGATTTTTGCTTCTAAGAGAAGAAGTGAAGTTTGGAAGAAAATGATGGTTAGTTTGTATGAAATTTGATTGGTGGAATTGGGAGATGGAGAGGCTGAGTGGAGGGGGAGAACCAGGAGGTGACACCTTACATGGTGAGTGGCATGTGGTGGTGAGGTGTGGAGGACATGTGTCACATAATGGCGGTGCCGAAAAAATAATTTAGGTACCAAAAATCGGATACCCGACGAGTAACTACCAACTTAAAATAAATATACAATAATTCATGGAGTGAGAATTTAGAAAAACTCTTTACACAAAAGTTGTATATCTTTATTTTCTCTTTAAAACGAGGAATTGTACATGAAAATCTGACATCAGACGAGGGAGATATGACCAAAATACAAAAACTGCTTCAGGTTGTGATAGAAATGAATTTGTGAACAAAATAATATTCCTGGGAAAATGGGTAAGGAATTATCTTTTGTGACCTCTATGAAGTTTATAGATCTCTCCAATACAAAGCCATAGAAAAAAGAACAGAGTCATTCCAATACCATATGAGGGAGATACAAACTTTTTCCTATAAGTGTGCAGTGTAGCCGTGAAATTGGAACAAGTCCGTAAAGATTGTGAAAACTATACCAATTGGGAAGGATTCATCCTTTGAGGTCTTCATGGAAAATGTATAAAATTTTGTTATAGAGATTGGGTTTGCGTGAATCAGAAGTGATATGAAGAAGTTATGAATTTTTGAATGAACCATGCACAGGATAAAATGCTCAAACAATGAAATTTTGAGGTGGTCATGCTTAATCATTAATTTTAGGGGTGACAGAATGGGAATTGGAGCTCGGGCCTAGAAACAGAGGTTATAGATCTTTTCATAACAAAGAGATCAAGACCAAAATCATTCGATTCTAAGATCACGTGAGAAAGTTAGGCCCAGAATACTAAAGGTGTTTGGGTCGAGCTTTAAGGTTAATTTTGAGGAAATTGACTTATGGAAAAATGGGGTTGATAGATTCCGAATCAAGCTTTGGCCCCTTAAAGAAAAGTTCCTAGAACATCAAAACGAGTCACTAGAGACTGACTGTACCACCATCAAATATCTCAAGGTATATGCACGATCAAACGTAGGAGACGCTAGAGGTTCTGATCGGACCGGTTGGGCCAAGTCAGTCATCCTCAGTTTACTATGAAAGAATCTCAATAGGACTAGTTTCCCAGAGGATCACTAGTCTCGGGTCAAACAGTCAGGGTCTGACCTCCGACTGTGTCCCACAGTTCAATTCTGAGAATCTGAACAATATTTACCACTTAGCAAGTGAACCAATCGTTAAAAAGTAATATATTTGATCGTTCCCACAGGGATTGTGTTAAGTACCATAATCTTGAGAAATCTCTAGCCGAACCTCACAACAAAGCCAGTAAATTTTTAAAGTGTTTTGAATTTTATATTGTTTTTATGAATTTTCATATAGTAGTGTCACAAGCATAATTAAGTCAGTATTAGAATTACCCTAAACACACAGATTGGAATTGATCTTAGCACACAACTTCACTTAAATCCTAATGACAGCAGCTTTGGATCCAATTAAAGCATGGTTGAATCTCACAGATGAATAACTCCTATCCTAATCCCTTAGGTATCAGATCATGTCAAATCCAATTGCGAAATTAAAATAAACCCTAGTTGTTCACCTAATTCCTTAAGCATGAAGCAAATAGGTTAGGAAGTGCAATCTGAAGCTCTCACCATGATTTTTCTCTGATGATTGCTTTTGAATGAGCCTTGGATTTCCCAATCCAAGAGATGTAATCAACCACTTCCACTATTCAAAACTTGCTTTAGTTGAATCCTCTACTTCAGCCACTTGAATCTAGCTTGGTTGCAGCTTCAATTAATCCCAATCCTAGGGAATTAAACACCCATGGAGGAGAACAAAAATAGATACAGAGAATGAGGTTAGGGATAAGAGAATTTGGAGAGAGAAGATCTAGAGAGATGAGAGAAATCTGAGAATGAGTTAGATCTGAAAATTAGTTGTGAAAATTAGTTAGTTAATCCTTTACAATCTAGCTATAAATAACTTTCCCAGGCTTACTAAAAATCCTAAATTACAGAGAATATAATTAATTAAAATGTACAAAATAAATAAATAACTTAAATTATTAAAATTACACAATTACAAAAATTTGGAAATAAAATAGAAACTAGGTGGATTAGTTAGCTGGCGTAAGTACGCTAGACTTGGGCGTAAGCACGCTAGTTGACATAGACCTTAATTGGGCTTTCTTTGTGCCTTTTTTATTTTTCTTGGTAATCATTTGTATATATTTTATTTTCATATTATTAGTTTTAAAAATATCTTAGGATTAGAAATTAGGACTTAGTTTTGGGCCTTGCCTGGTCATATTTTCCATTTTGGGCCTTGTATAGGTGTTAGGTTGCTTTGGGCTCTTTTTGGGCCATGGGTGAAGCTTTTTCAAGCCCACCCAAGCCAAATTCGAATTTTAGCTTTCAAGGAGGTATAAGTACCTCTCTCCTTTGTAAAACTTTCATAATTATGAATTTTAAGAAAGTTTAGAGTGAGATACTCTTTCTTCTCTCTAGAAAGTAGAAGCTTTAGCTTCTTTCTTTAGTCTTATCCTTTGGACTTCTCCCAAAGGTAGTGACCTCAAAGTTCCTTATCTCTCTACCTAGAGAGTGGTGGTTCCCTAATCCACACAAGTCTCTCCATCTTCTTCTATCTTCTTAGCTTTTCCTAAACCTAGATCTAGGTTTTTTCACTTCAAATCTTCCATTTCCTCTCCTTAACAATTTTGGCCAGGCGCATCCTTCCACAAAACCATGTGCTATTCATCTCCTTGGAGCAAGAATTGCTTGGATCTAAGGAAGCTAGAGAAAAAGATCCACCTTCTATTGCTTGGAAATTGAAGAATTCCTACAACATTTGTAATGACACAGACCTTAATTGGGATGTCTTTGGGCCTTTTTATTGGTCTTGGTTATCATTTGTATATATATTTTATTTTCATGTTAATAGTTTTAGATATATTTTAGGATTAGAAATTAGGACTTAGTTTTGGGCCTTGCATGGTCATATTTTACATTTTGGGCCTTGTATAGGTGTTAGGTTGCTTTGGGCTCTTATTGGGCCATGTAGTTTTAGTTTTTGGGCCTTAAGTGAAGCGTTCTCAAGCCCACCTAATCCAAATCAGAATTTTAGCTTTCAAAGAGGTATAAATACCTCTCTCTTTTGTAAAACTCTCATAATTTTGAATTTTAAGAAAGTTTAGAGTGAGATACTCTTCCTTCTCTCTAGAAAGTAGAAGCTTTAGCTCCTTTCTTTAGTCTTATCCTTTGGACTTCTCCAAGAGGTGGTGACCTCAAAGTTCCTTATCTCTCTACCTAGAGAGTGGTGGTTCCTTAATCCACACAAGTCTCTCCATCTTCTTAGCTTTTCCTAAACCTAGATCAAGGTTTTTCCACTTCAAATCTTCCATTTCCTTTCCTTCAACATTTTTCCCAGCCACATCCTTCCATAAAACCATATGCTATTCATCTCCTTGGAGCAAGAACTGCTTGGATCTAAGGAAGCTAAAGAAGAAGATCCACCTTCCATTGCTTGGAAATTGAAGAATTCCTACAACATTCGGTATCACGAGTCTCAACTTCTTTAATTTTTCTTAGATCTGAATTTTACAGTTTTTATTCTGTATTTTAAGTACTAGATTTGAATTCCTCTCATTCTCTACATCAATTTTCATATATCATATGTAAAAAAAACTCCAAAAATTACAAAAGTTATGGTTACTTGAATTTTTAGATCTACACACTTTGGCTTGGAATTTTGAAAAGTGCCTTCACAAAAGTTGTTACTGCACATATCCTTGTTATAACCTCAAAGTTTCATAAAAAATTAAGCAAAAAAAAATTTTAGTCAAAGTTGTTGACCTTTAGGTCCCTTACACTTCGAGTAACCTCTCTTTTCTTGTGTTTTCTTGTCATTTCTTTACATATTGTGTTTTGGTTAGTCATTTACATGTTTTAAAGTTGAAATTCAGTTCTGGGATTTGCTAAAACCATGTGGATTTTGTGTGCCTCTTAGGTGTTTGTTAATTTGCCTAAGTGATTTTAGCTTCCTAGAATGTTGTCTTAGGTGTAGGAGCTTGTTTCTTGTGATTTCTAAGCATTTGATTTGACTTTGCCATATATGTGTCATGCTGGATTCTAAAGCATTTTAAACACAATTTTAAAGTGCTTCACAAGCTCCTTGGTTTTGGTCTAAACCACCTCTCTTTATAAGGTGGAATTGTGTGTTTTAATTGTTTGTAGGTTGTTAGAATTCTCTTAGGTGTATTGTTCTAGTTTCTTTTTCATTTTTCTAGCAACTTTAAGTCACTCTTAGTATGTTGTATTTGTCATTGTTTTGATGTCATTTGATGCATTTTGTCTTACCTTCCATTGCCAAATTTTGTTGGAAGATGATGCTTGCAAGTGCCTTTTGTTAGTTTCCTACTTAACCTCTTTTGTGCACTATTTTGGAGCATTTCCAAATTCTGTTTTGCTGCAATAATTTTAGTGAAAAAACATAGCAAAAAGCATAAAAAACAAGTAAAAAAAGAGTGAAAAACAAAATAGTTTGATAGGTCCTTATTCCTATATTTGTTTGGGCCTTTATCTTGAGAAAATATGTGAAAAAAAGTGCTTGAAGAATCATTATAAATCAAAAAACAAAAATTTCCAGTAGCTATATTTGTTTCAAAACAGTACCTTATTTGCTCTTTAAGTGCATGTTTGTGCTCTTGTTTTGAGGAATTTTTTTTAGGAAACTATACAAAAAGGTTTTGAAGTTGTAAGCATTCTAGAGTTTCTAGTTTGCCTTCTTTTGTGTGTTTCCTTTCTTATTGTGTAACATCCTGAATTTTATAAAAATGATTAATTGAGAGGAATAAATATTAAATAATCATAAATAGGCTAATAAGTGTCCTAAAAATATTGAAATAACTAAATTAAGATTTATAAGGATTATTTATAATTTATTGAGGCTTTAAGAGACAAAATTATACCCGATTAAAATATGGGTATCGGACCAAGTATCTCCGATTGAGATGCCGTTGGTTAGGGATGTCAAGAATATTATTGGGAGTCCAAATATGTATTCAGAATAATTCTTAGATAAGGTATTGAGCCCGAACTGAGATCCTGTTTGTTATAAAACGGGAAACATTTTAATGATGGACCAAGATATAACTTATTTCCCTCTCTCTTTTCCTTATTTTCACATGTAACTCTCCTCCCCTCTCCCTCATTTTTCGTCACCTCCTTTCTCCCCTACATAAACCCTCTCTTTTCCTCTCTTCTTCTACAAAGCTCACCATTTTTGTGGGTCTCCTTCCATACCCAACCAACCATGCTTCTTCTTCTTCTTCATTTTGGAGATGATTCAAATGCTTGGGAGCCCTTTTTCCTTCCTTCCATTTTCGTGTACATGCTAGGGCTTGGGATAGCTTGGAGCTTAAGGTAAAATTTCTCCACTCTTTTAATGTTTTTGGCCCTAGGTTTTGGTTTCTATTTGATTAGGAGAGTGCCTTATGAATGGGTTGAGTATTGGGAGCTATTTTCATGAAAAACCCAAAGGTAGGATGTGATTTATGTGTGTTTTTGGATAGGTATGAAGGGGTATACGAAAATTTTATGGTTAGAGGTGAAAAATGATGATTGTTAATAGTGATTGTTGGATTTCAATGGAACCCTAACTATGAGAATTGAGGGAAATGAGTAATAATGCCATGAAAGATGATTTTTAGTGAAAACCCATGATAATGTATATGTAAGTGTTGTTAATGATGAAGATTGATGGTTATTAAAAATGGTTATTGAGTTTTGATGAAAATCCCTAAGTGTGGTGATTTAAGGGTTTTAGCTAAATTGATGATTTTGATGGTTTTGAATACTCTAGAATGATTTATATAAAGGAAATGAATCTTTAGAATCATTGAGATTGATTAATGAGGTTGATGATATTTTAAGCTATGTTCATGAGGTTGTGCAAGATGATATATGCATGTATATAGGAATGATGGTTTGAGTTGTTGGGTTGAGAGTGAATATGAGATGTTGTTATTGTGATAATAATAGTTAAAAACCATTGATAAAGGATACTTGAGTTGATGAGTAGTTAGGCCATGATAAATATCTCAAGAGTTTGTTGATTGATGATGGTCTTGAATGGAGCTAAGAAGCTTACAATGGATTTGAATAAATTATGATGATAGTTAAGTGATTCACATGAGATATTGGATGCCTTATGGATAAGGGCCATGGTGTTGTTGTTGGATTTGTTTAACCCTTTGAGGCTTAGAGGATCTTGGTTTTGGAAAGGGAATTCCCGAAGCCTAACCTAAGCGTATAAATTGGAGTTTAGACAACTCTAGGAATTGATAATAAGTTTTAAGAGATGATGGCTTATTAATTACATGTGTGTATGTGTTCAATATGTAGGTTCTACTTCGAACAATGAAGTGGAGCGTTTGGAGCGCTTGGATTACAGTTCTTCTCTTGAGGTAGGAGAGGAGTTTACATTTCAATTGCATGAGTGAATGGTTGATGATTTGATGTATATGAATATGCTCATGCTTTCCTTGCCATGATTATATGGAATGGTGATATGGTTGATATTGTGAGGAATGTTATAATTGGTAATTATGTGTATGAGAAACATAATGATATGTTTTGTATATGATATTGATTTGTATGATATTGAGCAAGTGGATGGGTCATATTTTGATCCAAAAGGTTATAAGGCGCGGAAATGGGATGTATAACCTCCATTATACATTTGAATATTGTTGATATTGGTTTAGAACATGGATGATGTGGTTTAAATAGTTTTGATCTTGGTTGTTGACTACAAAGTGCATTTTTATGCATAATCATGGAAGTGAAGGGGTCAAATAGAGCTTTATGTGGTTTTGATGGCATAGGGTAGTTCCAATAGCTTCCATGTATGAATTGTGACTTATAGAAATTAGAATGGGCTAATTCCATTGAGAATAGACCCTTGAGTTGCATAAAAATATCTTAAAATGGTCTGAATGCCTTTATGTGCATAAGTCACCCATTTTAAGGAATTTTTGAGTTAGACCAGTGGCCACACGTCACATATGGTGTAATATAGATGGTGTTTAAATTTGGTAGCATTTGGAGTTGATATGAAAGAGTTAGAGGGATTGGAAGTCAAAAATCTTGCATTTTCCTGCATAATCTCTACATTCTGATAGGTTGTAATCAAGTAGCTCCTCAGGTTAATTGATTATGAGGATTTTGTTTCGATAGTAATCGATTAACTTAATTGATTCCAACCCTGTACGCAGCACTGTAATCGATTACGTTCAAGGTCATAATCGATTATGTACTAAACATAACCCAAGTAATTGATCACCCTAGTATTATAATCGATTATGTAACAAACAGAGCCAAGGTAATCGATTATCCTAGCCTTGTAATCGATTAAGCTGAACACCTGATGTATTATACCACTTACAGAAGCATAGTAATCGATTACCTTATCTCTCTAATCGATTATCACTTGTTTAATTAATTAGATTAGCTTGGAGATGGCATTCTTACTACTCTTGAGTACTTATCTCGTATTTCTTGGTTACTTAGCCATTTTAACAGCTAAATGGGACATTAGTAGGCCTCTTTTCAATCCAATACACCCTAGAGTGGTTACTAAACCAATGAGAGAATGATTAAATGACGAGGTGATGGTTATAAACCGATAAATCGGAGATGATATCGGTATCGTGTTATAATAAATGATGTTGTGATCATCCCTTGAATAAAAAGGTGAATATTGTAACATCCTGCTTTTAATAATAGCTCTATTATGTAATTTATGAAGCATGGAAGGTCTGTAAGTGTTAATTAATGAATAAAACACTCTATGGATGGCTTTTAATGCTCCAAAAGTTTCATTTTTGGGTATAATTCTATAATTTATATAGATCCTTATGAATGAGGCCCAAATTCCGAGTGAAAATACCTTAGAAAGAACTGTCCGAGTGAGAAAGAGAGTCTGTTCCGAGTGAAGACTGAAAATTCCGAGTGACCAAGAGGAATTCCGAGTGGAAAATGGAAATACCGAGTGAAAATAGTGTTTTCCGAGTGGAACATGGTCAAGAGGACTTATTCCGAGTGAAATAATGTCTCAGAGACTCACTGCCGAGTCAAACATGCTAAGAACACTCGATCCCGAGTCAAGATCTTCAAAGGACTCATTTCAGAGTCAATTAAGATCAGAAGTTGCAATCCTGAGTGAAGGAATTCCGATTGACAACAAATAAGTCTTGGGTCGGTTAGGATCTATATTACCGAGTGGACATTCAAGTGGAATGAGTCAGCATTGAGGAAATTTACCGAGTGAAAGCATGAGTGAGAGAGGGAGCTCGGTCTGGACAGACTCTACCGAGTGAGAAACCAAGGAATTGAGTCAGATTCAGATGAATTCCGAGTGAGACTCGTATGTAAGAGCTTTTTCTGAGTGATAATGACCTTGAGAGTCTCTGAGTGAAACGTAGTTGAAGAAGTAGGTCTGATCTTGGCTAAGTATTAATTAACCGAGTGAAACCCGAAGGGGAGACACTTCTATATTCCTAAGTGTTGATAACCGAGTGGAAGATATTATACATATTCCGAGCGAATCATGTAAACCGTATTCCGAGTGACTAAGTAATGACTAAGTCCGAATGAGACTTGACTGTGATGCTTGTCTCTGATGAATGAATGGTTAAGTTATTCCTCAGATGAGAAAGGGCATGAACACCGAGTGAAGATCGAATGAGCCTTGAGTCGGTCTGAGACGACTTAACCAAGTGAAAAGTTGAAGGAAGAGGAGTCGGTTGAATGAGATCGGAAGAGACACTTCTGATCCGTTCTAAACCAGAGTCTAACATTCGATGTCAGGGACGACCTCAAGGATTGAAAGTGGAAGGACGGGTGTCAACTAATGTCTTCATCACATCGGATGACCAGCGTAGGGAGGACTGCCTTGTGTGTTGCACCTCGGAATATTGCTCTACCAAATGAGCTATGGGACGGCTGACTTCGGTTCAGGTGAGACCGGATGAATTTAGTACAGATCGGATTATCATTAATGAACACCGGTTGGCTTCAAGGAAGGTTAACTCAGCTTTCCTTAGAACGGATGTCCACACCGGATGACTTTGAGCCGGTGTACAAGACCGGATGAAATCCGCCCAAAGAAGAAATTGAGGGACTGCTAAGTTCTCCTCAACCGGACTTGGAAGTGGAATTCCAGTCGGTTTTGAAGTGCAGAAGTAACTTTTTGACCTTTTTCTTGTCTTTTAGGCATTTTTTTAATGCATTTGAACCCACTAATTGCTCTAGTACGTAGGACGGCCAGAAATGAGCACTAAGATAGCCACCTTCTATTATTAATCCTCCATTATCTCCACTAACAGCACTAGCAAACCCACTCACAAAGGGCTTGTCCCCCACTGCCTTTGTTTTTTTTAAAACAAAACCATATCTCTTCAGAAACTCTTAAGAAAACAGAATTATAGTATACCATTTTCCTTCTTCCTCAAGACCTTCGAATAGAACCAGGACAGCCAGGGGACTCCTTTTCAGTCAGCCAAAGATCATCAAATCAAGTAAGAGGGGAGAGGGTTGTGAATAACTATGAAATGGGTAGAGTTGTATGCTGTTCTAGGATTCCAGTTTTAATTTCGTATCTTGTGGCTTAATTTTGAAACTGAAAACGTACGAATTTGTCTTTGACTTCTTCATGAAAGTTGTAGATCTTTTTGTTATCTAAATTATGAGACCTGAATCGATTGATTTGAGTATGTGTAGCAAAAGTTATAGCCAAAATACTACTGTATGTCCGAGTGAAGGATTTGTTTCATGTTTAGTGCATATTTTGATATGCTGGGACTTATACATGCATAATCAGCCTTGAATGTCTTCATGAAAGTTGTAGATATACATGTTGTGGATCTTTAGAAAGTGGTTTCTCATCAAAATAATTTATGTAACTCAAGTTATGCTCATAATACTGAAGTATGTACGAGCTGTAAATCTGTGAACTTGAAATCCGTATCTTATTTTTAAAACTGGGAATCTTGTGTTAAGAATTAGTGATCAGTGTCTTCATGAAAGTTGTAAATCTTTTTGTTATGTGAATTTTGAGACCTGAATCGATTGATTTGAGTATGTGTAAACGTTATAGCCAAAATACGACTGTATGTCCGAGTGAAGGATTTGTTTCATGTTTAGTGCATATTTTGATATGCTGGGAATTATACATGCATAATCAGCCTTGGATGTTTTCATGAAAGTTGTATATATTTAAGTTGTGGATCTTTAGAAAGTGGTTTCTCATCAAAATAATTTTTGTAACTCAAGTTATGCTCAAATTACTGAAGTATGTGCAAGCTGTAATCCTGTAATCTGAAATCCAAATATTGTTTTCAAAACTGGGAATTTTGTGGTGAGAATTAGGGGTTGGTGTCTTCATGGAAATTGTAGATATGTGTGTTAAGAATAATTTAGAATTGGTTTCATGTCAAAATAATTTTTGTAACTCCAGATACGTTCTAATTACTAATCTGTGTACATTTTGGAAAAACTCATCTTGAGGCAGTATGGTATTTTGTGAATAAGTGGTATTTCTGATTGGAATCTGAAATTGTGTTCTTCATGAAAGTTGTAGATAATTGTATTATTAAGCTATATAAAGTGGGATCATCTAAAAAGGAGTTGATTTGCCCATGTTATGACTGTTTTGCTAATGTATGTTGCCGTTGGGAATGCTGAAAGTCACTTATAAAGGCTATTATGAAAGAAAATGATATTTTCTCTATGGATAAAGATCAATTATTAAATTCTTGAGTGATTATGAGTTATTAGAAATGTTGTTGAGCATTATGCAGTTTGTATGATGTGGTAATGAATAATTATGAATAACGAAACCACTTTGTATGTACATGAATGCCTTGTGATATTGACACATGTGACTGAAACAGTAAATCCATGATTTTGTAAATTATTATGAGTGTTGTGTCCTTTGGGGACTTGTATTCCAAGAGGTTTTGGAAATATGTATATCATGGTATGTTAAAAGAATTAAAAGCATTCATGCATCATAAGCATTCGGACGCACCATGGAATTTAGGGGTTCCATGATTGCCTACCCTGGTGGGGGGTTACTCTATGATGAGTTAAGCCCTATTTTGTTGTGTGCCATGAAGTGTAGGGATTCATGGTTTATGCAAAGTCCTACTTATGATATTTGTGTACTTCGGTACTTAAGCGCCATGGAGTGTAGGGATTCATGGTATATGCTAAAGCCCTATTTGTGTCTCTATGAGACTTTTACTGCAGTATTCCCACCAAACCAAATGGATCCAGCATGACATCATTTGACTAATTGAAGAATTATTAAATGGACTTGTTTGACATATTCATCATATCATTATGAGTTGTTGATTGTGTTTGTGCAATTTTATCTATTTTATATTTATTCTATATTCTGTCTCACTCTTACATTAATTTTTACAGTGAATGACACGCAGAATGCAGAGTGATGCCATGATGGATGTCTATTTGAATTATTACCTGAACTTTGATTTTATGGGTTGTAATAAGTATAACATGTCATGTACCATTATTTTCTAAATCGTTTCCGCTACTTAAGTATTTTCTTGAATTTAATTATTCACGACTAGCATGTATGATAATTTTTCCGCTGTTATCAATTGTTACATAAACTCTGAATTAAATTGATGAATTTTAAAATGATCTTTCTAAAAAGCGAAAAATTTACTCGAAAATTTTAATTAACATTTCGGGGTGTTACAAATGTTATTAATGATAATTGTTGAACGCCATTGAAATTGTGATGCATGCGTGAACTTGTATGTGTGGTTTAAAATTGTATTGATTAATTGTTGTATTGCCATGCTAGTTATGAAACAATGGTAATGATGAATGAAATGAGAATCCACTATACGATTATGTGGTGGTATTGAGGAAAGAGTAATAAACGTTGATGATGAGTTGTGATGATGTGATGCCATTATGGTTGATTGCAAGTATTGACTTGCATGTATGGAATGAAATATATATGAAATATATTGAGATGTAATGCCACATATAAAATTTGAAAACAATGGCTAAAACCAACAATGATAAAATCCACTAAGGTATGTATGGTGGTGTTGGTGATTATAATGATGATGATTGATGAGTGGCATTTAGGATGCATAGAGTGAGAATGCATTTGATTTGCATTGCATTGCATTGCATCCATGGCATATCATAGCCGTCGATGTTGAAACGTTAGGGGAGTTCCCTCGGCCGACCCAGTGGAAGGATGGCTCAGTGTATGAGCAATTTGTTGTTTCCCCTGTGACTCAGTGTGTAAGTCATGAAGCCGCCCATGTATTGCTACGGGGAGCTACATATGGCCGACCCTTATGGGGCTGGCTCTTGATGAGCAGGTGACCCCGGTGGTCTATTGGATCACAGCCGCCATGATATGAGATATAGCCAGCCCGCAACACCATATATTGATGATGTTGTTTATCGCGGTCATGGTGAAAATGGCCAGGTGTTGCATTATGGATGATGCGGTTTGGTACCAGTAAAATTTGGTGATTATGCATGCATTATGAATATGTGTACACATTTTACTACTGCAGTAGGGGCATGGTATGTGATCATGCTTGACCCATAATTATTCCCACAGTCGGATCCGCATTTGTTGATATTTATTCCATTGTGCATATGCATTAGCCATAAGAGCATTTTGCATATAGCATGGAGATATGCCTGAATATAAGGATGATTGATGATGATTGAGATGGTGGTATGGTGTTGATGAGATGGATAATTAAATACCTAAAAGACCATATATAATTAATAAATGATATGAATATATCTAAAATGATGTTAAATATGACGATATGTGTGTTATGGCCCATTATAATATTGGGCATGATTAATTATGATTAATGATTATGATGAAAGCCCATAGTGGCTTTGAGAGAAGACCTGAATGGTCAATGTTGATAATGTTGGCCCATTGTGGTGTTGTGGTAAATGTGTATATGTTTGCTTTGCTATGACTTGGTTAATGAATATGAAATATGTATATGATGTTGAACTAACAATTTATGATGATCATTGATGTGTTTAGCAAAGCATACATGATCTTGATATGCATATGCACATAATTTCAATTGTATTCATATCGTTATTTTAAATGTATAACTCACTCTCCCATATGGTCTACGTTTTAGTATTGATGCAGGAAAAACCATGGGATGAGAACGTTTATGAAGTAAGGCTTTGGGAAGGTAAATAGTGGTAATGGAATGCCTTGGCCGGCAGCGTTTGTGATTTATTGTATTATGAAATAAAACATGTATCATAGTGTGGATAATTTATTGATATTGGTGGATGTATTGTAAATAGCAAGATATGTAGATGATTTATTGACGTTTGGAGTTTTTGACCTCATAACCACTTGATGTATAAAATGACGTTGATTATGTATTCCTCTAGGCATGAATAAGTGTTGGTGATATATGAAATTGAGGTTGTAATAATATGGTCAATTATGGAATATGAATATTGGGGATGTATGATGTTTAATCATATAGTTATATATGTGTGTGTATATATATATATATTAGGCTTTGCATGTTCATAAAAATTATGTGAAAGATGATGGTTGTCTATTAGTCTTATGATATGCCATTGCATGCTCTACCGAGCCTTTTCTCATATCCTTATATATGGGACTAGGCGTATGCCCGGTATACACATTCTCTTCCGCTGTAAACTCTGCTATTTGGTATACCGTTATGGGCAAACCAATTACCGATCCAGTTATAGGCTATTAAATCTCACTCTTTGGTTTTCTGTGGCCCGAGTCTTGATGTAGTCGAGATAGTGTTTAGAAACTATTTTGAACGTGAAAAATTTACTCGTATTTTTATTATTTAATTGTGTAGATTACATCAGGATTCGAGTCTAGAAAATTGGGGGTGTTATACATTGCATTTAATTTCTTGTTTGTCATTTGTTACATTCCAAGTTTGTCATATTATTGTTACTCTTGTGTGCCTTCTTTCATTTTGTCCATTTATTGCTTGTCACATTCTAGTTTGTCACATGATCATCCCTTTGGTTTAGCTTCCTAATTTGCCTTTTTCTTGTTTATCTTTTTGTCTCTAGTTTGTCATTTGAGTATTTCTCTTTCTTGGAATTCTCGAGACTAAGGCTTTGTGAGTCATTATCAATTGGGTAGCATCTTGAGGGGATTGAGATTTGACTATTAGAAAGAATTGATCTAGTGCATTCTATAACTATAGAGAGAAGTGGACCTTGAGTGCAAACACTTGTGAGCTTGAGTGTAGACACATTTTTACTTTCTTTATCCTATTTTTGTGCTAACCATTACTTTGAGTTTCCAAGTATCTCTTTTGTAGCTTGGTGGACCTTTTTGGTGGACTTGAAGAACCTTGGAAGCCTTTTGTATTGGAGAGCATTTTTTGTAATAATTAGGAATTTATTCTTGTGATTTGTATTTTCTTTTTCCCTCGTATTTTGGGATTATATTTTTAAATACTTTGTTTAGGTCCTTGTATTTGGACATTAAAGACATTGGACTTTGGACTTTAATTTTTTTTAATTAGTTGATTAGGAGTAATTGGACTTAGGACTTAGTTTACTCCTTTTGCACCCGACTAGTGTAAATGCGATTTTGCATGCTAGGTCTAGTTTACATTCTTACACCAACAGACTAGTTTGCTTTACTTGCTTTCTGGTTAGTGTAAGTGTGCTTTTGCATGCCAGGCTTAGTTTAATTTCTTGAACCACGACTAGTTCTTGTCTACTTGCTTTTCCTTTTATTGTCTTGTTGCTTTGTGTGTTTTTTTTCTTTTTTCTAGGTTAGAAACAACTTGAGTGACCGACTAGTATCTCTTCACTATCATTTTGCATTACAACATGTCTTCATCTAGTGAGAGAGGTAGAGAGTCAACCCCCCACACATAAGGTTAATTTTTGAAAAACTTAATAACATGACCACTAGGTTAGACAACCTAGAAAATGAGGAGGGTAGAGATAGAAACATTAGACATCATAGGCATCATAGACAAAGACATCATGATAAAACTAGTGAGGTTGAGAATAGGCATCATAGGAGACACCATAAGTCTTATGAAGAGGGTGGCTTGAGAGAGTTCAAGCTAGATGTCCCGCCTTCCATGGTAAAAGTAATATGGAAGCCTATCTCGATTAGGAGATGAAAGTTGAGCAACTTTTCACCTCCCATGAAACCAAAAATAAAAAGAAAGTTAGGATTTCCACCCTTAGTTTCCAAAATTATGCTTTAGTTTAGTGGACCCAAATCCTAAAAGAAAGAAAGAAAGACCATCTCCCAACCATTGATGAATGGGAGGACCTCAAAGCCTTACTTAGGAAGAGATATGTTCCCTCCTATTATAGGAATGAGTTATTGGCCAAGCTCAATAGACTCACCCAAGGGTCCAAGAGTGTGGAGGATTACTATAAGGCTTTAGAGATGGCTATGATTAGGGCCAATGTTGAGGATGATGAAGAAATTCTCATGCATAGATTTTTACATGGCCTTAATCATAAAATTAAAAAAAGAGTGGAACTTCTACCTCATATGGACATTGAGGAGCTTCTCCATCAATGCACAAGAGTAGAAGCTCAACTCATGGATGAAGCTTCCTATTATAATAGGGACTCTAAACCATATAGGCCTAAGTGGAAGGGCAAGAAAGACTTCATCCCTAAAGAGGGTAGTAGTAAAAAAGGTAACGAGCATAAAGTGGGCACTTCATCTTCTAGGATTAAAAGTGAGGTTCATAGGGATCACCCCCCTACACAACCTTCAAAACACACCTTTTCTAGGAATACCAACTCTTTATCTCAACCTAACTCTTCAAGAACAAGTTCAATTAAATGTTTTAAGTGTTTAGGAAGAGGTCACATTGCCTCTCAATGTCCCACTAAGAAAACTATGATTTCAAGGGGCATTGATCATTATTCAAGCTATGAGGAAGCTTCCTTTTCACACTCTAGTGATAGCTCAAATAGTGGTTCCTATGAAAGTGAACATGTTCTTGGAGATAGGGATGAGCTATTCATGATTACAAGGATTCTCGGAAGTCATATAAGGGATGATGACACTACACAACAAGAGAACATCTTTTACACAAGATGTTACATTAAAGAAAAACTTTGTTCTCTCATTGTAGATAGTGGAAGTTGTGCAAATGTGGCTAGCCAAAGGCTAGTTCACAAACTTGATTGTGCTCTAATAGATCACCCTAGACCTTACAATTTGCAATGACTTAATGAAAAGGGTGAGATGTTAGTGAACAAGCAAGTTCTTCTTTCTTTGTCTATTGGCACATACCATGATCAAGTTTGGTGTGATGTTGTGCCTATGGAAGCAACTCATGTCTTGTTGGGTAGAACTTGACAATATGATAAGAAGGTTACCCATGAGGGTTTCACTAACACCCTCACCTTTGTCCATAATAATAAAAGGTTTGTTTTACATCCCTTGTCTCCCAGACAAGTTTTGGAAGACCAACTTCAAATGAAGTTGAAAAAGGATAGGGAGGTTGGGCCTTCCACCTCCCCTCCAAAACATCAAAACCAAAAAAACAAAAAAACGCTTAACAAACAAGCTAAGGGTAAAGGGATTCTCACTCTTGATGATCCCATAAGGCATTCTTCTTTTCTTGCCTCCAAACTTCATGTGAAGAGAGCCTTGCTCTTTCACCAACCCCTCTACATGCTTCATGATATGTACACTTCTAGCCCTTCTTTGTGCTTTATGGGCCCTTCTCCTTTTTTGCCCATTGAAGTGTTTTATCCTTTAAAGGTTTTCTTTTCATCCTCTCATATTTACTATAGGATGGATGGATCTTTGTGTATACATAGTTTGATTAGGATTACTTTTAGGATGTATATAGTCACCATAGGTTCTTTTAGGATAGAGATGTGTCTTTATTCTTTTGAGTTGACCTTTCCTCATGTCTTGTCTTATGTGATTTTACTTATATCTAGGATTTTCATAGGTTTACCATTTGTTTCATTTTCTAATTTTCTCTATTCATACCTACATCATATACATGATTATGCTTCTACTATTCATTTCCATAGGGGGTTATATTAGGAGATTGTATCCTCTTTGCATTCTATGCATATTCTAGTTCTTAGTTTAGATGCCATTACACATTATGATCCCCTTAGGGCAGTTCATTATACTCTTTTGCATTATATGCCTTTGTTTACTACTGTCATATATGATCATCTATCTCCACCTCATCTCATCCTCAATGAGCATCATGTTATTCATAATATCTCTAGGATGCATGAGGGAATCCATTGGTTACTTTGTTCCCTTTTGAGGGACATTCTCTTGTTGTTCTTTTATGTTATCTTTTCTTGTATTTTCACAAAGCTAAAAAGGCTAGTATTTGACCCTGGTGGGAAATCTCAAGTCTTGTCTTCTTTTGCCTTTGTTTTTCCTTTTCCTTTTTCTTTTTTCTTTCTTTTTTCTTCATTTTTTTCTTTTTTGGATTCATGTTGTTTTCCCTTCTCTTGTAGCTTTGTCACTACTTTGAGCATTGCCTTGAGGATTTTCAGGATTTGAGGACAAATCCTCTTGAAGAGAGGGAGAATGACACAAACCTTAATTGGGCTTTCTTGGGCCTTTTTATTGGTCTTGGTTATCATTTGTATATATTTTATTTTCATGTTATTAGTTTTAGAAATATTTTAAAATTAGAAATTAGGACTTATTTTTAGGCCTTGTATGGTCATATTTTCCATTTTGGGCCACTTTTGGGCCTTGTATAGGTGTTAGGTTGCTTTGGGCTCCTTTTGGGCCATGTAGTTTTAGTGTTTGCGCCTTGGGTGAAGCTTTTTCAAGGCAATGCCTGAATCGATTCATGACATGTTTTGGGCAAATTTTTATTATGTTTTGGTGTTGTTTGATATGGATGAGTAATGGCATGTTTAATGCATTCGATTACACACATTTTAAACACAAATTAGCAATTGATACATGATGATAATGTTATGTCCCTCATAAACCTTGGTTTTGAAATTGAATTGAGCTTGGTATTATCCAAACCTTGTTTCATTATGCAATAACATATGATTGTACTAAGGGTATAAGATTATGGCGTGTTCTTGGTGGTGTTAGATATTGAATTAGAATATTGGCAAATTATATGTGTGTGTATGTTATGTTATGAATACATGTGTGTGTTCCACCACTAATGATATGTTATGATGATTGATAATGGAAAGTTGAATGATACTATTGTACGACACACCCTTGTATGATGATGAAACTAATGAGGGACGATTGCATGACAATGTGTTGTTATAAATCGATGAATTGGAGATGATATCGATAATGGATAACGATGGATGATGATTGTTGATCATTTCCTTCGATAAAAGGATGATTGTTATTATTGATGACTATTGAATGCCATTGTGATGAATAAAAGTGTGATCTTATGTATGTGTGGCTTGAATTATAATGATGAATTATTGTGATGCCACACTAATATATGAAACAATGGTAATGATCAATGAGATGAAAAATCCACTAAAAAATTATGTGGTGATGTTGATGAAAGATTGATGAATGTTATTGATGTTTGTGATGCAATTGTGAATGTTGCAAGTATTAACTTGCATGTATGATATAAAATATGTTGAAATGAAATGCCACACATAAAACTTGAAACAATGGCTAAAACCAACGATGATAAAATCCACTAAAGATTGTATGGTGGTGTTGGTGTTGATGATAATGATTGATGAGTGGCATGATAGGATGTATAGTGTGAGAATGCATTTGATTTACATTACATTGCATCCATGGCATATTATACGCTACCGGTAAGGAATATTTAGGGATTCCCCTAGGTTGGCCCAGTGGGAGGGCGGCACAGTGCTAAATTCTTGTTGTTCCCCTGTGACTCGGTATGTAAGTCACGAAGTTGCCTATGCTAAGCCACGGGGAGTTGCATGTGGTTGACCCTTGTGTGTGTGGCTCTTGAGGAGCAGGTGTCTCCGGTGGTCCTTTGGATCATAGCTGCCATGATATGAGTCATGGTTGGCCTGCAACACCTTATATTGTTGATTATGTTATTTATCGCCGTCATGGTGAAAATGACCGGTGTTGCAAAATGGGCATTACGATTTGGTACCAGTAAAATTGGTGATTATGCATGATTATAAGATATGTGTACAAGTTATACTACTGCAATAGGGGCATGACTATGTGATCATGCTTGAACCCTCATTTGGTGTTTATTCCCACAGTCGGATCCATATTTTTTGTTGATAATTCCATTGTGCATATGCATTAGCCTAAGAGCATTTGCATATAGCATGGAGATATGCCAAAAGGTGATGATGATTGATGATGATTGATATTGAGATATGATGATGATGAGATGGGTAAATGAATACCTAAAAGACAATATGTAAAATATGAATACAACAAAAAGATATTGAATATGATGTTGTTGTATGTGATGGCCCAATGTGATGAAGGGCTTGTTTTACTGTGGTTGTTGACAATGATGTTTGCCCATTGTGGCATTGAGAAAAGATATGTATATGTGTTTGCTTTGCTATGAGTTAATTGATGAATATTTATGTGTTGTTGAAATAAGGAATTATGATGATTATTAGTGATTTTAGCAAAGCATACATGATGTTAATATGTATATGCACATAATCTTAATTGTATTCATATTCATCATTTGAAATGTATAACTTACTCTCCCATGTTGTCCATTTTTAGCATTGATGCAGGAATATAACGGGATGAGATGGTGAATTTAAAGTAAAGCTATTGGAAGGTAAATAGTGGTAATGGATTGCCTTGGCTGGCAGCGGTTATAAATTATCGTATTGTGAATAAAATATGTATCATAGCGTTGATAATTATTGATATTGGTGGATGTATTGTAAATGATAATATAAATGGATAATGTCTTGGTATTTGGGGTATTGGAATTCATACCCATTTGATGAATTTATTGAGGTTGGGCATGTACCCCATTTTGGGAATGTATAAGTGTTGATGGTATATGATTTTGAGGTTGAATTAAATGTGGTCAATTATGGAATATGAACATTAAAGATGTATGTTGCATGACCATATATATATACACATATTCTAGGTAATGCATGTTTACGATTTTTGTGTAAGATTGGTTGTGGCCTAATAGGCTAGTGTTGTATGCTTGTATATTTTGCCGAGCCTTTTGTCATATCTTCATATATGGGACTAGGCGTGTGCCCTGTATACATATTCTTCTTTCGCTGTATACTATATTATTTTTGTATACAATTATGGACGATTTAATTAGTGATCCAGTTCATGAATTCTCAAATCTCACTCTTTAGTTTTCTGTGGTTCGGGTCTTGATGTAATCGTTGAGGTGTTTTGAAATTATTTTAAATGTGAAAAATTTATTCATATTTCTATTAATTATTTATCTTGATTACATTGGGATTTGGGTCGGGAAAATCGGGGTGTGATAGTCACGCTGGGTTTTTGGAATCAGGCCTAATGGTGAACGCTGGTGCACGTAGTTACGCTGGGATCCAGCATTGGCACGCTGGTGGGTCTACATGCATCAACATAGGCACATTGGTCTGGGCGCTGTTACGTGTGGATTCTGGGGAACAGGTCTGATGTTCGACTGGTGCGTATACCTACGCTGAAAGTGGGCGTGGGTACGCTCGCTGATTTTGCGTTGGCACGCTGGTGGAAACTTTGGCACGCTTGGTTTCTATTTGGAGCAGGGTCAGTGGGCATGGATACGCTAGAATCTGGCGTGCTTACGCTGGGTGGTTCAGACTTGAAATTTTTCCTTTTTTTTCATTAAACAACTTAATTTAATAAATAATTAATAATTCACTTCTAAATAATGAAATTTTTCCTTTTTTTCATTAAACAACTAAATTACTAAAAATACTAAATAACTACAAAATGAATAGAATACTAATTAAATTGATACTTAAATTTTTAAAATATAAATAGAATTAATACTAATAAATAAGTCTTTTCAAGACTTATCAGTCCCTGGTAGAAGGTTCCACGGCTAGGCTGTGGTAACAACACAGTCGTGGTTCCCTTCATGCCTTCAATGGGACCCTGTTTTGAGTAATCTTGGTTGTTGGTGCCTTGTGATCTATGTTTTGAATTGTATCCTCATTAGGCGATCAATACGCAACCTTGAATATCATGAGAATATATTTGTGAACCCTATGAAACTCTTTATTGACATATGTATGATTATCATTATGATATTGAAAGAGTACGTGATTGAATGCCTTGTATAATGCAAGATGTGATAATTCATATGATGGGTTGATGTATATAAACTCTTATGAATTAAAAATGAACATGTGAGTCTGAATACCTATTGATACAATAATCCTTATGAAATTAAAAGAATGTGGTCAAGTACTTGATGATGAGAAGTGGCACAATGATATGTGCAGTGGTCATTTCTCTTCTTATTTACATACCTAGAATAATGGTCATTTCTTTTTTGTATTTGATTTTTAACCTTCTCATGATGTTTTTACACAAAAGAAGCTTTTGCCTCACCATCCAAATAAATCAAAACTTTCAAGAGGCAAAAGATCAAGATGAGTGAAAAGGTTAAAACCATATACAATCTCAAAAGGACTATACTTGGTGGTGGAGTAAACTACCTTATTATAAGAAAATTTAACATATGATAAACACTCATCCCAAGACTTAATATTCTTTGTGACTAGGACCCTAAGAAGAGTAGAAAAGGTCTTATTTACTTCCTTACTTTGGCCATTAGTTTATGGATGGCAAGTGGTGGAAAAGATAAGCTTAGTTCCTAGCCTAGCCCATAAGGTTCTCTAAAAATGACTAAGGAACTTCGTATCCCTATCACTAACAATAGTTTTAGGGATCCTATTAAGCCATATTATCTCTTCAAAGAATAGTTTAGCAACATGACTAACATCGTCCACTTTATGGCAAGGAATGAAATAAGCCATTTTGCTAAATATGTCAACCACCATAAAATGGAATCCATACCCCTTTGAGTTCCATGCAATCCAAGGACAAAATCATACTAATGTCAACCAAAGGGGTAGTAAGTGTAGGTAAGGGAGTGTAAAGGCAATGAGGTAAAACCTTATATTTATCCTTTTTGCATGTAAGGCATCTAGAGCAAAGCCTTTGCATAGCTCTCTTTATATGGGGCCAAAAGTGCCCTATGAGTCCTCCCTAAAGTTCCCTATGAGTCCTCCCTAAAGTGCCCTATGAGTCCTAAAGTGCCCTATGGGTCCTCCCTCATGACTCTCTCTAATCAGCAACTCTCTCATGGATCTTCTAGGAATGCATAACCTATTAGCTTTAAATAACAAGCCATCTAGCTTATGGAATCCATAAGTGGAAAGAGTGGGACTGTAATAGTGGTAAATGGATGAGAAATCCACATCAACTTAGTATAATGCCTTTATTTCATCAAGCCCATGAAGTTTAGTAAAGTGTTCGTTCTAGACAAGGCATCTATCACTATATTAGATTTGCCACTCTGATGCTTGATAACATAAGGGAATTGTTCCAAGTACTCAACCCGCTTAGCATGTCTTTTATTTAACTTATGTTACCCATTAATATATTTGAGTGACTCATGGTCACTATGAATGACAAACATTTTTGGGATCAAGTAATGTTCCCAAGTTTGTAAGGCTTTAATTAAGAAAAAGAATTATTTATCATAGGTTAAATAATTAAGGTATTCCTCATTAAGCTTTTAACTAAAGAAAGCAATAGGATGCCCCTTGTGAAGTAATACTGCACCTATGCCAACATTGGAGGCATCACACTATAGCTTAAAAGTTTTGGAAATATTAGGAAGAGCTAAAATAGAAGTATGTGTGAGCTTATGTTTGAGTTCATTGAATGCTTTCTCTTGCTTTGGGCTCCAAATAAAAGAAACATTCTTTTTCCCCAAATCATTGAGAGATGAGGCCAAAGTAAAGAAATCCTTAACAAATATTCTATAGAAGCTTGCAAGGCCATAAAAGCTTCTAACTTCACTAACATTTTGGGGGTAGACCAAGCATTAATAGCTCTAACTTTGTCCTTATCTACATGGACCCCCTTATAGCTTACAACAAAACCAAGGAAGACAATGTGATCTATGCCAAAGGAACATTTATCCATGTTAACATAAAGCTTATGTGTCCTTAAGGCAAGTAACACATGCCTAAGTTAGGTAAGGTGAGAGTCCATGGTCTTGGAATATATCAAAATGTCATCCAAATAGACTACCATAAAGTGTCCAATAAATTCTCTCAAAACATGTTTCATGAGTCGCATGACTGTACTTGGGGTTGGTGTATGCACCACGAGCTATTAATGTATCAATTTTAACTTATCAATAAAATAAGTCTTTTTAGTTTTAAAATTATTTTAAAACTATTTATCCTTGGAATAGTAGGTCATATGAGATTTGTTCCTAAAATGTCCCTAGTCAAGTATTTACATAGGGACATGTAAATACATTAAAACTAGTGTATGAATATACTAATGATCTGATCTCACAGATCATGGATATAGATGATATCAAGTCTTCATACAGGTGCATATTGAGAGTAATGTTGTGTTGGACATACCCACTATAAGAATGTTGCATTGATCGTTACATGAGTGTCATAAACGGTTCTCAATGTGATAATGGTATATGTGTCCTTCGACCTGAAGTCATTATGATTCCTACATGAGGAGTTTGTTGTTTTAATACAATCAAACGTCATCTGTAATGAGATGACCATAAAGATTGTGGTTAGGCAATGAACAAATTATGTAGAGGGATGTGAGTGATGTAGATGGGATTTGTCTCTCTTATGTGACAAGAGTGATATCTATGGGCTACTTGATGGAGTGAGACTAAAGAAATACATTTATTCAGTAAAGTTTACTTTGGTATCAAGTAAAATGAATTGGGCCATACAAGGATGAAAACGACCATGCCTTGGGCCCAATTAGATATCGTGACACAAGGAATAAAAATATAAAATAATTATCACTTATAAGTTATCTCGATGATAAATAATATTCAGACATAATGATGCATTGCTAGATGTCCCTCTTATTTTAAATTAATAATAAAATAGTTTAAATTATTAATATGACCTGATATTTTACCTATAAGGTCACACAAATAGAGTAGGTCCACAAGAGGATAGTTTAATTTTAGTTTGACTAAAATAAAACTATTGGGCCTAACTCATTTAGAATGAGTCACGAGCCCAATGTTTATTGAGAGCTTATCAGGTTAAGACCAGAGCCTATATATAGAGCGTGAGATGCTCATACGCAACTGCTCAAGAATAAGATTACTCACTAATATTTTGAACTAGCATTCAGGTATTTAGCCTTTGATGGGATTGCTTGTGTGAACTCCTAAAGGACGAAGCTAAGATTTCTTTGATTGAGGAACTAGTCTCACGTCTACAACAGGTAAATGCTAAAACGTAGTCTTTATTTTATTTTCGTATGTAAAGCTTTGAGACACTCATTTTTGCAATTTCATTGGAAATCCTTTGTGTTTTTCACTGCCTGACCCTGTAGGATTCACTAACACTTGGAGCATTGGTTAAGGCATAAGGCACCACTGACCACTCATATAGACCAAGTTTGGTTTTAAAAGCAGCTTTCCACTTATCTCTTTTCTTGAGTCTTATTTGATGGTAGCCACTTTTAAGATTAATCTTGGAAAATATGGTAGAGCCACAAAGCTCATCCAATATATCATCAAGTCTAGGAATAAGATGCCTATACTTAATGGTGATGTTGTTGATTGCTCTATAATCTGTACATATTCTCAAAGAGCCATCTTTCTTAGGAACCAATAAAATTGGGATAATACAAGGGATTAGACTCTCTCTTATCCATCGACAAAAGATCTTTTATTTGTTTTTCAATTTCCAGACTTTCTTTGGGGTTACACCTATATGCAAGCCTATTAGGAAAACTAGCACCTAGGATAAGATCTATTTGGTGCTTAATCCCCCTTATAGGAGGTAACCCTTTGGGAAGATCTTTAGGAATGACATCCCCATACTCTTCTAAGAGTTTTAAGACTCCAATAGGCAAAGAAGGGGTGCTCTTTAAGCACATAGAGGTGCTTGAAGTGTACTTAGCATATAACATGTATAAAGATTAGTGAAGGAGCAGGGCTCTCTTCACTTCATGTTTAAAGGAAGTAAGAGTAAAATGCCTCTTGGAGTCATCAAGAGAGACAACTCCTTTACCTTTCTCCTTTTTGGGTTTTCTAGGTTAGGTTGGGAGGTGGAAGGACTAACCTCCCTATCCCTTTTCAACTTCATTTGAAGTTAATCCTCCATGACTTTCTTTAGAGTTAAGGAATGCAATATAAACTTTTTATTATTATATAGAAAAATGAGGGTGTTAGAGAAGCCCTCATGGGTGACCTTCTTGTCATACTAATAAGGTCTCCCAAGAAGCATATGTGTAGCTTCCATAGGAACAACATCACACCATATTTTGTCCTTATATGTTCCTATTAAGAATGCAAGATGAACTTGCTTGTTAACTAGCATTTTACCCTTAGAGCTTACCCTCATCTCTTAAGACATGTTCATTACCATAGGAATCATTATTTAAGTCATCACTTGAGCGAGAAGAGGAAGAATCCTCTCGGCTAGAATAGAAATCATGTCCCTTTAAATTCATTGTTTCTTTTATTGGGACATTGATATACAATATGACCTCTTCCTATGCATTTAAAATATTTTATGGAACTTGTCTTAGGAGATGATGGTATGGAGGTGGAGCTATCATTCTTAAAAAAGGGTAGACCTAGAATGGTCATGCTTAGAGGGTTTAGAAGAGTTACCCTCTCTATGGACCTCACTTTTAAGTTTGGGAGAAGAAGTGCCCATTTCATTCTCCTTACCTATTCTCCAATCTCTTTCTCTTTTTGGGTGAGAGTCCTTTTTGCCCTTCCACTTTGGCCTAAAGGGTTGATAGTCCCCGTTATAATAAGAGTCTCCCTCATTAAGTTGACTTCCTATTCTTGTGCATTGATTGAGTAACTCCTTAATGTCTACATGAGGTAAAAGTTTAACTATTTTTTAAATATTTTTATTATGCCCATGAAGAAACGTATGCATGAGAATTTTTTCATCTTCCTCAACATTGGCCCTAATCATGGCTATCTCAAGGGCTTTATAATAGTCCTCAACACTCTTGGACCCTTGGGAGGTCTTATTGAGCTTAGCTAAAAGCTCCCCTCTATAATAGGAAGGTATATATCTCTTCCTAAGCAAGGCTTTGAGATCATCCTAATCATCAATAAGAGGAAAATGGTCTTTCTTCCTATCATTGTATAGTTAGGTCCGCCATGTAACACCCCGAATTTTTAAAGTAGGAAGTTAAATTAAGAAAATAAATATTGAATAATTAAATGTGGACTAACTAATGTTCAAAAATACTAGAAATAATTTAATTAAGATTCTCTGAGACTGTGGTGAGATATTATGACCGGATAAGTTGAAAACTAACCCGGATAAAATATGGATGTCGGACCAAGTATCTCCGATTGAGATGCCATTGGTCAGGGCTGTAGATAATGTTATTGGGAATCCGAATATGTATTCGGAATAATTTTTAGAATATGTATCGAGCCCGAACTGAGAGCCTGTTTAATGAAAAATGGAAGAGTTAAAATAATGGGAATGAAAAATAAAACATAAACCTCACTCTTCCCTCTCATTTTTCCCATAACTTTCTTCTTCTCCATGCCAACATACTTCCTCTTTTTCTCTTCTTCTTCTTCTTCTTCTTCTTCTTTCCTTCCCAAAAACTAAGCAAGTGGTTTGCTTATTCATCTCTCCCATTTTCGTTTTCTCCAAGTTGAAGGAGGACATTGTGGCTTGAAGCTTCTCCCTTTCTCCTCTTTATTTTTGTCATCCTCATCCTCCCTCTTGACTTCCATTTTTGTTTTGGAGCAAGGTGAGCTCTTTACCATTACTTTTACGTTTAGAACCTAGAGAATAAAGGATGGTAACTTGGAAGAGTATTAGATGTTGTGGGTAGAAAAAAGAAGCATTAAATGCATGAACCCTAAGGTGTGGGTGAAATAAATAAGGGTATTTATGAGTAATAAATGAAGTATGTGAAGTTGGGGTTGAAGAATGATGAGCATTTATGATGGATGGTGAGTTTAGTGGAAACCCTAACTTATGGAATTTGGGGGAAATGTATAATATTGAAAGGGTTAACATTTATTGATGAGGGAAGTGTAATAAATGATGAGGCATTGTCATTAAATGATGATTAGAAATGGAGGTTAAGAACATAAGTGAAAACCTACTTGGAAAGGAATTAAATGTAAGTGTGGTAAATGGGATAACCTAACAATTTAGGTTGCTACTTTAATAATAATGAATAGTGGGTTAAGGGAAGGAATTCCCGAAGCCTAAGTAAGCAAATGAATAAACTTGTGATAGCTTTCACATGATGTGAATCATGTGTACATAGAAATGTATATGTATATTGAAATGGCTTTTGAATGAATAATTGATAAAGTCCTATAATGATTGGTGTAGGACTTGATAACTCTTGTGAAGCGGGAACGTCAAACCCGGAAGCGTACTTCTCTTAAGGTAGGAGAGGGGTGTATTTTCTAAATGTATGAGAATTATGATGATAATGTATGTATTAATGTAATATGGAATGTTGTCTTGATTAAATGTGTTATCATGCGTTTGAAATGAGAATTGTGTATGGTGTTTGAAGTGAGTGTTTATATGATGATGCCTAAATGAGGCTATGAATGGCATGTTATATAATGATGTGTTATTGACTTCATGAATGATATGATGAGTACCCTAAACTTTTGGTTGGAGTGTTTTCTTGAATATATGAATTGATGTTCATGATTGAATTTGTAGATAATTATGAGGTTGAAAACGAAAGTACCCCAAATGAGAGGGTGAGATAGCCATATGATGTTGAGGCATGCATAAACATTGCATACATGGCATGGCATGCATATCATGATGATGTTGATAAGTGGTTGCGATTGTAACATCCCAATTTAAAACGAATTACCGGGTGAAATTGAGCCATTAGAATAATAATTATAAAAATGGAAAAGTTACTTGTTAACTATAATTAATTTAATTAGTTTAACTTGAGGAAATGATGGCTGAGTAATTGTGATAGCTGGCCTCTTGTGAGTGGTGTGTGTCATGAGTGGACTGCCAATTCACGCTTTCCCACCCCACTTCTCTTCTCTTCGTATGTATATATATATGTCCTAGCCACGGTTGATATGCATTCCTTCCAGAATTCCTCTTCTGTTACCTCTTTCTCTTAGTTCCTTCTTCTCTTCTTCGTCGTTCTCCTTCTTCTTCCCTGTTCCCTATTCTCTGTTCTCCATTTCTGGAAATCCAGGAAGACGGTGTTGTAGAAGATTCAGAGTTCCTTCTGTTGGTGAAGGACGACCACCGAAGCAGAAGGGAGTAGCTTTCTGTTCCCGGGCCGATTGCAGAGTACGACTGTGTTCGAAGGAGGACTGAACAAGGCAAACAGAGCATCGGATTGAACGTCAGGAAACAGAAGAACTTCCCGAGTCCCTTCTGTAGGTAGGGGGCGCTTGCATGTCAAATGCATGGTTCACGAACGGTACCGGATGAATGTATTGCCTTAAGTGTGTGAATGTCTGTGACGTGTAACATCCTGAATTTTATAAAAATGAGTAATTGATGGGAATGAATAATAAATAATTGTATATGAGTGGAATTGTGTCCCAAAAAAAATATTGGAATGATTAAATTGAGGTTTATGAGAATTATTTATGACTTATTGGGACTTTAAGAGTTAAAATTATACCCGGTTAGAATATAGGTGTCGGACCAAGTATCTTCGATTGAGATGCCATTGGTCAGGGCTGTTAAGAATATTATTGGGAATCCGAATATGTCTTCAGAATAATTTTTGGATTTAGTATTAAGCCCGAACGGAGAACCTGTAAGTTATAAAACAATGAAATTTTAATAAGTGGATTAAACTTAAAATCAAAAATCCCTTTTTCCCCTTCTTATTCCCGTAGCTCTCTTTTCTCATTTTAGAAAACACATTGCTTCTCCTCCTCTCTCCCTCATTTTCGTTACTTCTCTTCTTCTCTACACAAACCCTCTCTTTTCTTCTCTTCTTCTATAAAGCTCACCATTTTTGTGAGTCTCCTTCCATACCCAACCAACCATGCTTCTTCTTCTTCATTTTGGAGATGATTCAAATGCTTGGAAGCTCTCTATTTCTCCCTCCATTTTCGTGTACATGCTTGGGCTTGGGATAGCTTGGAGATTGAGGTAAATTTCTCTACTCTTTTGATGTTTTTGGCCCTAGGTTTTGGTTTCTATTTGGTTAGGAGAGTGCCTTATGAATGGGTTATGGATTAGAAGCCATTTTTTTTGTAAAACCCTAAGGTGAGGTGTGATTTATATGTGTTTTTGGATGGGTGTGAAGGGGTATACGAAAATTGCAAGATTAGAGATAGAAGATGATGGTTGTTAGTAGTGGTTGCTTGATTTTAATGAAACCCTAACCCTAGGATTTAGGGGAAATGAATAATAATGCCTTGAAAGATGATTTTTAGTGAAAATCCATAATAATGTATGTGTGGGTGTTGTTAATGATAGAGATTGATGGTTATTAAAAATGGTTATTGAGTTTTGATGAAAAACCCTAAGTGTAGTGATTTGAGATTTTGACTAAATAGATGATTTTGATGATTTTTGATGCCTTAGAATGATTTATATGAAGGGAATGAATCTTTAGAATCATTACGATTGATTAATGAGGTTGATGATATTTTGAACTATGTTCATGAGGTTGTGTAAGATGATATATGCTTGTATGTAGGAATGGTGATTTGAGGTGTTGGGTTGAGAATGAGTATGAGATGTTGTTAATGTGATAATAACAGTCAAAAACCATTGATAATGGATACTTGAGTTGATGAATAATTAAGCCATGTTTATAGTGAAATGACGTGTATGACAAATTGTTGGTTATTGATGATAATATATGTGTATATATGATAATGAATAACCCATGAGAGGTTGAAATATGTACATTCAAATGAACCATCCTTGTGGGGATGAAGTATATGTTTTATGAAATGGGAATTTATGTGGATGTTTGGCATTGAATGTGATAGCCATTGTGATGGTATTTGGTGATAAGTTTTGAAGGATAATGTATAATCGAGGAACTCATAGAGTCAAATTGAGTGTTATGTGATTTTGATATTGTGTGATAGTTCCAATAGCCCATATACATTGTTTATGACTTGTAGGAATTGGAATGGGTCAATTCTAATGAGAATAGGTCCTTGAGTTGCACAAAAGCGCCTCAAAATGGGTAAAATGCATTTATGTGCATAACTCCCTCATTTTTAAGAATTTTTGAGTGAGGCCGATGGCCACACGTCACAAATGATGTGTATTTGTTGTGGTTAAAATTTGGTACCATTTGGAGTTGATATGCAAAAATTAGGGGGGTTAGAAGTTCCAAAATTATGCATTTTCTCCATAATTTCTGCATTCTGGTATTCGTAATCGATTACAAAGGAGTTCCTAATCGATTATAGGCATTCTGTTTTATGTGTAATCGATTACAGAGGTATTCGTAATCGATTACCAGTCTTCTGAGTCATTTGTAATCGATTACGTGATTGGCCTAATCGATTAGATACGACAGGATTGCCCGATAAGCGTTCTTTGCTGTTTTTGGGCCGTTTGGGGATCTTAATGACATTTTTGGCCTCCGAGTTCTTTACAAAAGTTGTAGATAATTATGTTACGGAGGTGTGAGAATTGGTCTCACTTTAATTGGAGTTTTCTAACTCTCATGAGGCCTAAAATACCGAACCTACTACAGTGTAAAACTCATATTTAAGGGGGTTTTGAACCCAACTTTTTATGGTTGTCAAATTGGGACTAATAGGTGATATCTGTGACATGTCCCATTATTTTTAAGACTAAAAGTAAGCTTACCTCATGTCTTAATGCTGAAATTTATCATGGCCTCATTATTGCCCAAAACCCCTTTAGTATGTAAAAACAAGCGAATTCACTAAGGGTATATGTGTGGTTTATTTTAGTGGTGATTGGGGAATGGCTTAAGGCCATGGCAAGGTATGTGTATACCTATGCTATGTTATGGAAACATGTATGTCTCACCACTATGATATATTATGAATCATGAAAAAGAAAATAAATGATGTGGTTATATGACACACATTGTGTAATAACGAACGGATGAGATAATGATGATGTGGGGTGTAGTTAGCCTTTAAGATCTAGAGGATCTTGGCTTTAGGAAAGAAATTCCTGAATCCTAATACAATTACATAGCTTGGTGTTTACCAAGTCTAGGACTTGATGTTGGGCTTTATGATAAGCTAGCAAATGTTTAAGAGTTATGAGGAATGCCTTGAGATGGCTTATTAATTGTATGAATGCATATGTATATTATGTAGATCATATTCTGGGTGATGTGATGGAGCATTCGGAGCATTGGAATCGTTTTGGCTGTTCCCTTGAGGTAGGAGAGGAGTTATATATTCAAATTGCATGAGTAGTTTGATGGTGATTGTTGTATGTGTTCTATACTCATGCTTGCCTTGCCATGTATATGTATTGAATTAATTGAAATGACAATTTGATAATTATTGAGAACTATTATGATATTCTTGTGATGGGTGCAAGTAATTGACTTGCATGTGTGTGAGGCAATTATGGTTGCTATATATGTATATGTAATTCATAACACCTTATTGCCACGTGTGTGGATTAATATTATGATGATTGCTATGCCCTTTGATATCCATGTGTGGATTGTTATGAATGATGAGATGAAAATCCACTAAATGAAGTGTGGTAATATTGATGAATAATATGTGATGTTGAAATGCCATAGTGGCTGTTTACAAGTATTGACTTGCGTGTATGATGTGAAATATATGCGAAAATATGTTGAGATGGAAATGCCACATTAAAACTTGAAAATAATAATTATGAAACCAACAAGGTTGAAACCCACTAAGGTGTATGGTGGTGTTGGTGATTGTGATGATGATGATGATGATGATGTTTGATGAGTGGCATTTAGGATGCACAGAGTGAGGATGCATTTGATTTGCATTTGTATTGCATCCATGGCATATCATCGCTGTCTATGTGGAATATTAGGGGGTTCCACTAGGCAGGCCCAGTGGGAGGGCGGCTCAGTGCACGAGCGTATTGTTGATTTCCCTTGTGACTCGGTGTGTGAGTCACGAAGCTGTCCATAGTTTGGTGACGAGGCACCCTATGTGGCAGGCCCAGTGGGCGGGCGGCTCTATAGTGAGCGAGTTACCTCGGTGTCCGACGGGGCACGGCTCTCTCGATGTGTGTTCGGGAGAGGCCCGTAACACTTTTGGCAAGTGAGGCCATGTTGTTGATCCGCAAGTCACAGGGTGACTAGTGCTACAGATGGGCGATAGCGGTTTGGTACCAGTAAAAGATGTTGTCGAGATGCATCCATGCTTTGAGATATGTGTACACATTTTACTACTGCAGTAGGGGCATAGTAGCACACCTATGCTTGACCCACAACTTGGTGTTTATTCCCACAGTCAGATCCGCATTTGTTGTTGATTATTCCATTGTGCATATGCATTAGCCATAAGAGCATTTGCATATAGCATGGAGATATGCCAGAATATGATGATGATTGATGATGATTGAGATGATGGTATTGGTGTTGATGAGATGAAAAGTTAATATAATGGAAGACCACATAAAAGTAAGAGAATATATGAATAAACGAAATGATGTGAATATGACGATCTGTATTTACGGCCCAATGTGATGAAGGGCGTGACTGTTTACGATTAATGATGATAATGAATATGAATGCCCTTGTTGATAAGTGGCTGGTGATTGTGTATATGATTATGTATGTGCTTGTGCTTATTTATGATATGAATTGCGATTCATGAGGCTTGTATGCCTATTATGATAATGAGGTAATGAATGAATGATAATTTAATATTTTGATAGCAGAGCACACATGACGTTGTATGCATATACACATGATCACAATATATATATATTATTCGTTATTTTGAATGTATAACTCACTCTCCCATGTGGTCTCCTTTTTAGCATTGTGATGCAGGTTACCATGGGATGAGTTCGGATTTCAATTAAAGCTTGGGTGAAGGTAAATAGTGGTAATGGAAGTGTCTTGGCCGGCATCATTTATGGATTCTTGTATAATGAATAAATTGTATATGATTGTATAGATGATTTAGAGATTTTGAGTATGTATAAGTTACTCCATTGAATTGATGAATGATATACATATATATAGAATGTAAGAGATGATTTGATGTGTATTAGAATGATTGAAATTGAATGATGTTAATTGATGGTTGTGATAGTCGGGAGAAGATCCCCGAATGTAGATGAATATATTTATGTATATGTAATTATATCTTAGGCATTACATGCTTATATAATTATGTAAAAGGATGATGGATGTCTATTAGGCTTACGATATGCCATTGCGTGTTTTGCCGAGCCTTTTCTCATATCGTCATATATGGGACTAGGCATGTGCCCGGTATACACATTCTTCTTCCGCTGTAAACTCTATTATTTTCGTATACCATTATGGGCAATTTATTTATCGATCCAGCTTCAGGTTTTATAATCTCACTCTCTGGTTTTTCTGTGATTTGGGTCATGATGTGGTCATGGTGATGTCTTAGAAATATTTTCAAACGCAAAAAATTTATTCGCAATTTTTATTAATTATGTCGATCACATCGGGATTCGAGTACAGAAAATCAGGGGTGTTATATGACGACTGTGTGCAATGCGTGATTGTTAATCTTTTGGATACCATGTATATGTTAGTAGAATCTTGTCAATAGTTATACAATAATGTGCATGTATTCAGGGTTGTGGTAATGAGGTCTGATAGTCTTTTTATACATAGATGAATGTGATGCATGTTTCTATTACTATTAATACCGAGAGGATATAAATGTGTGGCTGTTAGTTGATTTCGTCTGATGTTATAAACATGAACTGTTTGATTGCTGTGCATGCTGGTACGACTGATGAGTAAATGTAGGAACTAAGTTGAATCGGTCTCGACTCTGATGGTTCGAAGGATGTGTCAGATGAGTGAAGATGCTTGCTGATGAGACACATAAGCTGTATGTGTAGGAATGGGGTGACCCGTGGAAGGTCAAGAGCCCCAAGGGAATGATTTCCAGCTACAGGCCCTGGCTAGATCCTGTGAGAGCTCGTGGTAGCCGTGGGAGCTAGAGATAAGTCTCGAGACGCTAATGGGAGGCCGGTACCACGCGGAAAGAGCTAATGGACGAGAGGCCAGTAAGGGGAACCTGTAACTGAAAGTCACTACCTAAGTCGGATCCGCAGGCATGCATGTAGATAGGATGTTGATTAGGATAGTACGCGTGGTATGACTCGGAGTGTTACAAATGAATTCCGAGTGAGTCGATGCATGTGTTTGTGTGAATGAAAATGAACTTCACATAATATGTATGTGGGTGTATGTTATTGATATTATCCTAGTCTGCATGGCCTTAGTTTAATCTGAATGCGACCGAGTGAACATGAGTGTGCGTACTGATACTGATACCGAGCCATTGACTGTCATTTTATATGAAAAAGCTCACCCCTACTGTGGCTATATTTTTCAGTGAATGTCTCTCGGAATGAAGGATGAAGGAGGAGCCGAAAGTCGAGTGAAGTGCTGGTGCACTATGGAATTGTGTGTTTATGTATATGTCGTGTATATGTCTTGTTAAGCCTTGGCCAGCTCGTATTTCAGTCGTAGTCTCTTTATACTAGAACTTGAACCCTCTTGGGTAGAAGACATGATTTTGTGCCTGTAATTATTTATATCCCTCTCTATATCTATCATACTGCGCGTTGTTCTATCTTGCGTGAATGATCCGAGTAATTTATGTATATGTACTTACTGAGTGTGTGAGGTTGGTATAACCATGGGTAGAAATGGGATTAAGAGTTGATGGGGGAAGCGAGACAGTGATTTATTTTGAATGCCGAAGAGTTTAGGTATTACCGAGTGAATGAGAGCACGGGTCACCGAGTGAGGATTGATCTAGATACTTCCGAGTGATAACTATTAGGATTTTTCCGAGTGAAGAATAATTAACAATTTCCGAGTGAGAATCCACCGAGTGAAGGTTTCCCGACAGAAAAGCGACACCTAAGGCTCTAAGTGGACCCATTGTAGTAGATTATTAGCAGCAAGGGAATCTGAGTGAGTCTTGACTTAGTAGGATAACTGGAGTAGGAAAGATTATGGTTACCGAGTGAAAAATGAGTGAAATACTTCGAGTGGTAAAAAGGACGTGAAAGTTATTCCGAGTGAGAAGCCTTCATAGATTCCGAGTGAGTGCTATGGGAATCATTTCCTAGTTGCCGTATATGTATCCCGATTGAGTGGAGTCATGGAATGTGTTATGTTTTCTGAATGGAGCTGGTATGTATAAGGGCCAATCCGAGTGAATTGAGAGTGGACCTTTCCGAGTGAACCAGGCGCTGAAATCCGGGTGAGGGAATGCCGAGTGGAGTGAACGAGCGCCGAATATAGCTGTTCGCTTCAGCGAGTAGGGACTCGCTGCAGCGAGTGTGGACTCGCTGCAGCGAGTGTGGTTTTGAGGGAAGGGTTTTAAGTGGTATCGCCCAAGCGGAGTTAGATCTCGCTTGAGCGAGTATGCGTGGTGTTGCTGGGTTCGCTTAGGCGTCTTATCCTTCCGCAGTGAACGGGTTTCACTTCTCTTGCCTTCTTCCCCTCCTCTTTTATTTTTACCCGGTTCCATTGGATTCATTCCTTTAAAAAAAAATTCACTCTATTTTTTTTGGGTTTAATTATTTATTGAAAATTAGGGTGTTTCATTTTGGTATCAGAGCAGACCGAAAGGTTCAAGGCCAAGGTGTGCTTACCGAGTGTAAGCGGTTGTATGTATTATGACCGAGTGGTCATCATTATTGTGATATTCTGATTGAACATGATTGATGTTGAGATATTGATTTGAGGATAGGAGGTAACTCCTCTCCTGGTCCGATTGATTGCATAACGTATATATATATATATATATATATATATATGGTATAATGTGCTATAATCAGTGGATGTGGGGATGAGATCCGAACGGTAGTGAGTAACCCTGTAAACTTATCCTTGAAGGGGTGTTAATTTCAGGATAAGCCATGGTGAATCGCCAAAGCCCGGAAGCCATAGCCACAGCATTCCAACGTTTTGCTGACGTGTTTGAGAGGCAGGGCCAGCCTCGAGCTGAAGATGGCCAAGTGTTGGATCACTTCCTAAAGAGAAAACCGATTGAGTTTCAAGGGGGATTTAATCCCGAGGCAGCATACAAGTGGGTTCAAGACTTGGAGAGAGTCTTTGGGGGCCTTCACTGTACAGAGGCCCAGAAAGTTGAGTGTGCAGTGTACATGCTGTGAGATGAGGCAGAAAATTGGTGGAAAATTGCTAGGAACCGACTGACCGACGCGGGCATTCAGCTAGTATGGGAGAATTTTAGAGCATGCTTTCTGGAAAAATACTTCCCCCGACACAGTAAGGAGTCGGAAGGAATTGGAGTTTATAGAATTGAAAGAGGGTTCCATGTCTGTAGAAGAATATGCAACCAGATTTGAGGAGTTGTGTCTGTTTTACCCATCCTTCCAACAACCCGGGACTGAGAGCTCCAAATGCCTCAAATTTGAGAATGGACTGAGATCGGACATCAAAAGAGCTTGCAGATATTAGGAAATTAGGAGCTTTCCGGTGTTAGTGAATAAATGCAGGATCTTCGAAGAAGACGACAAGGCCCACTCAGGCCAGAACAGTAGGGCAGGTTCCTCCTTGAGGCCTCAACAGTCACGCTTTAAGAGGCCAGGTAACGTTGGAAGAAATGGACCCTTTGCTAGACATAAAGATCGCAGTAACCAAGGGAGACAGGCGAGTGGACGTCCAAAATATGGCAAGTTTTTTAAACGTGGTGGCGACCACTTTGCTCAGAATTACAATAGTGAAGATGTCATATGTTTTCATTGTAAGGAAAAGGGGCACATTCGCCCCGACTGTCCCCAATTACATCAGGCAAACGCCAATGTACACCAGGGAGGTTCCCAAGGAAGAAATCGCGGAAATGGTAGCCAAGGATCGGGGAGCAGAGGTAATGGAGCCAGAGGAAATATGATGTTTGCCCCAAACAACCGAAGGAGGAACGCCGACCAACCAGCTGCTGGGAGAGTCTACGCCATCAGTGCTGAAGAAGCTGCACAAGCGAACGACTTAGTGCAAAGTAAGTGCTTACTCGGTAGATATACACTTAACGTAGTTTTTGATTCTGGAGCCACCCATTCTTTTATAGCTGATGAGTGTGTAAGACACTTAAAGTTGCCGACTGTGTATATGGATCAGACTTTGGAAGTAGCCAATCCGACTGGCACTAAGGTGTTGACATCATCAATGTGTAAAGATATAACATTTGTGTTGGGCGATCGGAGTTTCACCTTCGATTTGGTGTGCGTACCTTTAAAGGATCTTGACATTGTACTCGGCATGGATTGGCTTTCAGCCAACAAGGTATTGGTGGACTGTCGGAACAGAAGAATAATCTTTCTGAGGTAGACTAGTGAAGACTGCACGGTACCAGGTATAGCCCAGTTATTTATGATGCTCTGTCTAACTGAGGGTGAGAGTAGAGCCCGAGTGAATGAAATTCTGACTGTTTGTGAATTCCAGAGATGTTTCCGGAAGATATGCCGGGTGTCCCTCCAACTAGAGAAGTTGAGTTCTCTCTAGACCTGATCCCTGGAGCCGAGCCAGTCTCCAATGCACCTTATAGAATGTCCCTAACAGAATTGGCTGAGCTGAAAAAGCAGGTGGATGAGTTACTCGGAAAACAATTCATTGGGCCGAGTGTATCACCATGGGGCGCACCTGTACTACTTGTTAAGAAGAAGGATGGTAGCATGAGACTATGCATAGATTACCGACAGCTAAACAAACTCACGATTAAGAACCGATACCCGTTGCCCAGGATCGACGATCTGATTGACCAACTGCGTGGTGCTTCAATCTTCTCAAAGATCGATTTACAGTCGGGATACCACCAAATCCGGGTGAAGGACTCGGATATTCCCAAGACTGCCTTCAGGACTCGGTATGGCCACTACGAGTATGTAGTGATGTCGTTCGGTGTGACAAATGCACCTGCCATATTTATGAATTACATGAACAGCATATTCCACCCGTAGTTAGACCGATTCGTAGTAGTTTTTATCGATGATATCTTAGTCTACTCCAAGACCTCTGATGAGCATGAAGAACACCTCCGAGCGGTACTTTAAGTCTTGAAGGAGAAGCGGCTGTTTGCAAAATTTTCGAAGTGCGATTTCTGGATGGATAAGATCCACTTTCTTGGACATGTGATTTCCAAGGAGGGTGTCCCGGTAGACCCTTCGAAGGTGGCAGCTATAATGGCATGGGAGAGACCCGAGTCGGTCTCGGAGATAAGGAGCTTCATGGGCCTGGCTGGTTATTATAGACGGTTTATTGAAGGTTTTTCTAAGCTAGCTTTGCCACTGACTAAATTGACCCGGAAAAACATCCCCTTCGTGTGGAGTTCCGAGTGCGAGAGCAGTTTCTGAGAGCTAAAAGACAAGTTGACGACCGCTCCAGTATTGGCATTGCCTAACTTGCAAGAAAGCTTCGTGGTTTATTGTGATGCGTCGGGACTCAGATTGGGATGCGTGCTAATGCAGAAGGACCGAGTGATAGCTTATGCCTCTCGGCAATTGAGGCATCATGAACAGCATTACCCGACCCATGACTTGGAATTAGCGGTTGTGGTCTTCGCATTGAAAATATGGAGGCATTACTTGTACGGTTCTAAATTCGAAGTCTACAGCGACCACAAGAGCCTCAAATACTTATTCGACCAGAAGGAGCTGAACATGAGGCAGAGGAGATGGATGGAATTTTTAAAGGATTATGACTTCGAACTGAAGTACCATCCGGGTAAGGCAAACGTTATTGCCGACGCGTTGAGTCGGAAATCCCTCCATATAGCAGTAATGATGGTGAAGGAGGTGGAGTTGTTGGAACAGTTCCGAGACATGAACTTGCATGTTGACATTCCCTCCTCTCGAAAAATAACAATCGGTGCGTTGAGGATTACCAATGAATTTCTGAAGTCCGTGTACGAACAGCAGCAGTCAGATTCCTACTTGGCTGAGATGAAGGAAACTCAGGCCAAAGGAAAGGACTTGTCCTTGACCGAGGGGTCAGATGGAATCTTCCGAGTGAGAAACAGAATATACGTGCCATGTGGAGGAGAATTAAGAAGGATGGTGCTCGATGAAGCCCATAAAAGCCTGCTAAGTATCCACCCGGGTACCACAAAGATGTACCACAATCTAAGAACACAATTCTGGTGGCCCGGATTAAAGAGGAACGTGGCGGAATACGTGGCTCGGTGTATTACCTGTCAAAAATCGAAGGTTGAGCACCAGAGGCCGTATGGTGCATTGCAACCCTTAGAGATTCCCGTGTGGAAATGGGACTCAATCGCCATGGACTTTGTCATGGGATTGCCAAAAAACTGAGCGGGCCATGATGCGATTTGGGTCATGGTTGACCGACTGACAAAAAGTGCACACTTCCTACCTGTGAACATGAGATACCCATTACATAAGTTAGCCCGGATTTACATTTGTGAAATTGTCTGACTGCATGGTGTGCTGACTTCCATCGTATCGGACAGGGATCCTAGATTCGCGTCCCGGTTTTGGACCAGCCTGCATCAGGAATTGGGCACGAAACTTTGGCTAAGTTCCGCCTACCACCTCCAATCGGATGGACAATCCAAGCGGACGATACAAAGTTTGGAGGACTTACTGAGGGCGTGTGTGTTGGAACACAGTGGAGATTGGGAGTAGTACCTTCCCCTGATCGAATTTACGTACAACAACAGCCACCACAACAGTATTGGCATGGCACCCTATGAAGCACTATATGGTCGGAGATGCCGAACCCCACTTTGTTGGTCAGAATCGGGTGAGAGTCTACTATTGGGACCAAAAATTGTGAAGCAAACCTCAGAACAGATCCGAGTGATAAGGGAAAAGATAAAGGCGTCTCAGGATAGGCAGAAGAGCTACCACGATAAACGAACCCAACCACTAGAGTTTTCAGTCGGAGACAGAGTGTTTCTAAAGACTTCACCAAGCAAGGGAGTCGGGCGAGCCTTGAAAAGTGGAAAGCTAAGCCCCTGATACATTGGGCCTTATGAGGTATTAGAGCGGATCGGTCCCGTGGCGTACCGAATAGCATTACCGACTCACTTATCCCGATTGCATAACGTGTTTCATATGTCTCAATTAAGGAAGTACTTACATGATTCTACTCACACGATGCCGGATGATGAAGTGAAGATTAAAGAGGACCTGACCACTGTGACTGTGCCGACTAGAATAGTGGACCGATCGGTAAAGCGTTTAAGGAGTAAAGATGTACAACTGGTTGAGGTAGAGTGGCAGCAGGACGGGTATACCTCTTATACCTGGGAACGCGAGGATGCCATGAGGCAACAGTACCCCGAGTTGTTTGATCAAGGTGAGTTACCAATTAAAGTTTGAGGACGAAATTCTTTTGAGAGGGGGAGAACTGTAACATCCCGATTTAAAATGAATTACGGGTGAAATTGAGCCATTAGAATAATAATTATAAAAGTGGAAAAGTTACTTGTTAACTATAATTAATTTAATTAGTTTAACTTGAGGAAATGATGGCTGAGTAATTGTGATAGCTGGCCGCTTGTGAGTGGTGTGTGTCATGAGTGGACTGCCAATTCACGCTTTCCCACCCCACTTCTCTTCTCTTTGTACGTATATATATATATGTCCTGGCCACGGTTGATATGCATTCCTTCTAGAATTCCTCTTCTGCTACCTCTTTCTCTTAGTTCCTTCTTCTCTTCTTCGTCGTTCTCCTTCTTCTTCCCTGTTCCCTGTTCTCTGTTCTCCGTTTCTGGAAATCCATAAAGACGGTGCTGCGGAAGATTCAGAGTTCTTTCTGTTGGTGAAGGATGACCACCGAAGCAGAAGGGAGTAGCTTTCTGTTCTCGGGCCGATTGCAGAGTACGACTACGTTCGAAGGGGGACTGAATAAGGCAAACAGAGCATCGGATCGAACGTCGGGAAACAGAAGAACTTCCCGAGTCCCTTCTGTAGGTAGGGGGCGCTTGCATGTCAAATGCATGGTTCACGAATGGTACCGGATGAATGTATTGCCTTAAGTGTGTGAATGTCTGTGACGACTGTGTGCAATGCGTGATTGTTAATCTTTTGGATACCATGTATATGTTAGTAGAATCTTGTCAATAGTTATACAATAATGTGCATGTATTCAGGGTTGTGGTAATGAGGTCTGATAGTCTTTTTATACATAGATGAATGTGATGCATGTTTCTATTACTATTAATACCGAGAGGATATGAATGTGTGGCTGTTAGTTAATTTCGTCTGATGTTATAAACATGAACTGTTTGATTGTTGTGCATGCTGGTACGACTGACGAGTAAATGTAGGAACTAAGTTGAATCGGTCTCGACTCTGATGGTTACGAAGGATATGTCGGATGAGTGAAGATGCTTGCTGATGAGACACATAAGCTGCATGTGTAGGAATGGGGTGACCCGTGGAAGGTCAGGAGCCCCAAAGGAATGATTTCCAGCTACAGGCCCTGGCTAGATCCTGTGAGAGCTCGTGGTAGCCGTGGGAGCTAGAGATAAGTCTCGAGACGCCAATGGGAGGCCGGTACCACGCGGAAAGAGCTAATGGACGAGGGGCCAGTAAGGGGAACCTGTAACTGAAAGTCACTGCCTAAGTCGGATCCGCAGGCATGCATGTAGATAGGATGTTGATTAGGATAGTACGCGTGGTATGACTCGGAGTGATACGAATGAATTCAGAGTGAGTCGATGCATGTGTTTGTGTGAATGAAAATGAACTTCACGTAATATGTATGTGGGTGTATGTTATTAATATTATCCTAGTCTGCATGGCCTTAGTTTAATCTGAATGCGACCGAGTGAACATGAGTGTGTGTACTGATACTGATACCGAGCCATTGACTGTCATTTTATATGAAAAAGCTTACCCCTACTATGGCTATATTTTTCAATGAATGTCTCTCGGAATGAAGGATGAAGGAGGAGCCGAATGCCGAGTGAAGTGCTGGTGCACTATGGAATTGTGTGTTTATGTATATGCTGTGTATATGTCTTGTTAAGCCTTGGCCGGTTCGTATTTCAGTCATAGTCTCTTTATGCTAGAACTTGAACCCTCTTGGGTAGAAGACGTGATTTTGTGCCTGTAATTATTTATATCCCTCTCTATATCTATCATACTGCGTGTTGTTCTATCTTGCGTGAATGATCTGAGTAATTTATGTATATGTACTTACTGAGTGTGTGAGGTTGGTATAACCATGGGTAGAAATGGGATTAAGAGTTGATGGGGGAAGCGAGACAGTGATTTATTCTAAATGCCGAAGAGTTTAGGTATTACCGAGTGAATGAGAGCACGGGTCACCGAGTGAGGATTGATCTAGATACTTCCGAGTGATAACTGTTAGGATTTTTCCGAGTGAAGAATAATTAACAATTTCCGAGAGAGAATCCGCCGAGTGAAGGTTTCCCGATAGAAAAGCGACACTTAAGGCTCTAAGTGGACCCCATTGTAGTAGATTATTAGCAGCAAGGGAATCTGAGTGAGTCTTGACTTAGTAGGATAACGAAAGTAAGAAAGATTATGGTTACCGAGTGAAAAATGAGTGAAATACCCCGAGTGGTAAAAAGGACGTGAAAGTTATTCCAAGTGAAAAGCCTTCATAGATTCCGAGTGAGTGGCTATGGGAATCATTTCCGAGTTGCCGTATATGTATCCCGATTGAGTGGAGTCATGGAATATGTTATGTTTTCTGAATGGAGCTGGTATGTATAAGGGCCAATCCGAGTGAATTGAGAGTGGACCTTTCCGAGTGAACCAGGCGCTGAAATCCAGGTGAGGGAATGCCGAGTGGAGTGAACGAGCGCCGAATGTAGCTTTTCGCTTCAGCGAGTGGGGACTCGCTGTAGCGAGTATGGTTTTGAAGGAAGGGTTTCGAGTGGTATCGCCCAAGCGGAGTCAGATCTCGCTTGAGCGAGTATGCGTGGTATTGCTGGGTTCGCTTAGGCGTCTTATCCTTCCGCAGTGAACGGGTTTCACTTCTCTTGCCTTCTTCCCCTCCTCTTTTATTTTTGCCCGGTTCCATTGGATTCATTCCTTCAAAAAAAAAAATTCACTCTATTTTTTTTAGGTTTAATTATTTATTGAAAATTAGGGTGTTTCGGCGATCACTTGATGTTGGAAATATAAAAAGGGCTTGCGAGTTCCTGTGATTATTAGACTGGTGGTTGCGATCACCTGGTATTGAATTGAAAGGCCCTGCGGGACCATTGAGATTGAATGCCCGTGGTTGCGATCATGAGGCGGGAGTACCCCTTACGAGGCGGGAAACCTTATGAAATGTTGAACGTGGTTGCGATCACGAGAAGCACCTTGCGAGGCTGCTAGAGGGAGTACCCCTTGCGAGGCGGGAAACCATTGAGAATGATTGTATAATTATGGTGGTTGCGATCACCCGAGGAAATGAAATCGGATCCGTGCATATGCATTTTAAACACTAGCATGTGCATTAGCCTTTGAAGCATGGCATAGAGTGATACTCTATTGATGAGGTTGAGTGAGGTGTGGGTCGGTTGATATGATTCTGAGAAATTTAATGGATAATTGTACTTGAATGAGAATTGATGGTTGAATGATTTAATATTGGATGAACTCCTCTTGAGGAGGGGATGTTTGTATTGCATTCATGCATATATTGTCTTAATTGTTGGATTTTCATCATTGAAAAAGTATACTCACTCTCCCTGTGGTATATCTTTTTAGCTCCTGTGTTGTAGGACTTGCCTTGGAGCTGTTTTGTGGAGAAGAAGTGTGAAGGAAGCCTCTTTTTGGTAAAGAATGCCTTGGCCGACAACACATGATTTTATAGTTGTGTTAATAGTTATAAGGGTTTGATATTTTGTCTATGCTGATTAGACTTGAATTGTCAAGACAATTGTATGGATGATGAACATTTGCATATAGGTAATGGAAATTTTAAGGGTCATGAAGGAAAATGAGAGCTTTTGTGTATGGCTCATTTTCGCTTATGACCCTATGAACGTATGTGATATGAATTTAAAATGAAACCTTTCTTACACTCTGATGAATGAATGAGAACTCGTATTTGAGTATTAGTTTTGTGGAGTGGAGTAAATGATGGGATAATTTTATAGGTTCATAATGAATTATAATGTAAATATATGAGTCGGCTCATAGGGAGCAAGTTTCAATTGGCTAGTAGGATGATATTGATGTGATGAATTAAGTAGAATTGGCTTAAATGGAGTTCTGACAGGATATGTTGTTCAAATTCCACGTCCTGTATGTTTTCTGATTATCTCGCCCGAGCGAGATGGGTTCTCGCTCAAGCGAGAGTCCCTTCTGAATGACAATCAGTTTCTGGGCAATTCTCGCTTAGGCGAGAGTGAACCTCATTCAAGCGAGATTGTCCCAGTATCAGTGTTTGCTTACTGGAGGAAATTCGCCCAGGCGAATGGGGCCTCGCCCTAGCGAGGGCGAAAGGATTTGTCACTGGACAAAATTCGCCAGAGCGAAGGACCTTGAGGAAAGTATTCGCCCAAGCGAGACGGGTGAATGGAGAATGGGTAAGATCCTGGACGAATCCCGTCCAAGTAGGAGTTTTGAAAATAATTTAAGATGTGGGGAATTCTGAGTGAAATCCGAGTGAGCTTGTCTGAGTCGGGACCTTTCGAGTGAGGGAGTGGATGTCATTCCGAGTAAAGGTCTCCAAGTGTGATATTCTGGGCAGTGGAGTCCCGAGTTGGGAATCTCCGAGTCCAGTGTAACCTATCCCAAGTGGTGAGCCTCCGAATGTGAAATTCCGAGTGGATGGCTCCGATTGGGGGTATTCGGTTGAAGTTGTTCAGAAGTACTCTGGATTAACTCCGCTTGAGTGAAAAGAAAGAAAGTCGGTTTTGAAATAAATTGCCGAGTGAGGACCGATCAGCAATTGAGTCGGTGTTGGGATGGATTTGCCAAGTGAATGGCCGATCAGGTGTTGAATCGGTGTTGGAATGAGATGCCGAGTGAATGACCGATCAGGTGATGAGTCAGTTTTGGAGTAATTTCCCGAGTGACAGACCTAGTGAGTGTGAAGTCGGTCCTAGAATGATTTAGCTTAGTGAAAAGTAGGTCGGTCTAGATTATTATGCCAAGTGGAAAACCGAGTGTGAGATGACTCGGATCTGAATTAATTTTGTCGAGTGGAAACTGAATGAGTGATGGGTCGGTTTTGGAAGGATTCTGCCAAAGGAAAACCCGAGTGTTGGGAAACTTTACTGAACGAGCGAGTGTATGCTCGGCTATGGAAGTTATTTGTTTAGGCAAGGAGGTCTCGCCCAAGTTAGTTATGGGTTGTACTGATGCTGGCCCAATTCCGCTCGAGCGAAATGCCTTAGTTGTGATGCTCGCCCAAGCGAGTTGGTGTGGAATTCGGTTCTGGACAATTTTCGCCCAGGCTCGCTGGCTCTGCCCAAGTGAGGCTTGTCTGTCTCGCTCAAGCGAGTCGGATTTCGCTTGAGCGCAGCTCCCCCTGATGCTTCTTTCCTCTTTTCGCTCAGCTCTCTTCTGCTTCGCCCATGTGCATTGTGTGGCACTCGCTCAAGCGACTATGGATTTCGCTTGAGCGAGGAGGACCCCTGTTTCCCCAAATACTGAGATCGAATTGTTTTCTCTTTTCTTTTCATTAAACCCCGATTTTACATTACTTCACGAATGCTTTGGTTATAAAATTTGACTTATTAATTTTTGTAATGATCGACCTCTTTAATTTTAATCACATAGCAGTAACTTGTTCTGAAATTCTTCTGCTGTTTTTAATTGGAGCATTTATTCCTGGTTGCTCCTCTTAACTTACCCTCTCATATCTTCACATATGAGACAGGTCTCTGATAGGTCTGGGGAAATGAATAAATAAATAAACAGCCTCACCAATTGCAACTATCATGAATTTATTACACTAAAATTGCGAAAAATTTATCCTTATTTTCAGGGTGTGATACACCACACTAAAGCATCTTTTTGAAAAGCAAGAGTAGAAAACTCTCACTTTCTTTTCCTTTTTGGTTTGATGGGAGTTGAAAGAGTTGTTCAACTCTCATTTCCCAATCTAAATAGGCTTTAAAATCACTCTTACTATGAATTGGGGGCACTTCAAATTTAACTTCCCTAAGCCCCACATCTTCATTAGGTCTATTATGCCTTCTATGCCTATCCTTAACCTCACTAGTTTCCTCATGATGTCTATTTCTATGTCTAGTTCTTCTAGTGGTTCTCTCTCTCTTTATTCCTCATGCTTAATATTATATAGTCTAAGGCTTATGTAATTTAATTTTTCTAAAATAGCATGCATGTGGGGAGGGGTATTATCTCTCGCTCTTTCACTATAAGAATTCATGGTATATAAAGAAAATGAAGCAAATATAAGTGAGAAAAGATATACTAGTTGATTAGCAATAAGTAAACTAAACCTAAGAGCAAAGGAAAAGCAAAAAGCTAGCCGATGTGCACAAAGTAAACTAATACCTAAGTGCACTACCCTAATCAACTAATTAAATTCAAATTCTAATATCCCAAATCCCAAAGTCCAAAAAAATGTCCAAATACAAGACTAAGAAATATGAATTAAAAGAATTATATTTTTTTACACACTCCCAAAATACAAGGAGAAAATCAAATACAGAAGACACAAAATAATTAATATTTATTACAAAAGTGTGCTCTCCAAATACAAGTCTTCAAAGTCTACCAAGCTAACAAGGAAAAAACTTTGAACACAAGAAAATGGTTATCACAAAATAATATTCCCAAAATAAAGACACTCTCAAGCTCACAAGTGTGTACACTCAACTGTCTCTCTATCAACCTTTAAATGCTTAGAGCAATTCCTAAAGTTAAATCTCAATCACCTCAAGATGCTACCAAGAGTGATGGCACACTTCAACTAATCTCAAGAATGTCAAGAAAATAAATACTTTAATGACAAAACAAGAAAGAAGACAAGTAAGAAAATCTCAATTAGGAAGCACCAACCAAATAGTGTAAGACAAACAATAAAGGGACAACAGAAGAAAGGTACACACAAGAATGAAACTATTATTTGACAAACTTAGAATAAAAAAGATTAACTAAAAACAAATCCAAGAAGAAAGTAAGTATACAAATGGCAATTAAGAACTCTAGAATGCAAGTTAAACACTACAACTTTCACAATAAATGCATAACTATTTTTTCAGTTATACACAATACGAGGCAATAAGAACACTTCATGGGACCCACACAAAATCACAAAGATGCTGCCAAAATTTTTTGTAGGGGTTCACATTCTATTTTTCACTATTTTTACCAAGAAAGGACCTAGAATTTATAGCAATGCAATGACCTTTTAAGCATTTTATTTTTCTTATTTTTCTTATACTTTTTCAATACTTTTCCCTTTTTTTCTCAATTTTCATTGCACCAAAATTTAGTCATAAAATACCTCTCAAAAAGTACATAAAAACAACAAACAGGGCTAACAATATTGTTTATTCTTTGCATCAACTTCCACACAAAGCATGGATGGAAGGTATGACTAATAAACATAAAATACAATTACAAGTAAAGAATTACAGCATGTAAAAGAATACCTATAATTGCTTGAAATTCAAATAAACACTAGATAAAAGCGTAAGAAACACTAACAATCCTACAAGTTATTGAGCAAAGAAATCCAACAAAAAATGTGATGGATTAGGGAACTTTTAGATCTTGAAATACACTTTAGAAAATGTGACTAAAATGTATTAGAATCCAACAAACTAACTCAAAGCAAATTGCAATTAAAGCCTAGCTACAAAACAAGAACAAGCTCCAAATTTAAAGACACAAACCTAGAGACATTATACATTAAAACATTTCATCAAACACATATAGTACACAATTAATTAAGCATAAAATGAACAAGGTTTAGTATCAAAAATGCAGAATAATTAATCTTTTCACAACTGAATTAAAAAGTCACCCATCAAACCAGGTTCAATAAATTGCACATAACTCTCATACGATGTCGAAATCACTTCATTCTTTTTCTATGGATTTGTATCGAAATCCCCTACAACTTTCATGAAGGGCTCAAAACCTGATTCCTAGAGGATTTTTCCCCACAACTGCATCTATTCAAATCTTGGAAATTCAGGAGCTCCAAGAGCACTTTTCCTTGGTTTGGCCATATCTTGAGCTACCATATCAGATTTTCCTATTCTTTAGGAAAAAAAACTCTACAACTTTCATGTTGAGCCTCTCTTCAAATTCTCGCCCCAAAAAAAATTGAGAGACTTATTTCGTTCTATTCTAATTTCCGGTTACCAAAAACCTAAAACACACCCAGCTTCTTACGCCCTAAGTTATCTTTTCCGACCACTATTTTTCTAGCACTACCACCACGTGACACCACTATGTCACCTCAACCCATCTAGGTGTCGCCACCATGTTCATTCCTTCCTTCTATATATTCACTTTGATAACACTCAAACTTTATTTTTTTCCTTTTTGCTTCAACTTCTTATTTTCTCAGCTTTTTCTCTTTTCCCATAGCCAAACCACCATTGTCCAGCCACCTTCTTCCTTCTCTAAGTCCTCACCGTCTACTATACCACTACCACAAGCCACCACGACACCTTTCTCGACGATTTCCATTTCAAATTTCTATTTCTCCTTCACGGCCTCCAACAACATACCCACGACCCCTACCTTCAATTCCACCACTAAATCGCCACCTTCAACCTCCTAGGCAGCCACCACCTCCAGGAGCCATTACGCCACCTCGTTCTTTGATCCACAACCACCACCCTTCGTTGGACTCCATTTTGTGTTTAATCTCACCTCAATCTTCCATGCATGTGATTGTGGCAGCGTTGTCTCCCTCCGTCAGACTTTGCATGTGAGTTTTAGTGAGTTTTGAGCATGATCGGACACGATCGGGAGCGATCAGGACGAGGAAAACGACGATTGGGAATTTTTGGACATCAGTCTCACTCTCTTAGGAAGTAAGCGTGTAATGAGGTAAAGGGGGATTCTCCCACTCAAACTCATTTTTGTTAGTTTTAAATTATGCTTGTGCCTTATTTAACTCTCCTGTGAATTTTTATGAACTTTGGAGTTTTTTGTCGGTAGTTTCATGAAGTTCTACCACCACCAGTAAGCCCGATGTTCTTGCTTGTACGCTTTGTTAGTGTTTCGAGAGTTCTACCATCCTTTTCGGAGGTCCTGCTAAGGATCTGTCGGAAAAACCACACATTACAGACTTCCTGACAAATTTTATGCTTTATTTTATTCTATTTTGTTACGTTGATGACCGGAAAATAGTTACCCATGCAACATCTAGTAAATTATAAAATAAATGTATTGTCGGTAATAATAAAAATATTAAAAAGGAACGGAGGATAATTGATATTCACAGTAATAATAAAAACGATAATCATGACATATAATATTATTTAATATAGTTAGTGAATTTAAAATAGATTTATATTTCATTGAGTTTTGTAAGGATACATTTGTATGTAAAGTAATAAAATAAGGAATAATGAGTTTATTACAAAAAGGGCATCAATAATAATAATAATGTTAAAAATAAGAAATTTATGACTTTATTAAGAAAATAATCAAATAAAGGTTTTACGGGTTTTATGACTAAATGTTGTAAGATAAACTTGTAATTTTATTAATTTTATGTAATGCTAGTAGTTTTATTATGACAATAATGGCACTAAAAGAAAATATAATTTTTGCTAATAATGATAATATTAATATAAATGGTAGAATAATGGATTGTATCATAAGTCACGTTTATAATAACTTAAGGGGTAAGAAGTTAGGGTTATTTAGTGATATAAGGTGATCACGATTAGGCAACGAGGAAAATAATGTAAACATAGAAGTAGATAACTAGGGATTTTACTAGTGTTTAACAAAAGGTAATAAATAATAATAACATTTAGTCAGAAGCTGCGATGACTCCTAGTTACAATCTTATATTGAATTATAATTGATGATGGCAAATAGATAATAAGGATATGTGTGATTTTATTGGTTTAGTAATATAACAACCATAACTCCTTGATTTACGACTAAGGATAACAATAAGGAATTTAACAAAGGAAGATATCTTATAACTAATAGACTAAGGTAAATTAGATATAAGAACAAAGTATCAGAACTCGACCATTAAATAAATAGTTTACTAATATAAATTTAATAAGATATCTTTATGGACAATGATGATACGGCGTGTTAGATTAGGATATGAAAAAGAATTAGTAGGAAGATAAATGTACATATATGTGTGGTTGATCGACGTAATGCTTGATATGTATATGTGAGGAAGTGTTAGATAAAATTATACATTTTGTGCTATTTGTTGGTGTGGTATGAATGTGTGAAATTATGATGTGTAGGATCTATATATGTGTACGCATATTATGATAAATCGTGTTGCACAATAAAAATCAAGAATAATTTGCAGTGGGATCCTGGTGTGATATGGTGGTGACATGTGATTGTTAGGAGATGTGATGAGCTATAGCTCGAAAACGTGTTGAGATGATGATGCACCGAGGTGCGGGAACAATGATGTAAAATATAATGGACAATGATGCGTGGCTACCTCGTCCTTAATTGCTAATTAGTAACTTAAGGTAATCTAGGCAAATACTAAGAATTATATTAAAAATGTGAACTATGTAGAGAATAAAACTACCATTTCATTAATTACACTAAGGGGTAACCCACCCAGCTAGGTTAAACTACAATTACTACACATAAATTAATCCCCTACCGAGTAGGTAAGGGTATAAGTAGTAAACAAGTAATAACTTAGTAAATAATCAATGACCAAGTACACTCATAAATAATAGTTCCTAAACTAAGATTTTCCACACCCTGAGTAAATAAAGATAACCTTACATAATTTAATTAACCTATCTGTTAATATAAGGATGATATCATAAGGAACTTAGGATAATCCCTAACAACCCTAACCTATAAAGTTAGAAGAGAGAGATAGTGAGTAAGAATATAATAGATTTTAAGTGAATGACTGAGGTACTCAGTTAAGGAGAAAATAAGAAATAGAATAACCCTTGACATTAAGGACAAAGGTGGGCTAGTGAAAGGACCATACGCGATGACGAATATAATGAAAGATAAAAGCTTGTGCATTGATCATGCATCATATACATTTGGTTTTGGCAAAATGTCATGGTGAAAACTAATGGATACAATGAGGGGTACTTGGAGGCGGGTGTATCATTGCAAGGCTGGTGTACTTCTACAAGGGCGGAGTGTAACTATGGTCGTGGAGAACCAAGTCCGGTTATTGAGTGACCACAAATGGTGGTATGAAGGATCCTTGTTTTTGAGGACATATGTGTCCTAGTTACCCCATGTTATGGAGGACTTGGTAGGCTTCGGTCACTCTACTGTGGGTGCCCAGTGTCATACTGGCAGGACGGTTCTGATGAGATGTGTAAAAGCCCTCATTTTGTGAGTGTTAGGCCCTTGAGGCCAATTGTCTTTCACTATGTTTAGTATTTTTCACGTTTCTCATCCGTATCAGCATGAAATCAAATGATTATTTCACCAAAATTTTCTAAGCTCCATTCCCTATAACTTTGATTAAGGGCACGAAGTCAAATTCTCCACCAATTTTTCCCAGAAAATTAATCTTTGCAAGAAACATCAATCCCGTCACAACCTTACACTATTTTTGTAAATGGGCCTTAACTCACTCATTTCTTGATGAACATTTTTATGCCATATACCAGATTAAAAATAAGAAAAAGATCTAAAACTTTTATGTTTGGGCATTTTCCAATCTTGGCCCACAACAGCCATTAAAACCACGAGCAAGTCACTGCCCTTGTTGCTTGACACATAAGCTTTGCATGAAAATTAGCCAATCACATTGCACCACCACATTGTCACTTTCCATGACCATACAAACTCCTTCTCCATCACTCAATCAGCTGCATGAGACATCTAGCAAGTGCATGGCTCAATGTTAACACCTCTCCTTGCTCACTCATTGCCGTGGGAACAAGGAGTTCCATGCAAAACTACACTTTCTCTAAACCATACATTGTTTCCTTTGCTTTTCTTCATTCTTCTAAGTTAGAGAAAATATTTTCCAGCAACATTATCCTTCTCTTCTTCTTTTCCATCCATGCTCAAACATCATCATCCATCCCCCATCATCAAGCTCAAGTTACTCTACCACTCTTTCTAACCTCCACAAACAAAATACCACCTTGTAAACACTATACCTTCTTCTTGAATTTTATCCAAACAGCAAACATTTTCCACTTCATCTCACCATTAAGTTCACGTCAACCACTACCCTTCAAGCATCCATTTTTCTTTTCCTTAGTGAAGCCATAAATGATGATCTAGGAGCAAGCCTTAAAGTCTTTGGTATTTGTTCATGGTGGCCGAAATCTTTGAGGTAAGGGGGGAGTATTGGCTTGTTTAAATCCATATTTTATACATGCATGGTTAGCATTTATACCTCGGTACGTCCCTAAAGATCTTTATTTTAAGGCTTGAAATCTTAAAAATTCTTTGGAAAATTATGATCTTTGGGTGGTATCATGGCTATACCATGATCAAGTTAAATTCCTTGATTTTATGAAGATTAAATTATTAAGTTACTAACTTGTTAAGTTGTGTCGTTGTAGAAATTATTTTAATATGCTTGCATGTCATGCTAAATATCAAGATATTACATTTCCTTTGGTTTAACTGGTGGCTTGTGATATTATTATATTTTAGAGGACTTAACATGTTTTAAAAGTGGGTTTGATGCTTAAAATAATTAATTGTTGCTTCTGGAAAAATATTGTTCCTAGTTAAAAGACTTAACGTTAATAGATCCAAACGTGAAATTGCACTTAAAAATGACTTAGCACTTGGGATTTATTTGCATGATTTAATCTTTGAATTTTATGTGATAAAAATAAATTGTAGGATATCTTTAATTCTGGAATTTTATTAAATAAAGAAAATAAATGGCTTATATTTGTGGTAATTATGTGATATACTAGAAATTTGGAAAAACGATTTTATAAACGTTGAAGCTCATTTTCATTGGGAAAATGATGAGATGTTTAAGCTTCTGTACTTTTGACAATTTCCTATTCTCTTTAATTACAAAAATTTTATGGATGTGGTAATTAATAAAGAGAATAAAAAGGGACGCGAGTTTATATGCGAACGGCGGGTTAAAAACGGTATAAAAGGTGTTTTCATGGGTAAATGGAGAAGTTTGGCAAAAATGTTTTGAAGGTATATTTTTTGGAATGACAAATAAATTTTGAACAAAAAAAAAATCCAAATGAATAAAATTTCTTTGGAGAATTTCCAACGCGCGATTTGTCCTTAAATGCATTTTTATGAACGTTAAAACGATGAACGTTGGCACCTTGCTACTTTTTCATGTAGGGGCTATTTTTGGGCATAATTAGTATTTAAATTTATGATATTTAATTAGTATTTTGAAATTTAAATACTTTTGGCTTTGGAATCACTCAAATCAGGATTTTCTAAATATAATATGACAAAAATGAAATTTTGATAAACAAAAACTAACTACTTTATATCCTTAATTTAGAAGAAGAGAATTTCTTTTATTTCCAATATACGAGTACGAGAAATTTTTTGTAATGATAAATTTTTTTACCTAAGGCTTTATAAAAATTTTAGAAAGTCGAAAGCAATTTAATTCGTTCGCCGTAAGTAAATACGGTAAAACGACATTGGTAAAGAATTGAAAATCATAAGAAATATATTTTTTCCTTATTTTTATCTTAAAGATGATATCTAATTTTTAAGATCATACTTTCGAATAAAGAAACAAAATAAGTTAGAGAATTCTGCTCCCTAAAAGTTTAACAGACAAAATGTATCTAGACATCTCTTAGAGATTTAAAAAATAAATTGGATATTTTTAGCCTAGAAAAATTTCTTATAAGACTTGCTTCAGAAATGACCTCGATGCTTCTAAGAAAAATAATTTGGGTAGTATTTAGACCTTCGCCCCTAATGCCTACTACACGAAAAGATGTTTACTATAAATAGTTTACACGGTTTAAGGACAAATTCATCGAGCGGGTAAGGTTCCGTCTAGTACTCTGGCACCCTAATAATAAAATAAGCTTATGGCATATTACACTTGGAGTTAAGGAGGGATGTGTGAATAATCCCCTAGAGCCTACAATGATGGGTACACTAAAGAAACAGTTGTGTGTCGACCACCGAGGGTAGTCTTGGGAGTATATCAGATCCGGCCCTCCAATGGCTCGAATTCACACCCGATGTCAGACGACCATGGCAAACTCTAACATACCTCAATGAGTGGTGGGGGTTTTTATGGCCATTGAGTGCCTGTTCTGATGAGACGTGTGATTGGCCATTATGGTGATTGGACTACGGGTTGTAACATCCTGAATTTTATAAAAATGATTAATTGAGAGGAATAAATATTAAATAATTATAAATGGGTTAATAAATGTCCTAAAAATATTGAAATAATTAAATTGAGATATATAAGGATTATTTATAATTTATTGAGGCTTTAAGAGACAAAATTATACCCAATTAAAATATGGGTGTCGGACCAAGTATCTCCGATTGAGATGTCCTTGGTCAGGACTGTTAAGAATATTATTGGGAATCCGAATGTGTCTTCGGAATAATTTTTGGATTTAGTATTGATCCCGAACAGAGATCCTGTTTATCATTAAACGGTAAAATTTTAATGAAGGGGGTTTAAAATTAAAACACAAAACTCTTCTTTCTTCTCCTCATTCACATTAGTTTTCATTTCCTTGGAGGAAATACATTTTCCTCTTCTCTTTTCCTCATACCCTCTTTATCTCCTTCTTCTTCTTCCATTCTCCAAAACCCTAAGTGTGATGGTGTGCCTTCTGCCCCTCCATTTTTGTTTTCTCCATGGAGTTTGAAGGAGATGATGTTGATGGAAGCTCCTCCCTCTCCTTCCTTAAATTTTACTCACCCTCTCCCTCTCTTGGAAGCTCACTTGTTTCTTGGTTTAAGGTAAGATTCTTACCATTTCTAATGAGTTTATGCCCTAGGTTTTGGGTAATGGTTGTCGGGAGAGAGTTCAATGTATATGGGTATGTTAATATAAGTCATTTTTATACAAAGCCCTAATATAGTGTGTGATAAATGTATGGTTTTGTGAGGGTGTGCAAGGATACACGAAATTGGCATTCTAAATGATGGAAAATGATAAGTGATAATGGTGATAATTGAGTTTTGAATGAAACCCTAACTTTAGGAATGGAGGAAAATAAGTGATGATGATATGAAAAATGATTTTAAGTGTAAACCCATGATAAATTTTGTTTGGGTGTTGTTAATGATGATGTTTGTTGGGTGATTTTGGAGGAAAACCCTAAAGATTTGGGATTTGGGGCTCTATGACAAATCTTGAAAACATGGTGATGATTTTGGTGTTAGAGTGATTTGGTATGTAGGAATGAGTTTTTAAGTATGTGACATTGATCATTGATCATAAGGATATATGAAATAAAGAGAATTATGATGATGACTCTAAGTTGTTAAGTGTGTTAAAAGTTATGATATTGTTGTGGAGAGCTTGAATGATGATGAATGATAGTGAAAATGGTAGATGACCATTAATGGTGGAATCAATAAGATATACATATTAGTTGGTGAATTGATAGGCCATGATTTGTGCCATTAGAGTTTGTTAATTAAAGATGGTTTGAAAGAGGCAAGGATAACTTATGTTGAGCTCTAAGTGACAATGATGATATTTAAAGGATTAATGTAATATGGGATTGCATTATGTGATGGATGAGATGATGTTGTTATTGGGTTTAGTTAGCCTTTAATATCTAGAGAATCTTGGTTTTGGGAAAGGAATTCCCGAAGCCTAACACAATGGTATGAATTGGTGTTTTAGCAAATCTAGGACTTGATATTGAGCTTTATGGTAAGCTATCATTTATTTAGAATTATGATGGTGCCTTGAGATGGTTTAAGGATTGTATGTATGCATATGTATGTATGTTGGTGTAGATGATATTCCGAGCAATGTGGCGGAGCATTCGGAGCGTGCATTTGGTTACGGTTCTTCCCTCGAGGTAAGAGAAGAGTTTGCATTTCAATTGCATGAGTTGAATGTTTGATGATTAAGTATATGAATGTGCTCATGTTTTCCCTTGCATGATTATATGGAATGATAATATGGTTGATAATGTGATGAATGTTATAATTGGCAATTATGTGTATGAGAAGCACAATGTTATGTTTTGTATATGATGTGGATTTGTATGATATTGAGCAAGTGGATGGGTCATATTTTGATCCAGAAGGTTATAAGGCATGGAAATAGGATACATAACCTCTATTGTGCATCTGAATCTTGTTGGCATTGTTTAGAACATGGATGAGGTGGTTTAAATAGTTTTGGCCATGATGGTTGACTACAATGTGCATTTTTATGTATAATCATGGAAGTGAAGGGGTCAAATAGAGTTTTATGTGGTTTTGATGACATAGGGTAGTTCCAATAGCTTCCATGTATGAATTAAAACTTGTGGAAATTGGAATGGGTCAATTTAAGTGAGAAATGACCCTTGAGTTGCATTAAAATGGCTTAAAACAAGTAAAACACATTTATATGCATAAGTCCCTCATTTTTAAAAATTTTTGAGTGACACTGATGGCCACGCATCACAAATGGTGTAATTTAGTTGGTGTCAAAATTTGGTAGCATTTGGAGTTGATATGAAAAAAATTAGAGGGGTTAGAAGTCCCAAAATCATGTATTTTCTACACAATTTCTGCATTCTGGTATGGCGTAATCGATTATGAAGGTGAGCGTAATTGATTATAAGCATTTTGTTTTAGGCGTAATTGATTAGCTTCTGGTGTAATCGATTACAGAGGTGAGCATAATCAATTACAAGCCTTCTATTTCAGCTGTAATCGATTATCGTAATCGATTACGACAGGATTACCCAATAAGCGTCGTTTTCTATTTTTGGCCTGTTTGGGCATCTTAATGACGTTTTTGGCCTCTGACTTCTTCATGAAAGTTGTAGATAATTGTATTACGGAGGTGCGAGAATTAGTCCCACTTTAATTGGAGTTTTCTAACTCTTATTATATGTAAAATACCAAACCCATTGCATTGAAAAATAAAAGTTTAAGAGGGTTTTAAACCCAACTTTTTATGGTGGTCAAATTGGGACTAATAGGTGATATTTATGACATGTTCCTCTATTTTTAAGACTAAAAATGAACCCTTCTCATGTCCCAATGTTGAAATTTATCATGGGCTCATTATTGCCCAAAACCCCTTTTATTATATAAAAGTAAGAGATTATGTTAGGGGTATATGATAATGGTGTGTCTTGGGGTGTTTGATATTAATTGAAACATGTTATAAAAACATGAATATTCACCATCAATGATATGATATGATGATTGATAATGAAAAGTAAATGTTATGGTTATGTGACACACCCTTAAATGATGATGAGACTAATAAAGGGACATTTGCTTGATAATGTGTTGTGGTAACTCGATGAATCGGAGATGATATCTATAATATATAATGATGGATGATGTTGTTAATCATTTCCTTGAGAAAAAGATGATTGTTATTATGAATGATTGTTGAATTCCATTGTGTGTGATACAAGTGTGATCTTGTATACGTGGTTTAAAATTATATTGGTGAATTATTATGAATGCCACACTATATATGAAATAATGGAAATGATCAATGAGATAAAAATGTACTAAGAAATTATATGGTGATGTTGATGAATATTATTGATGATAGTGATGCCATTATGATTTGTTACAAGTATTGACTTGCATGTACGGTATGAAATATGTTAAAATGAAATGTCACACTTAAAACTTGAAAACAATGGCTAAAACCAACAATGATAAAATCCACTAAAGTGTGTATGGTGGTGTTGGTGATTATGATGATGATGATTGATGAGTGGCATTTAGGATGCACAGTGTGAGAAATGTATTTGATTTGTATTGCATTGTATCCATGGCATATCATAGCTGCCGGTGTTGGAATATTAGGGGATTCCCCCAGTTGGCCCAGTGAGAGGGCGGCTCAGTGCACGAGCATTTCTGTTGTTCCCCTGTGACTCGGTGTGTAAGTCACGAAGCTGCCCATGCTGAGCTACGGGGAGCTGCACGTGGTTGACCCTTGTAGGGGTGGCTCTTGAGGAGCAGGTGTCCCCGGTGGTCCTTTGGATCACAGTTACCATGTTGAGAATCATGGTTGGCCCATAACACCTTATATTGTTGATTATGTTAGTTACCACGGTCATGGTGAAAATGGCCAGGTGTTGCATTATGGGCGATGCGGTTTGGTACCAGTAAAAATTAGTGATTATGCATGCATTATGATATATGTGTACACATTTTACTACTGCAGTAGGGGCATGGTATGTGATCATGCTTGACCCAAAATTGGTGTTTATTCCTACAGTCGGATCCGCATTTGTGGTTGTTATTCCATTGTGCATATGCATTAGCCTAAGAGCATTTTCATATAGCATGGTGATATGCCAAAAGGTGATGATGATTGATGATGGTTGAGATTGAGATGTAATGATGATGAGATGGGTAAATGAATATCTAAAAGACAACATGTAAAATATGAATACAAGGAAAAGATATTGAATATGATAACATTGCATGTGATGGCCCACTGTGATGTAGGGCTTGTTTATCTATGGTTGATGACAATGATGTTGGCCTGTTGTGGCATTGAGAAAAGATATGTGTATGTGATTGCTTTGCTATGAGTTGATGGATGAATACATAATATGTATATTATTGAAATGAATAGATTATGATGATTGTTGATGATTCTAGCAAAGCATACATGATGTTAATATGCATATGCACATAATCTCAATTGTATTCATATTCGTCATTTGAAATATATAACTCACTCTCTCATGTTGTCCATTTTTAGCATTGATGCAGGAATATCATGGGACAAGGATGTGTTTATAAAGTAAAGTCTTTGGGAAGGTAAATAGTGGTAATGAAGTGCCTTGGCCAACAGCGATTGTAATTCATTGTATTGTGAATAAAATGTATATGATAGTGTGAATAATTATAGATATTGGTGGATGTAATGTAAATGTATAGATATGTGAGTGATATATTGATATCTGGAGTATTGGGATATATACCCATTTGATGAATATAGTGACATTGGACATGTAGCCCATTTTAGGAATGTGTAAGTGTTGATGATACATGATATTGAGATAGAATTGAATGTGGTTAATTATGGAGTATGGATATCGGAGGTGTGTGTTGCATGATCATATAGATATGTCTATGTATATATATATATATATATCTTAGGCATTGTATGTTCATGAAATTATGTGAAAAGATGATGGTTATCTATTAGGCTTATGATATGCCATTGCATGCCCTGCCGAGCCTCTTCTCATATCTTCATATATGGGACTTGGCGTATGCCCAGTATACACAGTCTTCTTCCGCTATAAACTCTATCATTTTGTATACCGTTATGGAAGAACTATTTAACGATCCAGTTATAGATTGTTACATCTCACTCTTTGGTTTTTCTGTGGTTCGAGTCTTGATGTAGTCGTGATGGTGTTTTGAAATTATTTCAAACGTGAAAAATTTACTTGTATTTTTATTATTTAGTTATGTTGATTACATTGGATTAGAGTCCAAAAAATCAGAGGGTATTATACGGGTCCTTACCTATTTGTGAAAACAAGAACGAGGAGAGCTCTGGTTGATCTAGTTGGGCAGGGAGAATAAGGTGGGATTGTTGTGCACATAGATATTGATATATGAGATTGATCAGTGGAAGTCGGGCTCCATTACATATTGCATAACATACCATAATTGTATGACTAACCCTGTTGGTGTTCCTTTTTCCTTGTGTATTTCAAAAGTGTTGTATGATTATTCTATGTTATATACAACCTTTCTCCTTGCTTGGTATTTATATGTTTCTAAATATTTAAGCTGCCCTTGCATGTGGATATTATGGGTAGAGAGCTTTTACTCACCCTTTCATGTTGTATGTTGTTTTTCCTTTCCTGTGATCATCAGTAGAGGGTCAAGGTGAGCACGAGTAGGGCTTGGACTACCTGCAGTAGAGGATGTTGGAGTGAGAGCGTTGATTATGTATATTTTCTGCTTGTGTTGAGATCATTATAGATCTTGACGTTTTTATTATGTGTTATTTTGTAGTAACTGCTATTGGGAGCCTGCGAGCCCCATATCTTTTGAGTACACTGTTGTGACAGAGAATCGATCTATGTTATGATTTCTGTTTGAACTGCATGTCATGATCACCAATACAAAAAACTTATTTTTCTTAAATAATTAGTGACTTCTTAATTAAGTAGGATGTTCCAGTGTAGGAATTAGTCCTAGTTAATCGAGGGTGTAAAAGGAAGAGATGATGAGATTTTGGGCGCACATGCATTTCATTCACAATACTAAAAGAAGAATAAATAATGGAACACTTGCATTCATGCATAGAAATATGTTTTGATGTAATACGTGTTATGTGTGTGATGATACTGATATGCTGGTAAGACAATTTAATCATAGATGAGAAATGGGGCAGCACTAAGTGAGGTGAGCTAAGACGGGGATGACGTTATGTGAGGATAGTGAATAATGATGACATGGGACTAAGGCTTGATCCTCAGACATGGCTTGGATTATGATATGTGCATTGGACGGGAGGAATGTCAGTGATGACAATTTTCCGTTGTTTGTGAGTGAGGCGATATTCCTCATCCTTTGCAACCATTTTTCAGATTTGAAGTAAAGACCCCATATAGAAGGCAAGGTATAGCAGAAGAAGTTACCCTCCCAAATAAGGAGGAAGGGAACCATGACAGGATGGACGGTAGTAGCAAGATACAGTCCTCGATGGGATTATGTCCCTTGTGTTTCACAGGAGCCTGCGTGCCCTTGATGATTTAGAATATGTATAACTTGTTGACAGTGACCATGTATGTATACAATTGTGTTGTATATAATGTTTCTATTCCACCAAAGTTCTTGTACAAAAAAAAAACTTCCATATTTTTCTAAAACTCGTAACCTCCCAGTTAAGAAGATGATCTAGTGGAAGGGATTGTTCTAGTTAACTAAGGGTGTTACAAAATGCAAGACTTTTAAGGTAACTTGTAATACAAGCAACATGTAGACTACAACAATTCTTGAATTTTTTTTGTCACTAAATCAAATGAAATAAATTTCCTTGTTCATTTCACCGAAGGATGGCGTCTTTTTAATTTACTTGTTCATGTCACTGAAGGATAACGTCTTTTAATTTTCCTTGTGCATGTCGTTGAGGGATGGTGTCTTTTAAATTTGCTTGTCCATGTTGTTGAATGATGACGTCTTTTAAATTTCCTTGTTCATTTCGCCGAAGGATGGCGTCTATTTAATTTCCTTGTTCATGTCGCCAAAGGATGACGTCCTTTAAATTTCCTTGTTCAAGTCACCAAAGGATGACAGAGTGAGAATCAGAGCTTGGGGATAGAAACGGAGATTGAAGATCTTTTCAAAACGAAGAGATTGAGACCAAAATCGTTTGATTTTAAGGTCGTATGCTAAAGTTGGGTCCAAAACACTGAAGGTGCTTGGATGAGGCTTTAAAGTGAACTCTTAGGAAACCAACTTATGGAAAAATAGGGATGATAGAGTCCAAATCAAGCTTCGACCTCTTCAGGAAAAGTTCTTAAAATTTCGAAACGAGTCACCAAAGACTGACCGTGCCACCATCAGATATCCCGAGGTATATGAACGGTGTAACGTACGAGACATTAAAGGTTTTGATTGGGCTGGTTAGGCCAAGTCAGACACCCTTGATCTTTTATGTAACGATCCTAACAGGACTAGTTTCCTTATTGGATCACTAGCCTTGGGTCAAATGGTTAGAGTCTGACCTCAGGTTGGGTCCCACATTTCAAATTTGAGGAACCCGACAATATTTTATTATTAAACATAATTATCAAATAAATAAAAAATTAAAAAAATATAATTTCAAAATAAATTATTATAATTATTTATCTATTAAATATTGTTGACAAAAAATAATTATCGAATAAATATAATTATAAATCAATCAATACAAAATAATCTTATCTCTGCTTTCTTATCTCTGCTTCTCTTATTCGTTATGCTCTTTCGGTATTCTTATATTTCATGTTAAGCTCTGCTTATCCGTATTGTTCTTATTTGAAACTGTTCGGGGAATAGGCCGAAGCCTCGAGCTTCTTACCAAAAGCTCGACAAAGAATCCTCAGAAGTCCTGAGGGTTTGGTTTCCTATTCTCAAAACTCAGGGCTATTACATTCACCCCACCTTTTCAGAATTTTGCCCCTAAAATTTTCCACACTTTCTTCTGGAATCAAGGTAACCTTGGTCATTGAACTTTGGTATCCCTGTCTGATGCTTCAACTACTCGAGTTTAGTCAAGTAGTTCCTACCACACAAGTCTTAATGACTATCAAATAGACAACTTTCAGAGTACAGCGGGGTATGGCAAACTGTACCCCAAGCCTGTTGAATTGACCATGCTCTGATATCACCATTGTAACACCCTCAGTTAACTAGGACAATCCCTTCCACTAGATTATCCTAGTCAACTGAGAGGTTACGAGTTTTAGAAAAATGTGGAAGTTTTTTTTTGTACAAGAAAACTTGGTGGAATAGATATACCTTATATACAATATGATCATATATAATACATGGTCGTAACAGTAACCGTACATACTGAAAGTAAAAGGGCATGCAGGCTCCTATAAATACAAATAAAATGAACCTAATCTATTCGTTCTCGATCCAAGAAGAGCCTGGCTGATCCTCGATGCGAAGTATGTATCCATCCTCATGATGTCTGAAAAAATTCAGCGTAAGGGTGAGTCTTTACCTCCATAACAATCGGGAAGGATTCTCATCGACACCTATCCCACACACAATACAAACAATCAAGGATTGAACCTCTCACACTCTGTTTAGGGTCCCTAAGATATACTCTAAGTTATCTCACCACTCTTGGTCCTGACTGACTATTCCCATTCTCCCATTCATCTCTCAGGATTTCTAAGTTCTATAAAGTCATACATAAGTAACAAACAATCATAATCTCATTATAATGATGCAATGCATGAGTTCATTTCGTCATTTCCATTCTCTTTATTAGTCATCATGATGCATGTGGGCCCGTCTCCTCCTCATCAATCTTATATACCAATATCCATGTACACAACAATCCCGCCTTATTCTTCTTTCCCAACTAGAGCGACTGGAGTTCTCCTCGTTCTGGTTTTCACAAATGGGTAAGGACATGCAGCCCTATCATCATAATGGCCAATCACAATCTCTGCAAAATGGGCACTCCACGGTCATAGTAAACTCCTGCCTCTTGTCAAAGTATACCTGAGATTGCCATAGGCTGTCCAGTATCGGGCGCGACTCTGAGCCATTGAAGGTCCGCCTCCTATATACTCCCTAGACTACCCTCGGGGGTCGAGGGACGACAATTTCTTCAGTGTACCCATCACTGTATGCTCTAGGGGAATTTTCCAATATCCCTCCTTAACTTCCAAATATGATGCATACAACACACAATTTTCTTCCACTAGTCATCGGTAGGGTCCTTTTGATGGCTCCATTTCATTTCTATCGTCGTACTTCTTCTTTTCATGAAATTTCAATTTATTCTTTTCCTTATTTTCTCAAAATTCCTTAATTCATAATGGTCTCACCCGACGCTTAGAAATGAAACGAGATCTCATATTTTCCAGAAATCATGGGTACATTGGCATTACGATGCCCATCATCACATCGGATCCGATCTAATCTCATGTCATTATTTTCATAACTTATTCATCTCAGGATCACTACCGAGACATTTATTCTTTTATTCTTTTCTTATTTATTCCAATATATACATTCAATGTATCATACAAGTTCCATTCATTCATTACTCAATTCATTTCATCAACTCAAAGCATCCTTTAAGTATTTCTACCACATCACATTTCATACGCATGTTATCATACCATACTCATTATACATATCACACATACTCATCATATATAATTAACATATATTCATGCACACAATTGCATAGCAATCGCCAAACACAACATTTATCATACAAGTATTATACAACAATCATTATACATATCATGAAAGGATCATAAATACAGGCATACTCTTGGATATCTCTTTTTAAGTGTTTTAATCTTGGTTTCTTACTTGTATCTTATCAGACTATTTATCTCGATTTATTTATTTAAGATGCCCAATTTCCCTTCATTTTTTCTTACTTACTGCTATTAGTTTTATCCTTGATTTACTCGTATGTCGTTTAAGTCGGTGCGTAGGTCCTGTTGACATTGATGTTTCTACATTTGTAAAACTTCCTTAGCGTATATTTTTATTATCCTATTATCAATTTCTATTCTTCAATAATTCCTAATATTTGTAATATATGTACTTGACTCATTCTTTTATACGTCATTAAGTCATTCGTCTCTTTATCTATTTAATCATGTGTGATTTCTTCCTTATTTCTTTAGTTATGAAATGGGTTACTAATCCTTTATATATGTAATTAATACAATCCTTTCTAAATTTCTAGTTGCTAGCTTTTGTACTTTTCCTTTGCTCCCATTAGCTCTAATTATATTAACAGATTGGTTTCCTTAGTTGCATTCTTTTAGTCAACTAGAGTTTATTTTCTTTATGACATTAAATTATTGCCTAGAAATCTAGAATCTACACCAATATTATGGACTTAGTGAAATACTTTTTAGCCACTAAAATTACTAGTTAATCTATAAGTCATTCTACTTTTTTTATTACTAGTTTAAGGTTTAAATTCTAAAATCCTTTCAATATCTTTATCCTTTTTAGCGACTAATGTTCTAAAGCTTAACCGTTTATTTTGTATACGTCATGTCCTTAAATCATTCTTACTTAGTTAATTATATATGTCATGCATCATATAATTATCTCCTAAGTTTCTTGTCACTTGTTTTATTGACCACTGAAATTTTTAACTCCTAACACCTATTTCTTAACTTGGACTCCTAATGATTTTATTTATCTCATTTAAGCACCTTTTCTTAATTTATTAAAGTCCCCTCTCTATGATTATAAACTTGCTTTTTATTTCTTTCCTTTTTTTCTATTTAGCATACTTAGCCCATTACAATGCTTAAACTCAAAATTCATTCCCTAGTAAAATCTTGTTTCAAATTAGATCTACCTCATTAAGTTCCTAAGGTCCTTTTCATGTTTCTCCTCAATTGGTCACTAAGTTGGTCACTAAAAGTGGTTATTAAAATTCTTAAATTCTAATGATCATCTTATTATGCTTCAAAGATTTCTTTTTATCTCCTTTTCTTTTCCTTAGCTAAAAATTTGTTCAGACCCAATTCTTTTTACTTATTAATAAAACTTTCTTAAATAATCTTATTTTACTTAATTGTTGTAACACCCTGAATTTTTTTAAAATAGAAACTAAATTAAGGAAATAAATATTGAATAATTAAATGCGGGTTAATTGATATCCCAAAATGCTAGATATAATTTAAATAAGATTGTCGGAAACCGTTAGTGAGTTATTGTGACCGGATAAGTTGAAAACTGACCCGGATAAAATATGGGTGTCAGACCAAGTATCTCCGACTGAGATGCCGTTGGTCAGGGCCGTAGATAAAATTATTAAGAATCTGAATATGTATTCGGAATAATTTTTAGAATAGGTATTGAACCCGAACAGTGAGCCTGTTTATTTAAAAACGGAAGATTTTAAGTGAAAGATGAAAAATAAAAATAAAACCTCACCATTTTTCACTCTCACTCCCGTAACTCTCTTGTTCCCCACGCAAACACATTCCTTCCTCTTCTTCTTCTCATTATTTCCCTTCATCCTTCTCTTAGAACCCTAAACTAAAGGAAATACCCTTCCCTCCTCCATTGTTGTTCTTCAAGAAGCTCAAGAAAAGCTTGGAGCTTGGGGTCTCTTCTTTCCTTCTTCTCTTATTTTCATGTGGATCTTCTCCTCTTTTGCACACCCACTTCTTTCTTTTCTTGAGGTAAGATTATTACCATTTTCCATGTATATAGACATATAGTTGTAGTTTTGGTGTTAAGAAAACATTAAATGTATGTGGGTTATTGAGGGAAGCTTCAAAAGTGGGAACCCTAAGATGGGTTGACATAAATACAAGCTTATGAATAATTAATGAGGTAGTTGTAATTATGGTGGGAGAAGAAGGAGGTTAATGAGTATTTATAAAGGTTGGTGGGTTTGGTGGAAACCCTAATTTTGAATTTTGGGGGAAATGTATAATGTAGAAGAGTATAGCATTTATTGAAGGGGTTAGCATTTGTTGATGGGAAGAGTGTTATAAATGAAGAGGTATTGATATTAAATGATGATTAGAGATGGTGGTTGGAAAACATAAATAAAAACCCACTTGGTGTGAGTTAATTATAAGTATGGCAAATTGGATAACCTAACAAATTAGGTTGTAGCCCTTGATAATAATGAATGGTGATTTAAGGGAAGGAATTCCCGAAGCCTAAGTAAGCAAATGAATAAATCTATAATAACTTCTACATGATAATAATCATGTGTACATAGATATGTATGTGTATATTGAAATGAACTTTGAATGAATAATTGATGTGATCCTATAATGATTGATGTAGGATTTGATAACACGGGTGAAGCGGGAACATCAAACCCGGAAGTATACTTCTCTTAAGGTAGGAGAGGGGTGTATTTTCTAAATGCATGAGAATTGTGATGATAATGTATGTATTAATGTAATATGGCATGTTTTCTTGGGTAGGTGTGATATCATGTGTATGTGGTGAGAATTGTGTATGGTGTTTTAAAATGAGTGTTTATATGATGAAGCCTAAATGAGGCTATGAATGGCGTATTATGTGATGACGTATTATTGATTTCATATAAGACCTGATGAGTACCAAAAATCTTTAGTTGGAATGTTTCCTGAATATAAGGATTGATGTTTATGTATAAATTGATAGATAATTGTGTGGATGAATATGAATGTACCCTAGGTGAGAGGGTGAGATAATCCTAATGAGGTTGAGGCATGCATGAGCATTACATACATGGCATGGCATGCATATCATGATGATGTTGATAAGTGGTTGCGATCACTTGATGTTGGAAATATAAAAAGGGCTTGCGAGTTCCTGTGAGTATTGGACCGGTGGTTGCGATCACCCAGTGTTTGAAATGAAAGGCCCTGCGGGACCATTGAGATTGAATGCCCATGGTTGCGATCATGAGGCGGGAGTACCCCTTGCGAGGCAGGAAACCTTTATGAAATGTTTAACGTGGTTGCGATCACGAGAAAGCACCTTGCGAGGCTGCTAGAGGGAGTACCCCTTGCGAGGTGGGAAACCATTGAGAATGATTGAATGATTATGGCGGTTGCGATCACCCGAGGAAATGAAATCGGATCCGTGCATTTGCATTTTAAACAGTAGCATGTGCATTAGCCATAGAAGCATGGCATAAAGTGATACCCTGTTAATGAGGTTATGTGGGGAGTAGGTGGAACCCCCTTTCTTTCAATTACTAACTTTGATTATGATATTGATTGATGTGATCTTGAGTAATTTGATGGATATATGTATTTAAATGAAATTGATAAATGAATGATTTGGTGTTGAATGAACTTTCTTTGAGGAAGGAATGTTTGTATTGCATTCATGCATAGATTGTCTGAATTGTTGGATTTTCGTCATTGAGAAAGTATACTCAATCTCCATGTGGTATATCTTTTTAGCTCTTGTGTTGTAGGGCTGTACATGGAGCTTTTGTGTGGAGGAGAAGTGTGAAGGAAGCCTACTTGGGTAAAGAATGCCTTGGATGACAACATTTTGATTTCATAGATATGTGGAATGGTTGTAATGTGTATGATATTCTGCATATTTTGTATAGTCTAGATTTGGAATAGATATTTGTGTGGATAATGAACACATACATATACAATGGTAATCTTAGGGTCATGGAGGAAAATGAGAACTTTTATGTATGGCTCATTTTCATTGATGACCCTATAAATGTATAAGGGATGACCTCATGATGAACTTTCGCTACTTTTGATTAATGAATGAAGATTTATATTTAAGTGTTGGTTTTATGAAGTAAAGGAGTTGATGATTTGATTCTTGTATGCATTCAATGAATTGTAATGTAAAGGTACGAATACGCTTATTTGGAACAAGTTTTAATTGACCAGTAGGATGATTTTGATGTGATGAATTGAGTAAAATTGGCTTGAGTAGAGTAATGATAGGTTGTGTTGTTGAATTTCAACGTTTCTGCATATTTTCTAATAATCTCGCTCAAGCGAGATGGATTCTCGCTCAAGCGAGAATCCATCCTGTATGGTATTACGTCTCTGGACAATTCTCGCTTAGGCGAGAGTGGGACTCGCTCAAGCGAGATTGTCCTAGCATCAGTGTTTTAGTCTCTGGACTATTCTCTCCCAGGCGAGAGTGAGTCTCGCTCAAGCGAGGCAGCCCTAGTATCAAGGGTTGGCCTCTGGGAGATTTTCGCTTAGGCGAGGAGGGTCTTGCCCGAACGAGAGTTGGGCATTTGGTTACTGGCCGAATTTTGCTTGAGCGAATGGCCTTGAGGATGGTGCTCGCTCAAGCGAGCGAGCGTAGGTTTGGTTCAGGACAAATTTTGCTCACGCTCGCTGGCTCCGCCCAAGCGAATCTCGTGCATCTCACTCAAGCGAGTTGGGGCTTGCTCAAGCGAGTTGGCCCCTGATTCTCCTTTGCTCTCCTCGCTCAGCGTGTGGGGTTGCTCGCCCAAGCGCCTTATAGGGGACTTGCTCAAGCGAGTGGGGTTCTCGCTTGAGCGAGGGATGCCCTGATTGCCTAAAATAAAATGTTCAAATTAATTTCTCTCTTCTTCATATTAAACCTTGACCCTGTATTATTATAGGAATACTTTGGGCATAAAATTGGATCTCTTAATTTTAAAGTGGTTGACCTCCTTAAACTTAATCACACAGCATTAATTTACTCAAATCCTTCCACTATTTTTAATTGAGCGTTTCTTCATGGTTGCTCCTCTTAACTCACCTTCTCATATCTTCACATATGAGATAGGTCTTTGACTGATCCCGGGTAGTGAAAGATAACTTCATCCCTTGTGACATTATATCTTAGTGCTTCTTAAATCGTGAAAAATTTACCCCTATTTTTGGGGTGTCACAACCTGGTATCAGAGCATTATACACTCTGTATTACTGCGATTAGTTGTTATTATTATTAGAACATGATATGCAGTTGATGAATAATTTTCATTGTTGTTTGATTATGCATGAATTGACTATGGATTAAATGTGATTACTATAAGTCCGGCCAAGCTTTCTTCACACTATTCTCCCTCAATGATGAATCCTATGTTTTTTGAATGCATATGACACCATGATATGATGATATGTTTGTTTGAGCTTTAATATGGATTGGTCGACATTGGACTCTATGATGGAGGGCCATAACTTGATTTTATGATGAAGTACTATAGTAAGAGACTATAGAAGAATTTTATGAATAAGTTTACTAATGTTAGCTGAATCTCATGTTATGATTATAGATATTGAGATGGCCCGTCGTCAAGATAACGATGACGCTATAGCTAGAGCTTTGAATCGTTTTGCAGATCTCCTTGAATCGTAAAACCGTGATAGACAAGAAGCGGAAAGGCAACCTGCTCCTGTTGTTCAAGGTACTTAGGGCCTTGACATGTTTCTGAACTGGAAACCATCTGAGTTCCATGGTGGATTCAGGCCTGAGCAAGCCTATGTTTAGATTTGAGATGTTGAGCGGATCTTCGATAGTTTCGAGTGCAATGAGCTCCAGAAAGTGGAGTATGCTATTTTCATGCTGAGGGATGAAGCGGAGACTTGGTGGAGACTCACCAAGAGTAGAATGAATGCTGCTGCTATTCCCTTGACTTGGGAAAACTTTAAACTTGAACTCATGAGGAAGTATGTGCCCGGAAGCTACAAGAGCAAAAAGGAACTCGAGTTCATAGAACTCAAACAAGGCATAATGACGGTTGAAGAATATACTTCCAAATTTAAAGAACTTTGCAAATTCTACCCTCCTTATCAACAAGAGGGAACTGAAGCCTCAAAATGTGTGAAGTTTGAAAACGGCCTCCGCTCTGATATTTAAAGGGCCATTTGTCATCAAGAAATCCGAAGCTTTACATTTCTTGTGAATAAGTGCCGCATTTATGAAGAACATGCTCCCCCGCATCCTTCCAAATTTGACTCTAAGTTGAAGGGTCAATCTTCTAGTTTCAAGAGGCAAGGGAATTTCAGAAGAGAACGCTTTCAAAGGGGTGCTCATTCTAATGTCCAAGCTAGAGGCGGTGGACATGGTAACACTTTTGGCCGGGGTAATGTGAATGCCAATGGGCTGAGATGCTATAGGTGTGGTGGTCCACACTATGTTCGTGAATGTGTGCACCGTGAGGATGTGGTGTGTTATAATTATGATCAGGTGGGACATATCCGTCCTGCATGCCCTATGGTTGCAAGGCCGGCTCCGGTACGAGCTAATACCCCTAACCGTGTTAATGTACCCGCTCCTGTGAACCGCGGAGGCCACAATGGTGGACGAGGCCGTGGTAATGGAAACAATGGTGGCAAAAATGGTGGCCGAGGTAGCTATAACGGTGGAAGACATGGCAACAGTCGAGGAAATGGCAATGGTGCTCGTGATGGAAACAGAAACGGTGAAAATGTGCAGCCCAATGCTGGAAGGGTGTTTGTTGTGACCGGTGAGGAAGCAGCACAAGCAGATAACTTGGTTGAAAGTAAGTGTGAAATTCTTGGACATTCAGTGCATGTTATTTATGATTCGGGTGCCACCCACGCTTTTATATCCGAGGATTGTGTTCAGCGATTGAGATTGCCGGTATGTTTGATGAAAAACACCCTAGTGGTTACCACCCCAACCGGTACTTGCCTCAGATCGGTTAACCGGTGTGATAATGTTGATATGCTCCTAGATGGGAGAAGATTTGTTGTGTCTTTTATTTGCTTGCCTCTGAAGGGATTGGAGATCATACTTGGTATGGATTGGCTCTCCGCCAATAAGGTTTTGGTCAACTGTCAACAACGGACCGTGGTTTTCCCTTCTTCCGATGTGGGACAATTCGATGTGCAAGGTATAGCTCAACTTTGCATATTACTATCTCTTGCCGATGGGACGAATGGTCCCGATCCCCTCAGTATCCCTGTGGTGTTTGAATTCCTAGATGTGTTTCCCGAGGAGATACCCGGCTTACCCCCTCCACAGGAGGTTGAGTTTGCTAATGATCTTGTACCTGGTGCGGAACCGGTGTCTATCGCTCCTTATAGGATGTCCCCTATGGATTTGGCTGAACTCAAGAAGCAAGTTGAGGAACTACTTGAGAAAGAGTTTGTTCGACCCAGTGTGTCACCCTGGGGAGCTCCTGTTTTATTGGTCAAGAAGAAAGACGGGACCATGCGGTTGTGTGTTGACTACCGCCAATTAAACAAGCTGATGATAAAGAATAGATACCCTTTACCTCGTATTGATGACCTGCTGGATCAATTAAGAGGTGCGACAGTGTTTTCAAAGATTGATTTGCGTTCTGGTTATCATCAAATTCGGGTGAGAACTGAAGACATTCCGAAGACTGCGTTTAGGACGCGATATGGCCATTATTAGTATGTTGTAATGCCATTTGGAGTGACTAATGCTCCAGCGGTGTTCATAAGCTACATGAACCGCATCTTTCATGAATACTTGGATCGTTTTGTTGTGGTGTTCATTAATGACATCTTAGTGTATTCTAAGAGCCGAGAGGAACACGAGGAACATTTGAAAGTGGTGTTGAACATTCTTAGAGAGAACCAGTTGTACGCTAAACTCTCTAAATGCGAATTCTGGTTGACGAGTGTCAATTTTCTTGGACATGTGATATCCGAAGATGGTGTTTCGGTGGATCCTTCCAAGGTTGAGGCCGTTATGGCATGGCTTAGACCTACGTCAGTTACGAAAATCAGGAGTTTTCTTGGAATTGCCGGATATTATTGGAGGTTCATCGAAGGTTTTTCTCGTCTTGCTAGACCTTTGACGAACTTGACAAGGAAGAACCAACCTTTTGTATGGACGGTTGAATATGAGAGACGCTTCGAAGAGTTAAAGATGAGGCTGACTTTCGTGCCTATCTTGGCATTGCCTGATTTACACGAGGACTTTGTGGTGTATTACGATGCTTTTAAGCATGGACTTGGATGTGTGTTAATGCAAAAGGAACGTGTTATAGCTTATGCTTCACACCAGTTGAGACCTCATGAAGTTAACTACCCAACTCACGATTTAGAGTTGGCGGCGGTTGTGTTTGCTTTAAAGATTTGGCGACACTATCTCTATGGTTCGAAGTTCATGGTCTTTAGCGACCACAAAAGCTTGAAATATCTCTTTGATCAAAAAGAACTGAATATGCGCCAAAGAAGATGGATGGAATTTCTGAAAGACTATGATTTTAAATTGATGTACCATCCGGGAAAAGCCAATGTTGTTGTCGATGCTCTTAGTTGGAAGTCCTCGCATGTGTCTGCCATGATGGTCGAAGAATTTGAATTGATTGAAGAATTTCAGAATTTGAATGTTAGGACCGAGGTTCAATCTTCCAAGAAGCTATGTTTTGCTACCTTGAAGATATGCAATGAGTTCTCAGAACTTGTAAAGGAGAAACAAGGGGATGATGATTATTTACAAGAGATGAGAAGATCTCAAGAAATTTATTTCTTGTGGAAGGTGTTGATGGTCTATGGCAAGTAAAAAGTCGTGTGTATGTACCTTCATTCGGAGATTTGAGACGCACGATGCTTAAGGAAGCACATAAAAGCATTTTTAGTATTCACCCTGGTGCAACCAAGATGTATCAAGATGTAAAGAAGAATTTTTGGTGGCCCGGAATGAAGCGTGATGTTGCCAACTTTGTAGCTTCGTGCCTTACTTGTCAGAAGGCGAAGGTAGAACATCAGAGACCTTCGGGTACTTTGAGGCCACTTGATATTCCCGTTTTGAAGTGGGATGCAATTGCCATGGATTTCGTGTCTGGATTGCCAAGGACGAGGTCCAGATGTGATGGAATCTGGGTGATTGTGGATCGTTTGACAAAGAGTGCGCATTTTCTGCCGATCAGTATGAAGAGTTCTTTGCAGGATTTGGCACAGCTATACATTCAGGAGATTGTGAGGTTACATGGTGTGCCATCAAGCATTGTTTCTGATCGTGACCCCCGTTTTACTTCCCGATTCTGGGGAAGCTTACATGAGGCAATGGGTTCCAAATTGAAGATAAGTTCGGCGTACCATCCTCAGACTGATGGACAATCTGAGAGGACTATTCAGAGTCTTGAGGACTTGCTGCGTGCTTGTGTTTTGGAGCACGGTGGTTCGTGGGAGAAATATTTACCTCTGATCGAATTTACCTATAACAACAGTTTTCATTCTAGTATCGGTATGGCACCATACGAGGCGTTATATGGAAGGAGGTGTCGAACTCCTTTATGTTGGCTTGAAGTTGGTGAGAACTTGGCCTTAGGGCCTGAGATTGTTGAGGAAACTACCGAACAGATCAAGATGATCCGAGAGAAGATGAAAATTGCTCAAGACCGGCAGAAGAGCTATTATGACAAGAGGAGGAAGCCACTTGAATTTCAAGTTGGTGATCATGTGTTCTTACGAGTCTCGCGTGATAAGGGTATTGGTAGAGCTTTGAAGAGCAGGAAATTAAGCCATAAATTCATTGGACCCTATGAGATCTTGGAGCGGATTAGAGATGTCGCTTATCGGATTGCGCTCCCTCCACAGCTTGCAAACCTACATAATGTATTCCACGTATCGCAATTAAGGAAGTATATTCATGATCCCTTGCATGTGATCTCCATTGATGATATTGAGGTGCGGGATGACTTGTCCGTCCCTCCCATTTCGGTTCGTATCATTGAGTATTCCTTGAAGAGACTGCAGAATAAGATGGTACCACTGGTGAAAGTAGCATGGAAACATGGAAACGTTGAGACACTCACCTGGGAACACGAGGATGATATTCGTGAGCAGTATCCTCACGCATTCGAATCCGGTTTGTCAAATTTCAAGGACGAATTTTTTTTTTAGAAGGGATGGATTGTAACACCCTGAATTTTTTTAAAATAGAAAGTAAATTAAGGAAATAAATATTGAATAATTAAATGTGGGTTAATTGATATCCCAAAATGCTAGATATAATTTAAATAAGATTGTCGGAACCGTTAGTGAGTTATTGTGACCGGATAAGTTGAAAACTGACCCGGATAAAATATGGGTGTCGGACCAAGTATCTCCGACTGAGATGCCGTTGGTCAGGGCTGTTGATAAAATTATTGAGAATCCGAATATATATTAGGAATAATTTTTAGAATAGGTATTGAGCCCGAACAGTGAGCCTGTTTATTTAAAAACGGAAGATTTTAAGTGAAAGATGAAAAATTAAAATAAAACCTCACCATTTTTCACTCTCACTCCCGTAACTCTATTGTTCCCCACGCAAACACATTCCTTCCTCTTCTTCTTCTCATTATTTCCCTTCATCCTTCTCTTAGAACCCTAAACTAAAAGGAAATACCCTTCCCTCCTCCATTGTTGTTCTTCAAGAAGCTCAAGAAAAGCTTGGAGCTTGGGGTCTCTTCTTTCCTTCTTCTCTTATTTTTGTGTGGATCTTCTCCTCTTTTGCACACCCACTACTTTCTTCTCTTGAGGTAAGATTATTACCATTTTCCATGTATATAAACATATAGTTATAGTTTTGGTGTTAAGAAAACATTAAATGTATGTGGGTTGTTGAGGGAAGCTTCAAAAGTGGGAACCCTAAGATGGGTTGACATAAATACAAGCTTATGAATAATTAATGAGGTAGTTGTAATTATGGTGGGAGAAGAAGGAGGTTAATGAGTATTTATGAAGGTTGGTGGGTTTGGTAGAAACCCTAATTTTGAATTTTTGGGGGAAATGTATAATGTAGAAGAGTATAGCATTTATTGAAGGGGTTAGCATTTGTTGATGGGAAGAGTGTTATAAATGAAGAGGTATTGACATTAAATGATGATTAGAGATGGTGGTTGGAAAACATAAATAAAAACCCACTTGGTGTGAGTTAATTATAAGTGTGGCAAATGGGATAACCTAACAAATTAGGTTGTAGCCCTTGATAATAATGAATGGTGATTTAAGGGAAGGAATTCCCGAAGCCTAAGTAAGCAAATGAATAAACCTATAATAACTTCTACATGATAATAATCATGTATACATAGATATGTATGTGTATATTGAAATGGACTTTGAATGAATAATTGATGTGATCCTATAATGATTGATGTAGGACTTGATAACACGGGTGAAGCGGGAACATCAAACCCGGAAGTATACTTCTCTTAAGGTAGGAGAGGGGTGTATTTTCTAAATGCATGAGAATTGTGATGATAATGTATGTATTAATGTAATATGGCATGTTTTCTTGGGTAGGTGTGATATCATGTGTATGTGGTGAGAATTGTGTATGGTGTTTTGAAATGAGTGTTTATATGATGAAGCCTAAATGAGGCTATGAATGGCATATTATGTGATGACGTATTATTGATTTCATATAAGACCTGATGAGTACCGAAAATCTTTGGTTGGAATGTTTCCTGAATATAAGGATTGATGTTTATGTATAAATTGATGGATAATTGTGTGGATGAATATGAATGTACCCTAGGTGAGAGGGTGAGATAATCCTAACGTGGTTGAGGCATGCATGAGCATTGCATACATGGCATGGCATGCATATCATGATGATGTTGATAAGTGGTTGGGATCACTTGATGTTAGAAATATAAAAAGGGCTTGCGAGTTCCTGTGAGTATTAGACTGGTGGTTGTGGTCACCTGGTGTTTGAAATGAAAGGCCCTGCGGGACCATTGAGATTGAATGCCCATGGTTGCGATCATGAGGCGGGAGTACCCCTTGCGAGGCGGGAAACCTTTATGAAATGTTTAACATGGTTGCGATTACGAGAAAGCACCTTACGAGGCTGCTAGAGGGAGTACCCCTTGCGAGGTGGGAAACCATTGAGAATGATTGAATGATTATGGTGGTTGCGATCACCCGAGGAAATGAAATCGGGTCCGTGCATATGCATTTTAAACATTAGCATGTGCATTAGCCATAGAAGCATGGCATAAAGTGATACCCTGTTGATGAGGTTATGTGGGGAGTAAGTGGAACCCCCATTCTTTGAATTACTAACTTTGATTGTGATATTGATTGATGTGATCTTGAGTAATTTGATGGATATATGTATTTAAATGAAATTGATAAATGAATGATTTGGTGTTGAATGAACTTTCTTTGAGGAAGGAATGTTTGTATTGCATTCATGTATAGATTGTCTGAATTGTTGGATTTTCATCATTGAGAAAGTATACTCACTCTCCATGTAGTATATCTTTTTAGCTCTTATGTTGTAGGGCTGTACATGGAGCTTTTGTGTGGAGGAGAAGTGTGAAGAAAGCCTACTTGGGTAAAGAATGCCTTGGTCGGCAACATTTTGATTTCATAGATATGTGGAATGGTTGTAATGTGTATGATATTCTGCATATTTTGTATAGTCTAGATTTGGAATAGATATTTGTGTGGATAATGAACACATACATATACAATGGTAATCTTAGGGTCATGAAGGAAAATGAGAACTTTTGTGTATGGCTCATTTTCATTGATGACCCTATGAATGTATAAGGGATGACCTCATGATGAACTTTCGCTACTTTTGATTAATGAATGAAGATTTATATTTAAGTGTTGGTTTTGTGAAGTAAAGGAGTTGATGATTTGATTCTTGTATGCATTCAATGAATTGTAATGTAAAGGTACGAATACGCTTATTTGGAACAAGTTTTAATTGACTAATAGGATGATTTTGATGTGATGAATTGCGTAAAATTGGCTTGAGTAGAGTTTTGATAGGTTGTGTTATTGAATTTCCACGTTTCTGCATGTTTTCTGATAATCTCGCTCAAGCGAGATGGATTCTCGCTCAAGCGAGATGGATTCTTGCTCAAGCGAGAATCCCTCTTGTATGGTATTTGGTCTCTGGATAATTCTGGCTTAGGCGAGAGTGGGACTCGCTCAAGCAAGATTGTCCTAGCATCAGTGTTTTGGTCTCTGGACCATTCTCGCCCAGGCGAGAGTGAGTCTCGCTCATGCGAGGCGTCCCTGGTATCAGGGGTTGGCCTCTGGGAGATTTTCGCTTAGGCGAGGAGGGTCTCGCCCGAGCGAGAGTTGGGCATTTGGTTACTGGCCGAATTCCGCTTGAGCGAATGGCCTTGAGGATGGTGCTCGCTCATGCGAGCGAGCGTAGGTTTAGTTCGGGACAAAAATCGCTCACGCTCGCTGGCTCCGCCCAAGCGAATCTCGTGTATCTCGCTCAAGCGAGTTGGGGCTCGCTCAAGTGAGTTGGCATCTGATTCTCCTTTGGTCTCCTCGCTCAGCGTGTGGGGTTGCTCGCCCAAGCGCCCTATATGGGACTCGCTCAAGCGAGTGGGGTTCTCGCTTGAGCGAGGGATGCCCTGATTGCCTAAAATGAAATGTTCAAATTAATTTCTCTCTTCTTCATATTAAACCTTGACCCTGTATTATTATAGGAATACTTTGGGCATAAAATTGGATCTCTTAATTTTAAAGTGGTTGTCCTCCTTAAACTTAATCACATAGCATTAATTTACTCAAATCCTTTCGTTGTTTTTAATTGAGCATTTCTTCATGGTTGCTCCTCTTAACTCACCTTCTCATATCTTCACATATGAGATAGGTCTTTGACTGATCCAAGGTAGTGAAAGATAACTTCATCCCTTGTGACATTATATCTTAGTGCTTCTTAAATCGCGAAACATTTACCCCTATTTTTGGGGTGTCACGATTGTCACTTTTCCAACATCAATTTATTTATTTGGTAAATTCTTAGAAAATTTTATAATAACATTAAACGGTGCTACTTTTAAAACTTGGTAAAATAAAATGTTGTAGTCGTTCGGTCGGTGAATTGTCTTGAAACGCGCAATATCATCAGAATAATTTCAATGATGCTTGGTGATAAATTTAATTTCTAATAGTGGGGCTTACCGAAAACAAATTACAAATTTCATATTAACACCATAAAACTTAAAATATAATGTTACAACCATATCGAATCAATTGTGCCCGCCTAACATTAATTTTCTTAAGTTTTTCGTCTTAATACTGATCGCAATAAAATTTTCTTCTGAATGCGCCATTATCGAGACATGCTTAAAAAAAATTTTGAAATTCTTTTTAGCGACAAATTAAAGTTAACTACCATAGATGAAAAATTATGTAACTTAAAATCTAACCGTTATATCGTGACGAAATTTAAAATGGAGATACCAGGACACTAAAGCAATATTATGGGGCCGATTAAAAATGAAATCAAACGAGGTGAGACCCCCCTAACGTTACTGGACTGCCACTGCCCAGAGGAAGAAAACAGTGGTCTCGCCGAAAATTTGTCAAACATTCCAAAACGTCCACCGATCACTCTCGGGTCCGCTAAAATCGACATGCAAGAAATTTTCAAAAAATTAAAGGTCATGGATAGAAAATGAAGATTCACAAAATAGCCATGCACTTGGTAAAGTTTGAAAGATTTAATTTATTGAAGGTTCACCATTCACTCTAAATCCTTCGCCTTTCGTCGCCGACCGTCGCCTACAGTTCCCGATCTTAAGGAATAGTAACACATGCACACAAAATTAAAGGAAGAGGGTCACGAATTTGGTCTTTAAAATAGAGAAAAGTTGTCACAAAATTTATGGATACAAGCTTATTTTAACAAAGAGAAAAAAATAGGCAAGATTAATGACCAAAATTGCAAAATCTTACCTTGTCCTTACTAATGGAGTTTGTGATCAAGAATGGCCAAGGTAAAAGAAGGACAACTACAAAATTATAGACTTTAGGTGGTAGAAATAAAGTAGAAGAGGGTTGGAGGAAAAAGAGCCTTCACGGTTTGGTAGGGAGAGGTGAGTGAAGAAATTGAAATTTTATGGTATGGTGGTCTAGAATGGTGCTGTCGAGAGAAGGAAAGAGTTATGGTGAGTATGGTTAATAAAGGATGGTTATGAAAAGGAAAGATTATTGCTGGAATAGAGAGGAAGTAGCTACTAGAATTTTAGAAAAAGAGAGTAAGTGATGGTTGTTGTGAGAAGGGACGAGAGTTAGTGGGAAGTGTGGGTGATGGAGTGAAGGTATCATGTGTATGGCATAAGGCATGGTGTAATAAAAGAATGGAGTATGTTGAAGTCTTGGCTTTTAACTTGAAATTCTGAACATGAATGAGCAAGGAAAGCATGGCAATTCTTAATGAATGTGTGGCATAATACATGTACATTCTTCATGGATGTATATTATAGTGCATGGCATGGTGACAACTTGTCAAACAAGTTATAAATCCTTGAAAGAGAAGGAGTTAAGGAGAGGATGACATGTGGTATTCTGGCTGAGCAAGGAGTTAGGGTGAAAAAGACAAGTGTGCACTGGTGTTGCAAGCTAATTGGCTCATGATGCATGAAGGCTTGTGTGGCATAACCAGGGAAGTCCACTTGTTCGGGCTTTTAAGGGTCTATTCGGGCCAAATTAGGAATAGGATCCAACATAAGAATTGTAGGCCTTTTTCTTATCTTTAAATTGATATATGGCATAAAAATTTTCATTTTAGAAATGAGAGAGTTATGGCCTAAATACGAAAGTAGTGTAAAGTTATAACAAGATTATTGTTTCTTGCAAAGATTAATTTTCTGGGCAAAATTGATGACGAATTTTGTAACATCCCCGTTTTAAAATTAAGTGCTGAATAAAGAATGAACCATTAAGACTTAATTTCAACTAGAAATAACTGTTAAGTGCATTTAACTAAGTGAGTTTTAGCCATTAAAATATAGAAAAGGGTGGCGGACAGGGGATGAGGGGAGTGCGCGTGGCTACTGCAGCACACACTCTCCCATCCCACTCGTCTCTTGTTTATGCGCATGTACACTTATATATATATGTCGTGAGCCTTTAGTGAGGAACGCATTTGCCAATTCTTCAGACTCTCTTCTCCGTCACCTCATCCTCTGTTTTCTCTCTTCGTCTTCATTCTTCTCTTCTCTCACTCTTCGCTCCTGGGGATCTTGATTCCAGTACTGAAGAACAGACTACACCCATCCCAGAATCAGACGCGGCATACGACAAAGCCAAGCAAGACCGGACGAACCAGGAGAAGGACATCGGACCCAACGGCAAGAACGGAAAAGGTTTCTGAGGTTCTTCTAAAGGTAGGGGGCGCTTGCATGTCGAATGCATGGTCTAAGAACGGTACCGGATGAACGTACTGCCAAGTGTGTGTGTGTGTGTGCATGTTTTTATAATTCATTAGAACTGATGCTGTGCATGTGTGCATGTGTTTACAATTACTAAAACTGATGCATGATTTGAGATTTTGATAGTGATCTTCGTGACGATGGCGTAGTTTGCTCGTGGATGATAATGATGGATTTATTTTGTCGTCACTGTGAAAAGTGTGTATGTGCATGTTCTTAATTGGATTGCTCAATGTTGTTAGTCTGATGATCGATTGTATCATGCGCTGGTGTGACTGACGGAATGATGATGAGTAGTGGGGATATCCGTTCTTATTTGATGACTACGGTAATGTGTTTGTGGCACAATGATGTGTAATAATGATCGTGTTAGTTGCATGAGTAAGAGTGGGGTGACCCATGGAAGGTCAGGAACCCCAAGGGAAATGACTTCCAGTTACCAACCCTGGCTAGATCCCAATAGGGCTCGTGGTAGCCGTTGGAGCTAGAGAAATGAGTCTCGAGACGCCGTGGGGGCCGGTGCCACCTGGTAAGAGCTGAGGGACGAGGGGCCAAAAGAAAAAGGGGGCTGTAACTGAGAGTCCTTTCCCGAGTCGGATCCGCGTGCATGCATGTAGAAGTAAGGTTGATTGTGATGATGTATAAATCTATGTATATGCATGTGTATGATTTTGAATGCATGAATATATATTTAGATGTGGAACAAACTCTGTGAACTATGTGTGTCATGAATGTTGTTTGAATTGTATGAACTTGGTTACTTGAGAAAGGTTGAATGATAGCAGGAGCGTGTACTGACGCTGATACCGAGTCTGTGAGTATCATTATACATGTAAAAGCTCACCCCTGCAGTGGCCATTTTCAGTGAACGTCTCTCGTGAGGAGGATCAAAGGCAGAGCTGGAATGCTGGGCGGAGTGCTGATGCATTTCGAAGGTTTAATTAAGGCGTTGTTAGATGAAGCCCGGACTAGCTCATACCGGATGTTAACGTCTTTGTGAATGAATAGAACTTTATGAACAAGAAGAAGTTTGATTTTGTATTGTAATTATTGACGTGCACTTTTATGTATATATATGGATGTATGGTTTTGGTGTGTGTGATGCCATGTGTTGCTTTGTTTCCTAATTATGCTTTAATAGATACGCAGGAACAGCCTGATCGAGCAGGTTATAGCTAAGTCCGAAAGAACCAAGAATTGCCTTAGGAAAACTTATGTCGGATACGTTGGGCGGAGTCGTACCCCGCCCGAAGGCGTATGGCTAAGTCCGCCCAGGCGTCGTCATAATTAGTTGAGTTGGGCGGAATAGGTTCAAACTCTTCCTTTCTCCACAACCTACTAATGTATATGTACCCTGTAACTTCTCATTTTTCTGAGTGAAAGGCGAGTGTGAGGATTTACTTAGTGAACCCTTGTCCATACCCGATGGAGGGAACTACCTTGTAGTTGTGTTAAAGAGGCGTCATGTAGAATTCGTTTAGGCGGTGTCATACCTCGCCCAAGTAACTAAGACAGCCCGCCCAAGATAAATATACCCCGCCTAGCCAAGTAGGATGATTCTAACTTCTCCTTTCCAACAAATGCAACGCGTGTGAATGTATTAACATATTTTCCCTTATCTATTCCTCCTGTTGAGTGATCAGTATTTCTTGAAGGGAAGCCTCAGTGCAAAATCTCCTCTATCCGCTGCTGCGTTACTATACCCCGCCTGGACGGTGTAAGACCCCGTCTGAGCGAACAAACGGTGTTGTGCAATCCGCCCCAGTGTTGATGTACTACGATAAACCCATTGAGCCGGCCCAGTTCTTAGCTTCCCTGTAGGTTGCTTTATGCGCGTGAATGTTCTTAGTTTTCCCCATTGCCTGCTCCCTTCTACATCAAATGTTACATGACTGTTTTTGTGAAAAATTTTCTCATATTTTGAGATTTATTAGTTGTAAATAATTAGGGTGTTATAAATTTGACTTTGTGTCCTTCATAAAAGTTGTAGGAAATTGAGTTAAGAAACTCTTAGATAAAGAATAGTTCAATTTCATGGTCATACAAGGGAGAAACATGAAAAATACTGAACATAGTGCAAGTTGCCACTAGGAAAACATGAATCAGTGTGGTCTTTTAAATTCTGGGATTTATGGAGTAAGAATTGGTTTTCTAGCCCTTCATGAAGTTTGTATATCTTCTTCTTCTCTTTAATTTGATATATCATTTGAGACGATCCAAGATCGGTAGCCCAAGATATATCAGATTTACAACAGGGTGCTTCAGAAGCTTCTCGGATCAACTACGGCTTCGGAAATAAATTCACCATTAATTCTCCTTTGAGAATTGGGTTTCGTTCCCTTCATGAACATTGTAGAGGTCTACGATACAGATCCATATCAAAAAGAACAGAGTGACTCAAGCATTAGACGAAGGAGATATGTGAATTTTAATGAAGGCTGCCAACATGATGATGAAACAGCTAAGGGGTTGTAAAGATTTATCAAACTGTACTGATCTAGAAGGATTTAGCCTTTGATGTCTGCATGGAAAACGTAGATAATTTTGTTACCAAAGGTCGTATGAGAGATTTATGAATTTTTTCTGAACCATGTGCAGGGAAAAACGTCCAAACGTTGGAATTTTGAGACGAATATACTTAATCTTTGATTTTGGGGTTGACAGAGTAAGAATCGGAGCTCGGGGCTAGAAATGGAGATTGAAGATCTTTTCAAAATGAAGAGATTGGGACTAAAATCATTTAATTTTAAGGTTGTATGCTAAAGTTGGGTCCAAAACATGAAGGTGCTCGAGTCAGGCTTTAAAGCGAATTCTTAGGAACTAACTTATAGAAAAACAGGGATCATAGAGTCCAAATCAAGCTTCGGCCTCTGCAGGAAAAGTTCCTAAAACGTCAAAACAAGTCACCAGAGACTAACTGTGCCAACATTTGATATCCCGAGGTATATGAACGGTCGAGCGTAGAAGCCATTAAAGGTTTTGATTGGGCTGGTTAGGTGACAGGGCCCGCAAGCGCACGGGTTATGTCGCGTAATATAAAAGATTATCGTTCTCCACAGGGTCTGTGTTCAAAGTACCAGCATATTGAAATTTAATTATCCACACAATTGATTTTTAAGATTTTTATAAAATAAAGCACAAATTAAAGTTGCACAGAATACGAATAAATATAAAAATAAAATTTACTTGACACTTAAAAATCAGAGTTGAGAATATCTTGGGATTTTAGGGGATTAAGACTCTATTTTATGTTAATGAATTTTAACTTTTCATAAATAAGAATCGAATTAAGTTTTCCAAGGCGAATTTTCCAAAAGCTAATTAATATGTTCCTCTCGGAATCCTATTAATGTACCTAACCTATGGAAAGCGCTGCTTAATCCTCAGAAAGGCCCATTATCGTTTTATGAAAACCCCTTTTATTTCCTCAAAAGAATTTTGATTACTTTCACGGTTTTACCGAGGTCACAAAAAGCATTACAAAAATCTTAGGTTTAGTTCAAAGCTTTCCGGTAAAAATAAATCTCTCGATTCTATTTATTACCTAAACTTACTAATATACCCGTAAGTATACAGTTTTATCATTTAGGTTCTTGTTAGGAATTACTAAAACCATTGAGCATAATTGAACTAAATGGAAAACAGAAATTTATTTAATTCCAAGTCAAAATAACATTAAAATAAAATATTATCATACCCCCTTTATCCCAAGATAATTAATTTAGCTACTCATGAAATAATTCAAATTCATATATATAATGGAAAAATAAAACATACAAGACATGGTAAAAAATAAAGACTTACGGGTTTCTCCAAAAGCTCAGAATAATTTACCACTGTAATTCCTTGTTGCAATAATTTCTCCACCAATTACAAATTTAAATAACTCACTTTTACAATTCACAACTCTTAAAATAAAATAAAGAAAAAGAAAATAAAAAGAGAAACAAAACGAAAAAGAAAGAGAAAGAACGAAGAAAGAAATAAAGAAAAAAGAAAGAAAGAAAAGAGAAGAGAAGCACGGAAGAAGAAAAGAGAAAACGAAAGAAAGAGAAGAAAAGAAAAGGAATTTAAGCTTATGGAAATTGATTTCAAGTGATTCCTTGGTGGTGTTGTCCGTGTTCCCTTTTATAGGCAAAGGAAGGGAAGAAGTCAGCTTGGAAAACGCGTTGCCAGTTGGTGCAATTGTCTTCTTCTCAGCCGCCCCACCATCACAGCTTGGAGACAGCCTGGATGGTGTCAAGTGGGAGAAAACTTTCGGTGCATGTGACTTCCAACTATCCCAAATTGCATTATTTTAATATTTCCAATAATTCGGTGCTTGGATTTATTCAGCTGGTCAAATTCAGAGTGGAAAAATAGGTCAGTTTTCATCTTTTCTCCAAAATCCGAGTGAAAGCTTGCTGGAGGGTGGTTTGCTGAGTGCTGGACGGTGTTGCATTGTGAAGAATTGGGTCGGTTTTCACCTTCTCTCTTGAATCCGAGTGGAAAATGCCTTTTGTGCACAAAACCGACTGGAAAAAGGTGCATTTTCTAAAGAAGACCGAGTGAATCTTTGCTCGGTGTTGAGTTGAGGGGTCGGTGTTTGGAAGAAAACCGGTCGGTATTTGGAACAAACCGGTCGGTGTTGAGTTGCTGTGAAGTCGGACAGTGTTAGTTGCTGTGAGGACATGAGCAAAGCAACTCTGATTACTTTATTTCTTCGAAACCGATTGAAAAGTGAATCGGAACCGAGTGAAAGTGATTCACTCGGAACTGATTAGAATGTGGCTCGGAATTAACTAAAGAGGGACTCGGATCCGACTGAAACCATTCACTCGGCTCAGCTTTGAAATAATTCAGTCGGCCTTCATTCCTTGAAATGATACACTCGGAAGTGTCTTCTTGCTTTTTACTCGGAATGGCCTTCAGTCGTCAATCAACCCAGTCGGTTGTCTTTACTCGAATCTGGCTGATTGAATTTTCTCTCATGTCCGAGCCTTGCTTTGCTCAAAAATATAGGTTTCTGACCCATTTCACTCGGTATTCTTCGTTGCAGAGATCTTACTCGGACTTAGTGTGAAACTGTGAGAATCTGTCCGAGTGTGATTCAATCCTGGTCGGATTTTCCTTGCTTGCTTAAGGCATTACTCAGAAATGCCTTGTTCCGCTTGAGAATGCCATCTTCTCTGAGTGAAACCACTCGGATTCCTCCTTAGTCAGCATTTATTCATTTCAGTGGCCTCTTCTACTCGGAATCCATTCACTCAGAACAGCTTTTCACTCGGATTAGTTGCAATCAGAAAGCTCCCACTTGGATTTACTTCAATCAGCAATCCTTTCACTCGGAGAATAGCTTTGGACATATTTATTGGAGGTCAGTCTCCTTTTTTCACTCGAAATGGACGCAGTTGGGGAAGTTTCCACTCGGAATCACCTCCAACTGAGACTTATTCCATTTCAGCATTGGTCCTTCACTCGATTCAGCGATTTATCACTCGGAATGGCTTTGACAGGGAACATTTCACTCGGATTTTCTCCAACAGTGCAGTATTCCACTCAGCAATGCTCTACTCTGAGTCTTTCCACTCGGATTTGGTCATTTCTGAGTTATCCCACTCGGATTTGGCCATTTTGAGTCGGATTTCAGTGCTCTGAGTCAGATTTTTGCTTTCTGAGTCGGATTTCAGCTTTAAAAAGAGAATTCTTTCCACTTTGGGCTTGTTCTTCTTGTTTCTTTATCATTTTATGGTCGTTTTTCTCTTGTTTTTGACCCTTTATTACCTTAATTCCTGCAAAATAACATACCCAAGTAGAAAATAGTGGAAAGAAAGCAAAAATCACAATAAATAAAGGAAATACAGTGCATAATGATTAAAGTCCTAAGCAAATTAGACCTAATTTATTGTATTATAAAGCACTTATCAAAATACCCCAAACCAAAACATTGCTTGTCCTCAAGCAATCACCATATTCACAAGATAAAATACAGAAAACACTAAACTTAATAAACTAAGGAATCCAAAACAGAGAAATAGATTTATTCAAATGCCAGTTTTATTTTTCTTATGTGAATCAATTTTCAATGTCAAGACTTGAGATACTCTTCTCATAATTTTCACTCAAGTGTTTCAAGGTTTGTGTATCTCTCAAATCATCATAGTCAAAAAATATTACCATAAGCTTGTTAATAAACCAGAAACTCCACAATTTAGATAGAAAATATGTCAAAGTCTAAAGGTCTTTCAAAGGTTGTAACGTGGCCTTGGGTTGTATTGTCAAGGTAGGAATTTCAAGAAAAATGGAATACAAAAGGGCTTTAATAGTCATGAATGATTCAAATCACCATTATAAATTTAACAGAGCAAATTTTTGAACTTTTATGGACTTTTTGGAATTCATTCAATATCATCCTTTTGATTTTCTTTTTCTTTTTCTTGCTTTTCTTTGCATTTAATACCATATTTTTTTTCTTAAGTCCTTTTTTCTTTCTTTGCTCCACTAAATTTCCAACTTTTTCACCATTAAGAGAATATCAGTCAATGAAAGGTTTCAAGGAAAAATTTTCACTTTTAGGCTCAAAAGGGGCAACTAGGGGTCAAATTATGCAAAATTATGAGGCTTAAGAATAAGACCTAATTGTGCCTTTATCATCCTAAGACATATAATCAAAAACCATTTTGAATCGGTTGAAAAACAAGTTCTAGAATATTAATGACTATGAGATTCACTCAATCAAGAAAATATGGGTTTTGAAAATTTGTTTGATAAATAACCCATTTTGGCTCAAGTCTAATCATGGAAAGTCTTTTCAAAGAAAATTTTAATCACATAAGGTTCATTTAAGCATTTATTTGGCATTTAAACAATCAAATTTTAAAAATTTTACTCAAAATTTTGGGATCCTTAGATACTTTAGCCTTTGTGTTCAAAGTAAATTTATCGTGCAATCATGGTAAATTACAAGATTACAAACAAATCAAGGAAAACACACATGCAAAATAAAATAACAATCACACAACGTAAACAAAACAGTTAAGTTTTCTTGCCTACTACCCCAAACCAGAATTTGACATTGTCCTCAATGTTAAAATGGATGATAAAAGGATAAGAAAACTTACCTGGAGTAACCCCAAACCAGCGTTTGACATAGTTGGTTTTTTTTTTGTGAGAATAAAAGCTTAAAATAAAACAATAACTTTTTATAGGGTTACCTCCCTATCAGTGCTAAGTTTTAAGTCTTCAGCCAGACTCTTCACCGTTTGGACTTACTCATCAGGAGCATCAAACAAGTCCAAGTCACTTGCTTGTTGTATTGGTTGACCTGTCAGATAGTGCTTTACTCTTTGTCCATTTACCCTAAATGTACCAGATTTCTCGCTCCATAGTTCGACAGCTCCAAAGGGAAAGACTTTTGTCACCTTGAATGGTCCCGACCATCGGGATCTCAGTTTACCTGGAAAAAGCTTCAATCTGGAATTAAACAGTAAAACCATATCTCCCGGATTAAATGTTCTCCGTTGCATGTGACGATCATGCCATTGTTTGGTTTTTTCTTTATAAATTCTGGCATTTTCGTATGCATCTAGACGGAGTTCTTCAAGCTCATTTAATTCCAACAATCTTTGTTCACCTGCAGCCTTATGATCAAAGTTAAGAGTTTTAACAGCCCAAAAAGATTTATATTCTAGCTCAACAGGTAAATGACAGGGCTTCCCATATACTAGCTTAAAAGGCGTGGTTCCAATGGGAGTTTTGTATGCGGTTCGATACGCCCATAAGGAATCATCTAACTTAATAGACCAATCCTTACGTGATGTATTCACCACTTTTTGAAGAATATTTTTAATTTCCCGATTGGATACCTCAACTTGTTCACTAGTTTGTGGGTGATAAGGTGTAGCAACCTTATGCTTAACTCCATATTTCTTTAGAAGGGTCTAAAAAGTTTTCTCAATAAAATGAGACCCTCCATCACTTATAACACATTTTGGGACCCCAAACCTTGGAAATATTATTTTCTTGAAAAGTTTAATAACAGTCTTAGCATCAGAATGGGGTGAAGCAATGGCTTCCACCCATTTTGACATATAGTCAACTGCCACTAATATGAACTGATTTCTAAAAGAAGAGGGAAAGGGACCCATAAAATCAACACCCCATACATCAAACAATTCAACTTCTAGAATGGTATTCAATGGCATTTCTTGTCTCTTACCAATGTTACCTGTTCTTTGGCAAGCATCACAAGTTAGAACATACTTACGTACATCCTTAAAAATATTTGGCCAATAGAACCCAGCTTGCAATACTTTAGCGGCTGTCTTAGAGGTGCTCATGTGTCCTCCACAGGAAAGAGAATGGCAATGATCCAAGATAGCATGGACATCATCTTGTGAAACACATCTCTGAATCATACCATCTGTACATTGCTTGAAAAGGAGTGGTTCATCCCAATAATAATGCTTGACATCTGCATAAAACTTTTTCCTTTGCTGAAAGCTAAGATCAGGAGGTAAGATACCACATACAAGAAAATTTACAAAATCAGCATACCAAGGAACATGTTGGATACTAAGATTCAAGAGTTGTTCATCTGGAAAAGATTCATTGATGGGAATATTATATGTTTGTTCTTTTTCAGATGTCAACCTAGATAGGTGGTCAGCGACCAAGTTCTCGGTACCCTTCTTGTCCTTAATTTCCAAGTCAAATTCTTGCAATATTAGAATCCACCTAATTAATCTAGGCTTTGCTTCCTTTTTATTCAATAGATACTTAATGGCAGAGTGGTCAGTGTAAACAGTAACATGTGAACCTACCAAGTAAGACCTAAATTTATCAAAAGCAAAGACAATAGCTAACAGTTCTTTTTCAGTTGTGGCATAATTTACCTGAGCATCATCTAGCGTCCGGCTGGTATAATGAATTACATGGAGCTTTTTATCCTTTCTTTGCCCCAGCACAGCCCCCACTGCGTAATCACTCGCATTGCACATCAACTCAAATGGGAGTTTCCAATCAGGTGGTTGCACGATGGGGGCAGAGATTAGAGCTTGCTTAATCTTGCAAAAAGCTTCCATACAAGATGAATCAAAATTGAAAGGCACACCCTTACCCAGAAGAGTTGTAAGAGGCTTTGTGATCTTAGAGAAATCTTTAATGAACCTGCGATAAAACCCTACATGTCCAAGAAAACTCCGAATACCTTTCACATTTGTGGGTGGAGGCAATTTTTCAATCACTTCCACTTTAGCCTTATCAACTTCTATACCTCTCTCAGACACCAGGTGTCCAAGAACTATGCCTTCTCTTACCATAAAATGGCATTTTTCCCAATTTAGAACCAAATTGGTTTCTTCACAATGCTACAAGACTTGGCACAAATTTGTTAAACAATTATCAAAATCCAAACCATGCACTGAAAAATCATCCATAAAGACTTCCATCACATTTTCAATAAGATCAAAAAAAATTGCTTGCATACACCTTTGAAAAGTCGCAGGTGCATTACATAAACCAAAAGGCATACGTATGTAAGCATAAGTCCCATAAGGGCAAGTGAAGGTAGTCTTTTCTTGATCAGATGGATGAATGGGAATTTGATGAAAACCTGAATACCCATCTAAATAACAGAAATAAGAGTGTTTCGCAAGTCTTTCAAGCATCTAATCAATAAAAGGGAGGGGAAAATGATCTTTTTTCGTGGCGCTATTTAACTTCCTATAGTCAATGCACATGCGCCAACCAGAGACAATCCTAGTAGGAATCAAGTTATGTTTATCATTTTCAATCACAGTTATTCCCCCCTTTTTAGGCACCACATGGATAGGACTTACCCATTTACTACTATCAACAGGATATATGACTCCAGCATCAAGCAATTTCAAAATTTCCTTTTTAACCACTTCTTGTATTTTAGGATTTAATCTCCTAAGTGGTTCTACTGTGGGCCTACTTTCATCTTCTACAGTAATCCTGTGCATACAAAGAGAAGGGCTAATCCCTTTGATATCATCCATTGTATAACCTATTACCTTTCTATACAACCTAAGTTGTTTCAAAAGTTTTTCAGTTTCACATGGATTTAATTCAGCATTGATAATCACAGGATATGTGGAATTAGGACCAAGAAATTCATACCTTAATGAAGCTGGTAAAGGTTTTAATTCCACATTGGGGCTTACCACTTTGTTACACATGACCTCAGTATCATGTGGGGCCTCAGAGCAATCAGATGTTTCTGTCAGCTCAATCATGAAAACAGTTTCAAGTGGGTCATTAGGAAGGGTTGTTTCCTTTACCACTTGTTCGACAAAATCCAAAGTACAGCAAACATCATTATAAGGTTTTTCTAAAACATTTTTCAAGTTGAAATCAACCTTTTGGTCTCCAACAGTTAGAGACAACTTACCATTCTTGACATCGATCACAGCACCTGCAGTTGCTAAAAATGGTCTGCCTAAAATAATGGGAATCAAAGAATCTTCGTCCATTTCAAGCACAACAAAGTCAGCAGGTAAAAAAAATTTTCCTATCTTAATAGGAACATCCTCTAAAATTCCTACAGGATATTTTACAGATCTATCAGCCAATTGTAAAGACATCCTAGTAGGTTTTAACTCACCCAATCCTAATTTTTCAGCAATAGATAATGGCATTAAACTCACACTTGCTCCTAAATCACACAATCCTTTATCTATATTCATGTCACCAATCATGCAAGGAATAGAGAAACTACCTGGATCTTGGAGCTTGGGTGGAAGTTTCTTTTGAATTAGAGCACTACACTCTTCAGTAAGTGCAACTGTACCATCTTCCTCCAGTCTTCTTTTGTCGGACAAAATGTCCTTCAGAAACTTTGCATATGTGGGCATTTGCTGCAAAGCATCTGTAAAAGGAATATTAATATACAATTTCTTTAAAACATCAAGGAACTTACCAAATTGTTTGTCCAACTTTGCTTTGGCTAAGCGCTGAGGAAATGGAATGGGAGGTTGATATGGCTTAACCTCTTCCTTCTTTTCTCGTGGTTTCTCTTCTTCAATCACTGGATGGGATGAAGATTCATCCACTTTCTTTTCCTCCTTTGCAGTCTTGTCAACTGGCCCATCGTATTGAGTACCACTCCTAAGAGTGACAGCCATGGTTTGGTTAGATGGTCCAGCCTCTGGTTTTCCAGGAAATGTTCCCGGTGTTCTTTGAGAATAGAAGGCTTGTTGGGCAATTTGATTTTCCAGTATTTTGTTGTGAGTGGCAACAGAGTCCACTTTTGAAGCCAAGTTTTTTATTGCATCAGAGAATTCATCATTTTGTTTAAGTTGAGTAGCTACAAATGTCTCCATCAAGGATTATAGCTTTGATTTTTGTGGAATATAGGTTCCTTGTTGAGGTTTGTAGTTACTTTGGAATTGAGGTGGCCTATTTTGGAAGCTAGGTGGACCTTGTGGAGGTCTGTAGTTACCTTGATAATTTCCCCCATAGTTTCCAATAGCATCCACCTGATGCATTTCTTGTTCTTGATTAGGGGTCATTGCTAAATGGCAGTTTGTAGCTCCATGTCCTGAAACACCACAAACTTCACAAACAATATTAGTAGCACTTGTTGACCCTATTTTATCAAGTTTTAATGTTAATGCTTCAACTTTAGCAAAATGTAGGGAAAGAGCATCAACAGAGTACTTACCGGTGTTTTAGAAGGTATTCCTCTCTCAGAGTTCCATTGGTGAGTGTTTTAAGCTATTTCCTCAATCAGGTTCTCAGCTTCATCAACATTTTTACTCATGAAGGCTCCTCCAGTTGCAGCATCTAAAGAGATCTTTTGTGTGGAAGTTAGTCCATTATAGAAAATATGGATTGTCAACCACCTTTCTATCCCATGGTGAGGACATTCTCTTAGCAACTCTCTGTATCTCTCCCAGGCTTCATATAAGGATTCATCATCTTTTTGTGAAAAATTTATGATTTGTTTTCTCAGCACATCAGTCTTGTTCCTTGGGTACCATTTATTGATAAAAGCACTGGACAATTGTTCCCAAGTCGTGATAGATCCTTCAGGAAGAGAGTACAACCACGCTCTTGCTTTATCTCTTAAGGAGAAAGGGAAAAGTCTTAAGCGAATGGCGTCATTGGTAGCCCCGTTCATCTTCAGGGTGTCACAGTATTCAAGAAAGATTTGAAGGTGAAGATTTGGATCTTTGGAGGGTAATCCTCCGAATTGGTTCTGTTGAACCATTGAGAGTAGTGAAGGCTTCAATTCAAAATTGTTAGCCTCCACTGTGGGTCTGAGGATGCTAGATCCTCTTCCATTTGTACTTAGAGCGGCAAAATCTCTTAAGGGTCTATGTTGGTCTGCCATTTGTTTTTCTTTTTCTTCTTTTTGTTGTTTTTCTTGTTTTCTCAAAGCTCTAAGGGTACGTTCTATCTCAGGGTCAAATCCTAAGTTTAGATCGACACTACGGCTTCGTCGCATAAATAGAAAATAAATGACAAATAAAACAAACAATTACAAAAATAAAACAACAGATACACAGAATATAGAACAAAATACAAAATTACAAAGAAAATAAAAATAAAAATAAAAATAACAATAAAAATATTAACAAGTATGATCTAATCGAATTTCAATATTGCCGATATTTGAGGGACAACAGTCCCCGGCAACGGCGCCAAAAACTTGACAGGGCCCGCAAGCGCACGGGTTATGTCGCGTAATATAAAAGATTATCGTTCTCCACAGGGACTGTGTTCAAAGTACCAGCATATTGAAATTTAATTATCCACACAATTGATTTTTAAGATTTTTATAAAATAAAGCACAAATTAAAGTTGCACAGAATATGAATAAATATAAAAATAAAATTTACTTGACACTTAAAAATCAGAGTTGAGAATATCTTAGGATTTCGGGGGATTAAGACTCTATTTTATGTTAATGAATTTTAACTTTTCATAAATAAGAATCGAATTAAGTTTTCCAAGGTGAATTTTCCAAAAGCTAATTAATATGTTCCTCTCGGAATCCTATTAATGTACCTAACCTATGGAAAGCGCTGCTTAATCCTCAGAAAGGCCCATTATTGTTTTATGAAAACCCCTTTTATTTCCTCAAAAGAATTTTGATTACTTTCACGGTTTTACCGAGGTCACAAAAAGCATTACAAAAATCTTAGGTTTAGTTCAAAGCTTTCCGGTAAAAATAAATCTCTCGATTCTATTTATTACCTAAACTTACTAATACACCCGTAAGTATACAGTTTTATTATTTAGGTTCTTGTTAGGAATTACTAAAAGCATTGAGCATAATTGAACTAAATCGAAAACAGAAATTTATTTAATTCCAAGTCAAAATAACATTAAAATAAAATATTATCATACCCCCTTTATCCCAAGATAATTAATTTAGCTACTCATGAAATAATTCAAATTCATATATATAATGGAAAAATAAAACATACAAGACATGGTAAAAAATAAAGACTTACGGGTTTCTCCAAAAGCTCAGAATAATTTACCACTGTAATTCCTTGTTGCAATAATTTCTCCACCAATTACAAATTTAAATAACTCACTTTTACAATTCACAACTCTTAAAATAAAATAAAGAAAAAGAAAATAAAAAGAGAAACAAAACGAAAAAGAAAGAGAAAGAACGAAGAAAGAAATAAAGAAAAAAGAAAGAAAGAAAAGAGAAGAGAAGCACGGAAGAAGAAAAGAGAAAACGAAAGAAAGAAAAGAAAAGAAAAGGAATTTAAGCTTATGGAAATTGATTTCAAGTGATTCCTTGGTGGTGCTGTCCGTGTTCCCTTTTATAGGCAAAGGAAGGGAAGAAGTCAGCTTGGAAAACGCGTTGCCAGTTGGTGCAATTGTCTTCTTCTCAGCCGCCCCACCATCACAGCTTGGAGACAGCCTGGATGATGTCAAGTAGGAGAAAACTTTCGGTGCATGTGACTTCCAACTGTCCCAAATTGCATTATTTTAATATTTCTAATAATTCGGTGCTTGGATTTATTCAGCTGGGCAAATTCCGAGTGGAAAAATGGGTCGGTTTTCATCTTTTCTCCAAAATTCGATTGAAAGCTTGCTGGAGGGTGGTTTGTTGAGTGTTGGACGGTGTTGCATTATGAAGAATTGGCTCAGTTTTCACCTTCTCTCTTGAATCTGAGTGGGAAAATGCCTTTTGTGCACAAAACCGACTGGAAAAAGGTGCATTTTCTAAAGAAGACCGAGTGAATCTTTGCTCGGTGTCGAGTTGAGGGGTCGGTGTTTGGAAGAAAACCGGTCGGTGTTGAGTTGCTGTGAAGTCGAACAATGTTAGTTGCTGTGAGGAGATGAGCAAAGCAACTCTGATTGCTTTATTTCTTCGAAACCGATTGAAAAGTGAATCGGAACCGAGTGAAAGTGATTCACTCGGAACTGATTAGAATGTGCCTCGGAATTGACTGAAGAGGGACTCGGATCTGACTGAAACCATTCACTCGGCTCAGCTTTGAAATAATTCAGTCGGCCTTCATTCCTTGAAATGATACACTCGGAAGTGTCTTCTTGCTTTTTACTCGGAATGGCCTTCAGTCGTCAATCAACCCAGTCGGTTGTCTTTACTCGAATCTGGCTGATTGAATTTCCTCTCATGTCCGAGCGTTGCTTTGCTCGAAAATATAGGTTTCTGACCCATTTCACTCGGTATTCTTCGTTGCAGAGATCTCACTCGGACTTAGTGTGAAACTGTGAGAATCTGTCCGAGTGTGTTTCAATCCTGGTCGGATTTTCCTTGCTTGCTTAAGGCATTACTCAGAAATGCCTTGTTCCGCTTGAGAATGCCATCTTCTCTGAGTGAAACCACTCAGATTCCTCCTTAGTCAGCATTTATTCATTTCAGTGGCCTCTTCTACACAGAATCCATTCACTCAGAACAACTTTTCACTCGGATTAGTTGCAATCAGAAAGCTCCTACTCGGATTTACTTCAATCAGCAATCCTTTCACTCGGAGAATAGCTTTGGACATATTTATTGGAGGTCAATCTCCTTTTATCACTCGAAATGGACGCAGTCGGGGAAGTTTCCACTCGGAATCACCTCCAACCGAGACTTATTCAATTTCAGCATTGGTCCTTCACTCGATTCAGCCATTTATCACTCGGAATGGCTTTGACAGGGAACATTTCACTTGGATTTTCTCCAACAGTGCAGTATTCCACTCGGCAATGCTCTACTCTGAGTCTTTCCACTCGGATTTGGTCATTTCTGAGTTATCCCACTCGGATTCGGCCATTTTGAGTCGGATTTCAGTGCTCTGAGTCGGATTTTTGCTTTCTGAGTCGGATTTCAGCTTTAAAAAGAGAATTCTTTCCACTTTAGGCTTGTTCTTGTTTCTTTATCATTTTATGGTCGTTTTTCTCTTGTTTTTGACTCTTTATTACCTTAATTCCTGCAAAATAACATACCCAAGTAGAAAATAGTGGAAAGAAAGCAAAAATCACAATAAATAAAGGAAATACAGTGCATAATGATTAAAGTCCTAAGCAAATTAGACCTAATTTATTGTATTATAAAGCACTTATCATTAGGCCAAGTCAGACACCCTTGATCTGTTATGAAACAATCCTAACAAAACTAGTTTCCTTGTTGGATCACTAGTCTCGGGTCGAACGGTCAGAGTCTGACCTCAGGTTGATTCGCACAATTCAAATTTGAGGAACCTGATAATATTTTATTATTAAACATAATTATCAAATAAATAAACAATTAAAAAATATAATTTCAAAATAAATTATTATAATTATTTATCTATTAAATATTATCGACAAAAAATAATTATCAAATAAATATAATTATAAATCAATCAGTACAAAATAATCGATATTAACATATTATTTTTAATTAGACAGTATGACCGAACATTATTATGGCTCTTACTGTTTTCTTATCTCTACTTCTCTTATTCATTATGTTTTTTCGGTATTCTTATATTTCATGTTAAGCTCCGCTTATCCCTATTGTTCTCATTCTAAATTGTTCGAGGAACAGACCGAAGTCTCGAGCTTCTTACCAAAAGCTTAACAGAGAATCCTTATGACAACAACTGCTGCAGAATGCACTCAAAAATTGAATTTTTCAACTTCTAACCACCCAATCTTTTTCATATCAAATCCAAACTCTACCAAAAATTTTGACAGCACTAATTATACACCATTTATGACCTGTAGCAACTGGTCGCACTCAAAAATTTCTAAAAATAAGACACTTATGCGCATAAACGCGTTTAGCTTGATTTTAAGCATTCTTATGCAACACAAGGGTCAATTCTTAATGGAATTGACCCATTCGAGTTTCTACAAGTCATAAACTATACAGGGATGCTATTGTAACTATCGCATGCTATCCAAATCTCATAAAACTCTATTTGACCCTATCAGTTCCTTAATTATACATAAAAGTCATATGAAATCCATTATTTTCATGCATCCACATTCAACCAACATTTTAACAGATCATTTAACTCAATTATCATGCACATTCTAATTCAATTACACACATAAGCATCAATGCCATCAACATGGCTAACAAGTTCAATTGTCAAGCATCATCATAAATTGCATTAGTGATACAAAATGATCACGAGTTCTTTTCTAATGATCCTAATGTATCAATCGTCATTCTGGGGTATCAAATCATCTGTATCCAATCATCAATATACATACGAGGCATTAACTATAGTTTGACTATACAAAACAATACCATATACAAACACTTCCAAAAAGGGATGTACAAAAACTATTAATCCAAAAACCATGCCAGCCAAGGCATCTTTACCAACTCTTCCTTCACACCATACCTCATCTCTTGGAAAGCCTTACTCCATGGTCATGCCCTACAACACAATAGCTAAAAAGTAGACAACATGGAGAGTGAGCATACTTTCTTAATGATGAAAATCAAATAAATTGTGATAATATAAATATGAATACAATTCAACATCTTCTCTAATCAAGGAGTCCAATTAACCAATAAAGCCACATAGTTTATAACTTCCATTGAACACACATGTTCATATATGACAAGTCCACTAACAAGGACATCACCATGTAAAACCAAATCATCCATTCACAATATCAACACACCCATTGTCACAATTCATAAGACACATAAAGAGGTCACACCAACAATACATAATTAGTTAGCAACCAAAAGTGGGCTCTAGATCTTAAATAACATTCTCAATAGAGTATCATCTTTCTTAACCTTTTCCACTCAAATGCCATGTCCCTATGGCTAATGCATATGTCATACCATAAAATGCATATGCAACGGATCCAATTTGAAACATTTATTCATAGCTCATGTGCATATGATTCATCAATATTTGCAACCATACATAGTTTCTTAAGCATTTGTCCCCGCAAGGGTGCTTTTCACAACATCCCGCAAGACCTTTATTATCTCATTACATCAAGTGATCGTAACTACTTATGATCAATCAAATATATGTCCCCCATGCAAGGGTCCATTTCTACGTAAGATCCTGCAAGACCTTTAGCATTTCCATATGCCAAGTGATCGCAACCACTTATAATTGATCAACCATATGTCCCCCACGCAAGGGTCCATTTTCTTATAGTCCCGTAAGACTTCATTGTGATCATATCCATATTCATTTATTCTCATATTGGTTTCTCCCACGCAAGGGTACTCCTTTTTATAGTCCCGCAAGACTTCATTGTGATTACAACCATATTCAAAATGCTATGTCATGCATGCTATGAATGCAATAATGCACCTGCTAGCCTCGACTTCACAATAGTTCTTTACCCTCTCAATTAAGGGTATAATTTGCACTTAACTTCCTAGTTAATGGCATACAATCATATATATCATTCTCCAAGGTATATCACACACAATATCAAGATCATGCTAGCTAAGGATTCATATTATTGTCAATCCACACATGGAATTTAAGAGCATGGCAAAGATTGTACTTTAAACTCATAATCTCATTAAATGTATCAAGCCAACATCTAATCAAGGAAGAACATACAAATATGCATCAATATATACATTATCAAAATACAATGTATCATACATTTAGAGAATATACTCCTCTCCTACCTCAAGAGAAGTATTCTTCCAGGTTAGATGATCTCGCTTCGCCAGAATTATCAAATCCTACATTGAATATATATAGGACCACATCAACCAATCATTCAACATCATTTTCAAATTTCTTGCATATCACTAATGCATACATACATATGAGTCCTATTATATCATAACTTGCAATAAGTTTTCATTTTCTCTTTTTCTTAGGTTTCGGGAATTCTTTCCCTTAAATCAAAACTCATTATAATTAACGGGCAACAACCCAACTAATTAGGTTACTCACACATATTGATTTCACACCCAACTCCTTAAGTGGGTTTTTCTCATTAATGGCTTCCAACCACCATCATCAATCATCACCCATGGCAATCTCTCATCATTAATAGCATTCTCACCATCATTAAATGCCTATCCCACTCACCTTCCATATTTCCCCCAAAATCAATGATTAGAGTTTTATCAAAAACCAAACAACCATCATAAATACATATGATTTTCCACCATCAAACCCACATTTTTTAGTACCCCTATCAATGCTCATAAAAGTTCACATTTATTTCACCCCACCTTAGGGTTTTTATATTTAATGCTCCCATTCAATACCCACATACATTTAATACTCTCTCAAGCCACAATAACCCATAACCTAGGTTCCAAGCACAATAAAGATGGTGAGGAACTTAACTAAGAAAAGAGATTGGGCACCAAGAGAGAGGAAAGGGTGACAAAAAGGGAAGAAGAGACGGAGGAGCCTCAAGCCACAAGGTTCTTCTTCTTACATAATGGAGGATAAAAATTGAAGAGAGGGAGATGAGCTCACCACTTGCTAGGTTTTTAGAGAGTGGAAGATGGAGAAGGTGAAGGGAAATATGAACGGAGAAGAAGAAAGGGTTTGCTCATGGAGGAGAAAATGTAACGTGAAATGAGAAAAGAGAGTAGGGGTTTTAGGTTTAACATTTTGCCCTCCATTTAAATTTCTCCGTTTTATAACAAACAGGATCTCCATTCGGGCTTAATACTTCATCTAAAATTTATTCCAAATATAATTATTCAGATTGACGATAATATTCTTAACAACCTTGACCAATGGCATCTCAATCAGAGATACTTGGTCCGACACCCATATTTTAACCGAGTATTAATTTTAGTTCATCAAGCTTAGTAATTTATGAAAAATCATAACAAATCCCAATTAATTTATTTCCATACTTTTGGGTCATTAATCTTTCCATATATAATTATTTGCCATTTATTTCTCTTATTTAGATATTTATATAAAAATTGGGATATTACAATCCACCTCACTTAAAAGACATTTCGTCCTCAAAATTTGACATACCAGATTCAAACATATCAGGATACCATTTCCGCATGTCATCCTCACACTCCCAAGTAAAAGTACTTTCTTTTCCATGTCTCCAAGCTACTTGCACAAGTGGAACCAACTTGTTCCGTAACTTCTTGACGGAACGCCCAACAATCTTAGCAGAGACAGGAGGGACAGTCAGATTGTCCAGTGTAACATCCCTGATGTTTTAATGAGAATTATAAGAAATGGGAGATGTTAGTAAATATTTTAGAAGTTTTATTTAATATTTGTTCTGTGCGAGCCAAAGATTGGAAAAGCCGGTGTCGAGGTCGGTATCTGAAACGCGAGCAGGCGGAGTTAAAGAGCGGAAGTGTAGGAGAAGAGCGGGCAGGGCTAGGCGGTTTGGTCCTACCGTTGTGGGGAGAGCGCCTCACACGGGGTCACAGCCCGGATTAACCTCATAATGATGGAGACAACGGATATAAGTAATCAAGAGGTGAGCACGGATAAAGTATCCGATCTCTCAAGTTGTAGCTCGGAATTCCGAGGTATGAACATTAAGTAAGGACGGTGGGGCCGATATTTATATCGGACCTATACTCTTGCGAATTATTAGAGGATTATGACTACTTGGATGTTGAAGGGATAAACACGTGTAATTGAGTTGATAACCATGCAATAGTTTAAAATAGTGAAATTGATTAAATTTAGTAAGAATACAAATAAAATAAAGGAAAAGACGATCTTGCCCATGAGCCACATATATATAAGAAGATTCCCTTCCTCTCCTCTTCATTTTCACAAGTTACCTTGCTGTTGGTCTGTTCCTTCTCTTCCGTTTTTCTCTTCTCTCTTAACGCTGATTTGCATGCACTGGAGAGAGACTCCATCTGTATCTGAACTTCAAATTAACCTCATTCCTGTGATCGGGACTTCAAGGTGAGTCTACTGATCCAACCCAATTGTAATTCCCTTATTTCTTTTATTCTTTGGTCGTTAAGAGCCATGCATGGCTATATTCGTGGCTGTTCTCCACTCCTCTGGTGAGTGTGAGTCCAGATGTTGTCCATGAACTAGGGGTGTGGAGGTGATGAGCTATACATTATGATTCGTAGGTAGTAGGCTAAACAGCAGAAGACTGAGTGAAGGAGTTGAGACTGCGAAACCAGTGCTCGGAGGAAAGAATCGACACAAAGAACAGATCATCGAAGCGTGGAATCAGAGTAAGGGGGTGTTCGGGTTATAATTAATTAGAATAGGACTCGCTTCTAATTCAGGTCCTTGGGTTGCGTAAACGGGTTAAGGAAAATGTTACTAAACGTGGTGTGTGTTTATGCTTGTGCATGTGTGATAGTGTACATTGATGAGTTGAGAATTGGGTGTGTGGTGAGTTATCATGCATGATCTTGAAATATTTAATATTGACGTAATCAGTGTTATGTGACTCCGGGTTAGCAAGCAGGCTACCCGAGGAATGAGAAAATTGATATCTAATGTGAAATGATCAGTGTTATGCGACTCCGGGTTAGCAAGCAGGCTACCCGAGGGATGAGAAAATTGATATTATTATGAAAGGTAAATTGTTGAATGATTATGTGGTATGGGATGGCCGACGGTATATGATAGCCCCTCATTTCCGGCTCCCGTGGTTTTCGTGCCCAGTTGAGCTACCCAGTGGTCAAGTAGGACCCAGTGGTCGAGGTGGAGAGTCAAGCAGGACTCAGTGAACCAAGCAGGGTTCACGGGGTGTCAAGTAGGACCCCCAGCTGAAGGCCAATCCTTTAGTATCTGGATACTAGGAGTCAGATTGTATGAGAGTCAGTTGTGATCATAATGTATGTAATGAATGTGATGTATGTAATGAATGCGATGAATGTAAGGAAATGGATGGAATTGTGTAGTTGGTTTAATACAGTTACTGTATGAAATACTCTATGTTCCGGTATGTTTATTTAGAAGTAATGATTGATGTGTATGTATAGATATGCATGTGTATTTGTTAAGATCCGTTCTAAATTAATTATTATGCCAAACACTCACCCTTGCATATTTTTTTTTAGTAACCAGAGACAGGGAGGGGGAAGGAGCCGTGGAGCTGGGCCAAGGGGGAGAACGGTGCCAAGGTCCGGATGAATTTGAGTGACTCTTTATAGAGTCTTATTTGTGTGTAAAAACTTCTTATTATAGTTACTAGTTGGGTGTAATACAGACCAGATCGAATGAAAAATATATATTTCAAAAATATTACTGTTATGTGCATATGTTTTTATGGTAACTTCTTGGGTTCACTGGACCATTTGTTAGAGTGAAGTTTTGGGAGTTCGGTTGTATGTTTTGTATAATCCGATGTGCGAAAGGTGTTCGTTCACGAACAGCACCTCGTCTAAGTGAGAGTCCGGAATCTCGCTTAGACGAGTAGGGGCCTCGCGCAAGTGAGACGCCCTGATTTCCTTTCTCTCATCCGTTGTGTTCATATTACATTGTTTTTCTCTAAATATCGATTAATTTTCAAGGAAAAAGGAGAATTTATTGTAAAATGTAATCGTTTGAATAAAAATAAATGTAAAAATAATTTAGGACGTTACATCCTTGACTTCCACATCATCGACACCAAGCACATGTGAGGGGTGAGGTACATATTTTCTCAACTGAGAAACATGTAATACATTATGAAGATTGGCAAAGTGAGGAGGTAAGGCAATGCGATAAGCAACTTCACTAATCCGCTCAAGGATCTCATAAGGACCAATAAATCTAGGACTTAATTTTCTTCTCTTCAAAGCTCTACCGACACCTATATCACGAGAAACTCATAAAAATACATGATCGCCAACTTGAAACTCAAGTGGCTTCCTCCTTTTATCATAATAGTTCTTCTGTCGGTCTTGAGCGATTTTCATCTTCTCTTGGATCATCTTGATTTTTTTAGTGGTTTCCTCAATAATTTTAGGCCTTAAAGCCAAATGTTCACCAACCTCAAGCCATACAATGCATCATATGGTGCCATACCAATACTAGCAGGAAAGTTGTTATTATAAGTAAGTTCAATCAAAGGTAAATATGTTTCCCATGAACCTCTGTGCTCCAAAACACAAGCATACAACAAGTCCTCAAGACTCTAAAAAGTCGTCTCGGATTATCCATGCATCTGAGGGTGGTACGCCAACCTTAACTTCAACTTAGAGCCCATTGCTTCATGCAAGCTCCCCCAAAATTAGGAAGTAAAACATGGGTCTCTATCAGATGTTAGGGAATCCCTAGTGTATGAGTAGCGGAAATACAAGGATTCCCATAGGATTTGCAAAGCGCCATGTTTCAAAGCATAAGACAAACACACACAAAAATATTACGTTTTAGGTTTACCTCTTGAAGAATATCGAAGCAATCGTAGCCTCGTCCTTTAGGAGTCCAAACGAGTACCCCCACCAGAAATGCTACACCTTCCAAATGCTAGTTTGACGGCGTGTAGCTTTTGCAACTTTTACGTATTTTGTGTCTCTTTTTGGGTAGCCGCCTATGAGCATCTTATGCTCTATTTATAGGCTTAGGTTTGACCTAATTTGCTATCTAAAGAGTGGGCTCCTTACTCATTCTAAATGAGTTAGGCCAAATAGTTTTATTTTAGTCCAACTAAAATAAAAAGCTTTTTTCTGAAGGGCTTACTCTATGTGTGTGACCCTATAGGTAAAATACTCAGTTATATTAATAATAAACTATTTTATTATTAATATAAAATAAGAGCGGCATCTAGCAATGCATCATTATGTCTGAATATTATTTATTATCAACATAACCTATAAGTGATAATTCTTTTATATGTTTATTCATTTTGTCACGATATCCTAATTGGGCCCAAGGCATGGTCGCATCATCCTTGTACGGTCCAATTTATTTTACTTGATACCGGAGTAGACCTTATCCGAATCAATATCCAATATTTATTCTTTCTAACATGGCCATGCATTTCCTTAGTCTCACTCTATCAAGTGGCCTATAGATATCACTCCTGTCACATAGGAGAGACAAATCCCATCTACATCACTCACATCCCTCTGTATAATTTATTCATTGCCTAACCATAACCTTTATAGTCCTCTTGTTACAGAAGACGTTTGATTGTTTTAAAACAACAAACTCCTTATGTAGGAATCGTAGTGACTTCAGGTCAAAGGACTACATATACCATTATCACATTGAGAATCATTTATGACATTCATGTAACAATCCATGCAACGTTCTCATGGTGGGCCTGTCCAGTACATCATTACTCTTAATGTATACCCGTGTAAAGACTTGATATCATTTATATCCATGATCTGTGAGATCAGATCATCAGTACACTCACACACCACTCTTAATGTATTTACATGTCCCCACGTAAATACTTGACTAGGGACATTTTAGGAATAACTCTGATATGACCTATTACTCCAAGGATAAATAAAGGTTGTTAAACTATTTAACAAAAAATGACTTATTCAAAATGATGCGTCCTATATAGGCTTTTAGTGAATATTTCCAACAATCTCCCACTTGCACTTAGAGCCAATATAGTTAATGCCCAATGACGTCTACAGTGCCCTTATGCTTTTACTACATAAGCAGTTTTACTAGTGGTTTCCCAACAATTTTATTGGTATACAATTTTGTTGGTATGCACATTGCATATTTTCACATCTTCCAAATATGGAACTATTTAAGTATATGCTTGGATTAATCCACTTTCTTATATTGTTCTATGGTTTCATTGTCATCACAGTGGAAACTCATAGGGTACAAAACATTTGGAATGATTAAATGTAAATTGACTTCTTTTGTAATTTAACATAGCAAAATACTTAGATTTGTTAGTAGAACCAACGATTGTTTCTTGGTTTGAACCTTTCAAGCATACATCGCAACCATCTTGATAACACATATATTTTGATTGCAATCTTAAGTCTTTCAAATTAATCGAAAGATTAGCATGGATGTAACCTTTACAACGAGCTCATCTTCCAATTATCAAGATCAAATCCTTAGTCCTTCTTAAGTGTTTAAGGATACTCTTGACTATAGAATGAGAATATTATTAGTTCTAGAAGAAGCATGTATTCTACATGTAATACTAGAACTATAATTGTGCAGTTACCAACCTTTTTATAGTCACAAGATTTATCTTCATTCTTTAATGAAGATTCTAGTTTCTAAAAGCTTGCTTTAGTCCATAAATAGAACATTTGCAGTTCACATACCTTCCTAGATGTTTCAGGCATAAAAGGCCTTTAGGTTGTGTCACATACACATCCTCAATATGATTTCCATCTTGACATCTATCTACCATATCTCATAATGGTGGTATGCTGCTACAATAAGCAGGATCTAAATAGTTTTTAAGCTAATTGAATTTTGTCAATCTTGCCTTTAAAGATACTTTTATTACCATCCATGTTTAGTTTTCCTTTTGAAAACCCACTTGCATCCTATAGGTTTTACCCTTTAGGTGCGTCAACCAAGGTTCATACCTTGTTAATATACATGGAGCCCATTTCAAATCTCGTGGTCTTATACCATGTCTTAGAATCTAAACTTGCATTGGCCTCTTCATAAGAAACTTGATCAATTAGCAATATGCCTCCTTCCTGATTTATAAGATATCCATATCTTTCAGATTTGGTTAAATATCCTATTTGATCTTACGCAAGTCTTGTGCTACCAGAGCTAATGATGTCACAACATTTTGTGATTTCTGCTCCAAGTCCATCCTTGACTTTTAAATGCTTTGTGATACTTGAATTTCTTCAAGTTCTACTATCCTCCCACTGATTCTTTAAGAGATGTACTCTTATTCAAGAATAAAACATTCTAAGCAACAAGCCTTTTGTTGTTAGATAGATTGTAGAAATGATAACCCTTAGCTTTCTTTGGGTATCTCACAGAAGACATTTATCCAATTTGGATCTGACCTTGTCAGAGTTGGATGCTCTATAGAAGCATCATAGTTCCAAATTATTAGTAAAGACATACTAGGTTTCTTCCTAGTCCATATCATATATGGTTTCTTTAAGAAAGTCTAAGATGGAACATGGTTAAGTGTAGAAATTTTGTTAATAAAGGAACGTTGAAGGAGTTAGAGATGTTTGATAATAATCAATAATCAAACTATGTCCAACAAGGCTTGACTTTTCCCCATAGAGATGCTATTATGACATTCCATGAGGAATGAGTTAAGAGGTAATCTTTCACTCCATTAGATAGTTATCAGACTTGTAGCTCAAATTATTTTCTATCTTGGTCTAATCAAGAGCTTTAATTGTCTTGCCAATTTGGTTTTTCACTTCATTATGAATTCTTTGAACTTTTCAAAGACTTTCTAACTTATGTTACATAAATCCATACTCATTGACTTTTCAATTAGTATGTTGAAGTATTGAAAAACATATCTAGTTATTGTTCCAATAGGCCCACATACATCGTCATGTATTAAATAATAGATTACTCATCTTTTCAATGAATGAGGTCTCAATTATCTCTCCAATAAATAAGATTTACATGTCTCCATTGATTCCAAAATCAAAAGAGTCCATATAACCACATTAATGGTATTTAGAAATGTGTTTCTTATTCATTTGCCTCAGGAGACAATACCATGTAAGGTTCAAAATCACTTATTTTAACCTACTTTAACAGTTGTTATAGATGGGTGTTTTGAGATTTAGGATGTGGAATCCATTACTCAATTGTGCATCAATATCCATTTGAAGAAATAAAGTTATTTTATAATAAGAAAAACATTTCTTGTCCAACAAGAAATAATATGCACAATGTCTAGTTCACTAACTAGCCCAATAGGTAAAGATCTTATCTTTATTGTAGCAACTTTTGCTCAATTTTACACGGATTTCTCCACTCTTAACAAGTGATCTACTTACTTGATCTTTCAAAATTTGAGATCTACTACTAGTATCTGATACTAATGTCAGTGAAGTAAAATAACTTGACTTCTATAACATGACCTGTAGTGGAAGTCTTACTTCTCTTTCTTTTGAACTCCTTCAAGTTCTTTAGACAAATTATTTCAATGTCTTATTTGGCTAAAAATGGAAACAATTTCCTTTCTTGATCACCTTTTAGACTTCCAGACCAACTTGGTCTTAATAAAGTCTATATATGATCATATCGTATATTTCCCATATATTCATATTGCCCTTTACAGGTCAGAGTTTATGCAGACTCCATAAGGTATTCAAGACCCAACCATATATGATATATAAGCCAAACATGACACACTACCGCTTCATCTTTAATGAAGATAATTCTCAAGTCTCAATACCTATCTAGGCATTTTTCTAGATAAAGTGTCCTTCTAAAGGATAGATTGTAACAAAAAAATATTTAGTTTGTCATGGTTATTCTAAAACAAATTACATGCAAACCTATCACTTCTATTTAAAACATATTTAAATTTTGGTTATTAAATAAATATGTTGTCTCCCACTATTTTGGTTCAAAAATAAATACCCTCACTGAATCATAAAAAATCCTATTGGAAGATTTTCTAATGGGCCAAGATCCATATTTGGCCTAGTGTTGAGTCAGCTTTGGCTGATCACCCAACCCTTGGTTATTTAGGTAGGAAACACATTTCCAATTGCATCTCATGCAACTCTTGGATGATTGAATGGATAACTCTTTACCCTTGTTCATCTTATGAATTTAAGCTCATTGCTTACGCCTCTAAGTTATTTTCAATCCAATTGAAAAACTTAGTTAAGTTTAGGCCTAATAAAAGCAATTTGGATATTACAATTATCCCATCACGCCTTACTAATATAAATGATAGCACCCTGCTTTGGCAGGCCCACTATTTATTGACATTAGTCTCGACGAGTGTTACTTATTAAAAGGTGTTTAGACTTAGTATTAACGCTTCTAGGTTCTTTAATCTGATTAAAGTTACCTAGATAAGTCCAAAAACAAATGGTTGGATAATCTAATTATCTATCATTCTTTACTAATATCAATAAAAGCACCCTGCTTTGGCAGAAACTACACTTTATTGAAACTAGCATTGATGAGTGTTGCTTATTGGAACGCGTTTTAGACTATTTATACCTTTAGGCTTTTCCAATCCAATTGAAAAATGTCTATTTGAATAAAACTTAATAAGTTATAATTGGATAATCCAATTATCCAATCATGTCCTATTAAACATAAATAAAGGCACCCAACTATGGCATGACCTGCACTTTATCTATATCAAGTTAGACGTTATTACTTATTAGAAGGTACGATTATCAAGCTTGAGGGATTTCGATTTTTTTTATTGTTCATTACCGACTTTCATTAAACGCTTTAACGTAAAATAAAACCCTAAAACATGCAATCAAAATTGTGAGATGGTTGTGGTCTTCCTAGAAAATAAAATAAAATAAAATAAACCTAAAGGAACTATGGTGTCTTGACTTCGTGAAGTCCTACTTCTTGAAACCACCATCCTTCTAGAATCACCACTCCTTTGTTCCTTTCAAGGTCATATCCACCAAGAGTCACCACTCTAGGTTTCTTCTAGGTCTCCACCTTGTTGGCTTCTTCAAGATTACAATGTAATAAAGAAACTCGTTTTACATACGAGTGAAGGGTTGAGAGAAGAAATTTAAGAATAGAGAAAGGCACAAGACACAGGCTGTATTTAAAATTAAATAAAAAAAATCTAAGACCATAACCATTCACCGCTGGACGTGTTAATTAATCAATTAATAGAGTAATCAATTGTATTTAAAATAAAATAAATTTTAAAACACATAATTAAACACGCAGGGTCATAAAAGGAAAACTACGCAAAGAAGTTTGGCGGCTCCGTTGACCGTTCAACAGCCAGGGTCAAGGGGTGTTCCAACCCAAAAATTTAGTACTGTAATCAGTTTAGTTCCCAGGAAAGAAAGGTGGGTCCGGAGTGACCGCTTAAGTACCAAGTCTTTCCTAGCCAGAACGTCCTACTGACTATTAACAGCTTAAAATATTTGGTTATGATTTCAAATAATTTGAAATCTTAAATTTTAAAATGGCCAGGGTTTAACTTTTAAACCTTATCTTTTGACCCTTATAATTATCCTAAAATAGGAATAGTCAAGGTTTAACTTTTAAACCTTATCTCTAGAGTCTCAACAATCATCTTATTTTTTAGGAACGATCAAGTTTTAAATTTTAGACCTTATCTCTACAGTTCAAGATATTTTATTTTGAATCCTATTAAATTTGATAAAGATCTTATCTTTAATTTGTAACTTTTACAAATCCTATCAAATTTATTAAGGATTAAATATTTGATTAAAATTATTAAATTTAATAAAGATCTTATCTTCTATTTGTAACAATTACAAATCATATTAAATTTAATTAATATGAATCAATTTGTAACTCCTACAAATCATATTAATTTTAATAAGATCACATATGATACAAATCCTATTAAAATTAATAAGAATAAATTATTTAAATTTGTAACTCTTACAAACTTTAAATTTAACAAACAATTAACATTTGATTTGTAACTTTTACAAATCAAATTTAAAATATAATATTAAAATCAAATATTTTATTTGTAACATTTACAAATAAATAAAATACCAATACGGCTAGGTTTCAACTTTTGAATCCTAGTTTTCATTACGGCTAGGGTTTAACTCTTAAACTTTCTAAACATATTCTCACATGAATAATTCATATTAGAAAAGAGAAAGCATATAGACGTGCATTGCATACAACCCTTGATTTCAATTTAATTAAATAAACATAAAACATGCCTTATAATTAGAACACATAAAAAACAATCACCATTGCAACATACAACATGTTCATATAATAAAACACATCTCAAAAACATGTTCTTTAATTAAAATGTTAAGAAAAGCAATCAATATACATAAAACAAAAATAAATTGATATTAGCTTTCAAAAAGTGCAACCTTTGCAACATATCTCATAAAAATGCAACCTTTAAATAATATCTCATTAAAAATGCAACCTTTGCAACATATCTAATAAAAGATGCAACCTTTGCAAAAGGGTTCAACTTTTACAATTCTTTTCGTAAAAGAAATTTTATTTTATTTTTACATGTTCTTTAAAAAAACATTTGCCCAAAACACGGTTTTGCAACCAAGCTCTGATACCACTGTTAGGGAATCCCTTGTGTATGAGTAGCGGAAATACAAGGATTACCATAGGATTTACAAAGCCCCATGTTTCAAAGCATAAGACAAACACACAAAAAAATATTACGTTTTAGGATTACCTCTTAAAGAATATCGAAGCAATTGTAGCCTCGTCCTTTAGGAGTCCACACGAGTACTCTCACCAGAAATGCTACACCTTCCAAATGCTAGTTTAACGGCGTGTAGCTTTTGCAACTTTTGCGTATTTTGTGTCTCTTTTTGGGTAGCCGCCTATGAGCATCTTATGCTCTATTTATAGGCTTAGGTTTGACCTAATTTGCTATCTAAAGAGTGGGCTCCTTACTCATTCTAAATGAGTTAGGCCCAATAGTTTTATTTTAGTCCAACTAAAATAAAAAGCTATTTTCTGATGGGCTTACTCTATGTGTGTGACCCTATAGGTAAAATACTCAGTTATATTAATAATAAACTATTTTATTATTGATATAAAATAAGAGCGGCATCTAGCAATGCATTATTATGTCTGAATATTATTTATTATCAACATAACCTATAAGCGATAATTATTTTATATGTTTATTCATTTTGTCACGATATCCTAATTGGGCCCAAGGCATGGTCGCGTCATCCTTGTACGGTCCAATTTATTTTACTTGATATCGGAGTAGACCTTATCCGAATCAATATCCAATATTTATTCTTTCTAACATGGCCATGCATTTCCTTAGTCTCACTCCATCAAGTGGCCTATAGATATCACTCCTGTCATATAGGAGAGACAAATCCCATCTACATCACTTACATCCCTCTGTATAATTTATTCATTGCCTAACCACAACCTTTATAGTCCTCTTGTTACAGAAGACATTTGATTATATTAAAACAACAAACTCCTTATGTAGGAATCGTAGTAACTTCAGGTCAGAGGACTATATATACCATTATCACATTGAGAATCGTTTATGATATTCATGTAACGATCCATGCAACGTTCTCATGGTGGGTCTGTCCAGTACATCATTACTCTTAATGTGTACCCGTGTAAAGACTTGATATCATTTATATCCATGATCTGTAAGATTAGATCATTAGTACACTCACACACTACTCTTAATGTATTTACATGTCCCCACGTAAATACTTGACTAGGGACATTTTAGGAATAACTCTCATATGACCTATTACTCCAAGGATAAATAAAGGTTATTAAACTATTTAACAAAAAAATGACTTATTCAAAATGATGCGTCTATATAGGCTTTTAGTGCATATTTCCAACATGATGGCACACCATGGAGTCTCATTATCTCCTTAGTGTATAATTATGCTAGGTTTTGTAAGGAACTCTTTAAGCTTATCGACAGAAAATGCACACTCTTCATCAAGCGATCCACAATCACCTAAATTCCATCATAGTTAGATCTTGTCTTTGGAAGGTTGAACACAAAGTCCATAGCAATAGCATCCCAATTCTAAATGAGGATATCAAGAGGTCTCAAAGTACTAGAAGTTCTATGATGTTCTACTTTCGCCTTCTAACATACAAGGCACGAATCCACATAATGAGCAATATCTCGTTTCATTCTGGGCCACTAGAAGTTCTTTTTCACATCCTGGTACATCTTGGTTGCACCAGGTGGATACTAAAAATGCTTTTGTTAGCCTCTTCAAGTATTGTACTCCTCAAATCACCAAAGGAGGGTACATATAATACCCTCAATAAGGATTAGATTTTTCCCATCTTCTTGGGATTTCTTCATTTTATTTAGATAATCGTCATCTACTTATTTCCTTTTCACAAGATCTAGAAATTCATTGCATATCTTCAAAGTAGCAACACAAAATTTCTTGGAAGATTAAACTTCGGTCCTAACATTCAAATTCTGAAATTCCTCAATCAATTCAAGTTCTTTGACCATCATGGCCAATACATGTAAGGACTTCTTACTAAGAGCGTCCGCAACCACATTAGCCTTTCTCAAATGATACTTCAATTCAAAATCATAGTCCTTTAGGAATTCCATATCTCCTTTGATGCATATTCAATTCCTTCTAATCAAAGAGGTATTTCAAGCTTTTGTGATCACTAAAGACCACGAACCTTGAACCATATAGATAATGACACTAAATTTTCAAGGCAAATACAACCGCTGCTAAACGAAGGATGGCGTCTTTTTAGTTTCCTTGTTTATTCACCGAAGAATGGCGTTTTTCAAATTTCCTTGTTCGTTTTGCTGAAGAATGAAGTCTTTTTAATTTTCTTGTCCATGTCACCGAACGATGGTACGTTTTTAAACTTCCTTGTTCATGTCTCCGAAGGATGGCGTCTTTTTAAATTTCCTTGTACATGTCACCGAAGGATGACATCTTTCAAATTTCCTTGTTTATTTTATTAAAGGATGGTGTCTTTTTAAAGTTTTCTTTTTATGTCGACGAAGGATGGCCTCTTTTAAATATTCCTTTTAATGTCGTCGAAGGATGGCGTCTTTTTAAATTTCCTTGTTCATGTCACCAAAGGATGGTGTCTTTTAAATTTCCTTGTCCATGTCGCCGAAGGATGACATCTTTTGAAATTTCTTTGTTCATGTTGCCAAAGGATGACATCTTTTAAATTTCCTTGTTCATCTCACCAAAGGATGGCGTCTTTTCAATTTCCTTGTTCATGTCACCGAAGGTTGGCGTGTTTTAAAATTTCTTGTTCATTTCGCTGAAGGATGTGTCTTTTTAATTTTCTTGTCCATGGCGCCGAAGGATGGCGCCTTTTTAAATTTTCTTGTTCATCTCGCAGAACGATGGATTCTTTTGAATTTCCTTATGCATTTCACCAAAGGATGGCATCTTTTAAATTTCCATGTTCATGTCGTGAAAGGATGATATCTTTTAAATTTCCTTGTTCATGTCGCCAAAGGATGACCTCTCTTAAATTTTCTTGTCAATGTCACCGAAGGATGGTGTCTTTTTAAATTTCCTTGTTCATGTCACTGAAGGATAGCGTCTTTTAAATTTCCTTGTTCTTGTCGTAGAAGGATGGATTCTTTTAAATTTCCTTGTTCATTTCGCCAAACGATGGCGTCATTTAAATTTCCTTATTCATGTCTTCGAAGGATGACGTCTTTTAAATTTCCTTGTTCATGTCATAGATGGATGGCATCTGTTTAATTTCCCTGTTCATTTTGCTGAAGGATGGCATCTTTTTGATTTCCTTGTTCATGTCCTCGAAGGACAACGTCTTTTAAATTTCCTTGTTCATGTTGCCAAAGGATGACGTCTTTTTAATTTTCATGTTAATGTTGCCGAAGGATGATGTCTTTTACATTTCCTTGTCCATGTAGTCAAAGGATTGCGTGTTTTTAATTTTTCTTTTCCATGTCCCTAAAGGATGGCGTCTTTTAAATTTCTAGTCCATGTCACCGAAGGATGATGTCTTTTTAAGTTTCCTTGTTCATGTCGCCGAATGATGGCGTGTTTTAATTTTCGTTCTTCAGGTCATCGAAGGATGGTGTCTTTTAAATTTCCCTATCCATGTCGTCGAAGGATGGTATCTTTTTAAATTTCCTTGCCCATGTCGTTGAAGGATGGCGTCTTTTTAAATTTCTTTTGTTTATTTTGTCGAAGGATAGCGTCTTTTAAATTTCCTTGTTCATGTCGCCGTAGGATGGCGTCTTTTAAATTTCCTTATTCTTGATGTTGAAGAGAGACATCTTTTTAATTTCCTTGTTCATGTCATCCAATGATGGCGTCTTTTAATTTTCCTTGTTCATGTGGCAAAATCCTGGATTCTTTTAAATTTCCTTGTTCAATTTGCCGAATGAAGGCGTCTTTTTAATTTCCTTGTTCATGTCGTCGAAGGATGGCGTTTTTAAAATTTACTTATTCATGACACAGAAGGATGACGTCTTTTGAATTTCCTTGTTCACTTGGCCAAATGATGGCGTCTTTTTGATTTCCTTGTTCATGCCACCGAACAATGATATCTTTTAAATTTCCTTATTCATGTCGCCAAAGGATGGCTCCGTTTTAATTTCCTTGTTCATGTCACTGAAGGATGATGTCTTTAACATTTACTGGTCGATGTAGATGAAGGATTGCATCTTATTATTTTTGTTGTCCATGTTGCTGAAGGATGGCGTCTTTGAAATTTCTTATCCATGTCACTGAAGGATGGGGTATTTTTAAATTTCCTTGTTCATGTCGTTGTAGGATGACGTGTTTTAATTTTCCTTGTGCATCTCGCCCATCTGTAGCACTAGTCACCTTATGACTGCGGATCAATGTTATGGCTATACTTGTAAAAGTGCTACGGGCCTCCCCCAAACACAAATCAAGGGAGTCGTGCCCCGTCGGACACCGAGGTAAATTACTCATCATAGAGTCACCCCCCACAGGGCCTGCCACATAGGGTGCCTCGTCACCAAACTAAGGGTAGCTTCACGATTCCCCGAATCACTTGGGAGAAATAACAATATACCCGTGCACTGGGCCGCCCTCCCATTGGGCCTGCCTATTGGAACCCCTAACATTCCATATAAGCAGCGAATGATATGCCATGGAGGCAAATGTCAATCAATGCATTCTCACACTGTGCATTTTATATGCCACTCAATCAATCGTCCATTCACTACTACCACTCAGTGGATTTCAATATTCTCAATCTTTTCCAATCCTTGTTGGAACTCATACACATCGACAGTTAGTGGCAATCACAATTATCAATTCACATATATATAATTGGGATATTTCACATCGTTGATTTCAATTCATAACATGGTCTCAAACCATCATAACATATTTCATCAACATATTCAACATAATATCAGATCTGGTCTCGATATCGGTACCAGAATATGGATATCACTTCATCTGTTCTGTATACAATGCAGACTCAGCAAGTATAACATTGAACATCAAGATCGGTCTCCTCTCATTAGGATACCGGATGATCATACCGGATACTTACAGTACTAGTCTAAAACCTGAGTCATCTATTGACTCTCGTGGCTGGTCCTACACCGGATTGTTGACTCTTGCTCAGACCAGTTTAACCTCATATTCATCATTCCAAACACATGCCACATAACATCAATCATTCTAAATGCATTCAATTCATGAAATCAATACATCGTCCACACAAGCATTCATTAAGCACAATCATATACACATATTTTCACATCATCAATGGATGAAATCATGCATTTGGAATAGTTTCCCCCTCCTACCTCAAGAGAAGTAGTAATCACCGCCGTCAGATGGTTCTGCCTCATAACTGGGGTTATTTCCTACATCACAATATATCACACAATCAATTTTCTATTCAACCACCTCGGCTCAGGCGTTCATATTTATTTACCCGATGTCTTCCAACATCTTAACTCTCAAGCCCTATTTATTTCACTTATTCCACCACAACCACCACGGTTCAGGCATCTGCCACTAGTGGAAAAAAGGCCTTTTACACCGGTCCCTTTCGGCTTTCTACACCGATTATAGGACCGGTGTGGATGGAGCCGGTGAGAAAAATATAGACTTTTTACACCGGTTTTAGGACCGGTGAGAAAAATAGTTTTTACACCGGTCCTTTACACTACGACCGGTGTAAAAGACTACATTTCTCACCGGTCCTTTTCTTAACAACAGGTATAAATAGGATATCTTACACCGGTCCTCTTTAAAACACCCGGTATAAAATATAGTATTTACGCTGGTTCTTTTCTTTACAACTGGTGTAAATATTAAATTTCTCACCGGTCCTTCTGAAATGCCCGGTACAAAAAAATAGCCTTTTAACACCAGTTGGTTACTATGACCGGTGTAAAAAGTTTCTTTTTTACTTTTTTTATTTTAATAAATCAATCCTAGCCAATGCCAATTCAGCTTCAATTTTTATAAAGCATCATCAACTTAACTAAAGCATGGTATTTTGCTAAAGGAATACAAAATTTCCCTTCTTGCCTAGGAAAACAAAACTCAACTAAAAGAGACATTAGACATTTAATCATGCTCAACACAATGTTTACTCTAATTCCTTTCCTTAAACTTGTTCGTTACAACTAGAAAAAGACTGTGCACATACAATCAAAAAACAGAACATACAAAACAAAAAACAGAACATGAGCTGACAGTTTCTGCAATGACCCAGAACTTAAAGAGCTTCAGGTTTGCATCAGGGGCAATCTCATCTTCACTATCATCCTGCTGACAGAACACCAGAAACCTCAATGAAGTTAGTTTTAAAAAATTATAAGAACCACAAATTAATAGTTCAAATTAATTTTTACAAACAAAAAAAATAAAAAACTTGGAAACCGCCCCATAAACCCTTAATTTTCAAAAAAACAAATGAGACAATATTATAATATAACAGTAAACAATCTAATTTTAGTAACTTTTCCTTTAAAGTTAATATGCTATAAATTTATTTCCATTTTAATTTTAACCACTTTAGTATTGCATTTCATTGCCTACAAAAAGTGTTGTGTTTGTACCATATCATTTGTACCTAAGTTTGAGAATGGAAATATAGTGTGGAACAAAAACTCTTCTTCTCCCCTATCTTATGTGTTCTAATCAGTTCAGTGAGAAAGTATTTGAATGTTAGCAGCATCAATACAATTATCATACCTGAATTCCTGCATGGCTGCACAAGTAGAAGTCGAATTCAGTAGGATGACAGATCTTAGAGTCCACCATAGTACCTACATTCCAATCAGATTAATCAATCAACTCTCTGACCTTCTATACAAATTAATAGTTCTATTTTCAATAGGTATTTATTATTTGATTTTCTTATACACTCTCACCTAAAATCTCTCTTCAATTAATTTTATTATACATTCACAATTGTACCGCAGTGGCACTTGAGTTCACATGATTCTTATTCAATATTTAAATAAAATATTACTTGCATAACCCTTTGCTGTGATTAGCCTTTCTAATTTGTTTTTAAAACATTGATATTTTCTCCTCAAACTCAATATATATTAGAGTTGTGTATAATGAAAAACTTCAATAAATTACAAAAGAATCAATGACAGCTACTAAAAAATTATAAGAACAAATAACTTTAAGAAATACTAATATAATTAATTTTTTAAGGATTTTTTTTTTGCTATACTAACATCTTAAAATACTCTTAAAATTCAAATTAGCAGCTTTGTGTTGTCCAGGTTTGGGTTTATTTTAAGTATATCTGTGTTAAGAAAAACAGTTGTATAAGAAATATAATTAGTAAATCATCACCGTGCCCAAAAATAAGTGAGAATGATTTGGGATTTGAATGATGGTGTTTTGGTTATAATCTACATTATTAAAAGGCAAAAAGGGGCTGAAAAGTATTATATATTTAGATGGCAACATCATGGTGTTATGGTTCCTATCTATTCATGTAGCCCGTGAAGTGAGAATGAATTGATGAAAAGAAAATGGAAAGGTTTAAAGTTGAAAGTAAAGTGCATAACCTGTTTACATTCAGGTGCATTAATATGAGTAAGTGAAAGTGAAATATTTATTATAAGGAGTATTGACAAAACTCGATATACAACTAAGAAAAATAAACACTCTTTAATGCACACAAAATCCAGCAGCTGGTAGAAGTAAAAGCTTTTACCATGTAAGATATTCTCACTCTTGTCAGTGTTGTTTCTGTCATCATGATTGTTTGCAAATAGTCTAGTGTGATGCCATTTTTGAACGACAACAAATGTAACTATTGGCTGGTAACTGGGTTCCAAAGATGCACAAGCCTATACATATAAGAATTTAAGCATTGGAGAATGGCATAGTAATAAATAAATATTATGACGGTACAGAGATGTTTCATCCATTACCTTACGAATAACGTCAAGCTCATATAGTAAAACCTGGTAAAACTGTCCTTCAATTACCCCATCCCTAAAAATGTATTGGATAACATTATAATTAAACTCCATATTCTTCTTCACAAGAATAATTTCCATCAAATATCAGAACAGATCACTTCTACCGGTAAAACATTATTCTTAAAGGTTTTTGCCCAATTACTTTCTTGAATGATAGTAAGAGCTCCCTGCAGTATCATAAATTGGTATGAAGTAAATAGGCATGCCACATACAGATGGTGGTTAACATCAAATTACAAAGAGACAAAGAAAGTATAGAGTTTATAAAGCGAAGATATTTCAGAGACACATTACATAGATTGTTAGGACTTAACAGATGCTACATAAGTACCTGATCCTACCACCATAAACTATACCCCGCTCTAGATTTCCAACATCTGAATAGATCTTGAATGAGTTCTTCACGATGAGTACCTGATCCTACCACCATAAAATATTTTGATGTAAAGAAGTTCAAGGATTACATTTCATAAGATGTGTGTTTTAGCCTCAAGTGGATAGATAAAAAGGATGGAAACAGTATATAGGATATTTGAAGTGCTTACAACAGGAATGGATGGACAAGAATCCTCTCTAGATTCTGGGTGGGTTACATCAGCTCCAAATATTATTATTGGAATATCACTAACCAATGGGATCCTCCAACTTAAAGCATCCAAAAGAACTGTGTTTCTTCCACCCATCTAGAAGGATAAATCATTTATTTAATCAATTGAAATGAAAACAATAATAATGCCTAATAAAAGATAAGTTCATAGATTGATGTAAATCTTTTAAGGTAGCATGTAGCCACCCTGTCACTTTGGATTAAAAAGTATAACTGATCATTCAATAATAACAGACCTTGACATTGATTTTCAGTGCCACATTAGCCAGGTACTGTCTATTAACCTTGAACACATGTTTTGTAAGGTAGCATTGAGAAATCAACCCCAAATCTATTTCACAAATTCTCTTAAGATCACCTGATTGAAGAGTTATTATTAATGCAAGCATGAAATAGTCTCTCTCCACAGAAAAACTGAAATGGATTATAGATGATAAAAGAAATTCTAATTGTTTATAAACAATTATTAGGAAAAATAATAAAAAGAATATGTACAGGTGGAAAGAGGTATCGGAAATGAAAAAGTGGTGAAAATAAACAGACATTAAAGGGATATTACCTCTAATCATTTCTATATTGATACACCAGTATCATCTTAGCTATGATTATGAAGTAATAATAAGATGGAAGAGTGACCAAGAATCATACCATACAGAGAGCCATTATTGTCTGGAAGAATGGCAATCAGCAACTCTAGCTCTTTCCCCTCAAGTTTGTCTATAGCAGTTGAATGTATATACTTCAAAGCCTTCTTTTACCTGATCTGGTCTTGCTAAATATATAGGGATCACTGGATCTTGACTAAATTCCTGGTAAAGGTTAGAATAATAATATGAATACATCAATTGTGGAAACAACAGTAAACAACAGTAACAACAGTCCAACTTATAATGGAAAGTAAAGGGGCAATAAAGATCAAATTTAAAATTACTTGGTCATAGAGAGGCTCTAATGCCACCCAAAAGCTTAAGCCATAAGGTGAAGACATGAGTCGTTTTATGTTCCTCATCAAACAATGCATATATGTTAAGTGGTGATGACGTACATAATGGGAGATGAGTAATTATAATTGAAAAAGTGGATATCAAGTGCTATTTTAAATAAATCTCTAAAAGAATTCATCAAACAAGGCAAAGCCAAAATTTGAAACTTTACCATGCCTGAGATTTGGCACATCTGAACTAGCTGTTGGCAAAACCCTGGAGATCCATACCTACTACTCTCTATAATTACCATTGCAAGCAATAATAGATTAAAGAAAAGGAGTAAAATACAATCTGAGATGGCAAATATAGTACCTTCAGAAGCTTTCTTCCCTGCATCACTGGCCCTCGTGACCTTCATTTTGAAGAACAAATCTCGTCCCTTGATTGAGTACAATAGTTTGATATGTTTGAGAAAGATACCACTATAACTCATGAGATTCCCCGAGAATTAAACAAGTCAAGAGAGCTAGTTCTCCTAGAGGAGGAACCAGCTGTTCGTAAATTAAGAAGACTAGGTTGGCCCTTAGCTTCGAGGGAGAAGAGCGAGGCGAGGGCTTCAAGGGAGAAGAGAAAGATAAGGGCTTTGAGGGAGAAGAGAAAGAAAAGGGCTTCGAGGGAGACAGGACCTTCGAGGGAGAAGAGGGACACGATGGTTTCGAAGGAGAAGGAGACGATGGCTTCGAGGGAGAAGAGAGAGACGAGAGAGATGGTGGCTTCAAATAATGCGGGCGAGGGGTGTTGCTGAAGTACCTCGTAGACGATGGCTTCGAGGGAGAGGCGAGAGCTTCGAGAGTCACTGAGGCGGAGGTAGGGAGGGGGAGGCGGACACGAATATGTCAGTGTGGGAGGAGAGGAAGGAGTCGCGCGCACAGATAGTTTCCAGGGCTAGGGCTTTCGAGTGTGGGGAGAGAGAGCTTGAGAGTCAAAAGTGAAAAAAGCTTTCTCACCGGTCCTAAATGGAAGACCGGTACAAATTTTATTATTTCTCACCGGTCTAAATATTAGCCCGGTACAAATTTTACTGTTTCTTACCGGTCCAAATATTAGACCGGTATAAACTATATTTTTCTCACCGGTCCCACTTACCAACCAGTATAAAGTTGTATATTATTTACAAAATTGTCACCGCCTTATTTTTTATACCGGTCACATTACAACCGGTGTAAAAACCCCGATGTAAAAGGCCTATTTTCCACTAGTGTGCATTTATTATTACGCACATTCAATGCCAAACCCATTACCGGGTTCCCATATTAATGGTTCCTAACAACCATTAAGCTTCATTAATGGCCATTCACCATTCATAACATTATTTCACCTCACCAATAACAATTATTTAACACAATAAATACTTCTCCACTCATATTTTACATTTCCCTCATATCATAGGGTTACGGTTTTTCTAATAACCCAACAACACTCATTAAATCACATTCCCAACATCAAAACCCAAAAACCCATAGTTCATACTCTTGAGAAATAGCAAGATCTTACCTTAAGAGAAGGAATGAGAGAGTTTTCCAACAGAAGGAAAACCACACGAAAATGAGGGGAAAGGGGAGTGAGACTTCAAGCTCCAACTCTTCTTTCTTGCTCCAAGAAAACGAAAATGGGAGAGGCGAAGAAAGCCACCACTTTTGCTAAGGGTTTTAGAAGAGAATAAGAAGAGGAAATAAAGGAGGAGAGTAGAGAAGAAGTAGAAGCAAAGTACATATTAAGAAGAATCCAAAGGGGCTGACGGAATTAAGAAGTGAAAAATGGGCCATTTGGCTTTATTTTTAATCCCTATTAAATTTTCATCATTTTATGACAAATAGGATCATTGTTTGGGCTCAATACCCTATCCAAAAATTATTCCAAACACATATTCGGATTCCCAATAATATCCTTAACAACCTTGACCAATACCATCCTAATCGGAGATACTCGGTCCGACACCCATATTTCAACCTGGCTCATTTCCAGCTTATCTGGTTCTAAAAAATTATAAACAATTCCTAAAAATCTTAATTTATTTATCCCTAATATTTTGGAACATTAAGTAACCCAAATATAATTATTTAATATTTATCACCCTAATAAATATTTTATTTTAAAATTTTAGGTGTTACAATCCACCCTACCAAAAAGAAATTTCATCCCCAAAATTTAACATACCGGATTCGAACACATCGGGGTACCGTGCTATTACATCGTCTTCACGTTCCCATATGAACATCTCAGTATTTCCGTGCTTCCATGCAACTTTCACCAAGGGTACCAATTTGTTCCATAGCTTCTTCACGGAGCGTTCGACAATGCGAACAGAAACAAGGGGAATGGACAAATCATCTCGTACATCAACATCGTCCATAGGAATTATATGTAGAGGATCATGAACATATTTCCTCAACTGTGAGACATGACATTATGTAGATTATTGAGGTGCGGAGGAAGTGCAATCCGATATGCCACGTCGCCAATCCGCTCTAAAACCTTATAGGGTCTAATGAACCTAGGGCTTAACTTTCCACTTTTCAATGCCCTACCAATGCCCTTATCTCTTGACACTCTCAAAAACACGTGATCGCCCACTTGGAACTCAAGTGGGTTCTGCCTTTTATCATAATAACTCTTCTGATGATCTTGGGTAATTTTCATCTTTTCTTGTATCATCTTGATTTGTTCATTTGTCTCCGCAATCAACTCTGGCCCCAAAGTCAAACTCTTTCCAGTTTCAAGCCAACATAACAGAGTTTTACATTTCCGACCATACAGTGCTTTATACGGAGCCATACCAATAGAACTATGATAACTATTGTTGTATGTAAATTCAATTAGTGGTAGGAATCTTTCCCAACAACAACCATGCTCCAACACACAAGCCCGCAACAAATCTTCAAGGCTTTGAATTGTCTGCTCGGATTGTCCATCCGTTTGTGGATGATACGCCGAACTAAGTTTCAACTTGGAACCCATTGCCTTGTGTAAGCTCCCCTAAAATCGGGAAGTGAATCGCGGGTCGCGATCCGACACAATACTCAAAGGTACACCATATAGTCTAACGATCTCCTTTATGTACAACTGGGCTAATTTCTCCAATGAACTCTTCATATTCATAGGCAAGAAGTGAGTACACTTTGTCAACCGATCTACAATCACCCATATAGCATTATTTCCAGTATGTGTTCTGGGTAATCCAGAAACAAATTCCATAGCAATGTCATTCTACTTCCACATTGGAATATCCAAGGGTCTTAGATAACCAGATGGTTTTTGATGCTTAACCTTCACCTTTTGACAAGTAATGCAAGAGGCTACACAATTAGCCACATCCCGCTTCATACCGGGCCACCAGAAATTCTTCTTCAGATCTTGATACATTTTTGTGGCACCAGGATGTATGCTCAACACACTCTTGTGAGCTTCCTCGAGTACCAATCTTCTTAGATCACCACCAGAAGAACATAAATCTGGTCTTTCACACGTTAAATACCGTTATGACCTTCCACTAGAAACAAGTTTTTCCCTTTCTCTTGAGTTCTTCTCATCTTAATCAAATACTCATCTTTTGGTTGTTGCAACTTCACAGTTTCAAGGAATACATTTGCTACCGTCAGCACTTCTAGAGACATTTTCTTTGGAGTATATATTTCTACAGCCACATTCAGATTCCGAAATTGCTCGATGAGCTCCATCTCTTTCACCATCATAGCGGAAATATGCAACGACTTCTGACTTAAGGCATTGGCAACCATATTTTCCTTTCCAGGATGATACCTCAATTCGAACTCATAGTCTTTCAAAAACTCCATCCATCTCCGTTGGCGCATATTAAGCTCATTCTGATCAAATAAATATTTGAGACTCTTGTGATCACTAAAGACCACAAACTTTGAGCCATACAAATAGTGCCGCCATAACTTCAAGGAAAACACCACCGCCGCCAATTCAAGATCATGTGTGGGGTAGTTAACCTCATACGGTCCTAACTGTCTCGACGCATAGGCTATCACATGCTCTTTTTGCATCAACACGCAACCAAGACCAAGCTTAGAAGCGTCATAGTACACCACGAAATCATCCAATAAGTCCGGCAAAGCCAACACCGGAGCAGAAGTGAGTCTAACTTTCAACTCTTGGAAACTCCTTTCATAATCAAGACTCCACACAAATGGCTGATTCTTACGAGTTAGCTTGGTCAAAGGCAAAGCCAATCAGGAAAATCCCTCAATAAATCTTTGGTAATCACCGGCAAGACCAAGGAAACTTCTCACATCGGTCACAGACGTCGGTCTTTCCCAAGCCAGCACGACTTCAATCTTAGATGGATCAACTGCCACTCCATCTTTGGAGATAACATGTCCAAGAAATTAGACCTCGGACAACCAAAATTCACACTTAGAGAGCTTTGCATACAACTCTTTCTCTCGAAGGATATTCAAAACAAGGTGAAGATACTCTTCATGGCTCTTGGAATAGACAAGAATGTCATCGATAAATACCACCACGAACCGGTCAAGATACTCATGAAAGATGTGATTCATGTAATCCATGAATATCGCAAGAGCATTTGTCACTCCGAATGGCATTACTGCAAACTCATAGTGCCCATATCGAGTTCGAAAGGAAGTTTTAGGAATATCTTCGGTCTTCACCCGAATTTGGTGATATCCGGAACGCAAGTCGATTTTTGAGAATACGACGGCATCCTTCAACTAATCCAAAAGATCATCAATACGAGGTAGGGGATATCGGTTCTTGATAGTCAACTTATTAAGTTGTCGATAGTCCACACATAACCTCATACTTCCATCCTTCTTTTTCACTAATAAAACAGGCGCACCCCAAGGAGACACACTTGGGTGAATAAACTCTCGTTCCAATAACTCTTCAACTTGTCTCTCCAACTCGGTTAATTCCATAAAAGACATCTGATATGGCGCTTGGGAAACAGCTTTCGCTCCCGGAACAAGATCAATAGAAAACTCCACCTCTCGTGGAGGAGGTAAACCAGGTACCTCATCAGGGAATACATTCAAAAATTTGGATACAATAGGAATATTTAAGGGATCGGGTCTATTTGTCCCAGCGGCAAGAGATAATAGTATGCAAAGTTAAGTTATACCTTGCACATCGAAGTTCCCCATATTTGAGGAAAGGAAAATGACAGCCTGTTATTGACAGTCAACCAAGACTTTATTGGCGGAGAGCCAATCTATACCAAGAATGATCTCCAAGCCCTTCATAGGTAGACAAATGAAAAAAGTAATAAACTTCCTCCCTTCTAGGAGCATATCGACGTTATCACACCGGTTAACCGATCTGAGGCAAGCACCGGTTGGGGTAGTAACCACAAGGGCATTTTTCATTAGGCACACCAGCAATCTCAATCACCGTACACAATCCTCGGATATAAAAGAATGGGTCTCACCCGAATCATAAATGACATGCATAGAATTTTTGAGTATTTCACACTTACTTTTAACTAGGTTATCGGCATAAGCTGCCTCTCCACCAGCCACAGCGAATACTCTTCCAGCAGTTTGTTGATTAGCACCATGATTGTGACCATTCCGACCACCATTGCCATTACCTCGGCCGTTCCTATTTCCACGACCATTGCTGCCATTTCCGTTGCCATTACCATTTCAACCACCATTGCGGCCGCCATTACCGGTTCCACGACCACGACCTCTAAAAGCACTATAGCCACCCCGATTTCCATTACTGCGAGCCACCACATCCGTAGCATTTAAAGGACAATCAGGATGAATGTGTCCTGGTTGGTTGCATCTATAGCACACCACCGTTTCCTCATTACCATAATCACGGGCTAAATGGTTTCCGCCACACCAGAAACAACGAAGTCTTTGGCCATTACCTCGACTACCATTTGTACCATGCCTTCCACCACCTCGTCCGCCTCTAAAATAATAGGACCCACATATAAATTATCTATTGCTCTTAAAGTTGCCCTTCTTCTTGAAGTTAGGAGATTGACCCTTCAGTCTTTGATCATGCCCAGGATAATTCTTGGGCACCACATCGTTCTCTTCAAAGATCCTACATTTGTTCACAAGAGTAGGAAAGTTCCTAATCTCTTGGTGACATATCGCTTTTTTAATCTCTTGGTGCAATCCGTTCTCAAACTTAACACATTTCGAAGATTCGGTACCTTCCTGCTGGAAAGGAGGGTAAAACACACACAGCTCTTCGAATTTTGAGGCATATTCCTCCACCGACAGGCTTCCTTGTTTGAGCTCTATAAATTCAAGCTCTTTTTTATTCTTGTAGCTCTCAAGAAAGTACTTCCTAAAGAACTCCACCTTAAGGTTCTCCCAATCCAAAGAAGTGTGAGCAGCAATCATACGCCCTTGAGTGAGAATCCACCAAGATTCAGCTTTATCTTGGACCATAAACACCGCGTATTCAACTTTCTAAGCTTTCGTACACTCCATACTAGCAAATATCTGTTCTAAGTCACGGATCCAAACATAAGTGTCCTCTGGTCTATAACCTCCATGAAATTCAGAAGGCTTCCGCTTGAAAAATCGGTTAAGACCATGATTTGGTTGACCAGCGGGTTGTTGTTGCCGTTCTAGGATATCAGGAAATCGATTGAAGGCTTCAGCCATAGCGACTGCGTCAATATTACGCCTATTCGCCATCAATCACTCTATACACACAACACAAACATAATCAGAAACCTTGTGTTTCTTTCCTCAATATATACACCAACCATTATCAACTATCATCAACAAAAATATCATCATAATATATTCATAATTTAAAGGTAAATATGAAAAAGGAAATGCCTGGCCGGGCTTAATATCAACCACAATATAAAGTAGTGAGCAATTCAAGCTCTAATAATGCTTAACCATAACCATAACATGTCAACATTAAATGACAACCACTCCTTAACAACATCTAATTCATATAATTCATCAATGAGCAATCAATGCTCTGATACCAGGTTGTAACACCCCAATTTCTGAAAACAGGGGTAAATGTTTCACGATTTAAAAAAATGATTGTAAGTAGAAGAAATTCTATATATATATATATTGCCGAGTAATTACCCCAGATCATTAATAACTGATCTCATATATAAAGATATGAGAAAGGTATCAGAGTGCACCTCGGACGATCGGACTTGAGGACGTCACAAGGGAAAAGCATAGATGAGATTACATTCAAGAATGATTAAAAATGTCTACCAAAAGAGGATGAAAATGCCTCATCGATTTGTTAAGCATTAGAAATATAGTTTCATGATAATAATATCATTCATACATTATCAAGGTCATTAATGAAAATTAGCCATACACATCCGGTCTAATTTTCCTACATGACCTTTAAAATCAACCGTTATCAAATTAATTTCAAAATAAGCATACACACACCGTATGCTATACAAAATGAATACATATATATGCTGGCCAAGGCTCACCAACATTCCTTTCATATTTACCTTCTCCAATACTCGACCTCCAAAAAGAGTAGGGTGTTACTTCATACCTACATCAAACTTAAAAATGGCAACAGGGAGGTGAGTAACATAATCCAAATGAATCAAAGTCATACAATATGATGATATTTATACATGTGTGCATTACATTCATTTTTCAAGAAAACATCACAAGTTTCACACACATGATACATCATTCTATCTCGGCACAGTATATTCACAAGGCAGTATCATACATACTATATCCTTAACATTCTCATTAATCATCCCACTTTTAATGTTAGTACCTTGGCTTACTTTCGCTCTATTTAACAACCATCCATCGCCACCACAGGCTATCAACTAGGCATATCTTGGCTATATGCAAATGCTCTTAAAGTTAATGCATATACACAACGAAATTATTTTTAAGTGCGGATCCGACTGTGGCAAAACATCAACTTATCAATTGTGGGACAAGCATAGGTGTGCTACTATGCCCCTACTGCAGTAGTAAAATATGTATACTTATATCCAATTTCAAGCATGCTCAACAACATATTTTACTGGTACCAAACCGTTCTCGCCCATCTGTAACTACGGATCAATGTTATGGCCGTACTTGCCAAAGTGCTACGGGCCTCCCCCGAACACACATTAAGGGAGCCGTGCCCCGTCGGACACTGAGGTAAATTACTCATCACAGAGCCGCCCTCCCACAGGGCCTACCATATAGGGTGCCTCGTCACCAAACTAAGGGCAGCTTCGTGATTCCCCGAATCACTAGGGAGCAATAACAATATACCCGTGCACTGGGCCACCCTCCCACTGGGCCTGCCTATTGGAACCCCTAACATTCTATATAAGCAGCGAATGATATGCCATGGATGCAAATACCAATTAATGCATTCTCACACTGTGCATCCTATATGCCACTCAATCAATCGTCCATTCACCACTACCACTCAGTGGATTTCAATATTCTCAATCTTTACCAATCCTCGATGGAACTCATACACATCGGCAGTTAGTGGCAATCATAATTATCAATTCACATATATATAATTGGGATATTTCACATTGTTGATTTCAATTAATAACATGGTCTTAAACCATCATAACACATTTCATCAACATATTCAACATAATATCAGATCTGGTCTAGATACCGGTACCAGAATATGGATATCACTTCATCCGTTCTGTATGTAATACAGACTCAACAATTATAACATCGAACATCAAGATCGGTCTCCTCTCATTAGGATACTCGATGATCATACCAGATACTTACAGTACTAGTCTAAAACCTGAGTCATCTATTGACTCTCGTGGCTGGTCCCACACCGGATTGTTGACTCCGGCTCAGACCAGTTTAACCTTATATTCATCATTCCAAACACATGCCACATAACATCAATCATTCTAAATGCATTCAATTCATGAAATCAATACATCATCCACACAAGCAATCATTAAGCACAATCATATACACATATTTTCATATCATCAATGGATAAAATCATGCATTTAGAATAGTTACCCCCTCATACCTCAAGAGAAGTAGGAATCACCGTGGTCAGATGGTTCCACCTCGTAACTGGGATTGTTTCCTATATCACAATATATCACACAATCAATTTTCTATTCAACCACCTCGGCTCAGGCATTCATATTCATTTACCCGATGTTTTCCAACATCTTAACTCTCAAGCCCTATTTATTTCACTCATTCCACCACAACCACCATGGTTCAGGCATCTATATTTATTATTACGCATATTCAATGCCAAACCCATTACCGAGTTCCCATATTAATGGTTCCCAACAACCATTAAGCCTCATTAATGGCCATTCACCATTAATAACATCATTTCACCTTACCAATAACAATTATTTAACACAATAAGTACTTCTCCACTCATATTTTACATTTCCCCCAAATCATAGGGTTAGGGTTTTTCTAATAACCCAACAACACTCATTAAATCATATTCCCAACATCAAAACCCCAAAACCCATAGTTCATACTCTTGAGAAATAGCAAGATCCTACCTCAAGAGAAGGAATGAGAGAGTTTTTCAAAAGAACGAAAACTAAAAAAACATGAGGGGAAAGGAGAGTGAGACTTCTAGCTCCAACTCTTCTTTCTTGCTCCAAGAAAACAAAAATGGGAGAGGAGAAGAAAGCCACCACTTTTGCTTAGGGTTTTAGGAGAGAATAAGAAGAGGAAATGAAGGAGGAAAGTAGAGAAGAAGTAAAAGCAAAGTACATGTTAAGAAGAATCCAAAGGGGCTGACGGAATTAAGAAGTGAAAAATGGGCCATTTGGCTTTATTTTTAATTCCCCATTAAATTTTCATCGTTTTATGACAAACAGGATCATTGTTTGGGCTCAATACCCTATCCAAAAATTATTCCGAACACATATTCGGATTCCCAATAATATGCTTAACAACCCTGACCAATATCATCCCAATGGAAGATACTCGGTCCGACACCCATATTTCAACCGGGCTCATTTCCAGCTTATCCAGTTCCAATAAATTATAAACAATTCTAAAAAATCTTAATTTATTTATCCCTAATATTTTGGGCAGTCAAGAATTGACTATCCGATTCCAAATGTTGTACCTAGATAATAATCTAGTTAGAATAGTACCATCGTTCATGTAAAACGAGGAAGAATCGAGTCAGTTCCTGCACACCCGTTTTATATTGAAAAGGGGCCCTCGGTTGTTCGTTTATACACTCCGGGATCCCAATCCTTGCATGGGTATTCCCTAATGAACTGTTTCAGTATTTCAAACACGACTCCTGAAGAGCCCAAACTCTAATTCGGACCTTATCAACCCCGTTTCTTGGAAAAACTACCTAGTTAAATCGAAACCCCTGAGATCGGCTCAAACACTTTTAATGTTTTAAGCCTAACTTTCTCATATGGCATTGGAATCAAGCAATTCTCATCTTGGTTTCTTCATTATGAAAAACCTAACAACCTCTATTTCTAGTCTAAAACCCAAATTCATAACCTATCATCACCAACTTGAAGAACCAAGGATTTGTACTCAGAAAACCCATTATTTAATTCTGTTATATTTCATTACTTTACGAGAAAAATCATAACTCTCTCGAATGAGCTTAGAATCGTTCATTGTAATTTCTTTAACTTTGTATCGAATCCCTTTACAATTCTCATGAAGAATTAGGAAGCTAGTTCATGCTTGATCGTCCCCGAGAAGCCAAGCTTCTCAAGGAAGTTTCATTTTCGTAACTAAGTGACCCAACTGCGGTAAAGCATGAATATCTTCCTTATACGATGTTGGAATCAATTCGTTCTTTTTTCATGGCTTTGTATCCAAAAAACCTACAACTTTGATATAGATTTCAAGAGCTGATTCTCAAAGGTTTTTCATAGTAAATTGATCTTTACAAGTAAAAATAATTTCTGAGCCCCGGAAAGCACTTTTCCTTATTATGGGCATAACTCCTGCTCCAGATGTCAGATTTTTACGTACCATATATTGTTTCGAAGAGAAAAATGAGATCTACAAGTTTCATTTTTGACACTTTTAAGATTCTGGCCTCAGTAAAAAGTCACTTTTTCCCTCAAAGTTAAGTATTAAAAATCGTAACTAGGGTTTTATCTGGTACTAATTAAATCTAGACCAGACGGCCGGATTTTCCTATAAATAGGAAGGCACCCCCTCAAAAACTGCTCACTCTCTCCTTCTCCCTTACGCTGCACTCTCTCTCTCTCTCTCCTCCAATGATGCCCCAAAACTTAACCTTCGAAATCACCTCCATTCTTCGCTGAAACTACCTCAAACCATTACGAACCTCCACCTTTCTTCTTCCTCCCCAATTTCCACCACACAAAACCACCAAAAAGCCACCACCTTCACCATTGAAACAGCCCTCAAACACGTGACCCAAACAGGACCCAAGACCCCCACGACCTCCGTTTTCACCATTCTTCATTCTTACGACCTCCAATCTTCATTTCCTTGCATTTCTATAGACCAGTTTCAATTCTAGTCGCCGTGGAACACCCTCCACCACCATGGGGAGCCATTGACGTCATCTTCCTCCCTCCGTGGCCGATCATTTGCATGTTGGCCATTTTGGACTCTGATCATCGCATAGAGTCCAACTGCGAAGAAGGATCGTCAATCAGAGTTACGGTTTAAAAGTTGAGTTTTCGCCCTCCGTCTAGTATCTAGAAAAATACGACACCTCATGTAAGGGGGTATATTCTCGGGTATCTTGGGGTGAACCGCATGTTCGGAAAGGTTATGGTACTTTTGTCCTTAACTGTCTGAGGGCATGTTTGGGAACTGTCGTTAAAAATTAGATATTCTCCCGTCGTTAGATTAAGCCACTTAAATTTTTATTAATATTTTATTGTCGTGTATTTGATTAATTAGTTGTGTTGGCTATGACTAACCATGATGATTAAGTGGACAAGTTATATGCCGAGTTGTGAAAATATTAAGGACCATGGGTGTCTATGTGAATTCCAGCGGTTAAGTTTTCGAAAAATATGATAAACGAGGATATAAGGATGGACAGACAAACATTATAAATAAGGATATAAGGATGGACGAGCATATTGCCTTTATTATGTACATTTATATTATGTCCATTTATGTACATTTATATTATGTCCATAGTTGTAATAATCATTATGAAGTGTGGACTACTACCCATATCATTACATTTGTCCTCAATATGTTAACACCGATACCTAAAGAAATCAAATCAAGAAATAATGTTGTCACTAAATATATTATTGCTACTAATATTATTATTACTATTATTATACATTATTATTATTCCATTATTTATTTTTATTATTTTATTATTAATTATTATCGAGCATAATGGACGGCTCTGCCACCACTCTCAAAATATATTTATTTTATTTATTTATTTTGTCATTTATATTACGGGATATAATGGCCAGCTCTGCCACCTTATTGATAACATTATTTTCTTACCATTGTTATTATTAAAATAAGAAACACATTATTTACTGCTCAACTTGAATACTATTTCAGCTAAGATATAGTCGATATATTTTTTTAACAAAATATAAATAAACTATAACGTTTGAAAAACAAGTGGGACCTAACAACTTAAGGACAAATATCTCGAAGCAGGAAACACATAGATGCCCAGGGGTCAAAAGTAATAACAAAAATATGCATGTTGCATCATAAAAAGGATTTCTTGTGAAAACTATAGCATACACTAGGGGTACGCTGGAGAACATTCACGTTTGATCCCCATGAAGGATCTTGGGAGTACAATTGGGTTGGGCATCTAATGACTTGGATTCGCGCCCAATGTCAAAAGGTCCGTGGCAAGCTTAATGTACTTCAACTAAAGACAGAGTGTAACTGGGATCGTGTACAGCCAAGTCCCAATATTATATGATATGAATGATGAGATGAGATGAATCCATGTTTATGAGTAGGACCTGTGAGTCCATTTGTACCCAATGATGAGATATGATATGTAAGGGACTTGGTGGGCTCCAATCGCTCTAGTATGGAAACGTTATGCCTAGGGACAGCCTGAGCAGGACGGATTCCAATGGATGAGATGATGAGGATGATGATGATGATGGATTGGTTTATTGGTCCCACATGTATCATGAGACTTAATATCAGATAACTCATAATGAACCTAACTCATGCATTACATTGTAATATTATTGATTGCCATAAATTGTACATGTGTTGGTTGAATTGATTGTATTATACTAGTTGTTAACCAGGTATCCCCACATCACGAACCCTCGGGGTCCGGAGTATATACTCACCCCTTACTACTTATTAATAACAGAGAAGCCAGGGAACCAAGAACTAGAATACGAGGAGCAATTGTAAGTTGGACTAGCTGGGAGTGCTCGACAAACATAGGATGTGTATGGTTAAATATGTAGTTAATTAAGTAACAAGACTAAGAATGACTGTACATATTTAAGGGTGCCTGTATGCCTCATTCTGTTAAAGAGTACAACCACTTAAAGTTATGAATGACTATGTGAATTATTTAATGCTTGGTTTCACTGATCCGCCACTATTTTACTTGTACAAAAAACATTTCCCCATTTTTTCTAAAAACTCGTAACCTCTTAGTTATGTAGGATAACCCAGCAGAAGGGTTTGTCCTAGTTAACTAAGGGTGTTACATTAGTGGTATAAGAGCATAGTTGATTCATTAAACCTGGGATGTGGACCACTAGTTTTCCACATACTCTGGCAGAATGCTAAAATAATCTATAAAACACTTAGGATGAAATCGCTATATGGAATTCTCCATAGAACCTAAACCCTAAACTTTTTTTCTTGCATTTCTTTCTGCAACTTACCAATGTCTCGACCGGAAGACATGGGGAAAATGCTAAGGTATTCACCATGAATGGTGCGAAGATTTCATAAGGGAACGACCTTGTGCAAGGTACATGCCTTATAGAAAGTACTCTGTTAAAAATATTATATGATTCTGGAGCTACCCACTACTTCATATCTGAAATCTATATAAAACATCTAAAAACTCATAACCTTAGTTAAGTAGGATAACCCAGCAGAAGGGTTTATCCTAGTTAACTGAAGGTGTTATAGGAATGGCTTGAATCAATTCATACGAGGTCTTGAATCGATTCAAGGCTCCTATTTTCACTGTTCACCATTTCTAACTTGCTTGAATCGATTCATACGAGCTTGAATTGATTTAAAAGCCCCTATTTTTACTGTTTGAAGTTCCAAACATGAATGAATCAATTCATGAAGGTCTTGAATCGATTCATGGCCCTGTTTTCATAAAAAAATTCATAAGTTTGATGCATCTTTGGTGTTGTTGAGCAATGACACACATATGCAATCGATTGCACACGTTCTGAATACATTTTAGCAATCGATGCATGATGATATTGTTATGTCCCTCATATACCTTGGTTTTTGAAAGTTGCCAAGTGCTTGTTAATGTCTAAAACCCTTTTATTATATGAGAAAAAAAGAGATTATATTAAGGGTATGTGATTGTGGTGTGTCTTAATGGTGATTGATAATGGCTTAAAGCTTTGGCAAAGTATGTGTATGCCTATGTCATGTTATGAGAACGTGTATACTCCACCACTCTTGATATGTTATAATGATTAATGGTAGAAGTTAAATGATGTGATTATATGACACACCCTTGATTAATAATGAGACTAATGAGGGGACAATTGAATGACAATGTGTTATTATAAGTGGTGAATTGGGATGATGTCGATAATGAACAAAGATGAATATTGTTGACAATTGTGATTAATGCAAGATGAACTTGCAATTATGAGTTAACATTATACTTGATGGAAAATATGGATGATGAATAAGGATAAGTTTTGTTGTGGGTGTATGTATGTTACCTCATGTATTGAATGACGAATATTGATGATTATTATTATTGATGATTGCATTGTCATCGTGGTTGATACAAATGTGATCTTGTATGTGTAATTCGAATTGTATTGGCAAGTATATGGTGCTATGAAATTGAAATATACTTATTGATATGCCTTGTTGGTTCCCATGTGTGGATTGATATTATGAGGATTGACATGCTTTTGATTGCCATGCGTGGACTGATGTCAATGCAAATTATGTGAATGGTATGCCTTGAGGGGATTTGAAATTGGTTGCGTACCACTAATTGTATTGCCAAATGAAAAATATATATATACCCTAAGTGAGAGGGTGAGAGATCCTTATGAGGTCAAGATTTAGCATATGCATTGTGCATTATTGCATTCATGGCATGCATGGCATAACATTGTATATGTGGTTGTGATCACAATGTTGAAAGTCTTGTGGGACTACATGAGAATGAGTACCCTATGCATGGGGGAATGAGTCTGTGGTTGCGATTACGTGATAGACTGAAATGATGAATGTGGTTACAATCACCCATGTATTGGAATGAAAAATGGTCTTGCGGGACTATGAGGGGAGTACCCTATGCGTGGGGGAAACTAATATGAGAATGATGAACGTGGTTACGATCATGAGAATATTGAATTTAAAAGTCTTACGGGACTATATGAGGGGAGTACCCTATGTGTAGGGGAAACCAATATGAGAATGATGAATGTGCTTGCTTTCACAATGATAAAGACCCTACGGGATTTTATGAAAATGGACCCTTATGTGTGGGACATATGTTTGATTGATTATAAGTGGTTGCAATCACTTGAGAAACAATGTGCGCATGGGTGATGTAAAATAGATCCATTGCATATGCATCAAATAGTGTGACATATGTATTAGCCATGGGTACATGGCATTTGAGATGGAGACGGCCAAAGGAAAATGATAACCTCTTGAGAGTATAAATTGATTAAAGATATAATGAATTGATGATGGTAATATGAGAGCCCATGTTTATGAAGGGCAATATGAATGTGTATGTGCTTGTGTATGTGCTTGTTATAAATTGTGAACAATGAGGCTTGTATGCCTTAGATGATACCTTAATGATGGTTTAATGATGAATTGATGAATTCTTTACAAAGCACACATGTTACTTGTATGAATATACACATGATCACAATGTATTTAAATTCGTCATTTTGAATATATAACTCACTCTCCCATGTTGTCTCCTTTTTAGCATTATGATACAGGGTTGTCATGGGATGCGAGTGTGCCTTTGAACTAAAGCTTTTAAGGAAGGTAAATAGTTGTAATGGAATTGCCTTGGCCGGCAGTAGTTGTTAAATATGATGTAATGAATGAAGTGTGTATATTGATGTTGATAAATAGTGAATTATGGATATGTATATAACCATCTTTTGTAACGCATATGGTAGATGTATGCTTAATATGTAAGTGAATAATTAGTTAAAATACTTATGGATTTGACCTTGGTAATGTTTACATATAGGTGATAGAGATATTTGAATTGATACCAAATCAGTGAATGAATGAGGTCAATTATGGGATATGATTATCGAAGATGTGTGTCATATAAATGTATATATATTTGAGGCATGGGGATGTATGAACGTTGGTGTGGATAGTCCATATCCCCATTTGATGATTAGTACCTCAAGTAGAGGCTACTTACGATTGTGAATGCATGTATATGATTTATATATGAGGTTCGTTGTGGCCTAATAGGAACATGTTATGTATTTGCATGCTTTGCTGAGCCTTTTCTCATATCTTCATATATGGGACTAGGCGGGTACCGTGTATACATATTCTTCTTTCGCTTTAAACCCTAATAATTTTGTATAAACGTATGGGCAACTTATCTTGCGATCCAGTTATGAATTATTAAATCTCACTCTTCGGTGTTCTACGGTTTGAGTCTTGATGTAATTGTTGAGGTGTTTTGGAAATATTCAAATCGTGAAAAATTTACTCGCATTTTTACTAATTATTTATCTTGATTACATCGGAATTCATGCCCGTGAAACCGGGGTGTCATAATGGATGACATCTTTTAAATCTCCTGTCCATGTCGCCGAAGGATGGCGTATTTTTTAAATTTTTTTTCATGTCGCCGAAGAATTGCCTCTTTTTCATTTCCTTGTCCATATCGCCAAGGGATGGCGTCTTTTAAATTTTGTTGTCCTTGTCACCAAAGCATGACGTCTTTTCAATTTCCTTGTTCATGTCGTCGAAGGGTGACGTCTTTTAAATTTCCTTGTTCATGTCGCAGAAAGACGATGTCTTTTAAATTTTCTTCTCCATGTCACTAAAGAATGGTGTCTTTTTAAATTTTCTTGTTTATGTTGCTGAAGGATGACGTCTTTTAAATTTCTTTGTTTATTTCACCGAAGGATGGCGTCTTTCAAATTTCCTTGTTCATGTCGCTAAAGGATGGCATCTTTTCAGTTTCCTAGTTCATGTCGCCAAAGGATGGCATTTTTCAAATTTCCTTGTTCATTTCTCTGAAAGATTTCGAGTTTCTAATTTTCTCCTCCATGTCGCCGAAGGATAGTGCCTTTTTAAATTTCCTTCCCTATGTCGCTGAAGTAGGCATCTTTTAAATTTTTAAATTTCCTTGTTCATGTCACTGAAGTAGGCGTCTTTTAAATTTTTTTATTAATGTTGGAGAAGGATGGCGTCTTTTGAATTTCCTTGTTCATTTCGCCAAAGGATGGCGTCTTTTTGATATCCTTGTTCATGTCGCCCAATGATGATGTTTTTTAAATTTCCTTGTTCATGTCGCCAAAGGATGGCTTCTTTTAAATTTCCTAGTTCATGTCGCTGAAGGATGACATCTTTTACATTTCATGGCCCATGTAGCCGAAAGACTCTATTTTTTAATTTTTGTTGTCCATGTCGCTGAAGGATGACGTCTTTTAAATTTCTTGTCCATGTCACTAAAGGATGGGGACTTTTTAAGTTTCCTTGTTCATGTCATCGTAGGATGACGTGTTTTAATTTTCCTTGGTCATGTCGCCGAAGGATGATGTCTTTTAAATTTCCTTGTCCATGTCGCCACAGGATGGCGTCTTTTTAAATTTCCTTGTTTATGTTGTCGAAGGAAAACGTCTTTTAAATTTTCTTGTCCATATCATTGAAGGGTGGCGTCTTTTTAATTTCTTATCCATGTCGCCAAAGGATGACGTCTATTAAATTTCTTTGTTGATGGCATATGTTATATTTCTTGTCCATGTCACTAAAGGATGGTGTCTTTTAATATTCCTTGTTCATGTCATCGAATGATGATGTCTTTTCAATTTCCTTGTCCATGTTGCCGTAGAATGGCATCTTTTAAATTTCCTTGTTCATGTCGATGAAGGATGGTATCTTTTAAATTTCCTTGTTCATATCGTCGAGGGATGGCGTCTTTTAAATTTACTTGTTCATTTCACTGAATGATGGCGTCTTTTTAATTTCCTTGTTCATGTCGCCGAACGATGACATTCTTTTAAATTTTTGTGTCCATGTCACCAAAAGATTTATTTTTTTAAACTTCCTTGTTCATCTTACCGAAGGATTGCATCTTTTAAATTTCCTTATTCATGTTTTTGAAGGATGACGTCTTTTAAATTTCCTTGTTCATGTGACCGAGGGATAGTGTCTTTTAAATTTTCTTGTTCATGTTGCTGAACGATAGCGTCTTTTAAATTTCCTTGTTCATTTCACTGAAGGATGGCATCTTTTTAATTTCCTTGTTCATGTCGCTGAAGGATGACAGTCTTTTAAATGTCCTTGTTGATGTTGCCAAAGAATGGCGTCTTTAATTTTTCTTGTCCATCTCGTCGAATATTGTAACCTTTTAAATTTCTTGTCAATGTTGTCGAAGAATGGCGTCTTTTAAAATTTCCTTGTTCATGTCGTTGATGGATGGCATCTTTACAAATTTCCTTGTTCATGTAGCTGAAGGATAACGTCTTTTAATTTTCCTTATTCATGTCGTTGATGGACGTCTTTTAAATTTCTTGTCCGTGTCACCGAAGGATAGTGTATTTTTAAATTTCCTTGTTCATGTCACCGAGGAATAGCGTCTTTTTAATTTCCTTGTCTATATCGCCAAGGGATGGCATCTTTTAAATTTTATTGTTCATGTCACCAAAGGATGACATCTTTTTAATTTCCTTGTTCATGTTGCAGAAGCATGGTGTCTCTTAAATTTTCTTCTCCATGTTGCCGAAGGATGACGTCTTTCTAAATTTCCCTGTTCATGTCGTCGTAGGATGACGTCTTTTAAATTTCTTTGTTCATGTCATCGAAGGATGATGTCTTTTAAATTTCCTTTTTCATGTCATTGAAGAATGGCGTCTTCTCAGTTTCCTAGTTCATGTTACCGAAGGATGGCATCTTTCAAATTATTTTGTTCATTTCTACTAAAGATAGCGACTTTCTAATTTTCTTCTCCATGTCGCCGAAGGATGGCGCCTTTATAAACTTCCATCTCTATCTCCCTGAAGGATGGCGTCGTTTTAAATTTCCTTGTTCATGTCACTGAAAGATTATGTCTTTTAAATTTCTTTGTTCACGTTGCCGAAGGATGGTGTCTTATAAATTTCCTTGTTCATGTCACCGAGGGATGGTGTTTTTTAAATTTGCTTGTTCATGATGCTGATTGATGGCGTCGTTTAAATTTCCTTGTTCATTTCGCCGAAGGATGGCGTCTTTTTAATTTCCTTGTTCATGTCGCCGAAGGATGACATTCTTTTAAATTTCCTTGTCCATGTCGCCTAAAGATTTATTTTTTAAAATTTCCTTGTTCATGTTGTCGAAGGATGCGTCTCTTAAATTTCCTTGTTCATGTCGTAGAAGGATGGATTCTTTTAAATATCCTTATTCATTTCACCAAAGGATGGCCTCTTTTTAGTTTCCTTGTTCATTTTGTCAAAGGATGATGCCTTTTTAAAGTTTCTTGTTCATGTCGCAAGGATGGCCTCTTTTAAATTTTCTTGTAAATGTCACTGAAGGATGACGTCTTTTTAAATTTCCTTGTTCATGATGCCAAACGATGGCCTCTTTTAAATTTCCTTGTTCATTTCACCGACGGATGGCATCTTTTTAATTTCCTTATTCATGTCTCCAAAGGATGACATCTTTCAAATTTCCTTGTTCATTTCAGTGAAGGACGGCATCTTTTTAATTTCCTTGTTCAGGTCACTGAAGGAAGACATCTTTTAAATTTTTGTTGTCGATGTCGCCGAAGGATGGCATCTTTTTAATTTCATTGTTCATGTCGGTGAAAGATGGCATCTTTTATATTTCCTTATTCATATAACTGAAAGTTGGCGTCTTTTAAATTTCCTTGTCCATGTCGCCGAAGGATGTCCTCTTTTTAATTTTTCTTCTCCTTGTAGCCGAAGGATAGTGTCTTTTAAATTTCTTGTCCATGTCACTAAAGGATAGCGTCTTTTTAAATTTCTTTGTTGATGTCGCCGAAGGATGGCGTCTATTAAATTTCTTGTCCATGTCACCGAAGGTTGACATCTTTTATTTCCCTTGTTCATGTTGCTGATGGATGGTGTATTTTTACTTTTCCCTATTCATGTCGCCGAAGGATGGTGTCTTTTTAATTTTTCTTGTCTATATCGCTGAAGTATGGCGTCTTTTAAATTTCTCGTCCATGTTGCCGAAGGATGGTGTCTTTTAAGATTCCTTGTTCATGTCATCGAAGGATGACGCCTTTTTAAATTTCCTTGTCCATTTCACCAAAGGATGACATCTTTTAAATTTCCCAGTTCATGCCATTGAAGGATGGCATCTTCTCACTTTCCTTGTTCATCTCGTTGAAGGATTGCATCTTTCAAATTTCCTTGTTCATTTTGCCAAAGGATGACGTCTTTTTAATTTTCTTGTCCATGTCGCCAAAGGAGGGCGTCTTTTCAATTTCATTATTCATGTCGCCAAAGAATGACTCCTTTTAAATTTTCTTGTTCATGTCGCTGAAGGACTACATCTTTCTAAATTTCCTTGTTCATGTCGCCGAAGGTTGGCGTCTTTTAAATTTCCTTGTTCATCTCATTAAAGGATGGCGTCTGTTAAATTTCCTTGGTCATGTCGCCGAAGGATGATGTGTTTTTACTTTTTCTTCTCTATGTCACCGAAGGATGGTGTGTTTTAAACTTCTTGGCCGTGTCGCTGAAAGATGGAATGTTTTTAAATTTCTTTGTTCTTGTCGCTAAAAAACTAAATCTGGTAAATTTCTTGTCTCTATCATTGGAGGATGGCGTCTTTTATTTTCCTTGTTCGTGTCACCGAAGGATGGCGTCTTTTTAAGTTTCCTGGTTCATGTCGCCGAAGGATGGCATCTTTTTAATTTTTCTCTTTCATGTCATCGAAGGATGACGTCTTTTTAATTTCTCGTCCATGTCGCCGAAGGATTGTGTCTTTTAATTTTCCATGTCCATGTCGCCAAAGGATGGCGTCTTTTTAAATTCCTTGTTCATGTTGCCGAACGAAGACGTCTTTTACATTTCCTTGTCTATGTCACCAAAGGATTGTGTCTTTTAAATTTTTCTTGTCCATGTCGCCGAAGGATCGCTTTTAACTTTTGAAAAGACTTATGTATTTAGCATTATTTTACCTTGTTTTAAGAGAAAGGTTCGGAATATTTATTAATTTAATGAGTATTTAAAAGATAAATATCAATTGAACAAAATAAAGAGTTGTTTATTATTTTTGTAATTTTATACCTAATTAAGCATAAATAAATAGCATAATAAGAAAGAAATAGTTATTGACTTTTCTTTGACCTGAGGGTGCTAACATTGGTCCTGAGCGTGCCTACATTGGGCTGTAACTTTCGTTTTACAGTACTCTAGAAAGGCAGCGTGCCCAGGGTTATTCTAAAAGGTGCCAACGTTGAGAAAAATGGAAAAAGTCCAAGACAAGATAGGAGGTCAGTGTGCCTATGCTGATATGAACACCTCTTTTGGTCCGGCCTAAATACCCAAGATTTGATTAAAAAAAAAGAATACCGAGTGAGGCATTTCCGAGTGGTCTGTTTCCGAGTGAGACGCTGCCGAGTGAGATGTCTCTGAGTGAGGCATTTCCGAGTGGTCTATTTCTGAGGGAGTTACTTCCGAACGAAGAAAAGGCTCTGACTAGGAAAGAATACCTTTCGGGCAGAGACTTAAGTTCCAAAGGTCCGAATGATAATTTCCGAGTAGGTTGTCTCCGAGTGAGACACTACCGAGTGGAATGTCTCCGATTGAGTCATTTCCGAGTGGGCTGCTTCCGAGGGAGTCACTTTCGAACGAAGAAAAGGCTCAGACTCTCTCAAAGTTCCATGTTTCTGAATGATCATTGCCAAGTGAGTCATTTCTGAGTGGAATGTCTCCTAGTGAATCATTTCTGAGTGGAATGTCTCCGAGTGAGACGTTGTCGAGTGGAATGTCTCCGAGTGAGTCATTTCCGAGTGGGTTCCTTCTAAGAGAGTTACTTCCAAATGGAAAGAGGCTCTGACTATGCCTTTCAGGCAGAGACTCTTAAGTTCCATAGGTCCGAATAATAATTTCCGAGTAGAATGTCTCTTAGTGAGTCATTTCCGAGTGGAATGTCTCCTAGTGAATCATTTCCGAGTAGAATGTCTCCGAGTGAGTCATTTCCGAGTGGAATGTCTCCTAGTGAATCATTTCCGAGTGGAATGTCTCCGAGTGAGCTATTCCAAGGGAAATACCTCCGAGCGAAAAGTAAATCTTTGGACGAGTGCTTTTTCTAGTTGGGGATACATCCGAGTGAAGAATTCCCAGTTGAACCCATTCTGAATGAAAAGCGAGTCTGACTTAAGATGAACACATCCGAGTGAAGAGCTCCCGACTGAAGTACTTCCAAGCGAAGAGATTCTGACTTTGGATGGGTGCTTTTGCTGGGCAGAGCGAATCATCTCCGAGTGAATTGATTCTAAACGAGAAGCTCAACTATGAATGAATACTTCAGGCAAAGATATATATCCGAGTAAGGTTTCTCCGAGTGGTTCAATTCCGAGAGAAGTACTTCCGAGCAAAGGAAGACTGATTCCGAATGAGTATTTCAGAGGGGACAATCCTCGAGTGCATCAACAAAATGGCTGATTCTAGAACTTTTCGGACAAATATATCCGAGTGAAGTGTCTCCCAGATACAGAGATTTCAGAGTGCACAATTCCCGGGTGGATCGATTCCGAATGAATACTTTGGGCAGACTCTTCCAAGTTCCATAATTTCTGAGTAGTTCAATTCCGAGAGAAATACTTTTGAACAATGAAAGACTGATTTTGAAGGAATACCTCTTGGACTGAGATATTCGAGTGAAGAATTCCAGAGTGAATTAATTTTAAGTGAAAATTGTTGACTTCGAAGGAGCTTGTCGGCCCGAGATATAGCCGAGTGGAATATCTTTGGAGGTGTTTCCGAGTGATATGTTTCTGAGTGGTCCACTTTCGACCAAAGAAAGGCTATCGACTTTAAATGAGTGCTTCAAGCAGAAACATTTCCGAGCAAATCACCTCTGAGTAAAGCAATTCCGAACGAAAAGATACTTTGATGAACAATTGCTTTGTCGAATAATTCTTGAAAAAAAATATTCCCGAGTGAGTCAGACTTCAAAAAAGAACACTTTTGAGGCAGATATATCCGAATGAGAAAGTTCCGAGTGGTTCACTTTCAAAGAAAGGCTGACAGTCTTTCAAGCAGACATTTCCGGACAAAACATCTCCGAGTGGAGCAAAAGGGAGCCGGTGTCACTTGAATGATCGGTTTTTACAACTCAAGCCTTCACACCGAGTGTCGTAGGATCGGTTTTACACTCGGACTTTTCATCTATTTTGCTCGGATCAATTTCCACCGAGAAGTGATGCTGACAGACAGAGATCCGGGCCATAAGAAGAAAACCTATCCCATGTGGCACCGGTCGAGGAGTCCTATTGCCATACTGTGACTTGGAATCCCACCACCCAAGTTGATCCATGAATTCCGGTAAATGTTTTTCCTATGGATAAAAACGTTGGTGGCGACTCCCTATTTTTTTTCATTCGTTTCATCCTTTCGAAAGGGTCGGCCGCGCCGTCGCGATCCAGGTCGCGACAGCTGACAATAGGTGTAATCACGCAAATCTCATAAGGAAATCAAGAAGTTTAAAGTACCTACGCTCAGAGCCAACACTAAGAGAAAAACAGAAGAATCCAAGGCAGAATGTCAGCGTGCTGAAACTGACGTCAAGCGCTCTTACGCGCGGCCAAAGATTGAAAGAAATACTTAAAATAGTATCAAAGTATGCCAACGCCAGGATCCCAACATAGTCATGCACAAGTCTACTTATCAATTACATTCAACAGAAGGCCAGCGTGCCAACGGTGGCCCTAAGCGTCCCTACGCGCAAGTAATAAATTAGGAGACACTTCCAGACAGAAATCCAGCGTGTTGATGCTAGTTGCCTAAGTACCCACGAGCAGTTGAAAGTTAAATTATAATCTCCAGGCAGAGAGCTAACGTGCTGATGCTAGTGTCCACCGCAGCTACACGTGGTTACGAGGGAGAAACTGAAGTATTTGAATTTCTGTTAAGTGTTAGTTGTATTAAGTTATCATATTTTCTTGTAAGCCCTTTTGGGGCAAGTTTATAATTATTTTAGGGTTAGTTAGTTAGCTGAAACAGAAGCTATATATATGATTGAAACATTCACTAGCTTGAGGCATGAAGAACACAGCTATGAGTGGTTTCTCTACTGTATTAGAAGATTCAGATCAATCTTGAAGTTCTTGCTAGAGAGGAATCATGGTAAAGGACTTAGGTAATCTCCTTGCTACCTAATTAATTCAGGCCTAAGGTTTAGGTGAATAATTAGGGTTCATCTTCTGAATTGTGCATTAGGTTTCAATGTGCATTCTCACCTAAGGGATTAGGGTTTATTTGCATGGAGATTAGCATTAATCACCTAAGGAATTAGGGATTAGTCATTTGTGAAATTGTTCATGCTTTGATTTAGGGAATTGGTTTTCATTCATTGAGTTTTGTTAACATTAATAGCTGAAGTTATTTCTAACCTATTCTTAATTCAAAGTTTCACTTCTTGAATCATTTGTTCTTGATTTCACAACTATACCGCAAAAGCATAAAAATACTGAAACAGAAACCTAAAGAATTTTTCATGAAATCTTTACATATCCGATTTGGTTCAGCTAGTATCAGCCCTTGGTTGTGGTAATTGCCTCAATCCCTGTGGGAACGATACAAATATACTCAATTTTAATGACTAGTGCGCTTGTCATAAATTTTATCACTCGATGAGATTGCATCAAGTTAATGGCATCGTTGCCAGGGATTGTTGAGTAATATCAACAATCCTTAGACCGGTACTAGACTGAGCATTTTCATTTTGTTATTAGTTGTTGGTTGTATTGTGTCATGTTAGTCGTTTTAATTCCTAGGAACTAGTAGTTGTGCTCAGTAGAGTGTATGCAGTTATGGGACAAGGGAGAACAACTCTTCTTTGATCCTAATATCAATCTGTTAGAAAGAAAGCTGAGAAAAGAAAAAAGACTTAAAGAATAGCAAGAAATGGAACATAGAAGGATTAAATTAGGCGAGTATTCTAGGCCAACTGATAAGGGTATGTAATCTAGTATCCTCAGGCCTCTGATTTCAGGGAATAACTTTGAACTTAAACCAACATTGCTGCAATTAGTTAGGAATGAACAATTTGGGGAAAGTGAGGTGGAAGACCCAAACTTACATTTAGCTAGCTTTCTTCAAATATATGATACTGTGAATATGAATGGTGTTCCCGATGAAGCAATCCGGTTAAGGTTATTTCCCCTTTCTCTTCGGGACAGGGCTAAGGCTTGGTTGCAAAGCCAACCTAGGGGTAGTCTCTCTACTTGGGATGATCTCACTAGGAAACTTTTGATTAAGTACTTCCCTCCCTCTAAGTATGCTAAGTTACACAATGAGATTACATGTTTTCAGCTAAGAAGGGGTGAATCTTTGTTAGAAGCATGAGACAGGTACAAGGAGAGTTTAAGGAAGTGTCCTCATCACCAAATACCTGAAATATAGCAGGTTAACATTTTTTATAATGGAGTTAGGCCAGCCATTAGAGTCTTAATAGATGCCTCAGCTAGAGGTTCATTGACCACCAAAACTGTTGATGAGGCTATAGAACTAATAAATGTGATGGCCTCGAATAAAAGTCTAATAGGAGAGAGAAGTAGTATTCCCAAGAGAGGAATCATGGAGTTAGATGTGCAGGATGCCTATTTGGCAGAAAGTAAACTCATGACTCAGGCTTTAGAGAAACTAAGTGTACAAATATCTAAAATCCAAAAGCCTAGTCAAGTCTGTACGATGAGTTGTGATTTTTGTGGAGGAGAACATAAGAATGGTTTGTGTGATTCAAATAGTTCAAATGTAAGTGAATTACATGGGGCAAGAAAGGAGTTACCCATCAAATTCATTTAATCCTAACTATAGGAATCACCCAAATTTTTTATGGTAGAGAGGGCCTCATTTAAATCAAAATATAAACCAAAATATGGCCTAAGGATAACCCTCACAGCAGTCCATTAATAGATCATAACCTCAGCCCACACCTGTGAAAGAAAAATCTGAATTAGAAAGTGTCTTGTCTCAGTTTATACAAGCTACTCAAGCTAGTTTTAAGAACCAAGAAGCCTTTGTTAGGAATCTAGAACATCAGGTATGACAATTATCAAGGCAATTGGCTGAGAGACAAACTGGAAATTTTCCAGCAGACACAAATTAATCCAAAAAAACATTGCAAAGCTATAATGACAAGGAGTGGAAAGACATTGAATGATCCTACTCCAAGTAAAAATAGATGTAAGAAAAAAAGGAATCAAAACAATGAAATTGAAGTAGAAAAACCAATAGAAAATAGAAAAGAAAAGTTGGTTGAAACTAGGAAAAAGAAAAAAATAGATATTGAATTAGAAGAAGCAACAAAAATAACACCTGAGAAATTGAAACGTGCTCCTTTTCCTCAGAGGTTTAAGAAACAAATAAAGGAGCAAAAGTTTTCCAAGTTCCTAGATGTCTTTAAGAAACTTTATATTAACATTCCATTTGCGGAGGCCTTGTAAGAAATGCCCTTGAGACACCCTAATTTAATAAATAAATAATTAATAAAACTGAGGAAATTTTGTTTTTCCCAAATAAACCAAGGAGAACCGACAAGAAAGGAATAAGGGGAAGGAAAACAAGAGGAATAAAACTGACTCAAGGAGGCTGCCAGCGGAAGAAGAAAACGCTCAGGCGGATCATACAACAACGCACACTCACTGCGGCGAATCCTTCATTCACTGAGCGAGAAGCCGCACTCGGCTAAACAGGCACTCAGGATCCAGAGATATCATACGACTCATTCACTCGGAAAATGATAGCTAGTCCACTCAGCATATGACATCTTGTCCGCTCAGGGAAAAATCATTAAGGCAATCCCTACTCGGACTTAGTCTAATCTTAACCACCCGGAATACAGATTCTCACTCACTCGGATTTTACATCATTCACTCGGATTATAAATATCATACACTTAGGATCCATTCCACTCTAAACCACTACACTAACTCCTCTCTCAGGAGGGATCACTCAAGGTTTCCACTCGGAAATACAAACTCTTCCTCACTCGGGGTTTACTTATATCTTTCACTCAGAATCACTCAAGCGTATTCACTCGGAAGGGCCACTCTCAATTCACTCGGATTGACCCTTAAACATACCAGCTCCATTCAGAAAACATAACACACTCCTGATTTCACTCAACCGGAATTCACATATACGGCAACTCGGAAATGGTTCCCATAGCCACTCACTCGGAATCTAAGAAGACTTCTCACTCGGGATAACTTTCACGTCCTTTTTACCATTCGGGGTATTTTACTCATTTTTCACTCGGTAACCATGACTTTCCCACTTTAGTTATCCTGCTAAGTCAAGACTCACTCAGATTCCCTTGCTACTAATATTCTGTTATAACAGGGTCCACTTAAAGCCTTAGGTGTCGCTTTTCTGTCGGGAAACCTTTACTCGGCGGATTCTCACTCGGTAATTGCTAATTATTCTACACTCAGAAAATCTTAACAGTTATCACTCGGAAAGTACCTAGATCGATCCTCACTCGGTGACCCGTGCTCTCATTCACTCGGTAATACCTAAACTCTTCGGCACTCAGAATAAATCATTGTCTCACTTCCCCCATCAACTCTTAATCCCATTTCTACCCATGGTCATACCAACCTCACACACACAGTAAGTACATATACATATATTACTCGGAACATTCACACAAGATAGAACAACACACAGTATGATAGATATAAAGGGATATAAATAATTACAGGCACAAGGTCACGACTTCTACCCAAGAGGGTTCAAGTTCTAGTATAAAGATACTACGACTGAAATACGAGTCGGCCAAGGCTTAACAAGGCATATACACGGCATATACATGAACACATAATTTCCACAGTGCACCAGCACTTCACTCGGCATTCAGCTCCTCCTTCATTCTTCATTCCGAGAGACATTCAGTGAAAAGTATAGCCACAGTAGGGGTGAGCTTTTACATATAAAATGACAGTCAATGACTCGGTATCAGTATCAGTACGCACACCCATGATCGCTTGGTCGTATTCAGATTAAACTAAGGCCATGCAGATTAGAATAATATCAATAACATACACTCACATACATATTACGTGAAGTTCATTCTCATTCACACAATCACATGCATCGACTCACTCGGAATTCACTCGTATCGCCCCGAGTCATACCACGCGTACTATCCTAATCAACATCATATCTACATGCATGCTTGCGGATCCGACTTAGGCAGTGACTTTCAGTTACAGGTTCCCTTTACTGGCCTCTCGTCCATTAGCTCTTTCCGCGTGGTACCGGTCTCCCATTGACGTCTCGAGACTTATCTCTAGCTCCCACGGCTACCACGAGCCCTCACAGGATCTAGCCAAGGCCTGTAGCTGGAAATCATTCTTTCGGGGTTCCTGACCTTCCACGGGTCACCCCATTCCTACACATGCAGCTTATGCATTTTGTCAGCAAGCATCATCACTCATCCGACACATTCTTCGTAACCATCAAAGTAGAAACCGATTCAACATAGTTCCTACATTTACTCGTCAATCATACCAGCATGCACAACAATCAAACAGTTTAGGGTAATAACATCGGACAAACCAACTAACAGCCACACGTTCATATCCTCACGGTATTAACAGTAGTAGAATCATGCATCACACTCGTCTATGTGTAAAAGGCTATCAGACCACATTATCACAACCTTGAATACATGCACAATATTGTATAACTATTAACAAGATGCTACTAACATACAGATGGAATCCAAAGATCAACAATCATGCATCGCACACAGTCGTCACAGACACATGCACACACTTAAAGCAACACATTCATCCGGTAGCGTTCGTGAACCATGCATTTGACATGCAAGCACCTCTACCTACAGAAGGGACTCGGTAAGTTCCTCTATTTCCCAACGTTTGATACGCTGCTCTGTTTGCCTTGTTCAGTCCCTCTTCGACGCGGTCGTATTCTGTAATCAGCTTGGGAACAGGAAGCTACTCCCTTCTGCTTCGGTGGTCGTCCTTCACCAACAGGAGGAACTCTGAATCTTCTGCAGCACCGTCTTCGTGGATTTCCAGAAACGGAGAACAGAGAACAGGGAACAGGGAAGAAGAAGGAGAATGACGAAGAAGAGAAGAAGGAACTAAGAGAAAGAGGTAGCAGAAGAGGAATTCTGAAAGGAATGCATATCAACTATGGCCAGGATATATATATATATACGTACGAAGAGAAGAGAAGAGAAGTAGGGTGGGAAAGCGTGAATTGGCAGTCCACTCATGCCACACCCACCACTCACAAGCGGCCAGCTATCACAATTACTCAGCCATCATTTCCCAAGTTGAACTAATTAAATTAATTATAGTTGACAAGTAACTTTCCACTTTTATAATTATTATTCTAATGGCTCAATTTCACTCGGTAATTCATTTTAAATCGGGATGTTATAATTCTCCCCCTCTTAAAAGAATTTCGTCCTTGAAAGTCAATCGGTAACTCACCTTGATCAAACAACTCGGGGTACTGCTGTCTCATGGCATCCTCGCGTTCCCAGGTATAAGAGGTATACCCGTCTTGCTACCACTCTACCTCAACCAGTTGCATATCTTTACTCCTTAAACGCTTTACCGATCGGTCCACTATTCTAGTCGGTATAGTCATAGTGGTTAGGTCCTCTTTAATCTCCACTTCATCATCCGGCATCGTGTGAGTGGAATCATGTAAGTACTTCCTTAATTGAGACACATGAAACACGTTATGCAACCGGGATAAGTGAGTCGGTAATGCTATCCGGTACGCCACGGGGCCGATCCGCTCTATTATCTCATAAGGCCCAATGTATCGGGGGCTTAGCTTTCCACCTTTCAAGGCTCGCCCGACTCCCTTGCTTGGTGAAGTCTTTAGAAACACTCTGTCTCCGACTGAGAACTCCAGTGGTTGGGTTCGTTTATCATGGTAGCTCTTCTGCCTATCCTGAGATGCCTTTATCTTTTCCCTTATCACTCGGATCTGTTCTGAGGTCTGCTTCACAATTTCTGGTCCGAATAGTAGACTCTCACCCGATTCCGACCAACAAAGTGGGGTTCGGCATCTTCGGCCATATAGTGCTTCGTAGGGTGCCATACCAATACTGCTATGGTGGCTATTGTTGTATGTAAACTCGATCAGGGGAAGGTACTGCTCCCAATCTCCACCGTGTTCCAACACACACGCCCTCAGTAAGTCCTCCAAACTTTGTATCGTCCGCTCGGATTGCCCATCTGATTGGGGGTGGTAGGCAGAACTTAGCCAAAGTTTCGTACCCAATTCCTGGTGTAGGCTGGCCCAAAACCGAGATGTGAATCTTGGGTCCCTATCCGATACGATAGAAGTCGGCACGCCATGCAGTCGGACAATTTCACGAACGTAAATCCGAGCTAACTTATGCAACGGGTACTTTATATTCACAGGTAGGAAGTGTGCACTTTTTGTCAGTCGGTCAACAATGACCCAAATCGCATCATGGCCCGCTTGGTTTTTTGGCAATCCCATGACAAGGTCCATGGCAGTTGAGTCTCATTTCCACACGGGAATCTCCAAGGGTTACAATGCACCATACGGCTTCTGGTGCTCGACTTTTGATTTTTGACAGGTGATACACCGAGCCACATATTCTACCATATTCCTCTTTAGTCCGGGCCACCAGAATCGTGTCCTTAGATCTTGGTACATCTTCGTGGTACCCGGGTGAATACTGAGTAGGCTCTTGTGGGCTTCATCAAGCACCATTCTCCTTAATTCTCCTCCACCCGGTACATATATTCTGTTTTTCACTCGGAAGATTCCATCCGATCCCTCGGTCAAAGACAAATCCTTACCTTTGGCCTGAGTCTCCTTCATCTCAGCCAAGTAGGAATCTGACTGCTGCTGCTTGTACACGAATTTTAGGAATTCATTGGCAATCCTCAACGTACCGATTGTCATTTTCCGAGAAGAGGGGATGTCAACATGCAAGTTCATGTCTCGGAATCGTTCCAACAACTCCACCTCCTTCCCCATCATCACTGCCATATGGAGGGATTTCCGACTCAACGCGTCGGCAACAATGTTTGCCTTACCCGGATGGTACTTCAGTTCAAAGTCATAATCCTTTAAAAATTCCATCCATTTCCTCTACCTCATGTTCAGCTCCTTCTGGTCGAATAAATATTTGAGGCTCTTATGGTCGCTGTAAACTTCGAACTTAGAACCGTACAAGTAGTGCCTCCATATTTTTAACGCGAAGACCACAGCTGCCAATTCCAAGCCATGAGTCGGGTAATGCTGTTCGTGAGGCCTCAATTGCCGAGAGGCACAAGCTATCACTCGGTCTTTCTGTATCAACACGCATCCCAATCCGAGCCTGATGCATCACAATAAACCACGAAGCTCTCTTGTAAGTTAGGCAATGCCGATACTGGATCGGTCGTCAATTTGTCTTTTAGCTCTCGGAAACTGCTCTCGCACTCGGAACTCCACACGAAGGGAACGTTTTTCCAGGTCAATTTAGTCAGTGGCAAAGCGAGCTTAGAAAAACCTTCAATAAACCGCCTATAATAACTAGCCAGGCCCATAAAGCTCCGTATCTCCGAGACTGACTCGGGTCTCTCCCATGCCATTATAGCTGCCACCTTCGAAGGGTCTACCGAGACACCTTCCTTGGAAATCACATGTCCGAGAAAGTGGATCTTATCCATCCAGAAATTGCACTTTGAAAATTTTGCAAACAACTGCTTCTCCTTCAAGACTTGAAGTACCGCTCGGAGGTGTTCTTCATGCTCATCACAGGTCTTAGAGTAGACTAAGATATCATCAATAAAAACTACTACGAATCGGTCTAAGTACGGGTGGAATATGTTGTTCATGTAATTCATGAATATGGCAGGTGCATTTGTCACACCGAATGGCATCACTACATACTCATAGTGGCCATACCGAGTCCTAAAGGCAGTCTTGGGAATATCTGAGTCCTTCACCCGGATTTGGTGGTATCCCGACCGTAAATCAATCTTCGAGAAGACTGAAGCACCACGCAGTTGGTCAATCAGATCGTCGATCCTGGGCAACGGGTATCGGTTCTTAATCGTGAGTTTGTTTAGCTGTCGGTAGTCTATGCATAGTCTTATGCTGCCATCCTTCTTCTTAACAAGTAGTACAGGTGCGCCCCATGGTGATACACTCGGCCTAATGAATTGTTTTCCGAGTAACTCATCCACCTGCTTTTTCAGCTCAGCCAATTCTGTTGGGGACATTCTATAAGGTGCACTGGAGACTGGCTCAGTTCCAGGGATCAGGTCTATAGAGAATTTGACTTCTCTACTCGGAGGGACACCCGGTACATCCTCCGGAAACACCTCTGGGAACTCACAGACAGTCGGAATATCGTTCACTCGGGCTCTAATCTCACCCTCAGTTAAACAAAGCATCATAAACAGCTGAGCTATACCTTGTACCGTGTAGTCCTCATGGTTCTACCTCAGAAAGATTATCCTTCGGTTTCTGCAGTCCACCAACACCTTGTTGGCTGAAAGCCAATCTATACCGAGTACCATGTCAAGGCCCTTCAGAGGTACGCACACCAGATCGAAGGTAAAACTCCGATCGCCCAATACAAACGTTACGTCTTTACACATTGATGATGTCAACACCTTAGGGCCAGTCGGGTTGGCCACTTCCAAAGTCTGGTCCATATCCATAGTCGATAATCTCAAACGTCTTACACAATCATCAGCTATGAAGGAGTGGGTGGCTCCAGAATCAAAAATTACACTAAGTGTATAATTACCGAGTAGGCACTTACTCTGCACTAAGTCGTTTGCTTGTGCTGCTTCCTCAGCACTGATGGCGTAGACTCTTCCAGCAGCTGGTTGGTCGGTGTTTCTCCTCCGGTTGTTTGGGGCAAACATCATATTTCCTCTGGCTGTGTTGCCTCCGCCCCCCGAGCTTTGACCATCTTTTCCACAGCTCCTCTCTTGGAAGCCTCCCCGGCGTACATTGGCACTTGCTTGACAGAGTTAGGGGCAGTCAGGGCGAATGTGCCCCTTCTCCTTGCAATGAAAACACTTGACATCTTCACTATCGCAATTCTGAGCAAAGTGGTCGCCACCACACTTAAAACACTTGCCATATTTTAGACGTCCACTCATCTGTCTCCCTTGGTTACTGCGATCTTTATATCTAGTAAAGGGTCCATTTCTTCCAATGTTACCTGGCCTCTTAAAGCGTGACTGTTGAGGCCTCAAGGAGGGACCTGCCCTACTGTTCTGGCCTGAGTGGGCCTTGTCGTCTTCTTCAAAAATCCTGCATTTATTCACCAGCACCGGAAAGCTCCTAATTTCCTGATATCTGCAAGCTCTTTTGATGTCCGATCTCAGTCCATTCTCGAATTTGAGGCATTTGGAACTCTCAGTCCCGGGTTGTTGGAAGGGTGGATAAAACAGACATAACTCTTTAAATTTGGCCGCATATTCTTCTACAGACATGGAACCCTGTTTCAGCTACATAAACTCCAATTCCTTCTGACTCCTTACTATGTCAGGGAAGTACTTCTCTAAGAAGCATGTCTTGAAATTTTCCCAGGTCAGCTGGGTATCATCGTCAGTCAGTCGGTTTCTGGCTATCTTCCACCAGTTCTCTGCTTCGTCCCTCAGCATGTACACCGCGCACTCCACCTTCTGGGCCTCGGTGCAGTGGAGGCCCCCAAAAATCCTCTCTAACTCTTGAGTCCATTTGTAAGCTGCCTCAGGGTTACGTCCTCCTTGAAATTCACTCGGCTTCCTCTTCAGGAAGCGGTCCAACACTTGACCATCTTTAGCTCGAGGCTGGCCTTGCCTCTCAAATACGTCAGCGAAACGTTGGAATGCCGCTGCTATGGCTTCCATGCTTTGGCGATTCGTCATTACTTATCCTGAAATTAACACCCCTTCAAGGATAAGTTTACAAGGTTACATTCTTCCGATCGGATCTCATCCCATATTCACTGACTATAGCACATTATATCATCTATATATATACGTCATGCAATCAATCAGACTAGGAGAGGAGTTACCTCTTATCCTCAAATCAATATCTCAACATGAATCATGTTCAATCAGAATATCACAATAATGATGACTACTCAGTCATAACACACACAACCGCTTACACTCGGTAAGCACACCTTGGCCTTGGACCTTTCGGTCTACTCTGATACCAAAATGAGACATCCTAATTTAATTAATAAATAATTAATAAAACTGAGGAAATTTTTTTTCCCAAATAAACCAAGGAGAACCGACAAGAAAGGAATAAGGGGAAGGAAAGCAAGAGGAATAAAACTGACTCAAGGAGGCTGCCAGTGGAAAAAGAAAATGCTCAGGCGGATCATACAACAACGCACACTCGCTGCGGCGAATCCTTCATTCGCTGAGCGAGAAGCCGCACTCGGCTAAACAGGCACTCGGGATCCAGAGATATCATACGACTCATTCACTCAGAAAATGATAGCTAGCCCACTCGGCATATGACATCTTGTCCGCTCAGGGAAAAATCATTAAGGCAATCCCCACTCGGACTTAGTCTAATCTTAACCACCCGAAATACAGATTCTCACTCACTCGGATTTTACATCATTCACTCAGATTATAAATATCATACACTTAGGATCCATTCCACTCTAAACCACTACACTAACTTCTCTCTCAGGAGGGATCACTCAAGGTTTCCACTCGGAAATACAAACTCTTCCTCACTTGGGGTTTACTTATATCTTTCACTCAGAATCACTCAAGCGTATTCACTCGAAAGGGCCACTCTCAATTCACTCGGATTGACCCTTAAACATACCAGCTCCATTCAAAAAACATAACACACTCCTGATTTCACTCAACCGGAATACACATATACGGCAACTCGGAAATGGTTCCCATAGCCACTCACTCGAAATCTAAGAAGACTTCTCACTCGGGATAACTTTCACGTCCTTTTTACCATTCGGGGTTTTTTACTCATTTTTCACTCGGTAACCATGACTTTCCCACTTTAGTTATCCTACTAAGTCAAGACTCACTCAGATTCCCTTGCAACTAATATTCTGTTACAACGGGGTCCACTCTGTCAGGAAACCTTCACTCGGCGGATTCTCACTCGGTAATTGCTAATTATTCTACACTCGGAAAATCTTAACAGTTATCACTCGGAAAGTACCTAGATCGATCCTCACTCGGTGACCCGTGCTCTCATTCACTCGGTAATACCTAAACTCTTCGGCACTCAGAATAAATCATTGTCTCACTTCCCCCATCAACTTTTAATCCCATTTCTACCCATGGTCATACCAACCTCACACACACAGTAAGTACATATACATATATTACTCAGAACATTCACGCAAGATAGAAAAACACACAGTATGATAGATATAAAGGGATATAAATAATTATAGGCACAAGGTCACGACTTCTACCCAAGAGGGTTCAAGTTCTAGTATAAAGAGACTACGACTGAAATACGAGCCGGCCAAGGCTTAACAAGGCATATACACGGCATATACATGAACACATAATTTCCACAGTGCACCAGCACTTCACTCGGCATTCAGCTCCCCCTTCATCCTTCATTCCGAGAGACATTCACTGAAAAGTATAGCCACAGTAGGGGTGAGCTTTTACATATAAAATGACAGTCAATGACTCGGTATCAGTATCAGTATGCACACCCATGATCGCTCGGTCGCATTCAGATTAAACTAAGGCCATGCAGATTAGAATAATATCAATAACATACACTCACATACATATTACGTGAAGTTCATTCTCATTCACACAATCACATGCATCGACTCACTCGGAATTCACTCGTATCGCCCTGAGTCATACCACGCGTACTATCCTAATCAACATCATATCTACATGCATGCCTGCGGATCCGACTTAGGCAGTGACTTTTAGTTACAGGTTCCCTTTACTGGCCTCTCGTCCATTAGCTCTTTCCGCGTGGTACCGGTCTCCTATTGACGTCTCGAGACTTATCTCTAGCTCCGATGGCTACCACGAGCCCTCACAGGATCTAGCCAAGGCCTGTAGCTGGAAATCATTCTTTCGGGGTTCCTGACCTTCCACGGGTCACCCCATTCCTACACATGCAGCTTATGCATTTTGTCAGCAAGCATCATCATTCATCCGACACATTCTTCGTAACCATCAAAGTAGAAACTGATTCAACATAGTTCCTACATTTACTCGTCAATCATACCAGCATGCACAGCAATCAAACAGTTCAAGGTAATAACATCGGACGAACCAACTAACAGCCACACGTTCATATCCTCACGGTATTAACAGTAGTAGAATCATGCATCATACTCGTCTATATGTAAAAGGCTATCAGACCATATTATCACCACCTTGAATACATGCACAATATTGTATAACTATTAACAAGATGCTACTAACATACACATGGAATCCAAAGATCAACAATCATTCATCACACACAGTCGTCACAGACACATGCACACACTTAAAGCAACACATTCATCCGGTACCGTTCGTGAACCATGCATTTGACATGCAAGCGCCCCCTACCTATAGAAGGGACTCGGGAAGTTCCTCTGTTTCCCGACATTTAATACGCTGCTCTGTTTGCCTTGTTCAGTCCCCCTTCGACGCGGTCGTATTCTGCAATCGGCTCGGGAACAGGAAGCTACTCCCTTCTGCTTTGGTGGTCGTCCTTCACCAACAGGAGGAACTCTGAATCTTCTGCAGCACCGTCTTCATGGATTTCCAGAAATGGAGAATAGAGAACAGAGAACAGGGAAGAAGAAGGAGAACGACGAAGAAGAGAAGAAGGAACTAAGAGAAAGAGGTAGCAGAAGAGGAATTCTAAAAGGAATGCATATCAACCGTGGCCAGGATATATATATATATATACGTACGAAGAGAAGAGAAAAGAAGTGGGGTGGGAAAGCGTGAATTGGAAGTCCACTCATGCCACACCCACCACTCACAAGCGGCCAGCTATCACAATTACTCAGCCATCATTTCCCAAGTTGAACTAATTAAATTAATTATAGTTGACAAGTAACTTTCCACTTTTATAATTATTATTCTAATGGCTCAATTTCACTCGGTAATTCGTTTTAAATTGGGATATTACAGCCCTCCTATGTAAAGTTCATGAAAGAGATTTTGTCTAAAAAAAGGAAACTGAAGGGTGATGAAATGATTGCCTTCACTCAAGAATGTAGTGTAATTGTTCAGAAAAAATTACCACAAAAACTTGAGGATCCAGGCTTTTTCACTATACCTTGTGCAATTGGTGTTGTACATCTAGGGAGTGCCTTGTGTGACCTAGGAGAAAGCATAAATTTAATGTGATCTTTGATGAGGAGGTTAGGAATAGAAGATCTTCAACCAACTCGCATGTCCTTATAGTTGGCTGATAGATCAATTAAATATCCTCATGACATATTGGAAGATTTGTTAGTTAAGGTGGATAAATTTATATTTATAGCAGATTTTGTTATGTTAGATATGGAAGCAGATAAGAAAATACCTCTAATTCTAGGAAGACCATTCTTAGAAATAGGTAAAGCTTTAATAGATGTTGAAAAAGGTGAATTGATGCTAAGAGTTAAGGAAGAATAGGTGGTCTTTAATGTTTTTAGTGCCATGAAACATTCAGCCGAGACATTAGATTGCTTTATGATTGAGGAAATTCCTGCTTTTAAAACTCCTATGTTATTAAAAGCTGAGGAAGAAGCTTTGGGAGCTTTCATTGAGGAGGAGTTTGACTCTGAAAGTGAAGACTTGAATGATGAGGAAGTAGAGTTGTTGCAATTATTTGAGGCATTAGATGTGATACAAGAAAAAAAGAAATAAAAGAGAAAGAGAAAAAGCAACCTAGAGAGGTAATAGAAGAGAAACATGATTTAAAACCTCTACCTTTTCATTTGAAATGTTTTTCTAGGAGAGAATGAATCACATCCTGTTATCATAAATGTTGAACTTAGTGATGAGGATATGGAAAAACTAAAAAGGGTTTTGCTGAAGCATCAATCTGCTATAGGTTGGAAAATTTCTGATTTAAAGGGAATTAGTCCATTATTCTGTATGCATAAGACTTTGATGGAAGAGGAATATTCTCCAGTTATCCAACCACAACGATGATTAAACCCTATGATGAAAGAGGATGTTAGAAAAGAAGTGGTAAAACTCTTAGATGCAGGGATCATATATCCTATTTCAGATAACGCTTAGATCAGTCCGGTTCAAGTGGTACCTAAAAAAGGAGGTATGATCACCACTAAAAATGAAAAAAAGGGAAATCATTTCAACCACACCTACCACAGGTTGGAGTATGTGTATAGATTATAGGAGGTTGAATGATTCTACTAGAAAAGACCACTTTCCTTTGCCTTTTGTAGACCAAATGCTAGAAAGGTTATGTGGCCATGAGTATTACTGTTTCCTAGATGGGTATTCAAGGTATAACCAGATTGTGGTTGACCTAAAAGATCAAGAGAAAACTACTTTTACATGCCCATATGGAATATTTGCTTATAGGCACATACCTTTCAGGTTATGCAATGCACCTGCCACCTTTCAAAACCTTTCAAAGGTGTATGTTAGCTATATTTGGAGACATGGTAGAGAAATTCATAGAAGTTTTCATGGATGGTTTCTCTGTGTTTGGAATTGATTATGATACCTATCTCAATAATTTAGCCAAAGTTTTAATGAGATGCCAAAAAACTAATCTTGTGCTCAACTGGGAAAATGTCATTTTATGGTAAGAGGAGGGATAGTTTTTGGTTATAAAGTCTCTGCTGAGGGAATAGCAGTAGACAGGGCAAAAATTAAGATGATAGAAAAGATTCTAGCTCTTATTAATGTCAAGGGAGTAAGAAGGTTGTGCGGGTTTCTACGCAGGTTTATCAAAGATTTCTCCAAAATTTAAAACCATTAACTGAATTACTTATGAAAGATGTTCCTTCTAAATTTGATGAGCATTGTGAAATGGCTTTTGCAATTATTAAGGAGAAATTGATCTCAGCCCCTATCCTTGCTGCACCTGATTGGTCATTACCTTTTGAACTTATGTGTGATGCAAGTGATGTTGCTATGGGGGGCTGTGTTAGGACAAAGGAAAGGCAATTTGAATCATGTGATTTATTATGCAAGAAAGGTGTTGAATGAGGCACAAGTTAATTACACTACCACTGAAAAACAAATGCTTGTTATGTTATATGCATTTGATAAGTTTAGATCATACTTAATAGGTGCTAAAGTGATAGTGTATAATGACCATTTAGCACTTAAGTACTTGCTTGCCAAGAAAGAGTTAAAGCCTAGGTTGATTAGGTAGGTATTATTGCTACAAGAGTTTAACTTGGAGATTAGAGATAAAAGCGGAATAGAAAACTCTATAGCAGATGAATTATCTCGTCTGGAAGGAAATGCTAAAATTGTTTCTATTAAGGAAGAATTTCCAGATGAGAACTTGATTATGATTGAGCAGAGTCCATGGTTTATGGACATGGCAAACTTTAAAAGTGCAGCCATGGTTGATAAGTCTTGAAAAGACTTAATTATTCCACTGATTATTTAACATAATTTACTAAGTATTGTCTAGTTTTATTATTATTATTTAATAATTTGATAAGAATTCATGTTGTAGTTAATTATTTCAAAAGTATGTTATCTATGTAAGAAACCGATTGGAAATTTTAATTAAATAAGGAATTTTGAAGTCTTTACAAAAGTACTAAGCAGCCAGCGTATAAATGCTAGGCAGTCAAGTTGTTTATTGGTGCAGGAACAGGGCGTACTCGAGAAAAGAAGACAAATCCGAGTGAAAATCACAAAAACTGAGTGAGATTTGGAAAAGCCGAGTAAGACTTCACAAATTCGAGTGAAATTTACAAAAGCCGATCGGTACTTGGAAATCTCCGAGTGAAAATTCATAAATCCGACTGAAGGAAGTGCACAAAACCGACTGAATGAGACTTCAAAGACACTGACTCCAAAAGAGAATAAGGACTCAGAATATTGCATGAAGAACCCGAGTGCCAACTACAGAATACCAATTTAATAATTAATCCGCCCAAGCGGGAGTTAAATCCGCTCAAGTGAGGGTCCAAGTTCGCTCAAGAAAAACAAGACTACGCCCAAGCGAGACTTCAAGTAAGCTTACTTAAGAAAACTCCCAAGACACCGGTCACAAAAGAGAAGAAGATCGGAATGCTACATAAGAAACCGATGTGCTTAGTCATTATTTAATCTGTCCTAGTAAAATCCGGACTCACTCAAGCATTACTTTAAGAGACTGTCCTCGCCCAAGTTTTGCCATAACGCCCAAGCGAGAAAGAATCACTGTAGTGTTAATCTGGACTCGCTCAAGCGAAGTTTAATCCGCTCAAGCGAATACTCAGCAGCTGAAGCATCAAGGCAATAATTTAAACACTGTTCCTTCCCTCCAACAACACACTTGGTGCAGTACTGTTCCGCTCTCATTGCCTTCTTCTCTACTACTGCAACCTCAAGCTAACTTAAGAAGTGAGCTGTCAATTAGCTGGTGCTGAGCTGTACATTAGCTAAGGTTGAGCTGGATCCTGTTAAGAGCTGAGCTGTATTTAGTTAGTTATTTTGTAAACCATGTAATTAAGCAGTGTTAGTCGTTAGCTGAAGTGGTCCGAAGTTTTTAGTTAAGTTAGTTAGTTTAGTTAGATGTCTATATATATTCATGTACATACTCTGTAGAGGTGTGGAGATAAAGAGACAGAGAATACATAGAACACATTCCTTTTCATTCTAAACTTGGAACTATCTCTCACTACATTTTCATCTCTCTAAACTCTCTCCTCCATGACGTTCCATAATCCTTCGATGGAACCGAAGTCTATAGAGTTCTAAATCCCTAAGGTTGGGATTGTGAAGGTGAGCAATGGAATCTTGAAGCTGTGAGCAAGTAGATCGGCTTCGAAGATCCTGAGGCGAACAAGCTGAGGAGTGGAGCAGAATCGCTGGATTGACAAATCCAGAACTGATGAAGAACTTCACCAGTAAGGAATCATGGTTGAAGCTTAGGTAACTTCCAGCTTTCTAACTAGTTCAGGCCTAATCAATTTAGGTGAATAGTTAGAGTTCAACCTCCAATTTCGCATTAGATTCTTAGGTTAATTGAGCACTTAAGGAATTAAGGTTCATTGCTTAAGGATTAGTGTTTTTCACCTAAGGAATTAGGGAATAACCACCAGCGGATTGTCCTCTAGATTGTGAAGTTCGGTTATACTTAATTACATGTTTCTTGAGGAGATTGTGAGCCGAAGCAATCCTGACCTGTTTTCTTTTAATCACTTTCCACATTTCACTTTAACTCTGTTTCTCAAAATATAAAAACAACTATAAAACACTAAAACCATAAAAACCGAATGAATTTCATGTATTTTCTGTTGGTTCAGCTTGTACTAGTCGTAGATTGAGGTATTTACCACAATCCCTGTGAGACGATCAAATATACTACAATTTTAACGACTGGTGCGCTTGCCATAAGTGTGAATCCGAGAGTCACATTTCATTTTACTAAGATTTCACCACCAATTTAATGACTCAGGATTTCAGCACCAAGTTAATGGCGCCGTTGCTTGGGATTGTTGAGTAATATCAACAATCCTTGGACCGGTACTAGACTGAACCATTTGCTTTTGTTTCTGTGTGCAGTCAATACGTATTTTTCTTAGTAGTTATTGTTTCATGTAGTCGTAGCTGTTAGTTGTTTTGTCGTGTTAACAATTGTTGTATGCAGTCAAGGAGCAGAGGAGAACCCTTCTTCTTTGATCCTGACATCGATTTGTTAGAACGTAAATTAAGAAAAGAGAAAAAGCAAAAAGAAGAAAAAGAAATGGAACAAAGGAGAGTTACATTAGGTGACTACTCCAGGCCGACTGAAGAAGGATCGCAAGCTAGCATCCTTAGGCCACCGATTGCAGCTAACAATTTTGAACTAAAACCAGCTTTACTGCAGTTGGTAAGAAATGAACAATTTGGAGGAAGTGAGGTTGAGGATCCAAATTTACATTTAGCAACTTTCCTCTAAATTTGTGATACAGTAAAAATGAATGGAGTCTCTGAAGAAGCAATCCGACTAAGGTTGTTTCCATTTTCTCTAAGGGACCGAGCAAAAGCCTGGTTGCAGAGTCAACCGAGAGGCAGTATTTCTACCTGGGAGGATTTGCAAAGGAAATTTTTGATTAAATACTTTCCTCCTTCTAAATATGCAAAGCTGCATAATGAAATCACATGTTTCCAGCAAAGGGAAGGTGAGTCCTTGATGGAAGCATGGGATAGGTATAAAGAAAGTCTGAGGAGATGTCCTCATCATTAGATTTCCGATGTACAGCAGGTGACTATTTTCTATAATGGTGTCAGGCCAGCTACCAGAGTCTTGATTGATGCCTCGGCTGGAGGCTCATTAACAACTAAAACTGTAGAAGAAGCTATAGAGCTGATTGATGTGATGGCTTCTAATGAATGCCTGATTAGTGAGAGAAACCAAGTCCCTAGGAGAGGAATATTAGAATTAGAAGCACAAGATGCTTATCTGGCTCAGAGTAAATTGATGACTCAGGCTTTGGAAAAATTAAGCATTCAAATTTCAGAACTCCAAAAGCCGAGCCAAGTTTCTATGATCAGTTGTGATTTTTGTGGTGGAGACCATGAAAATGGAATGTGTGATCCATTTGTGCCTTCCGAGCAAGTGAATTATATGGGGCAGCAACAGTATCAAAGGAATTATCCTTCTAATTCCTTTAATCCTAATTACAGGAGCCACCCCAATTTTTCCTGGCAGAAAGGTCCACATCTGAATCAGAATATCCCACCGAGTCAACCCACAAATAAACCACAACAACCATCCCACCCTCTTGTTAAAGAAAAATCCGAACTCGAGAATGTACTTTCTTAGTTTATCCAGGCCACTCAGGCCAGTTTTAAGAATCAGGAAGCATCCATAAGAAATTTAGAAAATCAAGTAGGACAGCTTTCTAAACAATTAGCTGAGAGGCAAGTAGGCAATTTCCCTGGAGATACCGAGGTAAATCCAAGGGAACATTGCAAGGCCATAATTACTAGGAGTGGAAAAATTATTTCTCCATCTCCGGGTCAAGAAATAGGTTCAGAAAAAGAAAAAGAAATAATACAAGAAACCGAGCAGGACAATAAAGATGAAGTAGAAAATAAGAATGAATCAGAAAAAGAAAAAGAAAATAAAGTCCATCAAAAGAAAAAGAAAAAGGTTGATTTGATTCTGGAGGAAGCTTCTAAGCTGACTCTTGAAAAACTGAGGAATGCTCCATTTCCGCACAGGTTTAAAAAGCAAATAGAGGAGCAGAAGTTTGCTAGGTTCTTAGAGGTCTTTAAGAAACTTCACATTAATATCCCTTTTGCTGAGGCATTGCAGGAGATGCCTTCTTATGCAAAATTTTTAAAAGAACTATTGTCTAAGAAGAGGAAGCTTAGGGGGGATGAAATGATTACTCTCACTCAAGAGTGTAGCGCAATCATTCAAAAGAAACTTCCCCAAAAGCTAGAGGATCCTGGATCTTTCACAATACCGTGTGCAATAGGGGATATTCATGTAGGAAGTGCTCTCTGTGATCTAGGAGCTAGTATAAACCTGATGCCTTTATCTTTAATGAAAAAACTGGGAATTAATGACTTGCAACCGACTCGCATGTCCTTGCAGTTGGCTGACAGGTCCATTAAATATCCCCAAGGCATGCTGGAAGATTTGTTAGTAAAAGTAGATAAATTTATCTTTCCAGCAGACTTCATAGTGTTAGATATAGAAGTTGACCGAGAGATCCCTTTGATCTTAGGTAGACCCTTCCTAGCTACTGGCAGAGCATTGATTGATGTGGAAAAGGGTGAACTCATGCCGAGAGTTCAGGAGGAACAAGTAATTTTTAATGTCTTCAATTCTATGAAACATCCGACCAAACGGATGGATTGCCTAATGATTGAAGAGGTTGAAAATTACTAGACTCCCTTACTGCTAAAAACTAAGGAAGAGGCTTTACAAACATTTTTAGAGGATGACTTTGATTCTGAGACCGAGTCAATTGACTCTCACTCAGAAATACTGGACCTACTGGAAGTTTTAGAAGTAGGTGATTTAGAAAAGAAAAATGATATGGAAAATACTGAAGATGAGAAAGGAAAGGAATTTTTGGAAGAAAAATGTGATTTAAAACCTTTACCTTCTCATCTGAAATATGTTTTCCTGAGAGGAAATGACACTCATCCTATAATTATTAATTCTGACTTAAAAGAAGAGGATGAGAATAAACTAGTTGGGGTATTAAAGGCTCATGAATCTGCCATTGGCTGGAACATTTCTGACTTGAAGGGAATCAGTCCATCTTTTTGTATGCATAAAATCCTCATGGAGGATGACTATTCCCCTGTTGTTCAGCCACAACGCAGACTGAACCCCATTATGAAGGAAGCAGTGAGAAAGGAAGTGGTCAAGCTCCTTGATGCGGGAATCATTTACCCGATCTCGGACAGCACTTGGATTAGCCCAGTCCAAGTGGTGCCCAAGAAGGGAGGAATGACGACTATAAGAAATGACCAGGGTGAAATCATTGCCACTCGGCCAACTACAGGCTGGAGGATGTGCATTGATTACAGAAGGCTGAATAACTCTACTCGGAAGGACCATTTCCCCCTTCCGTTTGTTGATCAAATGCTTGAGAGGTTATCAGGACACGAGTACTATTGTTTTCTTGATGGGTACTCGGGTTATAACCAAATTGTGGTTGACCCGAAGGATCAAGAAAAGAATGCCTTCACATGTCCCTATAGAATTTTTGCATACAGGCGCATGCCGTTCAGCTTGTGCAACGCTCCAGCAACCTTCCAAAGGTGCATGCTGGCAATTTTTGGGGATATGGTGGAGAAATTTATTGAGGTATTCATGGATGACTTCTCGGTATTTGGGAGTAATTTTGACACATGCCTCAGCAACCTAGCTAAGGTGCTACTGAGATGTCAAGAGACTAATCTCATTCTTAACTGGGAGAAATGCCACTTTATGGTTAAGGAAGGGATAGTCCTTGGCCATAGGATTTCTGCTGAGGGCATGCAGGTGGACCGAGCAAAAATTGAAATTATTGAAAAACTTCCTCCTCCGATCAATGTGAAAGGAGTAAGGAGTTTTCTAGGATGTGCTGGGTTCTATAGAAGATTTATAAGAGATTTTTCAAAAATAGCTAAGCCTTTGACCGACTTGCTTGTGAAAGATCAGGTGTTTGCATTTAATGAAAACTGTGTCAAGGCATTTGAAAAATTGAAACAAAGTTTGACTTCAGCTCCGATCCTTGCATCACCCGACTGGTCTTTACCGTTTGAATTGATGTGTGATGCAAGTGACTTTGCAATCGGAGCTGTACTGGGTCAGAAAAAAGAGAAATTAACTCATGTGATCTATTATGCTAGTAAAGTGTTAAATGAAAATCAAATACATTACACCACGACTGAAAAAGAAATGCTTGCTATGGTGTATGCATTTGATAAATTTCGTGCATACTTGATTGGTGCCAAAGTCATCGTATATACAGACCACTCGGCAATCAAGTATTTACTAGCTAAAAAAGAGTCTAAACCGAGACTGATTAGCTGGGTTCTGTTACTCCAAGAGTTTGACTTAGAAATACGAGACAAAAAAGGAGTAGGGAACTCAGTTGCAGACCAATTGTCTCGTCTAGAAGTTGAGTCGGATTCTGTCTTGATAAAAGAAGAATTTCCAGACGAAAAGTTAATGGCCGTTATAACTGGGCCATGGTACGCTGACATGGCAAACTTTAAAAGTGCCTCAGTGGTACCTGATGGTTGGACATCCCAAATGAGAAAAAAATTCTTTCATGATAGTAAGGCTTTTCTTTGGGATGATCCATTTTTGTTTAAAATAGGCATAGATGGAGTAATCAGGCGCTGTGTGCCTGAATCCGAGCAAGAAAGGCTCTTGTGGCACTGCCACGATTCTTATTATGGAGGCCATCATGGTGCCTCCCGTACCGCAGCAAAAGTGTTACAGAGTGGCTTTTACTGGCCAACTATCTTTCAGGATTCTAAGGAATATGTCAAAAGGTGCGATAAATGTCAAAGGAGTGGAGGTCTCTCCGCAAAAGCTGGCATGCCTTTGACGAATATTCTAATTGTGGAATTATTTGACATTTGGGGTATCGACTTCATGGGACCCTTCCCTAAGTCGTTCTCCAACGAATACATTCTGGTTGCTGTGGACTATGTCTCCAAATGGGTGGAGGCAATTCTGACCAGGACCAATGATGCACAGGTTGTGCTTAGGTTCATTAAGAAAAATATTTTCTCTAGGTTTGGAGTTCCGAGAGTAATTATTAGTGATGGGGGTTCACATTTTTGCAATAAGATAATGGAAAAAGCCCTGCGTCACTATAAGGTTTTACATAAGATATCCACTCCTTACCATCCACAGACTTGTGGACAAGTCGAATTGTCAAATAGAGAAATCAAGAGAATTTTAGAAAAAGTGGTCGGAAAATCCAGAAAAGATTGGTCGGTAAAATTAGATGATGCATTGTGGGCTTACCGAACAGCTTTCAAAACTCCGATTGGCATGTCCCCGTATCAACTGGTGTACAGTAAGGCTTGCCATCTCCCTGTGGAGTTGGAACACAAAGCGTGGTGGGCCACAAAGCTATTAAACATGGACTGTGACCAGTCTCAGGAGGAAAGAGTTTTGAAACTCCATGAATTAGAGGAGTTCCGACTCAACGCTTATCAAAGTGCCTCCATTTATAAGGAGAAAACAAAGAAATGGCATGATAAGCGAATTAATAAGAAAGAGTTTCAGAAGGACGACCAGGTTTTATTATTCAATTCCCGACTGAAACTCTTCCCTGGAAAACTTAGATCCAAGTGGTCCGGGCCTTTTACTGTAAATGAGGTTTTTCCTCATGGTGCAGTCGAACTGAAAGATCCGACTACTGATCGGTTTTTCAAGGTGAATGGCCAGCGACTCAAACTCTACTTTGGAGGAGAGTTTGATAGGCAGAAAACCTCCTTGTTACTGAAGCCATCTTCGTAGATACAATAAGGTCAAGCTAGTGACCTTAAAGAAGCGCTCTAGGGAGGCAGCCCTATGTCCCGATTGTTTTGTTTAGAACTCTGAATAAAATAAAGTTGTGAAGTTGAAGAAGGAAATCCGAGTTTGATTCTTCTATTTTTTTTTGCTCAGGTGAAGCGCTGGTAGCTTAGGCGAGCCAATGCTGATTGTTGTTTCGCACTTAGAGGAAAATTGTACTAAGTTGAGTGAAAATAGTACACTCGGATAATTGTTACTTTGTCGTAACCCTTCTTCTCGACTGAACTTCACTTGGCATTTTTCAATAAATTGCTGCGAATAAAAAGGAAGACTTGGAAGGATTTCTGATCGTTGATGTAATGAACGGGTCAGATAGTGAAAAGTGACTTATTTCAGTCGGCTTTTCATCACTCGGATTCCTCAGTCATCACAATCAGTATTGTATCCATTAGTCTCATTTGCACGCAGCCTTTTCTTCATTCATCCACTCGGCTTTCTCTAGTAGTTGGTTTCTTCCACTCGGCTCCCTCACTCCTCACTCAGTTTCTTTCATTTGTCTTTCACTCGTCCTTCTTTTCATCTATTCTGTTGTCCATTTTTCCCCTCAGTCATTGATTCATTTGTGCTTTCAATCCACCGAAGTTCTTCCTCGGTTTCATCACCCGATCTCTCTGCATGTGTTGCTTGTTCATCCAGCCTTTCATTCACTCATTCTCTCGTCTACTCATCTTGTCACTCAATCGTCGTCTTCTTCTTCATCTATTCGGTATTCCGATTCACTCGGACCCCTATGCAGTCATTCTTATATTCACTCGTTTTTCTCACTCAGTCGCTCCATATCATTCTGACTTTCGTTGTTACCTCAGTTTTCACTCGTTTTTCATTTACTTGGTCTTCATTTCATTCGGTCACTCTATTTCATTCATCCTTCATTCCCTAGTTAATCCTTCACTCGTCTTCATTTTCTCATTCTTCATTCAATCAGTATTCTTTCCGTCCAGTATATCATTCACTCGTTCTTTCAATTTACTTTATTTCTATTGTGTTCCTTACTCATCTCTCGTAAGTCTCTCATTAGTTCGTTTTACATTCACTCGGTTTATTTCAGTCAGTTTTCTTATCCTTTCGTTTTTCTACTCGTCTCTCTCTGTCTTTCGTTCATGTATGTGTAGTACACATATATTGTTCACTCGGCCATTGTTCGCTTGTTTCCCTCACCGCACTTTTCCCTGACCTCGTCCACTCAGTATATCCATCCACTCGGTATTCATTTACTCGTCGTTTCATTCCACTTATTTTTTTTCGGTTTTCTCACGTTGTACTTTTCTTTTTCATTTACTCGGTATTTCATTCATTCCATTTTCTACTCCTGTCATTTTTGTTCTTCGCCCGAACTCTCATTGTCATTCACTCATTCTTCATATCTCCGATTTATATCACTCAGTTTCATCTACTCGTCCTTTCTTTCGCTCAGCCTTACTCTCATTCGTTCTTTCTTCCACGCACTTCTCTGTTCACTCATATCTCACGACGGTTGTTCACTCGTCCATTCATTGTGACACTCGGTTCTTATACACTTATCTCCATTCATTCACTCTTTCATTCTGTGACCCATTCTGTATTCATTCACTCAGTACCCTTTTCATTCAGTGTTTTATTCACTTTTTCTCACTCACTCATCACTCAGTTCCTTCATTTACTCATCTCCTTCATCGATAGGTATACCCTTTCCTCATTTTCACTCGGTCACTTTCTTTTCCGTTCCTCACCTGTCAGTTAGCTTTTCGGTTATGCATTCATTCTTTCCCTTTCATTTACCCGGACTTGCGTTGTTCACCTCATTCGTCGATCAACTATTCATTCACTCGGTATAAATTGTACCCACTCGGTATCCATTCATTCATTCACTTTTCACTCGCTCATTATCTGACCGGTATTATCTACTCGGTATTCATATACTTGTTGTTTCACTCCACTTATTTTACTTTCTTCGATTTGTTTTGTATTATCTCATTGTCAGCCACTCGTTCTTCATTTTTCACTCGGTACCTATCTCCATTCTCACTCGGTTATCATCCTTTCGCCCTTTCACTCTTTTTATTCATTATTTAGTTATTCGAGTTTTCCTTCATTCATTCATACTTATATTCGTTTCTTTTATTATTCGTTTCTTGATTCACTCGTATTCCATTACAATGGTTCACTCGTTTTTCATGCACTCTATTTCATGTATTTAAATTTTTCATTTACTATTTTGTCTTACGGTCTGTTCATTTATCCATCTTCCATTCTCCTATGTCCATTTGGCATCACATTGGTATCATCCCACTCTTCCTCGATCTTCAGACCCCTCTAGTAATTGAGTATTCAAAAATAATAATAAATAAAATAATAATGAATAAAAATAAAATAAAATATAAAATAAAATAAAAAAATCCAAAATATAATAAATAAATAAATAATAAACATAATAATAATAATAACAGTAGTAATACATTTAATAAAAGTAATAATTAAAGTTGACCGTATTTATGCGTTTCTGGAAAATTGAATTCATCGTTATAAAAGAGAAACCTTTCAGTTTCCAACCCTCAGTACCTGTGTTGAACTTGAGCTGAAGACGAAAAGACACTTTCTGATTTCTAAGAAAGGTATCACCTTTCCACTTCTTTCACTTCGCAGTTTGTGGTTATTATCTTCTTGTTTCATTATTATTGTTTTCCACTGTTCATAAGCCATGTATCTCACAGTTGGTTTGTTGTTTTTCTCTTGGATTTCTGTTCTTATTTTTGTTTGATTAGGTTGTTTATCATCGTTATTTTAACATTCATCATGAAAAGAAGATCTCAAAGACTTCTGCAGAAACCTAGACCAAACTTCGCAGAAGGAAGTGTGTGAAGGAAACAAATAGATAATGAAAGAGAAGTGGCAATCATCACTATATCTGATTTGTCTGTCCATGTCCCTAGTCGAAGTCAGGAGCAAAGGGATGTATCTCCTCTGGTTCAAAGGAATGTATCTCCTGCCAGTGAGGAAAATGAGTCACCAGAGGTTGAAAGTATTAAGGCTGTTGAAAACTGTGCTGAGAAGATTAAAGCCGCAGAACCAGAACGTCCCAAGCAATCTGTAGGAGTTGGTTCTTCTTCTTCTTCTTCTTCTGACATTCTTTTGGTGTTACAGGAATTACAGGTTGTGAAGAAGATGCAGCTTGAAATTTATGATCGGGTTTTGAACCACGATCAGATGCTCAGGAAGATTGCTTCGAAACTGAGGGTTGAACACTCATCAGAAATGGGAGCCCCACCTGATAGAGATGCGTGGTTAGCTTCCATTGGATTCATGATTCCCTCCCAGCAGGACAAGGACGATGAAAATCAAAATGTTTAAGCAGTTGTGCCACGTTTTTATAATGTTTCCTATGTATTTAGTTTGAAGCTATTGTAATTGCTTGCTGAACAGTAAACTTATTTTTATTTTTAATTATGTAATGAGGATTTTACTTTCTTGTTCAATTGTCTGTTTTATTCGGTTTTTCATATGTATTGGTAAACTCCATGAGTCCCAATCCGATTACACACTTCCAAGCACTGCCATTCAGGTAAAAGGGAAGTATTCTAGTATCCCGACTCCTTATTTGATTTTCCGAGTCTTTATTTGATAAAATATGATAATTATATTTAATTTCAAAATCCATCTTCATAATTTAAAAAGTTTGCTGATTCGTTAAGCTGTAGTCGGATAAATTAATTGATCGGTTTTTGCTTAACTCATGCTCTCTGCCCTTAACTATTCTTCATCATTAATTAAAATGTTTACTCGGCATGCTAGTTAGCAATCTAGATGTATGATCTTACATTAAGTTTGGGGACAAGACTGGCTGATTAACTGTTATAATTATATGAGCTTTTGAGCCTGTTTTATCTTTTCCGAGTGAGCTTGCATGCTAGTTAGTGAGACAGAATTTGCCTCAGTTATTGTTAATTGTAGTATGTCAACCAATCAGAAATGATGAAGGCCTTCTTTGATTATTTAGCCAGGGCCAAAAATAACCTTCCTAATATATTAATCATCCTTTGACCCAATAATTATGTTTGAGCCTGAGACCCTTTCATTCGTTTTATGCACCTAACGTTACAAGCCTATTTATCCAAGAAAAACCCGACTGAATTACCCTTGATGTTCCACTGGTGAATTACTCGATTTTTGCTTATTGCTAGGGACTAGCAATCTCTAAGTTTGGGGATGAAGAGTGTGCCTAACAGTAATTAAGGACACACTCCGACCTTGATTATGGTTAAATTTGTAGAAAAATAAAAGGAAGAAAGGCAAAGCACCAAAAGAAAAAAATTTGATCGGAAAAGATGGAAAGAAAAGAAAGAAAAGGAAAAGAAAAGTCCGAAGGACTGAAAGAAAAAGGAAGTGCAAAACAGCACGAGTTATTAAGTAGCATCCAGTCGGAAAAGTTAAGAGAGTTGTTAGTAGAAGGCAAGTAAGTTAGAATCGAGGCAAAGCATCAGTGGACATATCTTGTAACCTATCTATGACTCGAAAAAACAATAATTGAGCCTGTAGCCGAGCCCCATTATAAGCTTAAAAAGCCCTTACTGATCCGATTGAGTTGGCATATTTCATGATGTTTAGAACCGTTGCAAGCCTATGTTGATCTAACAAGTATGCAGGTGCTGAGTGCATTTTATTTACCCTACACACCGAGAGAAGAGTTAAACACCAACCAGTGAGGAAAGCATCAGCAGCTTGTCTTCCAAAGGAGGTGTAAGTATTTATACTTTTAGAAATTACGAGAAGAAAGCATGATCAGTATTCAATAATTATAGTATGAATTAAGTTAAGGAAAGGTTGACTGTGTTGATCAATTGCTGATTGATAATTAATCTGAATATTTGCTTGAGGACAAGCAAAGTTTTAAGTTTGGGGATGTGATAAGTCTTGAAAAGACTTAATTATTCCACTGATTATTTAACATAATTTACTAAGTATTGTCTAGTTTTATTATTATTATTTAATAATTTGATAAGAATTCATGTTGTAGTTAATTATTTCAAAAGTGTGTTATCTATGTAAGAAACCGATTGGAAATTTTAATTAAATAAGGAATTTTGAAGTCTTTACAAAAGTACTAAGCAGCCAGCGTATAAATGCTAGGCAGTCAAGTTGTTTATTGGTGCAGGAACAGGGCGTACTCGAGAAAAGAAGACAAATCCGAGTGAAAATCACAAAAACTGAGCGAGATTTGGAAAAGCCGAGTAAGACTTCACAAATCCGAGTGAAATTTACAAAAGCCGATTGGTACTTGGAAATCTCCGAGTGAAAATTCGTAAATCCGACTGAAGGAAGTACACAAAACCGACTGAGTGAGACTTCAAAGACACTGACTCCAAAAGAGAATAAGGACTCAGAATATTGCATGAAGAACCCGAGTGCCAACTACAGAATACCAATTTAATAATTAATCCGCCCAAGCGGGAGTTAAATCCGCTCAAGCGAGGGTCCAAGTTCGCTCAAGAAAAACAAGACTACGCCCAAGCGAGACTTCAAGTAAGCTTACTTAAGAAGACTCCCAAGACACCGGTCACAAAAGAGAAGAAGATCGGAATGCTACATAAGAAACTGATGTGCTTAGTCATTATTTAATTCGTCCTAGTAAAATCTGGACTCACTCAAGCATTACTTTAAGAGACCGTCCTCGCCCAAGTTTTGCCATAACGCCCAAGCGAGAAAGAAACACTGCAGTGTTAATCCGGACTCGCTCAAGCGAAGTTTAATCCGCTCAAGCGAATACTCAGCAGCTGAAGCATCAAGGCAGTAATTTAAACACTGTTCCTTCCCTCCAACAACACACTTGGTGCAGTACTGTTCCGCTCCCATTGCCTTCTTCTCTACTACTGCAACCTCAAGCTAACTTAAGAAGTGAGATGTCAATTAGCTGGTGCTGAGCTGTACATTAGCTAAGGTTGAGCTGGATCCTGTTAAGAGTTGAGCTGTATTTAGTTAGTTATTTTGTAAACCATGTAATTAAGCAGTGTTAGTCGTTAGCTGAAGTTGTCTGAAGTTTTTAGTTAAGTTAGTTAGTTTAGTTAGATGTCTATATATATTCATGTATATACTCTGTAGAGGTGTGGAGATAAAGAGACAGAGAATACATAGAACACATTCCTTTTCATTCTAAACTTGGAACTATCTCTCACTATATTTTCATCTCTCTAAACTCTCTCCTCCATGACGTTCCACAATCCTTCGATGGAACCGAAGTCTATGGAGTTCTAAATCCCTAAGGTTGGGATTGTGAAGGTGAGCAATGGAATCTTGAAGCTGTGAGCAAGTAGATCGGCTTCGAAGATCTTGAGGCGAACAAGCTGAGGAGTGGAGCAGAATCGCTGGATTGACAAATCCAGAACTGATGAAGAACTTCACCAGTGAGGAATCATGGTTGAAGCTTAGGTAACTTCCAGCTTTCTAACTAGTTCAGGCCTAATCAATTTAGGTGAATAGTTAGAGTTCAACCTCCAATTTCGCATTAGATTCTTAGGTTAATTGAGCACTTAAGGAATTAAGGTTCATTGCTTAAGGATTAGTGTTTTTCACCTAAGGAATTAGGGAATAACCACCAGCGGATTGTCCTCTAGATTGTGAAGTTCGGTTATACTTAATTGCATGTTTCTTGAGGAGATTGTGAGCCGAAGCAATCCTGACCTGTTTTCTTTTAATCACTTTCCATATTTCACTTTAACTCTGTTTCTCAAAATATAAAAACAACTATAAAACACTAAAACCATAAAAACCGAATGAATTTCATGTATTTTCTGTTTGTTCAGCTTGTACTAGTCCTAGATTGAGGTACTTACCACAATCCCTGTGAGACGATAAAATATACTACAATTTTAACGACTGGTGCGCTTGCCATAAGTGTGAATCCGAGAGTCACATTTCATTTTACTAAGATTTCACCACCAATTTAATGACTCAGGATTTCAGCACCAATGGTCCCTACTAGAATGACGTCCCAAATAAGGAAAAGTTCCTCCATGATAGTAAGAGCTTCCTTTGAGATGATCCATTTTTATATAAGTTTGGTCTAGATGGAATCATAGGGAGGTGTATGCCTGAGAGTGAACAAAAGAGAATCCCTTGGCATTTCCATGATTCTCATTATGGAAGGCACCATGGTTCCTCTAGAACTACTATCAATGTGCTTTAAAGTGGCTTTTATTGGCCAAAACTTTTTCAAGATGCAAAAAGGTATGTGCAGAGGTGTGATAGATGCCAAAGGAGTGAAGGACTCTCTACTAAAGTTGGCATACCTCTAACTAAAATCTTGGTAATGGAGTTATTTGATGTGTGGGGAATTTACTTCATGGGACCCTTCCCAAAGTCCTTTTCCTACGAATATATTCTAGTGGCAGTAGATTAAATCTCAAAGTGGGTTGAGGCTATACCCACTAGTACCAATGACGCATATGTGGTGCTGAGGTTTGTCAAGAAAAACATTTTCTTAAGGTATGGTGTGCCTAGGGTGATTATAAGTGATGGAGGGTCATATTTTTGTAACAAATTGATGGAAAAGGCCCTGAAGCATTATAAGGTGCTCCATAAGATCTCTAATCCTTATCATCCACAGACTTGTGGACAAGTAGAATTGTCTAATAGGGAAATTAAAAGAATCCTTGAGAAAATTATTGGAAAATCTAGGAGAGATTGGTTTGGAAAATTGGATGACACTTTATGGGCTTATCGCACAACTTCTAAAACTCCTATTGGCATGTCTCCTTTCCAACTTATGTATGGTAAGGCTTGCCATCTTCTTGTGGAGTTATACCATAAGGCTTGGTGGGCTACAAAGCTGTTAAATATGGACTTTACCAATTCTCTAGAGGAAAGGGTCTTGAAGCTCTATGAGCTCGATGAATTCAGATTGTAAGCTTACCATAGTGCCACCTTATACAAAGAAAAAATGAAAAGATGGCATGATAGAAAGCTAGCAAAGAAAAAGTTTCAAGAAGGGGATAAGGTCTTACTTTTCAACTCTAGGTTGAGACTCTTTCCAGGCAAACTTAAATCTAAGTGGTCTTGTCCTTTTATTGTTACCGAAGTGTTTCCTCATGGTGCAATTGAGGTAAAGGAACTAGACACTGGTAAGATATTTAAAGTGAATGGTCAAAGACTCAAACTCTACCTTAGAGGTGAGTTTAATAGGCAAAAAGCCTTTGTTGATTTGCATGCTCCTACCTAGGAGCTTAATCGTCAAGTTAATGACGTTAAAGAAGCGCTTAAGGGAGGCAACCCTTTGTTTTCTGCTTTCATTACTTTTGAAACATCATAATAAAACTGAGAAATGCATAAACATAATGAAAATAAAATGACAAAGAAGTAAAAAATGTGTAGGTAAATAAAAAAAATAAAAGGGTGCAGGGAACTTAATGATCAACGTGTTTACGCTAGTTCCCAGCATGCTTATACGCACTTAAAATTCCTGAGTAGAATAAGATCTAGTGTCTGTACGGGCCCATGCTCCATATCATAGAAGGATGGTGACTTTTAAATTTTCTTATCCATGTCACTGAAGGATGGCGTCTATTTAAACTTCCTTGTTCATGTCGCCGAAGGATGACATCTTTTAAATTTCATTCTTCATCTCGCCAAAGGATGATGTCTTTTATATTTCCTTGTACATGTAACCGAAGGATGGCGTCTTTTTAATTTTTCTCATCCATGTGGTCGAAGTATGGCGTCTTTTAAATTTCTCGACCATGTCACCGAAGGATGGTGTCTTTTAAGTTTCCTTGTTCATGTCATCGCAAGATGGCATCTTTTAAATTTCCTTGTTCATGTCGTAGAAGGATGGATTCTTTTAAAATTCCTTATTCATTTCACTGAAGGATGGCATCTTTTTAATTTCCTTGTTCATGTCGCCGAAGGATGACGTCTTTCAAATTTCCTTGTTCATTTCATCAAAGGATGGTGTCCTTTTAAAGTTTCTTATTCATGTCGCCGAAGAATGGCCTCTTTTAAATTTTCTTACCAATGTCACCGAAGGATGACGTCTTTTTAAATTTCCTTGTTCACGACGCCAAATAATGGTGTCTTTTAAATTTCCTTGTTTATTTCGCTGAATGACGTCTTTTTAGTTTCCTTGTTCATGTTGCCAAAAGATGACGTCTTTCAAATTTCCTTATTCATTTCGCCAAAGGATGGCGTCTTTTTTAATTTCCTTGTTCTGCTCGCCGAAGGAAGATGTCTTTTAAATTTTTGTTTTCGATGTCGTTGAAGGTTGACGCCTTTTAAATTTCATGTCCATGTCACTGATGGATGGCGTCTTTTTAATTTTATTGTTCATGTCGGTGAATGATGGTGTCTTTTATATTTCCTTGTTCGTATAGCTGAAGGTTGGCATCTTTTAAATTTCCTTATTCATGTTGCCGAAGGATGACGTCTTTTTAATTTTTCTTCTCCATGTAGCCAAAAGATGGTGTCTTTTAAATTTCTTGTCTGTGTCGCCAAAGGATGGCGTGTTTTTAAATTTCTTTGTTCATGTCGCTAAAGGATGACGTCTGTTAAATTTCTTGTCCATATCACCGAAGGATGGCGTCTTTTATTCTCCTTGTTTGTGTCACCGAAGGATGGCGTCTTTTGAAGTTTCCTTGTGTATGTTGCCAAAGGATAGCGTCTTTTAAATTTCCTTATTCATGTCATAGAAGGATAGCGTCTTTTTAGTTTTTCTTGTCCATGTCGCCGAAGTATGGCGTCTTTTAAATTTCTCATCCACGTCGCCGAAGGATGGTGTCTTTTAATTTTCCTTATCTATGTCGCCAAAGGATTTGCGTCTTTTTAAATTCCTTGTTCATGTTGCTGAATAAAGACGTCTTTTACATTTCCTTGTCCATGTCACCGAAGGATCATTGATAAGTCTTGAAAAGACTTATGTATTTAGCATTATTTAACCTTGTTTTAAGAGAAAGGTTAGAAATATTTATTAATTTAATGAGTATTTAAAAGATATGTATCAATTGAATAAAATAAAGAGTTGTGTATTATTTTTGTAGTTTTATACCTAATTAAGCATAAATAAAATAGCATAATAAGAAAGAAATAGTTATTGACTTTTTTTGACCTGGGCGTGCTAACATTGGTCCTGGGCGTGCCTACGCTGGGATGTAACTTTGGTTTGCAGGACTCCAGAAAGGCAGTGTGCCCACGGTTATTCTGAAAGGTGCCAACGTTGAGAAAAATGGAAAAAGTCCAAGACAAGACAGGAGGTCAGTGTGCCTACGCTGACAGTGGGTGTATTTATGGAAATCTTAGAAGGAAATCAAGAAGTTCAAAATACCTACGCTCAGAGCCAACGCTGAGAAAAAACAGAAGAATCTAATGCAGAATGTCAGCGTGCTGACGTTGATCTTGAGCGCTTTTACGCGTGGCCAAAGATTGAAAAAATTATTTAAAACAGTATCAAAGTGTGACAATGCCAGGATCCCAATGTACTCACACATAGGTCTATTAATTAGTTACATTCAACAGAAGGCCAGCGTGCCAACAATGGTCCTGACGTGTCCCTACGCGCAAGTAATAAATTACGAGACACTTCCAGACAGAAATCCAGCGTGCTGTCGCTAGTTGCCAAAGTACCCACGTGCAGTTGAAAGTTAAATTATAATCTCCAAGAAGAGAGCCGGCGTGCTTACGCTAGTGTCCACCGTAGCTACGCGTGGTTCTGAGGAAGAAATTGAAGTATTTGAATTTCTGTTAAGTGTTAGTTGTATTAACTTATCATATTTGCTTGTAAGCCCTTTTAGGGAAAGTTTATAATTATTTTAGGGTTAGTTAGTTGAAACAGAAGCTATATATATGTTTAGTGCTTTGTAATTTACATATTGAGATCATTAATCTCATTCATTCTTAGATTTTACTCTCTCTACACTTTTCTTCTCTCAAATTCTCTACCTTCTCTCTATGGCTACCATTTCTTAAAACATCTCTTCTCCCTCCATATGGATTGCTAAATCCATAAGGTTGGGAATAACTAAAGCTTCAATGGAGGCTTGATTCTGTGATTGAAGCATTCACTAGCTTGAGCCATGTAGAACACAGCTATGAGTAGTTTCTCTGCTGAATTGGAAGATTCAGATCTATCATGAAGTTTTTACTAGAGAGGAATCATGGTTAAGGACTTAGGTAGTCTCCTTGCTACCTAATTAATTCAGGCCTAAGGTTTAGGTGAACAATTAGGGTTTATCTTTTGAATTGTGCATTAAGTTTCGATGTGCATTCTCACCTAAGGGATTAAGGTTTATTTGCATTGAGATTAGCATTAATCATCTAAGGAATTAGGGATTAGTCATTTATGAAATTGTTCATGCTTTGATTTAGGGAATTGTTTTTCATTTATTGAGTTATGTTAACATTGATAGCTCAAGTTATTTCTGACCTATTCTTAATTCAAAGTTTCATTTCTTGAATCATTTGTTCTTGATTTCATAACTACACTACAAAAGCATAAAAATACAAAAATAAAAACCTAAAGAATTTTTCATGAAATGTTTACATATCCGATTTGGTTCAGCTAGTATCAGTGCTTGGTTGTGGTAATTTCCTCAATCCCTGTGGGAACGATACAAATATACTCAATTTTAACAACTGATGTGCTTGCCATAAATTTCATCACTCGATGAGATTGCATCAATCGCGTCTTTCAATTTTCATGTCCATGTCGCATGAAGGATCACGTCTTTTTAATTTTATTGTTCATGTCGCCCAAGGATGACGTCTTTTAAATTTCCTTGTTCATGTCGCCAAAGAATGACGTCTTTCTAATTTTTCTTCTCCATGTCGTTGAAGGATGGTGTCTTTTAAATTTCTTGTCCATGTCGACGAAGGATGGCATCTTTTTAAATTTCTTTGTTCATGTCACCAAAGGCGTCTGTTAAATTTCTTGTCCATGTCATTGAAGAATGGCATCTTTTATTTTCCTTGTTCATGTCACCTAAGGATGGCGTCTTTTTACTTTTTCTTGTCTATGTCACCGAAGGATGGTGTCTTTTTAATTTCATTGTTCATATCGCCAAAGGATGGTCTTTCTAAATTTCCTTATTCATATCACCGAAGGACGGTGTCTTTTAAATTTCCTTGTTCATCTCGCCGAAGGATGGCGTCTGTTAAATTTCCTTTGTCATGTCACCGAAGAATGACGTCTTTTTAGTTTTTCTTCTCTATGTTGCCGAAGGATAGTGTCTTTTAAATTTCTTGTCTATGTCGCCGAGGAATGACATCTTTCAAATTTCCTATTTCATGTCGCCGAAGGATTACATCTTTCAAATTTCCTTGTTCATTTCTCTGAAAGATGGTGACTTCCTAATTTTCTTCTCCATGTCGCCAAAGGATGGTGACTTTTTAAATTTCCATCTCCATGTCGCCGAAGGATGGTGTCTTTTTAAATTTCCTTGTTCATGTCGCCGAAGTAGACGTCTTTTAAATTTTTTTGTTCATGTCATAGAAGGATGATGTCTTTTGAATTTCCTTGTTCATTTCACCAAAGGATGGCATCTTTTTGATTTCCTTGTTCATGTCGCCGAATGATGATGTCTTTTAGATTTCCTTGTTCCTGTCGCCGAAGGATGGCTTCTTTTTAATTTCCTTGTTCATGTCACCGAAGGATGACATCTTTTATATTTCCTGGTCCATGAAGCCGAAGGATTGCATCTTTTTAATTTTTGTTGTCCATGTCGTTGAAGGATAGCGCCTTTTAAATTTCTTGTCCATGTCACCGAAGGATGGGGTCTTTTTAAGTTTCCTTGTTCATGTCGTCGTAGAATGACGTGTTTTAATTTTCTTTGTTCATGTCGCCGGAGTATGAAGTCTTTTAAATTTCCTTGTCAATGTCGCCGAAGGATGACGTCTTTTTGAATTCCCTTGTCCATGTAGCCGCAGGATGGCGTCTTTTTAAATTCCTTGTTCATGTCATCGAAGGATAGCGTTTTTTAAATTATCTTGTCCATGTCGCTGAAAGGTGGCGTCTTTATAATTTCTTCTCCATGTCGCCAATGGATGACATCTTTTAATTTTCTTTGTTGATCGTGTATCTTATATTTCTTGTCCATGTCATCGAGGGATGGCATCTTTTAATTTTCCTTGTTCATGTCATTGAATGATGGTGTCTTTTAAATTTCCCTGTCCATGTCGCCTAAGGAGTTCTTTTTTTAAATTTCCTTGTTTATGTTGCCGAAGGATTGCATATTTTAAATTTCCTTGTTCACGTCGCCGAAGGATGACGTCTTTTAAATTTCCTTGTTCATGTCACCGAGGGATGGCGTCTTTTAAATTTTCTTGTTCATGTTATTGAACAATGGTGTCTTTTATGTTTCCTTATTCATTTCGCCAAAGGATGGCATCTTTTAAATTTCCTTGTTCATGTCGCCGAAGGATGACATTCTTTTAAATTTCCTTATTCATGTTGCCAAAGGATGACGTCTTTTGATTTTTCTTGTCCATCTCGTCGAATAATGGCGCCTTTTAAATTTCTGGTCCACATTGCCAAAGGATGGCACCTTTTAAATTTCCTTGTTCATGTCACCGAAGGATGACATTCTTTTAAATTTCCTTATTCATGTTGCCAAAGGATGATGTCTTTTAATTTTTCTTGTCCATCTCATCGAATGATGGCACCTTTTAAATTTCTGGTCCACATTGCTAAAGGATGTCGCTGAAGGATACGTCTCTTTAAATTTCCTTGTTCATGTCGCTGAAGGATAACGTCTTTTAGTTTTCCTTGTTCATGTCGTTGATAGACAGCGTCTTTTAAATTACTTGTCCATGTCGCCGAAGGATGGCGTATTTTTAAATTTCTTTGTTCATGTCACCGAAGAATGGTGTCTTTTTAATTTCCTTGTCCATATCACCAAGGGATGGCGTCTTTTGAATTTTGTTGTCCTTGTCACCAAAGGATAACATCTTTTTAATTTCCTTGTTCACGTCATCGAAGGATGGTATCTTTTTAAATTTCCTTGTTCATGTTGTCGAAGGATGGGGTTTTTTAAATTTCTTTATTCATGTCACCGAAGGATGGCGTCTTTTAGATTTCCTTGTTCATGTCGCCGAAGAATGGCGTCTTTTCGGTTTCCTCGTTCATGTCACCGAAGGATGGTATCTTTCAAATTTCCTTGTTCATTTCTCCAAAAGATTGTGACTTTCTAATTTTCTTCTCCATGTCACCGAAAGATGGCGCCTTTTTAAATTTCCATCTCCATGTCGTCGAAGGACGGCGTCTTTTTAAATTTCCTTGTTCAGGTCACTAAAGGATGGCGTCTTTTAAGTTTTCTTGTTCATGTGGCCGAAGGATGGCGTCTTTTAAATTTCCTTTTTCTTGTGGCCGAAGGATGGCATCTTTTAAATTTCTTTGTTGATGTCGCTGAAGGATGACGTCTTTTAAATTTCTTTATTCATGTCAGCAAAGGATGGCTTCTTTTCAGTTTTCTTGCTCATGTCGCCGAAGGAAGGCATCTTTCAAATTTCCTTGTTCATTTCGCCAAAGGATGTCGACTTTCTAATTTTTTTCACAATGTCGCCAAAGGATGTCACCCTTTTAAATTTCCTTGTTCATGTCCCCAAAGGATAGCGTCTTTTAAATTTCTTTGTTCATGTTACCGTAGGATGGCGTCTTTTAAATTTCATTGTTCATGTCGCCGAAGGATGACATCTTTTCAGTTTCCTTGTTCATGACACCAAAAGATGACAAGCTTCTAATTTCCTTGTTCATTTCGCCAAAAGATGGCGACTTTCTAATTTTCTTCTCCATGTCGCCGAAGGATGGCACCTTTTTAAACTTCCTTCTCCATGTTGTCAAAGGATGGCGTCTTTTAAATTTATTTGTTCATGTCGCCGAAGGATGGGGTCTTTTAAATTTCCTTGTTCATGTCACTGAAGGATGGAGTCTTTTTAGTTTCCTTGTTTATGTCATCGAAGGATGGCGTCTTTCAAATATCCTTGGTCATTTCATCGAAGGATGACGTCTTTTGAATTTTCTTGCTCATGTCGCCAAAGGATGGTGCCATTTTAAATTTTCTTCTTCATGTCGCTGAAGGATGACGTTTTCTTTTTCATGTCGTCGATGGATGACGTCTTTTCATTTTCCTTGTTCATTTCATCGAAGGTTGGCGTGTTTCAAATTTCCTTGTTTATTTTTCCGAAGGATAGATTATTTTAAATTTCCTTGTTCATGTCGTTGATGGATGGAGTCTTTTAAATTTCCTTGTTTATGTCATAGAAGCATGGTATCTTTTAAATTTTCTTGTCCATGTCACCAAAGGATGCGTCTTTTTGAATTTCCTTGTTCATGTCGTTGAAGGATGACGTCTTTTAAATTTCATTGTTCATGTCATCGAAGGACGGAGTCTTTTAAATTTCCTTATTCATGTCGTCGAAGGATGGCGTCTTTTTAATTTTTCTTGTCCATGTCGCCAAAGTATGATGTCTTTTAAATTTCTCATCCATGTCACTAAAGGAAGGTGTCTTTTAAGTTTCCTTGTTGATGTCATTGAAGGATGGCGTATTTTAAATTTCTTTGTTCATCTCATAGAATGACGGATTCTTTTAAATTTCCATATTCATTTCACTGAAGGATAGCGTCTTTTTAATTTCTTTTTTCATGTCGCTGAAGGATGACGTCTTTTAAATTTCCTTGTTCATTTCATCAAAGGATGATGCCTTTTTAAAGTTTCTTTTTCATGACGCCGAAGGATGGCTTCTTTTAAATTTTCTTGTCAATGTCACCGAAGGATGATGTCTTTTTAAATTTCCTTGTCCATGATGCCAAACGATGGTGTCTTTTAAATTTCCTTGTTTATTTCGCTGAATGATGGCGTCTTTTTAATCTCCTTGCGCATGTCCTCGAAGGATGACATCTTTCAAATTTCCTTGTTCATTTCGCTGAAGGATGGCGTCTTTTTAATTTCCTTGTTCATCTCGCCGAAGAAAGACGTCTTTTAAATTTTTGTTGTCGATGTCGCCGAAGGTTGGCATCTTTTAAATTTCATGTTCATGTCAGTGAAGGATGGCGTCTTTTTAATTTCATTGTTCATGTTAGCGAAGGATGGCGTCTTTTAAATTTCCTTGTTCATATAGCCGAAGGTTGGCGTCTTTTTCATTTCCTTGTTCATGTCGCCGAAGGATGACGTCTTTTTAACTTTTCTTCTCCATGTAGCCGAAGGATTGTGTCTTTTAAATTTCATGTCCATGTCGCTGAAGGATGGCGTCTTTTTAAATTTCTTTGTTCATGTCGCTGAAGGATGGTGTTTGTTAAATTTCTTGTCCAAGTCACCGAAGGATTGGGTCTTTTATTTTCCTTGTTGATGTCGCCAATGGATGACGTCTTTTTAAGTTTCCTTGTCAATGTCGCTGGAGGATGGCGTCTTTTAAATTTCCTTGTTCATGTCACCGAAGGATGACATGTTTCAAATTTCCTTATTCATTTTGTCAAAGGATGATGTCTTTTTAAAGTTTCTTTTTCATGTTGCCGAAGGATGGCCTCTTTTAAATTTTCTTGTCAATGTCATCGAAGGATGACGTCTTTTTAAATTTCCTTGTCCACGACGCCAAACGATGGCGTCTTTTAAATTTCCTTGTTTATTTCACTGAAGGATGACGTCTTTTTAATTTCCTTGTTCATGTGGTCGAAGGATAACGTCTTTCAAATTTCCTTGTTCGTTTCACCGAAGGATGACATCTTTTTAATTTCCTTGATCAGGTCGCCGAAGGAAGACGTCTTTTGAATTTTTGTTGTCGACATCACCGAGTGTCTGCGTCTTTTAAATTTCATGTCCATATCACCAAAGAATGGCATTTTTTTATTTCATTGTTCATGTCAGCGAAGGATGGTGTCTTTTATATTTCCTTGTTCATATAGCCGAAGGTTGGCGTCTTTTAAATTTCCTTGTTTATGTCACCGAAGGATGGCGTCTTTTTAATTTTTCTTCTCCATGTAGCCGAAGAATGGTGTCATTTAAATTTTATGTCCATGTCACTGAAGGATGCGTCTTTTTAAATTTCTTTGTTCATGTCGCCGAAGAATGGTGTCTGTTAAATTTCTTGTCCAACTCACCGAAGGATGGCATCTTTTGTTTTCCTTGTTGATCTCGCTGATAGATGATGTCTTTTTAAGTTTCCTTGTTAATGTCGTTGAAGGATGGCGTCTTTTAAATTTCCTTGTTCATGTCGTAGAAGGATGGCGTCTTTTTAATTTTTCTTGTCCATGTCACCGAAGTATGGGTTCTTTTAAATTTCCTTGTTCTTTTAGCCGAAGGATGACATCTTTTACATTTCCTTGTTCTTGTCGCTAAAGGATGCGTCTTTTTAATTTTCTTGTTCATGTTGCCGAAGGATGACACCTTTTTTAAATTTCTTTGTTCATTTCGCCGAAGGATGACGTCTTTTAAATTTCCTTGTTCATGTCGCCAAAGGATGGCGTCTTTTCATTTTGCTTGTTCATGTCACCGAAGAATTGCGTCTTTCAAATTTCCTTGTTCATTTTGCCAAAGGATGACATCTTTTTAATTTTATTTTCTATGTCGTCAAAGGATGGCATCTTTTTAATTTCATTTTTCATGTCTCCGAAGGATGGCTTCTTTTAAATTTTCTTGTTCATGTCACTGAAGGATGGCGTGTTTTAAATTTCTTTATTCATCTCACCGAAGGATGGCGTCTGTTAAATTTCCTTGGTCATGTCACTGAAGGATGATGGCTTTTTAGTTTTTATTCTGTATGTCACCGAAGGATAGTGTCTTTTAAATTTCTTGTCCGTGTCACCGAAGGATGGTGTGTTTTTAAATTTTGTTCATGTCACGGAAGGATGGCGTCTGTTAAATTTGTTGTCCATGTCACCGGAGGATGGCGTCTTTTATTTTGCTTGTTTATCATCGAAGGATGGCATCTTTTTAGGTTTCCTTGTTTATATTGCCGAAGGATGGCACCTTTTAAATTTCCTGGTTCATGTCGCCAAAGGATGGCATCTTTTTAATTTTTCTTTTCCATGTCGTCGAAGGATGACGTCTTTAAAATGTCTCATCCATTGTGTCTTATAATTTTCCTTGTCCATGTCGCCAAAGGATGGCGTCTTTTTAAATTCCTTGTTCATGTTGCCAAATGAAGACGTCTTTTACATTTCCTTGTCCATGTCGCTAAAGGATTGTGTCTTTTAAATTTTTCTTGTCCATGTCGCCAAAGGATGTAACATCCCAAATTTTAAAATAATGGATTAATTAGGGGAATTAATATTAAATAATTGTATGTGGAATAATTAATGTCCTAAAATATTGGAATTAATTAAATTAAGATTTTTGGGGACTGTCGGTGATTTATTAGGATCGAATAAGTTGAAAACTGACCCGATTGAAATATGGGTGTCAAACCAAGTATCTCTGATTGAGATGATATTGGTCAGGGCTGTAGAGAATATTAATGGGAGTCTGAATATATATTCGGAATAATTTTTGGATAAAGTATTGAGCCTGAACGAAAGGTCCTGTTTGCCATAAAACAATGAAACTTTAATGAATGGAATTAAAAATAAAGCAAAAGCCTAATTTCTCTTCTTAACTCTCATTGGCTTCTTGTCTCCCTTGGCAAACACGTTGGCTTCTTCTTCTCTACTTCTTCTTCATTCTCTTCTTCTTCTTCCATAATCCTTGCCAAAGGTGGTGGTCTTTCTCCACCTTCCATTTTCGTTTCTCAAAGAAGCTTAAGGGAAGCTTGGATCTTGGTGTATTCTCCCTCTTTTCCTCCATTTTCGTTGGCACTCCCTCCCCTTCTTGGAACCCATTTCATTTTTGGGTATGAGGTAGGTTATTCCCATCATTTTGTTGAGTTTATGGCTATGGGTGTATATTATTATGTTAGGGGAGTAATATATGTGAATGGGTATTTATTAGAAGCATTTAAAGCATGAGCCCTAAGGTGGGTGGCCATAAATATGAGCTTTTAGGAGGATTTATGGTAAAGATGCATTTATGTTGGTAGGAGATGAAAGATTGATGGTCATTTATGATGGTGGTTGGGTTTAGTGAAAACCCTAACTATGAGAAATTGGGGAAAATGAATAATTTTGGTTCAAAAGTGTGTTTTAAGAGGAAATACATGTCATTGATGGGTGTAGGTGTTGATAAATGAAATTATGTGAATGTTGGGCTATTATTGTTGGTAGCCCTTAAATTTAACGAATGTGGCTTGATGGGAGGGAATTCCCGAAGCCTAACAAATAATGAAAATGATGTTTATAACATGTTCTATGCATGTTATGAATTGTAGATGTAATAATGGTCAATTAGAATTGAGTTTGTGTTTTGAATAGTTGATTGATTGAGGTTTTACATGTATATCAATGTAGGACCTATTCCGAACGACGAGGCGGGTACGTCGTATCAATCGAAATTCTTCTCTTAAGGTAGGAGAGGAGTCTTATGTTCTAATTGCATGAATTGGATAGTGTTTGATTATCATATGTGACAACTTGCATGTTTGTCTTGTTTTGATGTTATGGAAATATGAATTATGTATGTGATGTTGAGGATAATGTTTGGCAACATGCTTTATGCAATTAGAATAGAAATGGTGTGCTATATGATGGTATGAATTATTTAGCAAGTGTAAGCCTTGAATGTGATGATTGTATTATGTCCACCATGAATATGAATTGCGTGTTATTGATGTTTGATTGAGAATGGGTGTGAATGAATGACATGCCATGATTTGATAATGAAAAATTGATGATTGAAATTGACGTTGAGTGCCATTATAAATGGTGAATGAATCGTTAATGTGCCACACTTAAAACTTTGAACAAAACTAAACTTAACAATGATAAATCCACTAAGAAATGTGAAGTGGTGCTAATAATGATGATGGTGATGATGTTTGATGAGTGGCATGTATAGGATGCATAGAGTGAGAAACGCATATGATTGGCATTTGCATCCATGGCATACTGCATAGCCGCCGTTGTTGGAAAAGTAGGGGAGTTCCCTCGGTCGACCAAGTGGGAGGGTGGCTCGGTGCATGAGCAATTTTATTTTCCCTTGTGACTCGGTGTGTAAGTCACGAAGCTGCCCATGTAATGCTGCGGGGAGCTACATGTGGCCGACCCTTGTGGGGGGTGCCTCTTGACGAGCAGATGACCCCACTGGTCTTTGAGATCACAGCCGCCATGATTTGAGATCTGGCCGGCCCGCAATACTATATGTCGAATATGTTGTATACCGCGGTCATGGTGAAAATGACCAGGTGTTGCAAGATGGGCGATGTGTTACTCTAGTGGCCTCCTATAACTCAAGAGGGGGAGTGAATTGAGTTATGATAATTTTAAGATTTCTAATCACACTTTTCTCAACTCTTAATTTTATTGTAACTAAATGTAAATGAATATGACAGTGTACAGCAAATTATATAAAATATAAGATAAAGAGTAGGGTTAAGAGATTTGCAAATAGTATTTATACTGGTTCGGCCAACCACTGCCTACGTCCAGTCTTCTCAAGTCACCCTTGAGGATTCCACTATTATCAAAAATAGTACACCGGCACTTCCACACCTTGGCATAATCTTGCCTTTGTGTGAAGTATCTTGACACACCAAGAGTCTCACTACTCTTGTATACAATACTTTTTGGGAAACCTTCCCGAGCAAACAAGTATCTCACTCTTTTAATAAAGTGAACAAAGAAATACTCTTTTTTTAGAGCATATGAACAAATTGAAGCACTTAAGTAAGTAATAATCTTAACAAGATTATAAGGCCATTAAGATCATAAAATATGAAGGAGTTGTTATTCTCAATTGTTATGTTTTTGCAAATGAGATACTCTCCTATTTATAGGAGAGGAAGTGCCTTCAAGTGGTGTAAGTAAATAATAAAATATTTGAAAAGGTACCTCTTGATTAATATAAATTAATTGTGAAAGGATGTAACTTTTTATCCAAACATTATGATAAAAAGATGCATAAATATTTTTATCAGAACCAACCTGTAATCAATTACTTAATATTGGTAATCGATCACTTGAAACAGTTATTAAAAATGTTTGGTTTTGAAAATATTCTGATTTATTTTCAAACGTTTTAATCTTGGTAATCGATTACGTTATTATGGTAATCGATTACGGAAGCAGTTATTTTATAACATTTGCTTTATTGTAATCGATTACTGAGACCACCATTTTATTACAGATTTATTGTAATAGATTACTGAGACCACCATTTTGACATGTTTTAAGGAAAAGTGATGATGCCTAATTCATTTCGTATGTGGAAAAATTGTTCTTTAGGCAAAGGCTTTGTAAAAATATCTGCGAGTTATTTTTGGGTCTCAATAAATTCTAATATGCAATCTCCTTTTTGAACATGATCTCTAAGGAAATGATGTCGTATTTCTATATGCTTATTCCTAGAGTGTTGTACTGGATTCTTGGAGAGGTTTATTGCACTTGTATTGTTGCATTTTATGGGAATATGATCTAAGTGAAGTCCATAGTCTAGTAATTGTTGTTTCATCCATAGTATTTGTGCGCAACAACTACCGGCAGCGACATATTCTGCTTCTGCAGTGGATAAAGCCACACTATTTTGCTTTTTACTATGCCATGATACTAGGGCTGACCCTATTAGTTGACAAGTACCATGGTACTTTTTCTATCGGTTCTACATCCTGCAAAGTCAGAATCGGAATATCCTACGAGGTTGCAAGATGAGCCTTTAGGATACCATAACCCTAGGTTTTTATTTTCTATTAGGTATCTCATAATTCTTTTTACAGCTTGTAAATGAGATTCTTTTGGATTAACTTGAAATCTTGCACAAAGGCAAACACTAAACATTATATCGGGTCTACTTGCAGATAAATATAGAAGGGATCCGATCATACCTCGATATAGTTTAGTGTCAACTGGTTTCCCAATCTCATCTTTATCAAGATAGCTTGCAGTGCTCATTGGTGTTGAAATGTCTTTGGAATTGATCATTCCAAATCTTATGAGTAGATCCTTGTAGTATTTTGATTGCTTGATGAAAATGCCTTCGGTTGATTGCTTAATTTGTAATCCAAGGAAGAAATTAAGTTCTCCCATTAAGGACATTTCAAATTCTTTTTGCATTGCTTGGGAAAATTCCTTACACAGATTTTCGTTAGTTGATCTGAAAATAATATCATCAACATATATTTGAACCAAGAGAATATCATTGTCATTTCTTTTGATGAATAAAGTTGTGTCTACCTTTCCTCTGTTGAAATTATTTTCTAGCAGAAATTTACTTAGTCTATCATACCATGCTCGAGGTGCTTGTTTAAGACCATATAGTGCTTTGTTTAATTTATACACATGGTCAGGAAATTTATCATTTTCAAATCCTGGGGGTTGACAGACATATACCTCTTTATTTATGTAACCATTCAAGAATGCGCTCTTCACATCCATTTGAAATAATTTAAAATCCATGTATGCTACAAAAGCTAAGAGCATTCTTATTGCTTCTAATCTGGCTACAGGTGCATAGGTTTCCTCATAATCTATGCCTTCTTCCTGATTGTATCCTTTTGCAACTAGTCTTGCCTTATTTCTTATGATTATACCGTGTTCATCCATCTTATTTTTAAAAACCCGTTTGGTACCTATGATTTAATGATTATTGGGTTTTGGTACTAATTTCCAAACTTGATTTTGTTCAAACTGATTAAGTTCTTCTTCCATAGCTATTATCCAATTTTCATCATTTGTTGCTTCCTTAATATTCTTTGGTTCTATTTGAGAAACAAAGGCCATAGTATTGCATGCATTTCTAAGAGATTTTCGAGTGATTACCCCTTTTGATATATCACCGATAATGTTGTCAATAGGGTGGTTCTTGTTGAACTTCCATGCTTTGGGTAGATTATCGCTTGATGTTGGATTATCATCTTGACTGCTTGTGTGATCTTCCTTCTTTTCATTAATTTTAATATTCTCCAGAGAATCTGTAATATCATCTAAAGATCTTTCTACACTAAAAGGGTTAGATTCATCAAAAGTAACATGAACAGATTCTTCAATGGTTTGTGTCCTTTTGTTATATATCCTAAATGCTTTGCTTGATAAAGAATATCCAAGAAAGATTCCTTCATCGGCTTTAGCATCAAATTTTCTTAGATTATCTTTTCCACTATTTAGTACAAAGCATTTACATCCAAATACATGCAGATGATATATATTAGGTTTTCTTCCATTGAATAATTCATAGGGTGTTTTCTTTAAGATAGGTCTGATTAGTACTCTATTCATAACATAGCATGCTGTACTAACGGCATCCGCCCAAAAATATTTAGGAAGGTTAGTTTCATTTAGCATTGTTCTTGCTAGTTCTTCTAGTGACCTATTCTTTCTTTCAACGACTCCATTTTGTTGGGGGTTCTAGGGGCTGAAAATTTATGTTTGATCCCATATTTATCACAGAATTTTTCGAACGATCTGTTTTCAAACTCCCCTCCATGATCACTTCTTATACTAATAATTTTAAGATCTTTTTCATTTTGGACTATCTTGGCTAATCTTTTAAAGGATAGATAAGCCTCATTTTTATCTTTCAAAAATAGAGTCCAAGTAAATCTTGAAAAATCATCAATAATTACTAGGGCATAATAGTTACCACCAAAACTTTTAGTTCTTGATGGTCCAAATAAATCCATATGTAATAATTGTAGAGGCTTAGTTGTAAAGACAATATTTTTTGACTTGAAAGATATTTTTACTTGTTTGCCCTTTTGACAAGCATCACACAATTTATCTTTAACAAACTTTAGTTTTAGTACACCTATGACCAGATCCTTTTTAATTATTTTATCTAAATGATCCATGTGTATGTGTGTTATCCTTCTATGGCAAAGCCATGGATCTTCCTCATGACTTATTAAACATCGGGCTTGACTAGATGATAGATTATCCAAGTTTATCATATAAATATTATTGATTCTTTTTCCAATAAATTTTATAGTGTCGTTATCTTTTTCTTTGATTATGCACGTGTCAGAGTTAAATATAACATGGTTACCTTTGTCACACAGCTGACTTATGCTTAGTAAATTGTGCTTTAGTCCTTCAACATATAGCACGTTGTCAATGGAGGTTGTAGGATTCTTTCCAACTTTTCCTACTATAAGGATTTTGCCTTTGTTGTTGTCACCGTAGGTGACGTATCCTTCTTCCTTCATAATTAGTGAGGAGAATTTTGATATATCTCCTGTCATGTGCCTGGAGAAGCCACTGTCAAGGTACCAGCTTGACTGTCTACTGACCAAGCATACCTGCAACAAAGGTTAGGTTTTTATCTTAGGTACCCATATCTTCTTGGGTCCTTGAAGGTTAGAGTTTGTTGGTACTTGCTTCCTAATCCAAATCTTGTTTGAATTTTGAATTCCATTTTCTCTTATTTTACATGTAGATGCTGTATGACCCTTTCTTCCACAGTGATAGCATTTAACAAAAGGGCTAGTTGATGTCTTTTATGATATAAAGAAATTTTTATACAATTTTTTCTTTTTAGAGGGATCAAAACCTAGTCCTGCCTTATTAAAATGACATCCTTGTTTTCCAAGGAGTATATCTAGGTTGTCTCTTCCCATAGTAAATTTTGCTAAAGTATTTTTTAAATCATCAACTTCTTGAGAAAGCTTTTGACATGTAATGCATGATTGATTGCTTGTGACCTTTATTTTCAAATTATTTTCTAAGTTTACTTTTTCTAATTTAACTTGCCTTATTTCTTCATGTAATTTTGAAACATTTTCTTCTAGATTTTGATTAATACTTTTAATATTTAAAAATTTCTTGGCTAGTTTTTGATATTCTTCATGAAGTTCTTCAAATGCTTCTTGCAATTCATCAAATATAGGGTTTGAGTCATTTACCTCTTCAATGTTAGCCATTAAGCAAAGATTTGCTTCTTCTTGATCTGATTCCTCAGAAGAGCTTAGATCATTATCATCCCAAGCAATATATGCTCTTCTTCTATTTTTGAAATGCTTCTTTTCCTGTTTGTCCATACTCTTGTTTAGGGTTGGGCATTCCATCTTCATATGTCCAAACTTTCCATATTCAAAGCATTTTGGACCTTGATTGGTTTCATCATTCTTTCTGAAGGATTTCCTGAAGTTTGGTCTCCTCTATCCTTCTTTCTTCTTAAGAAATCTATTGAACCTTCAGACTAGCATTCCAAACTCCTCTGTATCATCCATGCTCTTGTTTTCTTCCATGTTTTCATCATCACTTTCATTTATTATTTGTATTGAGGTTTTGAGAGCAATACCTCTTCTCTTTTTGTCTCCTTCTTCATGTTGATTTAGCCTGGTTAGTTCAAGTTCATGTTCCTGAAGTTTACCAAACAGAGTAGCAAGTGACATTGTTGCTAAGTCTCGTGATTCTGATATGGCTGTTACTTTTGGTTGCCATTCCCTGTTCAAGCATCTTAAGACTTTGTCAGTTAAATCTTCGTTAGAAAAAGTTTTTCCTAAACATGCAAGATGATTGATTATGTAAGTAAATCTCTTCTGCATGTCCTGTATATTTTCATTATTATTCATCCTAAATAATTCATACTCCCTAGTTAGGGTATTTATTCTTGATCTCTTAACTTCGCTTGTTCCTTCGTGAGTTATTTCTAAGGTATCCCACATCTCTTTTGTTGTCTTGCAATTAGATATTCTAAAGTATTCGTCCATTCCTAAGGCTGAGGTTATTATATTTTTGGCCTTGAGGTTGTATTGTACTTTTGTTTTGTCTGCATCAGTCCATTCACTTCTTGGTTTAATCATGGTTACTTCTCCAACTACTTTGGTTAGTATGAATGGACCATTCTCAATGGAGTCCCATATGTCTATATCATTAGCTTCTATGAATATTTGCATACGGGTTTTCTAGTATTGGTATCCTACTCCATTAAATACAGGAGGTCTATGGATGGAATTTCCCTCAGGGAAGATAGGGTTGGAAGAGGCCATTTCTACTTCTTGAAGTTTCTAAACTTTATACAATAAGCTAGCTTTGATACCACTTGTTACTCTAGTGGCCTCCTATAACTCAAGAGGGGAGGTGAATTGAGTTATGATAATTTTAAGATTTCTAATCACACTTTTCTCAACTCTTAATTTTATTGTAACTAAATGTAAATGAATATGACAGTGCACAACAAATTATATAAAATATAAGACAGAGAGTAGGGTTAAGAGATTTACAAACAGTATTTATATTGGTTCGGCCAACCACTGCCTACGTCCAGTCTTCTCAAGTTACCCTTGAGGATTCCACTATTATCAAAAATAGTACACCGGCACTTCCACACCTTGGCACAATCTTGCCTTTGTGTGAAGTATCTTGACACACCAAGAGTCTCACTACTCTTGTATACAATACTTTTTGGGAAACCTTCCCGAGCAAACAAGTATCTCACTCTTTTAATAAAGTGAACAAAGAAATACTCTCTTTTTAGAGCATATGAACAAATTGAAGCACTTAAGTAAGTAATAATCTTAACAAGATTATATGGCCATTAAGATCATAAAAGATGAAGGAATTGTTATTCTCAATTATTGTGTTTTTGCAAATGAGATACTCTCCTATTTATAGGAGAGGAAGTGCCTTCAAGTGGTGTAAGTAAATAATAAAATATTTGAAAAGGTACTCTTGATTAATATAAATTAATTGTGAAAGGATGTAACTTTTTACCCAAACGTTATGATGAAAAGATGCATAAATATTTTTATCAAAACCAGCCTGTAATCGATTACTTAATATTGGTAATCGATTACTTGAAACTGTTATTAAAAATGTTTGGTTTTGAAAATATTCTGATTTATTTTCAAACATTTTAATCTTGGTAATCGATAAGGTTATTATGGTAATCGATTACGGAAGCAGTTATTTTATAACGTTTGCTTTGAAAAGATATTCTGATCTATTTTCAAACGTTTTTTAATTATGGTAATCGATTACATGGTGATGTTAATCGATTACAGTGAATGAAAATGTTTCTTTTAGTTGACTCGAAATGTTGTAATTGATTACACCTAATGGGTAATCGATTACACTACTTCACAGTGTAATTATAATTTTATTTTAATGGCCATATTTTCTTATTTAGATCTTACTGTTAAAAGCTATGAATCTTGATCTTTATTCCTTTTATCTTCATTCTGATTTGTCATTATCAAAACATTTATGATCTTCACGATGCGGTTTGGTATCAGTAAAACAATTGGTGAAATGCATGCAATTTAAGAATAAGTGTACATATTTTACTACTGTAGTAGGGGTATGGTTAGATGATCATACTTAAATCCCACATTTGGTGTTTATATTCCCACAGTCAGATCTGCAATTGTTGAAATATTCCATTGTGCATATGTATTAGCTTCAAAGCATTTGCATATAGCAAGGAAGTATGCCAAAGGTGATGATATGTGGTGATGGTTGTGTTGTGGATGAGGAGTTGTAATAAGACAATATAAAAGATATGAATACCAATAGTAAATTGAGTAAAATGATGAGATGTGTAATAGTCCAACTGTTGAAGGACTAGATTATGTGCTAAATGCCTTACTTTGCTTTATTTAACGATGATGCTTATTTTGTGTAATGATGATTGAGGTTAAGTTGTATGTGAATGCAAAGTATACGTGTATGATTTATATGCACATAATCACATGGTATTCATATTCATACTTTTGGAATATATGACTCACTCTCCCATGTTGTCTACTTTTTAGATTTGTGATGCAGGTCGCTCATGGGAGGAGTGAAAATCTTTTGGAGTACATTTTGTGGAAGGAGGTAAATAGGTGTATAGGAAGTGCCTTGGGCGGCAAACTGTTGATTTTGTGTAGTCACGTTAAGAATTATGTCCATTGTAATTAGGATGATGTATATTGGTTTTGTAGGTCATGTGTGAAAATTGGAACCCACATATATGCCCAATTTTTGGTTATGACCTTGGTTATGTATGATGCTAATGTGTGAATGTTTGAACTTTGCTTAATTTGATGAACAAATGATGAGAATTGTGAATGATGATTTTATGTGATGCATAGTTGAAGATTTTCATGATTGACATGCATAAGTAAGGAAATAGTAAGGGCAAATTTTGAATTATGAAGTTTTGGGGTGATGTGATGAGTCCATTAACTTAAACATGTTAATTGTGATTTGTGGAAAGTGGAATGGTCCAATTTTATAGAGAAAGGACCCTTTGGTTGCCTCCAAATGCCTTGTAATGAGATAAATACGTTTATGCATATAGTTTACTCGTTTTTAGGAATTTTTGAGTGCGGCCAGTGGCTACACGTCACAAATAATATGTTTTAGCTTGTGTTAAAATTTGGTGGCATTCTAATATCATTTGCATGGGTTTTGGTGGTTGAGAAGTTTATTTTTCTATAAAAATCTTCATAATTTCTGCATACTGATAGAACGTAATCGATTAGCTCACAGGCTTAATCGATTACAAGGTCTCTGTCTTTAAGGTAATCGACTGAGCTTAAGGTTGTAATCGATTATGAACTATCCAGGGCCAAGGTAATCGATTATATTTAGTGTTGTAATCGATTATGAACCAACCCAAAGCCTTGTAGTCGATTAGATTGGCCCTTGTAATCGAATAGGTGAAATACCTGATGCATTACATAGATTTCAGTGGCTTGGTAATCGATTATAATTAACATTATAATTGATTATGGACCCAACAAAAATAATGTAATCGATTATTCTAAGGGTTATAATCGATTAGGTGAAACCCTGATTCAATGTACCATTTTAGAAGCTCTATAATCAATTACGCCTTGCTCTGTAATTGATTATGGTATTGTAATCGATTAACTTCTGCCCTGTAATCAATTAGGGACTTTGATTTGTACATGGATTAATCGACAATATCAATCGGAGATCGAAATGGCACTACTTGAATATATCTTGCGTACTCTGATACCCTCTGATATCTTCATATATGAGATAGGTTATTGAAAGATCCGGGGAAGTGACTTAATATTTTCTATATCATGTTCACTCCACACACAAATAAATTTTGAATCGCGAAAAATTTACCCCCGATTTTCTAGGGTCATCTCAAAGGATCTCGCCTTTTAATTTTCATGTCCTTGTCACCGAAGGATGGTGTCTCTTTAATTTCATTGTTCATGTCTTCGAAGGATGACGTCTTTTAAATATCCTTGTTCATGTCGTCGAAGGATGACGTCTTTTTAATTTTTCTACTCCATGTCGTCGAAGGATCATGTCTTTTAAATTTCTTGTCCATGTCACCGAAGGATGGCATCTTTTTAAATTTCTTTATTCATGTCGCCGAAGGATGGCGTCTGTTAAATTTCTTGTCCATGTCACCGAAGGGTGGCATCTTTTATTTTCCTTGTTCATGTAGCCGAAGGATGGCGTCTTTTTACTTTTTCTTGTCTATGTCACCGAAGGATGCCGTCTTTTTAATTTCTTTGTTCATGTTGCCAAAGGATGGCGTCTGTTAAATTTCCTTTGTCATGTCGTCGAAGGATGACGTCTTTTTAGTTTTTCTTCTTCATGTTGCCGAAGGATGGTGTCTTTAAAATTTCTTGTCTGTGACACTGAAGGATGACGGTTTTTTACTTTTTCTTGTCCATGTCGTCGAAGGATGGCTGCTTTTAGTTTTTCTTCTCTATGTTGCCAAAGGATGACGTCTTTTTACTTTTTCTTGTCTATGTCGCCGAAAGATGCATCTTTTAAATTTTTTATGCTTGTCCTAGAAGGATGGTGTCTTTTAATTTTCCTTGTCCATGTCACCGAAGGATAGCATCCTTTTAAATTTCCTTGTTCATGTCGCCGAAGGATGACGTCTACTAAATTTCCTTGTTTATGTTGGTGAAGGACGACATCTTTTAATTTTCTTTGTTCATGTCGCCGAAGAATGACGTCTTTTAAATTTCCTTGTCCATGTCACTGAAGGATGACGCCTTTTTAAATTTCCTTGTTTATGTCACCAAAGGATGACGCCTTTTAAATTTCCTTGTTCATGTTGCCGAAGAATGGCGTGTTTCAAATTTCCTTGTTCATTTTGCCAAACGATAACGTCTTTTTAAGTTTCTTGTTCATGTCGCCGAAGGATGGTGTCTTTTTAATTTTTCTTGTCCATGTCGTTAAAGGATGGCATTTTCTAAATTTTTTATCCATGTCACTGATGGATGGCGTCTTTTTAAGTTTCCTTGTAGATGTCGCCGAAGGATCCTGTCTTTCATATTTCCTTGTCCCTGTCACCGAAGGATAGCGTGATTTTTAATTTCCTTCTCTATATCACTGAAGGATGGCGTCTTTTTAAATTTTCTTACTCATGACGTCGAAGGATAGCGTCTTTTAAATTTCCTTGTTCAGGTCGCCGTAGGATGGCGTCTTTTAAATTTCCTTGTTCATGTCGCGGAAGAGAGACGTCTTTTTAATTTTTATGGACCATGTCACTGAAGGATGGCGTCTTTTTAATTTCTTATCCATGTGGCCAAAGGATGGTGTCTTTTAAATTTCTTTCTTGATGGCGTACGTTAAATTTCTTGTCCATGTTGCCAAAGGATGGTGTCTTTTAATTTTCCTTGTCCATGTCACCGAAGGATGGCGTCTTTTTAATTTCCTTGTTCGTGGTCCTGAAGGAAGACACCTTTTATATTTCCTTGTCCATGTCGCCGAAGGAATGTGTCTTTTAAATTATTCTTGTCCATGTCACTGAAGGATTACGTCTTTTAATTTTCATGTCCATATTACCAAAGGATGGCGTCTTTTTAATTTCTTTGTTCATGTTGCCGAAGGACGACGTCTTTTAAATTTCCTTGTTCGTGTCACCGAAGGATGACGTCTTTTTAATTTTTCTTCTCCATGTCATCGAAGGATGGTGTCTTTTAAATTTCTTGTCCATGTTGCCGAAGGATGACGTCTTTTTAAATTTCTTTGTTCATGTCGCTGAAGGATGGCATCTGTTAAATTTCTTGTCCATGTCATCGAAGGATGGGCTCTTTTACTTTCCTTGTTCATGTCACCGAAGGATGGCTTCCTTTTAATTTTTCTTGTCTATGTCACCGAAGGATGATGTCTTTTAATTTTCATTATCTATGTCACCGAAAGATGACATCATTTTAAATTTCCTTATTCATGTCGCCAAAGGATGGCGTCTATTAAGTTTCCTTTTTCATGTCAGTGAAGGGTGGCGTCTTTTAATTGTCCTTTTTCATGTCGAAGAAGCATGGCATCTTTCAAATTTCTTGTCCATGTTGCCGAAGGATAGCGTCTTTTAAATTTCCTTGTCGATGTCGCCAAAGGATGGCCTCTTTCAAATTTCCTTATTCATTTCACCGAAAGATTACATCTTTTTAATTTTCTTGTGCACGTCGCTGTGGGATCGTGTCTTTTAAATTTCCTATCCATGTCGCCGAAGGATTGCGTCTTTATAAATTTCCTTGTTCATGTCGCGAACAATGCCGTCTTTTAAATTTCCTTGTTTAGGTTGCCAAAGAATGGCAACTTTTATTTTCCTTGTTCATGTCGCCAATGGATGGCAACTTTTAAATTTCTTGTCCATGTTGCTGTAGGATGATGTGTTTTAAATTTCCTTGTCCATGTCGCCAAAAGATAGAGTCTTTTAAAATTCTTGTCCATATCATGAAGGATATCGTCTTTTTATATTTACTTGTTCATTTCGCCGAAGAACAACGTCTTTTAAATTTTCATGTCCATGTCACCAAAAGATGGCATCTTTTAAATTTCCTTGTTCATGTCACCGAAGGATGACGTCTTTCAAATTTCCTTGCTCATGTTGTAGAAGGATGGTGTCTTTTAAATTTTTTTGTCCATGTCATCGAAGGATGATGTCTTTTTAAGTTTCCTTGTTCATGTCGCCGAAGGATGGTGTCTTTTAAATTTCTTTGTTCATGTCGCCGAATGATGGCATCTTTTAAATTTGCTTGTTCATGTCGTCGAAGGATGGCATCTTTTCAATTTTCTAGTTCATGTCACCAAAGGATGGTGTCTTTCAAATTTCCTTGTTCATTTTGCTGAGGCATGGTGTCTTTTAAATTTCTTGTCCATGTTGCGAAAGCATGGCGTCTTTGAAATTTCCTTTATCATGTTGCCGAAGAATGACGTCTTTTAAATTTCCTAGTTCATGTTGCTGAAGGATATCGTCTTTTAAATTTCCTTGTTCATTTTGATGAATGATGGTGTCTTTTAAATTTCCTTGCCCATGTCACCGAAAGTTGACATCTTTTAAATTTCCTTGTCTTTGTCGCCGAAGGATCCCATCTTTTAATTTTCCTGGTTCATGTCGTCGAAGGATGGTGTCTTTTAAATTTCCTTGTTCATGTCGCCGAAGGATGAAGTCTTTTAAATTTCCTTATTCATGTTGCCGAAGGATGATGACTTTTTAATTTTCTTCTCCATGTCCTTGAAGGATGGTGTCTTTTAAATTTCTTGTCCATGTCACTGAAGCATGGCGTCTTTTTAAATTTCTTTGTTCATGTCATCGAAGGATGGCGTCTGTTAAATTTCTTGTCCATGTCACCAAAGGATGGCGTCTTTTATTTTCCTTGTTCATGTCGCCGAAGGATGGTGTCTTTTTAATTTTTCTTGTCCATGTTGCCGAAGGATGGCGGCTTTTAAATTTCTTGTCCATGTCGTCGAAGGATGATGTCTTTTAATTTTCCTTGTCCATGTCGTCGAATAATGAAGTCTTTTTAAATTTCCTTGTTCATGTCGCCGAAGGATGGAGTCTATTAATTTTCCTTGTTCATGTCGCTGAAGGATGGCGCCTTTTAATTTTCCTTGTTCATGTCACCGAAGGATGGCGTCTTTTAAATTTCTTGCCTATGTTGCCGAAGGATGGCGTCTTTTTGAATTTCCTTGTTTATGTAGCTGAAGGATGGCATCTTCTAAATTTCCTTGTCGATGTAGCCAAAGGATGGCATTGAGATTTTTTAACACTTTGTGACTAACGGTTGCTAGTCCTTAGTAAGACTTTTTAACACTTTATGAATAAGCTTTTTGTTAGAGTAAGATTTTCCAAGAATAATAAGATGATTAATAATCTAAGTAAACCATCATTTTTGAAGTTCTAAAATGGTTTCTCTAGAATTCATTCAAAATCTCTCATATTGGCTAATCAAAGTTCTAATTTTAGAGTCTTTAACATCAATAGTTCCTTCATGTGTAGTTTGTAAAGTATCCCACATATCTTTAACAAATTTACATGTAACAATTCTAAAGAATTCATCTGGTCCTAAAGCAAGAGTAATAAGATTTTTGGCCTTGTAATTATATTGAACTTTTTTTCTTCATCACTAGTCCAATCATCCATAGGTTTTTCAATTTATTTTCCATCTACTACATTTTTAGGTATATAAGGACCATTTTCAATTGTATTCCAAATTTTTAAATCAATAGATTGAATAAAAATTTTCATTCTTTGTTTCCAAAAAGCATACCCTTCACCATTGAAGGCCGGAGACCTTTGTGTGGCACCACCCTCGGGAATAAAAGTATAGGATGTTGAGGCCGTCTTTTCTCTTAGAGCTGTTAAGCTTGATCTACCAAGCTCTGATACCACTTGTTACCAAGTGGCCTCAATACTTAAGAGGAGGGTGAATTGAGTGTTTTAAAAACTTTGAAATGCCTTTAAAAATGTTCTTATATACTTAAAAATTGCTTAATAAATAAAATAATGATCAAACTAGAATTTTAATACTCATCCAGAATAATACAAATAGAGCATTAAAATTAAATAATGGCAACAAACATAAAGAGTTTAGGGAAAAGAGAAATTGCAAACCGATATACTAGCTCCACCACTTCTACTTGTGGTGTACATCTAGTCCCCAAACAAACCACTTGGAGAAATTTCACTTATTGAAGATTTAAGATACACCCTTGGAGCAATTACAGTTTCACAATGTCCCACACTAGAGACTTAATTCTCACAAAGTTTGGGTAATCCACCCACTCTTAAAATCTCTCAATAACCCACTTAGGTTCAATAACCTAACTCTTTAGGAATCGATAATAAGGATTTATCGTAATTATAGCCTCTTAAAGAAAAAATGAAACAAGTTGAAAGCTCATGAAGGATTACTCACAAGGACAAACAAATTCTAAGTGCAAAACTCAATAATAAGCAAGTACCAATTTCTCTCTTGTGTCTTATGCCTTGACTTCTTGCGATTTGATCCCATTTATAGGGTTTTGAAGCTTGAAAAATCAAAAGGTGCAAATTAGGTTCATGTGCCATTTTAGGAACAAATGTTGTGTTTCAACATTTTCTTTTTGGCTAAATACACTTGTTGTTCCCCTATCTCTTAAGTTATTCCCAGATTGGTCCCATATCATTTTTTTAATTCAAAGTGGTCCCCTAACTTTTTAAAAAGATGTCAATTTGGTCCTTCCATCAAGTCAGAGCTAACATCGTTTGAGATTGATTTGACGTGGCTTGGAGATGTTAGGACATAGAGTTGGGTAAGATTTCCTCCATCCTCCATTAAATCCCCTATTGAAGCTCTAGGGTTCATATGTTGGTGTTGAAATTGTTTGAAAACCCTAAAGAATGTGCCCTCCAAATTACAATCCTCCCTCATGGCCAACTTAGGTGGTTCTGTGTTTAGCAATGGAAGCAACTCAACACTTGCGGATTCTTCTTATTGTGAATGCATTGGGCACTATAAAGCAGTGCTTCAAACCTCAAGAACAACGATCAACTATGGCAGACAATTTTGGGGGTGTAGGAAGTATCGGGTAAATTTATTTCATGACTATTACTTTGGTTTTTTACTTGGAAGAAAAGTTGATCTAATTTTTAGTGTGTAATATATTGTGAATGGTGTTTTCATAAGGTGTAGCTGGTGATGTGAGTTATAATTTCTTCCAATAGGTCACATGTTGTTGAAGTTGGAAGGATCTGTTGACTATTAGTCAAAGGAAAAAAATAATTGCATTGCAGAAATCTCTTAAGGAATCAACAATATGTAAGAAGTGGATGTATTATTTTTATGTGTTGTTGGCCTTATGTAATGTGTTTGTGATATTTCTATGTTGGTCATAGTAAGATTATATAGTTTGGTTAAGTTTAGGTTGTGGAGTCTAGTTGTTAGTTTTAGTTCTTACTTTCAATGTTTATTGTAAGATGTTATTTTAAGTTGTAAACGTGAATTGTTAATTTCAAATGTTCATTTTAGTTGTGAATTTGAGTTGTTATTTGAGATTTGAGCTTTGAATTTTTAATTTGAGCACTTCAATTTGAGTTGTTAATTTGAGATAAAAATAGTATATAAACCACCAATGAAAAATAATACTATAATATGCTCTCCACAATTGAAAATAATAAGGTGTTTACCATGTTTAAACATTATCAAAAAAGAACAAAATAGAAATTACAATATTGTTCCATCATAGAAACACATAACACAAAAGAAAACATGGTGAGAAAAAAGCAATATTATTCCATCATAGAAAGGGACAGTGCTTCAAATGTTTTTCTACCTTGGTCTTAACTTTTGCCTTTGTTGGACTGGGACTATACAAGCTGAAGTGGCATGTTTTCTTTTGGTTGTGGTTATGGCAACATTCTCAGTTTGGGTTGTGGTTTGGTTGTTGGAAGATTGTTGGGTATGAGGCTCTTTTGATGGTGGTTTAGAAGGACAAGTAGCCTTGTTGTTGCCTGTAGTTCCACAAATAGTACACTTGGTCTTCAAACTCTTCCTTGACATCCTGATGTCATCTTTTTCAGTTGACTCCTTATTCCATAATCTCCTAGGCCTCCCAGCTTACTCTTGAATGGTGGAGGTTATGTAGTGTTTGCCTCAACCTTCTCCCACATGTTCTTCCCAATGGTGGGTAATATCACTAGAGTATAACAGTTTGCATAGGCCTGTTTTCTATACATTGCTGGTATGTAGGTCTCTAGAGTTTCATTAACCTATACCATGCATGCAACTACATGGTTACATGGTATTCCTGTTAGCATCCACCTCCCGCACTTACGTTCCCTAGCCTTTAAATCCACAATGAACTTCTCAGCATGGTGAATGTGCTTAACCTCATATACAGTGTCCCCTGACCACCTATACAAATCATGAACATCATGGTTAATGTGGTTAGCATTCTAGAAAATGTAAACAACATGCATAGAAGAGGGACCAAATCTAACCTGGCTTGGAAAATGTTTATATTGGATTTACTTTTGTTAACCCTTTGTTTTATCCTTGGAAGGATATCATCAGTGAACTTGAGTAATTTTGTCCTGTTGTTAGCCCATCGTTCCATCATATAAGTCTTAATTGTCTCCAGTATAGTGATGATGGGCTTCCTCCTGGATTAAATAATGACTGAATTAAATGTTTCAGACATATTTATTACTAATACATCATACTTGGGTGCAAATGAAAACCTTGACTTGCTCCAATGTCTGGGAGGTACTTTGATCAAGTCCCTGTAGGCATTCTCATTGACTTTTCTTATCTCTACCATTGTTTTCTCCCATGTATTAATGTAAGTTACCTTTACTGCCTTTCATAGTAAGTCTTTAAGTTGTTTTCCTAGATTTTTTTTCTAAAGTTATTGTATAGGTGCCTAACACAAAACCTCTCATCAACACTAGGTATGAGCTCTTCTAAGGCATGTACCAGACCCTATAAGATCCAAATTAAACATCCGGGACCAGTTTCAAACCATAACAGTGAAGTAGCAGAACATGGGACCAATTTGAAACACAATCAGTGAAGTACATTACATGGGGGCCAATTTGAAACCAAAATCAGTGAAGAAATAGAACATATATTGTAGAATTAGTTAGGTTGTAGCTTTTCAGTTATGGTATGTTGCATATGGTGAGTTATGTTGCATAATCAGTTATGTTGCACAATGCATGTGGTCAGGTATATTGCACAAATAAGGTCCAATGCATAAATCATAATCACAACACAGTCACCATGTAGTCATGTTGCACAGAATCAAGAAATTGTACAAAGTATGGCACAACATAGTCGAAGTACACAAATCAGGTCCAGATCACAAGTCATATTACACAAATCAGGTCCAATGCCTAACACAAGTTATTACACATAATACGAGTTCCTATATTGCACAATTATTTATGTTGCACTAAACAGAGTATAAACCAAAACCTAAACTAGATCATAAGTCCAATTCAACATGCACACAGGTCCAATTCACCATGAACCTAAACCTGTGATCACAAAGTATGTACCATAATTTAAATCAGTAAATCACTAAATCAGTAATCAACTTCCACATAAGTCCCATTCAACATGTAGACAGATCCATGCACCACCTAAACCAATGATCACATCCTCTAGCACTAGAACCATGCACCATAATTCAAATGAATAAATCATTAAATCAGTAATCAAATTGCATACATATACACCTGCATAATTCAAATCAGTAAACATGCACACAGACACAATTCAACATTAGTGATTTCTAGTTCATTAAATGAGAAACCACTACACTCAGAAGTTGCACATACCTTCTGTTGGTCAGATATAAACGTGATGCCACTGTAAACTTGGGAGCCAACTAAATCACCAACAAGTAACTCCAAAAACCACCTCCATGAGTCTATGTTTTCACACTCACCACCCTAACTACAATTGGTAGCATCTGATCATTTGGGTCTCTACCGACTACACTCAGAAGTTGTCCACCAAAAGGCCCCTTAAGAAAGCATCCATCTAACCCGATGATCTTTCTATAATGCTTGAAGTTGTCCTTACTCCCTTTCAGACAAACACATCCTATGAAAAGAGGTTGCAACTAGTTCATCAGTGACTGTGCTTGTTGTTGCAACTGGTTGTACATTCAACTTCATAGTTGAACCAAGGTTAGAGTTAAGTAAAGTAGTGCAATAGTCCCACAGCTCTGTGTACTACTAAGTGAAGTCACCATCAACAATCCCCATTGCAGCTTTTCTAGCCCTATAAGCCTATGACTTGCTTACTTTTGCCTTCCAATTCTCTTCAGCCATGTTGCATATATCTGAAAGTTTTAACTTTGGGTTCTCTTTCACACCACTGACTAATGTTTTAGAAAGCCACTTTGAACTCAAAAATTTGATCCTATGTTGCTTGCCACACATATGACTGTTAATAATGGTCCTTAAGTGCCATGTATCCTTACCTGACAGCTTCCCACAATAAGCATAAAACTCACACCCTTCAATGCGCCTCACCCTTACTCTCTTTTTATCATTTTTTTCAAACCTCAAATCTTTACCATCTGCAATGGAATTTGCAATAATAGCTTCTTTGAACTACTTCTTAGTCAAGAATAGAGTACCCCTCTCCCAATGATAACCCACCATGTTTGTTGGCATCTTAAAAGTTGGGTACCTTTCACCTTCACTGTCTTCTGAGCTACCACTATGTAGCTCATCAGAATCTTCATCAATATCAGATACCACATTTTTGCCTTTCCATGTGTTTTTCTGACAATTGGACCCCTCACTCATTCTAGAACTAGTACCTTCATGTAGGTCCTTGGGTTAGCAATTCTTTGAATTTTTTCCTCTGCCATTTCTTTTTGGCAATAGCCTATGCAGTTGGCTCATTAGTGCCAGTACCACCTCCACCATCACCTACTGTATTTTCTTGGTCCATCACCTCCATATTTTCAAGCATCACATCCTCTTGCTCAATCACCTTATGAGTGACTTCAACATATGGCTTAGCATTAATGACATCCTCTTGATCCACCCATTCATCATCCGAATTATGGAAATGAATTTCCATTGCACTATCATCATCATCTTCTATTCTAATATCATCTGCAACTACCTCAGCATCTATTTCATCACTCTTGTCTTCATCATATTTATCATGTGGCTCATCACCCTTATTCCCAAGACCTTCATCATGTTGTTCATCAACATCAAGATCATTTGTTTTCTCTGGGCCAGTTAGGTCCAAAATAACCTCTAGCACATCAAGAGTGTGTATAACAAACATCTGAACCTTCCCCTGAGAGTGTGCAACCCTTGCCATCTCTAAACAACCTTTATCATCCACCAATTACTTCAGACCAACATCAAACTCTTTGCCTTTGATCTTATACCATAACTCTTAATCATTCACGTACCCCATATCCTTTATGTGATTATATGTTGCAACAGGTTTTGATAATGACAAACAAGAATCAAGATCAAACATAATAATTATGGACCAATTAATTATGTTTGATGATGCAAAATTAATGAACTCCAAAGAAATGATTAAAGGCATGTACAAATGTTTAAAACAAATGAAAAATGATGATCAAAGTGCCCAAGAATCAAAGGAACCAAGCCATAAGAAATTACATGTCAAAAGGGGTAAAAAGTGCATGGAAAATAAAGTATCAGGTGCATGAATTGATCCAAGAGATACATGAATCGATTCATACGAAGAAACAGACCCTGGATTGCAAAATTGGAAGCATGAATTGATTCACCCTATAAATGAATTGATTCACACATAGAAACAACACCCAGACTTGCATTTTTGCTAGGATGAATCGATTCCTCCCTACCATGAATCAATTCATATGTTGTAACTTGCGCAGAAACACTAGATGAATCGATTCATTTGGAAAATGAATAAATTCATTCAGTTTAAATTGAATTTCAAATTTTGAATCTTGACAGACTTGCAGTATTTACGGAAACTTCTTGCTACTTCAAATTCTAATTAATCAAGCTGCCAATGTTCAATTTCAAGGTTAGGAAACTTGTGCAAGGAAACAAGGAACTTAAATCATGGATTGTTTTGGGGAAATTTGCCTCAGAAGGAATTAAAAATTAGGGAAATTTCATGAATCCTTGCCTATAAAATAAGAAGAAGATGAAGGCTGAAAACACACCAAGCATAAGAAAGCTATGAAAATCACATTGCCTCTCTTCTCTGTTCTTCATCATTTCTTGGCTATTTACTCTCTATTTTATTTCATTTGCAATTAATTTTTGAGAGTTATATTGTGAGAAAAATATTTTCTTGAGTGCTAAATTTGTATATTCTTTTCTAAGAGACGAAAATATTTTTCAAGTGATTAAAATTTGTACATCCACTCTATTGAAAGAGTTACACTTGTAAAGTCACCTACACAAATTCTAAGAGTTTTTGGGTTGGGTTTCAACCTTGTAAAATTGAGAGATTGTGAGATTAGGTGGGTTGCCGTTTTGCTTGTGAGGATTCAATTCTTGAGTGTGGGACACTAAGAAGCTATAATTGCTCAAACTTGTATCTCAAATTCTCAATAGTAGAATCCTTCGAGTGGGTTGCTTGAAGGCGAGACGTACACCGGTGTGGTGGAACTCGTTATATCGGTTTGCAAATCTCTCTTCTTTAAACTCCTTTATTATTGTAATTTAATTTGCTTGGTAATTTAAGTATACTATTAACTTGATATAAATTGTTTAATTAATTATTTAGATTAGTTTGTTATAATAATCTAAGTAATATTCTTGAATTAATTATGTCAAAATCAATTATTACTTTCTAAGTGCTAAAATAGTATCATGATTAATTTGATATTATTACTTGTTCTTTTATGTATTATTCTTATTTGTCAAATTGATTACAAAGGAATTAATTTCAAAAGCATTCCAACAAAAATTTTTAATACTCAATTCACCCCCCTCTTGAGTAATTGAGGCCACTTGGTTAACAGGTGGTGTCAGAGCTTGACTTTTGGTAGATCAAGCTTAACAACTTCAAGATAACAAAATGGCCTTTATTTCTCTTAACATGATTCCCGAGGGTGGTGCTACAAATCGACCTCCTACTTTTAATGGGGAAGGTTATGCTTTTTGGAAAGAAAGGATGAAAATTTTTGTGTAATCAATTGATTTGAAAATATGGAATGCTATTGAAAATGGTTCCTTTATACCAATGTGTGAACACCTCTTTTGGTCCGGTCCAAGTGGAATGAATCTTCTTTTATACTGAATTCTGAATCAGAATGGTCAAATCCGAGTGAAATATAGCCCTGTTGGACAAAAATCCGAGTGGAATGACTCAAAAATGATCAAATCTGAGTAAAATGACTCAGAATGGAGCATTTCCGAGTGAAATATTACCCTGTTGAAGGTAAATCCAAGTAGGATGACTCTGATTGAAGCATTTCCGAGTGAAATATAGCCCTATTGGGCAAGAATCCGAGTGGAATGACTCAAAATGATCAAATCCGAGTAAAATGACTCAGAATGGAGCATTTAAGAGTGAAATATTACCCTGTTGAAGGTAAATCCGAGCAGGACGACTCTGATTGAAGCATTTCTGAGTGAAATATAGCCCTGTTAGACAAAAATCCGAGTGGAATAACTCAAAAATGATCAAATCTGAGTAAAATGACTCAGAATGGAGCATTTCTGAGTGAAATATTACCCTGTCGAAGGTAAATCTGAGTAGAATGACTCTGAATTGATCAAATCCGAGTAGAATGACTCGAAGTGAAGCATTGCCGAGTGGAATATTGCCTTGAGGTAAATCCGAGTACAAATTCCTGATCAAAACCAACTCCGAGTGAATATATCCGAGTAGTTATATTCTCAAGAGCCAAATTCTGAGAGAAAAGGTGGCAAGTTCTGATAGAAAAGAGAGCACCTCCGAGTGAATATATCCAAGTTCTGATGCGCAAATGAATTACTCCTGAGCCCTGAATCCGACCAAGACTTGTCCAAATGAAGGATTCCGAGGGATTGGTTGACCATCCGAGTGGAAATAAGGCCGATTCAGAACGAATGCCCCTGAAGGATTGTTGAAGCTGTCGTAACTTCTGATTGAAATATAAAGGCCGAGTCCCGAGTTAATATGTCCGATTGAATTACTCCCGAGAGGACGCACCCGAGCTGTTGATTGTCAAGTGAAACTATTCCGATCGGAAAATAAGGATCACTCCCGAGTGAGTATATCCGAATGATTGATTGATGAATGAAATAATTCTGATTGGAAGGAAGGCTGGCTACGAGTTGAATACTGAGTCAAAACGACTGAATCAAGCATAGGAGTCGAATGAAGCTTCAAGCAGAAGCGTTGCCGAGCAAGATTCCTCCGAGTGGTTAAAGCCCAGAGATATAACCGAGTTGTTTTGAGGTGTTCAAGCAAGGAAAGACCGAATGAATCCTTCAAACAGAGGCACTCCCGAGTAAAGCCCCTCGGATTGAAGCAGCTACGATCGAGTGCTTCAAACAAAGCTATATCCGAGCAACCAAAAACCGAGTGAATGCATCCATAGGGTCGGTTCCGAGTGAATGCATCCAAAGGATGAATGACAAGTGAAACCATCCCGATTGGAAAATAAGACCAACTCCGACTGAGTGCACCGAACAAGCTGATCACCGAGTGAAAGCCATTCCTGATTGGAAAAGTAAGGATGAGTGAGTGCACCGAATGGAAACTATTTCTGATTGGAAAGGAAGTAATGGTCAGATTTTCAAATGGGAGGAATGGTTGACGACTGAAGGAAATTCTGAGTGAAAAGCCAGACAGATTTCCGACTGAAGAAAGAGTCTACCGAATGACTCCCAAGGAAATCCGAACAAGTTTTTCTGAGTAATTTAATCCTAGAGAAATAGCCGAGTGAAAATTTCACGAAATGCCGATTGGAACATTTCAATCAGTGCCGATTGGATCGTTTCAATCAGTGCCGATTGAATCATTTGAATTTCTTTCGAGTCACCATTCAGCCAGCTTTCGAGTCCTCTTCAGCCAGATTCCGAGCCACACCTCAAACGGTACTAAGTCCCTCTTCACCCATCCCCTCTTCAGCCAGATTCTGAAGTGCCGATTGAGTCAATTAAAAAGGACTTCCAGACATTCCTGACTGAATTAATCAGGAAGGCCGATTGAATCATTTGCGCCAAGGCCGAGTCATCCTTCAATCAAGGCCGATTGAATCATTTGCACCAATGCTGAGTCATCCTTCAGTCAGGACTGATTGAATCATTTGCACCAATTCCGAGTCATCCTTTTAATCACTTCCGAGTCACTATTCACCAATTTTCGAGCCATCCTTCTCACCGAATTCCGAGTCGTATTCCAATCATTTCCAAGTCATTCTTCACTCAGTTCCGGTTGAATGTGTCAACCTGAGTTGTTTTGCTCGTCCCAGCTCCTCACAGCAACCTCACACCGACCAACAAGCAAAATCGAGCAAAGTTTTCACTCGGTTTGTTGCACATTTTCCACTCGGTCTTGTTCTTAAAAGGCACCTTTTCCACTCGAATTGTTTCCCACTATGGGTGTATACCGACTGAGGCGCTAAATCTGAGTCAGAAGCAGAAAACTGACCCCTACTTCCCTTGTTCGCCCGTGCTGACTTGGATCCCACCACCCAAGTGGATCCAGGAATCCTGGGGGTGGCAGACAGGGGGCGGAAGTGGAGAAATTAAAAATCTCCACCAGTCGCTGTCCCCCACTACCAGGCTACCTCCACTCAGAGTGGAAGCCTGAGTTGGCCTCCCACTCAAAAACCCCTATAAATGCACAAGGGTTAGGAATTTTGAAGGGTCCAAGTGCTGCCGTTGCCGTCACCCAGGAGGGAAGGTTAGAGTTCCTAGAAAGGCTTTTAAGAGAAATGGAAGGAATGAACCGGTTTGGATTGGGCAGTGCCGCACAACTCTGTCTGATCCCTGACGTTGTTATTCCTCCCAAATTCAAGATGCTTGAATTTGACAAGTACCGGGGACTAACCTGTCCGAAGAACCATCTGACCATGTACTGCCGGAAGATGGCTTCACATGCCTCCAATGACCCCCTGCTCATTCATTGTTTCCAAGACAGTCTGGCCAGAGCACCCCTAACTTGGTACAATCATCTTGAATGATCTCGTATACGTTGTTGGGAGGATCTGGCGGATACTTTCATGCAACAGTATAAGTATAATTTAGACATGGCTCCAGATAGAGTACAGTTACAGAACATGTCTAAAAAAGACAACGAGACGTTTAAAGAATATGCCCAACGGTGGCGTGAGGTGGCGGCTCAGGTTGACCCCCCTTTATCAAAAAAGAAGGTAATTTCGACATTCATTGACATACTCCAGTCACCATTCTACGATAAGATGATTGGAAGCATCTCATCTTATTTCTCCGACATCGTCACTATCGGGGAAAGAATAGAGAATGGCCTACGGACTGGGAAAATTATTTAAGGTCCATCCGGGGTTAGTGCAGCAAGAAAACCTTCCCTGGGAGAAGGGAAGAGAAGAGAAGGGGAGACCAACTTAGTCTCCCATAACCTAGGGAGGAACCAGCCCAGACCACCTACCCCTGTCACCTTTCCGTCAACATATCATAATGCACCACACCCATATGTGGCTACAATCCCAAATCCAAACCCACCTCATTTCCGCCCGCCTGTTATGCGACCACCCACACCACCACAAGTACCTTACCAAACACCACAAATGAACCCGCCAAATCCAAATCCAAGGAGGCAAAACAATGACCGTGCCCAACCATAATTTGACCCGATTCCCATGACTTATACCGAGCTCCTCCCCTACCTCATTGAAAACACAATGGTAGTGCCATGCCCTCTAAAGACGCTTCAGCCGCCATATCCTAGAGGGTACGACCCGAATGTATGGTGTGATTACCACGCTGGTGCACCGGGGCACTCTACCAAGAACTACCTGGCACTAATGTTTAAAGTGAGAGACTTAATTTGGGTTGACTGGATAAGCTTTAAAGAGGGGAGCCCGAGTGTAACGACCAATCCTCTTCCCAACCATAAAGGACCAGGTATCAATGCTATAGGGGAGGATGAGGAACACGTTTCTAAAATCGAGGACATCCAAATGCCGTTGGAAATGATTCACTCCCATTTGCTTAAAGTGGGATTAATAGAAGAATCATGGGATGAAGAGTGCAATGACCTCCAGTCTGCAAAAGGAAGGGACTTCCAGGAAACCCTCCAAGGACTCATGGACGCTCGAATCATGGAGGTTTACAGACGCCGTGAAGGCCGAGTGAATATGATACAGGAGCAAGGTAGGGCACGAGTCCCGAAACCCCTGGTTATATTCTATAACAAGAATACGCTAGTGGCTTCGGCTCCTGCCAAAATAGTCATTACGGTAAGAGCACCAACCCCATTCCCCTTCAAGGATTCCCATGCTGTGCCATGGAGGTATGATACAGAGATGGTCGTCACAAATTCGGGGGCGGTCGACTCCACGCCATCCTCTTCCATTGCAAATATCGCCGGGGTTAGGAGAATGACCCGGAGTGGAAGGGTATATACGTCGCCTGAGCCTAAGCAAGATAAAACCACCGAAGAGGTAAAAGCCGGGAAAGAAGTAATCACTGATGAGACAAAGAGGGCTGTGACTGAGGAAGAAGCCCAGGAATTTCTTAAGTTTATCCGCCACAACGAGTACCAGATGCTGGACCAGTTGAATCATACCCCAGCAAAGATATCCTTGTTGTCCCTGTTGATGAGTTCAAAACCACATCGGGACATATTAATGAAAGTTCTGAACGAGGCCCATGTTAAGCATGACTTATCCGTTGACCAGTTTGGGGGCATAGTCGGATATATTGTTGCCAACAATTACTTGACCTTAACGGATGAGGAAGAACCCACTGAAGGAAGAGGGCACAACAAAGCCCTCCATATTTCTGTAAGGTGTCAGGATTACATCCTGGCAAAAGTACTTGTTGACAATGGGTCGTCTCTGAATGTAATGCCGAAATCCACACTGGCAAAATTGCCTTTTGATGGAACGCATATGAGACCGAGCTCCATGGTGGTTCGAGCTTTCGATGGGACTCGTCGGGAAGTCATGGGGGAAATTGAGTTACCTATACAAGTTGGGCCCTGTACCTTCCAAGTGATCTTCCAAGTGATGGATATCGTGCCCGCCTACAGCTATTTGTTAGGGCAGCCATGGATTCACTCGGCTGGGGTGGTCCCCTCCACACTGCATCAAAAATTGAAATTCATTGTCGATAACAAGTTAGTGATTGTTTCCGGGGAAGAGGACCTCCTGGTTAGCAAACCCATCTATACTCCATACATTGAGGCTGCCGAGGAAGCCCTCGAAACGTCGCTCCAAGCCTTGGAGATTGCCAATGCAACAAGCATTGTAAAGGTGTCTTTCCACAATGTGCCTCTAATGGTGGCATTGAACATGTTGCGGAAGGGGTACCAGCCAGGAAAAAAGATTAGGGCGGGGATTGGAAGGTAGAATCCAGCCCGTGCGCCTCCCAGAAAATAAGAATAGATATGGCCTGGGGTACAAACCCACTGCGGCAGATAGACGAAGGGTCGAAGAAGAGAAAAGGGGAAGGAGGGTGGCCCGCCTCACTGGACAAGAATTCGACACCGCGAGAATCCCCGTCTGCGACCTCTATCAGAGCTTCAGGAGCGCTAGAATGATATACCCGGATCAGGTCGCCATGGTTGAAAGCGAGCCTAACCACAACGTGGAGTTGGTATATGCTTGCCGCCCGGATCAAGAACTGAGCAATTGGGAAGTCATGGAGCTCCCTACAACCATTAACATTTTGTCAGAGTAATCACTGTTATTTCATAACTTGGTGGTCCCCTTGCTATGCCCAAGGCTTCGGGACCCATTTTTGTAATAAGGGCAAAAACTTGTTTGTTTTTTAAAAAATTAATGAATACATTCCAGTCTCATTACCTTATCTTTGTGCAACCTCTGTCTCTTAAACCTCCCATTTGCTTGTTTCTTTTTTTCATTTGTTATAACATAACCCAAATGCAGATCCAAAAATGATCTCCCTGAGAGCAATGAGAACTTGGTTTTGTTTCATGACTCTGATTATCCAAATGATTGTGCCTATGAGGAAAGTGAGGAAGACTTTGGACCCTCGCCTGAATTGACAAGATTGTTAGAACAAGAGGATAAAGAGATACGGCCTTATCAGGAGGAAATCAAAACCATTAACCTGGGGAATGAAAGGGAGGACAAAATGGTCAAGATAGGCACCTGCCTAAGCAAAGGCCGACAAGATGAACTGATCAAACTACTCCAGGAATTTCAGGATGTGTTTGCTTGGTCATATCAAGACATGCCAGGATTGGATAACAGCATAGTGTAACATAAGTTGCCTCTGAAACCTGAATGTCCGCCAATCAAGCAAAAGCTATGGAGAATAAAACCCGAAATACTTCTCAAAATCAAGGAAGAGGTCAAGAAACAATTTGAGGCTGGCTTTTTAGCCGTGGCCAAGTATCCGCAATGGATAGCCAACATAGTCCCAGTCCCGAAAAAGGATGGAAAAGGGCGGATGTGTGTGGACTATCGAGATCTAAACAGAGCCAGCCCTAAGGACGATTTTCCTCTGCCACATATTGACATTTTGGTTGATAACACAGCCCAACACTCCATATTCTCATTCATGGATGGTTTCTCTAGGTACAATCAAATTAAAATGGCGCCAGAAGACATGGAAAAAACCACGTTCGTCACTCTGTGGGGTACTTTCTGTTACAAAGTAATGTCCTTCGGTTTAAAAAACGCTGAGGCAACCTATTAAAGAGCAATGGTCACTTTATTCCACGATATGATGCATAAGGAGATAGAGGTCTACGTGGATGATATCATTGCAAAATCTAGAACTGAGGAAGATCATGTCCGCGACCTAAGGAAGCTGTTTGAGCGGTTGAGGAAGTTTAAGCTCAGATTGAACCCTGCCAAGTGCATGTTTGGTGCGAGGTCAGGCAAACTGTTGGGTTTCATTGTAAGCAAGAAAGGAATCGAAGTAGATCCCGACAAAGTCAAGGCAATCCTAGAAATGCCACCTCCTTGTATAGAAAAAGAAGTCAGAGGATTCTTGGGAAGGTAAAACTACATTGCTTGGTTTATCTCGCAATTGACATCAACCTGCGAACCGATCTTCAAGCTACTCCGCAAGAACCAACCAAGACAATGGAATGAGGACTGCCAAACAGCCTTCGAGAAAATTAAGCAGTACCTGTGAAAACCGCCGATATTGGTACCACCAACCCCCGGGAGACCACTGATATTATACCTGACGGTATTGGATGAGTCCATGGGCTGTGTATTGGGCCAGCACGACAAAACGGGGAAGAAGGAACATGCAATATATTACCTGAGCAAAAAGTTCACCAATTATGAGATACGATACTCTACGTTAGAATGAACTTGCTGTGTGCTAGCATGGGCTGCGAAGCGCTTAAGGCAGTATATGTTGAGTCACACCACCTGGCTATTTTCTAAGATGGATCCTATCAAGTACATCTTCGAGAAGCCGGCTCTGACTGGAAGAATTGCTTGGTGGCAAGTACTGTTAACTGAGTACGACATAACATATGTCACTTAGAAAGCCATAAAAGGGAGTGCTTTGGCTGACTATTTAGCCCATCAACCTATAAGTGACTACCAACCAATGCCATTTGACTTCCCAGATGAGGATATCCTGGCATTGTCTGACGAAGAAGGTGGCAATAAAGACAAGTGGATTTTGAGATTTGATGGAGCTTCTAAAACTTTGGGACACGGAATCGGAGCCATTTTGATTTCACTAAAGAAAGAGTTCATCCCTGTCTGTGCTCGGTTGTGCCAACAACATCGCTGAGTATGAGGCTTGTTCTCTAGGGATCCAAGCGGCACTAGAGGCGAAAGTAAAGTCATTAGAAGTCTACGGGGACTCCGCTTTGGTTATCCACCAGTTAAAAGGCGAATGGGAAACTAGGGACAACAAATTGGTGCCCTATCACTCCCATATCAAAGAAATGATCAAAGACTTTGATGAAATCTCATTCCACCATATTCTTCGGGAGGACAACCAGATGGCTGACGCTTTGGCCACTCTTGCTTCAATGTTCAAAGTGAGTAATGATTATGATATGCCTCTCATTGAGATAGAGAATCGTTGTGAGCCCGCGTACTGCCAAATGGTTGAAGCAGAACCAGATGGCAGACCTTGGTACCACGACATTAAGAGGTATATCCAGAATCAAGAATATCCCAACGGTGCTACGGAGAACGATAAGAGAACTCTACGACGGCTCGCCATGGGGTTCTTCTTGAATGGCGATACGCTTTACAAAAGGAACCATGACTCTGTTCTCCTTCACTGTGTTGATACCACTGAAGCGAACAAAATCATGAGAGATATTCACGAAGGCTCTTTTGGGACCCACTCTAATGGGCACTCCATGTCAAGAAAGATCTTAAGGGCTGGTTATTACTGGATGACCATGGAAACAAACTGCTTTGCATATGTTCGGAGATGTCATAAGTGTCAAATATATACTGGTCATATTCACGCACCCTCGTTGTCTCTAAATATTTTGTCAGCACCATGGCCTTTCTCGATGTGGGGGATGGACGTCATTGGTCCCATTGAACCAAAGGCTTCGAACGGTCATCGCTTTATTTTGGTCGTCATCGATTATTTCACAAAGTGGGTAGAGGCCGCTTCGTATACCAATGTGACAAAGAATGTCGTCGTTAAGTTCATCAAACGAGAATTGATATGTCGGTACGGTCTACTGAGCCAAATCATCACAGACAATGGTACAAATCTAAACAACAAGATGATGAAGGAGCTTTGTGAGAGCTTTAAAATCTCCCACTATAACTCCTCTCCGTACCGCCCAAAAATGAATGGAGCGGTTGAGGCAGCTAACAAAAATATCAAAAAGATAGTGTAAAAGATGGTGGTAACCTACAAAGACTGGAATGAAATGCTCCCTTTTGCTCTACACGGGTATCGTACCTCAGTCTGAACCTCGACTGGGGTAACCCCCTTCTCTTTGGTTTATGGCATGGAAGCAGTCATGCCTTTCAAAGTGGAGATCCCTTCCCTCCGAGTACTCATGGAAGCCAAACTGGTTGAAGCTGAATGGATCCAGGCTCGACATGACCAACTGAATTTGATTGATGGTAAAAGACTGACTGCCCTCTGTCATAGTCAGTTATATCAAAGGCGTATGAAACGAGCATTTGAAAAGAAGGTACGACCCTGACAATTCCAAGAAGGAGATTTGGTGCTCAAAAAGGTTTTGCCGATTTAGAAAGATAGCCGTGGCAAATGGATTCCTAACTACGAGGGGCCTTACGTCATGAAGAAAGCTTTTTCCAGAGGTGCTCTCATACTCACCAACATGGATGGGGAAGATTTACCAATGCCTATAAACACGGATGCAGTGAAAAGATACTACGCGTAAAAAAAAAACACAAAACAAAAAAAAAGAAAAAAAAGAAAAAAGAAAAAAAATCACTAGGTTGAAAACCTGAAAAGGCGGCCTAGGCAAAAGTTAGAGCGATTGGTTGGGCCGAAAACCCAGGAGGGCGGCTCAGACAAATTCACTGCCTGTAGATTCAACACTGCAATGACAACTTTTCGATAAGGAGGTCAGTTAAGAGCGTTGAAGCCATTGTCAAACCATGTCCTCGGAAGCAAAATCAGAGGATAACCAGAAATCACGAGAAAAACCCAGAATCTCACCACTCTCAGGAAATCAATAGAGGATCTAAAAGGCCTTCCTTTTTACCTTTACCATCAGTTCCTGGCACCTTGTCATATCATATCTTTTGTGCTGTTCTCATCACCTGTACATACTTGATGATCATAAATAAAATGTTTCCTTTTTCTTACATGTGTTCACAATTTAAAATGAATGAACAAGTTTTTGCCTTAAAGAAAATTTTTAAATTTTGAAAATGACAAAAACACGAAGTTATGGGGAACAAAGTATATACCATTGCCGGATCTTACCTCAGACAAGCACAACCAACTCCACTAGGCAACCTCGATGAAGCCAGGAGTAAAAGTTATTTTGGCCATGAGTTACTTCAAAAGCCAGTCGCCAAGGGAATTCACCTGTAAGTTTTAATTTGTCTCACGTTTCTCTGTTAAAGGAGGGCCAGGACCTATGACCCTAAGACATTTAGTTGCCTAAAGTTTTTCTCAGCAGGGGAACCCCGACCGAGGGTTCCTCCCAAGGAGAACCACAAAATGGACTCAGCTCCCTTAACTAGAGCACTTCCTAATCCAATTTGGGAAAGTTAGTTTCCGATAGAACCACGGTGATCAAAGGCTAGCCATGCCTTCCTTCCCCAATAGGAAAACACTTTCCCAACATTAAAATGTCCCAAGCCGGGACATCCCCCCAGATTTTTCTCCTCCGGCAGGCCTGTCATGCATTCCCCAATGAATCCCTGTACACTTTTCTCAATCATTACAAGCAGACCCCCGGATATCCCCAGTGGACCCTAAATTTCTCTTTCCGATCAAAGGACAATATCCCAAATCACCAAATACTCCCCCCGGTGGAACCATGAAGGTTACCAGATAGATGCTAACCAAATCCTTCCCCAGTGGAACTACACTTCCCAAACAATTCAAACTAGGGCATCACCCCAGATCCATTCTCTTTCAGTCAAGGAGATTCTTTCAAATCTCGTCAAACTGGGGCATCACCCCAGGTTTTATTCTCTTCCAGTCAAGGGGCAGTTCCCCAAGATTCTTTCAAATCTCGTCAAACTGGGGCATCACCCCAGGTTTATTCTCTTCCAGTCAAGGAGTAGTTCCCCAAGATTCTTTCAAATCTCGTCAAACTGGGGCATCACCCCAGGTTTACTCTCTTCCAGTCAAGGCAGTTCCCCAAGATTCTTTCAAATCTCGTCAAACTGGGGCATCACCCCAGGTTTATTCTCTTCCAGTCAAGGGGCAGTTCCCCAAGTTTCTTTCAAGTCTCGTCAAACTGGGGCATCACCCTAGGTTTTATTCTTTTTCACTCAAGGTGCAGTTCCCCAAGATTCTCCCAAAAGCATTCAAACTGGGGCATCACCCCAGATCCATTCTCTTTCATTCAAGGAGATTCTTTCAAATCTCGTCAAACTGGGGCATCACCCCAGGTTTATTCTCTTCAATTCAAGGGGCAGTTCCCCAAGATTCTTTCAAATCTCGTCAAACTGAGGCATCACCCCAGGTTTATTCTCTTCCAGTCAAGGGGCAGTTCCCCAAGATTCTTTCAAATCTCGTCAAACCGGGGCATCACCCCAGGTTTATTCTCTTTCAGTCAAGGAGATTCTTTCAAATCTCGTCAAACTGGGGCATCACCCCAGGTTTATTCTCTTCCAGTCAAGGGGCAGTTCCCCAACATTCTTTCAAATCTCGTCAAACTGGGGCATCACCTGAGGTTTATTCTCTTCCAGTCAAGGGGCAGTTCCTCAAGATTCTTTCAAATCTCGTCAAACTGGGGCATCACCCCAGGTTTATTCTCTTCCAGTCAAGGGGCAGTTCCTCAAGATTCTTTCAAATCTTATCAAACTGGGGCATCACCCGAGGTTTATTCTCTTCCAGTCAAGGGGCAGTTCCCCAAGATTCTTTCAAATCTCGTTAAACCGGGGCATCACCCCAGGTTTATTCTCTTCCAGTCAAGGGGCAGTTCCCCAAGTTTCTTTCTAGTCTCGTCAAACTGGGGCATCACCCTAGGTTTTATTCTCTTTCAGTTAAGGGGCGGTTCCTCAAGATTCTTTCAAATCTTGTCAAACTGGGGCATCACCCCAGGTTTATTCTCTTTCAGTCAAGGGGCAGTTCCCCAAGATTCTTTCAAATCTCGTCAAACTGGGGCATCACCCTAGGTTTATTCTCTTTCAATCAAGGGGCAGTTCCCCAAGATTCCTTCAAACCATCTGAGACTGGGGCATTACCCCAGATCTATTCTCTTTCAGTCAAGGGGCAGTTCCCCAAGATTCCTTCAAATCATGTCAGACTGGGGCACCACCCCAGGTTTATCCTCTTTCAGTCAAGGGGCAGTTCCCCAAGAGGCCTCAGCCATGTCAACCGAGGGTCAACTTCAATCTTTACATTTCTTGTCAACCGAGGGTCAACCCTAATCTTTACATTTCCTGTCAACCGAGGGTCAACCCCAATCTTTAAATTTCTTCTCAACCGAGGGTCAACCCCAATCTTTACATTTCTTGTCAACCGAGGGTCAACCCCAATCTTTACATTTCTTGTCAACCGAGGGTCAACCCCAATCTTTACATTTCCTGTCAACCGAGGGTCAACCCCAATCCTTTACATTTCCTGTCAACCGAGGGTCAACCCCAATCTTTATATTTCCTGTCAACAGTGAGTTAATTCGGACGAGACGTCCTGTTAGCTCCCCCCGATTTCCTGTCAACCGAGGGTCAACCCCAATCTTTACATTTCCTGTCAACAGTGAGTTAATTCGGACGAGACGTCCTGTTAGCTCCCCCAATTTCCTGTTAACCGAGGGTCAACCCCAATCTTTACATTTTCTGTCAACAGTGAGTTAATTCAGACGAGACATCCTATTAGCTCCCCCCAATTTCCTTTCAACCGACGGTCAACCCCAATCTTTACATTTCCTGTCAACAGTGAGTTAATTCGGACGAGACGTCCTGTTAGCTCCCCCCAATTTCCTGTCAACTGAGGGTCAACCCCAATCTTTACATTTCTTGTCAACCAAGGGTCAACCCCAACCTTTACATTTCCAGTCTACCGGGGAGCAACCCCATCTTCTCACCTCCTATTAACTGGAATACAATCCTTTCTGGTCGATTCAGAATTAAAAAAAAAACAAAAAAAAACAAAACAACAAAAAAAAGAAAAGAAAAGAGAGAGACAGAAGTGGGAAATGCTCGTCTTTAAAGAAAAAAGGTCATACTGACTCGTGATTGCTAGCACCGTCAGACGCCATACCAATCAAGAGGTCCCACTTGGCCCCTACATCGGTGTTCATATCTTTACTTCCTTTTCGCTTCAGAAACACAGAAGCTTCGTGTTTCTTTTGTGAAAAAGAAGTAAAGAGGGGCATCTGTGAACACCTCTTTTGGTCCGGTCCAAGTGGAACGAATCTTCTTTTATACTGAATTCTGAATCAGAGTGGTCAAATACAAGTGAAATATAGCCTTGTTGGACAAAAATCTGAGTGGAATGACTAAAAAATAATCAAATCCGAGTAAAATGACTCAGAATAGAGCATTTCCGAGTGAAATATTACCCTGTTGAAGGTAAATCCGAGCAGGATGACTCTGATTGAAGCATTTCTGAGTGAAATATAGCCCTATTGGACAAGAATCCGAGTGGAATGACTCAAAATTGATCAAATCCGAGTAAAATGACTCAGAATGGAGCATTTCTGAGTGAAATATTACCCTTTTAAAGGTAAATCCGAGCAGGATGACTCTGATTGAAGCATTTCCGAGTGAAATATAGCCCTGTTGGATAAAAATCCAAGTGGAATGACTCAAAAATGATCAAATCCGAGTAAAATGACTCAGAATGGAGCATTTCCGAGTGAAATATTACCCTGTCGAAGGTAAATCTGAGTAGAATGACTCTGAATTGATCAAATCTGAGTAGAATGACTCGAAGTGAAGCATTGCCGAGTGGAATATTGCGTTGAGGTAAATCCGAGTATAAATTCCTGATCAAAACCAACTCCGAGTGAATATATCCGAGTAGTTATATTCTCAAGAGCAAAATTCTGAGAGAAAAGGTGGCAAGTTCTGATAGAAAAGAGAGCACCTCCGAGTAAATATATCCAAGTTCTGATGCATAAATGAATTCCTCCTGAGCCCTGAATCCGACTAAGACTTGTCCAAGTGAAGGATTTCGAGGGATTGGTTGACCATCCGAGTGGAAATAAGACCGATTCCGAACGAATGCCCCTGAAGGATTGTTGGAGCTATCGTAACTTCTAATTGAAATATAAAGGCCGAGTCCCGAGTTAATATGTCCAATTGAATTACTCCCGAGAGGACGCACCCGAGCTGTTGATTGTCAAGTGAAACTATTCCGATCGGAAAATAAGGATCACTCCCGAGTGAGTATATCCAAATGATTGATTGATGAATGAAATAATTCTGATTGGAAAGAAGGCCGGCTCCGAGTTGAATACTGAGTCAAAATGACTGAATCAAGCATAGGATTCGAATGAAGCTTCAAGCAGAAGCGTTGCCGAGCAAGATTCCTCCGAGTGGTTAAAGCCTAGAGCTATAACTGAGTTGTTTTGAGGTGTTCAAGCAAGGAAAGACCGAATGAATCCTTCAAACAGAGGCAGTCCCGAGTAAAGCCCCTCGGATTGAAGCAGCTCTGATCGAGTGCTCCAAACAAAGCTACATCCGAGCAAACAAAAACCGAGTGAATGCATCCAAAGGATGGATGACAAGTGAAACCATCCCGATTGGAAAATAAGACCAACTCCGAGTGAGTGCACCGAACAAGCTGATCGCCGAGTGAAAGCCATTCCTGATTGGAAAAGTAAGGATGAGTGAGTGCACCGAATGAAAACTATTTCTGATTGGAAAGGAAGTAATGGTCAGATTTTCAAATGGGAGGAATGGTTGACGACTGAAGGAAATTCTGAGTGAAAAGCCAGTCGGATTTCCGACTGAAGAAAGAGTCTACCGAATGACTCCCAAGGAAATCCGAACAAGTTTTTCCGAGTAATTTAATCCTAGAGAAATAGCCGAGTGAAAATTTCAAGAAATGCCGATTGGAACATTTCAATCAGTGCCGATTGGATCGTTTCAATCAGTGCCGATTGAATCATTTGAATTTCTTTCGAGTCACCGTTCAGCCAGCTTCTGAGTCCTCTTCAGCCAAATTCCGAGCCACACCTCAAAGGGTACTAAGTCCCTCTTCACTCATCCCCTCTTCAGCCAGATTCTGAAGTGCCGATTGAGTCAATTAAAAAGGACTTCCAGACATTCCTGACTGAATCAATCAGGAAGGCCGATTGAATCATTTGCGCCAAGGCCGAGTCATCCTTCAATCAAGGCCGATTGAATCATTTGCACCAATGCTGAGTCATCCTTCAGTCAGGACTGATTGAATCATTTGCACCAATTCCGAGTCATCCTTTTAACCACTTCCGAGTCACTATTCACCAATTTCCGAGCCATCCTTCTCACCGAATTCCGAGTCGTATTCCAATCATTTCCAAGTCATTCTTCACTCGGTTCCGGTTGAATGTGTCAACCTGAGTTGTTTTGCTCGTCCCAGCTCCTCACAGCAACCTCACACCGACCAATAAGCAAAACCGAGCAAAGCTTTCACTCGGTTTGTTGTACATTTTCCACTCGGTCTTGTGCTTAAAAGGCACCTTTTCCACTCGGATTGTTTCCCACTATGGGTGTATGCCGACTGAGGCACTAAATCCGAGTCAGAAGCAGAAAACCGACCCCTACTCCCCCTGTTTGCCCGTGCTGACTTGGATTCTACCACCCAAGTGGATCCAGGAATCCTGGGGGTGGCAGACAGGGGGCGGAAGTGGAGAAATTAAAAATCTCCACCAGCCACTGTCCCCCACTACCAGGCTGCCTCCACTCAGAGTGGAAGCCTGAGCTGGCCTCCCACTCAGAAACCCCTATAAACACACAAGGGTTGGGAATTTTGAAGGGTACGGAAGCATTCATTAGGAGAAGAAACTTTGTCCCTCTCTTCACTCACCAACACCCTTCCCTCTCCTCACCAACACCGTCCCTCTCTTCACTCACCAATACCCTTCCCTTTCCTCACCAACACCGTCCCTCTCTTCACTCACTAGCACTCTTCCCTTTCATCACCAGCACCCTTCCCTCTCCTCACCAACACCGTCCCTCTCTTCACTCGGTACAGCCCCTCTCCATACTGTCCAGCACCCCTCTCTCTCCCTCCAACACTGCCCAAGTTCCTCATAAATCCTTCACACCGTCCAGCACATCATCCCTTCACACCTCACTGTTCAGCATCTTGTTCTCTCGTCACACCGGAGTCCAGCTCTCCTGCTCCATCACTCGGTCTCCCAACTTTCACTCGGTATTTTTATTTTTCACTCGGTATTTTTATTTTTCACTCGGTATTTTCATTTTCACTCGGTATTTTTATTTTTCACTCGGTATTTTCATTTTTCACTCAGTTTTCTCCATTTTTACTCGGTTTTTCCATTTTTCCACTTAAATAAATTTCTTTTCTTTTCTTTTCTTTTCTTTTTTACCCATTCCTAGGTTCGTAATAAATAAATAACAAAAAACAAGTGTTTCACGTTCAGACTAGCCAAAAAAAAAATCATCGACCATTAATCTCTTAGCCTCTTCCTAAAAAAAACATCACCAAAGAACTACGTAACCCTGATTTCTTGGTAACTCAAGAATAAGTAGGAGCAGGACTTTAAATCCTGTCGGGCCCATCTCTTTTTTATCCCCACCTTTCCCATTTCATTCCTATTTTATTTTCTTTATGTTTCCTTTGTAACGGCCCTTTTATCAAGCCCATGAAAATCAATTTAGACGTGACGTCTTATTGATTTTCCCATAAGGAACGGGATACTTGGGACGAGACGTCCCGCTTATCCCCTTCCCATCTTTGACCCCGTGTTTTGATTAAATTCCATGAAAATCAATTAGGACGTGACATCTTGTTGATTTTCCCATAAGGAACGAGATACTTGGGACGAGACATCCCGCTTATCCCCTTCCCAATCTCTGACCCCGTGTCTTGATTAAATTCCATGAAAATCAATTTAGACGTGACGTCTTGTTGATTTTCCCATAAGGAACGAGATACTTGGGATGAGACACCCCGTTTATCCCCTTCCCATTTCTAACCCCAAATGTGATTAAAGGATGACTAATTTAGACGCGACGTCTTGTTAGCATCCCTCCCTTTTTCTGTTTTTTAAATCAAAGCCGAGGTTAATTTGGATGTGACGTCCTATTGACCTACACTCTATGTTTGTTCAGTTTGTTCCTTCTATTTCCTTCTGTTTTTACATAAAGTACAACAATAAAAGGGAAGAAATAAAACATCTTTTGTAAGGCTATTTATGTTGCGCGTTTTCAATCTTGGTACTGTTTTTGACAGGCGATGTAGGATGCTAATACCTTCCCTACTCGTAACCGACTCCCGAACTTGAATCTCATTTTTAAACCAGTGCTTTACTAAACTTAGTTTTTTCCAATGTTTTTCCTATGGATAAAAACATTGGTGGCGACTCCCTGTTTTTCTTTTCGGAACAAAAATCATCTTGAGGGTCAACCGCGCCGTCGTGATCCAGGTTGCGACACTATGCATACTGTTGATGGTAGACAAATTAAAAAACCATGGATGATTAGACAAGTGATAAAGAAAAGAAAGCTCAAGACAATTACAAAGCCAAAAATCTTATTACTCTTGCCTTAGGTCCTGACGAATTTTTTAGAGTTGTAACATGTAAATCTGCAAAAGAAATGTGGGATACCCTTCAAGTTACTCATGAAGAAACTAGTGATGTTAAAGACTCTAAAATCAGTACCTTAACAAGTCAATATGAAAGTTTTACCTTGATTATCAATCATCTTATCACTCTTGGAAAATCTTACTCTAATAAAGAGTTTATTCACAAAGTTTTGAAAAGTCTTACTAAGGAATGGCAACCTCTTGTCACCGCGATCAAGCAATCTCCAAACACTAATGATATGTCACTTGCTACTTTGTTTGGAAAGCTTCAAGAACAAGAGAAAGAATTAAAGGACTTGAAAAATGTGGAGGAAGAAGAAAAGTCTTCCAAGAAGAACGGGCTAGCTCTTAAGGCCATTTCAATTGAGGAAGACGAATCTGAAAGTGATCAAGAGGATGATGATGAGTTAGGCTTATTTGTGAAGCATTTTGGAAAGCTCATGAGAAATAAAAGATTCCAAAATGTCTTTACTTCTAAAGGTAAGAAATTCATTCCTAAAGATAATAATTCCTCACCAACTTGTTTTGAATATGGAAAGGAAGGACATTTCAAGGCAGACTGTCCAAATCTTAAAAAGAAAAACAAAGATCGGAAAGGAAAAAGGAGAGCATATATAGCATGGGATGACAACGAGGTGAGCAGTTTGGACGAATCTAAAAATGAAGAAGCAAACCTCTGCCTCATGGCTAACCATCAAGATGAAGATGATGAGGTAAACCTTTATGAATTAGATAGAGATGAATTACTCGGTGCGTTTGAAGACTTATATGACAAATTTGTTAAAATGTCAAACAAGTATAAATTATCAAGAAAAATCATAGAAACTCTTGAGATGCATCTTATTGAACAAGTAAAAGAAAATGAGATCTTGAAAAAGAAAGTTGTAGATACTCAATCATGCTCTAAAACCAAGCCATGTGAATTTGTCAAGAAATGTGATGTATTAGAAAAGAAAGTTTTAGACTTAAGCAAAACTCTTGAAAGATTCACAAATGGTAGAGATAATCTCAATGAATTACTTGGTAAACAAAGATGTTTAACAAATCCAGTTTAGGATTTAATCCCACTAAGAAAGAAAAACATTGCAAGAATTTCTTTGTACCCCCTAGAGCATCATCATCACCTTTTATGAAATGCAACCATATTGGTGTTAAAGGTCATAGTGCTTTAAATTGTAATGTTAGGAAGTTTGGACCAAAGGTTGTAAGAAAGGTGTGGGTTCCTAAAGGAACATTACCACAAACTAACCAAAAAGGACCCAACATAAAATGGGTACCAAGTTCTCTAACTTGACTTGTTTTGTAGGTATGCTTCAAAACAAGTAACACCCATTGGTATTTGGATAGTGGGTACTCCAAACATATGATGGGAGATATGAGTAAGTTCTCCTCATTCACTCCTTGAAATAAAGGATTTGTCACATATGGAGATAATACAAAAGGGAGAATACTAGGAATCAGAAATATTGTATGTTGTATGTTAAAGGACTCAAACACAACATGCTTAGTATAAGTCAATTATGTGATAAAGGCTATAAAATTGTTTTTGAATCAAATTGTTGCATAATTGAAAACAAGATAAACAAGGAAGTCAAATTTGTTGGTAAAAGAGTAGATAATATTTACATGATTGATCTTGATTATTTGTCTTCAAATGATGCATAATGCTTCTCGACTAAAGAGGACGAATCATGGCTATGGCATAGAAGAATAGCTCATATTCACATAGATCATATAAATAAACTTGTTTCTAAAGATCTAGTAATTGGTTTACCAAAGCTTAAATTTGAAAACAAATTTTGTGATGCATGCCAAAAAGGAAAACAAGTAAAGATCTCTTTTCAAGCTAAAAATGATGTTTCAACTAATAGACCTTTACAACTTTTTAAATATGGACTTGTTTGGACCTTCTAAGGTCAAAAGCTTTGGTGGAAATTATTATGGACTTGGGATTGTTGATGACTATTCTAGATATACATGGACATAATTATCCAAAAAGCATTTAAGAAACTTGCCAAGATTATCCAAAATGAACGAAATTTAAAAATCACATCCATACAAACCGATCATGGAGGAGAATTTAAAAATCAACCTTTTGAAAAATTTAGCATTGAACATAATTTTTTGGCTCTAAGAACTCCACAACAAAATGGAGTTGTTGAAAGGAAAAATCGATCTCTAACGGAGCTCGCAAGAACTATGTTGAATGAAAATAATATTGCGAAACATTTTTGGGCCTATGCGGTAAATACCGCTTATCATGTAATGAATAGATGTTTGATTAGGCCTATTTTAAAGAAAACCCCCTATGATCTTTATGAAGGAAGAAAACCAAACATTTCTTATTTTCATGTGTTTGGATGCAAGTGCTTTATTTTAAACAATGGAAAAGATAATCTCGAAAAAATCGATGCAAAGTCTGATGAAGTAATCTTTCTTGGATATTCATCATCTAGTAAAGCATATAGACTCTTTAACAAACGAACTTGTACAATTGAAGAGTCCATTCATGTAAAATTTGATGAACTTAACCAAAACCCTCCGAGGAAGGAAGTTGATGATCTTGTAGGTACTTTCCAAGAGATGACCTTAGAAAATAAAGAAGAGGTCAAATAAGACCCAATCCAAAGCAAGGAGCCTCAACAAAAGGGTTGGATCACATCAAAAGACCATCCCTTAGACAACGTCATAGGTGAATTAACCAAAGGTGTAAGTACTCGTAATGCTATTAGAAATGCATGTAATCACCTAGCCTTTGTATCCCAAATTGAACCCAAAAACATTGATGAGGCTATTATTGAGGAATATTGGATGTTGGCTATGCAAGAAGAGTTAAATCAATTTGAAAGAAACCAAGTTTGGGAACTTGTGCCAAGACCCAATGATCATCAAATAATAGGTACTAAATGGGTCTTTAGAAATAAGCTTGATGAAAATGGAATAATAACTAGAAATAAAGCTAGGTTAGTGGCTAAGGGATATAATCAAGAAGAAGGTATAGACTATGAAGAAACATATGCACCAGTAGCTAGATTAGAAGCTATTAGATTACTACTAGCCTATGCATGTTGTAAAGATTTCAAATTGTATCAAATGGATGTCAAAAGTGCCTTCTTGAATGGATACATTCAAGAAGAAGTGTATGTTGATCAACCTCCTAGTTTTGAAAACTACCAACTTCCAAATCATGTTTACAAACTAAGCAAAACATTATATGGTTTAAAGCAAGCTCCAAGAGCTTGGTATGAAAGATTGAGCAAGCTTCTTTTAGAAAACAATTTTGAAAGGGGAAAAGTTGACACTACACTATTTATCAAGTACAAAAGAAATGACATTCTTTTGGTACAAGTATATGTGGATGATATCATATTTGGTGCTACTAATGAATCACTTTGCAAAGAGTTTGCTAAGATAATGCAGGATGAATTTGAGATGTCTATGATGAGAGAACTCACATTCTTCCTTGAATTGCAAATCAAGCAAACTAGAGAAGGAACATTCATTAACCAATCCAAATATTCCAAGGAGTTACTTAGAAAATTCAACATGGATAAGGCAAATGAAATTGCCACACCTATGAGCACATCATGCTACTTGGATAAGGATAAGAAAGGTAAAGATATTGAACTGACTAAGTATCGAGGTATGATCAGATCTTTACTTAATCTAACCGCAAGTAGACCAGACATAATGTTTGTTGTATGTATGTGTGCAAGATATCAGGCATGTCCTAAAGAATCACAACTCACTGCCCTAAAAAGAATTTTGAAATATCATGTGGGTACTCAAAATCTTAGTTTATGGTATCCTAAAGGCGCTGAAGGTGTTCTTGTAGGTTATTCTGATTCTGATATTGCTGGTTGCAAATTAGATAGAAAAAGTATCAGCGGTACTTGTTACTTGCTTGGAAGTTCTCTTGTTTCTTGGCATAGCAAGAAACAACTAAGTGTTGCGTTATCCACAACTGAAGCAGAATATATTGTAGCTGGGAGTTATTGTGCTCAAATCCTATGGATGAGACAACAACTTCTTGATTTTGGTGTTGTCTTAGACCAAATACCTATTAAGTGTGACAACAACACTAGCGCAATAAATACCTCTAAAAATCCTGTTATGCATTCACGAACCAAACACATAGAAATCCATCACCATTTCATTCAAGACCATGTTTTAAAAGGAGATTGTATTCTTAAGCATGTCGATACATCCAAACAATTGGCAGATATTTTTACTAAACCCCTTCCAAAAGACCAATTTATAAACATTAGAAGGGACTTAGGTATTTTGGAAATTTTTTAATTGCATTTAAAAATTTATTTTCATTACTTTTAATTCTCTTAAAAATTATTTTTTGAACATATTTTTACTTATAATCTTTAACTTAAAGATTTTGACTTATTTTTCTTTTTATAAAAATTTTATTTCTTTGAACATATTGATATATATTATCTTGTTATTTAAAATCCTCATCTTTAAATCTTTCCATCAAAAGGATTCTCATTTTTTAATGATCATATTAATGCCCCACAAATCTCTTGTCTTATTAATTTGGGTCCCCATGTAGCACTTATCATTTTACATATCTTTAAATCCTTTAAGAAATATACTTGATAATCTCTTTTAATAATTCTTTAAAATGATTTCATGATTACTCTTTTTCAAACTCTATCTCTAATTTGTTTTATTTCAAAATCTAAGAGAATTTCCAAATGAATATCTCGTAAGCCTTCTTGAAACTTCCAAGCATCTTGAAATTCTTTAGTCATGTGATTGCAATTCAAGATTCTAATCTCATATTTTTGATTACCATCAGAGATAGAATTCCAAAGCATCTCTCGTGAGCTCCTTTTGAAACATAAGCACATTCAAAATCTTACATGATTCTAGATTCCATATCTTGTGATCTTTGAGCAAACATGTGATTCCTTTTCCCATTCATGAAACATGTGCAAAATCTTGCTTCAAGGCACTCACGTGAATTCTTACAAGCCAAAAGATAAAGCTTCAACTTCCCTGGGCACAAGACACCTTTCTCATGACTTTTCTCATTCAAACCTATGCAAAAATAGCAACGTGAATCAATTTACTCCCTAAATGAATCGATTCACACGTGGTTCAATGGGAAAAATTTCACATTCCATCAAAATGAATTAATTCCTCCCTTATTTGAATGGATTATGCATGCTGATGGGCTATAAATACAGGCCTGATTTATATTTTCTTCACACAACCTTCATCCTTATTCATTCTCTTATTTCCTCAACTCTCTCTAAGTCCTTCTCTTTTCTTCTAAACCTTCATGTCTTCCTCTTCCAACCTAAGAAGAACTGACACTACCAGAACCACTTCCTCTGACCTATCTAGATTATTTGATACTCAAAAATAACTGTCTAGGTATCTCGAAAGGTTTTCCCAAAAATATTTTTTCCCACCTCATTGGCTTGATATTCAACTCTTTAATGAGAATGAAGATCCTACAACAACAAAGCCTAGTTGAGTTCATTGCTCTTCAAGAACCCTTCATTTATCCTGAGTTAATAAAGGACTTCTACTCCACTCTTCGCATATCAAATGGAAGACAAATTGGCAAAATAAAGGGGGTCACCATTCACCTTGATGACCACATCCTACACTTGGTTGGGAAACTTCCTTTGAGCAACAGTGATTTCAATGGAAAAATCCCTCTCCCGAGTGGAATTACAATCCTCTCGAGGCAAGAGCATTTCTCAGCTTATCATCCTCCTCAACAAGCATGGTTGGTGAACTAGACATTGAACATCGTCTAATTCACTATTGCTTGGTCAAAATCTTACTCCCTAAAGGAAGCAACAATGCAAGAGTAAGTGAGTTTCACATCCTTATACTTTGAGCTATGTTGCATCAAAAAGAGATAATTTGGATTGCACTAATAAAGCAACACATGCTTGATGCATAAAATCTCACTCGCCTTCCATATGCTGTCTTGATCACTAAACTCCATTATCACTTTAATGTTGATCTCTCAAATGAAGTCAAGGAGTTAGTTGGTTTGAAAAGTTTAATTGATGGCTAACACCTCACCAAAATGGGATGGAACCTTCATAATGAAGAATGACATTACTTTCCTCCAAATGCATAAAATAAAGATGAAGCACATCTTGAGCCTGAAGCTCAACCTCAAGAACATAAACCTCCTCCACCTACAAATCTTAATGATGCGTTCTTGAATAGGTTGACTTCACACTTTGATAATCCCTTTGATGTGATGAATGCTCACTTTGACACTATGGAGAATAATATGAATGCCCGCTTTAACCAAATAGAGGACACTATGACTACTCACTACAATGAACTCACTCAATAATTTTTTGAGTTCAAATTTTTCAATCCATAAGCTAGAAATTGTTTAATTTGGTTGTTAAGTACTTCACTATGTTCCTGCTTTTCTTTATGTTATGTTTTGCTAAATCCTTTAGTTTTTGATGATGCCAAAAGGGGAGAGAAATATCACTTTTATTATCATCATTGTATGATTACTACCTTAATTATATGAATCATTTTGTGGTATCCATTTGCATAATTAAAGGGGAGCATTATACGTAAATATCTTGTATAATAAAGTGGTATTAAATTGCATTAAATAGGGGAGTTTTATTGTTTGTCAAAAAAAACTTGAATTATAAACTATTATGAAACTAACACCCCAAGAGATGAACACTTGTTGTCATCATCAAAAAGGGGGAGAATGTGTTTATATGTTGCAACAGGTTTTGATAATGAAAAACAAGAATCAAGATCAAACATAATAATTGTGGACAAATTAATTATGTTTGATGATGCAAAATTAATGAACTCTAAGGAAATGAATCAAGGCATGTATAAAGGTTTAAAACAAATGAAAAATGATCATCAAAGTGCCCAAGAATCAAAGGAACCAAGCGATAAGCAATTACATGTCAAAAGGGGTAAAAAGTACATGGAAAATGAAGTATCAGATGCATGAATCGATCCAAGACATACATGAATCGATTCACACGAAGAAACAAACCCTAGATTGCAAAATTGGAAGCATGAATCGATTTAACCTATACATGAATCGATTCACATGTAGAAACAATACCCAAACTTGTATTTTTGCTAGGATGAATCGATTCCTCCCTACCATGAATCGATTCATATGCTATAACTTACGTAGAAACACTAGATGAATCGATTCATTTCGAAAATGAATAGATTCATTCAGTTTAAATTGAATTTCAAATTTTGAATCTTGACAGACTTGCATTATTTATGGAAACTTCTCGCTGCTTTAAATTCCAATCAATCAAGCTACCAATTTTCAATTTCAAGGTCAAGAAACTTGTGCAAGGAAACAAGGAACTTAAATCATGGATTTTTTGGGGAAATTTGCCTCAGAAGGAATTAAAAATTGGGGAAATTTCATGAATCCTTGCCTATAAAAGGAGAAGAAGCTGAAGGCTGAAAACACACCAAGCATAAGAAAGCTACGAAAATCACATTGCCTCTCTTCTCTGTTCTTCATCATTTCTTGGCTATTTACTCTTTGTTTTATTTCATTTACAATTAATTTTTGAGAGTTATATTGTGAGAAAAATATTTTCTTAAGTGCTAAATTTGCTTATTCTTTTCTAAGAGAGGAAAATATTTTTCAAGTGATTAAAATTTCTATATCCACTTTATTGAGAGAGTTACACTTGTAAAATCACCAACACAAATTGAGAGTTTTTGGGTTGGATTTCAACCTTGTAAAATTGAGAGATTGTGAGATTGGGTGGGTTACCTTTTTGCTTGTGAGGATTAAGTTCTTAAGTGTGGGACACTAAGAAGTTGTAATTGCTCAAAGCTTGTATCTCAAATTCTTAATAGTGGAATCCTTCAAGTGGGTTACTTGAAGGCGAGACGTACACCGGTGTGGTGGAACTCATTATATTGGTTTGTAAATCTCTCTTCCTTAAACTCCTTTATTATTGTGATTTAATTTGCTTGGTAATTTAAGTACACTAATAACTTGATATAAATTGTTTAATTAATTATTTAGATTAATTTGTTATAATAATCTAAGTAATATTCTTGAATTAATTGTCTCAAAATCAATTATTTAGATTACTTTCCTTTTTCTTTTCCCTTTTAAGACCTTTAATCGATTATACCTATTGTGTAAATCGATTAATGTGTGACTGATAGCAGTTCTAAGAAGTTTTACATGATAACGATCTCTATACATTTTCATCCTTTTTGCTTATGGATCCTATACATGTTATTCTATCAAAATTATGACCAGTCATGAACTCTTTGACAAATAACTTCATTTTATCATGAACTTGATTTCTTTGAGAGGATTTTTCTTGTCATTATCAAAACCTATCATGCAAACATATGCAAACACACTAATAATGGTATGAGTTTGAACAATAAGGTGATGAAAGAATTGTGTAAAAACTTTAAAATTTATTACCTCATCTCATCCCTTTATCGATCAAAGATGAACGGGGCAGTCAAAGCCACAAATAAAAACATCAAGAAAATTATGTAAAAAAATGGTTATGACCTACAAATATTGGAGTGAGATGCTCCCCTTTACTTTGCATGGATACCACACCTCATTTCTGTTGGTGTATGCATTATGAGCTTTTATGCTTTTTCATTTGTATCATTTTTTTGCTTATCAATAAAATAAGCATTTTAGTTTAAAATTATTTTAAAACGTATTTATCCTTGGAGTAATAGGTCATATGAAAACTCCTAAAATGTTCCTAGTCAAGTATTTACATGGGGACATGTAAATACATTGAGACTAGTGTGTGAGTGTACTGATGACCTGATCTCACAGATCATAGATATAGATGATATCAAGTCTTCACACAGGTACCCATAAGAGTAATGATGTACTGGACAGACCCACCATGAGAACGTTGCATGGATCATTACATGAATGTCATAAACGATTCTTAATGTGATAATGGTATATGTAGTCCTTCGACCTGAAGTCACTATGATTCTTACATGAGGAGTTTGTTATTTTAATACAATTAAACATCTTCTGTAACAAGAGGACTATAAAGGTTATGATTAGGCAATGAACAAATTATGCAAAGAGGTATGAGTGATGTAGATGGGATTTATCTCTCCTATGTAACAGGAGTGATATCTATAGGCCACTTGATGGAGTAAGACTAAGGAAACGCATAGCCATGCTAGAAAGAATAAATATTAGATATTTATTCAGATCAAGTCTACTTCGGTATCAAGTAAAATAAATTGGGCCATACAAGGATGACGCGACCATGCCTTGGGCCCAATTAGGATATCGTGACAAAAAGAACAAACATATAAAATAATTATCACTTATAGGTTATATTGATATTAAATAATATTCAGACATAATGATGCATTGCTAGATGCCGCTCTTATTTTATATTAATAATAAAATAATTTATTATTAATATGACCGGGTATTTTACCTATAGGGTCACACACATAGAGTAAGCCCATCAGAAAATGTTTTATTTTATTTTAGTAGGACTAAAATAAAGCTATTGGGCCTAACTCTGTTAGAATAAGTAAGGAGCCCACTCTTAGGCTATAAATTAGGTCAAACCTAAGCCTATAAATAGAGCATAAGATGCTCATAGGCTGTTCACTAAAGTGAGACACAAATTCGTAAAAGTTGCAAGAGCTACACACCGTCAAACTAGCAGTTGGCAAGTGTTACGATTCTAGTGGGAGTGCTCGTGTGGACTCCTAAAGGACGAGGCTATGACTGCTTCGGTGTTCTTCAAGAGGTAATCCTAAAATGAATTTTTTTGTGTGTGTTTGTCTTGTGCTTTGAAACATGGCCCTTTGCAAATCCTGTGGGAATCCTTATATTTTCGTTGCTCATGTACTAGGGATTCCCTAACAATTTCAAACTTCGATTGGAGCTACCCCTTTCTCTTTAGTGTATTGTATGGAAATGGTCTTACCCATCGAGGTGGAAATCCCTTCCTTTAGGGTGATCATGGAAATGAAGCTAGAAAGAGCTAAATGGTTCTAAGCCCAACATAACCAGCTAAACTTGATAGATGGGAAGAGACTAGCTGCCCTCTACCATGGGCAGTTGTACCAAAGGCGTATGAAAAGAGCCTATTAAAAGAAGGTGTCGTCCCAACAATTTTAAGAAGGGGGATCTCGTCCTTAAGAAAATTTTGCCAATCTGAAAGGATCACTAGGGTAACTAGATGCCTAATTATGAAGGATCGTATTGTCATAAAAAGGGCTTGTTCCAGGGGAGCCTTGGTATTAACCAACATGGAAGGGCAAGATTTGCAAATGCCTATAAATGTTGACGCAGTCAAGAAACACTTTGCCTAAAAAAATAAAAAAGAAAAAAAGGAAAATCCAACAAAAACATAAAAATAAAAATAAAAAATAATGCTCGCTAGGTTGAAATCCTAAAAAGGCAGCTTAGGCAAAAGTTAAAGTGACCCATTGAAATGAAAACTTGAAAAAGGCAGCTCAAGCAAAAATTAGGATCAAGTTTCTAGCAACATGACCAAATTTCCCATGCGAGCAATATAAGACCAAATTGGGGCATGTGGATCATAATTCAACCACATTTTCAGAAGCTAAGTTGAAAGATGAACTCAAAGTCGTGATGTGGGATTGAGATACGCATGGTTCTTGGGGATTCAATAGAAGGTTTCGAACCCTTGGTGCTTCACCTATTACTAACCTTTTCTATTTGACTACATTTTTTTCTTTATCTTTTCCTATTTTTCTTTCTCTGTACCCGTCTGACATCCATGAAGAAAATGTTTCCTTTTTCAATACGTATTTATATTGTCAGTTTCATTGATGTGACAAAACATGTGCTCTTTCTTAATAAATAAAATAAGGAAATAATAATCATTTAAAGTTGTGAGGGCAAGATCATTTTCTGGTTTCACCTCAAGTAAGCATCATAGGGACTAGACCAGACACATGCTCTAAAACTAGGGTTTCCTAATTCATTCTATCTCATTCATGGGTTATTCTAAGTCTGTAGGGGCCTGGTTCCCAAAGGGTTTTCTTTCTCTGTACCCATCAGACATACATGAATAAAATGTTTCCCTTTTCAATACGTATTTACATTGTGAATTCCATTGATGTGACAAAACATGTGCTCTTTCTTAATAAATAAAACAAGGTAATAATAATCATTTAAAGTTGTGAGGGCAAGATGTTTCTATTTTCTGGTTTCACCTGAAGCAAGCATCAAAGGGACTGGGCCAAACACATGCTCTAAAACTAGGGTTGCCTTGTTCATTTTGTTTCATTCATGGGTCATCCTAAGTTTGTAGGGGCGTGGTTCCTAAAGGTTCTCCTAGGATTTAAATATAATTTTATATATTTTCATCTCTTACCCTTTTCTACAGGTTATGGCGGCAACCAGTCATGTTGAGACGCGATACCTTAATTGCCAAAAATTACGATCTTTTTTTTAAATTTCTTGTCACCAATGTTGGCATTATTTTAGATTTCTTGTCACCAAAGATGACACCTTTTAAAATTCTTTATTGTCAAAGACGACGTTTTTTTAATTTTCTTGTCACTGAAGTTGGCATCGTTTTAGATTTCTTATTGCCAAAGTTGACACCTTTTTCTAATTCCTTGTCACAAAAGATGACATTCTTTTAATTTCCTTGTCCCTAAAGATAGCATTCTTTTAATTTCCTTGTTGCTAAATCTAGCACCATTTAAAATTCTTTTTTGTTAAAGACAGCGTTCTTTTAATTTCCTTGTCGCCAAAGCTAGCACATTGTAATTTCCTTGTCAACAAAGTTGACACTTTTTAAAATTCCTTGTTGTTAAAGATGGTGTTCTTTTAATTTCCTTGTCATTGAAGATGGCATTCTTTTTTAATTTTCTTATGGCCAAAGTTGACACCTTTTAAAATTCCTTATTGTCAAAGATGGCGTTCTTTAAATTTTTTGTTGCTAAAGCTGAAACCTTTTAAAATTCCTTGTCACCAAAGATGACATTCTTTTACTTTCCTTATGGCCAAAGTTAGCACCTTTTAAAATTCCTTGTCAATGAAGATGGTATTCTTTTATTTCCTTGTAGTCAAAGTTGGCACCTTTTAAAATTCCTAGTCATCGAATATGCCATTCTTTTAAATCCTTTGTCACCAAAGTTGGTATTGTTTTAGATCCCTTGTCGCCAAAGTTTGCATCCTTTTAAATCTTTTATCAATATGAATTATAAGAACTTGGTATAGGAAGCCTAGTCATTGTGTTCACATCTTTACTTTATTTCCACAATGATGATATGAATAACTATTCATATCTCTAAGGAAAAGAAGTAAAAAGGGACAACTGTGACTACCATTTTTCATCCGGGTACTTATTATTATTATTATTATATTTTTCTATTATCTTATTTAAAATTCCAATTTCTTTTTTTCCTTTTCCTTATCAATGCTCTTTGTCCCTCTTACGTTACCTGTAACATCCCAAATTTTATATAAATACTTAAATGAGAGGAATAATTATTAAATAATTACATGAGTTATGTAATGTCCCAAAATTTAGAAATAATTAAATTAGGAGTTTTTATGAGTATTCATAATTTATTGTGGCTTAAAGGGCTAAAATTAATACCTGGTTAAAATGTGGATGTCAGACCAAGTATCTCCAATTGAGATGCCATTGGTCAGGGCTGTTGAGAATATTATTGAGAATCTGACCATATACTCGGAATAATGTTTAGATAAAATATTAAGCCCGAATGGAGATCCTGTTTATTGTAAACAAATAAATTTTAATAAAGGGTAAAATGTTAAAACAAAACCCCACACTCCTTTCTAAATTCACGTTGCATCCCTCTTCTTCGGTAAACACACTTCACTCTCTTTTCTCCTTATTTTCCACTCATCTTCTTCATCTCTTCCACTTCTTAAAACCTAGACAAGGTTGGTGCCTCTCCCCCTCTTCAATTTTCATTCTCCATTATGCAAGAAGCAGACCATGGTAGCTTGAAGCTCCTCTCTCTCTTCTCTATTTTTGTTACCCTTTTCTCCCCCTTGCGTGTATCGGCCATGATGGTCAAAGAACTTTAATTGATTGAGGAATTTTGAAATTTGAATGTTGGGAACGAAATTCAATCTTCCAACAAATTGTGTTTTGCTACTTTGAAGGTATGCAATGAATTTCTAGACCTTGTAAAGAAGAAACAAGTAAATGATAAGTATCTAAATGAGATGAAGAAGTCCCAAGATGACAGGAAAAATCTATTTCTTGTTGAAGACGTTGATGGCTTATGGCGTGTGAAAGATCGTGTATATATACCTTTTTTTGGTGACTTAAGGAGTACGGTACTTGAAGAGGCTCACAAAAGTATTTTTAGTATCCACCCTGGTACGACCAAGATGTACCAAGATATGAAAAAGAATTTCTGGTGGTCCAGAATGAAACGAGATGTTGCTAGTTATGTGGCTTCGTTCCTTATATGTCAGAAGGCGAAGGTAGAGCATCAAAGAACTTTTGGTACTTTGAGACTCTTGATATCCCCGTTTGGAAGTGGGATGCTAATGCTATGGACTTTGTGTAAGGTCTTCCAAGGACAAGATCTTACTGTGATGAAATATGGGTGATTGTGGATCGCTTAACAAAGAGTACGTATTTTCTACATATAAGCATGAAGAGTTCATTACAAAACTTAGCGCAATTATACATTAAGGAGATAGTGAGACTCTATGGTGTGCCATCAATTTACATGAGGCAATAGGCTCTAAGTTAAAGTTAAGCTTGGCGTATCATCCTTAGACGGATAGACAATCTGAGAGGACTATTCAGAGTCTTGATGACTTATTACGTGCTTGTGTTTTGGAGCACGGTGGTTCATGGGAGAAATATCTGCCTCTAATCGAATTTACTTATAATAACAGCTTTTATTCCAGTATTGGTATGGCAATATATCAAGCATTGTATGGAAGGAAGTGTAGGACTCCTTTATGTTGGCTTAAGGTTGGTGAGAATTTGGCTTTAGGGCCTGATTTATTGAGGAGACCACTGAATAAATCAAGATGATCCAAGAGAAGATGAAAGTCGTTCAAGACCAACAGAAAAGCTATTATGATAAAAGGAGGAAGCCACTTGAGTTTTAAGTTGGCGATCATGTATTCTTGCGGGTTTCTCATGACAAGGGTGTCGGTAGGGCTTTGAAGAGCAAGAAATTAAGTCCTAGATTTATTGGTCCCTATGAGATTCTGGAGCAGATTGGAAAAGTTGCTTATAACATTGTTTTACCTCCTCACTTGGCCAATCTTCATAATGTATTTCATGTTTCTTAGTTGAAGAAATATGTACCTGACCCCTCACATGTGCTCAGTGTTGATGATGTGGAACTTAGGGATGATATGCCTATTCCTCCTGTCTCTGCCATGATTGTTGTTGGGTGTTTTGTCAAGAAGTTGCAGAACAAGTTGGTTCCACTTGTGCAAGTAGCTTGGAGACATGGAAACAAAAGCACTTTTACTTGGGAACGTGAGGATGATATGTAGAGACGGTATCCTGATATATTTGAATCCGGTCTGTCAAATTTTGAGGACAAAATTTCTTTTAGGTTGGGTGGATTGTAACATCTCAAATTTTATATAAATACTTAATTAAAAGGAATAATTAGTAAATAATTACATATGAGTTATTTATTGTCCCAAAATTTAGAAATAATTAAATTGGGAGTTTTTATGAGTATTCATAATTATTGTGGCTTAAAGGGCTAAATTTATTACCCAATTAAAATATGGGTATTGGATGAAGTATCTCTGATTGAGATGCCATTGGTCAGGGATGTTGAGAATATTATTGGGAATCCGACCATATACTCAGAATAATTTTTAGATAAAATATTGAGCCCGAATGGAGATCTATTTATTGTAAAACAAAGAAATTTTAATAAAGGGCAAAATGTTAAAACAAAACCCCACTCTCCTTTCTAAATTCACGTTACATCCCTCTTCTTTGGCAGACACACTTCACTCTCTTTCTTATTATTTTCTACTCATCTTCTTCATCTCTTCCACTTCCTAAAACCTAGACAAGGTTGGTGCCTCTCCCCTCTTCAATTTTCGTTCTCTATTGTGCAAGAAGGAGACCATGGTGGCTTGAAGCTCCTTCCTCTCTTCTCAATTTTCATCACCTTTTTCTCCCCCTTGGTTCCCATTTTCATTTCTTGGTTAAGGTAAGTTCCTCATCACTTTTATTGTGCTTGGACCCTAGGTTATGGGTTATTGAGTCTTGGAAGAGTATTAAATGTATGTGGGTATTGAATGAGAGCTTTAAATATGAAAACCCTAACGCGAGGTGAAATGAATGTGAGCTTTTATGAGCATTGATTAGGGTACACAAAAATATGGGTTGGAAGGTGATGAATCATATGCATTTATGATGGTTGTTTGGTTTTTGATAAAATCCTAACCCTTAATTTTGGGGGAAATATGTAATATTAGTGAGATAAGCATTTAATAATGATGATAATGTATTAATGAGAAATTGTCATAGGTGATGATTAATGATGATGGTTGGAAGCCATTAATGAGAAAAACTCATTTAAGGAGTTGGGTGTGAAATTGATATGTGTGGGTGACTTGTGTTGTTTCCCTTTTATTCATAATGAGTCTTGATTTAAGGGAAAGAATTTCTGAAACCTACGAAAAAGAGAAAATGGAAACTTATTACAAGTCATGATATAATAAGACTCATAAGTATGTATGCATTAGTGATATGCAAGAAATTTGAAAATGATGTTGAATAAGTGGTTGATGTGGTCCTATATGTATTCAATGTAGGATTTGATAACTCGTGTGAAGCGGGACCATCAAACCCGAAAGAGTACTTCTATTGAGGTAGGAGAGGAGTGTATTTTCTAAATGTATGAGACATTATATGTTGATAATGTATATATATTGATGCATGTTTCATGTTCTTTCTTGAATGGATGTACTACTGTTTGTGTGTGATATGAATTGAGATAGACTCCTATTAATAGTTGGATGTTGGTTTGATGCATTTGATGAGAATATGAGTTTGGAGTACAATTGTTGATATGCTTTTGAATTCCATGTATGGATTAACATTGATGTGAATCCTTGGCTTGTATGATCTTGAATATTGTCTATGGTATGCCTTGGAAAAGGATGTATATGATTGAGTGTCACTAACTAAGAAGTTAAGTGTAAATGTTACCCTTAATTGAGAGGGTGAGGAATTATTGTGAAGTCGAGCCTAGCATTGCATTATTGCATTCATAGCATGCATCACATAACATTTTGAATGTGGTTGAGATCACAATGAAGTCTTGCAGGACTATGAGAGGGAGTACCCCATGCGTGGGGGAAATCAATATGCGAATGAATGAGGGTGGTTGCGATCACCAATATATTGAAATGATGAAAGTCTTGTGGGACTATATAAAAGAGAGTACCCTATGTGTGGGGGAAACCAATATGAGAATGATGAATGTGGTTACGATCATAATGATAAAGATCCTGTGGGATTCTATGAAATGGACCCTTGCATGGGGAACATACTCTTGATTGATTAAAAGTGGTTGCGATCACTTGAGAAACCATGTGCGCATGGGTTATGTGAAATGTTTTCGAAAATGGATCCATTGCATATGCATTATATAGTAAGACATATGCATTAGCCATAGGGACATGGCATTTGAGTTGAGGGAAATCAAGAATGATGACACCTTATTAAGAGTGTGAATTGAAAGATAAAACCCTCTTTTGGTCACTAACTAATTATGTATTGATTGTCGTGTGGCCTCTTTATGTGTCTTATGAATTGTGACAATAGATGTGTTGATAATGTGAATTGATGGTTTAGTTGTACTTAGTGATGTCCTTGTTAGTGGACTTGTCGTATATAAACATGTGTGTTCAATGGAAGTTATGAACTATGTGGCTCATTAGTTAATTAAACTCTTGATAGGAGAAAATATTGAATTGCATTCATATATATTATGTTATCACAAATTGTTTGATTTTCATCATTGAGAAAGTATGTTCACTCTCTATGTTATCTACTTTTTAGCTCTTGTGTGACCTTTTCAAGAGATGAGGTATGGTGTGACGAAAAGATTGGTAAAGATGTCTTGGCCGACATTGTTTTGATTTTGATAGTTTTGCACATCTCTTGGAAATTTTTGTATATATGGCCTTGTTTTGTATAGCCATACTGTAGTTGATACTTTGTATGTATATTGATGATTTGATGCTCTAGTATGATGTTGATACATTAGGATAATTGGAAATGAGCTTGTGATCATTTTGTATCATTAATACAAGTCATGATGATAACTCGTTAGCCATTGATGGCATTGATTCCTATATATGTAGTTGAATTAGAATATGCATGATGATTGAGCTATATCATGTGTTAGAATGTTGGTTGAATGTAGAGACATGAATATGATGAGTTTTATGTGACTTTTATGCATAATTGAGGAACTAATAGGGTCAAATAGAGTTTTATGAGAATTGGATAGCATGAGATAGTCCCAATAGCTTCCATGTATGGTTTATGACTTGTAGAAACTAGAATGAGTCAATTCCATTGAGAATTGACCCTTGAGTTGCATAAAATGCTTTAAAATGGGCTAAACGCGTTTATGCACATAAGTCTCTTGTTTTGGGAAATTTTTTAGTGCAGCTAGTTGCCGCACGTCATAAATGATGTATAATTGGTGGTGTCAAAATTTGGTAGCGTTTGGATTTGATATGAAAAAGTTAGAGTAGTTGGAAGTTAGAAAATTATGAAAATTCTACATTATGCAACAGGGTTGCTATCATGAATCGATTCATGACTTCTTTCGATTCATGAGCCCCTGGAGCAGCTTGAATCGATTCACAGAACCCTTGAATCGATTCAAGAGCTGCTGGAATGGCTTAAATTGATCCATACGAGCCTTAAATCGAATCAAGGGCTCCTGTTTTCACTGTTCACCATTTCAACCTTGCTTGAATCGATTCATACGAGCTTGAATCGATTTAAGAGCCCCTGTTTTTACAGTTTGGAGTTTCAAACACACATGAATCGATTCATGGAGGTCTTGAATCGATTCATGGTCCTGTTTCCCTAAAAATTCATAAGTTTTAGCACACTTTTGGAAGAGTTGAGCCATGACATGATTATTCAATATGTATGTATATTTAACCCATCCTTGGCACTTAATTAGGGTATCTTCGAACCTCTTTTCGTAGCCTTCTATACTCCTTGAAATAACGTACACTTCCGCTATCCCTTGTTGATGCTCATGTGATTGATTGTCCATGGACCCCTCTTGATTTAATTACACACCTTCTCATATCTTCATATATGGGATGGTTTCTTAAAATGGTCCAGGCTTAGTTATTAAAGTCATATATTGTGGTGTACCTTATCCATTGTTCATTTTTATTCTAAACCACGAAATATTTATCCTCACTTTTAATGTTATCTTTAATATTATTTTATCGGAGTAAGGGCGCCACATTACCTGGCCCTTCTTTATTCTTTTTATTTTATTTTCCTACATTGAAACAAAAATAGAAGCTTGGGGAAAGGCATCAAATAGGATATTTAAGGCAAAATAAGGAAATTTTGAAACAACCTATCATAAGGTCAATTGCTAGAAGCCCTCCTACTCTACTAGTTTAGGCTTCAAGAAAAGAAATGGCTAACCTTTTAGGTTGAAACGAAAGAAATTTTACAATTTGAAATGGAACATGGAAGAGGCAATGGCACAGTTTGCAACATTCCATGAAACACCAAATATAAAGAGATACAATTAGAACCAATTTTTACAACCAGAATTCATATATCAAATAGAAAAAACAAAAACCAAATAAATAAATAAATAAACAACTTCATCTTCCTTTTCCTAGCATCCTAACCACCGCCCAACCACTAACACCATTCATCTTATGACCATCACCCTAACAACCTCCAAACCCAACAAGTTACTAACACTACCGCCACCCATGAAACCATCACCAAACCGTAACCCTCACCTTAAACCACAACCTTCGACCTTTGTCACTATGGCCACCCATCACCACTAAGCCATCTAACCCGCCCTACCCTCATAAACCCGTCACCATTGCATGAACCCATCACCGTTGCGCCACCTCCATACACGCGTCACTATCTTCACCAAATCCATAACCATCATCCTCATCAAGCGAAATCACCACCCTAACCTCCACATCTAACCACCATAAAAAAAGAAAAGGTAGTAAAAAGAAAAACAAAGACGAAGGGAGGAAAAAGAAGAAGCTACCTACCATAACCACCACGGAATTACGAAACATCATCGTCTTTGCAAACTTCGCCCCTTATACTGGTCACCGTCGTTTACCACCGAGACCATCATCAAGCTGTTGTTTGGCCACCACTGCATCGTGAGCCCTCCACCGTTAATCTCTATCTCTCTTTCTCTCTCCCTTTCTCTCCTCCATTCACCCTTACCCTTCATTCTTCTTACCTTCTATTTCTCTTTCTTTATGCTTTAGGTTTAGCTTAAGTTCATTATGTTTAGCTTTTTCTTGTTTTAGGTTTTGGGCCTTAAAATGAGATCCATTTAGTTTTAGTGTTTAATTTTTTGTTTGTTTGTTATTTGTTAGTTTATTTTCTGATTTTGTTTTTTTATTAGTTAATTTGAGCTTAAGCTTTTTTAGTCTTTTATTTTTTATTTTTTATTTTTATATTTGCTTTAGTTATTAGTTGATAGTATAAAAGGATGAAAAGAAAAGAAAAGGACTAATAATGAAGTCCCTTTCCCCGTTGTGTGTTTGCATTATTGATGCAAAATGATCGAGTGATGAAATTTATGGCAAGTGCACCAGTCGTTAAAATTAAGTATATTTGTATCGATTGAGGCAATTACCACAACCAAGGACTAATACTGCTGAACCAAACTGGATTTGAAAATATTTCATGAAAAATTCTTTAGGTTTTTATTTTAATATTTTTATGCTATTACAGTATAGTTATGAAATCAAGAACAACTTATTCAAGAAGTAAAATGAGACTTTGAATTATGAATAGGTCAGGAATAACTTCAGCTATAAATGTCATCAAAACTCAATGAATAAAGAGAAAATCCCTAATTCAAGGCATGAACAACTTCACAGATGACTAAGCCCTAATTCTTTAGGTGATTAATACTAATTTCAATGCAAATAAACCTTAATCCCTTAGGTGAAAATGCACATTGAAACCTAATGCAAAATTCAAAGAATGAACTCTAATTATTCACCTAAACCTTAGGCATGAATTAATTAGGTAGGAAGGAGATTACCTAAGTCCTTAACCAGGATCCCTCTCTAGCAAGAACTTCAAGATAGATCTGAATTTTCCAATTCAGCAGAGAAATCATTCTTAGTAGTGCTCTTCATGCCTCAAACTAGTGAATGTCTCAAGCACGGAAAAAGCCTCTATTAAAGCTACAATGATTCCCAACCTTATGGATTTAGCAATCAATGAAGGGAGAAGAGATGAAGAGAGGGTGAAGGTACATGATGAATTGTAGAGAAATTAGAGAGAAGAAAAATTTAGAGAGAGAAGTGAATTTGAAAAAAGAATTGATATTATGAATTGTGTGTCTTAACAAATACATAGAATTATTTATAGCTCTACCATAATCAACAACTTAATTAACGAAATTAAACTCCTAAAAATTTTAAAAAATAAATAACAAACTTAACTTAACTAATTTACAACCGAATTACAAATAACTGGTTTTCCCTCATTTTCATACGTAGGCACGCCTCATGCTAGCGTTAGTACGCTGGCTTACTACATGGAAGTGTCTCCTGAATAAATACTTACGCATGAGTAGGCTAATGGACCGGGGTCAGCACGCTGGCTTTCTGACTTGTGTAACTAAATCAGGGGTCTGAGTGTGGGTATGCTTGTAAGGCAGCGTAGGTGCGTTGACTTACTGACTTGCTGGTTTCTTCCAATCCTTTATTGCGTGTAGGAGTGCCCAAGGTTAGCATGGGCACGCTGACCTTCTGACATGTATTGGATTCCCTTGTTCTTTAGCGTAAGTACGGGGCGTCGGAACGTTGGAATCTCTAGCTTTCCTTGAAAGTAGCGTGATTATGCTCTTAGTCAGCGTAAGCACGCTGAATTTCTAGAATCCGGCAAAACCATAAGTACACCCCAGCGTGGGCATGTTCAAGGGGTAATGTTAGCACGCTCAGACAAATATCAAGTCAAAATCTACTATTTCCTAAAATACTATCTTTCTATGCTTGATTATACCTATAATTACTCAAATAATAAACAACCACTACTTTTATTCAATTGATAATTAGCTTCTAAATACTTATTAAACCTACTAAATAAATTTTAATCTTTCTCCTAAAACAAGGTTAAATGTTACCAAATACATAAGTCTTTTCAAGACTTATCACATCCCCAAACTTAAGAAATTGCTTTTCCTCGAGCAAAACTTAAATAATCACTGTACTGAGTTCATCTTCTATACCAAGCCAACCTATACAAGTCCAATTGCACCACACAAGTGATAACCTTTTCAATTGATCCACAATAATCTGAATACAAAGCTTTAAGAATGGAAGTCATGATAATGATGCTTTTATTCTCACAGGTTAAGTGTATCACTCTGCACTCAAGTGTATTTGGTTCATGTATAAGCATACTCACTTGCAAAGCAACATATAAACATATGCTTGCAACCTTTCTAAGCATCATACATACAAACAAGTGCCAATGGATCAGTAAGGTCTTTATTTGGCTTATAATAAGGTTAGGCTACTGGCTCTATTTTTGCTTTTCTAGTTAGTGTAAGGTATGAGATATACATCATTGAAGTTTGCCTTTCCTTGACTTTATTGCTTTTCCTTCATAACAATATAATATATATTTTTTCTTTTTAAGCATATGTAACATGCATATTCTATCAACTATTCAAAAAAATTTCAGAGCTTTGCTATTTTTCAAATTTTCCTTTGTCCTTTGGACTTTCCTCTTTCTTTCTTTTTTCACATTCTTCTTCATCATATATATTTTTTTAAGAGTATTAATTTTAAATTTTTCAAGTTACCATCTTTTAGAGTGTGCCTATTTTGGTGTGGAGGCACACTCTACATCCCCAAACTTAAACATTGCTAGTCCCTAGTAACTAGTCAAGGAAAAACATCCAAAAATGATGTCAATCTAGGTTAATACATGGTTTTTCTATTGGAAAATCATGGCTTATAATGTAGGGTATTAGTACAGTACAAAAGAAAGGCTCAAGCTCAAAAATTCAGAGTCAACGGAGAAATGTACATAGGCAGGCTTATTTGGCTCTAGTTAAAATAAGAAACATGGCTTTCATCATATCCATCAACACATTGTAACATGCATAAGTAAGAAAAGAAGCAAGTTCTGCCATATAATTGCCAGCAAGCATACTCTCAAGAAAAATTAAAGGCCAATTCTTACAAAATATAGAGGTAAGCATCATGCATCAGATCCCCAAACTTAAGACAATATGATAATATCAAGTTAACTTCCTAGGCAATCACAAGTGCATTCCAATAAAATCATGACAAGGTTGACAAAATACTTCCAATAAACTAGCACAACGCTTATCAAGTGTTACCTCAAAACAATCTACCTCATCATTCAGGATGGATAGGCCTTATACTTTTTCTACTAATGATGCCTACACACAAAATTATTTCAGTTTTCTAAAAGAGTAACGGGGTAGAGATACTTCCCTTTTTTTACCTAAGGCGCAGAGGACCACTGTGCCCAATGAAAAACCCGATTGCGCAATTACAACCGAAATGAAATAAGCAATAACACATAAAAAATTAAAAATCAAGAAAACAAAAAGTAAGACAAAAATACAAATGAACAAAACAACTACAATAGTAAATGTCATAAATAAAAATTAAAATTGTTCTGAAATACATCAAAAGAAATTAAGCATTACACTAAAATTAGTAACTAGCAGAAATTAAGAATAGCCATATAACTACTCATCATTTTGTTCATCCTCCTGGGCCTGGGCTATATCATCTTCCTCTTCCATGGTATCATCTTCAGTGTTTAGAAATTCAATCTCCAATGGTGTGTCATCAGGGGGAACAGTGAATCCTATTGACGCCAACCAAAGATCCTTGTCAATAGGAACCCTCATTTCTTCATTAGGGTCTAAATTCATGGCAGTGGCCATCTTCCTCAACATCTTCTCATGGTTAAGAACCAGGTCATGTGTTCCTGCTTGTATCTTCTTGATCTCCTGTAATTCACACATCATCTGGGAGAAGTGTGGTGTAGAGGATTGTGAGGATGAGGGCTGATTCTCTTTCTACTTTGGATGCTTAGACTTTGGAGCAATGAAATGATCAATACGCTCCCTCACCTATGCCGGGTCCATGATCTTCTCAGGCTTCACCTTGGTCAATTCATGATCCTACAACCTCACACCATTTTTCTTCACAAGCAATGTAATAATGGAGCAATAAGGAAGCTGGGCATGTTTGTCATTTGACCTTACCAAATCAACAAATAAGTCCTTCATCAAGTAATAAATCAGCACTAAACGCTTAATAACCACCTTGGTAAAATGAGCAACAGGTTGTAAGGAAGAGAGAAGGTAATGACACCACAGGCGAGGAAGATTCTTTAACTTACTTTTCTTGACAAACTTGGGTGCACCACCCATTGTGGTCTCATAAGCAGCATCCCTTGCATAACAAATTTTTAGGACATCTTGCCTCAAGTCCATATTGCCATCCCTATTGAATCCATTCAGGATCCTTGTGTACTGGCACTCCTCATCTACAGTGGGAACCTTTAACAATTTATTAATAATTTCACCTGATAAAGGAATGGGAATACCTCTCACGTAGGAGGAGTAGGGAGCATCTTCCTTATCATCATTGGCCCTCGGATTGGCATAGAACTCCCTAGTGAGTTCATGATAGCCCTGACCCAGAATTTGATTCAAGTACAACCATCTCCTTGCCATCATTGCAGCACGTACACTAGGATCAAGATATCCTTCTTCTTCCAATGCCATGGTCCTGTCCCTGATCACCCTTCTTTCCTTGAACTTTTTGTCATAGTCCTAGGCAGCAATCAAGTCACGGAATCTCTTCCAATCAAAGTCTTCTTGCCTCTTAGAGCGTTTTTCTCCTTTGCCTTCTTTTTTCTTTATTTTTTCTATGGGGGAGAAATAGGGGTGCTTGAAGTGTCAACCCCCTTCCTTTTTTCTCTCTGAGATGTACTTCCTCCTACCATTGCTAGTGCCTTCTCTGTTTTCTTACTCACCCTAAATGGTCTAGATGCCATTGCAATGGAATAGCACACTATATATAGCACTTGAAATGAGATGAAGTGAGAGTGCAAAAATGAACAGGCAAGATGAAATCCCACAGTTAACAGTTACAAATTTTGAAATCAAAGAATGTAATTAATGAAATTAAACATGAAAGAATATTATCAGTGTGGGAATCTGAAAGGTTGCAAGTGTTGGTTATCCAAACGACTCTCTCCGAGCATCGAAACTCAAAATTAGGGTTTAGGTACGCTGTAATGATATATATATATATATATATATATATATATATATATAACCTGATACGAGTGTAAGCACGCTTGTATACGAGCGTAACCACACTTTACTTCTGGACTGACTGTTCCCTACCCGCGTAAGCATGCTCTGATCAAAGCGTAACTACGCTCACATACTATTTCTATTTTCAACATGACTTTGTTACTCATGTAGGTACATAAATTTTGCATGTGAGCACGTTGTAATCCTGATACCCAGTTGGGCTATGCATTTATTGTGTGTAGATACGCCCCTGAAGTGAGCACAGGAACACCCAACTAAGGAGATATACCTGATCCTACAGAACGTACACGTAGGAATGCTCTCTCAGAGCGTAGGTACCCTTTGCTTCTGCTTTAGACTTTTGTTTCAACAAAGAAACGTGCATAACTACACTCAACATATGCGTAGGCACGCTTATCAGAATGAACAGTGCCAAATGGGCACTGTCTACAATGGGTGTAAAGATACTTATGAGAAAGTGTAAGCACGCTGGACCAAGCTTATTCAAATCTCCTATGTGTTGGTACGCAAGGAGTTGAGCATATAGACGCTCATTATGCAAAACTAGCATCAGGTAGAACCTTTTCACACGTAAACACGCTCACCTGTAGCGTGAGCATGCTAAGATTCTAGAGCCCAGAATTCCCATGCGTGTAAGAGCGTTTATTCTAAGCCTAAGCACGCTTTCCTTCTAAAATTATTTACACCTTGAAACAGCAAATACGTGTAATGATACTTAAGCAAGCATAAGTATGCTTATTAAAAAACACAACCTACAAATAAGCGTAAACACGCTTATTATATCAATGTAAGGACGCTGAGCTACTGGTTGTTCATAATTCTTATGCGTAGGTATGGACGAAGATGAGCATAGACATGCTCATTATTCCTAACCCAAAATAAAGCACAGTGAATTTACGCGTAGACACTCTCATCAGTGGCGTAGACACGCCAAGGTTCTGGTGGACATTACAAATGTACGTGTAAGAACGCGTGTCCTGAACGTGAGCATACTTAAGATCTATTCTAATTAAAGATTTTCATAGAGAAAAGGCATAGATATGCCTAGTTACCTGCATAAGCACGCTCTCTTCCAGAATCATAAACTTCCTTTCCAGAATCACAGCGTAGGCACACTCCTCATCAGCGTAGGAACGTCCAGACACTGGATTGTATTCTAATCATGAATTTAAAGTGTGCGTAAGCATACTGGGGACCAGCGTAAACACGCAGATTATTAAGTTCCCTGCACTCTTCTATTTTTTTACCTACATTTCTTTTTTTCTTTTATTATGTTTATACATTTATCATTTTTATGATAATGTTTCAAAAGCACTAAAATAGAAAACAAAGGGTTGCCTCCCTTAAGCGCTTCTTTAATGTCATTAGCTTGATAGTTAAGCTCCTAAGTAGGAGCATGCAAATCAACAGAGGCTTTTTGCCTATCAAACTCACCTCCAAAGTAGAGTTTGAGTCTTTGACCATTTAATTTAAACCTTTTACCAGTGTCTGGTTCCTTTACCTCAATTGCACCATGAGGAAACACTTCTGTAACAATAAAAGGACCAGACCACTTAGATTTAAGTTTGCGTGGGAAGAGTCTCAACCTAGAGTTGAAAAGTAAGACCCTATCCCCTTCTTAAAACTCTTTCTTTGCTAGCTTTCTATTATGCCATCTTTTCGTTTTTTCCTTGTACAGGGTGGCACTATGATAAGCTTGCATTCTGAATTCATCAAGCTCATGGAGCTTCAAAACTCTTTCCTCTTGAGAATTGGTAAAGTCCATATTTAATAGCTTTGTAGCCCACCAAGCCTTATGTTCCAACTTCACAGGGAGATGGCAAGCCTTACCATACACAAGTTGGTAAGGAGACATGCCAATAGGAAATTTAAAAGTTGTGCAGTAGGCCCACAAAGCGTCATCCAATTTTCAAGACCAATCTCTCCTAGATTTCCCAACAACTTTCTCAAGGATTCTTTTAATTTCTCTATTAGACAATTCTACTTGTCCACAAGTCTGTGGATGATAGGGAGTAGAGATCTTATGGAGCACCTCATAATGTTTCAGGGCCTTTTCCATCATCCGAGAGGAAGCTCTTACTATCATGGAGGATCTTTTTCCTCATTTGGGATGTTATTCCTACAGGGACCATGGCTGCACTTTTAAAGTTTGCCATGTTTATAAACTAAGGACTCTGCTCAATCATCATCAAGCTCTCATCTGGAAATTTTTCCTTAATAGGAATGATTTCAGCATTTACTTCCAGACGAGACAATTTATTTGCTACAGAGTTTTTTATTCCCTTTTTATCTCTAATCTCTAAGTCAAACTCTTATAGCAACAATACCCACCTAATCATCCTAGGCTTTGACTCTTTCTTGGAAAACAAGTATTTAAGTGTTGAATGGTCAGTATACATTATCACTTTAGCACCTATTAAGTATGATCTAAACTTATCAAATGCATAAACCACAACAAGAATTTCTTTTTCAGTGGTAGTGTAATTAACTTACGACTCATTCAATACCTTACTTGCATAATAAATCACATGAGTTAAATTGTCCTTCTTTTGTCCTAACACAGCCCCCACAGCAACATTACTTGCATCACACATAAGTTCAAAAGGTAATGACCAATCAGGTACAACAAGAATAGGGGCTGAAATCAATTTCTCCTTAAGAATTGCAAAAGCCTTTTCACAATGCTCATTAAATTTAAAAGGAACATCTTTCACAAGTAATTCAATTAATGGCTTTGCAATTTTTGAGAAATCTTTGATAAACCTGCGGTAGAAACCCGCACAACCTAAAAAACTTCTTACTCCCTTGACACTAATAGGAGCAGGGATCTTTTCTATCAACTCGATTTTTACCCTGTCTACTACTATTCCCTCAGCAGAAACTTTATGACCAAGAACTATCCCTCCTCTTACCATAAAATGGCATTTTTCCTAGTTGAGAACAAGATTAGTTTCTTGGCATCTCATTAAAACCTTGGCTAAATTATTAAGATAGGTATCATAATCAATTCCAAACACAAAGAAATCATCCATGAAAACTTCTATGAATTTCTCTACCATGTCTCCAAATATAGCCAACATACACCTTTGAAAGGTGGCAGGTGCATTGCATAGCCCGAAAGGCATATGCCTATAAGCAAATATTCCATATAGGCATGTAAAAGAAGTTTTCTCTTGATCTTTTGGGTCAACCACAATCTGATTATACCTTGAATACCCATCTAGGAAACAGTAATACTCATGGCCACACCACCTTTCTAGCATTTAGTCCACAAAAGGCAAAGGGAAGTAGTCCTTTCTAGTAGAATCATTCAACCTCCTATAATCTATGAACATCCTCTAACCTGTGGTAGGCCTGGTTGAAATGATTTCCCATTTTTCATTCGTAATGGTGGTCATATCTCCTTTTTTAGGTACTACTTGAACCGGACTGATCCAAGCGTTATCTAAAATAGGATATATGATCCCTGCACCTAAGAGTTTTACCACTTCCTTTCTAACTGCCTCTTTCATTATAGGGTTTAATCTTCGTTGTGGTTGTACAACTAGGGCATAGTCTTCTTCCATCAAAATCTTATGCATACAGAATGATGGACTAATTCCCTTTAAATCAGAAATTTTCCAACCCATAGTAGATTGATGCTTCAGCAAAACCGTCATCAGTTTTTCCACATCCTCATCATTAAGTTCAGCATTTATGATAACAGGATGTGATTCATTCTCTCCTAGAAAAGCATATTTCAAATGAGCAGGTGAAGGTTTTAACTCATGTTTATCTTCTATTACCTATCTAACTTCTCTTTTTCTTCCTCTTTTATTTCCTCTTTTTTCTTGCATCACTTCTAATGCCTCAAGTGGTTGCAACAACTTTACTTCCTCTTCATTCAACTCTTTACTTTCAGAGTCAAACTCTTCCTCAATAAAAGCTCTCAAAGCTTCTTCCTCAACTTTTAATAACATAAGAGTTTTAAAAGTAGGAGTTTCCTCAATCATGAAACAATCTAATGTCTGAGCTGAATGTTTCACGACACTAAAAACATTGATGACCACTTGTTCTTCCTAAACTCTTAGCATCAATTCACTTTTTTGGACATCTATCAACGCTCTACCAGTTGCTAAGAATGGTCTTCCTAGAATCAGAGGTATTTCTTTATCTGCTTCCATATCTAACATGACAAAATCTGCTAGAAATATAAATTTATCCACCTTGACTAACAAATCTTCCAGTAAGCCATGAGGATATTTAATTGATCTATCATCCAACTGCAAGGAGATGCGGGTTGGTTGAAGATCTTCTATTCCTAACCTCCTCATCAAAGATAATGGCATTAAATTTATGCTTGCTCCTAGGTCACATAAGGCACTCCCTACACGAACATCACCAATTACACAATGGATAGTGAAAGAGCCTGGATCCTTAAGTTTTTATGGTAATTTTTTTTGAATAATTGCACTGCACTCTTAAGTGAGGGCAATCATTTCATCATCTTTCAATTTCCTTTTTTAGACCAAAGCTCTTTCATAAACTTTGCATAGGAGGGCATTTCTTGCAATGCCTCCATAAATGGGATGTTAATATGGAGTTTCTTAAAGACATCTAGGAATTTGGAAAACTTTTGCTCCTCTATTTGTTTCTTAAACCTCTAAGGAAAATAAGCATGTTTCAATTTCTCAGGTGTTATTTTTGTTGCTTCTTCTAATTTAATATCTATTATTTTCTTTTTCCTAGTTTCAACCAACTTTTCTTTTGCATTTTCTACTAGTTTTTCTACTTCAATTTCTCTGTTTTGATTTTCTTTGTTCTCTTTCTTACATTTATTTTTACTTGGAGTCGGATCATCCCATGTCTTTCCACTCCTTGTCATTATAGCCTTGAAATGTTCTTTTGGATTAATTTTGCATCTGCTGGAAAATTTCCAGCTTGTCTCTCAGCCAATTGCCTTGATAATTGCCATACCTGATTTTCTAGATTCCTAATAAAGGCTTCTTGGTTCTTAAAGCTAGCTTGAGTAGCTTGTATGAACTGAGACAAGACACTTTCTAATTCAGATTTTTTCTTTTATAGGAGTAGGTTGAGCTTAAGGTATATCCATAGGCTGCTGTGATGATGAACTTTGATTCATGTTTTGATTTAAATTTTATTTCAAATGAGGTCCTATCTTCCAAGAGAAGTTTGGATGATTCTGATAGTTAAGATTAAATGAATTTGATGGGTAACTCCTTTTTTGCCCCATGTAATTCACTTGTTCAGCTGAACTATTGGAGTCACACAAACCATTCTCATGGTCTCCCCCACAGAAATCACAGTTCATCATACAGACTTGACTAGGCTTTTGGATTTCAGAAATTTGCACACTTAGTTTTTCTAAAGCCTGAGTCATGAGTTTACTTTGTGCTAAATAAGCATCCTGCACATCTAAATCCATGATTCCTCTCTTGGGAATACTACTCCTCTCCCTTATCAAACACCCATTCGAGACCATCACATCTATGAGTTCTATGGCCTCATCCACAGTTTTGGTGGTTAAAGAACCTCCAGCCGAGGCATCTATTAAGACTCTAGTGGCTAGCCGAACTCCATTATAAAAAATGTTAACCTACTGCATTTCAGGTATTTGGTGATAAGGACACTTCCTCAAACTCTCCTTATACCTATCCCATACTTCTAACAAAGATTCACCCTCTCTTTGCTAAAAGCATGTAATCTCATTGCCCAGCCTAGCATACTTAGAGGGAGGGAAGTACTTAATCAAAAATTTCCCAGTGAGATCATCCCAAGTAGAGATACTACCCCTAGGTTGGCTCTACATTTCCTAGCTAAATGTAGGTTTGGATCTCCCACCTCACTTCCCCCAAATTGTTCATTCCTAACCAATTGTAGTAATGCTGGTTTAAGTTCAAAATTATTCGCTGCAATCGAAGGCCTGAGGATACTAGATTGCATACCCTCATCATTTGGCCTGGAATACTCATGTAATGTAATTCTTCTATGTTGCATCTCTTGTTGTTCTTTAAGTCTTTTTTCTTTTCGCAACTTTGTTTCTAACGGATTGATATTAGGATCAAAGAAGAATGGTTCTCCTTATCCCGCAACTGCATACACCCTACTAAACAAAACAACTAATGCCTAGAAATCAAGAACTACTAACACAACACAATGTAACTAACAACTAACAACAAGATAAAAGTGTTCAGTCTAGTACTGGTCCAAGGATTATTGATATTACTCAATTATCCCCAGCAACGGTGCCATTAACATGATGCAAAATCATCGAGTGATCAAATTTATGGCAAGCACACCAGTCGTTGACATTAAGTATATTTGTATCATTCCCACAGGGATTGAGGCAATTACCATAACTAAGGACTAATTCTAGCTGAACCAAACTAGATTTGAAGATAATTCATGTAAAATTCATTAGGTATTTATTTTAATATTTTTATGCTACTTCAGTATAGTTATGAAATCAAGAACAACTTATTCAAGAAGTGAACTAAGACTTTGAATTAAGAATAGGTCAGGAATGACTTTAGTAATCAATGTTAGCAAAATTCAAAGAATGAAGAGAAAATCCCTAATTCAAGGCATGAACAACTTCACAGATGACTAAGCCCTAATTCCTTAGGTGATTAATACTAATTCCAATACAAATAAACCCTAATCCCTTAGGTGAAAATACACATTGAAACCTAATGCAAAGTTCAGAGAATGAACCCTAAATATTCACCTAAACCTTAGGCATGAATTAATTAGGAAGCAAGGAGATTACCTAAGTCCTTAACTAGGATCCATTTCTAGCAAGAACTTCAAGATAGATCTCAATTTTCCAATTCAATAGAGAAATCGTAACATCCCAGTTTTGAAGTTAAATACCGAATGAAAAACAAACCATTGAGATTTGATTTCAAAGTAGGAAATTAACCGTTAATTATAATTATTTACCAAACAGATTTAAGCCATTAAAATGATTATTGTAAGGTGGAGATTCTTGTAACTCAACTACCTTAACTCAGAAACAATAACTGATTAATTATAAATAATAATGATGGCTGGATGATTGAGTTAAGTGCGCGTGGCTGAGTGGAACTGCTGGACTCGCGCTCTCCCACCCCACTCTTCTCTTCCTCGTGCAAATATATATACATAAGCCCATGATCACGAAGGTCACTCACCTTCCTTCAGACTCCCTCTTCCTCCACTGCTTCATCCCTTTTTCTCTTCTAGTGTCTTCTCTCCTCTTCCTAGTTCTTCGTTTTCTCCTTCCCTGTTCATTGTCCCATTCCTGGAAACGCACGACGATACTGCAGAAGACTTGGAGTTCCCTCTGCTGGTAAGGGACGATCGTCAGGGTGGAAGACGAACAGCCCCTGTTTCACAGTGCAACTACGACAAAGGAAGCCTAAACGAGTGTAAGCCTGAGCGAGGCGAACAGAAACAAAGGACCGACGTCGGAAAACAGAAGAACCCCCTCGATTTCCTTCAGTAGGTAGGGGGCGCTTTGCATTTCAAATGCATAGCTCATGAATAGGTTCCAAGTGATTTCTTATGCATGCATGTGTGTTTAAGGGAGTTTGTGATGAAATGTATATCTGATAGATAGCTGTTGTATACTGAGGCATGTGATGATTGAATCCGATGGTAGGTTGCTTATATTTGATATATGGACACTGTTGGGATATGGATGCATGTGTATGTCATGAGACCGTGTGTGAATGTAGTGCATGCTCCTTAAATTGCCATACTGAGTCTAGTTAATTATTCACTTGTGCATGCATGACGTGGAAACATATTGTGTGACTTCTGGGTGTTCTGTTCGGGGGACGATGGGTAGATCCTGATTGCTATCCTATATTGCCTTGCATGCGAGTGTTGAAAATGAATCGGTGTTGCTATAAGATGATGAATGAATTGCATGCAGAGTGTGGTTATGATAAATGAAAGGAGGAATAATATTGCATTGGCAAACACACATGAAAAAATGTAATTAAAAGACCTTGAGTTGGACTCAAGGCAGTGCCGAGTACACTAGCGTTGGACGCTTAAAGTCTTGGGTTGGACTCAAGCAAGCTACCGGGTTGGACTCGGAGCTGCCCGTAGCACTACCGTGGTCGCTTGGAGCGATTGTGTTACATGTGAGGGCAAACGGTTTGGTACCTGTAAAACGGCCGAACCAGCTTGGAGCTGGAGGAAAAAGGCTTGGAGCCTATGTTGCAACGTAAAACATTAGTCAAGTGGGGGTCGGATCCGACTGTAGTGGACCTGTGTGCACTAGATATATATATATATACATATATGTATGCTCTTATGCTATGATGAATTTATTATGTTGCATGTATATATATGTAAGTCGGAAGTGATATAATTGAGTATTGATTGAATGAATTCCAATTGCATGATACTGTTATGGATAGATAATCTGGAGGATAGTTAACGTATGGTTGCTTAAAATGTGATATTGTGTGATGGAAAGCATGCGGGTTCCCAAGTCACTAACTATCATTTTAAATGTAAAAGCTCACCCCTGCTATGGCAATATTTTCAGTGAATATTCCTCGGAACTACGAGTGAAGTGGAGCTACTTGCTGAGTGGATTGGCTGTGCACCAAGGAACTATATATGTTTATGTAGATACTATGTAAGGGTTTGATTATCCCTTGTCCGGCTCGTGTCTGATGTTAGTGTTTTGAAATAGAACAAATCCTTTTGGGTTGGGAAAACATGATAATGTGTTTGTAATTATCGATATACACTCTTATATATATATGGTTATGTGTATGCCATGCTGCATGTTTATCCCATTTTGTGCGTGATGTCTGATTAGTATACACATGTTCATGTCTCCAAGTGCGTAAGAATGGTGAGACTTAGTGTGAAGGAAGCCAAGATACGACCCAGAGAGTGAATCCGCAATCCTGTTGCCGAGTGAGGGAAGAATTAGACGTTCTGAGTGAATGATGTTATATAACTCCGTGTGGGGATCGCTGTGGACGTTTCCCCCAAACGATAAGCTGCTAGGATATCTGAGTAGAGAACTTAAACGTATTTCCGAGCGAAAACTAGTTGAGTGAGTGTTTTTCCGACTGGAGAGTAAACTTCCAGATTCCGAGTGAGATCCGTGTAGTGAGATTAGAGAAGGTTAGGAAGTTCTCAGGAGAGGTTTCAGTTAGTAAGAGATTTTGGGTAGGAAGGACTATGCTTGCCGAGTGAAAAATAAGTGAAATACCCGAGTGGCGAAAGAATGTGAAAGTTATTCCGAGTGAGGAGTTCTCATAGATTCCGAGTGAGTGGCTAAGGGAATTATTTCTCGAGTGGTCAATGTTTGTGAACCGAGCAAATGAAGTTATGGAGTGTGATATGTTCTCCGAGTAAAGCTGGTACGTATAGGGGCCAATTCGGGTGAGTTGAGAGTGGATCTTCCGAGTGAACCAGACGTTGAAATCTGAGTAAAGGAATACCGAGTGAAGTGAACGAATACCGAGTGGACTTCTCGCTCCAGCGAACAGGGTATTCGCTCCAGCAAGTGTGAGTTGGGAAGGCTATTGTGTGGGCATCACTTAGGCGAATCACTCCTCGCCCGAGCGACTAGAGCTGTTTCACCCAAGCGTGAGGGATCGCGCTGAGGCGAGCGGATGCTAGTGTTGGGCTTCGCTCAAATATCTCTCTCTTCCATTGTTGCATCGTCATGTCCCGCTCGGGCGGCGTTGGACCTCGCTTGGGCGAGTAGACGTTTGTGCGGGATTCGCCCAGGCGTTGATGTGCTTCACTGAACTAACTGGATCGGTTCAAGCCTTATTCCTTCCACAGGTTGCTATACATGTGAATATTCTTTTATTTTCCCCCTTGCCTTCTTCTTCCTTTATGTCGATTGTCCAGCAGTTGCTTTGTGGAAAAAATTTCCCTGTCTTTTTGGGTTTATCCGTTTTATTAAAATTAGGGTGTTACATTTTGGTATCAGAGCAGACCGAAAGGTCCAAGGCCAAGGTATGCTTACCGAGTGTAGGCGGTTGTGTGTATTGTGACCGAGTGGTCGTTATTACTGTGATATCTGTTGAACTTGATTGATATAATAGTATTGATTTGTGGATGGGAGGTTGCCTCCCTCCTGGTCCGACTGATTGTATAACATACAGAATGGTAGAATGTGCTAAAGTTACTGAATGCTAGGCTGAGACCCGATCGGTAGTAAGTAACCTTGTAAACTTATCTTTGAAAGGGCTGTGAATTTCAGGATAAGAGATGACGAATCATCAAAGCTTGGAGGCCATAGCTACAGCCTTTTAACGCTTTGCGGATGTGTTTGAGAGGCAGGGCCAGCCCCGAGCTAAGGATGGCCAAGTGCTGGACCGCTTCCTAAAGAAGAAGCCGAGTGAATTTCAGGGAGGACGGAACCCGGAAGCAGCTTTTAAGTGGACTAAAGAACTGGAAAGGATCTTTGGGGGTCTTCGCTGTACCGAGGCCCAGAAGGTAGAATGTGCAGTGTATATGCTGCGAGACGAGGCGGAGAACTGGTGGAAGATAGCCAGAAACCGATTTCCTAACGATGATACTCAGCTGATCTGGAACAATTTCAAGACATGCTTCTTAGAGAAGTACTTCCCCGACACAATCAGGAGTCGGAAAGAACTGGAGTTCATGGAATTAAAACAGGGGTCCATGACTGTGGAAGAATACGCGACAAGATTTGAGGAATTGTGCCTATTCTACCCACCCTTCCAACAACTAGGGATGGAGAATTCAAAGTGTTTAAAATTCGAGAATGGATTGAGGTCAGATATTAAGAGAGCCTGCAGATACCAAGAGGTTAGGAGTTTTCCTGCATTGGTGAATAAGTGTAGGATATTTGAAGAAGATGACAAGGCCCACTCAGGCCAGAGCAGCAGGGCAAACCCCTCCTTGAGGCCTCAACAACCACACTTCAAGAGGTCAGGCAACGCTAGGGGTGCTGGATCCTCTTCTAATTTCAGAAGACAAGGAAACCGTGGGGGTCGTTTTGGGGGTCGCTCCGGGAGCGGTAAATGCTTCAGATATGGAGGTAACCACTTTGCACGGGAATGTGATGTTGGGAACGATGTTATATGCTTCCACTGTAACGAAAGGGGGCATGTTCGCCCCGACTGTCCGTGACTGCAACCAGAGGGTGGCCATGCACATCGTGGGGGTTTCCGTATGGGAGGACACGGAACTAACAGTAAAGGGAATGGTGGCAGAGGCAACGGAGCAAGGAACAATTTGATGGCTACTACAAGTAACTGAGGGAGAAATACCGACCAACCAACGGTAGGAAGAGTCTACGCCATCAATGCGGAAGATGCTGCACAAGCAAATGACTTAGTACAATGTAAGTGCTCACTCGGTAGATATTAACGTGGTTTTCGATTCTGGAGCCACCCATTCTTTCATAGCTGATGAGTGTGTAAAACATTTAAAATTACCAACTGTGCATATGGGTCGGACCTTGGAAGTGGCCAATCCAACTGGCACTGAGGTGTTAACATCGTCAATGTACAAAGATGTAACGTTTGTGTTGTACGATCGGAGTTTTACCTTCGATCTGGTGTGCGTGCCTCTGAAGGACCTTGACATTGTACTCGGTATAGACTGGCTTTCAGCCAACAAGGTGTTATTGGATTGCAGAAACCGAAGGATAATCTTTCCAAGGCAGAACAATGAGGGTTACACGGCACAAGGTATAGCTCAACTGTTTATGATGCTTTGTTTAACCGAGGGTGAGAGTAGAGCCCGAGTGAAAGAAATACCGATTGTTTGTGAATTCCCAGAGGTGTTTCCGGAAGATGTGCCGGGTATTCCTCCAACTAGAGAAGTTGAGTTCTCTATAGACCTAATCCCTGGAGCCGAGCCAGTCTCCAGTGTACCTTATAGAATGTCCCCAACTGAATTAGCCGAGTTGAAGAAGCAGGTGGATGAGTTACTCGGGAAGCAATTCATTAGACCGAGCGTATCACCATGGGGTGCACCTGTGCTACTCGTTAAGAAGAAGGATGGCAGCATGAGACTTTGTATAGATTATCGACAGCTAAACAAACTCACAATTAAGAACCGATACCCATTGCCCTGAATTGACGACCTGATTGACCAACTGCGTGGTGCTTTAATTTTCTCAAAGATCGATTTACGATCGGGATACCACCAAATTCGACTGAAGGACTCGGATATCCCCAAGACTGCCTTTAGGACCCGGTTTGGTCACTACGAGTATGTAGTGATGCCGTTTGGTGTGACAAACGCCCCTGCTGTCTTCATGAATTACATGAACAACATATTCCACTCATATTTAGACCGATTCGTGGTAGTTTTCATTGATGATATCCTAATCTATTCTGAGACCCCTGAGGAGCATGAAGAACACCTCCGAGCGGTACTTCAGGTGCTGAAGGAGAAGCAGCTGTTTGTAAAGCTTTCCAAGTGCAATTTCTGGATGGATGAGATCCACTTTCTCGGACATGTGGTTTCCAAGGAAGGTGTCTCGGTGGACCCTTCGAAGGTAACAGCTATAATGGCATGGGAGAGACCCGGGTCGGTCTCGGAGATAAGGAGCTTTATAGGCCTGGCCGGTTACTACAGGAGGTTCATTGAAGGTTTTTCTAAGTTGGCTTCGCCACTGACTAAACTGACGCGGAAAAACATTCCCTTCGTATGGAGTCCCAAGTGCGAGAGAAGTTTCCGAGAGCTGAAGGATAAGTTGACGACTGCTCCAGTGTTGGCATTACCTAACTTGCATGAGAGCTTTGTGGTTTACTGTGATGCATCAGGACTCGGATTAGGATGCGTGCTAATACAGAATGACCGAGTGATAGCGTATGCCTCTCGGCAATTGAGACCTCACGAACAACATTACCCGACCCACGACTTGGAGCTGGCAGCCGTAGTCTTTGCATTGAAGATTTGGAGGCATTATTTGTACGGGTCCAGATTTGAAGTATACAGTGATCACAAGAGCCTTAAATACTTATTCGACCAAAAGGAAGTGAACATGAGGCAGAGGAGATGGATGGAATTTTTAAAGGACTACGATTTCGAGCTGAAATACCATCTGGGTAAGGCAAACGTTGTTGCCGATGCGTTGAGTCGGAAATCCCTCCATATAGCAGCGATGATGGTGAGAGAAGTGGAGTTATTAGAACAGTTCTGAGACATGAACTTACATATTGACATCCCCTCCTCTCGGAAAATGACAATCGGTACATTGAGGATCGCCAATGAATTCCTGAAATCCGTGTGCGAGCAGCAGCAGTCAGACTCCTACTTAGCTGAGATGAAGGAGACTCAGGCCAAAGGGAAGGACTTATCCTTGACCGAGGGATCAGACGGAATTTTCTGAGTGAAAAATAGAATATATGTGCCGAGTGCAGGAGAGTTAAGAAGAATGGTACTTGATGAAGCCCACAAGAGCCTACTCAGTATTCACCCGGGTACCACGAAGATGTACCACGATCTGAGAGCACAATTTTGGTGGCCCGGACTAAAGAAGAATGTGGCAGAATACGTGGCTCGATGTATCACCTGTCAAAAGTCGAAAGTCGAGCACCAGAAGCCGTATGGTGCATTGCAATCCCTGGAGCTTCCCGTGTGGAAATGGGACTCGATTGCTATGGATTTTGTCATGGGATTACTAAGAAACCGAGCGGGCCATGATGCGATCTGGGTCATTGTTGACCGACTGACGAAGAGTCCACACTTCCTACCTGTGAACATGAAGTACCCGTTGCATAAGTTAGCTCGGATATACATTCACGAAATCGTCCGACTGCATGGTATACCGACTTCTATCGTAATGGACAGGGATCCTAGGTTCACGTCTCGGTTTTGGACCAACCTGTACCAGGAAATGGGTACGAAGCTTTGGCTAAGTTCTGCCTATCACCCCCAATCGGATGGACAATCTGAGCGGACGATCCAAAGCCTGGAGGACTTGCTAAGGGCGTGTGTGTTGGAGCACGGTGGAGATTGGGAGCAGTACCTTCCCCTGATCGAGTTCACATACAATAATAGCCACCACAATAGTATCGGTATGGCACCCTACGAAGCACTACATGGTCGAAGATGCCGAACCCCACTATGCTGGTCGGAAACGGGTGAGAGTTACTGCTGGGGCCAGAAATTGTAAAGCAAACATCAGAACAGATCCGAGTGATAAGGGAAAGGATGAAGGCATCTCAGGACCGGCAGAAGAGCTACCATGACAAAACGAACCAAACCATTGGAGTTTTCAGTCGAAGACAAAGTGTTTTTGAGGACTTCACCAAGTAAAGGAGTCGGGTGAGCCTTGAAAGGGGGAAAGTTGAGCCCCTGATACATTGGGCATTATGAGGTGTTGGAACGAGTCGGTTCCATGGCATACCGAATAGCATTACCGATTCACTTATCCCGACTGCATAACGTATTTCATGTGTCTCAACTAAGAAAATATCTACATGATCCCACCCACTCGATGCCAGATGATGAAGTGGAGATTAAGGAATACCTGACCACTGTAACTATACCGATTAGAATCGTGGACCGATCGGTAAAACAACTGATGAGTAAAGACGTACAACTGGTTGAAGTAGAGTGGCGGCAAGGTGGGACTACCACTTGTACCTGGGAACGTGAAGACGCCATGAGGCAGCAGTACCCCGAATTGTTTTCCTAAGGTGAGTCACCAAGTGAATTTCGGGGACGAAATTCTTTTAAGGGGGGAGAACTGTAACATCCCAATTTCAAAGTTAAATACCGAATGAAAAACAAACCATTGAGATTTGATTTCAAAGTAGGAAATTAATCATTAATTATAATTATTTACCAAACGGATTTAAGCCATTAAAATGATTATTGTAAGGTGAAGATTCTCGTAACTCAACTACCTTAACTCAGAAACAATAACTGATTAATTATAAATAATAATGATGGCTGGATGATTGAGTTCAGTGCCCGTGGCTGAGTGGAACTGCTGGACTCGCGCTCTCCCACCCCACTCTTCTCTTCCTTGTGCAAATATATATACATAAGCCCATGATCACGAAGGTCACTCACCTTCCTTCAGACTCCCTCTTCCTCCACTGCTTCATCCCCTCTTCTCTTCTAGTGTCTTCTCTCCTCTTCCTAGTTCTTCGTCTTCTCCTTCCCTGTTCACTGTCCCATTCCTGGAAACGCACGACGATACTGCAGAAGACTTGGAGTTCCCTCTGCTGGTAAGGGACGATCGTCAGGGTGGAAGACGAACAGCCCCTGTTTCACAGTGCAACTACGACCAAGGAGGCCTGAACGAGTGTGAGCCTGAGCGAGGCGAACAGAAACAAAGGACCGACATCGGAAAACAGAAGAACCCCCTCGATTTCCTTCAGTAGGTAGGGGGCGCTTTGCATTTCAAATGCATAGCTCGTGAATAGGTTCCAAGTGATTTCTTATGCATGCATGTGTGTTTAAGGGAGTTTGTGATGAAATGTATATCTGATAGATAGCTGTTGTATACTGAGGCATGCGATGATTGAATCCGATGGTAGGTTGCTTATATTTGATATATGGACACTGTTGGGATGTGGATGCATGTGTGTGTCATGAGACCGTGTGTGAATGTAGTGCATGCTTCTTAAATTGCCATACTGAGTCTAGTTAATTATTCACTTGTGCATGCATGACGTGGAAACATATTGTGTGACTTCTGGGTGTTCTGTTCGGGGGACGATGGGTAGATCCTGATTGCTATCCTATATTGCCTTGCATGTGAGTGTTGAAAATGAATCGGTGTTGCTATAAGATGATGAATGAATTGCATGCAGAGTGTGGTTATGATAAATGAAAGGAAGAATAATATTGCATTGGCAAACACACACGAAAGAATGTAATTAAAAGACCTTGAGTTGGACTCAAGGCAGTGCCGAGTACACTAGCGTTGGACGCTTAAAGTCTTGGGTTGGACTCAAGCAAGCTACCGGGTTGGACTCGGAGCTGCCCGTAGCACTACCGTGGTCGCTTGGAGCGATTGTGTTACATGTGAGGGCAAACGGTTTGGTACCTGTAAAAGGGCCGAACCAGCTTGGAGCTGGAGGAAAAAGGCTTGGAGCCTATGTTGCAACGTAAAAAATTAGTCAAGTGGGGGTCGGATCTGACTGTAGTGGACCTGTGTGCACTAGATATATATATATATATATATATACATATATGTATGCTCTTATGCTATGATGAATTTATTGTGTTGCATGTATATATATGTAAGTCAGAAGTGATATAATTGAGTATTGATTGAATGAATTCCAATTGCATGATACTGTTGTGGATAGATAATCTGGAGGATAGTTAACGTATGGTTGCTTAAAATGTGATGTTGTGTGATGGAAAGCATGCGGGTTCCCAAGTCACTAACTATCATTTTAAATGTAAAAGCTCACCCCTGCTATGGCAATATTTTCAGTGAACATTCCTCGGAACTACGAGTGAAGTGGAGCTACTTGCCGAGTGGACCGGCTGTGCACCAAGGAACTATATATGTTTATGTAGATACTGTGTGTAAGGGTTTGATTATGCCTTGGCCGGCTCGTGTCTGATGTTAGTGTTTTGAAACAGAACAAATCCTTTTGGGTTGGGAAAACATGATAATGTGTTTGTAATTATCGATATACACTCTTATATATATATGGTTATGTGTATGCCATGCTGCATGTTTATCCCATTTTGTGCGTGATGTCTGATTAGTATACACATGTTCATGTCTCCAAGTGCGTAAGAATGGTGAGACTTAGTGTGAAGGAAGCCAAGATACGACCCAGAGAGTGAATCCGCAATCCTATTGCCGAGTGAGGGAAGAATTAGACGTTCCGAGTGAATGATGTTATATAACTCCGTGTGGGGATCGCTATGGACGTTTCCCCCAAATGATAAGCTGCTAGGATATCTGAGTAGAGAACTTAAACGTATTTCCGAGCGAAAACTGGTTAAGTGAGTGTTTTTCTGACTGGAGAGTAAACTTCCAGATTCCGAGTGAGATCCGTGTAGTGAGATTAGAGAAGGTTAGGAAGTTCTCAGGAGAGGTTTCAGTTAGTAAGAGATTTTGGGTAGGAAGGACTATGCTTGCCAAGTAAAAAATAAGTGAAATACCCGAGTGGCGAAAGAATGTGAAAGTTATTCCGAGTGAGGAGTTCTCATAGATTCTGAATGAGTGGCTAAGGGAATTATTTCTCGAGTGGTCAATGTTTGTGAACTGAGCGAATGAAGTTATGGAGTGTGATATGTTCTCCAAGTGAAGCTGGTACGTATAGGGGCCAATTCGGGTAAGTTGAGAGTGGATCTTCCGAGTGAACCAGACGTTGAAATCCGAGTAAAGGAATACCGAGTGAAGTGAACGAATACCGAGTAGACTTCTCGCTCCAGCGAACAGGGTACTCGCTCCAGCGAGTGTGAGTTGGGAAGGCTATTGTGTGGGCACCACTTAGGCGAATCACTCCTCGCCCGAGCGACTAAAGCTGTTTCGCCCAAGCGTGAGGGATCGCACTGAGGCGAGCGGATGCTAGTGTTGGGCTTCGCTCGAATATCTCCCTCTTCCATTGTTGCATCGTCATGTCCCGCTCGGGCGGCGTTGGACCTCGGTTGGGCGAGTAGACATTGTTGCGGGATTCGCCCAGGCGTTGATATGCTTCGCTGAACTGACTGGATCGGTTCAAGCCTTATTCCTTCCACAGGTTGCTATACATGTGAATATTCTTTTATTTTCCCCCTTGCCTTCTTCTTCCTTTATGTCGATTGTCCCTGTCTTTTTGGGTTTATCCATTTTATTAAAATTAGGGTGTTACATTGTTGTTGCGGGATTCGCCCAGGCGTTGATGTGCTTCGCTGAACTGACTGGATCGGTTCAAGCCTTATTCCTTCCATAGGTTGCTATACATGTGAATATTCTTTTATTTTCCCCTTGCCTTCTTCTTCCTTTATGTCGATTGTCCAGCAGTTTCTTTGTGGAAAAAATTTCCCTGTCTTTTTGGGTTTATCCGTTTTATTAAAATTAGGGTGTTACAGAAATCACTCTTAGAAATGTTCTTCATTCCTTAAACTAGTGAATGTCTCAAGCACAGAATCAAGCCTCCATTAAAGCTTCAATGATTCCCAACCTTATGGATTTAGCAATTCATAGAGAGAAAAAATGAAGAGAAAGTGAAGTATATTATGAATTGCAGAGAAATTAGAGAGAAGAAAAATTTAAAGAGAGAAGTGAATCTAAAAAATGAATTGATATTATGAATTGTGTGTCTTAACTAATTACATAGAGTTATTTATAGCTTTACCATAATCAACAGCTTAATTAACGAAATTAAACTCCTAAATAACAAAAATAAATAACAAACTTAACTTAACTAATTTACAACCAAATTACAAATAACTGATTTTCCTTTATTTTCACGTGTAGGCACACCCTATGCCAGCGTTAGTAGCTGGCTTACTACCTGGAAGTGTCTCCTGAATAAATACTTGCGTATGAGTAGGCTAATGGACCAACGTCAACACACTGGATTTTTGACTTGTGTAACTGAATGAAGGGTCTGAGGGTGGGTACGCTCATTAGGTAGCGTAGGTGCGCTGACTTACTGACTTGCTGGTTTCTTCCAATCCTTTCTTATGCGTAGGAGAGCCAGGGTTAGCATGGGCACGCTAACCTTTTAACTTGTATTAGATTCCCTTATTCTTACGCATAAGTACGGGGCGTTAGAATGCTAGAATCTTTGGCTTTCCTTCAAAGTAGCGTAATTATGCTCTTAGTCAGCGTAAGCACATTGACTTCCTAGAATCCTACAAAACCATAAGTACACCCCAGCGTGGGCACGCTCTAGGGGCAAGGTTAGCACGCTCAGACAGTTATCAAGTGAAAATCTACTCTTTCCTAAAATACTATCTTTCTATGCTTGATTATACCTATATTTACTTAAATAATAAACAACCACTACTTTTATTCAATTGATAATTAACATCTAAATAGTTATTAAACCTACTAAATAAATCTAATCTTTCTCCTAAAACAAGGTTAAATGTTACTGAATACATAAGTCTTTTCAAGACTTATCAATCACTTGGCTTTTATTTTGTTATATTTTAATTTTGTCTTATTTATTTCATTTTTTAGACTACTCCTTATAGTGCTATAGTTCACTGGTAGTCCTCAGGTAGCCACCGCTTATAGTGTTATGTTTCACTGTATGGTTACCCAGATGCCCCTCAATTATAATGTTATGGTTCACTAAGTGAGTTATCTTAGCACTTGCTCTGTATTGTTGAGTAGGATCCGTATTTCATGGTTTTTATGCATAATTAAAAGAAAGATTTAAAAAGACATGGCATATCGTTGTCGCATTTATAAATATGTGTTTGGTTGACGAATGAATGGTTAGAAATTTCTGCACTTCCCTAATGCCTAAGTTATGATGTAATTGTTTCTATATTTATAATATGTATGCATGAACCATTGGATTATAATTACTATTTATTATTTGAATAGTACCCAGCCTCTAAATTTATGGATTTTGTAGTGAATGTGCCAAAGGATGAATTTTCCCAATGATCTGGATGTTGAACTTAATTACATAGCCATAACGGACGCACCCTTAGATGTATATATATGTATATAGATGTGTATAACATGATCTTGATGTTTTGATGATCTTGATAAGATTATGTGTCTTTTGATATCTTACATTAGATACTTGAATTACATTTTTAATGAATGTTGTGTAATTTGATATCATGCACTATAGAATGGCAATGTCTTTTGATGATGGATACTAAAATACATGCGTTTTGATGAGTTGGCACAAATCCATTTACGAGATTGTAATGTGAATGATATGGGCAGGTTATGGTGTATTCTTTCTTTGGAATTATGTAAAGGATGCATGCGATGGAATTGAATTGTGTTATGGTTAGATGTAGGAAGTATAAGGAGACATGTGACTGCTAAATTGTGAATGATGAACTCTTGGTATTAAGTAATTTTGTCATGTTACAGCAATATGCATGTTATACATAATTTGTTTGAAGATGATTAGACTCCGATGGATTGGAGTAGGTTATGTCTTGATTGGATTATGATAAGGTGATGCGTACGTGCTAATTATCCATATTTATATAGCTTGATAGGTCTATGTCATTTGGTGTGTATAATTGCTCAGAATTAGGTTGATATTGTTTAGATATTTGGCTTGAAATGACCTTTATGCATAATTTTATGTATTTCATTCATTTTTCAAAATTTTGAATCTAGACAACTCATAGGTCATAAATGGTATAAATGTGGGAGTGTTTAAATTTGATAGCAATTGGAATCGAAATGAGGGAGTTGTGTCTCTGAATTTCACCATATTGCTTAAGCGAGACCTCTTTGTGCCTTGGATGATGATTTTGTGAGTTCCTCACCCGAGTGAGATATGTCTTGCTTGAGCGAGACTAAACCTGTGAGGTTCTGTGTGAATTTTTCTTGAGCACGTAACACCCCGCTCAAGCGAGTCTGAATTAGTAAGCCACTGTAAGTCTCTCACCCAAGTGAGGAATGTCTCACTTGAGCGAGAATGACTTGGGTAGTTTTTGTTTGTTTCTCGCTTAAGCGAGTGTGACCTCGCTTGTGTGAGATTGCCTTGGTTAGTTACTGCCTAATTCACTCTTGAGTATGGATGGCCCTGCTTGAGCAAGATGCAGGGGTTGGATTCTAGTCGTTTCTCACTTGAGCAAGGACGGTCTCGCTCGAGTGAGAGAATAATGTTTGGATTCTATTCATTTTTCGCTTGAGCTAGTGGGACCTCGCTTGAGCGAGTGATCATACTTGGTTACTGGTTGCGTCTCGCTTAAGTGAGGATGGTCTCGCTTGAGCAAAGGATCGATGTCTAATTAATGTTACTTTTTCGCTCAAGCGAGATGGTACCGCTTGAGCAAGATCATCATACTTGGTTTTTCTTATTTTGTTATGAATGTGGTATTTTTAGGTCTTCTATGTGTATTTTTGTGTTGTTTTATTTTTGACATTGCCTTTGGATTTCCATTGTTTGGCTTTGGTGAAATAAACATGAAAATTTTACTTAATTTTTTAACCAAATCCCCGAGGTAAATTCTTGAAATTTAAAGGGGATGTGACACATTTATATCTAGTAATTAAAGTAATTTGCATATTTGATTATCGTTGAATATAACAAAGTATATTTTGACATAGCCATTGTGAACACCTATTTCAGTCTGGTCGATCCACAAGTGAAAAAGACTAGCAAAAAAAATCAAAAAAAATAAAAAAAAACTCACTCGGAAATGATCATTTCCAAGTAAGATGACTCGGAATGATCATTTCCGAGTAAAGAGCCACCGAGTGGGATGTGGCCGAATGCTGTGTCTCCAAATAAGGAGTCTCCAAGTGGGCCTCAAGTGTCAAGAAATTTCCAAATGAAGAAGAAGCTTCAAGAAAAGACGCAAGGAAAGACGTTCCGAGCAAAGTGAGACTACCCGAGTGGTCAGCTCGCCAAAATTCTGAGTGAGAAGAAGCCCTGTTCTGAGTGAAAATGTCCAAATCCCAAGATTGATGAATATGTCCGTTTGAATTACTCTTGAGCCATGTATCCGACTAAAATTTCTCTATGATTCAATCCGAATGATGTGATTCCGAGTGAAACTTACTTCACGCTTGAATCAATTTAAAGTTAAAGAAAGAATAGTTCTGACCTGCCGACCAAGCATATATCCGGGTAAAACATTTTGAAGAACCGATTGAATCAATTTTTAAACAAAGCACTTCTGAATGGAATAACTCCGAGTGAATCCTTCAAGCAGTGAAGTTCCGAGTGTCAGTTTTGAAGAAATTCTGAGTGGGTGTTTCAAGCAGAAACAAGATCTGAGCAAAATACTTCCGATTGACACAATTCCGAGTCACTCACTCTTCATTCATCACCGAGTGACGCCTCTTCAGTCAGCACCGAGCCAATTTTCAGCCATTTCCGAGCCACCTTTCACCCATTACCGAGCCAATTTTCACCCATTTCTGAGCCACCTTTAACCCAATTCCGAGCCACTTTTCACCCAATTCCGAGCCATCTTTTCAGCCATTTCCGAGTCACCTTTCAACCATTTCCGAGCCATCTCCTCAACCATAACTGAGCCAATTTTCACCCATTTCTGAGCCACCTTTCACCCAATTCTGAGCCATCTTTTCAGCCATTTCCGAGTCACCTTTCAACCATTTCTGAGCCATATCCTTAACCATTTCCGAGCCACCTTTCACCCACTACCGAGCCAATTTTTGGCTATTTCTGAGCCACCTTTCACCCAATTCTGAGCCATCTTTTCAGCCATTTTCAAGTCACCTTTCAACCATTTCCGAGCCATATTCTCCACCATTTCTGAGTCCTCTTCAGCCATTTCTGAGGCACTTTTCACTCGGTTCCGATTGAATGTTTCAACCAGAATTATTTTGCTCGTCCAGCTCCTCACAGCAACCTCACACCGACCAGCAAAGCAACACCGAGCAAATCTTTCACTCGGTTTTTGTGTATGAACAACACCTTTTCCACTCGGATTATTTCCCACTATGGGTGTATACCGACTGAAGCACTAAATCCGAGTCAGAAGGAGAAAACCGACCCCTATTTCCACTGTTCGCCCGTGCTGACTTGGATTCCACCACCCAAGTGGATCCATGAATCCTGGAGGTGGCAGACAGGGGGCGGAAGTGGAGAAATTAAAAATTCCCCACCAGCCGCTGTCCCCCCACTACCTGTTAGTGGCTAGGCTGGCCTCCACTCTGAGTGGAAGCCTGTGCTGTCCAAGCACTCGGCAACTTCCTATAAATACCCCATCTGAAGGAGCACAAGGGGTTGGAGGCTGGAAGGTTGGCACTTTCGTTGAATTTGGAGGATCCTGGAGCCTTCATTGGAGAGAAGAAGCTATCCTAAAGCCTCCCACCATCCCCCTCTTCACACCATACCGTCCTTTACCTCTCTACCCAACACCGTCCTTCTCCTCTAAACTCCAACATCGTCCACCCTCAAATTCCGAGTCCACACCGTCCTTCTCCTCTAAACTCCAACACCGTCCTTCCCTTCACTATACCGTCCAACTTCACCACACAGCACCTTATCCCTTCACACCACACCATCCTGCTCCTCTCAAACAGCACCGAGCAGCATCTCTCAGATCCTTCACACCATCCCAGCACCTTCCCAACAGCACCGTCCCCCTCCTAATCCTCTCCATAACGGTCCAGCACCATTAATCCTACATACCGAGCAGCACCTCTCAAATCCTTACAACATCGTCCTTGTGCCAAGCCTTCACACCGCCCCAGCACAGTCACCCACACATCCTCTCAGAAAGGAGAACACTCTGGTATGTTTCCTTTCCTCACTCGGTTTTCCTTTTTCTCACTCGGCTTTCCTTTTCTCCACTCGGTTTTCCTCGTCCTCACTCGGTTTTCCTTTTTCTCACTCGGTTTTCCGTTTCCTCACTTGGTTTTCCTTTTTCTCACTCGGCTTTCCTTTTTTCCACTCGGTTTTCCTCGTCCTCACTCGGTTTTTCTTTTTCTCACTCAGTTTTCCTTTTCCTCACTCGGTTTTCCTTTTTCTCACTCGACTTTCCTTTTTTCCACTCAGTTTTCCTCGTCCTCACTCGGTTTTCCTTTTTCTTACTCGGTTTTCCTTGTCCTCACTCGGTTTTCCTTTTTCTCACTCAGTTTTCCCTTTTTTCACTCGGTTTTTTCTTCTCCCACTCGGTTTTCGCTCATTTTTCCCTCTCTTTTCCAAACTTACTGTTTCTCTTTCTCTCTTGTAGCTTCTGCTACCCTCCCTCTTTTCTGTCTTCTTTTTTTTTTGTCCTTTACTTTTGAGTTTTACTTAAAAAGAAGAAAATTTCGTGCATCCATTTCCTAAAAAAAACATTTAAAGAACTATGTAACCCTGATTTCTTGGTCATCCAAGAATACGTAGCAGCAGGACTTTAAATCTTGTCGGGCCCATCTTTTCCATTTTATTCCTATTTTTATTTTCTTTATTTTTCCTTTGCAACTCCCTTTCTATCCACTTCCATGAAAATCAATTTAGACGTGACGTCTTGTTGATTTTCCCCTATGTTTGGTAGGTCATCTCATAAGGAACGGGATACTTGAGACGAGACGTCCCGCTTATCCCCTTCCCGTTTCTAACCCCGCATTTTGATTGAATTCCGTGAAAATCTATTTAGATGTGACGTCTTGTTGATTTTCCCCTATTTCTGGTAGGCCATCACCACAAGGAACAGGATACTTGGGACGAGACGTCCCGTTTATCCCTTTCCCATTTCTAACCCCGTATTTTGATTAAAGGATGACTAATTTAGACCCAACGTCTTGTTAGTATCCTTCCCTTTTCCTGATTTATACCAAAGCCAATGTTAATTTGGACGCGACGTCCTGTTGACCTATACTTCATGTCTGTTCAGTTTGTTCCTTCTACTTTTGTTTACACAAAGTACAACAATAAAAGGGGAGAAATATAACATCTTTTGTAAGGCTATTTATGTTGCGCATTTTCAATCTTAGTACTGTTTCTGATAGGTGATGTAGGGTGCTAATACCTTCCCTACTCGTAACCGACTCCCGAACTTGAATCTCATTTTTTAAAACCAGTGCTTTACTGAACTTAGTTTTTTCCCAATGTTTTTCCTATGGATAAAAACGTTGGTGGCGACTCCCTGTTTCCTTTGTTCGTTTTGTTTCGAGAGGGTCGGCCACGCCGTCGCGATCCAGGTCGCGACAGATGGCGACTCCACTGGGGACACTTAAGAGAGTCAGGCCAGTTTGATTGAAAGCGCATGTTCTTTTTATATAGCCTTTGTTATCTCGGATTTCTTCCCCTTGTTTTATTTTCTGTTGATTGTTGTGAATGTTTGTTCTTGTTTTAATTGTATCTTGTTATTTGTTTCATTGTCCATGTTTTGCATGTTTGTTGAACCCTAGGGTAGGGTAGAAGACCATGTTACTTTTCAGCAATCATTGAACCCTAGGGTAGACCACTTTGTATATTTGTTCTGTGTTTGTTCTTTGTGTAGAATGGGGTAAGGTAAAAGGTATGGACTGCCCTTCCACACACTACACTCACAATTACTTGCACACACCTATGAGTGGCGCCTTATACCCGGGCCCCAAATGAAGCTTAAGTTAGGAGAGGTTGGTAACGGAATCGTATGGGATGTACTTCCTATCCGGTGTTCGTGAGAACCTCAACCAGAGTTTGACCTCTCATGATATATGCACCTAGTGGATTCCCCACTGTTTGCGTCCCTGTCATGGTTAGGATCTTGGCTCTGGTGACCTTCTAGATGTCTAGCGGAAGCCACCCGGTGTGGAGAGTCACTTTTAGACAAGCCATAGGGCCTAGAAAAGACTTTCAACAAAACCCGACCTAGGCCACAAAAGGGAAAACTTTACTTTACCTTACGTCATTTTTGCTTTCCCTTTTATCCAAAAAAAATGAATTATCTACCACCCGCAGATTTGCTTAGTTTTTGAAATAATGACTCATTTTGAAACACACACTATTCTTCGGGTGAATAGATAGTCCTCTTTTGGTCGTGTACCTCTGAGTCTTGAGTCATAGATTTTCCTAATCGTCAAAAAATCAAAACAATATAACTTTATTTCCGCTCCAACAGGGGCGTCGATGACGATTAAAAAAATCATGACTATTGCGACTTGGACCCTTGGTAATCGTTGTTTCCCAAAAAAAATAAAAAAAATTTTGCTATATGTTAAATCTATGGGGAAGTACCGGTTCCGAAACATGACATCAACTAATTTCTTTTCCTTATCCTCATTTTTGTAGGAGGCTATTCGAAACTTAACGAATACCCTTTGAGTATCTATGGAAGTTAACATGGGATTGAACTTAAGAAATGAGGGTTGTAGTTGCCCGAAGAAAATGTTTGAGCTTGAGGCTCCCGCCTCAGGATGAAAGATTTCTTCTGTCTTCACAATTGTCCCATATTAATTTCCATGTTTACCATACCTAGTACTTTTGAATGATAAGTTCTAAGGAATAGTCAAAGGATACTCGCCAAAGCCTGTAATTGTTTCCCACGACATTCTCCTTCCTTCTATTTCAACCTAACATTTTTGGTTTTTTTTTAAAAAGAGACACAGGCGTCACGGGTAGGCATCCTTACCAGACCCGGCTCCAAAGGAAACTCATGGCTGAGGCAGAAGCTGTTGACGGAGACTTTAGAACCGAGTTCGATCAGTTGAAAGAGCGAGTGGCAGAGTTAACTAGACTTTTAGAAAAGAAACTCACAGAAGGAGGCTCCTCTGCAGGTATTGAGGACGCCCAACAGCAGCTGGCCACCGCGCCACCCCCCCTTGGTTCTGACCCAGCAAGAACCCAACTCCCTAACACAACGACACCCCCTCTCACTATTCATGTCGGAAGACCTAGCCCTACCATTGAGGCCCAGCCACCGTACGGCCAGTCTTATGCATAACGGCATACATTTGTTGGTCCTGACGGCAACCCAGTACCTTTTCCACTTTATGGCCTACCACCGGGGTACTATCCCCCGCTCGCTAACCAGCAAGACGCCCACGACCAGCAAGCGATGAATGCTCACGCTTCATACCCCACCCAGCCAAACATGCCACCACTCCACCAAACCCAAAACACGCAAGCCCATGACCCACAAGCCTACCAAACCCAAAACACACAGGCCCATGACCCACAAACCTACCAAACCCAAAACACACAAGCCCCGATGGCCCAGCCAACCTACAACGCACAAGCCCAAAACACACGAGCCCAGATGATCCAGCCGACTTATGCCGTACAAGCTATGGCCCAACCCCAAGGTCCCTCACCAAATACAGGCCTAATGAACCAGTCCCACACGTTGCCTCCTTTCAACCAGCCACTCGACTATCCATACAGGTACGCAACCCCCTATATGACCAATCTCCAAGATACAACCCGCATGATGAACCCGGTAGCCGGTCATAGCACGGTTGCAGCCCCCCAAAAAAGAAAAGATAGAAATATTAGAAGAGCGTTTGAGAATGATGGAAGGCACTAGGGGTTTTGGACTGATAGATGCTTCTGAGCTATGTTTAGTCACAGATGTTGTCCTCCCGCCCAAATTCAAGATGCCAGACTTTGACAAGTATCGGGGAATGACTTGTCCCAAGAACCATCTCACGATGTACTGTCGAAAGATGGCATCCTACTCTTCTAACGACCAATTGTTGATCCACTGCTTCCAAGATAGTCTGGCGGGGGCCGCTCTTACATGGTATGCTCACCTTGAGCGGAACCATATTCGTTGTTGGAAGGACCTGGCAGATGCCTTCCTTAGACAATACAAGTATAACATGGATATGGCACCCAACAGGGTCCAGTTACAGAATATGGTGAAGAGGGACAGTGAAACGTTCAAGGAGTATGCCCAACGATGGAGAGAGACAGCGGCATAAGTGGACCCCCCATTGTCGGAAAAAGAGATAGTCGCGATGTTTATCGACACGCTCCCATCACCTTTCTACGGCAAGATGATTGGTAGTGTTTCAGCCAACTTCTCCGACATCGTGACTATTGGGGAAAGGGTAGAGAGCAGAATACGAACGGGAAAGATCATTCAGGGCCCATCTGGGGCAAGCATGACAAGAAAGCCGATGCCTGGGAGAAGGGATGGAGAAACTAATTCCATCTCTTTTAATCAAAAGACGGCTCTGCCGAGACCATTCGCCCCTACCATGATTCAAGCTCCCAACCCTTATGTGGCCGCAGCCACTGATGGCCCGGCAGCTCATACTCCTCACTTCCGTCCGCCCATGGTAAGAGCGCCAATACCATAACCCATGCCATACCATCACCCGCAGCAAGTGACTCGACTACCCAATCATAATCAGAACACAAGGAATCCCAACAATGAGCGCACCCCTGTGCAGTTCGATCCAATTCCCATAACATATACCGAACTTTTTCCAATCCTTGTTCAAAAAGGTCTGGTAGCTCCGTCTCCCATGAGGCCATTGCAACCTCCTTATCCAAGGGGGTATGACCCAAACGCTCATTGTGATTATCACGCTGGGTCACCAGGGCATTCTATAGAAAATTGCATGGCTTTGAAATATAAAGTGAGAGATTTGATCAAAGCCGACTGGATTCATTTTCAAGAAGGAAGCCCTAACGTGATCACAAATCCCCTGCCCAATCATGGAGATTCAGAAGTCAACGCCGTGGTGGTCGATATTGAAAATGGTTTTAATGATAATGCTGATTTGGTGATCGCATGCCCGCCGGGCCAAGAGCTCAATAGCTGGGAGGCTGTCAAACTCCCTACGATTTTAAATGATTCACCAAAGTAATTTGTCATTGCCTTAATATCTTGTGTATCCCTCTGCTATGCCTAAGGCTTTGGGACATTTTCATGTAATAAGGGCGAAAAAACTTGTTTTACTATTCAATCAATAAATACGTATCGAAATTCAAAAAATTTTTTCTCATCCCTTTATCCTTGCTTTTGACTCATTCTCTTTAACTTGCTTTTCCTTTCTCTTCTTTATTTTGCCATAACACACTAAGTTGCAGATCCAAAAATGATTCTCTTGAGACTAGTGAAATCACAATCCCGCTTCACGATTTCGATCACCCGGTTGACTATGCCAACAAAGAAGGTGGAAAAGACTGTGAGCCACCGCCCAAGTTGACAAGATTATTAGAACAAGAGGTTAAAAAGAGGTTTTAAGAGGTGGTTAAGATCATCAAACAGAGAGGAGAAAAGATCAAGATGGGTATACCCCTAAGTCAAGAACAATTGAAGGAATCACAGGGGCAACCTATCAGAAGGCATTTTGCAGAAATCTATGGAATGACAACATGGCCAAGTCCCGAATTGGACAAGTGGTAGGCCAGTCATTTAAGGAAACCAGAATAGTTACCAGCATAAATAGGAGGAAATTGCTAATGCCTACAAATACAGATACAATCAAGGGAGACTTTACAAAAAAAAAACAAAATAAAAAACAAAAACAAAAAAAATGAAAAAAATGATCAAGCTTGGAGTCCAATGCATGTGCCCAGTGGGACAAGCTGTTTACATCCAGATCATCGAGCAAGCTGTCATTTTTTATATAAGGGGGATGAATGTCATTAGGCCAAGAACTTGCACTCTTGTCGTCATCAACACCTCAACCCTAAAGAGTGCGCCATTCCTCATGCCTATGTAGCCGAGGAAATAGTCTGTCAGATTGAGTCGTTGCGTTATTAAGGGGATTAAAAAAAACAACAAAAACAAAAACAAAAAAAACAAAAAAGAAGGCAAACAAAAAGAAATGGAAAATGAAAAAAAGGAAAAAGAAAAAGAAAATAAAGGCCAAAATGATGATTCAAAAGTAATTCCCTCTCATTGATGCCAAAAGACTCACCAATATTTCCTTGGGTACATGGCATAGAAGTAGAGTCTCCTATTTGAAGTGACATCAGTTCCCCAAAGGATCAAACTAAATTTGGAAAAGGTTAGGCAGACTCAACTGGAGTGTGTTCTGTTTTAACTTTTTACTGTAAAGGATGCAGCCAAAAATAAACAAGAACACTTTATAAAGAAAGAGAAAAGCTCGCTAGGCTGAAAACCTGAAAGGGCGGCCTAGGCAAAAGTTAGAGCAACCCGGTGAGTCAAAAACTTGAAATGGCGGCTCAGGTAAAAACTAGGGCAAGATTTCGGCAGAGTAACTAAAGTTTCCAATGCAAAACGTGCAAACTGGGGCATGTGGACCATGGTCAAACTACCCTCTCAAAGGCAAAGTTGAACGATGTACTTGAGGTCGTGGCGTGGGATTAAGGTTCTCACTAGTCTCAGGAATTCACTGGAGGATCCTTGAACCTTCCCTGTTTCTCCTGACCTTGACCTGTCCTATGTAACTTCATTCCATCCCATCTATTTTCCCCGTTGTCCATTCTCTGTATTCTGTTTGACATACATGAATAAAATTTATCCTTTTTCGATACGTGTTATGAATTGCATTGATCTGATAAAACATTGTGTTTTTATAAAAATAAATGAAAGAATGGTGAACATTTAAAGTTGTGAGGAACAAGATGCTCCCACTACTCGACCTCGTCTTAGACAATCATCATAAAGACTCAGCCAGGCACACGCTTCAAAGCTATGATCGCCCTTTTATTCTCCTCTGTCCATGAGTTAGGGTCGCGGTTTCACAGGACCTACCCGGTTTTTGAAATTTACTTTGCACTACTAACCTTCTTCTGCAGGTTATTATAACAGACAGTTAGGTCAAGTATTGACACCTCAATCAAGTCCTTCAAGTCTCTTTTTCCATCGCCAAAGCTGGCACTTCTCAGAATTCTTTCCCCAAATTGCCAAAGTTGGCATTTTCCAAAATCTCTTCTTCAACTGCCAAAGTTGGCACTTCTCAGAACTCCTTCCCTAGATCGCCAAAGTTGGCACTTCTTGAAGTCCTCTCCTCAACTGCCAAAGCGGACACTTTTCAAACTCCCTTCCAAGGAATCTACCTGATACACTCCAACAGTCAAGCGTATCCCCTTTCCAGGCTAAATACCACCTAAGGATAGCTTTAAGAAGAACTCTCCCCAAAGAGCCTCAGCACACTTACCTTAGTAAATCCACACATACCAGGAGGACCACAGATTTTCCCTTCCCAATCAAGGGGCGATGCCCCGAGCCATCAATCCTTCTCCAGTGGAACTACATTTCCCAGACAAATCAAACTGGGGCATCAACCTGGGATCATTTTTTCTCGCTCAAGGGGCGGCTCCCCAAGGTTTCGAGGCAGATAGTTCAAATTGGGGCATCACCCCAAGTTCATTCTCTTTCACCCAAAGAGGCAGTACCCCGAGCCATCAATCCTTCCCCAGTAGAAATGCATTTCCTAAACAACTCAAACTAGGGCATCTCCCCAGATTTCTTTTGTTCATTCAAGGGGTATCACCCCTGGTCCATTCTCTTTCCGCCAAAGGGGCAGTTCCCCAAGGCTCCTTCAGACCATCTCAAACTAGGGCATCACCCCAGATCTATTCAGTCAAGGGGGCAATTCCCCAAGATTCCTTCAAAATATGTCAAACTGGGGCATCACCCCAGGTTCACTCTCTTTTAGTCAAGGGGGGCAATTCCTCAAGATTCCTTCAAAATATGTCAAACTGGGGCATCACCCCAGGTTCACTCTCTTTCATTCAAGGAGCCATTCCCCAAAGACTCCTTCAAATCATGTCAAACTGGGGCATCTCTTCAGGTTTCTTCTGTTCCAGTCAAGGGGCAATTCCCCAAGAACCTTCAGTCATGTCAAATTGGGGCATCACCATGAGCCTTTAAGTCCAGTGAGTTAATTCGGACGAGACATCCTGTTAGCTCCTTCAATCTTTGCATTTCCCTTCGCCTATTCAGGCACCCTTTACTTTCCATTCGCCTATTCAGGCACCCTTTACTTTCTATTCACCTATTCAGGCACCCTTTACTCTCCATTCGCCTATTCAGGCACCCTTTACTTTCAAGTCACCTATTCAGGCACCCTTTACTTTCCATTCACCTATTCAGGCACCCTTTACTTTCCAGTCGCCTATTCAGGCACCCTTTACTTTCCAGTCACCTATTCAGGCACCCATTACTTTCCATTCGCCTATTCAGGCACCCTTTACTTTCCATTCGCCTATTCAGGCACCCTTTACTTTCCATTCGCCTATTCAGGCACCCTTTACTTTCCATTTGCCTATTCAGGCACCCTTTACTTTCCAGTCACCTATTCAGGCACCCTTTACTTTCCAGTCGCCTATTTAGGCACCCTTTACTTTCCAGTCGCCTATTCAGGCACCCATTACTTTCCATTCGCCTATTCAGGCACCCTTTACTTTCCATTCGCCTATTCAGGCGCCCTTTACTTTCCAGTCGCCTATGAAGGCAACCTTTACTTTCCAGTCTACCAAGAGTCAATCCCGATCTTCTCACCTCCTGTTAACTGAAATATTCAAGTGTCAATTCCTGGGTTTCCCCCCTCATCTGATACTTTGACAATGGTGTTCACATCTTTACTCCCTTTCCATTTCAAAAGCAAGAAGAAACTTCATGCTTTTCTCATGAAAAAGAAGTAAAGAGGGGCATCTGTGAACACCTATTTCAGTCCGGTCGATCCACAAGTGAAAAAGACTAGCAAAAAAAATCAAAAAAAATCAAAAAAAAAAACTCACTCGGAAATGATCATTTCCGAGTAAGATGACTCGGAATGATCATTTCTGAGTAAAGAGCCACCGAGTGGGATGTGGCCGAATGTTGTGTCTCCAAATAAGGAGTCTCCAAGTGGGCCTCAAGTGTCAAGAAATTTCCAAATGAAGAAGAAGCTTCAAGAAAAGACGTAAGGAAAGACGTTCCGAGCAAAGTGACACTACCCGAGTGGTCAGCTCGCCAAAATTCTGAGTGAGAAGAAGCCCTGTTTCGAGTGAAAATGTCCAAATCCAAAGTTCTGAGTGAAAAGAAGGCCGGTTCTGACTGGAAATGTCCGAGCTCTATGTTCTGATTGAGAAGAAGGCCGGTTCCGAGTGGAAATATCCGAGCTCTATGTCCAAATCCCAAGATTGATGAATGTGTCTGTTTGAATTACTCTTGAGCCATGTATCCGACCAAAATTTCTCTATGATTCAATCCGAATGATGTGATTCCGAGTGAAACTTACTTCACGCTTGAATCAATTTAAAGTCAAAGAAAGAATGATTCTGACCTGCCGACCAAGCATATATCCGGGTAAAACATTTTGAAGAACTGATTGAATCAATTTTTAAACAAAGCACTTCTGAATGGAATAACTCCGAGTGAATCCTTCAAGCAGTGGAGTTCCGAGTGTCACTTTTGAAGAAATTCTGAGTGGATGTTTCAAGCAGAAACAAGATCTGAGCAAAATACTTCCGATTGACACAATTCCGAGTCACTCACTCTTCAGTCATCACCGAGTGACGCCTCTTCAATCAGCACTGAGCCAATTTTCAGCCATTTCTGAGCCACCTTTCACCCATTACCGAGCCAATTTTCACCCATTTCTGAGCCACCTTTAACCCAATTCCATGCCACTTTTCACCCAATTCCGAGCCATCTTTTCAGCCATTTCTGAGTCACCTTTCAACCATTTCTGAGCCATCTCCTCAACCATTACCGAGCCAATTTTCACCCATTTCCGAGCCACCTTTCACCCAATTCCGAGCCATCTTTTCAGCCATTTTTGAGTCACCTTTCAACCATTTTCGAGCCATCTCGTCAACCATTTCTGAGCCACCTTTCACCCATTACCGAGCCAATTTTCGGCCATTTCTGAGCCACCTTTCACCCAATTTCGAGCCATCTTTTCAGCCATTTCCGAGTCACCTTTTAACCATTTCTGAGCCATATTCTCCACCATTTCTGAGTCCTCTTCAGCCATTTCTGAGGCACTTTTCACTCGGTTCCGATTGAATGTTTCAACCAGAATTGTTTTGCTCGTCCAGCTCCTCACAACAACCTCACACCGACCAGCAAAGCAACACCGAGCAAATCTTTCACTCGGTTTTTATGTATGAACAGCACCTTTTCCACTTAGATTATTTCCCATTATGGGTGTATACCGACTGAAGCACTAAATCCGAGTCAGAAGGAGAAAACCGACCCCTATTTCCACTGTTCGCTCGTGCTGACTTGGATTCCACCACCCAAGTGGATCCATGAATCCTGGAGGTGGCAAACAGAGGGCGGAAGTGGAGAAATTAAAAATTACCCACCAACCGCTGTCCCCCCACTACCTGTTAGTGGCTAGGCTGGCCTTCACTCTGAGTGGAAGCCTGTGTTGTCCAAGCACTCGGCAACTTCCTATAAATACCCCATCTGAAGGAGCACAAGGGGTTGGAGGCTGGAAGGTTGGCACTTTCGTTGAATTTGGAGGATCCTGGAGCCTTCATTGGAGAGAAGAAGCTATCCTAAAGCCTCCCACCGTCCCCCTCTTCACACCATACCGTCCTTTACCTCTCTACCCAACACCGTCCTTCTCCTCTAAACTCCAACATCGTCCACCCTCAAATTCCGAGTCCACACCGTCCTTCTCCTCTAAACTCCAACACCGTCCTTCCCTTCACTATACCGTCCAACTTCACCACACAGCACCTCATCCCTTCACACCACACCATCCTGCTCCTCTCAAACAGCACCGAGCAGCATCTCTCAGATCCTTCACACCGTCCCAGCACCTTCCCAACATTCACCGTCCCCCTCCTAATCCTCTCTATAACCGTCCAGCACCATTAATCCTACATATCGAGCAGCACCTCTCAAATCCTCACAACACTGTCCTTGCGCCAAGCCTTCACACCGCCCCAGCACAGTCACCCACACATCCTCTCAGAAAGGAGAACACTCTGGTACGTTTCCTTTCCTCACTCGGTTTTCCTTTTTCTCACTTGGCTTTCCTTTTTTCCACTCGGTTTTCCTTGTCCTCACTCGGTTTTCCTTTTTCTCACTCGGTTTTCCTTTTCCTCACTCGATTTTCCTTTTTCTCACTCGGCTTTCATTTTTTCCACTCGGTTTTCCTCGTCCTCACTCGGTTTTCCTTTTTCTCACTCGGTTTTCCTTGTCCTCACTCGGTTTTCCTTTTTCTCACTCAGTTTTCCCTTTTTTCACTCAGTTTTTTCTTCTCCCACTCGGTTTATGGTCATTTTTCCCTCTCTTTTCTGAACTTACTGTTTCTCTTTCTCTCTTGTAGCTTCTGCTACCCTCCCTCTTTTCTGTCTTCTTTTTTTTTGTCCTTTACTTTTCAGTTTTACTTAAAAAGAAGAAAATTCCGTGCATCCATTTCCTAAAAAAAACATTTAAAGAACTACGTAACCCTGATTTCTTGGTCATCCAAGAATACGTAGGAGCAGGACTTTAAATCCTTTCGGGCCCATCTTTTCCATTTTATTCCTATTTTTATTTTCTTTATTTTTCCTTTGCAACTCCCTTTCTATCCACTTCCATGAAAATCAATTTAGACGTGACGTCTTGTTGATTTTCCCCTATCTTTGGTAGGTCATCCCATAAGGAACGGGATACTTGAGACGAGACGTCCCGCTTATCCCCTTCCCGTTTCTAACCCCGCATTTTGATTAAATTCCATGAAAATCCATTTAGACATGACGTCTTGTTGATTTTCCCCTATTTCTGGTAGGCCATCACCACAAGGAACGGGATACTTGGGACGAGACGTCCTGTTTATCCCCTTCCCGTTTCTAACCCCGTATTTTGATTAAAGGATGACTAATTTAGACGTAACGTCTTGTTAGTATTCTTCCCTTTTCCTGATTTATACCAAAGCCAAGGTTAATTTGGACGCGACGTCCTGTTGACCTATACTTCATGTCTGTTCAGTTTGTTCCTTCTGCTTTTTTTTACACAAAGTACAACAATAAAAGGGGAGAAATATAACATCTTTTGTAAGGCTATTTATGTTGTACATTTTCAATCTTGGTACTGTTTCTGACAGGCAATGTAGGGTGCTAATACCTTCCCTACTCGTAACCGACTCCCGAACTTGAATCTCATTTTTTAAAACCAGTGCTTTACTGAACTTAGTTTTTTCCCAATGTTTTTCCTATGGATAAAAACATTGGTGGCGACTCCCTGTTTCCTTTGTTCGTTTTGTTTCGAGAGGGTCGGTCGCGTTGTCGCGATCTAGGTCGCGACAGCCATCACCCAGGAGGAAGCGATAGATCCCTCACATACCTTAGAGGTTTCCTTGGATAGTTTTAGGGGTCCGTTGACTAGGTCAAGGGCCAAGAAAGCTAGAGAGGATCTCCAAAATCATTTGGCTTCTTTCATGGATATCACAATTGGGCCCAAGCCTAAAGAGGAGCTCTTAAATACCTTTACCCTTTTCTCTTACTCTATCGAAGGGTAATGTGTTAGGGAATCCCTCTTGGTATTCAGAGCTAGAAAAACAAGGATTCCCATAGGATTTGTAAAGCGTTGTGTTTCAAAGCATAAGACAAACAAATAAAATAAAATTTGCATTTTAGGATTACCTCTTGTAGAAAAAAACTGAAGCAGTTTTAGCCTCATGCTTTAGGAGTCTACACAAGCACTCCCACCAGAAACACTACACCTGCCAACTGCTACTTTGACGACATGTAGCTCTTACAACTTTTACGTATTTGTGTCTCTTTTGGGTGAATCTCCTATGAGCATCTTATGCTCTATTTATAGACTTAGGTTTGACCTAATTTGTTCTCTCTAAAGAGTGGGCTCTTTACTCATTCTGAATGAGTTAGGCCTAATAGCTTTATTTTAGTCCAACTAAAATAAAACAAAACATTCTTTAATGGGCTTACTCTATGTGTATGATCCTATAGGTAAAATACTCGGTCATATTAATAATAAATTATTTTATTATTAACATAAAATAAGAGCAACATCTAGTAATGCATCATTATGTCTGAATATTATTAAATATCAACATAACCTATAAGTGATAATTATTTTATATGTTTGTTCCTTTTATCATGATATCCTAATTGGGCCCAAGGCATGGTCGTGTCATCCTTGTACGGCCCAATTTATTTTACTTAATACCGGAGTAGACTTGATCGGAATAAATATCTAATATTTATTCTTTCTAGCATGGCCATGCATTTCTTTAGTCTCACTCTATCAAGTGGCCTACAGATATCACTCTTGTCACGTAAGAGAGATAAATCCTATCTACATCACCCACATCCCTCTGCATAATTTGTTTATTGCCTAATCATAACATTTATAGTCCTCTATGTTAGGGAATCCCTAGTGCATGAGCAGCGGAAATATAAGGATTCCCATAGGATTTGCAAGGCATCGTGTTTCTAGGCATAAGAGAAACACAAACAAATATTGCGTTTTAGGATTACCTCTCAAAGAATATCGAAGCAGTCATAGCCTTGTCCTTTAGGATTCCACATGAGTACTCCCACCAGAAACGCTACACCTTTGAAATGCTAGTTTGACGACGTGTAGCTTTTGTAACTTTTACGTATTTTGTGTCTCTTTTGGGTAACCGTCTATGAGCATCTTATGCTTTATTTATAGGCTTAGGTTTGACCTAATTTGCTCTCTCTAAAGAGTGGGCTCCTTACTCATTCTTAATGAGCTAGGCCCAATAGTTTTATTCTAGTCTAACTAAAATAAAAAGCTATTTTTTGATGGGCTTACTCTATGTGTGTGACCCTATAGGTAAAATACTCGGTCATATCAATAATAAACTATTTTATTATTAATACAAAATAAGAGTGGCATCTAGCAATGCATCATTATGTCCGAATATTATTTAATATCAACATAACCTATAAGTGATAATTATTTTACATGTTTGTTCCTTTTGTTACGATATCCTAATTGGGCCCAAGGCATTGTCAGGTCATCCTTGTACGGCCTAATTTATTTTACTTGATACTGGAGTAGACTTTATCTGAATAAATATCAAATATTTATTCTTTCTAGCATGGTCATGCATTTCCTTAGTCTTACTCCATCAAGTGGCCTATAGATATCACTCCTGTCACATAGGAGAGACAAATCCCATTTACATCACTCACATCCCTCTACATAATTTGTTCATTGCCTAATCACAACCTTTATAGTCCTCTTGTTATAGACGATGTTTGATTGTATTAAAATAACAAACTTCTTATGTAGGAATCGTAGTAACTTTAGGTCGAAGGACTACATATACCATTATCACATTGAGAATCGTTTATGACATTCATGTAACGATCCATGTAACATTCTATAAACGTTGTTAAACTATTTAACAAAAAAATGCCTTATTCAAAATGATGCGTCCTATATAGGCTCTTAGTGCATATTTCAATCAATCTCCCACTTGCACTTAGAGCTGATAAGGTTAATGCCCAATGACGTCTACAGTGCCCTCATCCTTTTTCTACGTAAGCGGTTTTACTAGTGGGTTCCTAAAAATTTTGTTTGTATGCATATTACATATTTTCATATCTTCCAAAGATGAAACTATTTAATTATATGCTTAGATTAATCCACTTCTATATATTGTTCTATGGTTCCATTGTCATCATAGTGGAAACTCATAGGGTACAAAACATTTGTAAATAGACTTCTTTTGTAATTTAACATAGCAAAATACTTAGATTTGTTAGTAAAACCAACGAATGTTTCTTGCTATGAACCTTTCAAGCATACATCGCAACCATCTTGACAACACATATATTTTGATTGCAATCTTAAGTCTTTCAAATTAATCAGAAGATTGGCATCGATGTAACCTTTACAATAAGCTTATCTTCCATTTATCAAGATCAAATCCTTAGTCCTTCTTAAGTGTTTAAGGATATTCTTGATTATAGAAGGGAATATTAGTTCTAGAAGATGCATGTCTTCTACATGTGATACTAGAGCTATAATAATTGTGGCAGTTACTAACCCTTTTATAGTCACAAGATTTTTCTTCATTCTTTAATGAAGATTCTAGCTTCTAAAAGCTTGCTTTAGCCTATAAATAGAATATTTGCAGTTCACATACCTTCCTAGATGTTTTAGGCATAAAAGGCCTTTAGGTTGTATCATATACACATCCTCAAGATGATTTCCATCTTGACATCTATCTACCATATCTCATAATGGTGGTATACTTCTATAACAAGTAGGATCTAAATGGTTTTCAAGCTAATTGAATTTTGTCAATCTTGCTTTGAAAGGTACTCTTACTACCATCCATGTTTAGTTTTCCTTTAGAAAACCCACTTATATCCTATAAGTTTTACCCTTTAGGTGTGCCAACCAAGTTTCATACCTTGTTAATATAAATGGAGCCCATTTCAAATCCCATGGTCTTATGCCATGTCTTAAAATCTAAACTTGCATTGGCCTCTTCATAAGAAGCTTGGTCAATTAGCAATATGCCTCCTTCTTAATTTATAAGATATCCATATCTTTTAGATTTGGTGACATATCCTATTTGATCTTACGCAAGTCTTGTGCTATCGGAACTAATGATGTCACAACACTTTATGATTTTTTCTCTAAGTCCATCCTTGACTTTTGAATGCTTTGTGATACTTGAATTTCTTCAAGTTCTACTATCCTCCTACTGATTCTTTAAGACGTGTACTCTTATTCAAGAATACAACATTCTAAGTAACAAACCTTTTGTTCTTAGATGGATTATAGAAATGATTACCCTTAGCTTTCTTTAGGTATCTCATAGAAGACATTTATCCAATTTGGATCTGACCTTGTCAGAGTTAGATGCTCTATAGAAGCATCATAGTTCCAAATTATTAGTAAAGACATACTAGGTTTCTTCCTAGTCCATATCATATATGGTTTCTTTAAGAAAGTCTACGATGAAATATGGCCAAGTGTGGAAATTTTGTCAATAAAGGAACATTGAAGGAGTTAGAGATGTTTGATAATAATCAATAATCAAACTGTGTCCAACAAGGTTTGACTTTTCCCTATAGAGATGCTATTATGGCATTCCATAAGGAATGAGTTAAGAGGTAATCTTTCACTCTATTAGATAATTATCAAACTTATAGCTTAAATTATTTGTTATCTTGATCTAATAAAAAGCTTTAATTGTCTTGCCAATTTGGTTTTTCACTTTATTATGAATTCTTTAAACTTTTCAAAGACTTTCTAACTTATGTTACATAAATCCATACTCATTGACTTTTTAATATTATGTTGAAGTATTAAAAAACATATCTAGTTATTGTTCCAATAGGCCCACATACATCGTCATGTATTAGATAATAAATTACTCATCTTTTAATTTTTAATGAATGAGGTCTCAACTATATCTCCAATAAATAAGATTTACATGTCTCAATTGATTCCAAAATCAAAAGAGTCCAGATAACCATATTAATGGTATTTAGAAATGTGTTTCTCATTTATTTGCCTTAGTAGACAATACCATGTAAGTAAGGTTCAAAATCACTTATTTTAACCTACTTTGACAGTTATGCTATAGATGGGTGTTTTGAGATTTAGGATATGGAATCCATTACTCAATTGTGCATCAACATCCTTTTGAAGAAATAAAATTATTTTATAAAAGAAAACCTTTCTTGTCCAATAAGAAACAATATGCATAATGTCTAATTCACTAACTAGCCCAATAGGTGAAGATCTTATCTTTGTTGTAGCAACTTTTGCTCAATTTTACACAGATTTCTCCACCCTTAGCAAGTGATCTACTTCCTTGTTCTTTCAAAATGTGAGATCTACTACTAGTATCTGATACTAATGTTAGTGAAGCAAAATAACTAGACTTCTATAACATGACTTATAGCGGAAGTCTTACTTCCCTTTCTTTTGAACTCCTTCAAGTTCTTTAGACAAATTTCGATGTCTTATTTGGCTAAAAATGGAAACAATTTCCTTTCTTGATCACCTTAATAGAGTCTGTATACGATCATATCGTATATCTCCATATATTCATATTGCCTTTTACAACTCAAAGTTTATGTAGACTCCATACGGTATTCAATACCCTATGATAGATGATATTGAAATAAGCCAAACATGACACATTGTTGCTTCCTCTTTATTGAAGATAATTCTCAAGTCTTGATACCTATCTGGGCATTTTTCCAGATAGAGTGTCCTTCCAAAGGACAGATTACAACAAAACAATATTTAGTTTATCATGGTTATTCTAAAACAAATTACATGTAAATCTATCATTTCTATTTAAAACATATTTAACTTTTGGTCTTAAATAAATATGTTGTTTCCTACTATTTTGATTCAAAATAAATACCCTCACTGAATCAGAAATAAAAATCACGTTGAAAGATTTTTCTAGTGGGCCAGATACATATTTGGCCTAGTGTTAAGTCAGCTTTGGCCGATCGCCCAACCCTTGGTTATTTAGGTAGGAAACACATTTCCAATTGCATCTGATGCAACTCTTGGATGATTGAGTGGGTAACTCTTTACCCTTATTCATGTTATGAATTTAAGCAGAATCCTTACGCGTCTAAGTTATTTTCAGTCTAATTGAAAAACTTAGTTAAGTTAAGGCCTAATAAAAACAATTTGGATATTACAATTATCCCATCCGCCTTACTAATATAAATAATAGCACCCTACTTTGGCAGGCCCGCTATTTATTGACATTAATCTCGACGAGTGTTACTTATTAGAAGGCATTTAAACTTAATATTAACATTTCTAGGTTCTTCAATCTGATTAATGTTACCTACATAAGTCCAATAACAAATGGTTGGATAATCCAATTATTCATCATCCTTTACTAATATCAATAAAAGCACCTTGCTTAACCTATACTTTATTAAAACTAGCATTGACGAGTGTTGCTTATTGGAACGCGTTTTAGACTATTCATACCTTTAGGCTTTTCCAATCCAATTGAAAAATTTCTATTTGAATAAAACTTAATAAGTTATACTTGGATAATCCAATTATCCAATCATGTCCTACTAAACATAAATAAAGGCACCCAACTATGGCGTGACCTGCACTTTATCTATATCAAGTTAGATGTTATTACTTATTGGAAGGTATGATTGTCGGGCTTGAGGGATTTAGGGTTCAATTTTCTTATTGTTCATTACCAACTTTAATTAAATGCTTTAACGCAAAATAAAACCCCAAAACATGCAATAAAAATATGAGCTAGTTATGGTCTTCCTAAAAAATAAAATAAACCTAAAGGAACTATGGTGTCTTGACTTCATAAAGTCCTACTTCTTGAAACCACATCCTCCTAGAGTCACCACTCCTTTGTTCATTTCAAGGTCATATCCATCAAGAGTCATCACTCTAGGTTTCTTCTAGGTCTCCACCTTGTTGGCTTCTTCAAGATTACAATGTAATAAAGAAACTCAGTTTACATACAAGTGAAGGGTTGAGAGAAGAAATTCAAGAATAGAGAAAGGCAAGGATAAAGAGATCCCCACACTGAAGATCCTAAGAGGCATTTTTCTTTTTTTTCCTCTAAGCACGATGTGAAGCAAGCCTTGTTTCTTCACAAAACTTTCTACATGCTTTACTCTTTTTCCTCCTCTAGTGAGGCTTTTTTTAGTTCTTCTAACTCTCCTAGCCCTTCTAGTATTCCTACTCATTACACCTCTCTCTCTTTAATGGGCTCTTCCTCTGCCATCCCTGAGGGAGTGCAAAAGCTTCTTTTAGAGTTTGAGGATGTCTTTCCTAAAGACCTTCCTCAAAGGCTTCCACCTCTTAGGGGCATAGAACACCAAATAGATTTTATACCTTGGGCTAGCTTGTCGAGTAGACCTGCATATAGGTGTAAACCTAAGGAGAGTCTAGAAATTGAGAAAAAAAATTAGAGATCTACTTTCCAAAGGTTAGATTAGGGAAAGTCTTAGTCCATGTGTTGTACCCATTCTTCTAGTGCCTAAGAAAGATGGACCATAGAGGTTATGTGATAAGTATAAATTAAGCATTGATTTCATGAACTAATTGACCTTATTTTTTTAAAGAATTTAACTTGATTGGTAAATAAGTGAAGGAATTTAAGCATGAAAACTCTTTTGAATGATACAATGCGTACAAGATATTATTTTACCAAAATTCTTGAAAAAGTACAGGAAATCCAAGCTAGGAATCATGACTAAGTCTGAGCAAAGATGAAGTTAAGGGCTCACGCTTGAGCGAGATAGAAAAAGCTTAAGCGAAATCAAGCGAGTACGCAACAGGTACCCTCACGCTTAAGCGTGAGTAGGCATGCTTGAGCATGACAATAATAAATGGCCCACACTTGTCTTTACACTTAAGCGGATTTAAAAGTAAAACAATGAAACAGGAGAGCCACGCTTGAGTGTGACTTTATGGAGCTTAAGCGTGATCGAGTACAGAGAAGAAAAAAGGCTAAAGGAAGGCATCAGGGTCCATTCACGCTTAAGCGTGGCCATCTTATACTTAAGCACAGGTACGCTCAAGCAAGAATAGCTCACGCTTGAGTGTGTTCGAGGAAGTATGGAGCTTTTAATTAAATATGGGCCAATGGTGTGATGCCAGTACATCCACTTCTGCGTGTTTCTGGATGTCTCTGACCATCTCTGCATGGCCACTTAGCAAGTGGGGGTTGTGCTTAAGCTTGGGAAAGAGAAGTTTAAGCATGACTCCTCTGTAAATAGAGTAGAAGAATAGAGGATCAGCATCATCTTGAGCATTCAATCATTCATCAGCCATACTGAGAAAACCATTTCACTTTCAATTTCTTTCTATATTCATTTCCTTTTGTTGAGTAAGCATGGAAGGCATGAGTAGATAATTCCATTCATTGGGATTGGTTGTAATCATTCAAACCCCAAGTAATGCTGCTGTAAGTTTTTCATATATATAACAAGATCTGATGGTTTTTGTGTTTCATTCTGCACTTAATGCTTGAAAGTACTTGATCACTATTTTCTTGTCTTTAGTTTTCTTAAGTATATTGGGAAATAACTTTTGAGAGCAGATCTGAATGAAACACTCATTGTGAGTAGATGACCAGGGATGGTATCTAATGCAGTGAACGTCTAAACAGTCAATCATTAATGCTGGAATGATTTCAAGGTGACTGAGGGATCAGCAGGTTGAAATCATTCTTATGAATTTTGTAGTTGAGGGATCGATACAAATGACTTTGATTGTGATGTAAAAATTATCATTTCAAGTTATAGATATACAAAGTTACATAGCTTATAGAAGGTGAGAAGCGATGAACAATCAGTCCTAATTTTCCAAATTTGAATTTCACCAAAACTCTTTAGTGTTTTCTCTTACATTTGTTATTGTTTTTAATCATTTTAATCAAAACCTTTTACAACCAACCAAAACAAAACTTCTTGTCAAATCAATTCAAGGACTAAGATCTTCAAGCTAACACCTCCTCAGTTGAACAACAACCCCTTTTACTACAACTTTAATGTTTAAACTTGGCACTAATCTTCCATTAGATTCATATTATACAAACTTGATTCTTTTCTTGAACACTTCATTTCTTTGTATGATTGATAAAAACCTTTACCAAGCTTTGGCGCCGTAGCCGGGGAGGTGATTCAAGTTGAAAATCTAAGCATTGAATTGATAAAACTTTGTGAATAATTTCTGTTCATTTTTATACGTGGTAATTTTGCTTGAGTAAGTGCTTGATTTATGCTTTAAAGAGGACAGGGATCAAAAGAGCAACTTGCATTTGATCCAGAGATAAACAGGTTACTCAAGAAGATCAAGAAAGCAAAGAAAGAGCAAAGTTTCCACGTAGGAGAAACTTCTTCCTCAACGTAAGCTCAGAAAATAGCGGATGACAACAACCACAATCAAAATCCACCTAGAAGAACACTGGGAGACTATGCATTACAACAAGGACCCAGACATTATTCAAGCATTGCTATTCCAAATACAATAAGGGCCATAGAAATTAAACTTGCTTTTCTTATTTTAATTAGTTCCCACCAATTCCATGGAATGACAAGTGAAGATCCATATACTCACTTGGCCACATTCTATGAATTAGTTGGAAGTATGGGTTTTGAACAAGAAGTAATTGAAGTTGCATATCTAAGATTGTTTCCTTTCTCTTTCGTAGGAAAAGCAAAAGAATGGCTCCAATCCTATCCAAATCAAAGCTTGAATAGTTAGGACACAGTGGAAGAAAAATTCTTACAAAGATTTTTTCCCCCATCTAGATTCATCAAGGCTAAGTCAGACATAACAACATTCAAACAAGGCCAAGATGAACCTTTCTGTGAAGCATGGGAACATTTTAAGTCACTGCTCAGAAAATGCCCAAATCACGGTTTAAAAGATATTGCTCAACTAAATATCTTTTACAGTAGATTAAAAGCAGACACCAAAATGATATTAGATGCAGCGGCAGGAGGTACCATGATGACAGTGAATGTAGAACAAGCCACAAGAATCATTGAAGCACTATCCTCCACAGACTACCAAGCCCAACATGATAGAACTCAAGTCCAAAAGAAGGGAATATTGGAGCTCAATACCACAGATGCCATTCTAGCTCAAAAGAAGATTCTGACCTAACAAATTGAAGCTCTCACATAGCAGGTGGCAAAACTCCCTCAACAGTTACATGCAGTGTAAACCTCTGCAGGCAATCAACAATCACAATTGAAATGTGATTTTTGTAAAGGTGATCATCATAATGGACACTGCCAAGGAGAACAATCTGACCAATCCATCCTCTATATGAACAATCAAGGTGTACAGGGTAATTTCAATAACAATGCTTATTCTAACAATTTTTCACAAGGATGGAGGAATAATCAAAATGGAGGATGGAAACAAGAAGCAGGAACATCAAACAAACAACAATAACCATACCAACAGGGTTCTTCTCTGATGGAAAAAACATTAAAATTAGAGGACACTCTAGAAAAGTTCATGTAAGTTTTAATTACCAACCAAAAAAATACAGAGGCCTCAATCAGGAATCTGGAAAGACAAGTAGGGCAATTGGCTCGTCAAATTGTAGAACAACATAATTCGCAATATGGAGCCAATACCCACCCAAACCCAAAAGAGCAATGCAAAGCAATTACCACAAGGAGCGGAAAGGTCACTGGACAAGAAGAGGAGAAAAGGGAAAAGGTGGAAGAAAAGAGTTGTGAGAAAGAACCAATGAAAGAAGGAGTTGCAAAGGAAGAAAATAAAAAGAATGATGTTGTACATGTGGAGAAGGTGGATGTGATTAAAAAATAAAAAGAAAGAAATAAAAGAAGGAAAGAAAAAGGTAGACGACCCAGCACCGTAGCTGAAAAGTTTGCCTTATCCAAAGAATCCTTCAAAGATAGACAAGGAAAGGTAATTTGCAAGGTTCATGGATATTTTCAAAAGGTTGCAGATAAACATACCTTTTGTGGAAGCCATGGAGCAAATGCCAACATACGTAAAATTCATGAAGGAGTTATTGATAAAGAAGAAAAGATTCTCTGAAGAAACAGTGGAGCTCGAAGCACGATGCAGTGCTATTATTCAGAAAGCATTGCCCCAGAAAACCAAAGTTCCAGGGAGCTTCACAATCCCAGTAACTATTGGTACATTACTAGTAGGAAAGGCACTCCTAGACCTGGGAGCCAGCATTAACTTGATGCCTTTGTCAATGGTAAAAAGAATCGGAGAGTTGGAGGTGAAACTAACACGAATGACTCTTCAACTAGAAGATCAATCTATTAAGTTTCCATATGGAATAGTAGAGGATGTGCTGGTAAGAGTAGATAAGTTCGTGTTCCCTGTAGATTTTATCATCATGGACATTGAGGAAGATACAAAGGTGCCTCTCATTTTGGGCAGACCGTTCATGAAAACAGTGAAGGTGATTATTGATGTGGATGATGGAAAGCTCAAGGTGAGAGTACAAGATGAAAAGGTCAATTTTAATGTATTTGATGTAATGAAGCACCCTACAGAGAAGCAACAATGTTTTAAAATTGATGTTGAAGATATAGCCATTGGAAAGGAAGCAAATAAATGGCTTAATAAAGACCCATTGCAGAAAGTACTCACGTGTACTTTAGAAGAATTAGATAAGAAGGACAGAGAAGAAGTTGAATAAATCTTGAAGGAGATGGATTGCAAAAAGCCTATTGAAGAGGAAAGACACTATGAAAAGTTACCAGAGAAAGCAGAGAGTATAATGGGGAAGGTAAAATTGAAAGTCTTACCATCACACTTGAAATATGTTTTTCTTGATGAGGAAGGACAGAAGCCTGTTATTATTAACAGTCACTTGTCAGAATCTGAGGAAAAACAATTAATTCAAGTGTTGAAAGAAAATTCAACTGCAATTGGATAGAGACTAGAAGACTTAAAGGGAATGAGCCCAGCATACTGCATGCACCATATTTATATGGAGCAAGAATTCAAACCTGTTGCTCAACCTCAGAGACATCTGAATCCAACCATGAAGGAAGTTGTAAAAGGAGAGGTAATTAAATTACTAGAAGCAAGAATAATTTATCCTATCTCTGATAGTTCATGGGTAAGTCCTGTGCAGGTGGTCCCAAAGAAAAGGAGGCATGACTGTTATAAAAAATGTTAAGAGTGAATTAATTCCTACAAGAACAGCCACAGGTTGGCGAATGTGCATTGACTACAGGAAACTCAATACAGTAACCAGGAAGGACCATTTTCCTCTACCATTCATGGATCAAATGCTCAAAAGGTTGGCAGGACAAGCATACTATTGCTTTTTGGATGGTTACTTCGGATATAACCAGATAGCTGTTGCACCAGAAGACCAGGAAAAGACAGCATTCACATATCCTTTTGGGATTTTCGCATATAGAAAAATGCCTTTTGGATTATGTAATGCTCCAGCAATATTTCAAAGGTGCATGCTGGCTATTTTCTCAGACTTGGTGGAAAAATGCATAGAAGTCTTCATGGATGATTTCTTTATTTTTGGATCATCATTCGAGCATTGCCTATAAAATTTGAACATGGTGCTGAAAAGATACATGGAAACCAATTTAGTCTTGAATTGGGAGAAATGTCACTTCATGGTAACTGAGGGGATTGTGCTAGGACATTAAATTCCTAAAAAGGGCATCGAGGTAGACAAAGCCAAAGTGGAAGTGATTGACAAGCTGCCTCCACCAACCAATGTCGAAGGAGTAAGAAGCTTTCTAGGACATGCAGGATTCTATAAGAGGTTTATCAAGGACTTTTCCAAGATCGCCAAACCTCTGAGTAATTTATTGCAAAAAGATAATTCTTTTCAATTTGATGATGCATGCTTAACTACTTTTAATTTGTTAAAAGAAAAATTGATAACTACTCCTATTATAGTTGCTCCTGATTGGGAACTTGATTTTGAAATGATGTGTGATGTAAGCAACTATGCAATAGGTGCAGTTCTTAGTCAAAGAAAATCTAAAGTTTTTCATCCTATACACTATGCTAGTAAAGCTTTGAATGAAGCTCAAATAAATTATGCCACAACAGAAAAAGAATTGCTAGCAATAGTGTATGGCCTTGAAAAATTTAGATTGTATTTAATTGGTTCCCAAGTTGTTTTTACAGACCATGCAGCTATTAAGTATTTGCTAAACAAATGTGAGTCTAAACCAAGGCTAATCAGGTGGATTCTTCTTTTACAAGAATTTAATTTGATTATTCAAGAAAAGAAAGGAAGTAAAAACCATGTAGTAGACCATTTGTCAAGATTGATTCATAATGAAGTCTCAAAAATGCAACCTGAAGTTCAAGATGACTTCCCATATAAGAGGTTACTGTTGATTCAGAACAGACTATGGTTTGCAGACATGGCAAATTTTAAAGCTGTAGGAGTGCTCCCTGATGATCTTTCATGGCAACAAAAGAAAAAGTTTTTGAAAGATGGAAACAATTTATATGGGATGATCCATACTTGTTTAAGCTTGGATTAGACCATATTCTGAGGAGATGTGTATCTCAGGAAGAAGCCAATAACATCTTATGGCATTGTCACGGCTCACCGTATGGAGGACACTTCAATGGAGAGAGGACAATACTTAAGATTCTTCAATCAGGTTTTTATTGGCCTTTATTGTTTAAGGATGCTAATGTTTTTGTACAGTATTGTGATGCATGTCAGAAGATAGGAAGCATATAAAAAAGGAACGAGATGTCATTAACCACTATTCTTGAAGTAGAAGTCTTTGATTGCTGGGGTGTAGACTTTGTTGCACCCCTACCTACTTCATTTTCTCTATTGGGTAAGAAGGAAACTTGGTTGTTTGAAGCTCACATTCTTTTCTCCTTCTTTCATTTTCATGTTTACCTTGTGATAAATGCTTATTTTATGATTAAATTCATGACTCAATTAGACACATTTTCTGAATAACTTAACTAAACTGATAAATAATTAAGCATGATTTTGATTATAAAGAAAGTATTAAGAAAAGAAGCTTGAAATGTAAAAATCAGTAAAGAAATTGTCAAAAGCCTTGAAGAAACAAAGAAACACCAGAGCATCAAGCAAGGACGCTTGAGCGTGGTACACTGCACGCTTGAGCGTGGAAGAAACAAAAGCTTACGCTGCCCATGCGCCCAAGAGAAATAATGAAGAACACACCAACAGCCTCTCACGCTTGAGCGTGAGCTCGAGCTCGCTCAAGCGTGACTCCATGCATGACTGGCGCTCAAGCGTGACTATATGGAGCTCAAGCGTGACTCAATTGAAAGAGGAACAGCATCAGGATCATCTCACGCTCAAGCGTGGGAAGGAGCCGCTTGGGCGTGATCCCGACCCCGCTTAAGCGTGGCTTGAGCGTGGAATATATCTGTTGAGATAGAAGAGCTCGCTTAAGCGTGACAGATTTAGCTTGGGCGAAGATGAAAGAGTATCAGGAAATGTCTCAGGCTTGAGCGAGACAAGGAAGCGCTCAAGCGTGAACCCGAGTGCGCCTGAGCGTGAAGTAAGCATGGATCAAGCGTATGCTAAACAGAAGAACCACGCTTAAGCGTGGTTAAGGAAGCTCGACCGCGAGACAACCAGAGAACACCAGTACCCTTCACGCTTGAGCGTGACCACTAAGCTCAAGCGTGACTCATGCAGTATGGGATTTCTAATTTAATATTCACCAATGGTGCGATGCCAACTCACCCACTTTCTTGTGTTTCTACACGTCTCTGAAAGATGCTGCATAGGTTCTACGCAAGTGGGAAAGGGAAGCTGAACCTTAACTCCTATAAATCAAGCTGCAGACATCCATCATCCCTGTAATCCCCTGTATTTCCCTCACAATCCAACCTTTTCCATTATCTTTTGTATTTATATTTTGAGGGTGAAAATGCAAAGCATGAGTAACTAGTCTCCCTTATGGGATTGGCTGTAATCCATTCAACACTGAAGTAATGCTTTTGTAAGTTTTTATTTAGTAATGAGATTTGATGAGTTTCTGTATTTCCTTCTGCGTTTAATGCCTGAAAGTACTTGATCACTATTTTCTTGTTTTAAGTTTTCTCAAGTATGCTGGGAAGTGACTTTTGAAAGCAGATCTGAAAGAAATACTTATTGTGAGTAGATAGCCAGGGATGGCGTCTAACGCAATAAACGTCAAAACAATCGATCGATAATGCTGGGATGATTTCAAAGTGACTGAGGGATCAGCGGTTTGAAATCATTCTTATGAATTTTGTAGTCGAGGGATCGATACAAATGACTTTGATTGTGACGTAGAAATTATCTTTTTGATTTACTTATATAAAAACTTATGCAACTTACAGAAGGTGAAGATGTGATGAAGCCAATCCCTGTTTTACAAAACTGATTTTTCCAACACCATTTACTGTTATCCTTTGCAAGTTTTATTCTCTATTATTTACTGTCTTATAGCATTCACAACAAAACGAAAACCAAAACATTCTGCTAAATCAATTCAAAACTAAGATCTTCATTCTGACACCTCCTCAGTGGAACGATAACTATACTATATTACAACTTCTGTGTTTAAACTTGGCACAAGCATGACATTGAGTTCATATTATACAAACTTGATTCTCTTTCAATGAACTCTTCATTCCAATATCAAAAACAACTCATCAAGTTTTGGCGCCGTTGCCGGGGAGGTGATTTAAGTTTGAATATTTTAGCATTGAATTGACAAGACAGTGTAAATAAATTTGTTTTCAATTTTGTTTTTATTTTTTTTAGTAACCTTGATACTTTGAGTACTTGATTTATGATCTTGAGAGGACAGGGTACAAAAGAACAACTTGCATTTGATCCAGAGATAGACAGGTTCCTCAAGAAAATCAAGAAAGCCAAGCAGAACTTCCACGTAGGACAAACTTCCTCTGATACAATGGATGTCAACAGCAACAATCAAAACCCACCAAGGAGAACACTTGGAGACTATGCTTTACAGCAAGGGCCAAGACATTTCTCAAGCATTGTAATTCCAAACACTGTCAGAGCACTAGAAATGAAACCAGCATTTCTTAGTTTGATTAGTTCACACCAATTTACTGGAATGTCAAGTGAAGATCCATATACTCACTTGGCCACATTCTATGAATTGGTTGGAACCATGGGATTTAACCAAGATGTTATTGATGCTGCATATTTAAGACTATTTCCTTTCTCTTTAGCAGGAAAAGCAAAGGAGTGGTTACAATCTCATCCAAATCAAAGTTTGAATAGCTAGAATATAGTTGAAGAAAAATTTCTACAAAGGTTCTTTCCTCCATCTAGATTCATCAAGGCCAAATCAGATATTACAACATTTAGACAAGGCCAAGATGAACCTTTTTGTAAGGCATGGGAACGCTTTAAATCACTCCTCAGAAAATGCCCAAACCATGGACTTGAAGATATTGCACAACTTAATGTTTTTTACAGTGGTTTAAGGGCTGACACTAAAATGATTTTAGATGCAGCAGCAGGAGGAACAATGATGACAGTGGATGCTGACCAAGCCACAAGGATAATAGAAGCTTTATCCTCAACAGACTACCAAGCTCAACATGATCGTCAGCAAGTTCAAAGGAAAGGAGTCCTTGACTTAAACACCACAGATGCCATTTTAGCACAGAACAAAATTCTGACCCAACAATTAGAAGCATTGACCAAAAAGATATCCAATCTTCCACAACAATTACATGTAGTGCAATCGTCACAACCAGGGCAACAACAAATACCTGCAACATGTAACTTTTGTGGAGGAGATCATCTCAATGAAAACTGTGGCTCACAAGAAGCAACTGTATACTTCATGAACAACCAAGAAAGGTCTGGTAATTTCAATTCAAATTTTTCTAACCAATCATTTCAGGGATGGAGAAGTAACCAAAACCAAGGCCAAGGATGGAAGCAAGAACCCAGCTCTTCAAATAAACCATATCAAAATAATGGTCATTCTTTGGTGGATAGAACTTCTAGATTAGAGGACACCTTGGAAAAATTTATACAAACTTCTTTAGCAAGTCAAAAGAACAATGAAGCATCGCTTAAGAACTTGGAAACACAATTGGGACAACTAGCCTGACAACTTGTTGAGAAACAGAAGCCTCAGTATGGAGCAAACACTGAAACAAACCCAATAGAGAATTGCAAGGCTGTGACCACACTGACTGAGGAAATAACTGAGGAAGAAGATGGACATGATGCTATCATCTCTGAAGCAGTACCTCATAACACCAAAGATCCAGGGAGTTTTTCTATTCCTGTCACTATTGGAAATCTTTCAAAAAGTAAAGCTTTATTAGATCTTGGTGCTAGTGTAAATTTGATGCCATTATCCACACTTAAAAGTATAGGGGATTTTTCAGTAAAGCCAATAAACATGACTTTAAAAATGGCAGATCAATCAATAAAAACCCCTTATGGTATTGCTGAAAATGTTGAGGTCAAAGTTGATCAATTTGAATTTCATGAGAATTTTGTTGTCATAGATATGGAGGAAGATCCTGAAGTCCCCCTAATACTGGGGAGACCATTCTTGAAAGTAGCCAAAGTCATCATAGATGTGGATGACAGAAGAGTAAAAATTCGAGTGCAAAAAGAAGAAGCCAACTTTGTTATTGATGAAACAAATAAATACTCAGAATGTGCACTTGAAAATCTAAATGGAAAAAAGTTAAGGCCTGACTTAGGCAAGAAGGTGGAAAAACTCAACACTCTCCTCCACCAACTCCATGATCCATTTTGAAAAATCTATCAGGCGTCAAGCTGATGACGTTAAACAAGCGCTTATTGGGAGGCAACCCAATCCTTTATGTTTTCCTTTTTCATCCTGTTGAATTTACATTGCACACACTTTATTTTTATGTTTTCCTTTTCAAGTCTCATAATTGAAGTTCTTTTTTTTCGTAGGTCACTCATCAACCTATTCCAAGTGTCAAACACTGATAGAAGCAAGCCAAGAAGTTCAAAAACTATGTTTTCTTCTACATTGAGGTTTCTCATTGGAAGCAAGTTTGCAGCCCACATTGCTGGGCCTGGGGACAGGCCTTCTTTCTTAGGAGGGGTGAGACTTCATAGGCTAGACCAGGACCCTCCTCACAAGGGCCTCCAACAAGGAAACATGAGACAGAGGATGACTCTTCTAAGGATGATTGATGAGTTTACTGCTTTAGTTTTTATTGCTTTAGTTTACTTTGAGTTAGTTTTGTCTAACATTACTGCAGTATACTTTGAAAATTTTTAAAATTTTTCATGCTTTTGGTTGATTGTTTGGATATACCATTACATGCTTGCAGTTCTACCATTTTGGAAAAACCCAACCAAAGATTTTACTTTTTGAACAAGAAAAGTTTCTAAGCATCAGAATATTTTTAGGCAATAACACTGATTTTTTTTTAGGCAAAATGACTAAATTAAGAACCAAGGAACTAGAATGCATGTACTTTTGATTGTTTACATGACTTGAACCCTTTTCTGTTAGAATAAGGAAGTAAGCCTTATATCTTGATGAGAAGTGAGAAATCTAAACACTGAGAGCCTTATTTAAATTTGTTAAATTGGCATTGACTGATTTTCTAATTAACCTTTTTGTTAAGAAATAAGCAAGGAAATGATAAGGCAATTTTGAAAACATAGTTAGCCGAGAGCCAAAGCCGAGAGCCAAAAAGCTACCCTGATAAAAATATCCGATTTTTTGGTAGCCCATCTTTGAGCCATAAAATTTTTTTTTCTCTACCCTGAGCTAAGCATAAAAGCAAAAATCCTACCTTACCTGCATGTTCATCTTGAAAAAGAGCATAAAATATTTTTTTTCTCAAAAGGAGATGAAACAAATGAAGGCAGAAAAAGAAAATGCAAAAAGAAAAATAGTAAGCTCTCCAAAAAATGTATAAAAGAGCTGGAGGAAAACAATGGAAAATTCTGAAGTTTAAATTCAAAGAAGAAGCCTTCTAAATTATTAAATAAATTAACTAAAAGCACTTATGCTCTTCTTTGTACATACGATCTGAATCCAAGAAAAACCAAAAATTCTTGTTAACCCAGCCTCATTACAACCTTAAAAGACCTTTTGATCCTTGCTGTTCATTTGAATTTTGGTTTTACTAGAAATGACGGGCAATGTTAACTGAGCAGTTCTAATGATGGATGAGTGAAACAGACACCTGGTAAGAAATAATGAGAGTTCTCTATTCTTACAGCAATGGGTTACATGCTTTATGAACAAGGTAATGGTGCATTACATTTTAAGGAATTGGTATTAAGAAAATCATTTGCCTAGACATCAACTCAGATTATTGTCTTTTAAACTTTTTGTCTGCAACAGAAACTCAGATTTTTGAACGCTTGATTCCCTTTCCAAAACTTCTTTTTACTTGAGGACAAGCAAAAATCTAGGTTGGGGAGAGTTTGATAAATGCTTATTTTATGATTAAATTCATGACTCAATTAGACCCATTTTCTGAATAACTTAACTAAACTGATAAATAATTGAGCATGATTTTGATTATAAAGAAAGTATTAAGAAAAGAAGCTTGAAATGTAAAAATCAGTAAAGAAATTGTCAAAAGCCTTGAAGAAACAAAGAAACACCAGAGCATCAAGCAAGGACGCTTGAGCGTGGTACACTGCACACTTAAGCGTGGAAGAAACAAAAGCTTACGCTGCCCATGCGCCCAAGTGAAATAATGAAGAACACACCAACAGCCTCTCACGCTTGAGCGTGAGCCCGAGCTCGCTCAAGCGTGACTCCATGCATGACTGGCGCTCAAGCGTGACTATATGGAGCTCAAGCGTGACTCAATTGAAAGAGAATAGCATCAGGATCATCTCACGCTCAAGCGTGGGAAGGAGCCGCTTGGGCGTGAACCCGACCCCGCTTGAGCGTGGCTTGAGCGTGGAATATATCTGTTGAGATAGAAGAGCTCGCTTAAGCGTGACAGATTTAGCTTGGGCGAAGATGAAAGAGTATCAGGAAATGTCTCACGCTTGAGCGAGACAAGGAGGCGCTCAAGCGTGAACTCGAGTGCGCCTGAGCGTGAAGTAAGCGTGGATCAAGCGTATGCTAAACAGAAGAACCACGCTTCAACGTGGTTAAGGAAGCTCGAGCGCGAGACAACCAGAGAACACCAGTACCCTTCACGCTTGAGCGTGACCACTAAGCTCAAGCGTGACTCATGCAGTATGGGATTTCTAATTTAATATTCACCAATGGTGCGATGCCAACTCACCCACTTTCTTGTGTTTCTACAAGTCTCTGAAAGATACTGCATGGGTTCTACGCAAGTGGGAAAGGGAAGCTGAACCTTAACTCCTATAAATCAAGCTGCAGACATCTATTATCCTTGTAATCCCCTGTATTTCCCTCACAATCCAACCTTTTCCATTATCTTTTGTATTTATATTTTAAGGGTGAAAATGCAAAGCATGAGTAACTAATCTCCCTTATGGGATTGGCTGTAATCCATTCAACACTGAAGTAATGCTTTTGTAAGTTTTTATTTAGTAATGAGATTTGATAAGTTTCTGTATTTCCTTCTGTGTTTAATGCCTTAAAGTACTTGATCACTATTTTCTTATTTTAAGTTTTCTCAAGTATGCTGGGAAGTGACTTTTGAAAGCAGATCTGAAAGAAATACTTATTGTGAGTAGATAGCCAGGGATGGCGTCTAACGCAATAAACGTCAAAACAATCGATCGATAATGCTGGGATGATTTCAAAGTGACTGAGGGATCAGCGGTTTGAAATCATTCTTATGAATTTTGTAGTCGAGGGATCGATACAAATGACTTTGATTGTGACGTAGAAATTATCTTTTCGATTTACTTATATAAAAACTTATGCAGCTTACAGAAGGTGAAGATGTGATGAAGCCAATCCCTATTTTACAAAACTGATTTTTCCAACACCATTTACTGTTATCCTTTGCAAGTTTTATTCTCTGTTATTTACTGTCTTACAGCATTCACAACAAAACAAAAACCAAAACATTTTGCTAAATCAATTCAAAACTAAGATCTTCATTCTGACACCTCCTCAGTGGAATGACAACTATACTATATTACAACTTCTGTGTTTAAACTTGGCACAAGCATGACATTGAGTTCATATTATACAAACTTGATTCTCTTTCAATGAACTCTTCATTCCAATATCAAAAACAACTCATCACCTTGGTGCCCTTGGAAGAGGTATGATTTTTGAACACCCATGGCTTTTATTGATAGTTTTTTGGGTTATTGAAGTATTGTAATAGGTGATTAGATGTTGTTTTGATGAATAGAGGTATCTTGAACCAAACCCTAGGATGGATAACCCTTAGGGATTTAGTGTTGTTATTGATAATGAGTGGGATACATTGTTATTAGCCTATGGATGAATACAAATGGTTAAAATTAATGATTATTAATTGTTAATGGGAAATTTTGGAGGAAACCCTAAGTATGATAAGTTGGAGGTTTTGGCTAAATAGGTGATTTTGATGATTTTTGATGCCTTAGAATGATTTTATATAAGGAAATGAATGTTTGAAGCATTGGTGTTGATTATTGAGGTTTGGGAGATGAGTGCATGTGAGTATGTATGTGATTAGAGGAAATTGATTTTTGATTGTTGATATTTATGATGATGTTAATAATGGGTTCACACCATTGATAGTGGACTAGGGAGATGGATATTTGATTTGGTGGAGTCTTAGGCCTTGACATGTGCCATTTAGAAATTGTTGATTGATGATGATCTCGAATGGAGCCAAGAGGCTTATAATGAATTTGAATGAATTATGATGATGAGTAGTAAACCACATGATGATTTGGAGGTCTTATGAGTAAGGGCCATGGTATTATTGTTGTTCATGATGATGATGATAATGGTAAATGACCAATAGTGATAGATTAAGGGAATGAAATAAGATTGTGACTTAATGAGGTCTTAGACCATGATTGGGTGCTAATTGGACTTGTTGATTAATGATGGATTAAGTGTGTCTAAGATGGCTCATGTTGAACTTTAAGTGGCAATTGTGGCATTTGAATGATTGATGTAACATGGAATGCATCTTAGGTGATGGAATGAGGGGATATTGTTGTTGTTGGGTATGATTAGCCCTTTTAGATTTATAGAATCTTGGTTTTGGGAAAGGAATTCCCGAAGCCTAATACAATGGTATGGTGTTTTAGCAAGTCTAGAAATTGATATCAAGCTTTATGATAAGCTAGCGATTGTTTAGATTCATGATGATGCCTTGATATGGTTTGATGATTGTATGTATCCATGTGTATATATGTTGGTGTAGATGATATTTTGGGCAATATGGCAGAACATTCGGAGCATGCGAATTGTTGCGGTTCTTCTCTCGAGGTAAGAGAGGAGTTTAAATTTCAATTGCATGAGTTGAATAATTGATGGTTGATGTATATGATTGTACTCATGCTTGCCTTACCATTATTATCTTGAATGATGATTGATAATATGATGGATGATAGGCTTGGCAATTTATTGAATGTTTGGAAATTTCATATATATGAGATAATGATGAGTGCTTAGTGATCCTTTTGACAAACATGATTACTTGTTTATAGAAACCCATGAATAAATGAATTACTCAAAGGTGTAAAGTTGTGTTTTATGATTTTTATGCATAATTGAGGAACTCATAGGGTCAAAATGAGTTTTATGAAAGATTGATGGCTTAGGATTGTCATTCTAGCATGCATACATGAATTGTGACTTGTAGAAATTGGAATGGTTCAATTCCATTGAGAATAGACCCTTGAGTTGCATAAAAACATTTTGAAGTGGTCTAAATGTACTTATATGCATAAGTCACTAATTTTGAGGAATTTTTGAGTGAGACCGATGGCCACATATCATAAATGATGTATATTTATTGGGGTTAAAATTTCGTAGCATTTAGAGTTCATATGAGAAAGTTAGGAGGGTTAGAAGTTAAAAAATCATGTGTTTCTGCATAAAAACAGCAACAGGGCTGTCTTGAATCGATTCAAGACTCTTTGAATCGATTCAAGAGGTGCTGTTTTCACTGTTTTGGGCTCCAGGACCCTATTTTCACTGTTTTTGAGTTCTAGAGACATTTGAATCGATGCAGGGTTTGTTTGGTTACCCGTTGGGGGTAACCTAGTTGAGAAAACTGAGGTTTTGTAAACAGGGGTTGAGAAAACTGGGGTTTTATAAAAGGAGTTGTGTTTGGTTGTTGAAAAAGTTGGGTTGGGTAAAAGTAGGTTGAGGAGTAGTGATTGTGTTTGGTTGGGGAAAAAGTTGGGTTGGGTAAATGGTGATTTGATGGGAAATTACCAAAAAAGGGTATTAGTAAAAAATATATTGTATATGTATATATATATATATTATATTAATATATATATTTTGATAAATAACACAATATATATTTTTATATATTGTTCTATTTTTTTAACAAATTAGATGATATTTTATATACTCAAAATGTATTTTTTAACAAATCATATTATTTATTTAACAAATTAGATGATATTATGTATAATTAGAATATATTATTAACGCTAATTACGTAATTACGAGTATTGTTAACCCTCGTTAATTTAAACAGATCAATTTTGTTAAATTGATAACTTAATCTAAACGGATCGAGTTTGTTAAATTGAGACGGATCACTTACGCGTTGTATGTTAAACCCTAAACAGATAACTAATATTTGTTTAGGTTTCAAGTATGTTAAATTTAAATGGATTTGTCTAAACAGATAACTAATAAATTTAAACGGCTCGAGTACGTCAAATTTAAATCCTAATTACGTGTTGTAACTAAAACCACCACTTATCAATTGAATACATTTAAATAAAAAAATTCACTTACATCAAATAAAACTATACATTAAAAAAAAGAAACCATAACCCTTAACAAAAAAATGATTTCATACATACAAGAATAAAAAATAACTACAAACCAAATAAAAATATACAATTTATTTAATTTGGTTTTAATTCTTTACAAAAAAAATACTACGATACACCCAACCAAAAACAGCACACTTATGCACCTCCAAGCATCACCATTCATTCACCATTTCTGTGCTCCTTAGCCTACAAACCACACCCATGCACCTTGTCATCACGGCCATCTATCTCTCACCAGAACCCATCACCACCATCCATCCACCACCACCATCCACAACCACAGCCACCACCTATCACCACCACCATCCATCACCCAACCCCCTCCCCCATTGCCTAACAACCCCCACCGCCGTAACCACCCTAACCAACACCCTGAACCACCCCTCAAGCCCCATCATAACCACGCCCCTACCCACACCGTGACCATCCTCCACCACCACCTAACACCAGCAACCCTCTCTGTAACCATCCCCTCACCCACCACCCATAACCCACAGCACCATCACCATCACCCTAATCGCCCCCCTCACCCACACCCAAAACCACCGTCTCACTATCACCGTAACTAACCCCCTCACCAACACCCTAATCATCCCTCCCCCCACCCACCACACCACCCACAACCGTCCCCGAAGCCCACCCACACCCACCATCCGTAACCCCTCCCCTCATCCAACCCACACCTGTAAACCCAAACCCGTAGCCAGAAACCTAGGAACAGATACCACAAAACCAGAGACCCATCATCAGAGATGCAAAGGGAGAGGAAACCCAGAGATCAGAAGACCACAAACCCAGAGAATAGAAAACCAGAGATGCAAAGGGACTGGAATATTACCTGCGAGATCAACCCTCTGAAGCTCCTTCATTTCCGCGATATGGACCCTTTCACTGGCAAAGCTCATTCCTTTCCGCGTAATCGACGTTCTCTCCGTGTGATACTATCGTAGTTGGGTGGGAAGGGCTTTGTTTTCCCCAAATCGTGAGGGTACACAGGTCTTTTCCCCAAACCACGTTTGCAGGGAGTAGTAGGGAGCAGCCTCGTACAATCGGAGGTAGATGGACGCCAACGGAACCTCCAACGGAGCTTTATGGATGGAATGGAGAAGAAAACCGAACCAAACGCGATTCCATTGGTTGAACGGAAGAAAAACGGAACTTTGTTAACTCAACTCCGTTTCAGGTTTTAACCAAACAGGCACTCAAAGACCTTTAAATCGATTCAAATCCCTGTTATGGCCACTGTTATTCTATTTTTCCAATTGCTCTATTTTCCTTGCTATTTTTGGCCCGTTTGGGTATCTTAATGAAGTTTTTGGCCTCTAACTTCTGGATAGAAGTTGTAGATAATTATGTTACGGAGGTGTGAGAATTAGTCTCACTTAAATTGGAGTTATCTAACTCTCATTAGGCAAAAAATACCAAACCTACTGCGTTGAAAAATTCAAGTTTAAGAGGGTTTTGAACCTGACTTTTTATGGTGGTCAAATTGGGACTAATAGGTGATATTTGTGACATGTCCCACTATTCTTAAGACTAAAAAGGAGCTTTTCTCATGTCTTAGTATTGAAATTTACCATGAGCTTACTATTACTCCAAAACCCCTTTAGTATGTAAAAATAAGAGGTTGTATTAGGGATATTTAATGATGATGTGTCTTGGGGTATTGATATTAATTGAAACATGTTATGAAAACATGAAAGTTCACCACCAATGATATGATATGATGATTGATAAAGAAAAGTAAATGTTATAGTTGTGTGACACACCCTTAAATGATGATGAGACTACTAAAGGGACAATTGCTTGATAATGCATTTATGGTAAATCGATGAATCGGAGATGATATCAATAATGTATAATGATGGATGATGTTGTTGATCATTTCCTTGAGAAAAGGATGATTGTTATTATGAATGATTGTTGAATGCCATTATGTGTGATACAAGTGTGATCTTGTATGTGTGGTTTAAAATTATATTGGTGAATTATTGTGAATGCCACACTATATATGAAACAATGGTAATGAACAATGAAATAAAAATCCACTAAGAGATTATGTGGTGATATTGATGAAATATTGATGAATGTTGTTGATGTTTGTGATACCATTATGAATGTTGCAAGTATTGACTTGCGTGTATGATATAAGTATGCTAAAATGGAATGCCACACTTAACACTTGAAAACAATGGCTAAAACCAACAATGATAAAATCCACTAAAGGTTGTATGGTGGTGTTGGTGTTGATGATGATGATTGATGAATGGCATGATAGGATGCATAGTATGAGAATGCATTGATTGGCATTTGTATCCATGGCATATCATACGTTGCTTATATGGAATGTTAGGGGTTCCAATAGGCAGGCCTAATGGGAAGGCGACATAGTGCACAGATAAATTGTTGATATTCCCTAGTGATTATGGGAATCACGAAGCTGCCCTTAGTTTAGTGACGAGGCACCCTATTTGGCTGGCCCAGTGGGCGGGTGGCTCTGTGATGAGTAAGTTACCTCGATGTCCGACGGGACACGGCTCTCTCGATGTGTGTTCGGGAGAGGCTCGTAGCACTTTTGGAAAGTGAGGCCATGTTGTTGATTCGCAAGTCACGGGGTGACTAGTGCTATAGATGGGCGATAGCGGTTTGGTACCAGTAAAATATGATGTTGTGCATGCATGAATTGAGATATAAGTGTACACTTTTACTACTGCAGTAGGGGCATAGTAGCACACCTATGCTTGACCCATAATTTGGTGTTTATTCCCACAGTCGGATCCATATTTTTTATTGATTCCATTGTGCATATGCATTAGCCTAAGAGCATTTGCATATAGCATGGGGATATGCCGAAAGGTGATTATGATTGAGATTGAGATGTGGTGATGATGATGAGATAGGTAAATAAATACCTAAAAGACAACATGTAAAATATGAATACAATGAAAAGATATTGAATATGATGACGTTGTATGTGATGGCCCAATGTGATGAAGGGCTTGTTTGTCTATGGTTGATGACAATGATGTTGGTCCGTTGTGGCATTGAGAAATGATGTGTGTATGTGATTGCTTTTCTATGAGTTGATGGATGAATAAATAATATGTATATTGTTAAAATGAATAAATTATGATGATTGTTGATGATTCTAGCAAAGCATACATGATGTTGATATACATATGCACATAATCTCAATTGTATTCACATTCGTCATTTGAAATGTATAACTCACTCTCCCATGTTGTCCATTTTTAGCATTGATGCAGGAATATCATGGGATGAGGATATTTTAAAGTAGAGCTTTGGGAAGGTAAATAATGGTAATGGAATGCCTTGGCCGGCAGTGATTGTAATTCATTGTTTTGTGAATAAAATGTATATGATAGTGTGAATAATTATAGATATTGGTGGATGTATTGTAAATGGCTAGATATGTGAATGATATATTGATATTTGGGGAATTGGGAATTCATACCCATTTGATGAATATAGTGACATTGGACATGTAGCCCATTTTGGGAATGTATAAGTGTTGATGATACATGATATTGTGATAGAATTGAAAGTGGTCATTTATGGAATATGGATATCGGAGATGTATGTTGTATAACCATAATGATGCATGTGTATATATATTTAGGGCAATGCATGTTTATGATTTATGAGTAAGATTGGTTGTGGCCTAATAGGCTTGTGTAGTATATTTGCATGCTTTGCGGAGCCTTTTCTCATATCTTCATATATGGGACTAGGCGTGTGCCCTATATACATATTTTTCTTCCTCTTTAAACTCTGTTATTTTTGTATACAATCATGGGCGATTTATTTTACGATCCAGTTATAAAATATTAAATCTCACTCTTTGGTTTTCTGTGGTTTGAGTTTTGGTGTAATCGTTGAGGTGTTTTAAAACTATTTTAAACGTGAAAAATTTACTCGTATTTTTATTAACTGTTTATCTTGATTACATCGGGATTCAAGTCCGGAAGACCGGGGTGTGACAGTGAATGGTCAAAGACTCAAACCTTATCTGGGAGGAGAGGTGGAAAAGGTCACCACCATCATTCATTTGAAGGATCCATGAGCAAGCAGTCAGGCGTCAAGCTAATGACGTTAAACAAATCGCTTTTTGGGAGGCAACCCAATCATTTATAATTTCTGTTCATTTGTTGATTTTAATTCAATTACTCTGTATGATATTTTTGAAGTTCTCTTACCTTGCTTTTCAGATCAACTCATCACATTCATCAACCAACTTCACGTGTCAAAGGCAAACTTCAGAGGGAAGGACAAATTTCAGTCAATGTCAAGTTACCACGCTCAAGCGTAACTTGCCATGCTCAAGCTAGGAAATTCACTTTTAATGTTGTCTTAAATTCGCTCAAGCAAATGGTTTCAAGCTTTAGCAAGGAAAGAAAATAAAGTATAAGGTTTATACACGCTTAAGCGTGAGTCTCCATGCTCAAGCGTGTCAAAGCAAGTTACGTACTGACCAAATTCTCGCCTAAGCACAAGGAACCCACGCTCAAGCGTGGCCAGGTAAGTGACATTTTGTTTGATCCACACTCAAGCGTAGAAGTCACGCTTAAGCTTGATAACAAAAAAATAAAGTCTGTCAAATCAAAATTTTCAAATTCACCCCGATCACGCCCAAGCGTGACTTCTCTCGCTCAAGCGAGAAGAAATTAAGTATCAGGGGAGTTGCCACGCTCAAGTGAAGCAAGGGACGCTTAAGCGTGAGACATGAAAAGAAATTTTCAGACTATCAGGGGTTGTCTTGCTCGAGCGTGATAAAGCACGCTTAATCGAAAAAGAAAATTTCCCATTACTCTCTTAAGCGAAGGTTCAAGCATGGAACCTTTGGTAAGCGCGATCACGCTCAAGCGTGATTATACTCGCTTAAGCGAGAAACAATAAAATGACACCAGTAAGGCACGCTCAAGTGTATCATTAAGCGCAAGACTCCATTGACCCACACACTCGCCCACGCTTAAGCGAGCAGTTTAAAAATTGCCACCTAATGCCACTCATTACCACATTAAAAGGCAATCCCCTCCATTATTCCAGATTCTGAAAACATGGCAAGAACCAAGTAGGTGGCACCAAGTTCCCCTCCACACACTTCTCCAGCAAAAAGTTCTATAAGAAATAAAGGAAAAAGGCCACGCATTGATGACTAGGACAATGCTCTAAAATTCAGGAACAAGGACAAGAGTAAGCGTTACGAGGATATTTCAAACTAGACTTTCATACCTGAAAGAAAAGTGGATTTGGCCTTGGGAGAGTGTGATGCCTTTCTGCAGGTTATTAGAAGGAGGAACTAGTTAAAGAGATGATACCCAAGAGAAAAATATGATCCGGAGATTGTGAGGGAGTTCTATGCCAATGCATGGCCTAAGGAGGGAGAAGGTCATTGAAGGACATATGTCAGAGGCCATTGGCTCTCATATGGCAGAGATGAGATCAACTTCTACCTAGGCAGCATTATGGAGTTAGGGGAAGGAGAGACATGTGACTATGCTGCGATGAAACTAAGAAATGAGTTCATTGCCACTAATGATCTCAAAGCAGCAATATGCATACCAGGGCGCCATTTTTAGATGGGGCGGGCAGAGAATCCACTACACATCTTAAGAAAGGACATGACCACCATTTCTCAAGTTTGGACCTCTTTTCTGCTTGCTAACATAGCCCCTAATGCATATGTCTCTGATCTGATTTTTAGTAGGTGTTATTTACTATACTGCATTCTACAGAATGACATCTCTATTGACTTAGCCCAAATCATTTATGATGAAATCCACAAGTTTATGAAGGATGGTCAAAAGTATTCCCAGGCAGGACAGAAGGTAAAAGGGACTTAAGGTTTCCTGCTTTCATTACTGATTTTTGTGTAGGGCATGGAATTGAGGTACAGGACCTCAAGCCTATCAGACCACCCCTAGACAACCGTTTCATTGAATGGCATTGCAGCATCCAGGCATCACTTGCACCAGATGTACCTCTACCAACTACACCTTAAGCACCGCCACTATCAAGAACAGAACCTGCTCCCCCCCTTTCAACAGCAAAAAAAAGATGATCCTTGAAGGAATTTATTAGCTCAACATCAGGAAAAACCATTTTTTGGCACAACAGAATGCCAACCATAGACGTCTTATGCACATGGGCTGTACCATAGCATTCCAGCCGGCTAACATAACCCATGGATGGATTCTATTCAGTTTTCAGCACACATTGCTTGGCATTGGGACAGGCCTCCTTTCTTAGGAGGGGGTGAGACCTCACAGGCTAAACCAGGACCATCTTCACAGGTACCCCCTGTCAGGGAAGAAGAGACAGACACAGATGATGATGATGAGTAAATTTTCCTTTTGAGTTTCTTTTCTGGTTTCTGGTTCCCTTTTTAATTACTATTAGACTTATTTTTATTTTTTAATTTTCTCTTTATAACTTGCTACAGACAATATTTGGGGTATTTTAGTTTGAATTTTATGCTTCATTGATGAATTTGCATGATCTATTAATTGATAAAATTGATTGCTCTGTTTAAATGTTTGTATAGGAACATGCATTGTTTTTCCAACCTAAAGCAAGAAAATTAAATGAATGTAAAGATTCAATAAGTTAGAGCCACTTTTAAGACAGTAACATTGATTTTGAAAAGGCAAATTAGCTGAATTACGAACTAGGAAAATGAAATAAATGAACTTTTTAAATTCTTTACATGCTTGAACCTTTTTCTGTTAGAATATTGAAGTATGCCTTAAACCTAATAAGAAGAGAGCGTGTAACCCCCTGGTTCTCCGGACCTGAATCCCGATGTAATTAAGATAATTAATTAATAAAAATATGAGTCAATTTTTCGCGTTTGAAATATTTCAAAAACACCACCATGATTACATCAAGACCCGAATCACAAAAGACCAAAGGGTGAGATTTAATGATCTATAACTGGATCATTAAATAGTTTGCCCATAACGGTATACAAAATAACAGAGTTTTACAGCAGAAGAAGAATGTGTATACCGGGCACACGCCTAGTCCCATATATGAAGATATGAGAAAAGGCTCAGTAAAGCATGCAAAGGCATATCACAAGCTTAATAGACAACCATTATCATTTTACATAATCACATGAGCATGCAATGCCTAATATATATGTATATACATATCTATATGGTCATGCATCATACATCTCCAATACCCATATCCCATAATTGGTTATATCCGATTCAACCTCAAGACATATGGCATCAACACTTATACATTCCCAAAATGGGCTACACATCCAACATCATTTTATTCATTATGTAGGTATGAATCCAAATACCCCCAAATACCAATACAATATCCACTTATATCATTATTCACAATACATCCACCAATATCAATAAATATCAACACTATCATGTACATTCATTCACAATTCAATAAATTATAATCGCTACCGGCCAAGGCATTCCATTACCACTATTTTACCTGCACAAAAGCTTTTCTTTAAAAATGTTCTCTTCCCATGACATCCCTACATCAATACTAAAAAGTAGACCACATAGGAGAGTGAGTTATACATTTTAAATGACGATATGAATACAATTGAAATTATGTGCATATGCATATCAACATCATGTATGCTTTGCTAAACACAATAATGATCATCATAAATTGTTAATTCAACAACATATACATATTTCATATTCATTAACCAAGTCATAGCAAAGCAGGCATATACACATCTATTCCAACGCCACAACAGGCTAACATCATCAACATCGACCATTCTGATCTTTTCTCCAAGCCACAACAGGCTAACATCATCGTCATATTTGATATCGTTTCGTATATTCATATCATTTATTACTTTTACGTGGTCTTTTAGGTATATTTATTACCCATTTCACCAACACCACACCACAATCTCAATCATCATCAATCATCATCACCATCTGGCATATCTCCATGCTATATACAAATGCTCTTATGGCTAATGCATATGCACAATGGAATTAATAACAAATATAGATCCGACTGTCAGAATAAACACCAAATTATGGGTCAAGCATAGGTGTGCTACTATGCCCTACTACAGTAGTAAAAGTGTACACTTATATCTCAATTCATGCATGCTCAACATCATATTTTACTGGTACCAAATAGCATCGCCCATATGTAGCATAGTCACCCCGTGACTTGCGGATCAACAACATGGCCTCACTTGCCAAAAGTGCTACGGGCCCCTCCCGAACACACATCAAGAGAGCTGTGCCCCATCGGACATAAAGGTAACTTGCTCAACACAGAGCCGCCCGCCCACTAGGCCCGCCACATAGGGTGCCTCGTCACCAAACTATGGACAGCTTCGTGATTCTCAGAATCACTAGGGAACAACAACAAATTACCCGTGCACTGGGTTGCCCTCCCACTGCGCCCGCCTAGTGGAACCTCTAACATTCCACATAGACAGATTATGATATGCCATAGATGCAAATGCCAACCAATGCATTCTCACACTATGCATCCTATCATGCCACTCATCAATCATCATCATCATAATCACCAACACCACCATACACACCTTAGTGGATTTTATCATTGTTGGTTTTATCCATTGATTTCAAGTTTTAAGTGTGGCATTTCATTACAACACATTTTACATATTTTTCATATCATACATGGAAGTCGATACTTGCGATCAACCACAATGGCATCGCATCATTACATATCATTCATAAATATTACCACACATTCATTTAGTGGATTTTCATCTCATTATTCATCACCATCGTCATACATATTAGTGTGGTATTCATAATAATTCACAAATATAATTCAAACCACACATACAAGCCTATACTTGTATCAACTCAATGACATTCACAATCATCTATAATAACAATCATCCTTATTCAAGGGATTGATCAACAACATCACCCATCATTACCTCTAATACAATCTCTTATTTTTATATGATAAAGGGGTTTTAAGTAAATATAAGCCCATGTTAATTTTCAATACTAAGACATGAGAAAAGCTCACTTTTAGTCTTAATAATAATGGGACATGTCACAATTATCACCTATTAATCCCAATTTGACCACCATAAAAAGTTAGGTTCAAAACCCTCTTAAATTTGAATTTTATGATGCAATATGTCCAGTGTTTTATGCCTAATGAGAGTTAGAAAACTCCAATTAATGTGAGACTAATTCTCACACCTTTGTAACACAATTATCTACAACTTTCATGCAGAATTCGGAGGCCAAAAATTTCATTAAGACACCCAAATGGGCCAAACATAGCAAAGAAAACAGAGCAGTTGGAAAAAAACAGCATGACAGTGGCCATAACAGGGCCATGAATCGATTCAAGCTCGTGTGAATCGATTCAAGTGTCCTAAAATCTCAAAATTTGACAAACAGAGGGCCTTGAATTGATTTAAACTCATATGAATCGATTCAAATGCCCCAGGAGCCCAAAACAGTGAAAACAACACCTCTTGAATCGATTCAAAGAGTGTTGAATCGATTCAAGACTGTCCTGCTGCTGTTTTTATGTAAAAACGCATGATTTTTCAACTTCTAACCCTCCTAACTTTCTAATATGAACTCCAAATGCTACGAAATTTTAACCCCAATAGATACACATCATTTGTGATGCGTGGCCACTGGCCTCACTCAAAAATTCTCATAATTGAGGGACTTATGCGCATAAATGCGTTTAACTTAATTTATAACGTTTTTGGGCAACTCAAGGGTCAATTCTCGTCAAAATTTTCCCATTCCAATTCCTACAAGTCATAAACTACATATATGGGCTATTGGGACTATCCCATGCCATCAAAATCACATAAAACTCTATTCGACCCCTTCACTTCCATGATTATGCATTAAAAATGCACTTTGTGAACTACAATATGACTCGAACCATCTATAATTTATTTCAATATGGGTCTTTCATTAGAATGCATCAATTCCCATCAGGGGACCACTAACCATTCATCACCATCTCATATCTATATATATAAAATTTCTAAAATTCAACAATTTTCCAAGCCTATCATTCATCATTTCATCAATTCAAACATTTAATACATTCATGGCAAGGCATTGCATGACTTCACACATAAACATAATTAACAAATTTTCACTCATGCAATTGAAATGTAAACTCCTCTCCTACCTCGAGAGAAGAACCGCAATCCAAGTGCTCTGATTGCCTCGATCATTCCGCATCATCGTCCGGAACACAATCCTATCACAAACATACATATACATGCTATTAATATACCATCATAAGGCATCATCTCTTAAAACTCATTATCAAGTCCTAGACTTGTCTAAACCCAATTTATACGCTCATGTTAGGCTTCGGGAATTCCTTTCCAAAAACCAAGATTCTCTAAATCTTAAAGGGCTAAACAAATCCAACAACAACAATACTATGACCCTTATCCTTAAGGCTTCCAAATCATTACATGAATCATTTAACCATCATCAAAATTTATTCAAACTCATTATAAGCCTCTTGGCTCTATCTAAGACCATCACCAATTCAACTATTTCGAAATGGCATACATCAAGGTCTAAGACTCTACCAAATCAAATATCCATCTTATTTCATTTATCCATCATCAATGGTCATCCTCTATTATTATCTCTCTATCACAATAACAACACTCAACATTGATCATCATTTACCCATTCTTAAGATTAATTCCTCAAATCATCATGCCTACCAACATGCACATATTATCATACACAATCTCATAAACTTAGTTCAAAATTTCACTAACCTCATTAACCAATCCCAATGCTCCTAACAATTTATTCCCCTTATATAACTCATTCTAAAGCATTCATAATAATCAAAATCATCAAGTGGGTCAAAACCCCCCAAATCATCACAATAACCTCATTAACCTCTCAATCTCACATAATCACAAAGCCATAAATCAAGGGTTTCATTTCCAAGCATTCAAACCTAGGGTTCATCATTTTCCTTAACAATCCAAGTTTCTAACATTATCATTTCAACCCAACAACTCAAAAACAATAATGAAATAATGAAGAGGTAGGAAACCTTTACCTCAAGCCCATGCAAATACCCAAACGAAAATAAGAGTGAAGAAGAGGGAGATGATCATTGCAAAGCTTCCAAGCTCCATAAATGCCTCACAAATCCAAGCTTATCATAAATTTTGGCAAGAGAATGGAAAAGGAAGAGGTGGGTTCCGTTGGGAAATGAAGAAGGAAGAGAAGAATAAGAAGAAAAATTAAGAGAAAAGGGAGAAAGAAGAGGGCTTCATGGTTTGGAAAAAGGGAGGGGAAAAAGGTGGCCAAAAATTGGTCATTACCCATTGGACAAAGCCATGCATCCATGTCCTTTTGTCCATTGTGTTATAAAATCCTTTAACCATTGTATAATAGCATGAAAAGTAAAAATGGGAGAGGGAGAAAGAGGTCGCGGTGGAAATAAGAGGGGAAATGGGATTTTTGGTTTTTCTTTTAATTCTAATTGATTCATATTTTCCCCGTTTATTTATATACGTCGGGTCCGAATAATTATTTCCTCATCACCTAAAATTATTTTAACCATACTACTATAACCACAATAATTTTCTAAACATCCTAGACCCATCAAATATTTAATTTGACCGAGTAGGTCCCATGTCATCTGTTAAAACACCCAGTTTCGGTAAATTTTAGTTTTTCAATAATTCACCTCTAATTTCAAATTAATTCTCCCACAATTATTGGACCCTAAATAATTAATTACCATTATTCAATAAATCTATTTTCTTTAAAATCCGGGATGTTACAATCCACCCCACCAAAAAAAAACTTCGTCCTCGAAGTTTAACATCGGTATATATCGTAAGGCCACACTTTGGCCATGCACCAGTAGGATTTAATGACACCACGAAGTAATATCGGACTTCCCAAAGTCCGCCAGGACATGACTGTCGTCATCTCTTTGTCCTAGCATAAGGTTCCATATACCCAAAATGAGTCACCACTCATCGATTCTCAGTTTATTCATCACAACACTCATATTCTGATCCCGTACCTCTAGATAGGTTCAACACATTCACCGTAAGCAGTTATAACACTACATTTGCCCGTTCTATGTGTTGTTGTATCCGACATATAGGAAGACATTCCAATCCTGTAGTGGTTACCACAAACACATGAGATCGGCGCATAAGTGCACGTTGTCACAATGCCTATGGCATGTAGAGACATATCAGGATAAGTACCTTCAAGTTTTATCGCTCACATATTTTATATTAATTCAAGTAATATCACCTCGCGCAAGATCTTGTGATAATTTACACAAGTCCACAACCACTATACTCACATCAGTTATTGCCAATATACACCATCCGACACAAATCACATCGTACAAATCGTCAAGTATCAATAACCTTAACCATATATTAAGATGTCAACTATAGATTTCCAATCATCACAGGGTAATCACCCCACCATTGGACTTCATCCATCCGAAGTTATAGTCAAATAACTTAGTAATCATCTCTCTAATTCGAACATTGTCGGTTGTAATTGGATTCAAGCCTAATCAATTCACCAAACTCATATCAAATATATGCTCCCAAGATCAAAATAAGGTCCATAATCATATAATAATCTCCTACACTAATGGGTTTCCTCATTTATCATAGCCAAAGTCCATATACAGGACATACGATTCATATTGTGTCACATCGGTATGTGGTTTATATCACCAATATAATTCCTTTTCAAAACAAAAAGGAAGGTATCTACATAATTAAACTTCATTTACAAACTCATGTTCACATATATTATCTCTACATCACATCATAATCCATAATTGATCTAATAATCATAACATCAAGGGCACGTAATTTAGCCCAAAGTCATATCATAAAATTTTTCATCATAGCCAATGCTAAGTCATACCCCAAATTCAACATCATTATTCACCAAGTACATAGGGGTTTACGTTTATATTTCTAATCCAATCATACACCGGCTCTAGCCTTAACAACTCAGTTCACATTTTATTTCACTACGGCTCAATCGTTCATAAGATTCAAGTTATCATTAGGCTTAGAAAATTCAAGAGTCGCCTAGTACCCCTCATGGAATACTTCCACAACACATAAAGTCAATAAACATGGCTCATAGAAACATCGTAGAGCCTAGACCACCATAGGGTCTAATCCCAAAAGGTTTGATCTTACAAGATCACATTGGGTTATCCGGGGTTACCATACTTAGTGGGTCACAACTAAGTTAACCATCCACTCGGTTCAAAAATATAAAACTGAGACATAACCCCAATCATGTGCCAATATAATTTCACATTCATAATCTTATCACTTATCCATGTCCCAATCTAGGGAGATATAACAAATTACTTGTGTCATATAATATATAAGGTTCTTGTGCCAAAGGATATAAAATCCATCCTTTACAAATGGCACAACCCATCATTTATTCAATCAATTCCAGCATGTAAGGTAATTATATTCAACAAGCATACTTTGGCCATAAGCCACAAGCATGAATCACACAAGAGACCTAAACAACAATTTAATTCCAATACATATTCCAAGGTCTCAACATTCATGGCCCCCTACCATATCAATCCACTCTTAATATCTCTTATCCGTGGTTAACACACGGCATAGGTCCATCATCTAATCAATTCATATCCAATACATTATATCCATGATCACACATGGTATAAATTTCATCATTATATTATTTTATACCCAATGTATCAATATCAAATGCATAATATCAATGTATTCGTCATTAGAAGGTAATAGTGTAAGGAACTTGGCCGGACTTACACAACTAACCATATCAATCACATTGAGGAATTCATCCATATGTATTCAATCTCATGATTTCATTAAGTTTTCCAATGAGCAACTATGCCCCACAAGTGCATCTTACAACCTCAATGATAATGGGCATACATCCATAAACAACAATCACAACTTAATACTAGAGGTTCACAAGGAATCCTCAATAAGCAATAATGCCCTTATAATTAATTCACAATTCTTAGATAACTAGTCATTCATAAATCCATATAGGGCAATCAATACTTCAACATATCATCATCCTCTAGATAGTTACCACTCTTAAGTCTATATAAAGCATCCAAATTTCGACAATGAGCATCACGCTCCAAGGATCACCAAAATGTCTCACTATTGAGCAATTGTGCTCCAATCATCCATAATATCAACCTCAAAGAAGAGCAACCATGCTCTGACAATACTTAACAAATCTAATTCAGAGCAAAATACACTCTGATACCAGCTTGTCACCCCCTGGTTCTCCGGACCCGAATCCTGATGTAATCAAGATAATTAATTAATAAAAATACGAGTCAATTTTTCACGTTTGAAATATTTCGAAAACACCACCACGATTACATCAAGACCCGAATCACAGAAGACCGAAGGGTGAGATTTAATGATCTATAACTGGATCGTTAAATAGTTTGCCCATAACGGTATACAAAATAACAAAGTTTTACAGCGGAAGAAGAATGTGTATACTGGGCACGCGCGTAGTCCCATATATGAAGATATGAGAAAAGGCTCGACAAAGCATGCAAAGGCATATCACAAGCTTAATAGACAACCATTATCATTTTACATAATCACATGAGCATGAAATGCCTAATATATATGTATATACTGTAACATCCTGGATAATTTAGTTAAAATTTTGGATTGGTGAAAAATATTAATAATTGTCTTAGAGATTTATTTGAGATTTTAGAATTATTATTATTATTATAAATTCAATAATAAATAATTAAATATTGTGGAACTAAATAAATTCACTTGATTGATTAGGTATGAAGTTAAAATGAGATGTAATTAGATGAAAGTGAATTTAGAATTATCAATAAGGGTTAAAATTAAAAGTTTTAATTAAAACTTTAAAGGAAAAATATAAAAGAAATAGGGAAATGACCATTTTGCCCCTGAGTCTTAAATAATCAAAAATTCATCTTCTTCTTCCTCATTTTCACACGAGCTCTCTTCTTCTTCTTCCTCTTCATGGCCGTGAGCTTGGTACTTCCAAGGGGAGGTCTGTTTTGCGTTGAAACTTTGAAGTAACTACGTCTTTGGGATCGTGACTTCAAGGTGAGCATTACGAACCCATCAAATTGAGTTGCCTCTCTCTCCCTTCACTTTCTCTCTCTAGCCGATGGCCATGCATGGAGGGAGGAGCTTCTGTTTTCTACTCCTCTAGTGCATGTGAGCTTGAAAATGGTATTTAGAACAATGAGTGTGGTACAACGATAATGGGTTTTGCATTTCGACCTCCATAGGTAGTGAAACGAACGTCCGAGGATCGAGTGGTGAAGCGGGTGCTGGATTCGGAGGTAGGACCTTGAACCAAGCACCTAGAGGATGCAACCGATATCAAGAACAAATCGTCGAAGCATGGAATCAAGGTAAGGGGAGTGTTTGGGTCATAATTAAATAGAATAGGTGCGTAGTCGAACTTGGGATATTCAACTAGACATTGAGATAGTGGGAAAAATTTCTAAATAATACTTATATGTCTCTACATGTATGAATGTGAATTATAGATATTTTGCAGTAGTTATTAAATTAAAAGTATTCTAAATTATGACGAATTGATGTGTACGGTGGCATTATATTGGTGGGCTTGACATGTTGGTCACCCCAGTTGATGAGTATGATTTGTTATTGATGGCCACATGATGTATGATATGAGAATGTGATGTGTATACATGATTATGTAGTGTGGGACGGCCGACGGTATGTATAGCCCCTCGTTTTCTGGCTCCAGTGGTTTTTGTACCCAGTTGAGCTACCCAGTGGTCAAGCAGGACCCAGTGGTTGAGGTGGAGAGTCAAGCAGGACTCGGTGGACCAAGCAGGGTTCACGGGGTGTCAAGTAGGACCCCCAGCTGAAAGCCGATCCTTTAGTATCCGGATACTAGGCGTCGAATTACATGAGAGTCAGTTGTGATACTTAATGAAATCGTTGACATAGTGTGATGATGTTATTGTAGTTTATCGTAGTTGATGGTGGTGATTTGCACTTTGAGGATACTGAACTTGAATGAAACTAAAAATTTGTAAGTATGAATTGGTGATAATGAAAAGCGAGATTAATTGCATAATGTAGAGTTAGTGAATTAGTAGTGGTGATAACACTGTAGTAATCATGTACCTTGTTATTTAATTACCGTTTTAGATTAATTATGATACCAAACACTCACCCTTGCTGTGGTTTTCTTTTAATTTAGTAACCAGTGACAAGGAAGAGGTTGAAGCCCCGGAGGTACGCCAAGCGGAGGATTGATGCCAAGGAGCTGAGGAAACTATGAATTAAATGATGTGTGTAATATGTAATGAGTTTTTATGTATGTAATTCCATAATATGGTGCTTATGTGTGTTGGACTAATCTAGAATATGGTCATGATTATGATAGATAATGAGTTAGAATTGGTATGTTGGTTGATGGGGATATGAATTCATATTGGTAAGATAGTAAGGTGTTGATGATTGCGTTAATTTTCATGAACTGAATATATATATGTATACATATATATATATATATATATATTGGCATGGAGCCAAAGTTATATGTAGATGATAAATTATTATAGGCAGGTTATGTTTCTTCATGTGAATAGTGAATGATGCATGTGTGTGTGGATTGTTAATCTCCTGGATGATTAGGATATGAATTGTTAACGTGTAGATCATAAGTTTGAATAATGCATTTAATGTGTTAGAATTAGGATTGAAATACATATTAGTTGGAATCAATTTCATATGTATGCTTGAATAGGTGTAAATGGATGAATTGGGTCAAATGATGCACTTGGAGGTGCAAATATAGCTAGTTGTGTGTGAGAATTTTGAGTCATTATGCATGTACTACATAATTCGCTCAAGCGAGGTGAACTCTCACTCAAGCGAGAGTACTCTGTACAGGTAGTATGGCCTCTGGCCCAATCTCGCTCAAGCGGATTCAGTCTCGCTCGAGCGAGGGCCAGAGGAATTGTTCCTGTGTCAGTTTTGCTCAAGAGGGGATGATTCCCACTCAGACGAGACATGCCTGCAATAGGGGAGGTAGTTACTGGATGAATCTCGCCCAAGCAGATTCAGTCTCGCTCGAGCGAAGGCCAGGGGAAATGATTCTGTGCCTATTTCGCTCAAGCGAATGTGACTCGCCCAAGCGAGTGAGGGGAGTTTAGGTTCTGGAGTGATTTCGCTCAAGCGAGACTATCTCGCTCAAGCGAAATAAGCACCTGATGCATATGGCTTCCTTCGCTCAAGTGCGCTCGGTGGCTCGCTCAGGATTGAGTTATGGATCTCGCTCAGGCGAGTAGGAACTCGCTCAAGCAACTTTCACTGGATTTGCCTAAGCGAGTTAGGGCTTCGCTCAAGCGAGAAGCCCCTGATCTCATTTTCTTCTTTTGCTTCATTTAACCAATTTCATTTTTATTATTTGATTTATTTATTTGATTTCCATGTATTATTTATTATTTTAGGCCCTTAAGCTGAGAATACATGATCATTTTCATTTCGATGGGTATAAATTTTCCTTTAGTGAAAAACTTTCTCTGTATTTCAATTGATTAGAATAACATGGTGTGTTTAATTAACTTTAATCACGTGATTAGAGCCTAATATTTAGGCGAGATGTTATAGGTGGTATCAGAGCAGTTCTTTTCAGGATGGCAATAGGTAGATATATGTAATAAATTATGTGAGTCGTGTATAGGACTACCGTGTTATTTCATTGTATTTATTGTGGTTATTTATGTATTGACAGGGTAGCTTGGCATCATTCCCTTGGCACTCCAGCGGCATTGTGTTCTATATGTGTGTGAGGTAAATATTATACTCCCTGGTAGATCATTGGTTATTAATGTTGATGCGTTTGATTGTTGTAGAATTGCTTTATGGCTGAGGGAACTAGTTCTGGTGGAGGAGATGACTTCTTCTCAAAATTTTCTCAAATGATGAGTAGGACTGAATCCGGCCCAACTCTTGACAAATTCCTGAAAAGGAATCCACCTGCCTATAAAGAAGGACATGATTATGATGGTGCACATGTCTGGATACGAGAAGTTGAACAAGCTTTCAAATATTTTGAGTGCTTGAAAGAACAAAAAGTACAATTTGCTACGTACCAGCTGAAAGACGAGGCTAGGGTATGGTGGTTTAGGACTAGGGTGTAAATGAATGCAGCAAGTGAACCGTTGGTGTGGGTAAATTTTTGAAAAAGGTTCCTTGCCAAATATTTCCCTGAAAATTACAAGATCCGAAAGGAGATGGAATTTCTGAGGTTGGAACAAGGCAGGATGTCAGTGGCTGAATACACTACCAAGTTTGATGAATTGTATGACTTCTACTACCCTTTCTCCTTGGAAGGGACTGAAGGTAGTAAATGTGCTAAGTATGAAGCTGGGCTACGAATTGAACTTCGTAGTGTAATTGTGCCTATAGAAATTCAAGATTATCCTACCTTGGTGAATAAAGCCAAATTGACTGAAGAAGTACAATTGCAAAGGACATTTCAACCAAAGGACAAGAAACCGTTAAAGGAAAAAGGGTTTAGCTTTAAGAAGATAGGTTAGTTTTTCTGTGGTGGCAAGTCTTCCGCTACATCTTCTTCCTCTTCTGGTCATGGTTCTACCGGCCATTCTAGTAGCCATTCAGGTGGTCGTGCATGCTATAATTGCGGCCAGGAGGGTCATATTGCGAAACATTGTCCGGCTAGTCAAATTGTTTGCTTCCAATGTGGGCAGCCGGGGCACCTTAGGCCTGATTGTCCATAGAGGCAACAGCAGAATGAACAGGGTAATCGGGCTAATACTTCTATGGTTCGCGGTGTTAATTTTCAGCGGGGAGGTAGAAACAACGGGGGTCGTAGAGGCCAACACTCGAGGAGGATCGATGCTCAATCAAGTGGTGCTCAAAATGTTATGACTGGACGAGTATTTGCTTTTGATACTTCTGAAGTTGTAAGAACTGACAACTTAGTGCAGGGTAAGTGCATTATTCATGGTTATTTGGTAAATGTAATTTATGATTCTGGTGCTATGCATTCTTTTATCTCTGAAGGTTGTGTACGACGGCTTGGTCTACCGGTGGTATTAATGGAGAATGCACTCAGTGTCTCCACTCCTACTGGCTCCACCTTCCGGGCAACCACTATGTGTAAGGAATTATCGATGCGGGTTGAAGATCGTTCCTTTCTAGTAAATTTGATCTGTATGACATTGAAGAACTTAGATATTATTCTAGGTCTCAATTGGTTGGCTGCTAACCATGTCATGGTGGACTGCTACCGAAGGACTATAGTTTTCTCCCAAGAATTTGACACCAAGGACGTGGTGAGTGATGTTTCAGCAACTTATGTTATTCTATTTGCTTCAGAAGGGCGGTATAATCTTATGTCTGGTGATATTCCAGTGGTATGTGACTTTCCTGATGTGTTTCCGAAAGATATTCCGGATTTGCCTCCCAATCGAGAGATCGATTTTGTCATTGATTTAATCCCTGGGGCCGAACCGCTGTCTCGTGCACCGTATAGGATGTCTTCGGTGGAGTTAGCAGAGATTAAGAAACAAGTCAATGAGTTACTAGACAAGGGATTCATTTGGCCAAGTGCATCACCGTGGGGCCCTCCGGTGTTGCTTGTGAAGGAAAAGGACGGTAGTATACGAATGTGCATCGATTACAGGCAGCTAAATAAATTGACAATCAAAAATAAATACCCTCTACCATGAATTGATGATTTATTGGATCAATTGCAAGGCGCAGTAGTATTTTCCAAGATTGATCTAAGGTCAGGATATCATCAGATTAGGGTGAAATCCGAGGATGTTCCAAAAATAGCGTTTCGGACTTGTTATGGGCACTTCGAATATATTGTGATGCCATTTGGAGTGACCAATGCTCCAGCTGTTTTTATGGACTATATGAATTAGATCTTCCAACCATATTTGGATCAATTTGTGGTGGTATTCATTGATGATATTTTGGTGTATTCAAAGTCTCTGGAGGAGCATGCACAACATCTCCAAATTGTTTTGCAGGTATTGCGAGAGAAGCGGCTATATGCTAAATTGTCAAAGTGTGATTTCTGGGAAGAAAGCGTACAATTCTTGGGGCATGTGATTTCTCGTGATGGTGTATCTATTGATCCGTCCAAAATTGGGGTGGTCATGGCATGGGAGAAGCCTAAATCAGTGACTGAGATCAGAAGCTTCTTGGGGTTAGCTGGGTATTACCGTCAGTTTATCGAAGGATTCTCATGCATCGCGCTTCCCTTGACTCGATTGACTAGAAAGAAGACTTCGTTTGTATGGACGGAAAAGTGTGAATTGAGTTTTCAAACTCTGAAACGGTGCTTGACTACTGCACCTATGCTCGCACTACCAGATGTAGCAAAAGAATTTATGGTATATTGTGATGCATCTAAGTTTGGCTTAGGATGTGTACTGATGCAGGATGACAGGGTGATTGCCTGTGCTTCAAGGCAGTTGAGGCCGCATGTGCAGAATTACCCTACTCATGATCTTGAGCTTGCGGCGGTGGTGTTTGCATTAAAGATTTGGCGGCATTATTTGTATGGTTCTCACCTCGTGGTATTCAGTGACCACAAGAGCTTGAAATACTTATTTGATCAGAAGGAGTTAAACATGAGACAAAGGAGATGGGTGGAATACCTGAAGGATTATGATTTTGATCTGAGATATCATCCTGGCAAAGCAAATGTTGTTGCTGATGCTTTGAGCAGGAAAGTCTTGCATGCAGCCTTCTTGATGGGAAAGGAACAGGAATTATTGGAGGATTTTCCTGACTTGAATGTTGGGGTTATCACGTAAGCTCCGAATCAAATGGTTGTTGGAATGCTAAAAATCTCAAATGAATTTCTGGAATCCTTGGCGGTGGCTCAAGAATTTGATGAAGAGTTGTTGAAACTCCTTGATGTCCAAGCTGGGAGCAAGGAGATGAATCTGACCAGAGGACGCGATGGCATTTGGCGGTTTAGAAACCGTGTTGTTGTGCCTGCTATGGGCGATTTCAGGCAGTTGGTGTTATCTGAAGCACATAAAAGCTCTTTAAGCATTCATCCCGGTGTTACAAAAATGTACCATGATTTGAAGAAAGAATTTTGGTGGCCGGGAATGAAGAAAACAATAATTGAATATGTAAGATCCTGCGTGGTATGTCAGAAATGTAAGGTCGAGCACCAAAGGCCTCCTAGATTGCTCCAACCACCTGAGCTTCCGATTTGGAAGTGGGAGAGTATCATGATGGATTTTGTATCCGGGTTACCTCGGACCCATTCTGGGTGTAATGCAATCTGGGTAATTGGGGATAGATTGACCAAGAGTGCTCACTTCTTGGCCATGAACATGAAATGGTCATTGGACCGGTTAGCTAGATTGTACATTACTAAAATAGTAAGGTTGCATGGTGTGCCTTCAAGTATTATTTCAGACCGTGATCTTCGATTTACTTCCAGATTCTGGAAAAGTTTACAGCAGGAATTGGGTACTGAACTGAGATTGAGTTTGGCTTATCATCCTCAAACTGATGGCCAATCTGAGTGTACAATCCAGACTTTAGAGGATATGCTTCGTGCTTGTGTATTAGAGCAAGGTGGCTCATGGGAAAGGTATTTGCCATTGGTGGAGTTTGCGTATAATAACAGTTACCACAGTAGCATTGGTATGGCTCCATATGAAGCTCTGTATGGTAGAAGGTGTCGTACACCTTTGTGTTGGAATGAAAATGGTGATGCTATTCATTTGGGACCCGAATTAATCCAAGAAATGAATGAACAGGTTGCCTTGATTCGAGAGAAAATGAAGATTGCCCAGGATCGTCAGAAAAGTTACTATGACAATCGTCATAGGCCACTTGAGTTCCAGGTGGGAGATTGGGTGTTTCTGAGGGTTTCACCTACCAAAGGTGTAGGTCGGATACTGAAGAGTCACAAGCTTAACCCAAGGTACATTGGGCCATACCAGATTTTGGAGAGGATTGGTGATGTCACTTACCGATTGGATCTTACCCAATCGTTAACTAATATCCACAATGTGTTTCATGTGTCACAATTTCGAGGGTACATTCCTTGCGATTCGATGATTGTGTTGGCAGATTCTATCAAGTTAAAAGAGGACTTGACGGTGGAAGTAGCACCTATCTGCATTGAAGAATACCAAACTAAACGGTTAAGAAACAAGGAAGTACCGTTGGTAAAAGTGAAGTGGCAAAATTTAAATGGAATAACGTATACATGGGAGTTGGAATCAAACATGAGGCGGTTGTATCCCAATCTTTTCCAATAGGGTATGTTGATTTTGGGGACGAAATCTCTTTTTAGGGGAGGTGGATGTAACATCCCAGACAATTTAGTTAAAATTTTGGATTGGTGAAAAATATTAATAATTGTCTTAGAGATTTATTTGAGATTTTAGAATTATTATTATTATTATAAATTCAATTATAAATAATTAAATATCGTGGAACTAAATAAATTCACTTGATTGATTAGGTATGAAGTTAAAATGAGATGTAATTAGATGAAAGTGAATTTAGAATTATCAATAAGGGTTAAAATTAAAAGTTTTAATTAAAACTTTAAAGGAAAAATATAAAAGAAATAGGGAAATAACCATTTTGCCCCTGAGTCTTAAATAATCAAAAATTCATCTTCTTCTTCCTCATTTTCACACGAGCTCTCTTCTTCTTCTTCCTCTCCATGGCCGTGAGCTTGGTGCTTCCAAGGGGAGGTCCGTTTTGCGTTAAAACTTTGAAGTAACTACGTTTTTGGGATCGTGACTTCAAGGTGAGCATTACGAACCCATCAAATTGAGTTACCTCTCTCTCCCTTCACTTTCTCTCTCTAGCCGATGGCCATGCATGGAGGGAGAAGCTTCTGTTTTCTACTCCTCCAGTGCATGTGAGCTTAAAAATGGTATTTAGAACAATGAGTGCGGTACAACGATAATGGGTTTTGCATTTCGACCTCCGTAGGTAGTGAAACGAACGTCCGAGGATCGAGTGGTGAAGCGGGTGCTGGATTCGGAGGTAGGACCTTGAACCAAGCACCTAGAGGATGCAACCGACATCAAGAATAAATCGTTGAAGCGTGGAATCAAGGTAAGGGGAGTGTTCGGGTCATAATTAAATAGAATAGGCGCGTAGTCGAACTTGGGATATTCAACTAGACATTGAGATAGTGGGAAAAATTTCTAAATAATACTTATATGTCTTTGCATGTATGAATGTGAATTATAAATATTTTGCAGTAGTTATTAAATTAAAAGTATTCTAAATTATGACGAATTGATGTGTACGGTGGCATTATATTGGTGGGCTTGACATGTTGGTCACCCCAGTTGATGAGTATGATTTGTTATTGATGGCCACATGATGTATGATATGAGAATGTAATGTGTATACATGATTATGTAGTGTGGGATGGCTGACGGTATGTATAGCCCCTCATTTTCTGGCTCCAGTGGTTTTTATACCCAGTTGAGCTACCCAGTGGTCAAGCAGGACCCAGTGGTTGAGGTGGAGAGTTAAGCAGGACTCGGTGGACCAAGCAGGGTTCACGGGGTGTCAAGTAGGACCCCCAGCTGAAAGCCGATCCTTTAGTATCCGGATACTAGGCGTCGAATTACATGAGAGTCAGTTGTGATACTTAATGAAATCGTTGACATAGTGTGATGATGTTATTGTAGTTTATCGTAGTTGATGGTGGTGATTTGCACTTTAAGGATACTGAACTTGAATGAAACTAAAAATTTGTAAGTATGAATTGGTGATAATGAAAAGCGAGATTAATTGCATAATGTAGAGTTAGTGAATTAGTAGTGGTGATAACACTGTAGTAATCATGTACCTTGTTATTTAATTACCGTTTTAGATTAATTATGATACCAAACACTCACCCTTGTTGTGGTTTTCTTTTAATTTAGTAACCAGTGACAGGGAAGATGTTGAAGCCCCGAAGGTGCGCCAAGAGGAGGATTGATGCCAAGGAGCTGAGGAAACTATGAATTAAATGATGTGTGTAATATGTAATGAGTTTTTATGTATGTAATGCCATAATATGTTGCTTATGTGTGTTGGACTAATCTAGATATGGTCATGATTGTGATAGATAATGAGTTAGAATTGGTATGTTGGTTGATGGGGATATGAATTCATATTGGTAAGGTAGTAAGGTGTTGATGACTGCGTTAATTTTCATGAACTGAATATATATATATATATATATATATATATATTGGCATGGAGCCAAAGTTATATGTAGATGATAAATTATTATGGGCAGGTTATGTTTATTCATGTGAAGAGTGAATGATGCATGTGTGTGTGAATTGTTCATCTCCTGGATGATTAGGATATGAATTGTTAAGATGTAGATCATAAGTTTGAATAATGCTTTTAATGTGTTGGAATTAGGATTGAAATGCATATTAGTTGGAATCAATTTTATATGTATGCTTGAATAGGTGTAAATGGATGAATTGGATCAAATGATGCACTTGGAGGTGCAAATATAGCTAGTTGTGTGTGAGAATTTTGAGTCATTATGCATGTACTGCATAACTCGCTCAAGCGAGGCAAACTCTCGCTCAAGTGAGAGTACTCTGTACAGGTAGTATGGCCTCTGGCCTAATCTCGCTCAAGCGGATTCAGTCTCGCTCAAACGAGGGCCAGAGGAATTTTTCCTGTGTCAGTTTCGCTCAAGCGGGGATGATTCCCGCTCAGGCGAGACGTGCCTGCAACAGGGGAGGTAGTTACTGGACGAATCTCGCCCAAGCAGATTCAGTCTCGCTCGAGCGAGGGCCGGGGGAAATGATTCTGTGCCTATTTCGCTCGAGCAAATGTGACTCGCCCAAGCGAGTGAGGGGAGTTTAGGTTCTGGAGCGATTTCGCTCAAGCGAGACTATCTCACTCAAGCGAAATAAGGACCTGATGCATATGGCTTTCTTCGCTCAAGCACGCTCGGTAGCTCACTCAGGATTGAGTTCTGGATCTCGCTTAAGCGAGTAGGAACTCACTCAAGCGACTTTCACTGGATTCGCCTAAGCGAGTCAGGGCTTCGCTCAAGCAAGAAGCCCCTGATCTCATTTTCTTCTTTTGCTTCATTTAACCAATTTCATTTTTATTATTTGATTTATTTATTTGATTTCCTTTTATTATTTATTATTTTGGGCCCTTAAGCTGAGAATACAGGATCATTTTCATTTCGATGGGTATAAATTTTCCTTTAGTGAAAAATTTTCTTTGTATTTCAATTGATTAGAATAACATGGTGTGTTTAATTAACTTTAATCACGTGATTAGCGCCTAATATTTAGGCGAGACGTTATATATACATATCTATATGGTCATGCATCATACATCTCCAATACCCATATCCTATAATTGGTCATATCCGATTCAACCTCAAGACATATGGCATCAACACTTATACATTCCCAAAATGGGCTATATATCTAACATCATTTTATTCATCAAGTGGGTATGAATCCAAATACCCCCAAATACCAATACAATATCCACTTATATCATTATTCACAATACATCCACCAATATCAATAAATATCAACACTATCATGTACATTCATTCACAATTCAATAAATTATAATCGCTACCGGCCAAGGCATTCCATTACCACTATTTTACCTGCACAAAAGCTTTTCTTTAAAAATGTTCTCTTCCCATGACATCCCTACATCAATACTAAAAAGTAGACCACATAGGAGAGTGAGTTATACATTTTAAATGACGATATGAATACAATTGAAATTATGTGCATATGCATATCAACATCATGTATGCTTTGCTAAACACAATAATGATCATCATAAATTGTTAATTCAACAACATATACATATTTCATATTCATTAACCAAGTCATAGCAAAGCAGGCATATACACATCTATTCCAACGCCACAACAGGCTAACATCATCAACATCGACCATTCTGATCTTTTCTCCAAGCCACCACGGGCTAACATTGTTATCATCAATCATAAACAAATACGCCCTTCATTACATTGGGCCATAATATACATATCGTCATATTTGATATCGTTTCGTATATTCATATCATTTATTACTTTTATGTGGTCTTTTAGGTATATTAATTACTCATTTCACCAACACCACACCATAATCTCAATCATCATCACCATCTGGCATATCTCCATGCTATATGCAAATGCTCTTATGGCTAATGCATATGCACAATGGAATTAATAACAAATGCGGATCCAACTGTAGGAATAAACACCAAATTATAGGTCACCCATAGGTGTGCTACTATGCCCCTACTACAGTAGTAAAAGTGTACACTTATATCTCAATTCATGCATGCTTAACATCATATTTTACTGGTACCAAACCGCATCGCCCATATGTAGCACTAGTCACCCCGTGACTTGCAGATCAACAACATGGCCTCACTTGCCAAAAGTGCTACGGCCCCTCTCGAACACACATCGAGAGAACCGTGCCCCGTCGGACACCAAGGTAACTTGCTTATCATAGAGCCGGCCACCCACTAGGCCCACCACATAGGGTGCCTCGTCACCAAACTATGGACAGCTTCGTGATTCCCAAAATTAACTAGGGTACAACAACAAATTACCCGTGCACTGGGTCATCCTCCCACTACGCCCGCCTAGTGGAACCCCTAACATTCCACATAGACAGCGTATGATATACCATGGATGCAAATCCCAATCAATGCATTCTCACACTATGCATCCTATCATGCGACTCATCAATCATCATCATCATAATCACCAACACCACCATACACACCTTAGTGGATTTTATCATTGTTGGTTTTAGCCATTGATTTAAAGTTTTAAGTGTGGCATTTCATTACAATATATTTTACATATTTTTCATATCATACATGCAAGTCGATACTTGCGATCAACCACAATGGCATCACATCATTACATATCATTCATAAATATTACCAGACATTCATTTAGTGGATTTTCATCTCATTATTCATCATCATTGTCATACATATTAGTGTGGTATTCATAATAATTCACAAATGTAATTCAAACCACACATACAAGCCTATGCTTGTATCAACTCAATGACATTCACAATCATCTATAATAACAATCATCCTTATTCAAGGGATTGATCAACAACATCACCAATCATTACCCCTAATACAATCTCTTATTTTTATATGATAAAGGGGTTTTAAGTAAATATAAGCCCATGTTAACTTTCAATACTAAGACATGAGAAAAGCTCACTTTTAGTCTTAATAATAATGGGACATGTCACAATTATCACCTATTAATCCCAATTTGACCACCATAAAAAGTTGGGTTCAAAACCCTCTTAAATTTGAATTTTATGATGCAATATGTCCGGTGTTTTATGCTTAATGAGAGTTAGAAAACTCCAATTAATGTGAGACTAATTCTCACACCTTTGTAACACAATTATCTACAACTTTCATGCAGAAGTCGGAGGCCAAAAATTTCATTAAGGCACCCAAACGGGCCAAACATAGCAAAGAAAACAGAGCAGTTGGAAAAAAATAGCATGACAGTGGCCATAACAGGGCCATGAATCGATTCAAGCTTGTGTGAATCGATTCAAGTGTCCTAAAATCTCAAAATTTGACAAACAGAGGGCCTTGAATTGATTTAAACTCGTATGAATCGATTCAAATGCCCCAGGAGCCCAAAACAGTGAAAACAACACCTCTTGAATCGATTCAAAGAGTGTTGAATCGATTCAAGACTGTCCTGCTGCTGTTTTTATGTAAAAACGCATGATTTTTCAACTTCTAACCCTCCTAACTTTCTAATATGAACTCCAAATGCTACAAAATTTTAACCCCAATAGATACACATCATTTGTGATGCGTGGCCACTGGCCTCACTCAAAAATTCTCATAATTGAGGGACTTATGCGCATAAATGCGTTTAACTCAATTTATAACGTTTTTGGGCAACTCAAGGGTCAATTCTCGTCAAAATTTTCCTATTCCAATTCCTACAAGTCATAAACTACATATATGGGCTATTGGGACTATCCCATGCCATCAAAATCACATAAAACTCTATTTGACCCCTTCACTTCCATGATTATGCATTAAAAATTCACTTTGTGAACTACAATATGACCCGAACCATCTATAATTCATTTCAATATGGGTCTTTCATTACAATGCATCAATTCCCATCAAGGGACCACTAACCATTCATCACCATCTCATATCTATATATATAAAATTTCTAAAATTCAACAATTTGCCAAGCCTATCATTCATCACTTCATCAATTCAAACATTTAATACATTCATGGCAAGGCATTGCATGAGTCCACACATAAACATAATTAACAATTTTTCACTCATGCAATTGAAATGTAAACTCCTCTCCTACCTCGAGAGAAGAACCGCAATCCAAGTGCTCTGATTGCCTCGATCATTCCGCATCATCGTCCGGAACACAATCCTATCACAAACATACATATACATGCTATTAATATACCATCATAAGGCATCATCTCTTAAAACTCATTATCAAGTCCTAGACTTGTCTAAACCCAATTTATACGCTCATGTTAGGCTTCGGGAATTCCTTTCCAAAAACCAAGATTCTCTAAATCTTAAAGGGCTAAACAAATCCAACAACAACAATACTATGACCCTTATCCTTAAGGCTTCCAAATCATTACATGAATCATTTAACCATCATCAAAATTTATTCAAACTCATTATAAGCCTCTTGGCTCTATCTAAGACCATCACCAATTCAACTATTTCGAAATGGCATACATCAAGGTCTAAGACTCTACCAAATCAAATATCCATCTTATTTCATTTATCCATCATCAATGGTCATCCTCTATTATTATCTCTCTATCACAATAACAACACTCAACATTGATCATCATTTACCAATTCTTAAGATTAATTCCTCAAATCATCATGCCTACCAACATGCACATATTATCATACACAATCTCATGAACTTAGTTCAAAATTTCACCAACCTCATTAACCAATCCCAATGCTCCTAATAATTTATTCCTCTTATATAACTCATTCTAAAGCATTCATAATCATCAAAATCATCGAGTGGGTCAAAAACCCCCAAATCATCAATACTTAGGGTTTCTCTCTAGATTTACTAACAATAATCAACAATCTTTATCAATCTTCAATCCATTTTTATTTTATCACATAACCTCATTAACCTCTTAATCTCACATAATCATAAAGCCATAAATCAAGGGTTTCATTTTTAAGCATTCAAACCTAGGGTTCATTATTTTCCTTAACAATCTAAGTTTCTAACATTATCATTTCAACCCAACAACTCAAAAACCATAATGAAATAATGAAGAGGTAGGAAACTTTTACCTCAAGCCCATGCAAATACCCAAATGAAAATAGGATTGAAGAAGAGGGATATGATCATTGCAAAGCTTCCAAGCTCCATAAATGCCTCACAAATCCAAGCTTATCATAAATTTTGGCAAGAGAAGGGAAAAGGAAGAGGTGGGTTCGGTTGGGCAATGAAGAAGGAAGAGAAGAAGAAGAAAAATTGAGAGAGAAGGGAGAAAGAAGAGGGCTACACGGTTTGGAGAAAGGGAGGGGAAAAAGGTGACCAAAAATTAGTCATTACCCATTGGGCAAAGCCATGCATCCATGTCCTTTTGTCCATTATGTTATAAAATCCTTTAACCATTGTATAATAGCATGAAAAGCAAAAATGGGAGAGGGAGAAAGAGGTCACGGTGGAAATAAGAGGGGAAATGGGATTTTTGGTTTTTCTTTTAATTCCAATTGGTTTGTATTTTCCCCGTTTATTTATATACGTCGGGTCTGAATAATTATTTCCTTATCACCTAAAATTATTTTAACTATACTACTATAACCACAATAATTTTCTAAATATCCTAGACCCATCAAATATTTAATTTGACCAAGTGAGTCCCACGTTATCTGTTAAAACACCCGATTCTGGTAAATTTTAGTTTACCGATAATTCACCTCTAATGTCAAATTAATTCTCCCACAATTATTGGACCCTAAATAATTAATTACCATTATTCAATAAATCTATTTTCTTTAAAATCCGGGATGTTACAGAGTGACTAAACACTAAGAGCCTAGTTAGAAATTGTTAAGTTGGTATTGCCTAATTTTCTGATTGCCTTTTTTTCTTAAGAAGTAAGCAAGGAAATGACCAAGGCACTTTTGAAAAAGCATTTAGCTAAGAGCCAAAAAGCTAACCTTAAGCGAAATATCCCATTATTTGTTAGCCATTTGAGCCAGAAATTCTTTCATAAAAACACCCTAAGCATGAAAAATAAAATTCCTACCTTATCAGCATGCTTAATGAGAAAAGAGCATAAAATATTTTTCCAATAAGAGTGACGCAAGAAATAGAGGTTAAAAATAAAATGCTAGAGAAAAATAGTAAGTTCTCCATACAAAAATCTTTGAACAAAAAGGGGAACTAGAAAAAGAAGATAAAGAATTCTGAAAAAGAAGAAGCCTCATAAACTTTGAAAAATTCATTACTTATGCTCTTCTTTGCGCATGCAATTTGAAATCCAAGAAAAACCAAGAATTCTTATTAAGCCCAACCTCATTACAACCTTGATAAAAGACCTTCTTGATCCTTGTTGTTCTTTTGATTTTTGTTTGATTGGAATTGACTGGCAATGTCAACTAGGAAATTCTAATAATGGATGTGTGAAACAGGCACCTAGTGAAAAACAATGGGAAGCTCCTTATTCTTACAGCATTGGGCTACTTACTTTGTGAAAAATTAAATTGTGCATCATATTTCACATGAATGGGTATTGAGGATGCCATAAGCCAAAAGAAATCAAATACTATTTTTAATTGTGTTCATCTTGAGAATCTAAGCATCATGAACATTTTCTTGCTTAAACTTTTATTCTTTTGGCTTGAGGACAAGAAAAAGTCTAGGTTGGGGAGAGTTTAATAAGTATAAATTAAGCATTGATTTCATGAACCAATTGACCTTATTTTTTAAAAAGAATTTAACTTGATTGGTAAATAAGTGAAGGAATTTAAGCATGAAAACTCTTTTGAAGGATACAATGCGTACAAGATATTATTTTGCCAAAATTCTTGAAAAAGTGTAGGAAATCCAAGCTAGGAATCATGACTAAGTCTGAGCAAAGATGAAGTTAAGGGCTCACGCTTGAGCAAGACAGAAAGAGCTTAAGCGAAATCAAGCAAGTATGTAACAGGTATCCTCACGCTTAAGCGTGAGTAGGCACGCTTGAGCATGACAAGAACAAATGGCCCATGCTTGTCCTTACGCTTAAGCGAATTTGAAAGTAAAACAATGAAACAGGAGAGCCACGCTTGAGCGTGACTTTATGGAGCTCAAGCGTGATTGAGTATAAAGAAGAAAAAAGGCTAAAGGAAGGCATCAGGGTCCCTTCACGCTAAAGCGTGGCCATCTTACACTTAAGCACAGATACCCTCAAGCAAGAATAGCTCACGCTTGAGCGTGTTCAAGGAAGTATGGAGCTTTTAATTAAATATGGGCCAATGGTGCGATGCCAGCACATCCACTTCTACGTGTTTCTGCATGTCTCTGACCATCTCTGCGTGGCCACTTAACAAGTAGGGGTTGCGCTTGAGATTGGGAAAGAGAAGTTTAAGCATGACTCCTCTATAAATAGAGCAGAAGAATAGAGGATCAGTATCATCTTGAGCATTCAATCATTCATCAGCCATACTGAGAAAACCATTTCACTTTCAATTTCTTTCTATATTCATTTCCTTTTGTTGAGTAAGCATGGAAGGCATGAGTAGATAATTCCATTCATTGGGATTGGTTGTAATCATTCAAACCCCAAGTAATGCTGCTGTAAGTTTTTCATATATATAACAAGATCTGATGGTTTTTGTGTTTCATTTTGCACTTAATGCTTGAAAGTACTTGATCACTATTTTCTTGTCTTTGGTTTTCTTAAGTATATTCGGAAATAACTTTTGAGAGCAGATCTGAATGAAACACTCATTGTGAGTAGATGACTAGGGATGGTATCTAACGCAGTGAACGTCTAAACAATCGATCAGTAATGCTGCAATGATTTCAAGGTGACTGAGGGATCAGCAGGTTGAAATCATTCTTATGAATTTTGTAGTCAAGGGATCAATACAAATGACTTTGATTGTGACGTAAAAATTATCATTTCAAGTTATAGATATGCAAAGTTATATAGCTTACAGAAGGTGAGAAGCGATGAACAATCAATCCCAGTTTTCCAAATTTGAATTTCACTAAAACTCTTTAGTGTTGTCTCTTAGATTTGTTACTATTTGTTAATCATTTCAATCAAACCCTTTTACAACCAACCAAATCAAAACTTCTTGTCAAATCAATTCAAGGACTAAGATCTTCAAGGTAACACCTCCTCAGTGAAGCGACAACCCCTTTCACTACAACTTTAGTGTTTAAACTTGGCACTAATCTTCTATTAGATTCATATTATACAAACTTGATTCTTTTCTTGAACACTTCATTTCTTTGTATGATTGATAAAAACCTTTACCATTTTGCACTGATTGTAAAGCAGTCAACAACATAACCATTAAGTATAGGCATCTTATTCCTAGACTTGATGATATGTTGGATGAACTTTGTGGCTCTACCATATTTTCTAAGATTGACCTTAAGAGTGGATACCATCAAATAAGGATCAAGAAAGATGATGAATAGAAAGCTGCTTTTAAGACCAAGCTTGGATTATATGAGTGGTTGGTTGTGCCTTTTGGCTTGACCAATGCACAAAGTACTTTCATGCGCCTCATGAACCATGTTTTGAGGGACTTCATTGGGCATTTTGTTGTTGTCTACTTTGATGACATACTTATTTACTCATAAAACATGGACTCTCACCTTATTCACCTTAGACATGTCTTACTTTCCTTAAGAGCAAATAAACTTTTTGCTAACATTGATAAATGTTATTTTGGCTTGGATCATATTGTCTTTCTTGGTTTTGTAGTTAGCTCCAAGAGAGTCCAAGTGGACCAAGAAAAGGTTAAAGCAATTTGTGCTTGACCTACCCCGAAGAGTGTGCATGATATTAAAAGCTTCCATGGCTTGGCTAACTTCTATAGAAGGTTTGTAAAAGCCTTTTCTACTTTGGCATCTCCCCTTAATGACTTGCTTAAGAAAAATGTTCCTTTTCTTTAGGGTCTAAAGCAAGAAAAGGCTTTTAAAGACTTAAGCATAGACTCACACATACTCTCATTCTTGCTCTTCCAAATTTTTTAAAAACTTTTGAGCTTGAATGTGATGCTTCTAATGTTGGCATAGGTGCAGTGTTGCTTCAAGAGGGGCACCCTATTGCTTTCTTTAGTGAAAAGATTAATGAGGCATACCTTAACTATCCCACCTATGACAAAGAGTTCTTTGCTTTAATTAGGGCCCTATAAACTTGGGAACATTACTTAATTCCCAAAGAGTTTGTCATCTATAGTGACCATGAGTCACTTAATATGTCAAAAGCTAACATAAGCTCAACAAGAGGCATACTAAATAGGTTGAGTATTTGGAACAATTCCCTTATTTATCAAGCACTAAAGTGGTAAAGCTAATATGGTAGATAATGCCTTATCTAGAAGGCATACCCTTCACTCTTTTGGGTTCCACTCTTCATGGTCTTAATGAGATAAAGGAATTGTACCCAAATAACCTTGACTTCTCTCTTGCTTACCACTCTTGTGGTTCTTCTCTTTCTTCTAATGGATTCCATAAGTTAGATGGCTTCCTCTTTAGAGCCAATAAGCTTTGTATTCCTAGGGGATCCATTAGAGACCTTTTACTTCTTAAGAGTCATTAGGGAGGACTCATGGGGAACTTTGGGAGGGATAAGACCTTATCCACCCTTACTAAGCATTTTTATTGGTCCCATATAAAGTATGATGTGCAAAGGCTTTGCTTTAGGTGTTTTGCATGTAAAAAGGCCAAGTCTAGGGTTTCTCTTTATGGTCTTTGTGCTCTCTTACCTATTCCCACTTCCCCTTGGGTAGACATTAGTATGAATTTTGTACTTGGGTTACCTAGGACCCAAAAGGGGATGAATTCTATATTTGTGGTGGTAGATAGATTTAGCAAGATGGCTTGCTTCATTCCTTGTCATGAGGTAGATGATGCAAGTCATATTGCTAAATTATTCTTTAGAGAGATTTTTTGATTGCATGGGATCCCTAGAACTATTGTTAGTGATAGGGATATCAAGTTCCTTAGCCACTTTTAGAGGACCCTTTGGGCCAGGCTAGGGACAAAACTTCTCTTTTCCACCACTTGCCATCCACAAACAGATGGCCAAACTGAGGTTGTTAATAGGACTCTTTCTACTCTTCTACGAGTCCTTGTTAAAAAGAATGTTAAGTCTTAGGATGAGCGTCTACCACATATAAAGTTTGCTTATAATAGGGTAGTTCACTCCACCATCAAGTATAGTCCTTTTGAGATTGTGTATGGTTTTAATCCTCTCACTCCGCTAGACCTTTTTCCTTTAGAAATTTCTGATGATATCATCCATATGGATGGTGAGGCAAAGGCTTCTTTTGTTAGAAATCTTCATGAGGAGGTTAAACATCATATATAAAAAAATGAGCATTATGCTAGATGTATGAATAAGAGAAGAAAAGAGGTTGTTTTGGATGTTAGGGATTGGGTTTGGCTCCACTTAAGGAAGGAACACTTTCCTAACCTTAGGAAGTCTAAACTCAACCCCAGAGGTGATGGTTCTTTTCAGATTCTTAGAAGGCTTAATAATAATACTTATGTACTTGACCTCCCTAGTGAGTATGGGGTCAGTGCTACCTTTAATATTTCTAATCTTACCCCTTGTGTTTCAGATAAGATAGATAAGGTTGCCTCGGATTTGAGGATAAATCCTTTTGAAGAGGGGGAGCATAACACAGCCATCACCCAAGAGGAAGCCACAGATCCCTCACATACCTTGGAGGTTGCCTTGGACAGTTTTAGGGGTCCTTTGACTAGGTCAAGGGCCAAGAAAGCTAGAAAGTCTCTCCAAAATCATTTGGCTTATTTCATGGATACCATAGTTTGGCCCAAGCCTAAGGAAGAGCTCTTGAAGACCCTTACCCTTTTCTCTTGCTCTGGGCCTCCTTTCATGGTTTGGGCCTCTTTGTTGGGCATGGACATTTTTGTAAATATTTTTCATTTTATTATTTTTAAGAGTATGTTAGGATATATAATTAGATTTTAGTTTGGGCTTTACATAGCCATTGAGTTTGGACCACTTTTAGGCCTTGTAGTTAGTGTTTTGGCATTTGGGCTTATATTAGGCCAACTTTGTGTAGGTTTTAGGATTGGGCCTTAGGAATTAATCCAAGGCCCATAATTAGCTAGCCTTGGCTAAAATAATGAGAGGGCTATATAAACTCCCCTCCTTTGTAATTTTTTTATAATTTAAATGTTAGTAAACTTTAGAGTGAGAAACTTTCTCTTCTCTCTAGAAAGTAGAAGCACTAGACTCCTTTCTTTTTCGTATCCGTTGGCTTCCTACCAAAGATGGTGACTTCACTTCCCTATCTCTCTCAACCTAGAGTGAGTGGCGGATTCCCCTTCCATTCTATAGCCTCTCCATTTCTTCTTCACCTTCTTTGCATCTCCTAAACCTAGATCTAGGTTTCTACCTCTTTCAATCCTCCATTTTCCATTCAAGAGCTATTCGGCCAGCATCTCTCCATGTCCAAAATTATGTGCATTCTACTCATATTGGAAAGCTTGCTTGGATCTATAAAGAGCTAGAGAAGAAGATCCACTTCCTTTGCTTAGAAACGAAAGCATTTCCTATAACATATTTGTATGAGATTTTTTTTGCTTATGATATATAATAATTAAATAAAACAAGAAAATAAATGAAGAAAATAATCAACCAGCAACACAAAATAAAAGTAAAAGAGAGGGTGTTATGTTAGCAGTTTTAGCTAAAAATCGTTAAGAATGGTGTACTTTTAAAGCTAAAAGGCTAAATACCAAGCTTTCTTAGTAGTTGCCATTAGTGAATCGTTACAATAGGGTATTATCTTAGCTAAAAACCATTAAGAAATGTGTCCCTATAAAAGTTAAAAATATGAATAGTCAAGCTTTCTTTGTATTAGCAAACCACTAAGATATTAGCCTATCTTAGCGGTTTTAGATAAAAACTGCTAAGAAATGTGTACTTTTCTTAATAATTTTAAAGGACTACAACCGCTGAGAAAAACTTTCTTTATAGGGAATAACTTACGTCCCAGAAAGACAATTTTTGTTGTAGTAATTCATAGATAAATATATATACAAGATAACTTGAGGATCCATTTTATAGTTCATCTTTTGCATATTTTATGCAATAAAAGTGTTGCCTATTTACATAAGATATGATATAATAATTTTTTGTCTAGTATAAGCATCCTTTATACTTCAATATACACAAATAATAATAACCGAATATGTAGTTTCCACTCTGTTTCCGGATGTGGTTTGACAAATTATAAATAGACTAAATTTCTTTCAAATAATCAAGTGAAATAAAAGCATTCTAAACATTTTGTTCTTCAAGCTAGAACTTTAAATTTTAATGAAATTTTAGTTGTCTGGTTTTTAAAAACTATCTATAAATTTTAAAAATTACTTTTAAATGTTCAGTTATATAAAAAGAAGGAACAATAGTGATTCCCCGGTGTTACTATAAAGATTTATTGGATCTTTTCAATCATGATATAAAGAATTCATCAAAATTAATTATATGAATAAATATTTCTATATTATACTATCATGATTAATTGCATCTCATACATGTCACTCTATACATAGATTTAACTATAAAATACTACACTAGTTATTCGAACATATGTCAAATAAATAAATAAGATTTATAATTCCTTTTGTATATAATAATTTTATGTTAATCTCCATTCATTATTATGCATACCACATCATTTCATGTAAAACTTTAAATATAAAATAAATAGCTAGTGTGTAATGCACCCATAAATATGTAAGATGGTGGCTACATAAAAGGATTTTATGTTATCATCAATAATAAGGCTCTTAATTTCTAATCATTTCATATCAATGATCATAAAGATAACCTTTGTCACACTAACAAAATATGTAACTTTCACTTCTATGAACATAGTTCAGATGATTGGGTTGATATTTGTGTCATTTCAATTATTACTTACTTTTGTGTTTTTTACCATAATGTATAAACATCATTCAGAATCTCTTAAGATAGTTTTTTCGTTTGAATTACAGTTGGACCATATTTGAGGAATATAATTAAATTCAATAGCAAATAACAAGAAATCAATCAGAGAAGAGTTAAATTTTGGTTATTTGGACTCAATGATTTTTGTCGATGATATAATTTTTTTTTACTCTAACAATTATACTTATATATAATACTTCTTCTGCACTTATAATAAGAGGATTCACTTTATTAGTTATAATTATAATTATTTCGGATTCATAGTAAGTATGCTCTCTAACCTTATAATGATTATTAGTTCTTTAGATTATCATTCTTATGTAATAATATTTTTTGACTCATGGCTATGGCTATGATTTAATCAAATAATTAAAGAAAACATTTTTCCTTATATAGATATTGTAAACACCATCTTTTGTCCCCCTTTATTTAATTTTATTTATTTTAATTATTAAAAAATAAAATGTTTTTTCACTCCCTCCAATGCCACCATTCCGGAAAACCAGTCCGGAATCTAGATCTGGTTCCCCACTACCCCACCAGCTTCATCTTCTTCCTCTCCCCTTCTAAAAGCACAAAACAGGATCATCTCATCTTCATTTGGACTTCACTAATTCAGAACCAAAAACAGCAACAGCTCATTCATTCATCATTCTTCAACAACTAGAAACCATACAAAAATCAAACAACAACCCTAAACAGAAAAAATAGAAACAGAAAAAGAAGGAGGACCCTAAAACCGTCATCCCCTCCGACGAGCCAGCCATTGTGCGACGGCCACCCCTTCCACCGCGCGCCAGATCCACGCCTCCCCTCCGCCCAGCCGCGAGCACCACGTCGCCAGCTGCCCACCTCCGGTCTTCTTCTTCTCCCTCTTGGTCTACTCCCTCTCTCTCTACTTCTCTTTTTCTCTCTCTTTCAAACTTCACTTCTTCTTTCTCAAATTTCAACACCCCACTAATGCCCCCTTTTCTTTTATTCCAATTGAACCCAAAATGGGTTTGTTTTGTTTGGTCCCTCATCTCCTTTTTTTTGTTGTTAATAGGCTTCAGAAACTGAAGCCTAATGTTCCAAAGAAGACCATTTTCTAAAACAAACAAGCATGAGACATTTATTATTATTATTATTATTATTATTATTATTATTATTATTATTATCCATTAATATTGTTATTAGATTAAGATTTTATGTTTCTAAAAATAAAAAAACAAATATTTTGTTATAATTTATTTTATCTTCTTTTTTTCCTTTATTTCATGTATTTTAGACTTGTTATTAAGTTTCTTTTATTTCTCACGTATTTAAAGAAAATAACATAGTTTTAGATTTCTTAATACAAATACCATTTTTCAAATAATGATACTAATAAATAGCTAATTTTTATGCTAAGAAAAATAAAAAATATCAAAACTAAATACTCTTCCTTTTTTTAAAAAAATAATTTAAAATTAAAATCTTAAAATCTAAATATTTCTTTTTTTAAAAGTAAAATAGTTAGCTTTATATTAAGTATTAAAAATATATATATATATATTTCTTTCTATTTTGTGATGAACTTAAATATATTAAAATCTAAACCTTTCTTTTATAAAAATGAAGGATCCTTTATGCTAAACAAAAAATCTTATAAGCAATGTCGAGCAAAATCACTTCTGCCTACATCAGCTTTATAGGATTTTAAAGGTTTATGCACGTGTGAATTACTTCACCTTGTACTTCCTAATGAATTTTCTTTCATTATTGAAAAATAAATCAATCAAAAATAATTTTATTATTTTCTCAAAAACATTTCCTTACAAAGAACTATATAATCCTGATTTCTCAATACATTTGAGAATACGTAGGAGCAGGAATCAATGCCTGTCGGGCTCATTTTTTGCTATTAATTTCCATGTCTCTGCTATTATTTCGATTAATGTTATATAGTCAATATTTTAAAATTTTATTATCGTAAGGAGGTTAATTTAGACGCGACGTCTTGTTAATCTCATGTTTTTAATATTTTTATTAGAATATTATTTTCTTTTAAATGAGGTTAATTTAGACGCGACATCTTGTTAATCTCATGCTTTTAACATTTTTATTAAAAATAATATTTTCTTAATTAACTTTATTTTTTTATATCATTAATTTTATTTTAATCTTTAAATTTATGTATAAATTAAGGTTAATTTGGATAAGACGTCCTGTTAACCTTTACTTTCACCCTGTTTTACTTTTTTTACTGTTGTTATATTGACAAGTTTCTTATTGTCTCTGTTTGTCATTTCTTATTGTTATTGTTTTTTACTTTCTTACTGTCGATATTCTGCTAAGTTTCTTACTGCCACTATGTGTCGTTTCTTATTATCACTGTTTTGTTAAGCTTCTTACTGTCACTATTTTGTCAAGTTTCTTACTGTTATTACTTTGTCATTTCTTATTGTTACTGTTTTAATATTCTACTATCATTATTTGTTTCTTTTTTTACTGTCACTATTTAGTCTTCTACCGTTACTATTTTCTTACTGTTTAGTTTCTTATCGTCTAATCCCTTACTGTCACTGTTTGGTATTTCATTGTATTTGCTTAGTCAAATTATGCGGTTTAAGATTAATTTGGATGAGATGTACTGTTAATCTTATTTCAAACTTTCATATCTATTTTGTCTGTTTTCATATTCTTTGTCATTGTATATGTTTCTTTTCATAAAAGAAGTTAAAATAATTTCTAAACTATTTTGAAATAAGCGTTATCAATTTGAGGTAACCGTTTTATAATGGACAGTTATGAGGTGCTAATACCTTCCTCACCTATAATTCGACTCTGGAACTTAGAATTTCATTTTCATAACCAGTGTTTTAAAAGAGGTTTTTCCCGATATTTTTATCCTAAAAAATATTGGTGTCGACTCCCTGTTTTCTTTTCAAAAGGATTTCGAAACTCGTTTTATTTTTATGGGTCAGCTATCCCGTCACAATCCCGATCGTGACAGATGGCGACTCCACTGGGGACTTAGAGAGTCAACACAATCAAGTTGATAGCACATGTTTTAAATAGTCTGTTAATTATTTAACTTCTTCCTTTATTTTATTTTCTATCAATGTTTGTATGTGGTTTCTGTTTTGTATGTATTTTGTCATTTATGTTCTGTTAATGTCTGTGTGATTGTTAAACCCTAGGGTAGATGACTTTATTTTGTTATTCTGTGTTTGTTCTCTGTGCAGGATAGGTAAGGTACAGGTATTGAATGCCTATTTCACACACCACACTCATAATTTGCACACACTTATAAGTGGCACCCTATACTCGGGCCCCAAGTGAAGCTTAAGTTAAGGGAGGTTGGTAGCGGTGTCGTTTGGGATGTACTTCCTATCCGGCGATCGTAAGAACCTCAACTAGAGTTCGACCTTTCATGATGTACGCAGCTACTAGACTCCCTATTGTTGTGGTTACATCATGAGTAGGATCTTGGCTCCAGTGACCTTTTAGAAGTCTAGTGCAAGCCACCCAATGTGAGGAGTCACTGTTAGACAGGCTATAGGTCCCAAGAAAAGACTTTTAGGAAAACTTGACTTAGGGCACAAAGGGGTAGACTTTCCCTCTACCTTCTCTCATTCTCACTTTCCCTTTTAATCCAAATTGGTGGACCACTTGCCCATTGAACGGATTACTTCTTTCCAAAAATGACACTTTTTAAATTGGTGATCGTTTAATGGGCAAACAGTCCTTTCCTTTTATGTGTATTTACTTGAATCTTTGGGTCCTGAGTTATGGATTTTTGGAGTCGTCAAAACAAAACTATCAAAAATATCAAAAAATCATAACAATAAAAAATAAAGAAAATAAAAAAATGTTGACGACGATCGGAAGGTTTGTAACTCATGTGGCTCTTAATTTGTCACAAGTTTTCTCAATCGTTACTGTAATATCCCGATTTTAAATGAAGTACCGGGTGAAATAAAGCCATTAAAATAATAATTTCAGAGGTAGGAAATTGTTTAACTAATTACCATTAACTTAATTAATTAATTGAGTGCTGATTTAAGTAGGATTAACCATTAGTGGTTGCTGATGGGACTGGGTGACGTGAGCAGACTGCTGCTTCACGTTTCCCCTACCCCACCTTTCCATTCCTTGTGCATGCATATATGTAGTGGTCGATGGTCCCTTGCCATTCATTCTTCAGAATTCCCTCTTCGATTTCTCTCCTCTCCCTTCTTCTCTTTCTCTTTCTCTCTTCTTCTTCTTCTTCTTCTTCTTCCCTGAACGAGTGGAAGTATCGAGCGAAGCAGCTAGGAAAAGGACCAACGCCCAGGCTGAGGAGTCTCTCGGAGTCTCGTAGTTGGTAGGGGGAGTACCTTATATGTTAAATGCATGGGTTATGGATGGGTTCCGGGTGTTGATAATTGTTGTACTGTATTCTGTTGTATGATATACTTGCATGTGGAGTGCGCAATACTGGGTGCATGATGAGTGAGGGTGAACGTTGCATGTTTAGTATCGTCCTTGAGATGCATGCTGATAGCTTGGAAAATGTCGAATGATTGCATGGAAAGGGAGTGCTGAGTGATTGATGATGATAACCGTGTGGTTTATGTGACCTGTGAGTCGATATAAATATAAAATGTTGATTGCATGTGATTAAGTGTTGGTGTAGTGGATCTGATAATATTCATACTGATGCATGCGTTGTTTGAATCCTGATGCTGCTGAATACTGATTGCATGTTATGCTTGTGTTGATTGGAATACTTTATTGAAACTGATATTGGTTGACATCGATCGCATGGGACGCGTGTGTTACTGTATTCATCTACTTGAGCTACGTTTCTGTTTGCATGGAAGTATGTATGTTAGGTTAATATGTTGAATTCCGAATGCGTATTACTGACTGTATGTGAAGTGTATGTGGCCGAGTGAAAAATTGTACGTATGAAGGCTATGTTGTGTGATGGATCCGCGTGTGGCACATGGGATACATTGTGCTGGGAGCACGTAGTGTGGGACACTACCATCGGTTTACTGAAAAGCGTGGGACGCTGTGAAATCCTTGAGTGGGACTCAAGGTAACCTCCGAGTGGGACTCGGGCTGCCCGTGAGCACCTCCGTTAACTCTGAGAGCGTTGGTGTCACCTGTGGGCAAACGGTTGGGTACCTGTAAAATGGCCAAGCAGCTGGGAGCTGAATGGATAGCTGAGAGCTATGTATAAAAAGGCTGGGAGCCTACGTTGCAACGTCAAAACCGATTACACACGAATGCGGAACCGAGTGAAATACCCTGTGTATATTGATTACCGATGCTGTTTGAAATGAATTATACAAGTGACGATGTTAATGAGATGGTGAATATATATATAACCGAGAAAACTGTTTTGTGTGCACATGCTGTTGATGCTGATTGAGATATGTTCAATGAATGCATGTTAATATTATTAAAAGTTGTGTATGTATAGCCGAGTGGGAATTGTTGAATCCTGACTGAGAAATGTTCAACAGGTGCATTCTGATTCGTAGGTATTATTATGTCATTGATTGTTGTATGTTAATGTTATCAAATTGATACGTGCATAAGGCCAAGTGATAACTGGTGGATTCCGATCGGTAAGAGTTTGACGTGTATCCTGGTTGATTGGTATTGCTTTTACTTTGATCGTTGCCATGCATGACTATATATATATACATATATAGCTGTATAATTGCAGACAACCTGAATCAGTATCTATCACTTAATATTTAAGATACTCACCCTCTACTGTGGCAATCTTTCAGTGAACATCTCTCGCAATGAGGAGTGAATGAGGAGCTGAATACTGAATGGAGTGCTGATGCACTAAGGAGGCGGATGTTATGAATATTCTGTTATGTGTTTTGTTAAGCCTTGCGGCTTATGTTAAGCCTTAGTTCCTTTTATTAGAACTTGAACCCTTTGGAGTAGAGGACATGATGTGGTGCCTGTAATTAATTATAATTGTTATGATGCATGAAACCCTATATTGTGCATGAGAATCCGAGTAACCTATGCATGCGTATTTGTTGTGGGTGAGAGGTTAGTGTGACTATAAATCGAAATGGAGTTGAGTGATGGCGTGGGAAGGGAGTTAGTGACTCCATCCGAGTGAAAGGAAGACTAGGTAATCCCGAGTGAATGAGGCAGTGTGATGCCAAGTGAGGGTTTACCAACCATAGAAAGACACCTGAGACTCTAAGTGGATCCATTATAATAAATTACTAAATAGCTGGAAAAATCCGAGTGAGTCCTGACTTAGAGGGAAAATCAGAGTAGGAAAGATTCGGGTACCGAGCGAGAATCGATCCTGATACCCTTAGCGTAATAACTGTTAAGGTTTCCCGAGTGAAGAGTGAGTAAGTATTTCCGAGTGAGAAGTCTTCATAAATTCTGAGTAAGTGGCTTGGGGAATCATTTGCGGGTTGCCAATATACATATATGTAACCAATCGAGGGGAAATAGGGAGACTGATATACTGTCTGGAAGGAACTGGGGTGCATTAGGGTCAATCTGAGCGAATTAAGAGATGGACCCTCCCGAGTGAACCATATACTGAAACCCGAGCGGGAAGATACCGAGTGGAACGATAGGATACCGAGTGTAGTTACGCTTAGGCGTTTCTTCCCTTCGCTGCGCGAGAGTCCTTTTTCCTTGTTCTCTTCCTCCCTCTTCTCCTCGATGGGTCAAATTTGTTACTCTGAGTAGGCTATGTACGGTTTATTAACTTTAAAATTTGGAAAATTCCCCCCGTTGATTTTATTTATTTAATTAAAAAAGTAGGGTGTTACATTTTGGTATCAGAGCAGACCGAAAGGTCCAAGGCCAAGGTATGCTTACCGAGTGTAAGCGGTTGTGTGCATTGTGACTGAGTGGTCATCATTATTGTGGCAATGGTTGAACCTGATTGATATTGTAATATTGATTTACGGATAGGAGGTTGTTTTTCTCTTGGTCCGACTGATTGTATAACATATAGAAATAGCATAATGAGCTAAAGTTACTGAATGTTAGACTGAGTTTCGATCGGAAGAATGTAACCTTGTAAACTTATCCTTGAAGGGGTGTGAATTTCAGGATAGGTCATGACGAATCGTCAAAGCATGGAGGTTATAGCCACAGCGTTCTAACGCTTTGCGGACGTGTTTGAGAGGCAGGGCCAGCCTCGAGCAGAGGATGGCCAAGTGCTGGATTGCTTCCTGAAGAGGAGGCCGAGTGAATTTCAGGGAGGACGTAACCTCAAGGTAGATTATAAATGGACTCAGGAATTAGAAAGGATTTTTGGGGGCCTTCATTGCACCGAGGCCCAGAAGGTAGAATGCGCAGTGTATATGCTACGAGACGAGGCGGAGAATTGGTGGAAGATAGCTAGAAGCCGATTTCCTGACGATGATACTCAGCTGACCTGGAATGACTTCAAGACATGCTTCTTAGAGAAGTACTTCCCCGACACAGTAAGGAGTCGGAAGGAGTTGGAGTTTATGGAGTTAAAACAGGGTTCCATGACTGTGGAAGAGTATACGACTAGATTCGAAGAATTGTGTCTATTCTACCCACCTTTCCAACAACCCGGGACGGAGAGCTCCAAATGCCTCAAATTCAAGAATGGATTAAGGTCAGATATTAAGAGAGCCTGCAGATATCAAGAGATCAGGAGTTTTCCTGCATTGGTGAATAAGTGTAGAATATTCGAAGAAGACGACAAGGCCCACTCGGGCCAGAGCAGCAGAGCAAACCATTACTTGAGGCCCCAGCAATCCCGCTTCAAGAGGCCAAACAACACTGGTAGGAACAGACTTTTTCCCAGATTTGGAGGTCGGAACCAACCAGAAAGACGACCAGTTATGGGGAGCGGAAAATGTTTCAAGTGTGGAGGAAATCATTATGCTCGAGACTGTAGCAATGATGGTGAGATGGTGTGCTTCCATTGTAATAAGAGGGGACACATTCACCCTGACTGCCCCTAACTCCGTCAAGCAAATACAAATGCGCGCCAGGGAGGTTTCCAAGAGAGGAACCGTGGACACGATGGTCAAAGACCGGGGGGCGGAGGCAACAGGGCTAGAGCAAATATGATGGTTGCCCCAAACAACCAGAGGAGGAACACCGACCAACCTGCTGCTGGAAGAGTCTACGCCATCAGTGCTGAGGAAGTTACGTAGGCGAACGACTTAGTGCAAAGTAAGTGTCTACTCGGTAAATATACACTTAGTGTAATTTTTGATTCTGGAGCCACCCACTCCTTCGTGGCTGACGAGTGTGTGAGACGATTGCGATTACCGACTGTAGATATGGATCGGATTTTGAAAGTAGCCAACCCGACTGGCCCTAAGGTGTTGACATCAACGATATGTAAGGACGTAACGTTTGTGTTAGACGATCAGAGTTTTACCTTCAATCTTGTGTGCGTGCCTCTGAAGGGCCTTGATATCGTGCTCGGCATGGATTGGCTTTCAGCCAACAAGGTGTTAGTGGATTGTAGAAATCGAAGGATAATCTTCCCGAGGCAGCACAATGAGGACTACACGGCACAAGGTATAGCTCAACTGTTTATGATGCTTTGTTTAACCAAGGGTGAGAGTAAAGCCCGAGTAAACGAAATTCCGACTGTCTGTGAATTCCCAGAGGTGTTTCCCGAGGATGTACCAAGTGTCTCTCCCAATAGAGAAGTCGAATTCTCTATAGACTTGATCCCTGGAGCCGAGCCAGTCTCCAGTGCACCGTATAGAATGTCCCCGACGGAATTGGCCGAGTTGAAGAAGCAGGTGGATGAGTTACTCGGAAAACAATTCATTAGGCCGAGTGTGTCACTATGGGGCGCACCTGTACTGCTTGTTAAGAAGAAGGATGGCAGCATGAGACTATGTATAGATTACCAGCAGCTAAACAAACTCATAATTAAGAACCGATACCCGTTGCCCAAAATTGACGACTTAATCGACCAACTACGTGGAGCCTCAGTCTTCTCAAAAATCGACCTACGATCGGGATATCACCAAATCCGGGTGAAGGACTCGGATATTCCTAAGACTTCCTTTAGGACTCGGTATGGTCACTACGAGTATGTAGTGATGCCGTTCGGTGTGACAAACGCCCCTGCTGTCTTCATGAATTACATGAACAGCATTTTCCACCTATATCTAGACCGATTTGTTGTCGTTTCCATTGATGATATCCTAGTCTATTCTAAGACCCCTGAGGAGCATGAAGAACACCTCCGAATAGTACTTCAAGTACTGAAGGAGAAGCAGTTGTTTGCAAAACTTTCAAAGTGCGATTTCTGGATGGATGAGATCCACTTCCTCGGACATGTGATTTCCGAAGAAGGTGTCTCGGTGGACCCTTCGAAAGTGGCATCTATAATGGCATGGGAGAGACCCAAGTCGGTCTCGGAGATAAGGAGCTTTATGGGCCTGGCTGGTTATTATAGAAGATTCATTGAAGGTTTTTCTAAGTTGGCTTTGCCCCTGACTAAATTAACTCGGAAAAACATTCCCTTCGTTTGGAGTTCCGAGTGCGATAGCAGTTTCCGAGAGCTGAAGGACAAGTTGACGACTGCTCCAGTGTTGGCATTACCTGACTTGCAAGAGAGCTTCGTGGTTTATTGTGACGCCTCAGGACTTGGATTCGGATGTGTGTTAATGCAGAAGGACCGAGTGATAGCTTACGCCTCTCGGCAATTGAGGCCTCACGAACAGCATTACCCGACCCATGACTTGGAGCTGGCAGCCGTAGTTTTCACATTGAAGATATGGAGGCATTATTTGTTCGGAGCCAGATTGAAGTATACAGTGATCACAAGAGCCTCAAATACCTATTCAACCAAAGAGAGCTGAACATGAGGCAGAGGAGATGGATGGAATTTTTAAAGGATTATGATTTCAAGCTAAAGTAACACCCGGGTAAGGCAAACGTTGTTGCCGATGCGTTGAGTCGGAAATCCCTTCATATAGCAGTAATGATGGTAAAGGAAGTGGAGTTGTTGGAACAGTTTTGAGACATGAACCTATATGTTGACATCCCCTCCTCTCGGAAAATAACGATCGGTACGCTGAGAATCGCCAATGAATTCCTGAAATCCGTGTACGAGCAGCAGCAATCGGATTCCTACTTGGCTGAAATGATGGAGACGCAGGTCAAGGGTAAGGATTTGTCCTTGATTGAGGGACCAGATGGAATTTTCCAAGTGAGAAACAGGATATACGTGCCGGGTGGAGGAGAATTGAGAAGAATGGTGCTTGATGAAGCCCACCAGAGCCTACTCAGTATCCACCCGGGATGTACCACGATCTAAGGGCACAATTCTGGTGGCCTAGATTAAAAAGGGATGTGGCAGAATACGTGGCTCGGTGTATCACCTGTCAAAGGTCGAAGGTCGAGCACCAGAAGCCGTATGGTGCATTGCAACCCCTGGAGATTCCCGTGTGGAAATGGGACTCAATTGCTATGGACTTTGTCATGGGATTGCCCAAAAACTGAGCAGGCCATGATGCGATTTGGGTCATTGTGGACCGACTGACGAAGAGTACATACTTCCTACCTGTGAACATGAAGTACCCGTTGCATAAGTTGGCTCGGATTTACATTCACGAGATTGTCCGACTGCATGGTATACCGACTTCTATCGTATCGGATAGGGACCCTAGGTTCACGTCCCGGTTTTGGACCAGCCTGCACCAGGAATTAGGTACGAAGCTTTGGCTAAGTTCTGCTTACCACCCCCAATCGGATGGACAATCCAAGCGAACGATTCAAAGCCTGGAGGACTTGCTAAGGGCGTGTGTGTTGGAGCACAGTGGGAATTGGGAGCAGTACCTTCCCCTGATCGAGTTTACATACAACAATAGCCACCACAACAGTATCGGTATGGCACCCTACGAAGCACTTTATGGTTGAAGATGCCGAACCCCACTCTGCTGGTCGGAAACGGGTGAGAGTCTGCTATTGGGGCCAGAAATTGTAAAGTAAATATCAGAGCAAATCTGAGTGATAAGGGAAAGGATGAAGGCATCCCAGGATAGGCAGAAGAGCTACCATGACAAACGAACCAAACCACTAGAGTTTTTAGTCAGAGATAGAGTGTTTTTCAAGACTTCACCGAGTAAAGGAGTCGGGCGAGCCTTGAAAGGGGGAAGTTGAGCCCCCGATACATTGGGCCTTATGAGGTGTTGGAACGAGTCGGCTCCATGGCATACCGAATAGCGTTACCGACTCACTTATCCCGATTGCATAATGTGTTTCATGTATCCCAACTAAAGAAGTACTTACCCGATTCTACCCACACAATGCCTGACGATGAAGTGGAAATCAGAGAAGACATAACCACTGTAGCTGTACCGACTAGAATCGTGGACCGATCGGTAAAGCGTTTAAGGAGTAAGGATGTGCAACTGGTTGAAGTCGAGTGGCAACAAAACGGGTATGTCTCTTATACCTGGGAACGCGAGGATGCAATGCGGCAGCAGTACCCCGAGTTATTTACCAAGGTGAGTCACCGAGTGAATTTCGAGGACGAAATTCTTTTGAGAGGGGGAGAACTGTAACATCCCGATTTTAAATGAAGTACCGGGTGAAATAAAGCCATTAAAATAATAATTTCAGAGGTAGGAAATTGTTTAACTAATTACCATTAACTCAATTAATCAATTGAGTGCTGATTTAAGTAGGATTAACCATTAGTGGTTGCTGATGGGACTGGGTGACGTGAGCAGACTGCTGCTTCACGTTTCCCCTACCCCACCTTTCTATTCCTTGTGCATGCATATATGTAGTGGTCGATGGTCCCTTGCCATTCATTCTTCAGAATTCCCTCTTCGATTTCTCTCCTCTTCCTTCTTCTCTTTCTTTTTCTCTCTTCTTCTTCTTCTTCTTCTTCCCTGAACGAGTGGAAGTATCGAGCGAAGCAGCTTGGAAAAGGACCAACGCCCAGGCTGAGGAGTCTCTCAGAGTCTCGTAGTTGGTAGGGGGAGTACCTTATATGTTAAATGCATGGGTTATGGACGGGTTCCGGGTGTTGATAATTGTTGTACTATATTCTGTTGTATGATATACTTGCATGTGGAGTGCGTAATACTGGGTGCATGATGAGTGAGGGTGAACGTTGCATGTTTAGTATCGTCCTTGAGATACATGCCGATAGCTTGGAAAATGTCGAATGATTGCATGGAAAAGGAGTGCTGAGTGATTGATGATGATAACCGTGTGGTTTATGTGACCTGTGAGTCGATATAAATATAAAATCTTGATTGCATGTGATTAAGTGTTGGTGTAGTGGATCAGATAACCGCAGATGAGGCACTTACCCTGTACCAAATTGTCATTCCTCGTAGCTTCTGAAGCATCAAACGCAAACACACGCCCGGTCATGGCGTTCTGGGCACCGCTAGATTGGGCATCATATCTTCCCGATTGTTGGTTCCCTCTACCAGCTCCATTCCGGCCTCCCCTCGAAAAGTTAGAACCCCGGGTCCCAGAAGAGTTGGTTCGGTTGTCCGACCTGCCCTGCTGCTGCCTCTGAGGGCAATCGGGCCTGAGGTGCCCTGGTTGTCCGCACTGGAAGCACACAATTTGATTGGCTTGGCAATGTTTGGCAATGTGACCTTGCTGACCACAATTGTAGCATGTACGACTACTAGAAGGATTACCCGATCGACCAGTGGAACCCCGACCGGAAGAGGATGAGGAGGTAGCAGAAGACTTGCCGCCCCGGAAGAATTGGCTCATCCTCTTGAAGTTGAATCCTTTTGCCTTCAGTGGCTTTTTATCTCTCGGCTGGGACGTCCTTTGTAACTGCACCTCTTTAGTCAGTCTTGCTTTGTTCACCAGGGTTGGGTAGTCCCTAATCTCCATCGGTACGATTACACTACGGAGCTCAATCCGTAGTCCAGCTTCGTATTTGGCGCACTTGCTACCTTCAGTCCCTTCTAACGAGAAAGGGTGGTAAAAATCACACAGCTCGTCAAACTTGCTGGTGTACTCGGCTACAGACATCCGGTCTTGCTCCAACTTCAGGAATTCCATTTCCTTTCGGATTTTGTAGTTGTCCGGGAAGTATTTAACAAGGAACCTCCTTCGGAAATTTACCCATACCAACGGCTCATTTGCTGCGTTCATCTGCACCTTCACTCGGTGTAACATCCCCGTTTTAAAATTAAATGCTGAATGAAGAATAAACCATTAAGACTTGATTTCAACTAGAAATAACTGTTAATTGCATTTAACTACTTAGGATTTAGCCATTAAAATATTAAAGATGGTGATGGTCAGGGGATGGGGTAGAGTGCACGTGACTGCTGGGCACGCACTCTCCCATCCCACTCTTTTGCTGTGCGCATGTACACATACATATATATATATGCGTGAGCCCTTGGCAGAAAAGCACACTTGCTCTTTCTTCAGACTCTCTCCTCCGTCACTTCATCCTCTACTTCCTCTCTTCGTCTCCATTCTTCCTCTCTTCTTCTTCGTCTTTCTTCTTCTTCTATCTTACTCTTCGCTCCTGGAGGTCTTGGTTGCAGTACTGGAGAACGGACCACACTTCATTCCAGAATCAGGCACAGGATACGATAGAGCCGAGGAGGACCGGACGAACCAGGAGAAGGACGTCGGACCCAACAATAAGAACAGAAAGGTTTCAGAGGTTCTTCTAAAGGTAGGGGGCGCTTGCATGTCAAATGCATGGTCTAAGAACGGTACCGGATGAATGTATTGCTGAGTGCGTGTGTGTGTGTGCATGTATTTATAATCATTAGAATTGATGCTGAGCATGTGTGCATGTATTCATAATTACTAGAACTGATGCATGATTTGAGATTCTGATAGTGATCTTCGTGGCGATGGTGTAGCCTGTTCGTGGATGATAATGATGGATGATATGCATGGATCTATTTTGTTGTCACTGTGAAAAGTATGTATGTGTATGCTCTTAATGGGATTGTTCAATGTTGTTAATCTGATGACCGATTGTAAGATGCGCTGGTGTGATTGACGAAATGATTATGAGTAGTGTGGGAAATCCGTTCTTGCTTAATGACTACGGTAAGGTGTTCATGGCGCGATGATGTGTAATAATGATTGTGTTAGTTGCATGAGTAAGAGTGGGGTGACCCATGGAAGGTCAAGAACCCCAAGGGAAACGACTTCCAGTTACCAACCCTGGCTAGATCCCAATAGAGCTCGTGGTAGCCGTTGGAGCTAGAGAAGAGAGTCTCGAGACGCCGTGGGGAGGCCGGTGCCACATGGTAAGAGCTGAGGGACGAGGGGCCAAAAGAAAAAGGGGGCCGTAACTGAGAGTCTTTACCCGAGTCGGATCCGCAGGCTTGCATATAGAGATAAGGCTGATTGTGGTGATGTATAAATCTGTGTATATGCTTGTGTATGATTTCGAATGCATGAATATATATATTTGGATGTGGAATAAACTATGTGTATTATGTGCGTTATGAATGTCGTTTGAACTGTATGAACTTGGTTACTTGAGAAAGGTTGAATGATAGCAGGAGCGTGTTCTAACGCTGATACCGAGTCTGTGAGTATCATTATACATGTAAAAGCTCACCCCTGCAGTGGCCATTTTCAGTGAACGTCTCTCGTGAGGAGGATCAGAAACAGAGCTGGAATGCTGGGCGGAGTGCTGATGCATTTGGAAGGTTTAATTAGGGCGTTGTTTGATTAAGCCCGGACTGGCTAATACCGGATGTTTATGTTTTGGGGATGAATAGAACTTTTCGGGCAAGGAGAAGTCCGATTTTGTATTGTAAATATTGACGTGCACTTTTATGTATATATATATATATATATATGGATGTATGGTTTTGGTGTGCGTGATGCTATGTGCTGCCTTGTTTCCTAATTATGCTTTAATAGATACGCAGGGACAGTATGATTTGAGCAGGCTATAGCCAAGTCAGAGTTAATTGAGAATTATCTTAGGAAAAACTTATGTCGGATACGTTGGGCGGAGTCGTACCCCGCCTGAAGTATGGGAGCAATCCGCCCAAGCGAGTGGACTCGCGTTGGAGCGATGTAGTTGTTAGAGTGGAACATCGTCCAATTATCCTTCCTATCCGTTGTGACACTAACGCAATCCGGACCTCGATGTTGACCCCGAATTGGTCGTTATGGCTAAGTCCGCCCAGGCGTCGTCATACTTAGTTGAGCTGGGTGGAATAGGTTCAGATCCCTCCTTTCTCCACAACCTACTAACGTATACGTACCCTGTAACTTCTCATTTTTCTGAGTGAAAGGCGAGTGTGAGGATTTACTTAGTGAACCCTTGTCCATACCCGATGGAGGAAACTACCTTGTAGTTGTGTTTAAGAGGCGTTATGTAGATTCGTTTAGGCGGCGTCATGCCTCGCCCAAGTAACTAGTATAGTCCGCCCAAGATAAGTATACCCCGCCTAGCCAAGTAGGATGATTCTAACGCCGTTTTCCACCGAAAGCTACGCGTGTGAATGTATTAACATATTTCCCTTATTTATTCCTCCTGTTGAGTAACCAGCATTACTCGAAGGGAATCCTCATTGCGAAATCTCCTCTATCCGCTGCTGCATTACCATACTCCGCCTGGACGGTGTTGTGCAATCCGTCCTAGTGTTGGTGCGTTAAGAGAAACCCATTGAGCCGGCCCAGTTTTAGCTTCCCTGTAGGTTACTATGTGCGTGTGAATACTCCTCGTTTCCTCCCTGCCTGCTCCCCTCTATATCAAATGCTGCGTGACTGTTTTGTGAAAAATTTTCTCTTATTTTTGGAATTATTAGTTGTAAATGATTAGGGTGTTACATTTTGGTATCAGAGCGGACCGAAAAATCCAAGGCCAAAGTATGCTTACCAAGTGTAAGCAGTGGTGTGTGTCTTTCTGTTTGATTGGTTGAAAATTGTTCTGATGATAGTTGAACCTGATTGATGATTGTCTTGAGGACAAGGGGTTGTTTTCCCCTAGTCCGATTGTGTGTAAGACTTAGGCGAATGACATAATGTGCTAAGCTATTAATTGTTGGACTAATAACTAGATCGGTAGTAAGTGGCTCCGTATACTTATCCTTAAACGTCAATTTCAGGATAAGGAATGGCGCATCGTCAAAGTATGGAGGCTATAGCCACAGCATTCCAACGCTTTGCTGATGTGTTTGAAAGGCAAGGCCAAACTCAACCTGAGGATGGCCATGTGCTGGACCGCTTCCTGAAGAGGAAGCCGAGTGAATTCTTAGGAGGACGGAACCCTGAGGCGGCGTTCAAGTGGACTCAGGAATTAGAGAGAATCTTTAGGGGCCTTCGATGTACCGAAGCCCAGAAGGTGGAGTGCGCGGTGTATATGCTACGAGATGAAGCGGAGAATTGGTGGAAAATAGCCAGAAGCCAATTCCCCGAAGATGATAATCAACTGACGTGGAACGATTTCAAGGCCTGCTTCTTGGACAAATACTTTCCCGACACAGTGAGGAGTCGGAAAGAGCTGGAGTTTATGGAGTTAAAACAGGGCTCCATGACTGTGGAAGAATACGCGACCAGATTTGAAGAATTGTGCCTATTCTACCCGCCCTTCCAGCAGCCAGGAACGGAGCACTCCAAGTGTCTTAAGTTTGAGAACGGACTGAGATCGGATATTAAGAGGGCCTGCAGATACCATGAAATCCGGAGTTTCCCTGCCTTAGTGAACAAATGTCGAATATTTGAAGAGGATGACAAGGCCCATTCGGGCCAGTGCAGTAGAGCTAACCAGCACCTGAGGCCTCAGCAATCACGTTTCAAGAGGCCAGGGAACGTGAGGAGGAATGAACCCTTCACCAGATATCAGAACCATGATGACCGAGGGAGACAGATGAGTGGACGACCAAGGTATGGCGGATGCTTTAAATGCGGCGGTGACCATTTTGCTAAGGAATGCAATGATACAAATGTTAAATGCTACCACTGCGGAGAGAAGGGACACGTTTGCCCGGACTGCCCCCAACTCCGCCAGGCAAATACCAATGTGCGTCAAGGAGGATTTCAAGATCGAACCAGAGTGAATGATAACCAACGACCTGGTGGCAGAGGCAACGGAACCAGAGGAAATATGATGCGTACCCCGAACAGCCGAGAAAGGAACACCGGCCCAACAGCGACAGGAAGGATCTACACCATCAATGCAGAGGATGTTGCACCAGCAAACGATCTAGTACAATGTAAGTGCTCACTTGGAACGAATATGCTTAATGTTGTTTTCGATTCGGGAGCAACCCATTCTTTTATAGCTGATGAGTGCGTGAAACGGTTGAGGCTACCAACTGTGTCTATGAACCGGACTTTAGAAGTGGCCAGCCCCACTGGCCCTAGTGTATTCACATCGTCAATATGTAAAAATGTAGCATTTGAGCTGTATGATCGGAGTTTCATCTTCGATCTGATTTGCATGCCCTTAAAGGGTCTTGATATTGTGCTTGGAATAGATTGGCTTTCAGCCAATAAGGTATTAGTAGATTGTAGAAACCGAGAGTTAGTTTTCCCAAAACAACCCACTGAAGATGGCTCGGCACTAGGTATAACCCAACTATTTATGGTGCTTTGTCTAACCAAAGATGAGAGTGAGACCCTAGTGAACGAAATTCCGGTTGTCTGCGAATTCCCAGAAGTGTTCCCAGAGGACGTCCCGAGTGTGCCTCCCAATAGAGAAGTTGAATTCTCTATAGACTTGATCCCTGGAGCCGAACCGGTCTCCAGTGCACCCTACAGAATGTCCTCAACCGAATTGGCAGAGTTGAAGAAACAAGTGGATGAGTTACTTGAGAAGCAGTTCATTAGACCAAGCGTGTCACCATGGGGCGCACCTGTGCTACTTGTTAAGAAGAAGGATGGCAGCATGAGACTTTGTATAGATTATCGACAGCTTAACAAGCTCACAATCAAGAATCGATACCCACTGCCTAGAATTGATGATTTAATTGACCAGTTGCGTGGAGCCTCAGTCTTCTCGAAAATCGACTTACGATCAGGATATCACCAAATCCGAGTGAAGGACTCGGACATTCCTAAAACTGCCTTTAGGACCAGGTATGGTCACTATGAGTACGTAGTGATGCCGTTCGGTGTGACAAACGCCCCTGCTGTTTTCATGAATTACATGAACAGCATATTCCACTCCTTCTTAGATCGGTTTGTCGTTGTTTTCATCGATGATATTCTAGTCTATTCTAAGACATCGGAGGAGCACGAAGGACATCTCAGGACGGTACTCCAAGTGTTGAGGGAGAAACAATTGTTTGCAAAGCTCTCGAAGTGCGAATTTTGGATGGATGAGATCCACTTCCTCGGGCATGTGATCTCCAAGCGAGGCGTCTCGGTGGATCCTGCGAAGGTAGCTGCTGTAATGGCATGGGAGAGGCCCAGGTCGATCTCGGAAATAAGGAGTTTTATGGGCTTGGCAGGTTATTATAGAAGGTTCATCGAAGGTTTTTCTAAGTTGGCATTACCCCTGACTAAATTGACTCGGAAGAACGTTCCTTTTGTATGGAGTCCGGAGTGTGAGAGCAGCTTCCAAGAGCTGAAGAATAAGTTGACAACTGCTCCAGTGTTGGCATTACCTGAGTTACGAGAAAGCTTCGTGGTCTATTGTGACGCGTCCGGACTCGGATTAGGATGTGTACTCATGCAGAAAGATCGAGTGATAGCATATGCCTCTCGACAATTGAGACCCCACGAACAGCATTATCCGACCCATGATTTGGAGTTGGCAGCAGTAGTTTTTGCATTGAAAATCTGGAGACATTACTTGTACGGATCCAAATTTGAGGTATACAGCGATCATAAGAGCCTTAAATACCTATTCGACCAAAAGGAGCTGAACATGAGGCAGAGAAGATGGATTGAGTTTTTGAAGGACTATGATTTCGAGTTGAAATACCACCCAGGTAAGGCAAATGTCGTAGCAGATGCATTGAGTCGAAAATCTCTCCACATAGCAGCCATGATGGCAAAAGAAGTTGAGTTGTTGGAGCGGTTCCGAGACATGAACTTGCATGTTGACGCCCCTTCCTCTCAGAAGATGACAATCGGTACATTGAGGATTGCCAACGAATTCTTAAAATCCGTGTACGAACAGCAACAGGCGGACTCTTACCTAGCTGAAATGAAGGAAATTCAAGCCAAAGGAAAGGATTTATCCTTGGCAGAGGGATCAGATGGGATCTTCCGGGTGAGGAACAGAATATATATACCGAGTGAAGGAAGATTGAGAAGAATGGTGCTTGATGAAGCCCACAAAAGCCTACTCAGCATTCACCCAGGAACCACGAAGATGTACCACGACTTGAGAAGACAGTTCTGGTGGCCCGGACTAAAGAAGGATGTGGCGGAGTACGTGGCCCGGTGTATCACTTGTCAGAAATCGAAGGTAGAGCACCAAAAACCGTACGGTGCAATGCAGCCTCTAGAGATCCCCGTGTGGAAATGGGACTCAATTGCGATGGATTTTATCATGGGATTACCCAAAAACCGAGCGGGCCATGATGCCATTTGGGTCATTGTTGACCGATTGACGAAGAGCGCACACTTCTTACCTGTAAATATGAGGTACCCATTGCATAAGTTGGCTCGAATCTACATTCAAGAAGTTATTCGATTGCATGGCATACCTACTTCCATCGTATCGGATAGGGACCCTAGATTTACGTCCAGATTTTGGACCAGCATGCATCAAGAATTGGGGACGAAGCTTTGGCTTAGTTCTGCCTACCACCCCCAATCGGATGGACAATCCGAGCGAACAATTCAGAGTCTAGAAGACTTATTGAGAGCGTGTGTGTTAGAGTACGGTGGGGACTGGGAACAGTACCTTCCCTTGATCGAGTTTACATACAACAACAGCCATCATCACAGCATTGGCATGGCACCTTACGAGGCATTATATGGGCGTAGATGCCGAACCCCACTCTGTTGGTCGGAAGCGGGTGAAAGTCTATTACTGGGACCAGACATCGTGAAGCAAACCACAGAACAGATCCGAGCAATAAGGGAGAAGATGAAGGCATCACAAGACAGGCAGAAGAGCTACCATGACAAACGCATCAAGCCAGTGGAATTTCAGGTCAGAGATCGAGTGTTTCTGAGAACCTCTCCGAGTAAAGGAATTGGACGAGCCTTAAAAGGTGGGAAGTTAAGCCCTCGCTACATCGGACCTTATGAGGTAGTAGAACGGATTGGCTCCGTGGCATACCGCCTCGCGTTACCAACTCATTTGTCCCGATTGCACAACGTTTTTCATGTGTCTCAGCTAAGGAAGTATTTGCATGACCCCAGCCACACGATGCCTGACGACGAGGTAGAGATTAAGGAAGACCTAACCACTGTGACTACACCGGTTGGAATCATGGATCAATTGGTAAAACGCTTAAGAAATAAGAACGTAAGGCTAGTTAAAGTGGAGTGGCAGCAAGGCAAGACCACCTCCCACACGTGGGAACGAGAAGACGCCATGCGACAGCAGTACCCCGAATTGTTTACCTAGGTAAGTACCGACTGAATTTCGGGGACGAAATTCTTTTTCAGTGGGGGAGAACTGTAACATCCCCGTTTTAAAATTAAATGCTGAATGAAGAATAAACCATTAAGACTTGATTTCAACTAGAAATAACTGTTAATTGCATTTAACTACTTAGGATTTAGCCATTAAAATATTAAAGATGGTGATGGTCAGGGGATGGGGTAGAGTGCACGTGACTGCTGGGCACGCACTCTCCCATCCCACTCTTTTGCTGTGCGCATGTACACATACATATATATATATGCGTGAGCCCTTGGCAGAAAAGCACACTTGCTCTTTCTTCAGACTCTCTCCTCCGTCACTTCATCCTCTACTTCCTCTCTTCGTCTCCATTCTTCCTCTCTTCTTCTTCGTCTTTCTTCTTCTTCTATCTTACTCTTCGCTCCTGGAGGTCTTGGTTGCAGTACTGGAGAACGGACCACACTTCATTCCAGAATCAGGCACAGGATACGACAGAGCCGAGGAGGACCGGACGAACCAGGAGAAGGACGTCGGACCCAACAACAAGAACAGAAAGGTTTCAGAGGTTCTTCTAAAGGTAGGGGGCGCTTGCATGTCAAATGCATGGTCTAAGAACGGTACCGGATGAATGTATTGCTGAGTGCGTGTGTGTGTGTGCATGTATTTATAATCATTAGAATTGATGCTGAGCATGTGTGCATGTATTCATAATTACTAGAACTGATGCATGATTTGAGATTCTGATAGTGATCTTCGTGGCGATGGTGTAGCCTGTTCGTGGATGATAATGATGGATGATATGCATGGATCTATTTTGTTGTCACTGTGAAAAGTATGTATGTGTATGCTCTTAATGGGATTGTTCAATGTTGTTAATCTGATGACCGATTGTAACATGCGCTGGTGTGATTGACGAAATGATTATGAGTAGTGTGGGAAATCCGTTCTTGCTTAATGACTACGGTAAGGTGTTCATGGCGCGATGATGTGTAATAATGATTGTGTTAGTTGCATGAGTAAGAGTGGGGTGACCCATGGAAGGTCAAGAACCCCAAGGGAAACGACTTCCAGTTACCAACCCTGGCTAGATCCCAATAGAGCTCGTGGTAGCCGTTGGAGCTAGAGAAGAGAGTCTCGAGACGCCGTGGGGAGGCCGGTGCCACATGGTAAGAGCTGAGGGACGAGGGGCCAAAAGAAAAAGGGGGCCGTAACTGAGAGTCTTTACCCGAGTCGGATCCGCAGGCTTGCATATAGAGATAAGGCTGATTGTGGTGATGTATAAATCTGTGTATATGCTTGTGTATGATTTCGAATGCATGAATATATATATTTGGATGTGGAATAAACTATGTGTATTATGTGCGTTATGAATGTCGTTTGAACTGTATGAACTTGGTTACTTGAGAAAGGTTGAATGATAGCAGGAGCGTGTTCTAACGCTGATACCGAGTCTGTGAGTATCATTATACATGTAAAAGCTCACCCCTGCAGTGGCCATTTTCAGTGAACGTCTCTCGTGAGGAGGATCAGAAACAGAGCTGGAATGCTGGGCGGAGTGCTGATGCATTTGGAAGGTTTAATTAGGGCATTGTTTGATTAAGCCCGGACTGGCTAATACCGGATGTTTATGTTTTGGGGATGAATAGAACTTTTCGGGCAAGGAGAAGTCCGATTTTGTATTGTAAATATTGACGTGCACTTTTATGTATATATATATATATATGGATGTATGGTTTTGGTGTGCGTGATGCTATGTGCTGCCTTGTTTCCTAATTATGCTTTAATAGATACGCAGGGACAGTATGATTTGAGCAGGCTATAGCCAAGTCAGAGTTAATTGAGAATTATCTTAGGAAAAACTTATGTCGGATACGTTGGGCGGAGTCGTACCCCGCCTGAAGTATGGGAGCAATCCGCCCAAGCGAGTGGACTCGCGTTGGAGCGATGTAGTTGTTAGAGTGGGACATCGTCCAATTATCCTTCCTATCCGTTGTGACACTAACGCAATCCGGACCTCGATGTTGACCCCGAATTGGTCGTTATGGCTAAGTCCGCCCAGGCGTCGTCATACTTAGTTGAGCTGGGTGGAATAGGTTCAGATCCCTCCTTTCTCCACAACCTACTAACGTATACGTACCCTGTAACTTCTCATTTTTCTGAGTGAAAGGCGAGTGTGAGGATTTACTTAGTGAACCCTTGTCCATACCCGATGGAGGAAACTACCTTGTAGTTGTGTTTAAGAGGCGTTATGTAGATTCGTTTAGGCGGCGTCATGCCTCGCCCAAGTAACTAGTATAGTCCGCCCAAGATAAGTATACCCCGCCTAGCCAAGTAGGATGATTCTAACGCCGTTTTCCACCGAAAGCTACGCGTGTGAATGTATTAACATATTTCCCTTATTTATTCCTCCTGTTGAGTAACCAGCATTACTCGAAGGGAATCCTCATTGCGAAATCTCCTCTATCCGCTGCTGCATTACCATACTCCGCCTGGACGGTGTTGTGCAATCCGTCCTAGTGTTGGTGCGTTAAGAGAAACCCATTGAGCCGGCCCAGTTTTAGCTTCCCTGTAGGTTACTATGTGCGTGTGAATACTCCTCGTTTCCTCCCTGCCTGCTCCCCTCTATATCAAATGCTGCGTGACTGTTTTGTGAAAAATTTTCTCTTATTTTTGGAATTATTAGTTGTAAATGATTAGGGTGTTACACTCGGGACCACCATACTCTAGCCTCTTCTTTTAGTTTGTAAGTAGCAAATAAAACCTTTTGCTCTTCTGAGCACTCAAAATATTCAAAAACCTGCTCGATATCCCTGATCCAGATGTATGCCCCGTCATAGTCGTGTCCCCCTTTGTAAGTCGGAGGATTCCTTTTCAGGAATTTATCCAGAGTGGGACCGGACTCGGTCCTACTCATCAGCTGAGTAAATCTAGAGAAGAAATCATCTCCTCCCCCAAAACTAGTCTCTCTGGCCATTTAGTAATTCTACAATGAGCAAACACATCACCATTAATAACCAAGATCAGCCAGGGGATCGTAAATTTACCTTATATTCATAGAATACTACGCCAGTGGAGTGCCAAGGGAACGATGCCAGGCCACACACAATCTCAATACAACGAAATACAATCAACCTTCATAAGACTATCACAATCACTAGATCGGCCCATACACCGGCTCTAGAAAGAACCGCTCTGATACCAAGTGTAACGTCCTAGGTTATTTTTGCATTTAGTTTTATTCAAACGATTACATCTTACGATAAATTTTTCCTTTTCTTGAAAATTAATCGAGGTTTAGTGAAATAGCATTTATTTTTACTGACTTATTCAAGTGACAGCAGTCACAGTTAGATTAAATAAATGAGGTCTAGAGAGAAGAGCAAGTTAATCTAAGCACAACGGATGGGAGAAAGGGAATCAGGGCTTCCCGCTTGAGCGAGGCCCCTACTCGTCTGAGCGAGATTCCGGACTCTCGCTTGAACGAGGTTTCTATTCGCTTGAGCGAATACCTTTCACACATCGGATTGGGCAAAACATGCAAACGGACTCCCAAAAATCTTACCCTAAAAATGATTCTGTTAACCAAAGGTTTGTCATAGCTACCATGAAAGCATATGTAAATGACAGTGATGTATTTTAAAATATAGATTTGCATCCGGTCCGGTATTGGTTAAACACAACTAATAATAATACTCGGAAGTTCTTATACACACATATAACTCTATAGAGAGTCACTCAAAGTCACTCGGACCCTGGCACCGATCTCCCCCTTGGCGCGACTCCATGGCTCCTTCCCCCTCCCTGTCACTGGTTACTAAAAAAAAGGGCAAGGGTGAGTGTTTGGCATTGTAATTAATATAGAATGGAACTTAACAAATATACATGCATATTTATACATATACATCAAGCATCATTCGAAAGTAAGCATACCGAAACATAGTGTATTACATACAGTAACTATATTAACCCAACCACGCAATTCCATCACATCCATCACGATCACAACTGACTCTCATACAATCTGACTCCTAGTATCCGGATACTAAAGGATTGGCCTTCAGCTGGGGGTCCTACTTGACACCCCGTGAACCCTGCTTGGTTCACCGAGTCCTGCTTGACTCTCCACCTCGACCACTGGGTCCTACTTGACCACTGGGTAGCTCAACTGGGCACGAAAATCACGGGAGCCGGAAATGAGGGGCTATCATATACTGTCGGCCATCCCACACCACATAGTCATTCAATAATTTACCTTTCACATAATAATATCAATTCCTCATCACTCGGGTAGCCTGCTTGCTAACCCGACGTCACATAACACTGATCATTTCAACATTAGATATCACAAGATCATAACATGATAAACTCAACCACACCCGATCCTCCACTAATTAATGAACCAGTCACACATGCACAAGCATAAACACACAACTACGTTTAGCAATATTTTCCTTAACCTGTTTACATTACCTCAATGACCTGAATAAGAAGCGAGTCCTATTCTAATTAATTATAACCCGAACACCCCCTTACATTGGTTCCACGCTTCGATAATCTGCTCTCTGTGTCGATTCCTTCCTCTGAGCACTGGTTTCGTAGTCTCAACTCCGTCACTCAGTCTTCCGTTGCTTAACCTACTACCTACGGATCATAAAGTACAGTTCGTCACTTCAACGCCCTTAGTTCATGGACTGCATTTGGGCTCACACTCACCGGAGGAGTGGAGAACAGCCACGAATATAGCCATGCATGGCCCTTAACCGCCAAAGAATAAAAGGGATAAGGGAATCACAATCGGAACGGATCAGTAGACTCACCTTGAAGCCTCGATCACAGGAATGAGATTCAATTGAAGTTTGGACATAAATGGAGTCCCTCTCCAGTGCATGCAACTCAGCGTTAAGAGAGGAGAAAACGAAAGAGAAGGGACAGACCAGCAGCAAAGGTAACTTGTAAATAATGAAGAGGAAAGGAAGAGAATCTCCTTATATATATATATAGCTCATGGGCAAGATCATCTTTTCCTTTATTTTATTTGTATTCGTACTAAATTTAATCAATTTCACTATATTAAACTATTGCATAGTTATCAAATCAATTACACTTATTTATTCCCTCAACGTTTAATTATTCACAATTCTCTAATACTTCGCAAGAGTATAGGCCCAATATGAATATCGGCCCCCCGGTGTCCTAGCTTAGTGTTCATACCTCGGAAATTCGAGCTACAACCTGAGAGGTCGGATATCTCATCCGTGCTCACCTCTTGGTTACCTACACCCGTTGTTTCAGTCATTATGAGGTTAATTCGGGCTATGACCCCGTGTGAGGCGCTCTCCTCACATCGGTTGGACCAGACCACCTAGCCCTGCCTGCTCTTCTCCTACACTCCCGATCTTCAACTTCGCCTGCTCGCGCTTCTGAGACCGATCTCGAGACCGGCTTTCTTGTCTCTGGCTCAGACAGAACAAATATTAAATAAAACTTCTAAAACTTTTACTAATCATTTCCCATTTCTTATAATTCTCATTAAAACATCAGGGATGTTACATCCACCCCCCCTAAAAGGAGATTTCGTCCCCGAAATCAGTGTTCCGGTTGGAAAAGATGAGGGTACATTCGTCTCATATCGGATTCTAACTCCCAAGTGTAGTTCATCCAATGTAAATTCTGCCACTTCACCTTCACCAGCGGTACCTCCTTGTTCCTTAACCGTTTGGTTTGATGCTCTTCAATGCTGATTGGTACCGCCTCCACCGTCAGGTTCTCCTTCACTTCAATGGAGTCACTCGGTACAATCATGGTATCACACGGAATGTAGGCTCGAAGTTGCGATATGTGGAACACGTTGTGAATGTTAGTCAACGATTGGGGAAGATCCAGTCGATAAGCGACTTCACCAATCCGTTCTAGTATTTGGTATGGTCCAATATACTTCGGATTAAGCTTTTGGCTCTTCAAAATTCGACCTACACCCTTAGTCGGTGAAATCCTTAGGAACACCCAATCACCCACTTGGAATTCAAGGGGTCTATACTGATTGTCATAATAGCTCTTTTGCCGGTCTTGAGCAATTTTTATCTTCTCTCGGATTAAAGCGATTTGCTCGTTCATCTCTTGAATCATCTCAGGCCCCAGATGAAGGGCATCGCCGTTCTCATTCCAACATAATGGAGTACGACATTTCCGACCATAAAGAGCTTCGTATGGAGCCATCCCAATGCTGCTATGGTAACTGTTATTATATGCAAACTCTACCAAGGGCAAGTATTTTTCCCATGATCTGCCCTGTTCCAGTACACATGCCCTTAACATATCTTCAAGAGTCTGTATAGTTCGTTCTGATTGGCCATCGGTCTGGGGATGGTAGGCTGAGCTCAGTTTGAGCTCAGTACCCAGTTGTTGTTGCAAACTCCCCCAAAACCTTGAAGTGAATCGGGGATCCCGATCGGAGATAATGCTTGAGGGCACACCATGCAGTCGTACAACCTCAGCAACGTATAACTTAGCTAATCGATCTAGCGACCACTTCATATTTATTGCCAGGAAATGCGCACTTTTGGTTAGTCGATCAACAATCACCCAAATCGCGTTGTATCCGGTTTGAGTGCGGGGTAGTCCGAACACGAAGTCCATGGTGATACCTTCCCACTTCCAGATCGGAATTTCTGGAGGTCGAAGCAAACCTGGAGGTCGTTGGTGCTCAACCTTGCACTTCTGGCATATCACACAGGATTTCACATACTCAATTATTGCCTTCTTCATGCTTGGCCACCAGAATTCCTTTTTTAAGTCATTATACATTTTTGTCACTCCTGGATGTATACTCAGAGAGCTCTTGTGTGCTTCTGATAGCACCGCCTGCCTGAAGCCTCCATGTGCAGGCACCACCACTCGGTTCCTGAATCTCCATATACCATCGTTACCCTGAGTTATCTCCATATTTTTGCCTTGGGTCTGAGTATCAATCAGCCTCAGTAACTCTTTATCGTCTTTCTGTGCAGCTACCACCGACTCCAGAAATTCGTTGGAGATTTTTAACATTCCGATTGTCATTCGGTTTGGCGCGTCCATAACAATTCCAACATTCATATCTCTAAAGCTTTCCAGCAATTCCTGTTCTCTACCCATCAGGTAAGCCATGTGTAATACCTTCCTACTTAGTGCATCTGCCACAACATTCGCTTTGCCCGGGTGATACTTTAAATCGAAGTCGTAATCCTTTAAATACTCCACCCATCGCCTCTGTCTCATATTTATCTCCTTTTGATCAAATAAGTACTTTAAACTCTTATGATCACTGAATACTACAAAGCGAGCCCCATACAGATAATGACGCCAAATCTTCAGTGCGTACACCACTACTGCAAGTTCCAGATCATGAGTCGGGTAATTCTCCTCATGTGGCCTCAATTGCCTCGAAGCATAAGCAATTGCCCGATCAGCTTGCATCAACACACCCCAATCCAAATTTGGATGCATCACAATATACTTCAAATTCCTGTGTTACATCGGGCAGTGCAAGCACAGGGGCAGTCGTTAAACATCGCTTAAGAGTTTGTAAGCTTAATTCACACTTTTCCGACCACACAAAGGGGTTTCCTTTCCTTGTTTACCGAGTCAGAGGAAGTGCTATCCGAGAGAACCCCTTAATGAAGCGTCGATAGTATCCAGCTAATCCGAGGAAACTCCTGATTTCAGTTACTGACTTCGGCCTCTCCCAAGCCATAACCGCCTCAATTTTTATCGGATCAACTGAGATTCCCTCTTGGGAAATTACATGCCCCAAGAATTGTACACTACTCCCCCAGAAATCACACTTAGATAGTTTAGCGTACAACTTCTTCTCCCGAAGTACTTGTAAAATAAGTCGAAGATCTTGAGCATGCTTCTCGTCCGACCTCGAATATACCAAAATATCATCAATGAATACTACCACAAACTGGTCCAAGTACGGTTGAAAGGTCCGATTCATATAGTCCATAAAAATGGCAGGAGCGTTCGTTACTCCAAAGGGCATTACTACGTACTCGAAGTGCCCATACCGAGTCCGAAATGCTGTCTTTGGGATATCCTCCGACCTCACTCGGATCTGGTGGTACCCCGACCTCAAGTTGATCTTAGAGAACACAACGGCGCCTCGCAACTGGTCCAGTAAATCGTCAATCCGAGGTAGTGGATATTTATTTTTGATTGTCAGTTTGTTCAGCTGTCGGTAATCAATGCACATTCGCATACTACCGTCCTTCTTCTTTACCAGTAACACCAGAGCGCCCCAGGGTGAGGCACTGGGTCGGATAAAGCCCTTTTCTAGTAATTCGTTTACTTGTTTCTTCACTTCGGTTAATTCCACCGAAGACATTCTATATGGCGCTCGGGACACAGGTTCTGCCCCGGGAATCAAGTCAATAGAGAAATCAATCTCCCGACTGGGAGGTAGCTCCGGAATTTCTTCCGGAAAAACGTCAGGAAATTCGCAAACAATTGGAATATCACTTGGAAGGAGGTTATGCCGACCCTCCGAAGCGAATAAAATAACATACGTGGTTAGGACATCGCTCACCCCGTTCTTCATGTCAAGTTCCTGAGAGAAAACAATATTCTTCCGATAACATTCGACCAACACATGATTAGCAGCAAGCCAATCGAGACCCAGAATAACATCTAAGTCCTTCAATGGCATACAGATAAAATTTACTTGAAAAGTACGGGCTTTGATTTGCATCGGCAGTTCTCTACACACTGTAGTTGCACAGAAAGTGGAATTAGTTAGAGTGGAAACAATAAAAGCGTTCTCCATTAAACCGATTGGCAGACCAAGCCGTCACACACAACTTTCCAAAATAAAGGAATGGGTGGCACCTGAATCATAAATTACATCAACCAGATAACCGCAGATGAGGCACTCACCCTGTACCAAATTGTCATTCCTCGTAGCTTCTGAAGCATCAAACACAAATACACGCCCGGTCATGGCGTTCTGGGCACCGCTAGATTGGGCATCATATCTTCCCGATTGTTGGTTCCCTCTTCCAGCTCCATTCCGGCCTCCCCTCGAAAAGTTGGAACCCCGGGTCCCAGAAGAGTTGGTTCGGTTGTCCGACTTGCCCTGCTGCTGCCTCTGAGGGCAATCGGGCCTGAGGTGCCCTGGTTGTCTGCACTGGAAGCACACAATTTGATTGGCTTGGCAATGTTTGGCAATGTGACCTTCCTGACCATAATTGTAGCATGTACGACTACTAGAAGGATTACCCGATCGACCAGTGGAACCCCGACCAGAAGAGGATGAGGAGGTAGCAGAAGACTTGCCGCCCCGGAAGAATTGGCTCATCCTCTTGAAGTTGAATCCTTTTGCCTTCAGTGGCTTTTTATCTCTCGGCTGGGACGTCCTTTGTAACTGCACCTCTTTAGTCAGTCTTGCTTTGTTCACCAGGGTTGGGTAGTCCCTAATCTCCATCGGTACGATTACACTACGGAGCTCAATCCGTAGTCCAGCTTCGTATTTGGCGCACTTGCTACCTTCAGTCCCTTCTAACGAGAAAGGGTGGTAAAAATCACACAGCTCGTCAAACTTGCTGGTGTACTCGGCTACAGACATCCGGTCTTGCTCCAACTTCAGGAATTCCATTTCCTTTCGGATTTTGTAGTTGTCCGGGAAGTATTTAACAAGGAACCTCCTTCGGAAATTTACCCATACCAACGGCTCATTTGCTGCGTTCATCTGCACCTTCACTCGGGACCACCATACTCTAGCCTCTTCTTTTAGTTTGTAAGTAGCAAATAAAACCTTTTGCTCTTCTGAGCACTCAAAATATTCAAAAACCTGCTCGATATCCCTGATCCAGATGTATGCCCCGTCATAGTCGTGTCCACCTTTGTAAGTCGGAGGATTCCTTTTCAGGAATTTATCCAGAGTGGGACCGGACTCGGTCCTACTCATCAGCTGAGTAAATCTAGAGAAGAAATCATCTCCTCCCCCAAAACTAGTCTCTCTGGCCATTTAGTAATTCTACAATGAGCAAACACATCACCATTAATAACCAAGATCAGCCAGGGGATCGTAAATTTACCTTATATTCATAGAATACTACGCCAGTGGAGTGCCAAGGGAACGATGCCAGGCCACACACAATCTCAATACAACGAAATACAATCAACCTTCATAAGACTATCACAATCACTAGATCGGCCCATACACCGGCTCTAGAAAGAACCGCTCTGATACCAAGTGTAACGTCCTAGGTTATTTTTGCATTTAGTTTTATTCAAACGATTACATCTTACGATAAATTTTTCCTTTTCTTGAAAATTAATCGAGGTTTAGTGAAATAGCATTTATTTTTACTGACTTATTCAAGTGACAGCAGTCACAGTTAGATTAAATAAATGAGGTCTAGAGAGAAGAGCAAGTTAATCTAAGCACAACGGATGGGAGAAAGGGAATCAGGGTTTCTATTCGCTTGAGCGAATACCTTTCACACATCGGATTGGGCAAAACATGCAAACGGACTCCCAAAAATCTTACCTTAAAAATGATTCTGTTAACCAAAGGTTTGTCATAGCTACCATGAAAGCATATGTAAATGACAGTGATGTATTTTAAAATATAGATTTGCATCCGGTCCGGTATTGGTTAAACACAACTAATAATAATACTCGGAAGTTCTTATACACACATATAACTCTATAGAGAGTCACTCAAAGTCACTCGGACCCTGGCACCGATCTCCCCCTTGGCGCGACTCCATGGCTCCTTCCCCCTCCCTGTCACTGGTTACTAAAAAAAAGGGCAAGGGTGAGTGTTTGGCATTGTAATTAATATAGAATGGAACTTAACAAATATACATGCATATTTATACATATACATCAAGCATCATTCGAAAGTAAGCATACCGAAACATAGTGTATTACATACAGTAACTATATTAACCCAACCACGCAATTCCATCACATCCATCACGATCACAACTGACTCTCATACAATCTGACTCCTAGTATCCAGATACTAAAGGATTGGCCTTCAGCTGGGGGTCCTACTTGACACCCCGTGAACCCTGCTTGGTTCACCGAGTCCTGCTTGACTCTCCACCTCGACCACTGGGTCCTACTTGACCACTGGGTAGCTCAACTGGGCACGAAAATCACGGGAGCCGGAAATGAGGGGCTATCATATACTGTCGGCCATCCCACACCACATAGTCATTCAATAATTTACCTTTCACATAATAATATCAATTCCTCATCACTCGGGTAGCCTGCTTGCTAACCCGACGTCACATAACACTGATCATTTCAACATTAGATATCACAAGATCATAACATGATAAACTCAACCACACCCGATCCTCCACTAATTAATGAACCAGTCACACATGCACAAGCATAAACACACAACTACGTTTAGCAATATTTTCCTTAACCTGTTTACATTACCTCAATGACCTGAATAAGAAGCGAGTCCTATTCTAATTAATTATAACCCGAACACCCCCTTACATTGGTTCCACGCTTCGATAATTTGCTCTCTGTGTCGATTCCTTCCTCTGAGCACTGGTTTCGCAGTCTCAACTCCGTCACTCAGTCTTCCGTTGCTTAACCTACTACCTACGGATCATAAAGTACAGTTCGTCACTTCAACGCCCTTAGTTCATGGACTGCATTTGGGCTCACACTCACTGGAGGAGTGGAGAACAGCCACGAATATAGCCATGCATGGCCCTTAACCGCCAAAGAATAAAAGGGATAAGGGAATCATAATCGGAATGGATCAGTAGACTCACCTTGAAGCCTCGATCACAGGAATGGGATTCAATTGAAGTTTGGACACAAATGGAGTCCCTCTCCAGCGCATGCAACTCAGCGTTAAGAGAGGAGAAAACGAAAGAGAAGGGACAGACCAGCAGCAAAGGTAACTTGTAAATAATGAAGAGGAAAGGAAGAGAATCTCCTTATATATATATATATAGCTCATGGGCAAGATCATCTTTTCCTTTATTTTATTTGTATTCTTACTAAATTTAATCAATTTCACTATATTAAACTATTGCATAGTTATCAAATCAATTACACTTATTTATTCCCTTAACGTTTAATTAGTCACAATTCTCTAATACTTCGCAAGAGTATAGGCCCAATATGAATATCGGCCCCCTGGTGTCCTAGCTTAGTGTTCATACCTCGGAAATTCGAGCTACAACCTGAGAGGTCGGATATCTCATCCGTGCTCACCTCTTGGTTACCTACACCCGTTGTTTCAGTCATTATGAGGTTAATCCGGGCTATGACCCCGTGTGAGGCGCTCTCCTCACATCGGTTGGACCAGACCACCTAGCCCTGCCTGCTCTTCTCCTACACTCCCGATCTTCAACTCCGCCTGCTCACGCTTCTGAGACCGATCTCGAGACCGGCTTTCTTGTCTCTGGCTCAGATAGAACAAATATTAAATAAAACTTCTAAAACTTTTACTAATCATTTCCCATTTCTTATAATTCTCATTAAAACATCAGGGATGTTACAAATCCTGACTGAGAAATGTTCAACAGGTGCATTCTGATTCGTAGGTATTATTATGTCATTGATTGTTGTATGTTAATGTTATCAAATTGATACGTGCATAAGGCCGAGTGATAACTGGTGGATTCCGATCGGTAAGAGTTTGACGTGTGTCCTGGTTGATTGGTATTGCTTTGACTTTGATCGTTGCCATGCATGATTGTATATATATACATATATAGCTGTATAATTGTGGATAACCTGAATTAGTATCTATCACTTAATATTTAAGATACTCACCCCCATACTGTGGCAATCTTTCAGTGAACATCTCTCGCAATGAGGAGTGAATGAGGAGCTGAATACTGAATGGAGTGCTGATGCACTAAGGAGGCGGATGTTATGAATATTCTGTTATGTGTTTTGCTAAGCCTTGGCCGGCTCATGTTAAGCCTTAGTTCCTTTTATTAGAACCTGTAATTAATTATAATTGTTATGATGCATGAAACCCTATATTATGCATGAGAATCCGAGTAACCTATGCATGCGTATTTGTTGTAGGTGAGAGGTTTGTGTGACTATAAGTCGAAATGGAGTTGAGTGATGGCGTGGGAAAGGAGTTAGTGACTCCATCAGAGTGAAAGGAAGACTAGGTAATCCCGAGTGAATGAGGCAGTGTGATGCCAAGTGAGGGTTTACCAACCATAGAAAGACACCTGAGACTCTAAGTGGATCCATTATAATAAATTACTAAATAGCTGGAAAAATCCGAGTGAGTCCCGACTTAGAGGGAAAATCAGAGTAGGAAAGATTCGGGTACCGAGTGAGAATCGATCCTGATACCCTTAGCGTAATAACTGTTAAGGTTTCCCGAGTGAAAAGTGACTAAGTATTTCCGAGTGAGAAGTCTTCATAAATTCCGAGTAAGCGGCTTGGGGAATCATTTGCGGGTTGCCAATATACATATATGTAACCAATCGAGGGGAAATGGGAAGTGTGATATACTCTCTGGAAGGAACTGGGGTGCATTAGGGTCAATCCGAGCGAATTAAGAGATGGACCCTCCCGAGTGAACCATAAACTGAAACCCGAGCGGGAAGATACCGAGTGGAACGATAGGATACCGAGTGTAGTTACGCTTAGGCGTTTCTTCCCTTCGCTGCGCGAGAGTCCTTTTCCCTTGTTCTCTTCCTCCCTCTTCTCCTCGATGGGTCGGATTTGTTACTCTGAGTAGGCTATGTACGGTTTATTAACTTTAAAATTTGGAAAATTCCCCCTGTTGATTTTATTTATTTAATTAAAAAAGTAGGGTGTTACATTTTGGTATCAGAGCAGACCGAAAGGTCCAAGGCCAAGGTATGCTTACCGAGTGTAAGCGGTTGTGTGCATTGTGACCGAGTGGTCATCATTATTGTGGCAATGGTTGAACCTGATTGATATTGTAATATTGATTTACGGATAGGAGGTTGTTTTTCTCCTGGTCCGACTGATTGTATAACATATAGAAATAGCATAATGAGCTAAAGTTACTGAATGTTAGACTGAGTTTTGATCGGAAGAATGTAACCTTGTAAACTTATCCTTGAAGGGGTGTGAATTTCAGGATAGGTCATGACGAATCGTCAAAGCATGGAGGCTATAGGCACAGCGTTCCAACGCTTTGCGGACGTGTTTGAGAGGAAGGGCCAGCCTCGAGCAGAGGATGGCCAAGTACTGGATTGCTTCCTAAAGAGGAGGCCGAGTGAATTTCAGGGAGGACGTAACCCCGAGGTAGCTTAAAAATGGACTTAGGAATTAGAAAGGATTTTTGGGGGCCTTCATTGCACCGAGGCCCAGAAGGTAGAATGCACAGTGTATATGCTACGAGACGAGGCGAAGAATTGGTGGAAGATAGCTAGAAGCCGATTTCCTGACGATGATACTTAGCTGACCTGGAATGACTTCAAGACATGCTTCTTAGAGAAGTACTTCCCCGACACAGTAAGGAGTCGGAAGGAGTTGGAGTTTATGGAGTTGAAACAGGGTTCCATGACTGTGGAAGAGTATGCGACTAGATTCGAAGAATTGTGTCTATTCTACCCACCTTTCCAACAACCCGGGACGGAGAGCTCCAAATGCCTCAAATTCGAGAATGGATTGAGGTCAGATATTAAGAGAGCCTGTAGATATCAAGAGATCAGGAGTTTTCCTGCATTGGTGAATAGGTGTAGAATATTTGAAGAAGACGACAAGGCCCACTCGGGCCAGAGCAGCAGAGCAAACCATTACTTGAGGCCCCAGCAATCCCGCTTCAAGAGGCCAAACAACACTGGTAGGAACAGACTTTTTCCCAGATTTGGAGGTCGGAACCAACCAGAAAGACGACCAGTTATGGGGAGCGGAAAATGTTTCAAGTGTGGAGGAAATCATTATGCTCGAGACTGCAGCAATGATGGTGAGATGATGTGCTTCCATTGTAATAAGAGGGGACACATTCGCCCTGACTGCCCCTAACTCCGTCAAGCAAATACAAATGCGCGTCAGGGAGGTTTCCAAGAGAGGAACCGTGGACACGATGGTCAAAGACCGGGGGGCGGAGGCAACAGGGCTAGAGCAAATATGATGGTTGCCCCAAACAACCGGAGGAGGAACACCGACCAACCTGCTGCTGGAAGAGTCTACGCCATCAGTGCTGAGGAAGTTGCGCAGGCGAATGACTTAGTGCAAAGTAAGTGTCTACTCGGTAAATATACACTTAGTGTAATTTTTGATTCTGGAGCCACCCACTCCTTCGTGGCTAACGAGTGTGTGAGACGATTGCGATTACCAACTGTAGATATGGATCGGATTTTGAAAGTAGCCAACCCGACTGGCCCTAAGATGTTGACATCAACGATATGTAAGGACGTAACGTTTGTGTTGGACGATCAGAGTTTTACCTTCGATCTTGTGTGCGTGCCTTTGAAGGGCCTTGATATCGTGCTCGGCATGTAGTGGATTGTAGAAATCGAAGGATAATCTTTCTGAGGCAGCACAATGAGGACTACACGGCACAAGGTATAGCTCAACTGTTTATGATGCTTTGTTTAACCGAGGGTGAGAGTAAAGCCCGAGTAAACGAAATTCCGACTGTCTGTGAATTCCCAGAGGTGTTTCCCGATGATGTACCGAGTGTCCCTCCCAAATAGAGAAGTCGAATTCTCTATAGACTTGATCCCTGGAGCCGAGCCAGTCTCCAGTGCACCGTATAGAATGTCCCCGACGGAATTGGCCGAGTTGAAGAAGCAGGTGGATGAGTTACTCAGAAAACAATTCATTAGGCCGAGTGTGTCACTATGGGGCGCACCTGTACTGCTTGTTAAGAAGAAGGATGGCAGCATGAGACTATGTATAGATTATCGACAGCTAAACAAACTCACAATTAAGAACCGATACCCGTTGCCCAGAATTGACGACTTAATCGACCAACTACGTGGAGCCTCAGTCTTCTCAAAAATCGACCTACGATCGAGATATCACCAAATCCGGGTGAAGGACTCGGATATTCCTAAGACTTCCTTTAGGACTCGGTATGGTCACTACGAGTATCTAGTGATGTCGTTCGGTGTGACAAACGCCCCTACTGTCTTCATGAATTACATGAACAACATTTTCCACCCATATCTAGACCGATTTGTTGTCGTTTTCATTGATGATATCCTAGTCTGTTCTAAGACCCCTGAGGAGCATGAAGAACACCTCCGAATAGTACTTCAAGTACTGAAGGAGAAGCAGTTGTTTACAAAACTTTCAAAGTGTGATTTCTGGATGGATGAGATCCACTTCCTCAGACATGTGATTTCCGAAGAAGGTGTCTCGGTAGACCCTTCGAAAGTGGCATCTATAATGGCATGGGAGAGACCCAAGTCGGTCTCGGAGATAAGGAGCTTTATGGGCCTGGCTGGTTATTATAGAAGATTCATTGAAGGTTTTTCTAAGTTGGCTTTGCCCCTGACTAAATTAACTCGGAAAAACATTCCCTTCGTATGGAGTTCCGAGTGCGATAGCAGTTTCTGAGAGCTGAAGGACAAGTTGACGACTGCTCCAGTGTTGGCATTACCTGACTTGCAAGAGAGCTTCGTGGTTTATTGTGACGCCTTAGGACTCGGATTGGGATGTGTGTTAATACAGAAGGACCGAGTGATAGCTTACGCCTCTCGGCAATTGAGGCCTCACGAACAGCATTACCCGACCCACGACTTGGAGCTGGCAGTCGTAGTCTTCGCATTGAAGATATGGAGGCATTATTTGTTCGGAGCCAGATTTGAAGTATACAACGATCACAAGAGCCTCAAATACCTATTCGACCAAAGAGAGCTGAACATGAGGCAGAGGAGATGGATGGAATTTTTAAAGGATTATGATTTCAAGCTAAAGTACCACCCGGGTAAGGCAAACATTGTTGCCGACACGTTGAGCCGGAAATCCCTTCATATAGCAGTAATGATGGTAAAGGAAGTGGAGTTGTTGGAATAGTTCCGAGACATGAACCTACATGTTGACATCCCCTCCTCTCAGAAAATAACGATCGGTACGCTGAGAATCGCCAATGAATTCCTGAAATCCGTGTACGAGCAGCAGCAATCGGATTCCTACTTGGCTAAAATGATGGAGACGCAGGCCAAGGGTAAGGATTTGTCCTTGACTGAGGGACCGGATGGAATTTTCCGAGTGAGAAACAGGATATACGTGCCAGGTGGAGGAGAATTGAGAAGAATGGTACTTGATGAAGCCCACAAGAGCCTACTCAGTATCCACCCGGGTACCACAAAGATGTACCATGATCTAAGGGCACAATTCTGGTGGCCCGGATTAAAGAGGGATGTGGCAGAATACGTGGCTCGGTGTATCACCTATCGAAGGTCGAAGGTCGAGCACCAGAAGCCGTATGGTGCATTGCAACCCCTGGAGATTCCCGTGTGGAAATGGGACTCAATTGCTATGGACTTTGTCATGGGATTGCCCAAAAACCGAGCAGGCCATGATGCGATTTGGGTCATTGTGGACCGACTGACGAAGAGTACACACTTCCTACCTGTGAACATGAAGTACCCGTTGCATAAGTTGGCTCGGATTTACATTCACGAGATTGTCCGACTGCATGGTATACCGACTTCTATCGTATCAGATAGGGACCCTAGGTTCACGTCCCGGTTTTGGACCAGCCTGCACCAGGAATTGGGTATGAAGCTTTGGCTAAGTTCCGCTTACCACCCCCAATCGGATGGACAATCTGAGCAAACGATTCAAAGCCTGGAGGACTTGCTAAGGGCATGCGTGTTGGAGCACGGTGGGAATTGCAGCAGTACCTTCCCCTGATCAAGTTTACATACAACAATAGCCACCACAACAGTATCGGTATGGCACCCTACGAAGCACTTTATGGTCGAAGATGTCGAACCCCACTCTGCTGGTCGGAAACGGGTGAGAGTCTGCTATTGGGGCCAGAAATTGTAAAGCAAACATCAGAGCAAATCCGAGTGATAAGGAAAAGGATGAAGGCGTCCCAGGATAGGCAGAAGAGCTACCATGACAAACGGACCAAACCACTAGAGTTTTTAGTCGAAGATAGAGTGTTTTTGAAGACTTCACCGAGTAAAGGAGTCGGGCGAGCCTTGAAAGGGGGAAGTTGTGCCCCCGATACATTGGGCCTTATGAGGTGTTGGAACGAGTCGGCTCCATGGCATACCGAATAGCGTTACCGACTCACTTATCCCGATTGCATAATGTGTTTCATGTATCCCAACTAAAGAAGTACTTACCCGATTCTACCCACACAATGCCTGACGATGAAGTGGAAATCAGAGAAGACCTAACCACTGTAGCTGTACCGACTAGAATCGTGGACCGATCGGTAAAGCGTTTAAGGAGTAAGGATGTGCAACTGGTTGAAGTCGAGTGGTAACAAAACGGGTATGTCTCTTATACCTGGGAACGCGAGGATGCAATGCGGCAGCAGTACCCCGAGTTATTTACCAAGGTGAGTCACCGAGTGAATTTCGAGGACGAAATTCTTTTGAGAGGGGGAGAACTGTAACATCCCGATTTTAAATGAAGTACCGGGTGAAATAAAGCCATTAAAATAATAATTTCAGAGGTAGGAAATTGTTTAACTAATTACCATTAACTTAATTAATCAATTGAGTGCTGATTTAAGTAGGATTAACCATTAGTGGTTGCTAATGGGACTGGGTGACGTGAGCAGACTGCTGATTCACGTTTCCCCTACCCCACCTTTCCATTCCTTGTGCATGCATATATGTAGTGGTCGATGGTCTCTTGCCATTCATTCTTCAGAATTCCCTCTTTGATTTCTCTCCTCTCCCTTCTTCTCTTTCTCTTTCTCTCTTCTTCTTCTTCTTCTTCTTCCCTGAACGAGTGGAAGTATCGAGCGAAGCAGCTAGGAAAAGGACCAATATCCAGGCTGAGGAGTCTCTCGAAGTGTCGTAGTTGGTAGGGGGAGTACCTTATATGTTAAATGCATGGGTTATGGACGGGTTCCGGGTGTTGATAATTGTTGTACTATATTCTGTTGTATGATATACTTGCATGTGGAGTGCGCAATACTGGGTGCATGATGAGTGAGGGTGAACGTTGCATGTTTAGTATCGTCCTTGAGATGCATGTCGATAGCTTGGAAAATGTCGAATGATTGCATGGAAAGGGAGTGCTGAGTGATTGATGATGATAACCGTGTGGTTTATGTGACCTGTGAGTCGATATAAATATAAAATGTTGATTGCATGTGATTAAGTGTTGGTGTAGTGGATCTGATAATATTCATACTGATGCATGCGTTGTTTGAATCCTGATGCTGCTGAATACCGATTGCATGTTATGCTTGTGTTGATTGGAATACTTTATTGAAACTGATATTGATTGACACCGATCGCATAGGATGCGTGTGTTACTGTATTCATCTACTTGAGCTACGTTTCTGTTTGCATGGAAGTATGTGTGTTAGGTTAATATGTTGAATTCCGAATACGTATTACTGACTGTATGTGAAGTGTGTATGGCTGAGTGAAAAATTGTACGTATGAAGGCTATGTTGTGTGATGGATCCACGTGTGGCGCATGGGATGCGTTGTGCTGGGAGCATGTAGTGTGGGACACTACCATCGGTTTACTGAAAAGCGTGGGACGCTGTGAAATCCTTGAGTGGGACTCAAGGTAACCTCCGAGTGGGACTCGGGCTGCCCGTGAGCACCTCCGTTGACGCTGAGAGCGTTGGTGTCACCTGTGGGCAAACGGTTGGGTACCTGTAAAATGGCCAAGCAGCTGGGAGCTGAATGGATAGCTGAGAGCTATGTATAAAAAGGCTGGGAGCCTACGTTGCAACGTTAAAACCGATTACACACGAATGAGGAACCGAGTGAAATACCCTGTGTATATTGATTACCGATGCTGTTTGAAATGAATTATGCAAGTGACGATGTTAATGAGATGGTGAATATATATAACTGAGCAAACTGTTTTGTGTGCACATGCTGTTGATGCTGATTGAGATATGTTCAAAAAATGCATGTTAATATTATTAAAAGTTGTGTATGTATAGCCGAGTGGGAATTGTTGAATCCTGACTGAGAAATATTCAACAGGTGCATTCTGATTCGTAGGTATTATTATGTCATTGATTGTTGTATGTTAATGTTATCAAATTGATACGTGCATAAGGCCGAGTGATAACTGGTGGATTCCGATCGGTAAGAGTTTGACGTGTGTCCTGGTTGATTGGTATTGCTTTGACTTTGATCGTTGCCATGCATGACTGTATATATATACATATATAGCTGTATAATTTCGGACAACCTGAATCAGTATCTATCACTTAATATTTAAGATACTCACCCCCTACTGTGGCAATCTTTCAGTGAACATCTCTCGCAATGAGGAGTGAATGAGGAGCTGAATACCGAATGGAGTGCTGATGCACTAAGGAGGCGGATGTTATGAATATTCTGTTATGTGTTTTTCTAAGCCTTGGCCGGCTCATGTTAAGCCTTAGTTCCTTTTATTAGAACCTGAACCCTTTGGAGTAGAGGACATGATGTGGTGCCTGTAATTAATTATAATTGTTATGATGCATGAAACCCTATATTGTGCATGAGAATTCGAGTAACCTATGCATGCGTATTTGTTGTGGGTGAGAGGTTAGTGTGACTATAAATCGAAATAGAGTTGAGTGATGGCGTGGGAAGGGAGTTAGTGACTCCATCCGAGTGAAAGGAAGACTAGGTAATCCCGAGTGAATGAGGCAGTGTGATGCCAAGTGAGGGTTTACCAACCATAGAAAGACACCTGAGACTCTAAGTGGATCCATTATAATAAATTACTAAATAACTGGAAAAATCTGAGTGAGTCCCGACTTAGAGGGAAAATCAGAGTAGGAAAGATTCAGGTACCGAGCGAGAATCGATCCTGATACCCTTAGCGTAATAACTGTTAAGGTTTCCCGAGTGAAGAGTGACTAAGTATTTTTGAGTGAGAAGTCTTCATAAATTCCGAGTAAGCGGCTTGGGGAATCATTTGCGGGTTGCCAATATACATATATGTAACCAATCGAGGGGAAATGGGGAGTGTGATATACTGTCTGGAAGGAATTGGGGTGCATTAGGGTCAATCCGAGCGAATTAAGAGATGGACCCTCCCGAGTGAACCATATACTGAAACCCGAGCGGGAAGATACCGAGTGGAACGATAGGATACCGAGTGTAGTTACGCTTAGGCATTTCTTCCCTTCGCTGCACGAGAGTCCTTTTCCCTTGTTCTCTTCCTCCCTCTTCTCCTCGATGGGTCGGATTTGTTACTCTGAGTAGGCTATGTACGGTTTATTAACTTTAAAATTTGGAAAATTCCCCCTGTTGATTTTATTTATTTAATTAAAAAAGTAGGGTGTTACAGTTACTTCCCCGAATGTAAAGATGTTTTCCAAGATGTTACGAAGGGAGTAGCGATTTACGAAACACGTCAATTCTCGATGGCTCATTCTCTCTTTTCTTTCTATTCTCGCCAGAAGCTATTTAGAGCTTAACGAATACCCTTGAGCGAGATATAGAAATTAACATGGGATCGAACTTGAGAGATAAGGGTCATGGTTGCCCAAGCAAGAAATGGCTAAACTTAAGGCCCTTGTCGTATCTCAGAATGAAGGATTCTTCTGTCTTCATAACTATCCCATATTAATTTCCATGTTTATCCTACTTTTTGAATGAGTCGTTCTGAGGAATAGTCAAAGGATGCTCGTTAAGACCTGTGATTGCTTCACGCGTCATTGTATTTTACAATCCTACTATTTTATTTCCTTTTATTTCCACCTGACACTTTTGTTTTTCAAAAGACATCATGGGAAAACACCCCTATGGAACCCGACTTCAGAAGAGACTCATGGCTAAAATAGAACAAGAAAATGAAAACCTTAGGGACGAGGTCAACCAGCTAAAAGAGCAAATAACAGAGATGGCAAAACTTTTGGAGAAGAGAATCACAGAAGGAGGCTCTTCTGCAGGTATCGAGGATACCCAACAACAACCGCTAACCCTACTACATTCCCTGGGCCTTGGTCTGACGCAGGCCTAAGTTACTCACCCCATGACCACCCCCTCACTGTCAACACTGGGAAAGCAAAGAAAGTGGTTGACCCCCGACTACCTTATGGAATGCCTACGGTTATACATCACAACATATATTCGTTGGCCTATATGGTAATCTTGTACCTTTCCCACCTTATGGAATACCCCCAGGATACTCTCCCCCATTCCATAACCAACAAGATGCCCATGATTTTCAAATGATGGATCCCTATGTTTCAAACCATATCCATCTGACGATCCCTTTTGCTAACCCTCAGCCAAACCCACAAATCCGTGAGCTACAATCCGCCCAAGCTCAAGCTATCCAGATGGCCCAACCAAGACCAATAGCCCCTACTGTAACACCCTAATAATTAGCAACTAATAAATCCCAAAATATGAGAAAATTTTTCACGAAAGCAGTCACGTAACATTTGATGTAGAAGGGAGTAGGCAATGGGGAAAACTAAGAACATTCACGCGCATAAGCAACATACAGGGAAGCTAAAACTGGGGCCGGCTCAATGGGTTTATCGTAACACACCTACACTAGGGCGGATTGCACAACACCGTTTGTTCGCTTAGACGGGGTCTGACACCGTCCAGGCGGGGTAAAGAATGCAGCAGCGGATAGAATCAATGAGGCTTCCCTTCGAGTGATACTGGTTACTCAACAGGAGGAATGGATAAGAGAATATGTTAATACATTCACACGCGTAGCATTCGGTGGAAAGGCGAAATTAGAATCATCCTGCTAGGCTAGGCGGGATATAATTATCTTGGGCGGGCTGTCCTAGTTACTTGGGCGAGGTATGACACCGCCTAAACGAAATCTACATGACGCCTCTTTACACAACTACAAGGTAATTTCCTCCATCAGGTTAGGACAAGGGTTCGATAAGTAAATCCTCACACTCGCCTTTCACTCAGAAAATGAGAAGTTACAGGGTACACATATGTTAGTAAGTTGCGGAGAAAGGAAGGGTCTAAACCTATTCCGCCCAACTCAACTAATTATGACAACGCCTGGGCGGACTTAGTCATACGCCCAAATCCGGGGTTCAACATCGGGGTCCGAATTGCGTTAATATCACAACGGATAGGAGAGGGTAATGGTCACTATCTCGCTCTGGTAATTACTCGCTTCAGCGTGAGTTCTCGCGCTTGGGCGGATTGCTCCCATACTTCAGGCGGGGTACGACTCCGCCCATAGTATCCGACATACATTTTCCTAAGACAATTCTCGGTTCATTCGGACTTAGCTATAACCTGCTCGATCAGGCTGTTCCTGCGTATCTATTAAAGCATAATTAGGAAACAAAGCAACACATGGCATCACACACACCAAAACCATACATCCATATATATACATAAAGGTGCACGTCAATAATTACAATACAAAATCAGACTTCTTCTTGTTCATAAAGTTCTATTCATTCACAAAAACATTAACATCCGGTATGAGCTAGTCCGAGCTTCATCTAACAACGCCTTAATTAAACCTTCGAAATGCATCAGCACTCCGCCCAGCATTCCAGTTCTGCTTATGATCCTCCTCACGAGAGACATTCACTGAAAATGGCCACTGCAGGGGTGAGCTTTTACATGTAAAATGATACTCACAGACTCGGTATCAGCGTCAGTACACGCTCCTGCTTTCATTCAATTTTTCTCAAGTAACCAAATTCATACAATTCAAACAACATTCATGATACACATAATTCACAGAGTTTATTCCACATCTAAATACATATTCATGCATTCAAAATCATACACATGCACATATATAGATTTATACATCATCACAATCAACCTTACTTCTACATGCATGCACGCGGATCCGACTCGGGAAAAGACTCTCAGTTACAGCCCCCTTTTTCTTTTGGCCCCTCGTCCCTCAGCTCTTACCAGGTGGCACCGGCCCCCACGGCGTCTCGAGACTCATTTCTCTAGCTCCAACGGCTACCACGAGCCCTATTGGGATCTAGCCAGGGTTGGTAACTGGAAGTCATTTCCCTTGGGGTTCTTGACCTTCCATGGGTCACCCCACTCTTACTCATGCAACTAACACATTCATTACTACACATCATTGTGCCATGATCACCTTCACCGTAGTCATTAAACAAGAACGGATATCTCCCATTATTCATCATCACTCAGTCAGTCACACCAGCACGTTACAATCGGTCATCAGACTAACAACATTGAGCAATCCAATTAAGAACATGCACATACATACTTTTCATAGTGACAACAGAACAGTTCCATCATTATCATCCACGAGCAAACTACGCCATCGTCATGAAGATCACTATCAAAATCTCAAATCATGCATCAGTTTTAGTAATTGTAAACACATGCACACATGCACAACATCAGTTCTAATGATTATAAAATACATGCACACATACACACTTGGCAGTACGTTCATCCGGTACCGTTCTTAGACCATGCATTTGACATGCAAGCGGCCCCTACCTTTAGAAGAACCTCAGAAACCTTTTTCCGTCCTCGTCGTTGGGTCTGATGTCCTTCTCCTGGTTCGTCCGGTCTTCTTTGGCTTAGTCGTATCCTGCGCCTGATTCTGGGATGGAGTGTGGTCCGTTCTTCAGTACTAGAATCAAGATCTCCAGGAGTGAAGAGTGAGAGAAGAGAAGAAGAATGGAGACGAAGAGAGGAAACAGAGGATGAAGTGACGGAGAAAGAGTCTAAAGAAATAGCGAGAGTGTTTTTCACCAAGGCTCACGCTTATATATATATATATATATATATATATGTGCATGCGCACAGCAAAAGCAAGAGTGGGATGGGAGAGTGCGTGCTGCAGTAGCCACGCGCACTCCGCCTCGTCCCCTGTCCGCCACCATTTCAATATTTTAATGGCTTAAACCCACTTAGTTAAATGCACTTAGCAGTTATTTCTAGTTGAAATCCAGTCTTAATGGTTCATTCTTCATTCAGCATTAAATTTTAAAACGGGGATGTTACAGTTCTCCCCCACTGAAAAAGAATTTCGTCCCCGAAATTCAGTTGGTACTTACGTAGGTAAACAATTCAGGGTACTGCTGTCGCATGGCGTCTTCGCGTTCCCATGTGTAGGAGGTGATCTTGCCTTGCTGCCACTCCACCTTAACTAGCCTTACGTTCTTGTTCCTTAAGCGTTTTACCGATTGATCCACGATTCCAACCGGTGTAGTCACAGTGGTTAGGTCTTCCTCGATCTCTACCTCGTCGTCAGGCATCGTGTGGCTGGGGTCATGCAAATACTTCCTTAGTTGAGACACGTGAAATACGTTGTGTAATCGGGACAAGTGAGTTGGTAACGCGAGGCGGTATGCCACGGGGCCAATCCGTTCTACTACCTCGTAAGGTCCGATGTAGCGAGGGCTTAACTTCCCACTTTTTAAGGCTCGCCCAACTCCTTTACTCGGAGAGGCTCTCAGAAACACTCGATCTCCGACTGAAAATTCTAATGGCTTGATGCGCTTGTCATGGTAGCTCTTCTGCCTGTCTTGTGATGCTTTCATCTTCTCCCTTATTACTCGGATCTGCTCTGTGGTTTGCTTCACGATGTCTGGTCCCAGCAATAGACTTTCTCCCGCTTCCGACCAACAGAGTGGGGTTCGGCATCTACGCCCATATAATGCCTCGTAAGGTGCCATGCCAATGCTGTGATGATGGCTGTTGTTGTACGTAAACTCGATCAAGGGAAGGTACTGCTCCCAGTCCCCCCCGAACTCTAACACACACGCTCTCAATAAGTCTTCTAGACTCTGAATCGTTCGCTCGGATTGTCCATCCGATTGGGGGTGGTAGGCAGAACTAAGCCAAAGCTTCGTCCCCAGTTCTTGATGCATGGTGGTCCAAAACCTGGACGTAAATCTAGGGTCCCTATCTGAGACAATGGAAGTAGGTATGCCATGCAGTCGAACAACTTCTTGAATGTAGATTCGAGCCAATTTATGCAATGGGTACTTCATACTTACAGGTAAGAAGTGTGCACTCTTCGTCAATCTGTCAACAATGACCCAAATGGCATCATGGCCCGCTCGGTTTTTGGGTAATCCCATGACAAAATCCATCGCAATTGAGTCCCATTTCCACACGGGGATTTCTAGAGGCTGCATTGCACCGTACGGTTTTTGGTGCTCTACCTTTGATTTCTGACAAGTGATACACCGGGCCACGTACTCCGCCACATCCTTCTTTAGTCCGGGCCACCAAAACTGTCTCCTCAAGTCGTGGTACATCTTCGTGGTTCCTGGGTGAATGCTGAGTAGGCTTTTGTGGGCTTCATCAAGCACCATTCTTCTCAATCCTCCTTCACTTGGCATGTATATTCTGTTCCTCACCCGGAAGATCCCGTCTGACCCTTCTGCCAAGGATAAATCCTTTCCTTTAGCCTGAATTTCCTTCATTTCAGCTAGGTAAGAGTCCGCCTGTTGCTGTTCGTACACGGATTTTAAGAATTCGTTGGCAATCCTCAACGTACTGATTGTCATCTTCTGAGAGGAAGGGGCGTCAACATGCAAGTTCATGTCTCGGAACCGCTCCAACAACTCAACTTCTTTTGCCATCATGGCTGCTATGTGGAGGGATTTTCGGCTCAATGCGTCTGCTACGACGTTTGCCTTACCTGGGTGGTATTTCAACTCGAAATCATAGTCCTTTAAAAACTCAATCCATCTTCTCTGCCTCATGTTCAGCTCCTTCTGGTCGAATAGGTATTTAAGGCTCTTATGATCGCTGTACACTTCAAATTTGGATCCGTACAAGTAATGCCTCCAGATTTTCAATGCAAAAACTACTGCTGCCAACTCCAAGTCATGGGTCGGATAATGTTGTTCGTGGGGTCTCAATTGTCGAGAGGCATATGCTATCACTCGATCTTTCTGCATGAGTACACATCCTAATCCGAGTCCGGACGCGTCACAATAGACCACGTAGCTTTCTCGTAATTCAGGTAATGCCAACACCGGAGCAGTTGTCAACTTATTCTTCAGTTCTTGGAAGCTGCTCTCACACTCCGGACTCCACACAAAAGGAACGTTCTTCCGTGTCAGCCTAGTCAGGGGTAATGCCAACTTAGAAAAACCTTCGATGAACCTTCTATAATAACCTGCCAAGCCCATAAAACTCCTTATTTCCGAGATCGATCTGGGCCTCTCCCACGCTATTACAGCGGCTACCTTCGCAGGATCCACCGAGACACCTCGCTTAGAGATCACATGCCCGAGGAAGTGGATCTCATCCATCCAAAATTCGCACTTTGAAAGCTTTGCAAACAATTGCTTCTCTTTCAACACTTGGAGTACCGTCCTGAGATGTCCTTCATGCTCCTCCGCTGTCTTAGAATAAACTAGAATATCATCGATGAAGACAACAACAAACCGATCTAAGAAGGAATGGAATATGCTGTTCATGTAATTCATGAAAACAGCAGGGGCGTTTGTCACACCGAACGGCATCACTACATACTCATAGTGACCATACCTAGTCCTAAAGGCAGTTTTAGGAATGTCCGAGTCCTTCACTCGGATCTGGTGGTATCCCGATCGTAAGTCGATCTTTGAGAAGACTGAGGCTCCACGCAGCTGGTCAATTAAATCATCAATTCTAGGCAGTGGGTATCGATTCTTGATTGTGAGTTTGTTAAGCTGTCGATAATCTATACAAAGTCTCAAGCTGCCATCCTTCTTCTTAACAAGTAGCACAGGTGCGCCCCATGGTGACACGCTTGGTCTAATGAACTGCTTCTCAAGTAACTCATCCACTTGTTTCTTCAACTCTATCAATTCAGTTGAGGACATTCTGTAGGGTGCACTGGAGACCGGTTCGGCTCCAGGGATCAAGTCTATAGAGAATTCAACTTCTCTATGGGGAGGTACACTCGGGACGTCCTCTGGGAACACTTCTGGGAATTCGCAGACAACCGGAATTTCGTTCACTAGGGGCTCATTCTCATCTTTGGTTAGACAAAGCATCATAAATAGTTGGGTTATACCTTGTGCCGCGCCATCTTCAGTGGGTTGTTCTGGGAAAACTATCTCTCGGTTTCTACAATCTACTAATACCTTATTGGCTGAAAGCCAATCTATTCCAAGTACAATATCAAGACCCTTTAAGGGCATGCAAATCAGATCGAAGGTGAAACTCCGATCATACAACTCAAATGCTACATTTTTACATATGGACGATGTGAACACAGTAGGGCCAGTGGGGCTGGCCACTTCTAGAGTCCGGTTCATAGACACAGTTGGTAGCTTCAACCGTTTCACGCACTCATCAGCTATAAAAGAATGGGTTGCTCCCGAATCGAAGACAACATTAAGCGTATTCATTCCAAGTGAGCACTTACATTGTACTAGATCGTTTGCTGGTGCAACATCCTCTGTATTGATGGTGTAGATTCTTCCTGTCGCTGTCGGGCCGGTGTTCCTCTCTTGACTGTTCGGGGCATGCATCATATTTCCTCTGGTTCCGTTGCCTCTGCCACCAGGTCGTCGGTTATCATTCACTCTGGTCCGATCTTGATATCCTCCTTGACGCACATTGGTGTTTGCCTGGCGGAGTTGGGGGCAGTCCGGACGAACGTGTCCCTTCTCTCCGCAGTGGTAGCATTTAACATTTGTGTCATTGCATTCCTTAGCAAAATGATCACCGCCACATTTAAAGCATCCGCCGTACCTTGGCCGTCCACTCATCTGTCTCCCTCGGTCATTATGGTTCTGATATCTAGTGAAGGGTTCATTCCTTCTCTCGTTCCCTGGCCTCTTGAAACGTGATTGCTGAGGCCTCAAGTATTGGTTAGCTCTGCTGCACTGGCCCGAATGGGCCCTGTCATCCTCTTCGAATATTCTACACTTGTTCACTAAGGCAGGGAAACTCCGGATTTCATGGTATCTGCAGGCCCTCTTGATATCCGATCTCAGTCCGTTCTCAAACTTAAGACACTTGGAGTGCTCCGTTCCCGGCTGCTGGAAGGGCGGATAGAATAGGCACAATTCTTCAAATCTGGTCGCATACTCTTCCACAGTCATGGAGCCCTGTTTTAACTCCATAAACTCCAGCTCCTTTCGACTCCGCACTGTGTCGGGAAAGTATTTGTCTAGGAAGCAGGCCTTGAAATCGTCCCATGTCAGTTGGTTGTCATCTTCGGGGAATTGGCTCCGGGCTATCTTCCACCAATTCTCCGCTTCATCTCGCAGCATATACGCTGCGCATTCCACCTTCTGGGCTTCGGTACAGCGAAGACCCCTAAAAATCCTCTCTAATTCCTGAGTCCACTTGAACGCAGCCTCAGGGTTCCGTCCTCCTAAGAATTCACTCGGCTTCCTCTTCAGGAAGCGGTCCAGCACATGGCCATCCTCAGGTCGAGTTTGGCCTTGCCTTTCAAACACATCAGCAAAGCGTTGGAATGCTGTGGCTATAGCCTCCATACTTTGACGATGCGCCATTCCTTATCCTGAAATTGACATTTAAGGATAAGTATACGGAGCCACTTACTACCATTCGGATTTCAGCCTAATGTTCAATGACTTAGCACATAATGCTATCTCTCTATATATATATATTATACAATCAATAGGACCAGGAGGGGCAACACCCTCCTATCCGCAAGCCAATATCAATCAGGTTCAACCAATATCACAACAATTTCAACCATTCAATCAAAAGACACAGACACTACCGCTTACACTTGGTAAGCATATTTTGGCCTTGGACTTTTCGGTCCGCTCTGATACCAAAATGTAACACCCTAATAATTAGCAACTAATAAATCCCAAAATATGAGAAAATTTTTCACGAAAGCAGTCACGTAACATTTGATGTAGAAGGGAGTAGGCAATGGGGAAAACTAAGAACATTCACGCGCATAAGCAACATACAGGGAAGCTAAAACTGGGGCCGGCTCAATGGGTTTATCGTAACACACCTACACTAGGGCGGATTGCACAACACCGTTTGTTCGCTTAGACGGGGTCTGACACCGTCCAGGCGGGGTAAAGAATGCAGCAGCGGATAGAATCAATGAGGCTTCCCTTCGAGTGATACTGGTTACTCAACAGGAGGAATGGATAAGAGAATATGTTAATACATTCACACGCGTAGCATTCGGTGGAAAGGCGAAATTAGAATCATCCTGCTAGGCTAGGCGGGATATAATTATCTTGGGCGGGCTGTCCTAGTTACTTGGGCGAGGTATGACACCGCCTAAACGAAATCTACATGACGCCTCTTTACACAACTACAAGGTAATTTCCTCCATCAGGTTAGGACAAGGGTTCGATAAGTAAATCCTCACACTCGCCTTTCACTCAGAAAATGAGAAGTTACAGGGTACACATATGTTAGTAAGTTGCGGAGAAAGGAAGGGTCTAAACCTATTCCGCCCAACTCAACTAATTATGACAACGCCTGGGCGGACTTAGTCATACGCCCAAATCCGGGGTTCAACATCGGGGTCCGAATTGCGTTAATATCACAACGGATAGGAGAGGGTAATGGTCACTATCTCGCTCTGGTAATTACTCGCTTCAGCGTGAGTTCTCGCGCTTGGGCGGATTGCTCCCATACTTCAGGCGGGGTACGACTCCGCCCATAGTATCCGACATACATTTTCCTAAGACAATTCTCGGTTCATTCGGACTTAGCTATAACCTGCTCGATCAGGCTGTTCCTGCGTATCTATTAAAGCATAATTAGGAAACAAAGTAACACATGGCATCACACACACCAAAACCATACATCCATATATATACATAAAGGTGCACGTCAATAATTACAATACAAAATCAGACTTCTTCTTGTTCATAAAGTTCTATTCATTCACAAAAACATTAACATCCGGTATGAGCTAGTCCGAGCTTCATCTAACAACGCCTTAATTAAACCTTCGAAATGCATCAGCACTCCGCCCAGCATTCCAGTTCTGCTTATGATCCTCCTCACGAGAGACATTCACTGAAAATGGCCACTGCAGGGGTGAGCTTTTACATGTAAAATGATACTCACAGACTCGGTATCAGCGTCAGTACACGCTCCTGCTTTCATTCAATTTTTCTCAAGTAACCAAATTCATACAATTCAAACAACATTCATGATACACATAATTCACAGAGTTTATTCCACATCTAAATACATATTCATGCATTCAAAATCATACACATGCACATATATAGATTTATACATCATCACAATCAACCTTACTTCTACATGCATGCACGCGGATCCGACTCGGGAAAAGACTCTCAGTTACAGCCCCCTTTTTCTTTTGGCCCCTCGTCCCTCAGCTCTTACCAGGTGGCACCGGCCCCCACGGCGTCTCGAGACTCATTTCTCTAGCTCCAACGGCTACCACGAGCCCTATTGGGATCTAGCCAGGGTTGGTAACTGGAAGTCATTTCCCTTGGGGTTCTTGACCTTCCATGGGTCACCCCACTCTTACTCATGCAACTAACACATTCATTACTACACATCATTGTGCCATGATCACCTTCACCGTAGTCATTAAACAAGAACGGATATCTCCCATTATTCATCATCACTCAGTCAGTCACACCAGCACGTTACAATCGGTCATCAGACTAACAACATTGAGCAATCCAATTAAGAACATGCACATACATACTTTTCATAGTGACAACAGAACAGTTCCATCATTATCATCCACGAGCAAACTACGCCATCGTCATGAAGATCACTATCAAAATCTCAAATCATGCATCAGTTTTAGTAATTGTAAACACATGCACACATGCACAGCATCAGTTCTAATGATTATAAAATACATGCACACATACACACTTGGCAGTACGTTCATCCGGTACCGTTCTTAGACCATGCATTTGACATGCAAGCGCCCCCTACCTTTAGAAGAACCTCAGAAACCTTTTTCCGTCCTCGTCGTTGGGTCCGATGTCCTTCTCCTGGTTCGTCCGGTCTTCTTTGGCTTAGTCGTATCCTGCGCCTGATTCTGGGATGGAGTGTGGTCCGTTCTTCAGTACTAGAATCAAGATCTCCAGGAGTGAAGAGTGAGAGAAGAGAAGAAGAATGGAGACGAAGAGAGGAAACAGAGGATGAAGTGACGGAGAAAGAGTCTAAAGAAATAGCGAGAGTGTTTTTCACCAAGGCTCACGCTTATATATATATATATATATGTGCATGCGCACAGCAAAAGCAAGAGTGGGATGGGAGAGTGCGTGCTGCAGTAGCCACGCGCACTCCGCCTCGTCCCCTGTCCGCCACCATTTCAATATTTTAATGGCTTAAACCCACTTAGTTAAATGCACTTAGCAGTTATTTCTAGTTGAAATCCAGTCTTAATGGTTCATTCTTCATTCAGCATTAAATTTTAAAACGGGGATGTTACACCTACTACCTTTCAGCCTGCCAATCTTCATGCACCTTATCTCTATATGGCCACCACCACCTATAACCAAAACTCTTATCCTATCCTACTACAATCCCACTTCTATTTATCTATCACTCGAACACCTGCCCACTTCCATCCACCCATTATCAGACCCCCTCATCCACAGTCCATGTCGTACTGTCCCCCATAAAAATGGACCCAGCCTCCTAACTCTAACCAAAACATAAGAAAACGCATCAATAATCGAACACCAGTCTAATTCGACCCCATTCCCATAACCTAGATAGAGCTTTTACCTTACCTTATCTACAACTCCCTTGCGGTTCCCTGTCCATTGAAACCGGTGGTTCCCCCTTACCCTAAAGGGTATAATCCTAGTGCCTGATGTGATTATCATGCTGGAGCCCCAGGGCATTCTACTGAGGACTGTCAGGCCCTAAAATGTAAGGTGAGAGATCTGATTAAAGCCGAGTGGCTAAATTTCCAAGAAGGAAGTCCAAATGTGACCATAAACCCCTTGCCTAACCATGAGAGTTCTAAGGTTAATACGATAAAAGAGGATTAAGAGTATGGAAGGGATGTCATCACCACTGAAGATGGCCCCCGTGAGGATACAAACTTTGTGATTTACCCGCCAGGCGGAGAGCTTCGTGACTAGGAGATCGTCAAACTCCCTACTACCTTAAATTTTCAATCGAAAAGATGTTTTAATGACTTTCCAACCCAATTGCTATGCCTAAGGATTTAGGATGTTTATGTAATAAGGGGAAAAAACATGTTTTATTATTCCAAGTTTCTCTCAATACATGCATGTCGAATTACAAAATACCTTTGCTTGTTTTTCTTATCTCTACCTTGAATTTTTTCCCTCTATTTGCTTGCTTCTTTTTTCATTCACCATGACAAACCAAATAAATACAGGTCCAAAAATGATTCTCCTGAGAACAATAAGGTTACAATCTAGTTTCACAACTTTAATTACCCAGTCGATCACGCCAATGAAGAGGTTAGGGAAGCTTGTGAGCCACCACCTCAATTAACAAGGTTGTTAGAAGAAGAGGTTAAAGAGGTTTATCCTTTTTAAGATGTAATTAAGATCATCAAATAAAGAGGATAAGAAGGTCAAGATTGGTTTCTCCCTAAGTCAAGAATAACCGAAGGAATTGACTATGTTGTTGACATCATTAAGTTTGAAAAACACTGGGGCAATTTATCAGAGTGTGTTGGTAACCTTATTTCAGGACGCGATAGGAGTCTATGTGAACGACAACACGGCCAAGTCCCAAAATGGACAGGGGCATGCCAATCATTTAAGGAAGCTTCGGCAGTCACTAATAAGGGTAGGGGTAAATTCTTGATGCCCAATCGATAGGGGCTTTACCAACAAAAAAAAAAGGACAAAAGACAAGAAAATGAAAAAAAAATAGAATTAAGCTCGGCATCCTATGCAGTCACCAAATACGGCAAGTTGATTACATCCAGATCATCAGGCAAGCTGTCACCTGTCTATATGGGGGCGCAAAAGTCATCAACATAAGAACGTAACAAAAGACAATATTTCATCCCTGAGGTATAATTACTTTCCATACCAATGTAACCAAGGGTCTACCATGCTGAGTCATTGCGTCAGAAGCTGATTCAAAAAAAAATAAAAAAAATCAGGTTTGACGTCCTATGCACATGCCAAATAGGGCAAGCTAATTACGTTCGGATCATCAAGCAAGCTGTCATCTTTCTGTATGAGGGACACGAATGTCATAAGGCCAAGAATTTGACGAAAACAATATTTTATCCTTTTCGTCATCAACACCTCAGCCTTAAAGGGGGCACTACTCCTTATGCCCATGTAACCAAGGAAATAATCTGTCAGATTGAGTCATTACATCATCGAGGGGATAAAAAAACAAAACAAAACAAAAAAGGCAAACAAAAAAAATAAAAAAATGAAAAAGGGAAAAATCCAGAAAGTGAAAAATGAACCAAAAAATGAGAAAACAAAAGCCAAAATGATGACTCAGAGTAATCCTCTTTCATTGACGCTAAAAGACTCACCCCTATTTTCTTGGGTACATGGCATTGGAGTAGAGTTTCCTATTTGAAGTGACATCAGTTCCCTAAAAGATCAAACTAAATTTGGAAAGGCTGAGCAGACTTAGCTGGAGTGTAATCAGCTTCAACCTTTTACTGTGAAGGACGTAGCCAAAAATAAACAAAGAAAAGACATGTCATGAAAAGAAAAGCTCGCTAGGCTGAAAACCTGTAAGGGCAACCTAGGCAAAAGTTAAAGCAATCCAGTGAGTTGAAAACCTGGAAAAGGCAAAATTAGGGTCAAGATTTCAGCAGAGTGGCTAAAGTTTCCCAACACAGAACGTACGAGTCCAAACTGGGGCACGTGGATTATGGTTAAACTACCTTTTTAGACGCAAAGACAAAAAGAACATGCCATGAAGAGAAAGGCTCGCTAGGCTGAAAACCTGAAAGGGCGGCCTAGGTAAAAGTTAGAGCAAAAAAGGTGGCTCAGGAAAAATTAGGGTCTAAATTCTAACAATATGACTAAAACCTCCAACACAAAATGTACGACTCTAAACTGGGGCATGTGGATCATGGTTGAACTACCCTCTCAGAGGTAGAGTCGATGGGTGTACTCGAGGTCGTGACATGAGATTGAGAGATGCACTGTTCTCAGAAATTCACTGGAGGATTTGTAAAACCCTCCTTGTTTAACCCAATTATCAATCTTTCCTATTTAACCCCGCTTGTTCCTTTTGCTCTCCCTACTTTCCTTCCCCTATACCTGCTCAACTCATAAATAAAATCTCACACTTTTTGATATGTATTCATATTATGAGTTTTATTGATTTAATAAAATATGTGTTTTCCCTTAATATATAAAATGAGAAAGTAATGAAAATTTAAAGTCGTAAGAACAAGACGCTCCTATCACTTGATCTCACCTCAAGTGATCATTATGAAGACTGAGTCCTAACACCCTCCCTGAAGCTAGGGTTACCTCATCCATTCTATTTCAGTCATGAGTCGCGTCAAGTCTATAGGGATCATGGCTCTGTGGGAAGTCTCCTCAAATTCTGATTTGTTTTACTTTGCACTGCTAACCCTTTTCTGTAGGTTATTGTAACAAACAGTCATGTCAAGTCTCGACACCTCGATCAAGTTCTTTTCCCCAGTAGGATCACTATTGCTAAAGTTGGCATCTCTAAATTTCCGCACTACCAAAGCTGGCACTTCAAGAAGACTTTTCCTCAATCGTCAAAGCTGGCACTTCTCAAAGACTCTTCCTCAATCGCCAAAGTTGGCATCTTCAAAGTTTCTTCCTCAATAGCCAAAGCTAGCACTTCTTAAAGGCTCTTCCTCAATCACCAAAGTTGGTACTTCTCAAAGACTCTTTCTTAATCGCCAAAGCTGGCACCTTCAAAGTTTCTTCCTCAATCGCTAAAGCTGGCACTTCTCAAGGTCCCCTCCTTAATCGCCAAAGTTGGCACTTCTCAAAGTCTTCTCCTTAAACACCAAAGTTGGCACTTCTTAACGTCTTATCCTTAATCGCCAAAGTTGGCACTTCTCAAAGTCTTCTCCTTAATCGTCAAAGTTAGCACTTCTTAAAGTCTCATCCTCAATCGCCAGCTGGTGTTTCTCAAAGCCTCATCCTCGATCGCCAAAGCTGGCACTTCAAGAAGACTCTTCCTCAATCGCCAAAGCTAGCACTTCTCAAAGCCTGGTCCTCGATTGCCAAAGCTGGCACTTCCTAAAAACTCCTCCTTAAATCATCAAAGCTGGTTTCTCTCAAGTTTCCTTTCATAAATCGCCAAAGCTGACATCTTTTAAGTTTCTTTTCATAAATTGCCAAAGCTGATGTTTTTCAAGTTTCTTTCCATAAAACTGGCATCTTTTTTTATTTCCAATTGTCAAACAAGGCACCCTTTTACCTTTCATCTGCCGAAAGAGGCATCATTTACTTTCTAGTTGCCAAACAAGGCACCCTTCTACCTTCTAGCCGCCGAAAGAGGCACCATTTACTTTCCAGTCACCGAACAAGGCACCCCTCTACCTTCCAACCGCCAAATGAGCGTCGCCGAACAAGGCACCCTTCTACCTTGCTGCCACCGAAAGAGGCACCATTTACTTTCCAGTCGCTAAACAAGGCACCCTTCTACCTTCCAGCCGCTGAAAGAGGCATCATTTACTTTCCAGTCACCGAACAAGGCATGCTTTTACCTTCCAGCCACCAAAAGAGGTACCATTTAATTTCCAGTCACTAAACAAGGCACCCTTCTACCTTCCAACCATCGAAAGAGGTACCATTTAATTTCCAGTTGCCGAACGAGGTACCCTTTACTTTCTAGCAACCGAAAGAGGCACCTTCTACTTTCCAGCCACCGAAAGAGGCACTATTTACTTTCCAGTCGCCGAACAGGCACCCTTCTACCTTCCAGCCGCCGAAAGAGGCACCATTTACTTTCCATTCGCCGAACAAGGCACCCTTAATTTCCAATTTCCGAATAAGGCACCCTTTACTTTCCTGTCACCAGACAAGACATTATTTACTTTCCAGTCGCCAAACGAGGCACCCTTTACTTTCCAATCACCGAACGAGGCACTCTTTACTTTCTAGTCGTCGAACGAGGCACCCTTTTACCTTCCAGTCACCGAACAAGGCATCTTTAATTTCTAATTGCCAAACGAGGCACTCTTAATTTTCAGTTTCTGAATGAGGCACCCTTTACTTTCCAGTCATCGAACGAGGCACCCTTTACTTTCCAGTCGCCGAACGAGGCATCCTTTCCTTTCCTGTCGCTGAACGAGGCACCCTTTACTTTCCAGTCGCCGAACGAGGTACCCTTTACTTTCTAATCGTCGAATGAGGCACCCATTACTTTCCAGTCGCCGAATAAGGCACCCATTACTTTCCAGTCACCGAACGAGGCAACCTTTACTTTCCTGTTGTCGAACGAGGCATCCCTTCTACCTGCCAGTTGCCGAACAAGGTACCCTTTCATTTCCAGTCGCCAAACGAGGCACCCTTTACTTTCCAGTCACCAAACAACGCACTTTTTACTTTCTAGTCGCCAAACAAGGCACTTTTTACTTTCCAGTTACTGAACATAGCATCTTTTAAATTTCCACACTACCAAAGCTGATACCCTTTTAAGGTTTCATTGCCAAGGATTAGCCTTTTTCAAGCCCTCTATCCCCTTAAATCATTTACTTTCTGTCAGAAAGCCTCAGGTACCCCTCCTAGGCTATTCCATTTCTTGATTTGAGCTAGGGGCATCCCCCAAGTCATTTAGTTTCTATCAAAAAGCCTCAGGTGCCCACTCCTAGGCTATTCTATTTCTTAATTTGAGCCAGGGGCATCCCTCAAGTCATTTATTTTCTGTCAAAAAACCCCAGATACCCCCTAGGCTACTCCATTTCTCAATTTAAGCTAAGGGCATCCCCCTAAATCATTTATTTTCTATCAAAACGCCTCAGGAACCCACTCCTAGGCTATTCCATTTCTCAATTTGAGCAAGGGGTATCCCTAGAGTCATTTGATTTCTATCAAAAAAGCTTCAGGTACCCATTTCTAGGCTATATCCTTCTATTAAAGTGCGTCGGGGCAATTCCCTATCATTTATTTTTGTTCGAAGATTCAAGTATCCCTCTCTAGGCTACCCTATGCTCGATATCAAGGATATATCCTCTGATTTATTCATCTTCCTGGGTAGACCTTTAACTTTAGTCACCTTATTTATTTTCCACAATTGCCAAAGATGGCACTCCTAAGTCCTTCATATTGCCAAGGCCGGCATTGTTTGACTTCCCCCACTTGGCGAAATTGGCACCTCTTTTAACTTTCACTACACTTTTAAATTTCTCATTTGCCAAAGTTGGCACTTCTTTAATCATTCAAATTTCTCATTACCGAAGCTGGCACCTTTTTAAATTTCATGACACCTCTAAGTTTTCTCATTGTCAAAGTTGACAACTCTTTAAGCTTCTCTAGCACTTTCAGGTTCTCAGTGTCGAAGTTGGCTTTTCTTTAAGTTTCTATAACATATTTTAGGTTTTCTTATTCCCAAAATTGGCACATCTTTAAGTCTTCATCACCGAAGATGGTACTTTTAAGTCTTTCTTATTGCCAAAGCTGGCATTATTTGAGTCTTCTATTTGTCAAAGTTGCCACCTCATTAAGGATGTTAGTGCCAAGATGGTGTTCACGTCTTTACTTCCTTTTCACAATATGAATAAATCATTTATTTTCGTGAAAAGAAAGAGAGGCAGCTGTAAACACCATCTTTTGTCCCCCTTTATTTAATTTTAATTATTTTAATTATTAAAAAAATGTTTTTTCACTTCCTCCAATGCCACCATTCCGGAAAACCAGTCTGGAATTTGGATCTAGTTCCCCACTACCCCACCAGCTTCATCTTCTTCCTCTCCCCTTCCAAAAGCACAAAACGAGATCATCTCATCTTTATTTGGACTTCACTAATTCAGAACAAAAAACAGCAACAACCCATTCATCATCTTCTACCAACAACATCACCATCATCTTCTTCAACAACTAGAAACCATACAAAAACCAAAGAATAACGCCAAACAGAAAAAATAGAAACAGAAAAAGAAGGAGGACCCCAAAACCGTCATCCCCTCCGATAAGCCAGCCACTATGCGATGGCTACCCATTCCACCGCGCGCCAGATCCGCGCGTCCCCTCCGCCCAGCCGTGAGCACCACGTCGCTGGCCGCCCACCTCCGGTCTTCTTCTTCTCCCTTTCGGTCTACTCTCTCTCTACTTCTCTTTCTCTCTCTCTTTCAAACTTCACTTCTTCTTTCTCAAATTCTAGCACCCCCCGATGCCCCCTTTTCTTTTATTCTAATTAAACCCAAAATAGGTTTGTTTTCTTTGGTCCCTCATCTCTTTTTTTTGGTTATTATTAGGCTTCAGAATTTTCTAAAGCCCAATGTTCCATAGAAGACCATTTTCCAAAAAATACAAGCATGAGACATTTTTTTATTATTATCATTATTATTATTATCCATTAATATTGTTATTAGATTAAGATTTTACGTTTCTAAAAATAAAAAAACAAATATTTTGTTATAATTTATTTTATCTTCTTTTTTTTCCCTTTATTTCATGTATTTTAGACTTGTTATTAAGTTTCTTTTATTTCTCAGGTATTTAAAAAATAACAAATAATTTTAGATTTCTAAATACAAATACCCTTTTTCAAATAATGATAATAATAAATAGCTAATTTTTATTCTAATAAAAATAAAAAAATACCAAAACTAAATACACTTCCTTTTTTTAAAAAAATAATTTAAAATTAAAATCTTAAAATCTAAATATTTCTTTTTTTAAAGTAAAATAGTTAACTTTATATTAAGTATTAAAAATATAATATATATATATATATATATATATTTCTTTCTATTTTGTGATGAACTTATATATATTAAAATATAAACCTTTCTTTTATAAAAATGAAGGATCCTTTATGCTAAACAAAAAATCTTATAAGCAATGTCGTGCAAAATCACTTTTGCCTACATTAGCTTTATAGGATTTTAATGGTTTATGCACGTGCGAATTACTTCGCCTTGTATTTCTCCTTGCTAATGAATTTTCTTTCATTATTGAAAAACAAATCAATCAAAAATAATTTTAATATTTTCTCAAAAACATTTCTTACAAAGAACTACGTAACCCTAATTTCTCAATACATTTGAGAATACATAGGAGTGAGAATCAATTCCTGTCGAGCTCATTTTTTGCTATTAATTTCCATGTCTCTGCTATTATTTTGATTAATTTTATACAATCAATATTTTAAAATTTTATTGTCGTAAGGAGGTTAATTTAGATGCGACGACTTGTTAATCTCATGTTTTTAATATTTTTATTAAAATATTATTTTCTTTAAAATGAGGTTAATTTAGACGCGACGTCTTGTTAATCTCATGCTTTTAACATTTTTATTAAAAATAATATTTTCTAAATCAACTTTATTTTTTTATATCATTAATTTTATTTTAATCTTTAAATTTATGTACAAATTAAGGTTAATTTGGATGAAACGTCCTGTTAACCTTTACTTTTACTCTATTTTACTTTTTCTTACTGTTGTTATTTTGACAAGTTTCTTATTGTCTCTGTTTGTCATTTCTTATTGTTATTGTTTTTACTTTCTTACTGTCGATATTCTGCTAAGTTTCTTACTGTCACTGTGTGTCGTTTCTTATTATCACTGTTTTGTTAAGCTTCTTACAGTCACTATTTTGTCGAGTTTTTTAATGTCATTGCTTTGTCATTTCTTATTGTTACTGTTTTAATATTCTACTATCATTATTTGTTTTTTTTTACTGTCACTGTTTAGTCTTCTACCATTACTATTTTCTTACTGTTTAGTTTTTTATCGTCTAATCCCTTACTGTCACTGTTTGGTATTTCATTGTATTTGCTTAGCCAGATTGTGCGAATTAAGATTAATTTGGATGAGACGTCCTGTTAATCTTATTTCAAACTTTCATATCTATTTTTTCTGTTTTCATATGCTTTGTCATTGTATATGTTTCTTTTCATAAAAAAGTTAAAATAATTTCTAGACTATTTTGAAATAAGCGCTATCAATTTGAGATAACCGTTTTATAACAGATAGTTGTGAGGTGCTAATACCTTCCTCACCTGTAATTCGACTCCTAAACTTAGAATTTTATTTTCATAACCAGTGTTTTAAAAGATGTTTTTCCCGATATTTTTATCCTAAAAAATGTTGGTGGTGACTCAATGTTTTCTTTTCAAAAGGATTTCGAAACTTATTTTATTTTTAAGGGTCGGCCATCCTGTCACGATCCCGGTCATGACAGATATATAGGGTTGCTTTAGGAGAAGTAACAAATAATTATTGAATGTTATCATCTTTTGTGATTTAAAATAATATGTAAACATTAATTCATTATCTATTAAAATACAGATCATGTTTCCGTGATATAAAAAACAAATCAACATAATCATCCTCGTACTTCTAGATATTGATAAATTATTTCATCATCATTGATACCTTATATGCTAGAAGCATATATAAATTCCAAATGTTTTGTTCTTCATTAGAACCAACTTTAAACTAAAGCCAAACTCCAATTTTGTAACTAATTAATAATATTTCTCTATAAGCGGTCATATAGTTCTTTAAGATCATTGATTGAGTGTGATTTTAGAGTTAGTCCAAAACTATAATATAATTTATTATATATATAATAATCAAGAAACAGTTGAGTTGAAAGAGTAATCCTTTAAGGATATACCAAAAACATTCAATTATAAATTGTAATAAATGAAATATATTCATAGTTGAAAATATATAAGATAAATATAAATGTCACAAGAAGAGAAATTCAATAATTAATTATAATAGTAGTAAGAATACATTACTCGTTCTTCATATTTATCAAACTATGTGTTTATAGTTGGTGTTGCTACCTGATTTTGTCCGGGATAGTTAATTTTTTTAAGATAAAGAATTTAAATTTTAAAATTTTCTTTTTAGATAAGATTTAAAATTCAAATTTGGTTATCAGATATCTTAAAAATCTAGATAAGATCACAAAATTAGTTACTAGATATTTTAAGATAAAGATAAGGTTCAAAATTCAAATTTAGTTAAGATAAGATTCCAAAGTGGTTATCAGATTTTTTAGCTATCAGATAAATCAGATTTTTTAGTTAACAGATAAATAATAAAATATTCATTTTTGTCATCAGACTTTTAATTAAATAATAAAATATTCACTTAAATCTCAGATTTTTAATACGCCTTAGGGTTTCCTTTTTGCCTATAAATAGCACACTTATTTTCTAAAGGGAGAGGATTGGATACACAGGGAAAAAAGATTAAATTCCACTCTAGTAAAAGGTACGCTTTTCTTTATTGTGTGTGATTGGATACATGATACCGATTAACCCTGATTTCCCATTGCACCTGGGAGTACGTAGGAGCAAGATTCAATCTTGTCGGGCCCATTTTCTCTAAAAATTAATTTTCTTTTTTATGTAAATATTTGTTTTTTTAATTTTATTTTTTATCATTGGGTCACTTTTAGATTATCAAAAATAATTATACAATTTAATTAAGGTGTTGTTCCTTTGGAACAGGCAAATAAGGGTGTTAATACCTTATCTATTCGTAACCAACTCCCTAACCTAGAACTCTAAAGGGTTTTTTCTAATATTTTACCCTTTTAAAATAAAACAAAATCTTGGTGGCAACTCCACATTTTTTATAAATTATTTTCAAAAATTAAATTTGTGGGAATCGTTATCTGGTCGTCCACGTCACGACAGATGGTGACTCCACTGGGGAAATTTTGAGAGTTAGGTCATTCAAATTAAATTGTATAATTCATGTATTAGTTTATTTGTGACCCTTTGTGTTTATTTGTTTTTTTGTGTTTGTTTTGTTTTGTTTTCTTTATCATTTGTTGGTTTAGAATATTTGTTACATATGAATGTTTGTCCTTGTGTATACTTGTTTGGATGATATATTTTGTACACCCTAGGGTAGATGACTATTTGAACTGTGTTTAGCTCTATTGTTTGTTTAAGGGATAAAGTATAAAAGGTTTGTGTGTCCCCTAACACACACCTCACTAATTTATTTTAAGAGTGGCTCTACACCCAAGAGCATGAGAAGAACCTTTTGGATAGAGGGCAATTAACAGTGTCAATTGGGATTGGCTTCCGTGAAAGCCCAGCTAGAGTGTGGTTTTCTTAGGCGTCCCATAATTGACATGTACTTGTTATTGTGGTAAACGTTTAAGAAAGTCGTGAGCTCTAGTGGCCTTTTAGGAATAATAGTGCCTTCTTGTGAGATGTAAAGCATAGATACCCTAGAACCCTAGGGTAGATACCAATAGGCAATCCAATTAGAACACTAAGGGGGCACGCCCTTCTTTCTTTTTCAACCCTTCCTTAATTAGGTAATACGATGGATCGTTGATCCTTTGGGGCAAACGTGTAAATTCTTTTTTTTCTCAAGTTTATGCAAAGGATTAATGACACATCCATATGAGTTATCAATCTCTGGGTCCATGATTTTAAAATAAGTGGCAGTCAATGAATTTGAAAAAAGAATAGGTGGATCAGGAGATTAACAACTCACCAATGTTTTTTGTTTTTGTTTTTTTCCTTTTTCCTTTCTTCTACCAATAATGTGTTTGTTGTTGTTGTTGTCACAGAATCTTAATCTTGTCACAAAAGAAAGAGAAAAAACGAGAATGGAAATTAACATGGAACCAATTCAACTAAAAAATAAGACCCAAATAAAAGAAAGGAAAGTAGACTTTACTAGTCTGAGTCAGCTTGGAAAGAAGTTGAGTTCTCGCCAAAGATTAGCTTTCGAGAACAAGTATGGGAATCTGTTAAAGATCTTGGAAGTAGATGTTCAACACGGGGCCATCACTACCTTTGCTCAGTATTTTGATCCTCTACTACGATGTTTCACCTTCTTCAACTTTCAGTTAGCTCCCACCATTGAAGAGTTTGAGTAGATATTTGGCCCGCCATTAGGGAATAAGAAGCCCGTTTCACAAAGAAAGGTCAAAGTTAGAGAAATTGCAAAAAAGAATGAAACCTGAATGTAACATTTAACAACAAGAAATGTGATGTGGCATGGCGAAGGAGAAGAGAAGCTGCAAAGCTACCTCTATTAAAGAGCTGGCGGTGAAGGTCACAAACAAGGTGTTAGAGAGGAGTTAAACAGTTTCTATTGGGAAAAACATTATGTAGGAAAAGTGATAAGGCTTTCTCAAACAATAGGGCTTCAGTGTGAAAAAACATTAAGCAAGGAAAGTGACGAGGCTTTTTGGAATTGTTTTGTTTAGTCAAAAGATAAAGAATCATTTTAAAAATTTAATCCTATATTTATTATTAGGCAATAGTGAAAATATGTAATCTTTTTATTGTATTTTTATTATTGACCTTTAGGCGTCGGTTACAAACTGTGGTTTATACATTTAGGAATAGTTCTTGAATGTTAGCTATTATAAAGTTTAAGCAACGGACAATAAATGTAGCATGTGACCTTTTGGAATAGTTTTCCATGTGTTTCATTTTAAAATGACAAAATTTTTGTTATTTACCAATATAATGAAAAATTGCTCCCTTTTCTCATCTCAGGCAACAGTTTTATACTTGTTGGAAAGAAAGGTGTTGTTATAGCTCTAAAATGTTATAGTGATAGGATCATCGATTGATAGGTATTGGATACCGTATGTAATCAACCATAAATTCTTAGTTATAGAAAACAACATGGATAATGGAGACTTACAATATGACCATACATAAACTCTATGAAGGGTAAGTTTGTTCGAGAAGATAAAAGTCTAAAGGTGACCAAGAAAGGATATTGGCTCAAGTTTTGGCCAAACAAGATATTAAAAGAATCTATCCAAAGTACTTGAAAGAATTCAAAAGAAAGTAAAGTAATACTTCTACTTTATGTTTTCATGTTATAGAAGTCAAGTTTTGTCTACTTTAACAACATTAGTATTCGATACTAAATACAGATCTAGCATTCATATGAAAGATCAAAGAAGTAAATCATTGACTAAATGTTAAGAAAAATCAACATGCAAAATAGAGTAAAAGTTGCTATATTGGTGGTAGAAATGATAACCCTGAGCTTTTTGGGGTATCCTACTAAATGACATTTATCTGACTAACTAACATTCATGGAAGCTTCATAATTACAAATTTTCATTAAATACATACTAGGTCTCTTATAGTCCATATCATATATGGTCCCTTTAAGAAAGCCTTACATGGAACACGATTAAGTGTGAAATTTCCATCAACAAACTTTAATGAATAAGGAGTTAAATCAAGAATCAAACTATGTTTAATAGAGTTTCACTTCTTTTTTTGGATATGATACTTTTGTTTTCAATGAGAAGTGAGTTAATAGGTAATCTTTTACTCTCTTAGATAGTAATCAAACTTATGGCTCAAATATTCATTATCTTAATCTTATTGAAAGCTTTACTTGTCTTGCCAATTTGGTTTTTTACTTCATTCTAAATTTTTAAAACTTTACAATGGATTCCTAACTTGTGTCACTAAAATTCATACCTACTGAGTTTTTCAATAAGTGTGATAAAGTATATGAAAACATGTCTAGTCATTGTTCCTATGCTCCCTTATACATCACCATGTATTAGATAATAGATACTCGTCTTTTCACTTTTCAATGAATAGAGTCTCAGTTATTTTTCCAATAAATGAAAATTACATTTCTCGATTGATTCCAAATCAAAATAATCCAAATAACTATATTAATGATGGTATCTAGAAATGTATTTCTAATTCATTTCCCTTAAGCAACAATTCCTATATAAGAAATATTTAAATCATTTATTTTAACCTATCTAACGTTTATATTATAGATGAGTATTCCATGTTTTAGGATATGAAATTCATTACTCGATTGTTCATCAACATCATTTGGAAGAAATAAAGTTGTTGTATATAAATGAAAAATCTTTCTTGTCCAACAAGAAATAGCTTGCATAATGTCTAGTTCACTAACTAGCCTAATAAGTGAAGAATCTTTCTTGTCCGACAAAAAAATCTTTCTATCACCAATGTGGCAACCTTTATTCCATTTTAAATGTCGATTTTTCTTTACCTTTAGCCAAGGATCTACTTCTTTGATCTTTCATATGAATGTTAGGTTTACATCTAGTATATGATACTAATGTTATTGGAGTAAACAAAACTTGACTTCTATAACATGAAAACATGAAGTGGAAGTCTTACTTCACTTCCTCTTGAACTTCTTCAAGTACTTTGTATATATTCTTTCAATGTTTTATTTGGCCAAAACTCAAACTAATATCCTTTTTTTATCACCTTCAGACTTCTATCTTCCCAGACCAACTTGTCCTTGATAAAGTCTGTGTACAATCATATCGCATATCTCCATTTATTCATGTTGTCTTTCACAACTTAGAATTTATGGTTAACTCTATATTAGAGTTATCAAAATAAAGTAAGCTATTTTCGTTAACCCAGCTTAACACAGCAACCCACCTCGTGGCTCTCAAGTTGGCCTACTTTTTTTAAAAATAAAATATTTTAAAAAATAAAATAAAAATAGGGAAATGCCAAAAAAAATTTTAATTAGAACAAAATAAAGTATACATATTTATTTATTTTCCTCACATTCCAATACCAAATTTTATATAAAATAGAGAAAATGAGAAGGGGTTTAGTTAAAAACCCACAAGCCAACTTGACTACACTATAGGTTTGGCCCACTATGAGATGGGTTTCATGAGTCAAGCCAGAAAAAGACTGATTTCAAATTTAAGCTATTGTTTTAAATCTGACTCAAATAAAATCCATCACAGGCCAAGTTGGCCCACGGGTTGCAAACCAAATTGACGTCTCTATGTATATGGTACCCAATACCTATCAATCGGTGATCCTAAGATAGGCTAAACATAACATGCGAGCACTTCTATTTTCTTGGGGATAATCCTAGAGTCCTAATGCCTATTTCATTTTTTTCAGATAGCGTGTCCTTCAAAAGGATAGATCACAATAGGATGGTTTTGTAAAACAAAATATATGCAAATATATAATTTTTTATTATAAAACATGTTTAATTTTGGTCATTAATTAAATATATCTCTTATTATTTTGATACAAAAAAACATACCTTTACTAAATCAGAAAAATCTCATTGTAAGATTTTTCTAGTGGGCCAAAACCTAAAAGAACTATGGTGACACCACTTCTTGAAATCCTACTTTACGGATCCACCATCCTTTTAGAGTCACCACTCCACAATTCATTTCAATGTCAACATCTTCTAGAGTCACTCTAACTTTCTTCTAGATCTCCTCCATCTTGTTGTCTCGACCAAATCAAGATTACAAAATATATAGAAACTTGTTTTATATATGAGCGAAGGGTTGATGTGAGAAGTACAATAGAATAGAGAAAGGCACAATACACAAGCTATATTTTAATGAATTTTAAATTTTAAAACCACATATATTCACCATGTAGTTTGTTAAGTAATCAATTAATTAAGAAATTAATTACATTTAAATAAAACAAATTTTAAAACAAATAATTAAATATGTGGGTTCGTAACACATATTACATAAATTAATACAGGGTTCCCACTACCCGATCAAGGGGCGATGGTTTTGGTCAAAGGGATGCCACCTTTAAGGGGTGTCAGGTAGCATTTTGGCCTAGAATTTTAGTACCATAATCAGGTTAGTTCCCATGAAACAGAAATGGGTCTAGAGTAACTGCTTAAGTATCAAATCTTCCCTAGTTAGAACATTCCATTAACCATTAATGGCTCAAAATTTTTTATTAGGATTTCAAATTTGAAATCTCACTTGTAGTTTTAACTCTTGAATCTTAGATTTTTTGAGCAATCAAGTTTTAACTTTTAAACCATATCTCTACAGTCCTAACAATCATCCTACCTTTTAGGAATGGTCAAAGTCTAACTTTGAAATCTTATCTTCGGATTCCAAGATAGTTTATTTTTGAATTCTATTAAATTTGATAAATATCTTTTCCTTGGTTTGTAACTTTTACAAATCCTATCAAATTTTTTAAAATTAAATATTTTATTTTCAGAGTTATTAAATTTAGTAAAGATCTTATCTTTTATTTTTAACCATTAAAATCATATTGCATTTAATAAATATGAATTTAACAAATATTTAAAATTTGATTTGTAGCTTTTACAAACCAAATTAAATGCTAATTAAAATAAATATTTGATTTGTAAAATTTACAAATAAATAAAATATCATGACAACTAGGTTTCAACTTTTGAATTTTAGATTTTCAACTTTTGAATCCTAGGTTTTATGACGATTAGAATTTAATTCATAAACCTTTATCACATTCATTAACATACCTTTGACGTCACAATAGAAATGATATAAAAATTGATTAAATACAAAACTACATTTCAATTTAACTAAACAAACATATATGAAATAACATGCTTAAAATTAAAGAAAATATATAAAGTAATCATCATTGCCACATTAACATATTCATGCAATTAAGCATGTCTATGCAACATTTTCTATAATTAAAAATAACAAGAAAAGAATTCATCATATATAAAACAAAAACTGATACTAATTTTTTAAAAGTATGCATCATTTGCATCATATCTCATAAAAAGACACAACATTTGTAACATTTTCCATAAAAATTGCAAAAGATATAACCTTTGAAACTTTTTCATAAAAAGATTCAATTTTTGCAAAAAAAAGTTCTCACAAAAGGTTTTAATAAGTTCTTAAACAAACAACCATTTTCCCAAAACATGATTTTGCAAGTTGAGCTTTAATACCATTGTTAGAGAATCCTTAATAGTCTGGCAATGAAAATATAAGCATTCCCAAAGGTCCTTGTAAAAATTCATGTTTCAAAACTATCAAATCAAGATATAGTTTAAGAACCTTTTAAAACATACCACTCGTAGCGTAGAATTTTTGATAATGAGTCAAAGTAGACTTATCTCTATATAAGTCCACATGAACACTCCCACCAGATTCCATATGTACGAAAGCTAGTTTGTCAGATTACAGCCTTCATAACTTTTATGAAATTTAGTATATCATAAGAATGTCTCTTTTAAGCATCTCATGCTTTATTTATAAGCTCAGGTTTGACCTACTGAGCACTTTTTAGTGATTGGACTCTCTACTCATTTTAGATAAGTTTAGCCCAATAGTTTTACTTTTACTCCAACTAAAATAAAAATTGTTATCTAGTGAGATTACTCTATGTATATGACCTTATGAGAAATATATTTGGTTTATATTAAATATAAATATTTAATATAATATAATAAGCTAGTAATACATCCCTTTGTCACGATATCTGATTGGGTCCAAGACATGGTCGATACTATCCTTGTATAGCCCAAGTCATTATACTTAATATTAAAGTAAACTTTCTTTGAATAAATAATCTCCCTAGTATGACCATGCATTTCCTTAGTCTTACTCTATCAAGTAGCTCATTGATATCATTCTCATTACATAAAATAGACAAATCTCATCTATATCACTCACATTCCTCTACCTGATTTGTTCATTACCTAATTACAACCTTTATAATTAGCTGACTTCATATAACATTTGATTGTATTAAAATAATAAACTCCCCATGTAGGAATCACAATGACTTTAGGTTGAAGGACTACATATATCATTATCACATTAAGAATCATTTATGACATTCATGTAATGATCTATACAGCCTTATCATGGTGGGTCTATTTAGTACATCATTACTCTTAATGTGTATTATGTGAATACTTGACATCGTCTATATCCATGACTTGTGAGATCATATCATTAATACACTCACACACTAGTCTTAATGTATTTATATGTCCCCGTATTAATACTTGACCAAAGATATTTTAGGAATACTTTTTATATTGACTTGCTATTTAAAGGACTAATAAAGGTTGTTAAACTATTTAACCAAAATGCCTTATTCAAATAAATCTACACATGCTAATTGCATAGACTTTTAGTGTATTCTCCTGACAACATTCTCATCACTAGTAATTCTCCTATAATAATAAAATTCCTTATTAAAAAGTTAAATTATATTTCCCTTAAAATATCACAAAGTTGTATCACTTTCTTATCATTAAAGTCAAACCTAATCATGATGGTGTTCTATACTTGTCTCAATGTAAATACGTCAAAGACCTACTATAGAAGGTCGACATGCATACTTCAAAGCCTATCAAAACACTTACTGTGTCTTCCTCCAAACTTGTAAATGATGGCACTTTAGGATTTATTGATCCTACTCTATAGATTTATGGTTGGTTGTGCCACCATTACTCAACTAGATATCGTTTACACAATTAACAACCTTTATCAATACATGTATAATCCTCTTGAGTGCCATCGAGAAGCAACTAAGAGGCTTCTTTGATATCTCAATGGCACTAAACAATTTGCAAGTCATTTCAGAAAATCTTTAAATTTTAATTTTCAAGAGCTAAGGTTTCCCTTTTCCAAACCTCTTATTGTATGGTATGACAATTAAGGGGCCATCTTATCATTTCCCAACCTGGTTCTTTACACCAAAACCAAGTATTTTAACCTTGATCTTTAGTTTTTCAGAGAAAAATGGTACACAGATGTCATCATCAAGCACATTCCTTCAACATGTCAAGTATTTTATTTCTTAACCAAGGCTTCTACATCAGGAACTTTCTTAAAGTTAAGGCTCAAACTCAACGTGTGTTCTCAAACCATTTTAGTTTACCAAGGATGGGGGATAAAAAGGATAATACATATCTTATATTTTCCTCGATACTCTTGAAATGCATTCTATTCAATTTAGAATTCTCTCCCTGTTCCCTTCATCACTGTATGATTAGAATCCTTATACAAGCATAAGAACAAAGCTTAATTTATTGGGTATGATGCTATAATGGATATTTTATTTCCTTCAAAGTTATAGGCAAAGATGAAGACTGATAAGATTTTACACAAGGTGACTTTGATACGAGTTTTTATTTTGTTAGTACTTCTCACTTCTTTTTAAATATTTTTATAAAAATATTTATTTTACTTAACCATATTAATGATTAAATAAAAATCAATTATATTGAGTTGACAAGCATTTTTTTTACCTTTTCATGAACAATTAGGTAAGTCAAGTTTAAGAGGTTTACTAATGTTAGAATATACTAAGAGATTAAGGGTTTGAACCAATGACCTTTTGCATAAAGCATCACCTATTCAACCACTAAACCACAACTTTATTTAACTATAGATATGGCAATTATTATATATAGGATAACAATCACAGTTTTTAGCATTAGTTTAAATACAACATGAATGAGGTAAGTATGTATAATAAAATATAAATATTTTTCTAATATGCCCCAAGATACATTTTAAACAATGCAAAAGTGAAAAGTTTATGTTGGAAGTTATTTTAGAATGTAGTTCTCTACTTAATTTATTGTAGGTATAACAAAATTTCCAATTCAAACTTTTCACTTTTGTATTGTATAAAATGTATCATAAAACACATTAGAAAAACTAAAATATAATTCATTGTATTTCACCAATTCATATGACTTAACACATCGTATTATATGTTTTTTAAAATATATTTATCATTAAATATATTACTATTAATAAATACATTATTTGTAAATATTATTAAAGATATATTTATTATTAAATATTTACTATTTAAAATATATTATTAATAAATATTTTTAAATATGTATTTGATAAATTATTTAATTATATATTTTATGAATATTGTTAATAAATATTATTGAATATATATTTAATAAACATATTTTGGTTAAATATATTTAATAAATATAGTGAACAATATTGATCTGGTCTAGATACCGGTGCATGGACAAAAAGGTAATCTCACCCGTTTTTACTCGACTATCGGTGTGGCAGGTGGACCTCTAGACTATAACCTATATCATATTCATTTCTATACCAAAAAGACCAGGTCAGCACCACACACACTGGAAAGCATCTGTGTCACCCGACAAATAGTACAAGGTACAGCCACAGGGGGGACGTTCGTGAGAGACGCGGAGGTTCTCGTGGTGCGTGTCAGATTCTTATAAAATCGTACTAATACAGTGTACGAATTGTTACCCAACCCTAAAGGACTCTTGCACTCTACGCATGCATGCATATAAATACCATACCAGTTCTGTGAACATATGACCCACATTAGCGAAGTAGCTGAAGTCTTGAAAATGAACCCTGATGAGTTGGAAAAATTAAAAATTGAAAATCAGACAACTTAGGGTCTAAGCCAAAACTTCCTAGAAGACTACATGTAAAGGTTAGTGGCAACAGCCAAGTGGGATACCTTTATGGAAGTCCTTGCTCTTACGAATTATGGTGTGGTTCTGTTTCCTAGCACGGATAGCCTAGTGGACAGGCTCACTATAAATGTATTTATGGATTTTCAAAAGTACTCAGCATCTCCAGTCACAGTCCTTTTAGCCGATGTCTACTCTACTATGCTCTTTTGTCATGAAAAAGGAGGAAAAAAAATCTTATGTTGCTTACCCATCTTTTACATTTGGATCACCTCACATGTGTTTAAGAGGGCTAGCAGCATCACTTGTCCAATTGATGACTACATGGCATTCTGACCAAACATTAGAAAGGCAGAAGACTGGAAAACACTTTGTAGTAGTTTACATGATGGTAATATAAGATGGCAACCATTTTGGCAACAAAGGTCTAAGCTTATTTACCGCTGCAAGGATTACCCTAATGTACCACTTATCGGGTCTCATGCTCTCATAAACTACAACCCCGTTTTGACTCTGAGGCAATATTCATATCCTTTTAGAGGTTCACCTTCTATGGAAGCCTTAAGACCCGTCATATTCTACCTTGGGAGAAAAGTTTTATTGAAGGACTTCAGAAAGCTCATCAAGCATGGAAGAATCCAATAATAGGAGGTAGAGAGATAAATCTTGAACTTTGTGACCCATCTATGACTTACTGTCAGTGGAAAACAGAAAGGGTAAAACAAATCAAGCTACCTTTCGAACCATTGGCAGCTAATAATCCAGGCGAAGATAGACTCCCTGAGAAGGTTGAATCAATATAACTGCAACAACTCAGGGAAGAATTAGCCAAGGTCATAAAAGGAAAAGAAGAAGAAGAAAAGGGGCACCTCCGAAGCCGCCAAGACCGTGCGACTTTGAAGAAAAACCTGGATGACAAAACCAGGGAGAACGGATTGCTAAGGAACTACAGGTAGAACAGAATCCCGCAGCCAAGATAAAGGGTGTTTAGAGGGTGTCTACTCCAGATTGAAAGCACGGACCAAGGAAGTTGATGACCTATTACGCCAGAAAGCAGAATTGAAAGTTCACTTGACTCAAGTGACCAATGAAAAATATGTTTCCAATCAAGAGATAGATCGGTTGAGAGACCAAGTTGTCAGTTTACAACAAGAGGTAATGTTCATGCAAGTTGATTATGAAGGTAGACTCAACTTTCAGAAAGAAGAGATGACCAAATATGTTCACGAATGCAGGATTAGACTAAAAGACCAAGAGATACAGGATAAGGATACACATGTCGAATTTTGACATAACCGATTCATGCACTTGGCTCAGGTAGTTATGGGAGCCACAGGAAAGATTCCTAGGAAGTTACGTAATGCCCAGGCATTTGTTTCTCCCCTCCTTACTCCTCAGAGCATTATCAAGTTCCTTGATTATTGCCAGAACCTTATGGATGAGCTGAAAGTGACGATTCATAGGGCAAAGGAAGGTTGAATATTGTATTTTATCTTTTGAAAAAAGTTATCAGTAGTGTCAACTGGAATGTACTTTCTATTGACCTCTGGTAAGCTTATCTTGTGTAATCATAAAAATTGGCAATAAAGAGTCTATTTTTGATCCCAAGTTAATTTCCATTCTCGCTTCTCAACGTCATATGACAACGATTACGATTCCAAACAGGCATTTTTTATTTTATTTTATTTTATTTTATTTTTAAGGGAAACATTGTACTAACAAATTGCGACTCTTAAAAAGGAAATCCAAATATTCAAACAGATTCCCCATCATTGATACAACACTCGTTTGAAAACTACAGCAATAGCTGATCAAGAAAGAGAGAATGAAAACCTGAGAAAAGAGATCGAGCGACTGAAAGAACAGTTAACTGCCTCCGAGGAAGCAAGAGAAGCTATGGCAAAGGGAATCCCTCAAAATATGGCAGGAGAAAATTCTACAACCCCCAGGTTTCACTCCACAACACAATCAACCTGAATATGCATGGCCACCATATGGGCTCCCACCAGGTTATTCTCCACCATTGGTTTATTATCAAGAATCAGGGGGCACACAACATGTTTCTCAAGCTACTGAAGCATAAACCTCTCAGCCTGGACAACCTAACACTTTGACCGTACCCAATGCTTAGCCTGTCATCCTCATATCTCAACTTAATCCATCTGCAGTTGCCTTTCATACATCTCAAGCTAACCCATCTACGGCTACCACTTGCGTACCTTTTATGCCTCATACAGGAGGGTCGGGGTTGCCTTACTACATCCCTATAGTGCAACCAGGGGGGAGGATGCACAATCTAAAGAGAAATGGCAAACTCTAGAGGATAGACTACGAATTATTGAAGGAGGTAATTTTAGGATGGGTGATGCTTCAGACTTGTGCTTGGTCCCAGATGTCATTATCCCACCAAAGTTTAAAATTCCTAAATTTGATAGATATAAGGGGACATCCTGCCCAAAGCAGCATCTCACCATGTACTATAGAAAATGGCCTCTCATATTCATGATAAGAAATTATTGATTCATTGCTTCCAAGATAGTTTGTCTGGGGCAGCTGTAAGCTGGTATACCAATCTAGAGCGTGGGCACATCAAAACATGGAAGGATCTTGATGAAGCTTTCATTAGGCAGTATAATATAATGTTTATTTGGCTCCTGACCGGATGCAATTGCAAAATATGGGGATGAAGAGGGGAGAAACTTTCAAAAAGTATACCCAAAGGTGGAGAGAGGTGGCTTCACAGGTGATACCACCTTTATCTGAGAGAGAGATGGTGTCTACTTTCATTGACACTCTACAAGCCCTGTTTTATGACAAAATGATTGGGGGAGTTCTACTAATTTTGCAGACATGGTTATCATCGGTGAAAGGGTAGAAGCAGGTGTAAGAAGTGGGAAAATACTAAACAATGAAGCTTCAGCACTTAGTAGTACGAGGCCCTCTTTTGGAAATTCAAAGAAGAAGGATGGAGAGACACATTTTGTTACATCAGACCTTAAAGAAAATCCTTTCCCAGGACCAAATGTCATGCCTTATCCATGAAATTCCTATTATCAATCTCACCAATATTTGGCTAATGCCTCCCATACAATTCACCTTCGACCTTACAAACCACAATTCACTCAACCTTACCAACCTACTCCTCGACCCATCCAACCTCCACCCATAAGTCCAAACATAAACTAAGGTAGGCCAGAAAAGAGGAGAGTCCAATTCGACCCAATTCCCATGCCTTATGCTGAACTCTTACAACATTTGATCCGGGGATCTTTGTTGGTTCCTATTCCGCCTCAAATATTACAGCCTCCTTACCCAATTTGGTATGATGCTAATACAAAATGTGATTATCATTTTGGGGGAATAGGTCACTCAAGAGAGAATTGTTATGGGCTGAAGAATAAAGTATAAGATATAATAAATGCGGGTTGGCTGAGCTTCAAAGAACATGGTCAAAATATCAGAACCAATCCTTTACCAAAGCACGGAGGGCAATCAACCAATGCGGTAATAGAGGAGGATGCTATTTTCAAGCTTCGGGTGGAAGAGATTCTGACCCCTTTACCAAAGGTTCATGCTCAACTAGAAAGGATTGGCCTAATAGAAAGGAAGTTTGATGAACCATCATTCAAGCAGTTTCTCCAAGAATTGATGGATGCACAGTTAATACAGGTCTGGACAAAGAGGGAAAGCTCATCTGTGCTAATGGAAAATGATTATCCATTGATCCCAATCCCAAAACCCCTTGTCATTCATTATACTAAGGAACGAACAAGTACTCCAAGGGTAACTATCCAAGTCCCTTCTCCTTTTCCTTACAAGGATAATAAGGCAGTACCTTGGAAGTACACAGTGGAGGTTATACAAGATAACACAAAGGAAGGTGCTTCAGGGACATTTGTGACCAATGTTTCTGGGATCGGTGGAATGACACAGAATGGAAGGATTTATACCCCCGAAGAGCTTCAAAGAGAGAAAATAGTAGATGCACGCAGTGGTGAAAAGAATGCTGCAATAAAGGAGCATGAAGAATGTAAGAAAGGGGTGTCTGATGAAGAAATTGGAGAGTTTCTGAAAATCATTAGGCAAAGTGAAAATATGGTGATCGACCAACTAAATAAGACTCCTGCCAAAATATCACTATTATCTTTGTTAATGAACTCCGAACCTCATAGAAAAGTACTGATGAAAGTTTTAAATGAAGCATATGTTTCCCATGACATCATAGTAGACAATCTGGATGGGATCATAGGTAGCATTGTTGCTAATAATTACTTGACTTTTACTGATGATGAAATTCCATCTGAAGGGACTGGTCACAACAAAGCTCTGCATATATCAGTAAAATGTCAAGACCATATTGTGACAAGAGTTTTGGTAGATAATGGCTCTTCTCTAAATGTGATGTCTATGGTTACATTGACAAAGCTTCCATTTGATTCATCACACATGAAAGCAAGCAACACAATAGTAAGAGCCTTCGATGGAACGAGAAGAGGAGTCATTGGTGAAATTGAGCTACCCTTGCAAATTGGCCCTTATACCTTCAATATCCCTTTTCAAGTGATGGATATTGCACCTGCATATAGTTGTTTGCTGGGACGCCCTTGGATACACACTGCTGGGGCAGTGCCTTCCACGCTACATCAAAAAATTAAATTCGTTGTAGATAACAAATTGGTAATTGTAAGAAGGGAAGAAGATTTATTGGTGACCCAACCAATGACCACTCCCTATATTGAAGTAGAGGAAGCATCGTTAGCAACATCATTCCAATCTTTAGAGATTGTTAATACGAGTTATATCAAAGAAAGGTGGGTACTCCCTGCCCTACGCTTGTCGGGACCATCTGTCATGGCTGCTAGAGTGATGTTAGAAGGAGGGTATTACTCAAGTATGGAGAATAAAATACAATGGGAAAACATCTTTGATTTCCTCAACCCCTATGATAATAAAGATAGGTATGGTTTGGGATACAGACCTACCAAAACTGACAAAAGAGGAATAGTTGAGGAAAAGAAAAAGAGAAGAAGGGCAAGACTGGAGAACCGAGAGCCAAAGACTAAGAGGATTCCCTTTTGCCATATCAGTCAAAGTTTTAAAAGTGCTAGTTTCTTTCATGCTGATCAGATAGCTGTTGTGCAGGAAGAGTCGCTAGAGGATGACCATATTTTGGTGTACCCAGTACCACCAAGTGTCAAGCTAAACAATTGGGAGATCACTGAGTTACCTGTAGTTTTTTCAAAGTAATTATTGTAGCACCCCCTATAACCTTTGCCCGAGGCTTTAGGATGTTTATTTGAATAAAGGGCAAAACATTTCAGTTGTTGATTAATGCATTTTTGCTTTATTTTTGTTTCATTTTGTTTTTTTCTTTCTTCTTTCATCTTCTTTTTTCCTTTCCATTATTCGCTTTGATTTTTGCTTTCTGTCTTTCGTTGCTCATAAATAAATATTTTTTTTTCTCTCTCTTTCTCCATAATTATCTCATTATTATTTTTAAAATAAATCCAAGTCTGAAAGTAATGTTTCTAAAAATAACTGCCAATTGTCTACAAACTATGACTTTGATAACCCCGGTAACCAAATAGAGGAAGAAGACGAAACTGAATGGGAACTTCCTATTGAACTAAGGAGATTGATGGACCATGAAGATAAGGAAATAATTCCTCATCAAAAGGTAATTGAGATAATCAACTTGGGAACTAGACAAGATAAAAGGGAAGTAAAGATTGGCACCATGATAAAAGAAGAAAATCGTGCAAACCTAGTCCAACTCTTGGCTGAGTTTATCGATATTTTTGCATGGTCCTACCATGATATACCTGGGCTTGATGAAAGCATTGTAGAACACAGGTTACCTTTGAAGCCTGAATGCCCCCCAGTAAAGCAAAAGTTAAGAAAAATGAAACCAGACATGTCCTTGAAAATTAAGGAGGAGGTGCAAAAGTAGTTAAATGCTGGGTTCTTAACAGTTTCCACTTACCCTGAATGGATGGCGAACATTGTACCAGTGCCTAAGAAAGATGGAAAGGTTCATATGTGTGTTGACTATCGAGATTTGAACCGTGCTGGTCCTAAGGATGACTTTCCTCTTCCTCACATCAATGTCCTGGTAGATAGCACTGCCAATCATGCCTTCTTTTCCTTTATGGATGGCTTCTCAGGTTATAATCAAATCAAGTTGGTTGAGGTAGACATGGAGAAGACAACTTTTATCACTCCATGGAGGACTTTATGTTACAAGGTGATGCCTTTCGGGATTAAAAATGCTAGGGCAACTTATCAAAGAGCTATGGTGCCACTTTTCCATGATATGATGCACAAAGAGATTGAGGTTTATGTCGATGACATAATTGCCAAGTCCAAAATAGAGGAAGAACATGTGGATAATCTACGAAAGTTATTTGAACGGCTCAGAAAATACCAGTTAAGACTCAACCCTGTAAAATGTACCTTCAGCATAAAATCTGGTAAATTGCTGGGATTTGTTGTTAGCCAAAAGGGAATAGAAGTGGATCCAGATAAGGTCAGAGCTATCATTGAAATGCCTACCCCTAATACTGAGAAAGAGATACAAGGATTCTTGGGACAATTAAATTACATTGCTCGGTTTATCTTATAGTTGACTGCTACATGCGAGCCAATATTCAAACTATTGAAGAAAAATCAACCTACACATTGGAACAATGAGTGCCAAAAAGCTTTCAAAAAGATAAAAAACTTTTTTGCAAAATCCACCAGTACTAGTGCCACCCAGGCTGGGAAAACCTCTTATAATGTACCTTACGGTACTAGACCAGTCAATGGGATACGTTTTGGGGCAACAAGATGAGACAGGGAGAAAGGAACGGGCCATTTATTATCTAAGCAAAAAGTTTACAGATTGTGAATCCAGATACTCCTTGGTAGAATGAACATGTTATGCTTTAGCATGGGCAGCTAAATGTTTATGGCAATACATGTTAAATAACACTACTTGGTTAATTTCTAAAATTGACCCTATCAAGTATATTTTTGAGAAGCCAGCCTTGACAGGACGAATCGCTCGATGGCAAATGTTACTGTCATAATATGACCTCATTTATGTTACTCAGAAGGTGATTAAGGGAAGTGCTTTGGCTGATCATATGGCCCACCACCCTTTGGATAATTACCAATCCATGCATCATGAGTTCCCCGATGAAGATATCATGGTAATGCCTCAAGAAGAACATCAGAATGGTAAAAAATAGAAGTTATGGTTTGACGGTGCATCAAACGCCTTAGGACATAGGGTTGAAATATTGTTAATCACCCCAAAAGAACAATTCATTCCCATCATGGCTCGCTTATGCTTTGATTGTACAAATAATATAGCCGAATATGAAGCATGCACATTAGGCGTCCTAGCCGCTATCGATGCCAATGCAAGAATTTTAGAAGTATATGGGGATTCTGCTTTGGTCATCCACCAATTGAAAGGGGAATGGGAGACCAAGGATGATAAATTGATCCCTTATCAAAGCTATATTCTGAAAATGGCCGAACACTTTGAAGAAATTACCTTTCATCATGTCCCTAGAATAGATAATCAGCTAGAAGACGCTTTGGCCACCTTATCCTCAATGTTTGACGTTAATCAAGCTAATGATATGCCCCTGATTAAAATTCAAACACGTGGCTAACCTGCATATTGCCACCTGGTAGAAGAAGAGTTGGAAGAACGACCTTGGTACCATGACATCAAGTGTTACCTTTTGAATAAAGAATATCCTCTAGATGCCTCTGAAAATGATAAGAGAACCTTGAGAAGGCTAGCATCCAATTTCCTTGTTAGCGGGAACGTGCTTTATAAAAGGAACTATGATATGGTCCTGCTTCGATGCGTTGATACTACAGAAGCGAGTCAAATAATGAAAGAAGTTCACGAAGGTTTCTTCGGGACACACATGAATGGCCATACCATGGTTTGAAAAATTCTAAGGGCTGGTTATTTTTGGTTAACCATAGAGTCAAATTGTTTTCAATATGTCAGAAGATGCCACAAATGCCAAACTTATGCTGATAATATTAACGCCCCACCAATACCTTTGAATGTCATAACATCTCCATGGCCATTCTCAATGTGGGGAATGGATGTTATTGGGCCTATCAACCCAAAGCCTCTAATGGTCATCATTTCATTCTAGTCGCGATAGACTATTTTTCAAAATGGGTTGAAGTTACATCATAAGCCAATGTTACCAGAAATGTGGGAATCAAGTTCATTAAAAAAGACTTGATTTGTCGTTATGGGTTGCCGAGTAAAATTATAACGGACAACGCGTTAAATTTGAACAATAAGATGATGAAAGAGCTATATGAAACTTTCAAGGTCTAACATCATAACTCATCTCCGTATCAGCCAAAGATGAATGGGGCGGTAGAAGCGGAAAATAAAAACATTAAAAAAATCATTCAGAAAATGGTGGTAACATTTAGGGATTGGCATGAAATGCTTCCATTTGCCTTACATGGGTATCGCACTACTGTTCGTACTTCAACTGGGGTAACCCCTTTTTCCTTGGTGTATGGTATGGAGGCAGTGTTACCATTTGAGGTAGAAATTCCCTCCTTGCGTGTCCTAAAAGAAGTCCAATTAGAAGAAGCTGAATGGGTTCAAATAAGGTTTGAATAACTCAATTTGATCAAAGAAAAAAGACTGATGGCCCTCTGTCATGGTCAGCTATATCAAAAAAGAATGAAAAAGGCTCATGAAAAGAAGGTTCATCTTAGGGAATTTCATGAAGGAGACTTAGTGTTGAAAAAGATATTACCGGTTCAAAAAGATCATCGAGGGAAATGGATGCCAAATTACCAAGGTCCTTATGTCGTCAAGAAAGCTTTCTCAGGAGGAGCTCTCATTCTCACCAACATGGAATGTGAAGAGCTTTCCTACCCAATGAATTCAGATGTTGTCAAGAAATATTACGCTTGAAAAAATAATAATAAAAAAGGCCCGCTAGATTGAAAACTCGTGAGGGCGATCTAGGCAAAAGTTAGGGCTTTGGAAAAGAAAATAAAGCGTCTGCTAGGTTGAAAACCCGAAAGGGCAACCTAGGTGAAAATAAGGCTCAGAAGGTTGGCAGTAAAGGCATATGAACATTCAGAGGTAGTCATCGTTCTAAAGTTTGGCCAGCGGGTACATCAAATTCATAGTTTGGGAAGAATGTCAGTTAATCTTAAGGATATAGCTACTCAGAATTTGTTTCACTGGATTCTTATCTACTTTTTCTTTATACCATAAACAATTCTTTGTTGTTATCATTGAATTATCCTTTTTTTATTTTGTTTATGAGCATGCATAGGTTAGCAACTGAAATGTTAATAACAAAATAAGTGCTACAGTTACGTCAATGGATAACAAAGTAATCCCATATGTGACGTTAATAAGTTACCAATTATTTCACTGTAAACAAAGCAAACGTCAAGCACTGTCGTGTTAAGCCTAGCCAAATTGGAGAATACTAAGGTTGCGCTAATGATGAGGAATCAGATTGGCTATACATTTCTAACAACGAGTCATCTTCTTTCTACAACTGTGTTAAATTTTTGTGACTGTGTTAAATTTTTACACCTGTGTTAAATTTTTGCAACTGTGTTAAATTTATGCAACTATGTTAAAATTCCTGCAACTGTGTTAAATTTCTGTATTGTGTTAAAATTCTGCAACTTTGTTAAATTCTTACAACTGTGTTAAATTCTTGCAACTGTGTTAAATTCTTGCAACTATGTTAAATTCCTGCAACTGTGTTAAATTTCAGCAACTGTGTTAAAATTTCTACAATTATGTTAAAATTTCTACATCTGTGTTAAATTCCTGCACCTGTGCTAAATTCCTGCATCTGTGTTAAATTCCTGCACCTGTGTTAAATTCCTGCACCTGTGTTAAATTCTTGCAACTGTGTTAAATTCTTACAACTGTGTTAAATTCCTGCAACTGTGTTAAATTTCTGCGCCTGTGTTAAAATTCTATAATTGTGTTAAGTTTCTGCACCGTGTTAAGTTTATGCAAATGTGTTAAGTTTCTGCAAATGTGTTAAATTTTTGCACTGTATCTTTCACTGTGTGTCGCGACCGGGATCGCGGCGGCACGGCCGACCCTCACGAAATAAAACGGGTTTCGAAATCCTTTCGAAAAGAAAACAGGGAGTCGCCACCAATATTTTTTTAAAGGTAAAATACTGGGAAAACCTACTTCAAAACGCTGGTCATAAAAGTGAAATTCTAAGTTCGGGAGTCGAATTACAAGTGAGGAAGGTATTAGCACCTCACAACTATCCGTCATAAAACAGTTACCTCAAATTGAAAGCACGCGCTTCAAAATAGCCCAGAAATTATTTTTAACTTCTTTTAGGAAAAGAAATACATGAAATAAAAAAGCAGACACAAACAGACAAAACAGACCAAACAGTGACAGCCAAACAGTGACAGTAAGAAATTTGACCAAATAGTGATAGTAAGAAAGAAGCAAACAGAGTAAAAGTGAAGATTAACAAGACGTCCCATCCAAATTAACCTTAATTTATACATAAACAATTCAAAGATTAAAATAAAATTCAATAAGATGGAGTAGAATAAAGTTGATTAAAACTGAATATTAACAGGACGTCTCGTCCGAATTCACCTCATTTTTAAGGAAATATTAAGAAAACACTATTTATAAGAAAATATGAGATTAACAAGACGTCTCGTCTAAATTAATCTCATTTTTAAGAAAACACTATTTAAAATAAAATATTAAACATATGAGGTCAACAAGATGTCTTGTCTAAATTAACCTTATTCTTAAGGAAACACTATTTAAATAAAATATTAAAAACACGAGATTAACAAGACGTCACGTCTAAATTAACCTCATTTTAAAGAAAATACTATTTTAAATAAAATATTAAAAATATGAGATTAATAAGACGTCACGTCTAAATTAACCTCATTTTAAAAAAATTACTATTTTAAATGAAATGTTAAAAATGTGAGATTAACAAGACGTCGCGTCTAAATTAACCTTGTTTTAAACAAATTACTATTTAAATAAAATATTAAATAGATAAAATAAATTGAGGTAATAACAGAGGCATAGAAATTAAACAAAAGAAAGTGGGCCCGACAAGAATTCATTCCCGCTCCTACGTATTCTCGAGCTTTCGAGAAATCAGGGTTACGTAGTTCTTTATGGAAATTAATTTTGAAACAATACAAAAATATTTAAAATTATTTTAATTGATTTGATTTTTTTAATGATGAAAGAAATTCATGGGGATGGAGAAATACAAGGCGAAGTACTTCGCACGTGCATAAACCATCAAGATCTTATAACAGCGATGTAGGCAAAAGTAATTTTGCACGACATTGTGATAAGTGTTGATTAAGCATTGATTTCATGACTCATTCGAATTAATTTTGTAAAGAACTTGAGCTAAATTGATGAATTATTGAAGGAAGTGAGCATGAATCTTTTAAGTAGTGATGGATAGGTGTATAAAAGAAATATTGTGTTAAAACTCTTGGAAAGTTGCAGGAAATTCAACAGGAAAGCAGGGCAAGCTTAAGCTTGAGCAAGCAAGCTTAAGCGTGAAAAATCAAGCTTAAGCTTGAAGCAGGCAAGCTTAAGCGTGAAAGCATCAAGCTCAAGCGTGAAAGCATCAAGCTCAAGCGTGAAAGCATCAAGCTCAAGCGTGAAAGCATCAAGCTCAAGCGTGAAAGAGCAAGCTCAAGCGTGATCGGGAGCATTTGAAGACAGCAAGCTCAAGCTTGAACAACCAAGCTTAAGCTTGAGCAAGCAAGCTTAAGCTTGAACAAGTTGGAAAGCATCAGGACCCCTCACGCTTGAGCGTGAACACTAGGAGCTTAAGCGTGGAATGATAAAAATGGAAGCCTAAGCATGGATTAAGCATGGCCAGCATGAATTAAAGGAAACAGAGGCATCAGGACCCCTCTCACGCTCAAGCGTGGGAATGAGCCCCTTGAGCGTGAGGAATGGATATTAAGGCCTCGCCTGAGCGTAACTGAGCGAGGCTAAGCGAGGAGCAAGCGTGAGAAGGCAAGGAAGCCACGCTTGAGCGTGAATTACTTCAGCTTGAGCGTGAGATCATCAATAAGCATCAGAACTCTTCACGCTTGAGCGTGAACATCAAGCTCAAGCGTGACTCACACAGCATGGGTTTCTTAATTCTTTATTCACCAACAATGCGATGCAAACTCATCCACTTTCTTCTGTTTCCACCAGTCTCTGAAAGATGCTGCATGGGTTCTACGCAAGTGGGCAAGAGAAGCTGAACCTAAACTCCTATAAATCAAGCTGCAAACAACATCATCATCATCAATCTCCTATCACATCATACATCAGATTCATCCTCTGTATTTTCATACTTTCCATTTTCTGTATTCATTCCTTTGATGGTGAAAATGCAAGGCATGAGTAACTAATCTCCCTTATGGGATTGGCTGTAATCCATTCAACACTGAAGTAATGCTGTCGTAAGTTTTCATTGAGTAATGAGATTTGATAAAGTTTCTGTATTTCCTTCTGCGTTTAATGCCTGAAAGTAGTTGATCACTATTTTCTTGTTCTAAGTTTTCTTGAGTATGCTGGGAAGTGACTTTTGAAAGCAGACCCTGAAAGAAATGCTTGTTGTGAGTAGGTAGCCAGGGATGGCGTCTAACGCAACAAACGTCAAAACAATCGATCGATAATGCTGGAATGGTTTCCAAAGTGACTGAGGGATCAGCGGTTTGGAAATCATTCTTATGAATTTTGTAGTCGAGGGATCGATGCAAATGACTTTGATTGTGACGTAGAACTTATCTTTTCGATTTACTTATATGGAAACTTATGCAGCTTACAGAGGTGAAGATGTGATGAAGCCAATCCCTGTTTTACAAAACTGATTTTTCCAACATCATTTACTGTTATATTTTGCAAAGTGCTATCCTCTGTTATTTTGTTACTTACTGTTTTTCATTCAGCAACATTCACAACAAATCAAAACTGAAACTTTCTGCCTAATCAATTCAAACTAAGATCTTCATTCTAGCACCTCCTCAGTGGAACGACAACTATACTATATTACAACTTCTGTGTTTAAACTTGGCACATCCATTTCATTGAGTTCATATTATACAAACTTGATTTTCTTTCAGCAAACTCAATATAATCAAACACTTATCACATTGCTCATAATATTTTGAAACAATTTATTCATAAAGGAAATATATATTAATATTTTTATTGTATCTTTTATTCCAACTATTAATCTTTATTCTTAAAAGATATTTATATTTTCATATTATAGCCTAAAATAAAAAGGAACTAACCATCTTTATTAAAAGGACATTTAGATTTTTGATATCTTATTCTAAAAAAACAAATATATATTTTTATCTATTTTATAAGTAAAAAAACTATTTATTTGAAGATTTTAAGATTCTTTCACTTTTAGTTTTATCTTAAAAATTCATTAAGTTTCATATATATTTTTTTAAAAAATAGGTCTTTGGATTTTAAATGTTTTTTTCTTATTTCCTTAATAAAAGATGTTTTAGTTATATTTTAGAAATAAAATAAAACACAAAACCAATGCTAAGATAATGAATAAATATATGAAATGGTAATGGTTTTAAGAGAAAAATAAAAACAATGGGCCACTAAGCATAACATCAGGAGGAAAAAAAGAGAAAGAAAATAATGGGAATGGGCCTCACTATCTGAGGCCCATAAGAAACCTAGAATTAGAAAGAAAAGATGAGATCAAAAAGAGGGGGAGGGGGGACAGTGGCACAGGGAGAAGAAAAGAGAGAGAATCAGGTGAAGGAGAGAGAGGAAGAAGAGACCGAGAGAGAAGGGAAAACCGGCGGCGGTGAAGATCAAAGGGAGAGAGATGTCCAACCGAGAAAGGAAGCCGACGTCGGTCGCCGGTCACCGATCCTCGTGAGAGAAAGAGGGCCGGCCAAGAGGGAGGGAGGAGCTCAGGGTCTCGTCGTCGGGGAAGATGAGTGAGGTCTGCTCAAAAGGCGGCGCCGGGTAGAGGCCGACTAGTTCGACCTTTGACAGTGGTGGAGTAGTCCGACCGGCGGTAGTGGTTTCTACGACTCCTCTTCTTCTTCTTTTTGTTTTTTGAGTTTTTCTGTTATTGTTTGGTCTTTTGGTTAGTTTTTCTTATTAATTTGGGTTGGTTGTTGCTATAGAGAAAAGAGAGGAAAAGAGTTTTTTTTATTTTTTGGCTTTCTCTGTTTATGGTTTGATCAAACAGATGAAGAGAAAACTAAATCTGGATCGTGAATGTTGTTTTTTGGTTCTCTGTTGATGGAATGTAGGAGATGAAGATGAAGAATTGTTGATAGTTTTTTTCGATTTTGAATTCCTGAAGAGGACCCCCCTGGGTTGCTGTGAGCCAAGCTTTTTAGTCTTCGAGAGGGATGGGTGTTCCTATTATTTTATGAATGGCATTTCTTGAACCCCTTACTGTTCCTCTTCAGACCATCCCATGCCTGTTGGAACCAAGACTTGCTGTCAGGGAGTGGAGTACAATCTGGCGTGGCAGACCAAGGAGGATGGGGAATTCTTTTTTATTATTATATTTTTTTTAATGAAGTAAAATAAAACTGATTACTGGAAATAAAACTAAAACTTAAAATTGGTGTTCACAGCTGCCCCTCTTCACTTTCTTTTTGCGATAATATGGATGATCCATTTATATCGTGGAAAAAAAGTAAAGACGTGAACACCCCCCTTAGTCAGGATCTTGACAACGACAAATTTGAAGAGCTTTAACAAATAGAAAATTTAAACGATGCCAACTTCGGTGATGAAAACTTGGAGAGACGCCAACTTTGACAAATGAAAACTTTAAATAATGCTGGTTTTGGCAATAAGCATGACTTCAAAGAGTGCCAACTTCGGCAACGGGGAAGATAAACAAGGTGCCAACTTTGGCAACTGAAGTTAGAGCTTTGCCCTGAAGATTTGACAAGAAATGAATGACTGGGGGGACGCCCCTGGTTCCAATTGAGAAATGAAATAGCCTAGGAGTGGGTACTGAAGTTGCATATGTAAGTATGCAAAGTAGTTTTGATGAATGACAAAGTATTCATGATGATGATGGAATGGCGAAGGTTCAGAAACAAGAAGGTTCAAGCACAAAGACAATGGCTAAGAACAAAGAGATGAAGATGCCTTACAAAGAGTTAAAGAAACATGAGCTATGGAAGACAAGGTTGATGACATGAACTAAATCATGAAGAACAAGCTCATAAGTTGAAGAAGAATCAAGGAAACAAGCATGAGGATCAAAGGAATAAGCCATGGGTCAATACATATCAAGAACATATCAAAGACCTTGAAGAAGTACATGTGCTAATCAATTAAACCATTGCCATAATCGATTACATAGGTTCTAGAATGAACATAATCGATTACAGATAAAAGGCTAATCGATTACCAGTTGAAAGTTTGAAGACTGAGCATCAGGTATTCACCATAATCGATTACCAAGTCAAGCATAATCGATTACGTAAGTTCTGTTTTGTCCCTAATCGATTACATGAAGTCCTAATCGATTACCATACTGCGAGACACAAATTAAGAGCATCAGGTATCAATCATAATCGATTACAAGGCAAGGAATAATCGATTAGAATGGTTCTGTTTCATAGCTAATCGATTACAATAGAAATGCTAATCGATTACCTGTTGCATAATACTGAAGATTTCAAAAGCTAATCGATTACAGCTCGAAGGCTAATCGATTACCACAGTGTCAGAACGTGGGAAAATGCTTTTAAGTGGAACTCCAGCTCATTTCTTCACTCCCACTTTATGACCATGCTAAGGTATCCGTTGGAGACAATGTGCAATGGCTGGAAACCCTAAAAATGGCTATAAATGAAGCATGGATTCAAGCAAGAAAAAAAAAACAAGAGGGGAGACCAAGGCACAACACAAGGCAACAAACATTTCTCTTCTTAAGGTCTTCTTACTAGATTTCTCTTGTATATTCTGCAACTCTTGTATATTCTAAACTTGCATATTGCTTAAGAGTTGTTAGATTGTGAGCTTTAATTTGTATATCCTCTCATCTTGAGAGATTAGAAAGTGTGTGAATATCATTGTCTATTCACTCTATTAAGAGAGTAATTCACTTGTAAACACTTCATAAACACCAAAGATTTTCACTCTAGGTTGAGTGGTCACAAAGGTTGGGGTTCAACCTTTGGGTATTGAGAGATTGTGAGATTGGGTGGGTTGCCCTTTGCTTGTGAGGATTGAGTTCTTGAGTGTGGGACACTAGGAAGCTGCAATTGCTCAAAGCTTGTATCTCAAATCTTCAATAGTGGAATCCTTCAAGTGGGTTGCTTGAAGGCGAGACGTACACCGGGTTGGTGGAACTCGTTAAATTTGGTTTGTATTTCTCTCTACCTTGAACTCTTTATACAACTGTGCATATAAACTGTTTGTTGAAATGCTTGAGCTGAATGAGTGAATCAAAGTTGTTGTTCAAGTAGAAAACTAACTCTGCATGCCAAGTGTTTGATAATTTGCTTGAATCAATATTTGGTGAAGTTCTTCAAAACTGGAAATTACTATAACTTACCAAATATCTAATACATTGGTTCCTATTAAGTCTTGTGTGATACTTACTTGATTGCTATTACTTCTCACATTCACAAGGTGTTTGATAACTTGAATGAGCTGAATCTTTATAGGAAACATCACATTATTGACAAATAAATCTGTGCACTCCAACTGTTTGATAAATTGTTTAAACCAATAACTTACCTTGTTTATCACACTTATAGCTAAATATTGTCATTGCACATCAAGTGTGTCATAGTGTGATATGTGCATAAAAGCTGTTGTCTCTTCATCATTGCATCATTTGTATATTACTAACCATTTCCAAGGGGATTCCGCATGAAAATTTGAAACACTCAATTCACCCCCTCCCCCCTCTTGAGCGTTGAGGCCTTGGCTAACAAGTGGCATCAGAGCTTGACTCTTGCCACAAGGCTTAACAGCTGCAGGAGATCAAGATGGCCTCTACTTCATATGATGCATTCTCGGAAAATGGCACACTAAATAGACCTCCAATCTTCAATGGCAAAGACTATGCTATTTGGAAAGAAAGGATGAAAATCTTTATCCAAGCCTATGATCTCAAGGTATGGAATGCTATTCAATTTGGTCCTTTCATTCCTAAGTATATTGTTAATAATATAGAGTGCATGAAGCCCATGAACTCATGGACTAGTGAAGAGGAAAGAAAGGTACAATTCAATCTTAAAGCAAGAATCCTTATCACATTAGCATTAGAACCTAATGATGTTTCTAGAGTTATTGCTTGTAACAATGCTAAAGAAATATGGGAAACTCTTGAAACAATATATGGAAATACTAATGATGATCAAGATGCAAGAATTAGTACTCTTTCTAGCAAACATGAAGAATTCAAAATAGATTCGGAAGAAGAGACCATGGAATCGAAAGTGGAATTTACCAACCTTTGCCTTATAACAAAGCACTCCGAAGATGATGAGGTAAGTTCTCTAAACGAATCTAGTGATGATGAAAGTGAATTTGATAAAGATGAATTGCTAGAAGCTTTTGAAGAATTGCATGAAACATTTGTCTTGTTATCAAAGAAATATATATGCTCTAAACAAACCATTTTGACTCTTGAAAAAGAATTGCATGATGTTCACATAGAAAAAGAATATCTTAGAGTTCAAAATGATGAGTTAATAGCTTCAAATGTATCTCCTAGGACTTGTAATGATAATTATGAGGATTATATGCTTATTGATAAATGTATGCTTCTTGAAAATGAGAATAAAGAACTAAAAGAAGCACATAGCAAGCTTACAAGTAGTCAAAAGAATCTAAGTGCACCTATTAAAGATCAAAGGCATACACTTGATAGAAGAAAAATAGGTCATTACAAGAACCATTGTACATCATACAAAGAAAAATCCAAATCCTCTCTAAGATGCACAAACCATGAAAGAAAAGAGGACTCTATGTCAAATTGTTTTAAAAGGAAAGAACATAATAGGAACCATTACAATTCTACTATGACTTATTCTTTGGATACAACATGTTTTTATTGTGGAATGTATGGTCATATATCTTCTAGTTGTTTTATAAAGAAATCTCGTCAAAAACATACAAGAAAGGTATGGATTCCAAAACAATCTTGAAATCCCAAACTAACGAGGAAGGACCCAAATCTCAAAGGGTACCTCAAAATTTTGAAATCTTGTAGGCAAACTTTAAAGCAACAATTTCTCATTGATGGATGACCAAATCTCATGGCCTAAGGAGATATCAAGGATCTCAAAATCCATTCCAAAAGACAAAGGAGAAGATTAAAGCAAGCCAAGATTATGATGACTCATCATACATCTAAAAGGTACCATTCAAAACAAGGAAATGGACAAGAAGCTTCAATGTGACTCACACAAGATGGATTGCACCGACAAAATCCAATGGACAACACTAAAGGTGGTACAACAAAAGGTGCAAGCAATTATCATATAATCAATGTTAACACTCATTCTTGATGAATCTTGATGTGTAAAAATCTAACTTTGATTTGATATATGATTGAGCATGAATAATATGAAATCTTGAGATGGATGAACAAATAATCTTAGAACCCTTTAAACTCATGAAATCCTAAGAATCAATGATGTATATGTATATAGTAATTGATGATTAGTAATAATTGATGATGAGTTTGATGAATGATTGTTTGAATAACATGGTACATGAAAATCTTGAGATTAAAGATGATTATGCACAAACACGTATGAATCTTTGATAATGTTTAAACCCTTGATGATACATGAACTCTTGGTGATATATCATGAAATCTTGGTTATTATTGATTCTTAATGATGCATGAATTTTTGATTGAATATGAATTCTTGATGATGTATCATTTATGTGTTGTTTAACTAGTGGTATCTAAATAACAAACATCTTCCTTTAAAAATGATATGAATTGAATTAGTAAGAGGAAGAAATCATGAGGACATAATCTTGATTATGTGCTTATCACTATGCCTTGATAATAAATACATATATTGCATGTACAAGTGTATCTATGCTTTGACAATCTATGCAATTATATTCCTAGAGAGAAAGCATGTATGTTACAACAAGTGATTGCCTAGATTTTAACTTCATGATTGTAAGATCATAGGCATGAACATGATGATATGTTAAGAAACAATGCATGATATGATAAGTAATAATGCATGCCACGATCATATACCATGCTTGGGCAAGTGATATCCATCTTGATTGACCTTATAATTCTTATCTACACCATATGTTTGATGATGCACAATCTTGATTGTGAAAAGAAATTTGAAAGTATTACATCATTGAGATTGAAAAGAATTTTTGAACTACTTTATGAAAAATGATGTATGCTTGAATAATAACATCTTGTGGTAAATGCTTAACTGTTAATAATTGATATCAAGAGCTTAAATTGGCAAATCAATCAAGTGGTATGACATATATGAGTACATGACTTGGATTACATATTTACAGCCACATGATGACCATGATATGCTTCTGTGACTTGTCTATATGTGTTACAAAATATCTATGCAAAATGTGTTCTCTTACATATTTGATAAATGCTATATGTGCCCTAGGTAAATGCTTGACTAGACCTATATATGACATAAGAATATAGATATATTGGCATATGTTATAATACAATTGCATGAGTAAGCCAACAAGTTGTATTAATCATTCCATCTTTGATTTGATACCTAGACATAAATGAAATTGCACTAACAAGTGGTATCAACATCTATATTTATCCTTGTTAAATGACATGATTAAGGGGGAGTTTTATAACATTTCTTTTTAACAAGTGATATCTATTGATGATATGTTATCTCTTTATCAAGTGGCATGAAAAAGTGAGCAAATCATTTTTAGAAAACTCTCTTTCCAAAACAATACTGCATCAAAGACCCAAAATTGGTACAAACTCTTGTGGACTCAATGCTACTAACAAAATGCTTTGCAAAGAGTTTGTTAAGATTATATAAGATGACTCAAAATGGCAAATCCAACTACCAAGCTGGGCGAACAAAGAATTGATCAAGGAATGCAACATGGATGAAGCAAAATGTCGCACAAGGATGTGAAAAAGGGTATAAAACTTGCAAAATACCAAGGTATGATCGAATTCTTACTCTACCATTATGCTCTGTGAATTATACAAATCATATTAACAAATGGTATAAAGAACAAATTTCACGAGCTGGATATATCACTTCATCCCTACTCTGATACCTAGACATAAGTATACATTGTTGAAAAACCTTCTATATTACTGCTCTGATACCTAGAAATGCATCAAGCAACATTAATGAAATGATTAACAAGTGGATTGTTATGTGCAATGGTATCTAACCTTTGAGTGGTATTTATTCATATTATAGTATCTATTTTTTCAATAGTGGTATCTATTAACAAGAGGAGATCATATGCTTTAAAAAGTAAACAAATGGTATCAGACTTGATTGAATTGACCTATAAGTGATATCAAACTTGATCAAATTGGTATAATCGATTTCACATGTTAATAAGTGGTATATTGTTTACAAGTGGTATCAATTACAGTAGTAAGGGGGAGTATACACATGAATGATTATCCTTGATTTCATTTCTCTGTAATTATATATATGGCACTCATACTTTTACTCAATTATATGCTTACTTGGAAGAATATCATTGTGCGTTTTGATAATGCCAAAATAGGAGAAAAGTATATGCTTATTAGAAGTGATTATGAGCTTATGTGTCTATCCTAATTGAGAAAATTACTTGCTTACTTATATTTGACTTGTTTACAACTATGCAAATAATGATATGTGTGCTTAATCATGTGACGCCTCTCATACTTGAAAATGATACTCACTAAATAATGGTTTAGCAATCAATTATATGCTTACTTGATGAATGAATTATATGATTGATTATTGACCCTAGATGCAATAAATGAATTTATATGTTGATGGCATTAATTATGACTAAGATAATGATCTTTTTGATGATGCCAAAGGGGGAGAGATTTGTGGAAGGATCAGTAAAAAGAATAGGATGCCATTTATGCTAAAAAGGGGGAGAGATATCATGCTTCCATCATTTTATATGTTTAAAACAGTTGGCATAAGTTATAAGATTAAGGGGGAGGATAACACGTTAACTAGCATTCATTACATCATATAGGGGGAGAGTACATATAAACATTGATTGTCATTATTCTGTGAAACTAACACCCCACGAGATGAACATTGGTTGTCATCATCAAAAAAGGGGAGAATGTGTTTAAATGTTGAAACAGGTTTTGATAATGACAAATGTGAAGACTAAGGCAAAGACTCCTAAAGGAAGAAAGGATATTACCATGAAGCCAATATGATGAATTTGCAACACATGAATACAAGCCATATGGAACATTAATTGTCATCATCAAAAAGGGGGAGAATGAAGTTGCATATGTAAGTATGCAAAGTAGTTTTGATGAATGACAAAGTATTCATGATGATGATGGAATGGCGAAGGTTCAGAAACAAGAAGGTTCAAGCACAAAGACAATGGCTAAGAACAAAGAGATGAAGATGCCTTACAAAGAGTTAAAGAAACATGAGCTATGGAAGACAAGGTTGATGACATGAACTAAATCATGAAGAACAAGCTCATAAGTTGAAGAAGAATCAAGGAAACAAGCATGAGGATCAAAGGAATAAGCCATGGGTCAATACATATCAAGAACATATCAAAGACCTTGAAGAAGTACATGTGCTAATCAATTAAACCATTGCCATAATCGATTACATAGGTTCTGGAATGAACATAATCGATTACAGATAAAAGGCTAATCGATTACCAGTTGAAAGTTTGAAGACTGAGCATCAGGTATTCACCATAATCGATTACCAAGTCAAGCATAATCGATTATGTAAGTTCTGTTTTGTCCCTAATCGATTACATGAAGTCCTAATCGATTACCATACTGCGAGACACAAATTAAGAGCATCAGGTATCAATCATAATCGATTACAAGGCAAGGAATAATCGATTAGAATGGTTCTGTTTCATAGCTAATCGATTACAATATAAATGCTAATCGATTACCTGTTGCATAATACTGAAGATTTCAAAAGCTAATCGATTACAGCTCGAAGGCTAATCAATTACCACAGTGTCAGAACGTGGGAAAATGCTTTTAAGTGGAACTCCAGCTCATTTCTTCACTCCCACTTTATGACCATGCTAAGGTATCCGTTGGAGACAATGTGCAATGGCTGGAAACCCTAAAAATGGCTATAAATGAAGCATGGATTCAAGCAAGAAAAAAAAAACAAGAGGGGAGACCAAGGCACAACACAAGGCAACAAACATTTCTCTTCTTAAGGTCTTCTTACTAGATTTCTCTTGTATATTCTGCAACTCTTGTATATTCTAAACTTGCATATTGCTTAAGAGTTGTTAGATTGTGAGCTTTAATTTGTATATCCTCTCATCTTGAGAGATTAGAAAGTGTGTGAGATATCATTGTCTATTCACTCTATTAAGAGAGTAATTCACTTGTAAACACTTCATAAACACCAAAGATTTTCACTCTAGGTTGAGTGGTCACAAAGGTTGGGGTTCAACCTTTGGGTATTGAGAGATTGTGAGATTGGGTGGGTTGCCCTTTGCTTGTGAGGATTGAGTTCTTGAGTGTGGGACACTAGGAAGCTGCAATTGCTCAAAGCTTGTATCTCAAATCTTCAATAGTGGAATCCTTCAAGTGGGTTGCTTGAAGGCGAGACGTACACCGGGTTGGTGGAACTCGTTAAATTTGGTTTGCATTTCTCTCTACCTTGAACTCTTTATACAACTGTGCATATAAACTGTTTGTTGAAATGCTTGAGCTGAATGAGTGAATCAAAGTTGTTGTTCAAGTAGAAAACTAACTCTGCATGCCAAGTGTTTGATAATTTGCTTGAATCAATATTTGGTGAAGTTCTTCAAAACTGGAAATTACTATAACTTACCAAATATCTAATACATTGGTTCCTATTAAGTCTTGTGTGATACTTACTTGATTGCTATTACTTCTCACATTCACAAGGTGTTTGATAACTTGAATGAGCTGAATCTTTATAGGAAACATCACATTATTGACAAATAAATCTGTGCACTCCAACTGTTTGATAAATTGTTTAAACCAATAACTTACCTTGTTTATCACACTTATAGCTAAATATTGTCATTGCACATCAAGTGTGTCATAGTGTGATATGTGCATAAAAGCTGTTGTCTCTTCATCATTGCATCATTTGTATATTACTAACCATTTCCAAGGGGATTCCGCGCGAAAATTTGAAACACTCAATTCACCCCCCCCCCTCTTGAGCTTTGAGGCCTTGGCTAACAGGTACCTGAGGCGTCTTGGTAGAAAATAAATGACTCAGAGGATGCCCATGGCTCAAATTGAAAAATGAAACAGCCTAGGAGTGGGTACCTGAGGCCCTTTGACTGTGAGTAAATGACTTGGGGGATCCCCTTAGCTCTAATTTAGAAATGGGATAGCCTAGGAGTGGGTACCTGAAGCTTTCTGACAGAAAATAAATAACTTGGGGGGAATGCCCTTGGAATAAATTAAGAGATGGAATAGCTTAGGGCGGTGTACCTGAAGCTATTTGGTAGAAAATAAATGACTTGGGGGGGTGCCCCTGGAATAAATTAAGAAATGAAATAGCCTAGGAGTGGGTACCTGAGGCCTTTTGACAGAAAGTAAATGACTTGGGGGGATGCCCCTGGAATAAACTGAGAAATGGAATAAGCTAGGGTGGTGTACCTGAAGCTATTTGACAGAAAATAAATGACTTGGGGGGATGCCCCTGGAATAAACTGAGCAATGGAATAGCCTAGGGCAGTGTACCTGAAGCTATTTGATAGAAAATAAATGACTTGGGGGGATACCCCTGGAATAAATTGAGAAATAGAATAGCCTAGGGCGGTGTACCTGAAGCTATTTGATAGAAAATAAATGACTTGGGGGGATGCCCCTGGAATAAATTGAGAAATGGAATAGCCTAGGGCGGTATACCTGAAGCTATTTGACAGAAAATAAATGACTTGGGGGATGCCCCTGGAATAAATTGAGAAATCGAATAGCCTAAGGCGGTGTACCTGAAGCTATTTGACAGAAAATAAATGACTTGGGGGGATGCCCCTGGAATAAATTGAGAAATAAAATAGCCTAGGGGTGTACCTGAAGCTATTTGATAGAAAATAAATGACTTGGGGGGATGCCCCTGGAATAAACTGAGAAATGGAATAGCCTAGGGCGGTGTACCTGAAGCTATTTGACGGAAAATAAATGACTTGGGGGGATGCCCCTGGAATAAACTGAGCAATGAAATGGCCTAGGCATGGGGTACCTGAGGCTTTGATAAAAGATAAATGTTTTGGGGGATGCCCCTGACTCAAAAGGAATAGCCTAGGCATGGGTTCCTGAGGCTTTTTGACAAAAGATAAATGTTTGGGGGGGATGCCCCTGGCTCAAAAGGAATAACCTAGGCATGGGTTCCTAAGGATTTGACAAAATATAAATGTTTAGGGGGATGCCCCTGACTGAAAAGGAATAGCCTAGGCATGGGTTCTTGAGGCTTATTGACAAAGATAAATGTTTGGGGGATGCCCCTGACTGGAAGGGAATAGCCTAGGCATGGGTTCCTGAGGCTTTTTGACAAAAGATAAATGTGGGGGCAATGCCCCTGGCTGGAAAATAATAGCCTAGGCATGGGTTCTTGAGGCTTTTTTTTGAAAAAGGATAACCCTTGGCGATGGAACCTTAAAAGGGTGTCAGCTTTGGCAGTGTGAAAATTTAAAAGATGTCATGTTTGGTGACTAAAGAGTAAAAGGTGCCTTGTTGGGCGACAGGAAAGCAAACGGGGCCTTGTTCGGTGACATAAAAGTGAAGGGTGCCTTGTTCGGCGACTGGAGAGTAAAAGATGTTTTATTCAGCTATTGGAAAGGAAAGGGCGCTTTGTTTGACAACTGGGAATTAAGAGCGCCTCGTTTCCGCAATTGGAAAGGAAAGGGTGCTTCATTTAGCGGCAGGGAATTTAAAGAGGGTCAATCCTTGGTGATAAAGGAGAGGAGGTGATTTGAGGGAAAGAAACTTAAAAGATGCCGACTTTAACAACTCGAAAGATGCTTGCTTTGGCAATCTATGAAAGAAGACTTGAGAGAAACCATCTCTGGTGATTGAGGAAGAAACTTCAAGAAGTGCCAGCTTTGGCAATTGAGGAAGATATTTTGAGAAGTGCCAGCTTTGGCGATTGAAGAAGAGACTTTGAGAAATGCTAACTTTGGCGATTGAGGAGGAGATTTTAAGAGGAGTGCCAGCTTTGGCAATTGAGGAGGAGACTCTATCATGTGCCAGCTTTGGCTATAGTGATTCTACTGGGGAAAAGAACTTGATCAAGTTGTCAAGACATGACATGTTGTCTGCTACAATAACTTGCAGAAAAGGGTTATTAGTACAAAGTAAAACAAATAGGAATATGAGAAGACTTCCCACAGAACCATGATCCCTGCAGACTTGAGGCGACTCATGACTGAAATAGAACAGATAAGGTAACTCAGCTTCAGGGAATATGTCTGGTCCAATCTTCACAATGATTGCTTGAGGTGAGATCATGTAATGGGAGCGTCTTGTCCTCGTCACTTTAAATAGTCATTACTTTCTCATTTTATGTATTAAGAGAAGACACACACATCCATCATATCAATAAGACTCGCAACATGAATACGTATCGAAAAAGGTGAAATTTTATTTGAGTTAGATAAGTATAGAGGGAGGAAAGCATAGAAAGCAAAAGGAACAAGCATGGTCAAATAAGAAAGATTGATAATTGGGTGGAACAAGGAGGGTTTTACAGATCCTCCACTGAATTTCTGAGAACAGTGCATATCTCAATCCTACGTCATGACCTCAAGTACACCGTTTGACTGTGCCTCTGAGAAGGTAGTTTGACCATAGTCCACGTGCCCCAGTTTGGAGTCATACTTTTTGCGTTAGAGGTTTTAGTCATATTGTCAGAATTCAGACCCTAACTTTCCTGAGCTGTCTTTTCAGATTTTTGACTCACCGGGTTACTCTAACTTTTGCTTGGGCCGCCCTTACAAGTTTTCAGCCTAGTGAGCCTTTCTCTTCATGACATGTTCTTTTCGTCTTTGCCTCTCAGAAGGTAGTTCGACCATCATCCACGTGCCCTAGTTTGGACTCGCACATTTTGCATTGGGAAACTTTAGTTACTTTTTCGAAATCTTGACCCTAATTTTGCCTGAGCCGCCTTTTCAGGTTTTCGACTCACCGGGTTGCTCTAACTTTTGCCTAGGCCACCCTTTTAGGTTTTCAACCTAGCGAGTTTTTCTCTTTTCTTATAATGTGTTTTTTTCTTTCTTTGTTTATTTTTGGCTGCATCCTTTATAGTAAAAGGTTGAAGCTGATTATACTTCAGTTAAGCCTACTCAGCCTTTCCAGATTTAGTTTGATCCTTTGGGGAACCGATGTTACTTCAAATAGGAAACTCTACTCCTATGCCATGTACCCAAGAAAATAGGGGTGAGTCTTTTGGCATCAATGGGAGAGGATTACTTCGAGTCATCATTTTGGCCTTTATTTTCTCATTTCTCATTTTTCATTTTCTGGATTCTTTTCTCTTTCATTTTTTTTGTTTTTTTCCTTTTATTTGCTTTTTTTGTTTTTTATCCCCTTGATGATGTAATGACTCGATCTAATAGATTATTTTCTTGGTTACATGGGCATGAGGAGTGGCGCCCTCTTTAAGGTTGAGGTGTTGATGATGACAAGAATAAAATATTATTTTTGTCAAGTTCTTGGCTCGATGACATTCACACCCCTCATGCAGAAGATGACAGCTTGCTCGATGATTTGGACGTAATTAACTTGCCGTATTTGGCACATGCATAGGACTCCAAGCTTGATTCTTTTTTTTTTTTATTTTTTCATTCTTTCATTTTTTTTTGTCAGCAAAGCCTTCCTCGATTGTGTCTGTATTTATGGGCATCAGCAATTTACCCCTATCCATGTTGGTGACTACCAAAGCTTCCTTAAATGACCGGTATGCCCCTGTCCATTTTGGGACTTAGCCGTGTTGTCATTCACATAGACTCCTATTACGTCCTGAAACAAGGTTACTAATGCCCTCTGATAGATTGCCCTCGTGTTTTTCAAACTAAAGGACATTAATAACTTAATTGATTCCTTCGGTTGTTCTTGACTCAGAGGGATACCCATCTTGACCTGTTTATCCTCTTCATTTGATGATCTTGATTACCTTTTGAAAGGGATAAACCTTTTTAACCTCCTGTTCTAACAACCTTGTTAACTCGGGCAGCGACTCACAGGCTTCCCTACCCTCTTCGCCGGCACGATCGACCGGGTAGCTGAGGTCGTGAAACTGGATTGTGACCTCACTGTTCTCAAGAGAATCATTTTCAAACTTGTATTTATTTGGTTTGTCATGGTGAATGAAAAAAAAGCAAACAGAGGGAAAAGGATTCAAGGCAGAGATAAGGAAAGCAAGAAAATATATTTTGAAATTTGACTCGCATTTATTGAGAGAAACTTGGAATGATAAAATATGTTTTTGCCCTTATTACATAAACATCCCAAAGTCTTAGGCATAGCAATTGGGTTGGAAAGTCATTAAAACATCTCTCCGATTGAAAATTTAAAGTCGTAGGGAGTCTGATAGTCTCCTAGTCATAAAGCTCTCCGCCTGGCGGGGAATCACAAAGTTTACATCATCATGGGGCCATCTTCAGTGGTGACGACATCCCTTCCATACTCCTAACCCTCTTTTATCGCATTAACCCCAGAACTCCCATGGTTAGGCAAGGGGTTTATGGTTACATTGGGACTTCCTCCTTGGAAATTTAGCCACTTGGCTTTGATCAGATCCCTCATTTTACATTTTAGGGCCTGACAGTCCTCAATAGAATGCCCTAGGGCTCCAGCATGGTAATCACATCGGACATTAGGATTATACCATTTAGGGTAAGGGGGAACCACTGGTTTCAATGGATAGGGTACCACAAGAGAGTTGCGGATAAGGTGAGGTAAAAGCTCTATGTAGGTTATAGGAATGGGGTCGAATTGGACTGGTGTTTGATTATTGACGCGTTTTCTTGTGTTTTTGTTAGAGTTAGGAGGTTGAGTCTATTTTTGTAGGGGATAGTACGACATGGACTGTGAATGAGGGGGTCTGATAACGGGCAGATGGAAATGGGTAGGTGTTCGAGTGATTGATGGATGGAAATGGGATTATAGTAAGGTAGGATAAGAGTTTTGGTTATGGGCGGTGGCGGCCATATATGGATAAGGTGAATGAAGATTGGCAGGCTGAAAGGCAGTAGGGGCTATTGGTCTTGGTTAGGCCATTTGGATAGCTTGAGCTTGGGTGGATTATGACTCAGAGATTTATGGGTTTGGCTGAGGGTTAACAAAAGGGATCATCAGATGGGTAGGGTTTGAAACACGGGGATCCATCATTTGAAAATCATGGCCATCTTGTTGCTTATGGAATGAGGGAGAGTATCCTGGGGGTATTCCATAAGGTGGGAAAGATACAGGATTACCATCTAGGCCAACGAATGTGTACTGTGATGTATAACCATAGGGCATGCCACTAGGTAGTTGGGGGTCAACCGCTTGCTTTGCTTTCCCAGTGTTGACAGTGAGGGGGTGGTCATAAGGTGAGTAACTTCAGCCTGTGTTAGACCAAGGCCCCGGGGATGTAGCAGGGTTAGCGTTTGTTGTTTGGCATCCTCGATACCTACAGAAGAGCCCCTTCCTATGATTCTCTTCTCCAAAAGTTTGGTCATCTCCGTAATTTACTCCTTTAGCTGGTTGACCTCATTCCTGAGGTTTTCATTTTCTTGTTCTATTTCAGCCATGAGTCTCTTCTGAAGTCGGGTTCTGTAGGGGTGTTTCCCCATGATGTCTTTTGAAAAACACAAGTGTTAGGTAGAAATAAAAGGAAATAAAGCATTAGGACTGTAAAATACATAAAATGGCGCGTGAAGCAATCACAGGTCTTAATGAGTGTCCTTTGACTGTTCCTCAAAACGTCTCGTTCAAAAGTACTAAGTAGGGTAAACATGGAAATTAATATGGGATAGTTATGAAGACAGGAAAATCCTTCATTCTAAGATACGACAAGAGCCTTACGTTTAGACATACCTGGCTCAGGTAACCATGGCCCTCATCCCACAAATTCGATCCCATGTTAATTTCCACATTCTCCTATGAAGGCACTTGCCAAGTCTTGGATAACTTCCAGCAAGAGCGGAAGGAAAATTAGTCGTCGGAGTCTGACGTGCCCCGTAAATCATTACTTCCTTAGTAACTTTCTTAGAAAACATTTCTATACTTGGGGAAGTAGCAATTGACAAGACTCGTGACAAATCAAGAGTCACGTGGGTTACGAACCTTCCAATCATCATCAATGTTTTCCTTGCTATTTTTTATTCTTTCGAACATTTTGATTTTTGTTTGACGATTTGGAAAAATCTGTAACCCAGAACCCAAAAACTTAAGTGAACGCACACAAAATAAGAGGAATACTTGCTCGTTAAAGGATCACTGGTTAAAAAGTGTGTTATTTTTTAAAAAAGTAATACGCTAAACGGGAAAGTAGTCCACCAATTTGGATTAGAAGGGAAAATAAGAATAAGGAAAGGTAGAGGAAAAGTCTGCCCCTTTGTGTCCTAAGTCAGGTTTTTTCTGAAGGCCTCTTATCAGTTCTAAGGTCTGTCTAACAGTGATGTCTCACATGAGGTGGCTTGCACTACTGCCTAAAGGTCACAGAGCCAAGATCCTATTCATGATGTTAACCACAACAGTAGGAAGTCTACTAGGTGTGGGCATCATGAATAAGTCAAACTCTGGCTGAAGTTCCCACGATAGCCAGACAGGAAGTACATCCCAAATGACACCGCTACCAACCTCCCCTAATCTTAAGTTTTATTTGGGCCCGGGTACAGGGTCCCACTCGAAAGTGTGTGTAAATTATGAGTGTAGTGTGTGAAAGGGGCGTCCAATACCTTTACCTTACCAATCCTTCACAAAGAACAAACACAAAATAACAAAACAAAGTCGTCTACCCTAGGGTTCAACAACATACAGACATTAACAGAACATAAATGACAAAATATAAATAGACAGAAACCACATACAAACATTGACAGAAAATAAAATAAAGGAAGAAGTTAAATAATTAACAGGATATTTAAAAAACATGCGCTATCAATTTGATTGGCTTGACTCTCTAAGTCCCCAGTGGAGTCGCCATGTGTCGCGACCGGGATCGCGGCGGCACGGCCGACCCTTAAGAAATAAAATGGGTTTCGAAATCCTTTCGAAAAGAAAACAGGGAGTCGCCACCAATATTTTTTTAAAGGTAAAATACCGGGAAAACCTACTTCAAAATGCTGGTCATAAAAGCGAAATTCTAAGTTCGGGAGTCGAATTACAGGTGAGAAAGGTATTAGCACCTCACAACTGTCCGTCATAAAACGGTTACCTCATATTGATAGCACGCACTTCAAAATAGCCCAGAAATTATTTTTAACTTCTTTTAGGAAAAGAAATACATGAAACAACAAAGCAGACATAAACAAACAAAACAGACCAAACAGTGACAATAAGAAATTTGACCAAACAGTGACAGTAAGAAAGAAGAAAACAGAGTAAAAGTGAAGATTAACAGGACCTCCCGTCCAAATTAACCTTAATTTATACAAATAATTCAAAGATTAAAATAAAATTGAATAAGATGGAGTAGAATAAAGTTGATTAAAACTGAAGATTAACAGGACGTCTCATCCAAATTAACCTCATTTTTAAGGAAATACTATTTTAAATAAAATATTGAAAATATGAGATTAACAAGACGTCTCGTCTAAATTAATCTCATTTCTAAGAAAACACTATTTAAAATAAAATATTAAAAATATGAGGTCAACAAGACATCTCGTCTAAATTAACTTTATTCTTAAGGAAACACTATTTAAATAAAATATTAAAAACACAATATTAACAAGACGTCGCGTCTAAATTAACCTCATTTTAAAGAAATTACTATTTTAAATGAAATGTTAAAAATGTGAGATTAACAAGACGTCGCATCTAAATTAACCTCGTTTTAAACAAATTACTATTTAAATAAAATATTAAATAGATAAAATAAGTTGAGGTAATAACAGAGGCATAGAAATTAAACAAAAGAAAGTGGGCCCGACAGGAATTGATTCTCGCTCCTACGTATTCTCGAGCTTTCGAGAAATCAGGGTTACGTAGTTCTTTATGGAAATTAATTTTGAAACAATACAAAAATATTTAAAATTATATTTAAAATTATTTTAATTGATTTGATTTTTTTAATGATGAAAGAAATTCATGGGGATGGAGAAATACATGGCGAAGGACTTCGCACGTGCATAAACCATCAAGATCTTATAACAGCGATGTAGGCAAAAGTAATTTTGCACGACATTGCTCATAAGATTTTGAAACAATTTATTCTTAAAGGAAATATATATTAATATTTTTATTGTATCTTTTATTCTAACTATTAATCTTTATTCTTAAAAGATATTTATATTTTTGTATTATAGCCTAAAATGAAAAGGAACTAACCATCTTTATTAAAAGGACATTTAGATTTTCCATATCTTATTCTAAAAAAAGAAATATTTTTTTTATCTATTTCATAAGTAAAAAACTATTTATTTGAAGATTTTAAGATTCTTCACTTTTAGTTTTATCTTAAAAACTCATTGAGTTTCGTATATATTTTTAAAAAAAATGGGTATTTAGATTTTAAATGTTTTTTTCTTATTTCCTTAATAAAAGATGTTTTAGTTATATTTTAGAAATAAAATAAAACACAACACCAATGCTAAGTGTAACATCCTAAATTTTATAAAAATGATTAATTGAGGAGAATAAATAATTAATAATTGTATATAAGTTGAATTATGTCCCGAAAACATTGAAATAATTAAGTTGGGATTTATTATGGATATTTATAATTTATTGAGATTTAAGGAGTTAAAAATTTTACCCGGTTAAAATATGGGTGTTAGACCAAGTATCTCCGATTGAGATGCCGTTGGTCAAGGCTATTAAGAATATTATTGGGAATCCAAATCTATCTTCGGAATAATTTTTGGAGTTAGTATTAAGCCCGAACTGTGATCCTGTTTGTCCTAAATTGATTAAATTACTAATGAGGGGTTAAAATTTAAAGACAAAACTCTTTCCTCTCCTCTTATTTTTCACGTCACTTTTTCCTCTTCTCCTCCCTATTCTTTTTATCTTTACTTCCCTTTCCACCCAACTCCTCTTTCCTCCTCTAAAAGCCCTAAGCATTATGGTGTGCCTTCTCTCTCTCTATTTTGGTTTTGCTTCAAGCTTCGAAGGTATGATAATGGTGATTAGAAGCTTCTCCCACTCTATTTTCGTGTGACCCTCTCCCTCTCTTGGAAGCTCATGGTTGTTTCTTGGTTGAGGTAAGTTCCTCATCATTTTTCATGAGTTTATGCCATAGGTTTTGGGTTTTGGTTGTTGGGTGAATGTTTAATGCAAATGGGGTATGGGATAAATTCATTAATATCCAAACCCTAAGGTGGGATGGCTTAAATGCAAGCTTTTATGAGCATTTAATGTGGTACCCAAAATTAATGTTGAAAGGTGATGGAAATTTGATGGGCATTTATGAAGGTGATGGTTTTTAGTGAAACCCTAATTTTAATAAATTGGGGGAAGTGTAAAATGTGAGTAAAATGTATGTTTAATGATGTTAGGGAATGATGTTAATGATGAGAGATAGCCATTGATGATGGTTGATGAATAATGATAATGGTTGTTAGGTTCTCATGAAACCCTAGCCCTAAGAATTTGGGGAAAGTGGATATATTGTAGCTTGGGAGGTTAAATAAATATGGATAGATGATATTTAAGGTTGAATGTTGCTTAAAATGATAGAGGACCATTGATGGTGATGCCTATAGATAGATGTTAGTATGAATATGGAATGTGAGGGATTGGTGTGATAAGATTGTGACTTGATGAAGTTCTAGGCCATTTTGGTGTGCCAGTTAAATTTGATTCATTAATTATGGTTATTGGAGGATATGAGAGCTAAGTTGAATGTTGAGTGATAATGAAGGCAAATGGATGATTCATATAACGATTGAGTGCATTACGAATAAGGGATATGAGTTATTATTATTGGATCTAGTTGGCCCTTTTAGATCTAGAGGATCTTGGTTTTGGGAAAGGAATTCCCGAAGCCTAACAAAATGGCATAATTCGGTGTTTTGACAAGTTTAGAACTTGTTCATAAGCCTTCCAATATGTAAGTCATTACTTAGAATTTATGAGAAATGCTTTGAGATGGTTATTGATTATATGAATTCATATGTGTATGTGATATGTAGATTGTGTTCTGGATTATGTGGCGGAATATTCGGAGCGTGCATTTGGTTGCGGCTCTTCCCTCGAGGTAGGAGAGGAGTTTACATTCAAATTGCATGAGTAGATTGATAGTGATTATTGTATGTGTTTAGTACTCATACTTGCCTTGCCATGTAGTTATTGAGATAATATTAATGGCAATTTGATGATTATTGAGGATGGTGTATGAAAGTATGTGATGATTGTTATGGAAATATGAATATATGTGTGATGATGATAAGTGTGATTTTAATATGAATAATGAATTGGAATGGAGGTTATTGAGTATGAATGTTGAGATAAGTTTTAAATGCTTAACAAGAGGTGTATGATGTATTGAATTTAATTAATTTTGCTTAATATGGATTTTGGCATGTAGAGTTGTGGAATTTTGCATGTTTCCCGTATGTCCTGATAATCTCGCTTAGGCGAGATGGATTCTCGCTCAAGCGAGAATCCCCTATACTAGTATTATGGCCTCTGGCCATATCTCGCCCAGGCGAGTGAGCGTTCCGCTCAAGCGAGACGAGTGTGAGGCGAGCAGGAGAGACACTGGACGAATCTCGCTCAAGCGGGTGTGGCCGCGCTTGAGCAAGTAAGAGAGGAAATGATACTGGATGTTTTTCGCTCAAGCAAGCGTGGGTCGCTTGAGCGAGTATGATGGGTCTGATGCTAGAACGGTATTCACTTAAGCGAGTAGCTGGCACTGGTGTGCCTCGCTCAAGCGAGACGTGCGTGGAATGGGAGGATGGTCTCTGGCCAAATCTCGCTTAAGCGAGTGAGTGTCTCGCTCAAGCGAGTGTTGGTGGAAATTGATACTAGACGATCCTCGCTCGGGCGAGTGACCGAGTGTGAGGGAGTCTCGCTCAAGCGAGCATGGAAACGCTACTGGATGGTTTTCGCTGACGCGAAGGGGCTCGCCTAAGCGAGCTATGTTTGTCTCGCTTAAGCGAGTGAGGGATTCGCTTAAGCGAGATCGGGGTCTGATGCTAAAACTCCTTCGCTCAAGGAAATTTCAGGCGCGCTCAAGCGACACATTTCCATCTCGCTCAAGCGAGTTGCCCAATACGAAAATTTAAGTGGTTTTCCCTTATTTTTTTGGTGTTGAGCCCTTTCCTTTGTAATTTGAGATACTTGAAGGATTGTATAAAGGGTATAATGTGAGGATATAATATGGTGGCGTTGATAATGATTAGAACATCGAGATAACCCATCTACACCCGTAATAGGTAATGAAAAACATAAATGTTGACCACCAAGAATGAGATATGTGAGAACGATGATAAGGGTTTGGTGATGAGTTATGAGATGTGCCCTTGGATGATCACGAGTCCATTGTGAGACTGATCAAATGGTGAGGTGTTTGTTATAAACCGATGCATCAGAGATGATATCGGTATCATGTGACAATAAATGATGATGTGATTATTCCTTATATACGAGGACAAATGTTATTATCGAGGAACCATGAAGTGTCATTGTATTTGACACAAGTGCGATCTTGTATGAGTGGTTTAGAATTAAAATAATGAGTTGTTGTATCGTCACACTAGTTATTAAACAATGTTGATGAATGAGATAATGTTGTAATACTACTATGGTTGAATACAAGTATTGACTTGCCATGTGATATGAAATATATATATATATATATATATATATATATATGATGTGTTGAGATGTAATGTCAAGGACATAATTGTGTTGGGCATAAGTATAATTGCCATATATGTGGAATGATAAATATGCTTCGAATGATTCTAGGTGTGGATTAATATTATGATACTCGCTATGCCTTTTGATTTCCATGTGTGGATTGTCATGAAATGATGTTTGTGGCCATTGAGACGCCAAGTATATGAATGATGTGCCTTGAGGGGCTTTGTAAATGATTGTATATAATTGTTGACAATGCCAAATTAAATTATATCCCTATATGAGAGGGTGAGATATCCTTACGAGGTTGATTGGCATTTGCATTATTGCATTTTGCATTCATGGCATGGCATAACATTGAATATGTGGTTGCGATCACAATGATGAAAGATCCTGCGGGATTCTATGAAGGGAGTACCCCTTGCGAGGCGGGAAACCAACTTGATGATGATATGATATTGAGCCGGTGGTTGCGATCACCTGGTTATTGAAATGAAAAAGGGCTTGCGAGTTCCTATGATACCCGTGGTTGCGATCACGAGGTGGGAGTACCCATTGCGAGGCAGGAAACCTATATGAATTGTTGAACGTGGTTGCGATCATGAGAAAGCACCTTGCGAGGCTGCTAGATGGAGTACCCCTTACGAGGCGGGAAACCCAGGTGAATGAATGATACGGTGGTTGCGATCACCAGATGAAATGAAATGGATCCATTGCATGTGCATTAAACAGTTGACATATGCATTAGCCATAGGTGCATGGCATTTGAGATGGGATGACCACGAGAAATGAAAAACCCCTTGCGAGGAGGTATTGAGTAAAGGTTTAATGAATTTGTGATGATAATTTGTGAATGCCCTTATTGATAAGTGGCAATGTGATTGTGTATATGCTTGTGCTTGCTTATATTGTGAATTGTGTTTCATAAGGATTGTATACCTATTATATCAATGTGATGATGATTGAATGATGAATTGATGGTTTTATAGCAAAGCACACATGATGAAAGAATGCATGTACACTTAATCACAATATATGTATATTCGTCATTTTGAATGTATAACTCACTCTCCCATGTGGTCTCCTTTTTAGCATTGTGATGCAGGTTGCCATGGGATGAGTTCGGATTTTAAATTGAAGTTTTGGTAAGGTAAATAATGGTAGTGGAAATGCCTTGGCCGGCATCATTTGTGAATTATAATGAAATGAATAAATTGTATATGATGATATTGATGATTTAGTGATTTTGGTCATGTATAAGATAATCATGGATGCATAAATGGTGAACCTATATATTATTACAAAAGTGATGATTTGATGAGTACTTGAGAAATTGAACTTAAACATTATACATTGATGATAGTGGTGTTTGGATTAATATCAATAGGCGAATAAGTAGGCCAATTATGAGATATGGGTAGTGATAGTTATTGCATGACCCCGGATGTATACATATATATAATTATACTTGAGGCAATGCCTGTGTATAATGTAAGTGAAGGATTGGTACTGACTTAACAGAATCGTCATATATGGGACTAGGCATTCGCCCGATATACACATTCTTCTTCCGCTGTAAACTCTACTAATTCTGTATACCTTTATGGGAAATTTAGTTATCGATCCAGTCATATGTTGATAAGTCTCACTCTTCGGTTTTCTGGGGTTCGGGTCTTGGTGTAATCGTTGTGATGTTTTGAAAGTATTTTAAAAGCGAAAAATTTACTCACATTTTTATTAATTATTATCTTGATTACGTCGGGATTCGAGTCCGGAAAATCAGGGGTGTTACACTAAGATAATGAATAAATATATGAAATGGTAATGGTTTTAAGAGCAAAATAAAAACAATGGGCCACTAAGCATAGCATCAGGAGGAAAAAAAGAGAAAAAAAATAATGGGAATGGGCCTCACTATCTGAGGCCCATAAGAAACCTAGAATTAGAAAGAAAAGATGAGAGGAGAAAGAGGGGGAGGGGGGACAGTGGAATAGGGAGAAGAAAAGAGAGAGAATCAGGTGAAGGAGAGAGAGGAAGAAGAGACCGAGAGAGAAGGGAAAATCGGCGGCAGGGAAGATCAGAGGGAGAGAGACGTCTGACCGAGAAAGGAAGCCGGCGTCGGTCACTGGTCACCGGTCGTCGCGAGAGGAAAAGGGCCAGCCAAGAGGGAGGGAGGAGCTCGGGGTCTCGTCGTCGGGGAAGGTGACTGGGGTCTGCTCAGAAGGCGGCGCCGGGTAGAGGCCGACTAGTTAGACCTTTGACAGTGGTAGAGTAGTCCGACCGGCGGTAGTGGTTTCTACGACTCCTCTTCTTCTTCTTTTTGTTTTTTGAGTTTTTTTCGTTACTGTTTGGTCTTTTGGTTAGTTTTTCTTATTGATTTGGGTTGCTGTTGGTATAGAGAAAATAGAGGAAAAGAGTTTTTTTGTTTTTTGGCTTTCTGTGTTTATGGTTTGATCAAACAGATGAAGAGAAAAATAAATCAAGATCATGAATGTTGCTTTTTGGTTCTCTGTTGATGGAATGTAGAAGATGAAGATGAAGAATTGTTGATAGTTTTTTTCGATTTTGAATTCCTGAAGAGGACCCCCCTGGGTTGCTGTGAGCCAAGCTTTTTAGTCTTCGAGAGGGATGGGTGTTCCTATTATTTTATGAATGGCATTTCTTGAATCCCCCATTGTTCCTCTTCAGACCATCCCATGCCTGTTGGAACCAAGACTTGCTGTCGGGGAGTAGAGTTCAGTCTGGCGTGGCAGACCAAGGAGGATGGGGAATTCTTTTTTATTATTATATTTTTTTAATGAAGTAAAATAAAATTGATTACTGGAAATAAAACTAAAACTTAAAACTGGTGTTCACAATGTGTTAAACTCCTGCCCATGTTAAAATTCTACTTATGTTACATTTTTGCACTTCTTCCTATAATGCCACATGTGTTAAGTCTTTGCCTATCTTAAATGCTTACTGTATGTGTCGTATGTGCTGTGTTTCCTGCCGTATATGTCGTATGTAGTGTTTCTTGCCGTATGGATCATATGTATTGCGTTTCCTGTCATATGTGTCATATGTGCTGTGTTTCCTACTGTATGTGTCACATGTGCTTCTTGCCATATGTGTCGTATGTTTTATGTTTCCTGTCGTATGTACCGTATATACCCCCGTTGTTCTTGCAAAAGTTCTGCCTCCCATCATGAGCGTTAAATTTTTCACTGACTCTATTCTCTACCCTTTATGTGTTAAAATTCCTAGTCGTATATGTCATGTGTCAATCTTTTGTGTCTGGTGCTCATGGATGCTTTGAGATCCCAGACAAAATTAGTTCGCTTAGTCTTTACTTATACCTTACTACAACATAGTAAGAAATAAGTAAAGAGGCAAGCTGTTGCTACCTGATTTTGTCCGAGATAGTTAATTTTTTTTAAGATAAAGAATTTAAATTTTAAATTTTTCTTTTTATATAAGATTTAAAATTCAAATTTGGTTATCAGATATTTTAAAAATCTAGATAAGATCACAAAATTAGTTACTAGATATTTTAAGATAAAGATAAGGTTCAAAATTCAAATTTAGTTAAGATAAGATTCTAAAGTGGTTATCAGATTTTTTAGCTATCAGATAAATCAGATTTTCTAGTTAATAGATAAATAATAAAATATTCATTTTTTTCATCAGACTTTTAATTAAATAATAAAATATTCACTTAAATCTCAAATTTTTAATGGGCCTTAGGGTTTCCTTTTTGCCTATAAATAGCACACATATTTTCTAAAGGGAGAGGATTGGATACTCGGGGAAAAAAGATTAAATTCCACTCTAGTAAAAGGTACGCTTTTCTTGATTGTGTGTGATTGTCTCGTTATTCTTCTCTTCCCAGTTCCGTATAATAATTTCTTGTTCTTTGTAAATTGCATGATATGATAAGGAGGTACCATTTTGTCTTTTAAAAATATTTCTGCATGAATGACATAACGTGTGACTAATAATTTTCCTTGGTCATATAGTGTTCCCTGAACACCTTAATTGCTTATATATGAGTTTGGATAATAATTGCACTTGGTTTCAATTATAACTGATGCGTGCATAATTTTCCAAGAGATATGTGCATGTGGTTTTAATATAATATCATATAGAATTTACGTGAATATACCCAGCATATTGATTCTTAAATTAAAACAAGCATATGTATAGCATTGTTACGCGTGAATGTTTTCATTTAATATAGATTCTTCAAAAAGTACATTTAAAATAAGTTAGCATATATAATGTGAATTTTATTGGTGTAATGGGATACATTACATCAATAAAGTTTGCTTTAAAATTATAGGAATAATTTTATTGGTGTTGTGGGATACATTACACCAATAAAGTTGCTCTAAAAAGCATATTGGTATTATGGGATACATGATACCGATTAACAAAAACAAAAACTACATAACCCTGATTTCCAATTGCACCTGGGAATACATAGGAGCAAAATTCAATCTTGTCGGGCCGATTTTCTCTAAAAATTAATTTTATTTTTTATGTAAATATTTGTTTTTTAATTTTATCTTTTTATCATTGGGTCACTTTTAGATTATCAAAAATAATTATACAATTTAATTAAGGTATTGTTCCTTTGGAACAGGCAAATAAGGGTGCTAATACCTTCTCTATTCGTAACCAACTCTCTAACCTAGGACTCTAAAGGGTTTTTTCCAATATTTTACCCTTTTAAAATAAAACAAAATCTTGGTGACGACTCCACATTTTTTATAAATTATTTTCAAAAATTAAATTTGTGGGAATCGTTATCCGGTCGTCCATGTCGCGACAGTTGGCATAAATCTACTCAAGAAGAAACAAAAAATGATTTTCTTCTTTATTAGAGATCATGTTAATAATGAGTTAAATAGATAAATAAAGACATTAGAGAATAAGAGTAAAGAGGATAAAAGAAGCCTATTTTATTTATATAATGACCATTATAAATATCTCTATTTATAGATATATAAATCGTTTTTAAAGATAAATAGTTTCTATCATTATGTTTATAAAAGAATAAGCGGTTATAATCCTTATAAAAGGTTTTAGATAACCCTAAACATATATATATATATATATATATATATATATATATAGTATTTATCATAATAAGAGTTCTATTTTTTAATATTTTAATTTTAATTTTAATTTTTTTTATTTGTTTCCTAAATTTTCAAAAAGGTAACCATGCGCCAACCTAAAGTAGGTTGATGAGTTGAGGTGGGTTAAGAAAAATCCAATCTACTTTAAAGATAAGTTGGGTTTAAGTTGATATATTAAAGAAGGGAACCCACCCATACTAATATTTCGACAACTCAACTTCAATCTGCGTTGATTCACCTCTTGCATATTTCAATCTGAGTTGATGTGTAAAAAGCATGATCACATGTTTGCAGTTTACTAATTAGCTTTTCTTCCTTGAGTCTTTCATAACAATTTCCGAGTCAAGACTCATCAACGTATTCTCTCTATGTTAGGGGTATTAGGAAACAAAATACCATTTCTTCTTTTTCACTGAACAACTCAGTTAGTTATAATTTAAGTCTCATTTTTGTTGAATTTCACTTTTATTTTCCGTTTGAGTTTCATTTTCTCTAATTTAATAACTCTCATTTTTTTGTTCGTAGTTATAATCAGAAAGGAGAGTTTAACACTTTGTAAAATGAATCTATTCAACTAACTACCATAAGGCACGAATTCATTTTGCGAAATTAAACTCTCCTTTCTGATTCTCTCTGCTCTCACATGTTCTATGATGAGTTTATCAGCATGTGCTCACATCCTAAAATTATTCTGTTACATGCAGCATAAAATACATTTCGCCTCTTATATTTATTCTAGATTTTAATTTGGTCCTAATTTTTATGTATTAATTTGATTTATAACATTTTAAAACAACTTCAAAATCGTAATTTTTGTTATAAAAGTTAACGTAAGCACACTCTTTTAAATTTAAAAAATTAATTTAAAATATATTTTTAGATTAATTTTTATATTAATCACTATAATGTCATATTTAAAATATATTTTTTAAATTGATCCTTAATAGAAATCGATCTAAAAAATATATTTAAATTAGTTTTATGATAACTAATTAAAAAGATAAATTTTTATTTATGTTTACAACAGGAAGAATTATTTTAAAATCGTTTCAAAATATAAAAACGAAATTAAGACAGAAGAAAAATATTTAGAATCAAAATGGAAAAGACCAATAAATATACATTTTAACCTTTTCTGTATACATTAATAGATTCATGGAAATTGTGTATAAACTGTGTGATAATTAAGAAGCTAGATAAATTAGACACGTCATAATAGTTTGCTAGTTAACTACTGCAGTTTTCGCCCCTATAACGAAAGTTCTCATAAGTAAAATAAAAAATGCTAGTGTCGCACAAATATTTATTATGATTTTAAATCATCTAATTTTGACTAAACAGAAATTTAAGAGTTTATTTAGTTGCTGAATAAGTAAATTAAACGACACATCATGCATATACAATATCTCTATCATGTGAAAGCTATTTTTCCCATTTGTCTGAAATAAGGACGGTAAAGGATATTATCAGTGCTTGTTGAGTTGTTTGTTGAACTAAATAAAATCCCTACATAGAGAAAGCAAATTTGTACACGGTGTGTTGCCGAAATAAAAAATAAAAATTGCACACGGTGCCCCATATATCAACCAATTAGCTAATTAAGATATTTAGAGCAATGCTATTCTCGCGACATATTTTACAACAAAGAGACAGATATGAGAAAAGAGAAGAAATTAGTATAAAAAGAAATGTAAAATATATAATAAGATTATTAATGGGATAAAGAGAAAAAATACCAAAACTTTATTATAATTGTATATCTCAGCTAATCAGATAAGAGACTCAAATTTAAAACTCTATCAAAACAAGCCAATTTTTTTTTCCGTTGAAAATTAGTACATATTACCTTATAAGCGTCCAAATTTCATTGTATGAATATATTTGGTTTGAGTTAGTCTTTTAGCATAGATTTCAGAAACATATAATCTAATTATAAACTTTTCTATCTTTAGGTTTAGTGTGAGTGAGGAATAAATTTAATTCATACAATTATACATAGATGATTTTAATTAAATATTTTTTAAAGTTATATGATCACTTAAAAAATTATATGATTTTTTTAAAAAGTTACATAATTAATATATTTTAATTTTAACTATTTATGATGAGATTTAACGGTTCAGATTTATTCTTTTCACTCTCACTTAAAATAACATTTCTCACACACACACACACACACATATATATATATATATATATATATATATATATATATATATATATAGTATTGCTTAAATTTGTGCACATAGTCTAGTGTTTCGATTTATATATCTTTAATCTCTCTTCATTGCCTTTAGCACAACCATCAAACGGTTAGAAAAGTTGATAAAGAACGTTCTAAATTTATTTTTGATCTCGTGTTTGAGTTTAAGAAAATGTACTATTCTATTAAATTTTGATACGGAGATTTTGCTGTTTATAATAATCTTGTCCAATTTAAGTTTGAATGAAATATATCAAATTAAAAAAAATTACTTCATTACATACAATTATAAATTTCACTACAAAATTCGAAAGAGATAAGAAAGGGTTCTTCCTGAACGATTGCATGTAAACATAATCATGAAAATATGAATTCAACACAATGTACGTGGAGTGGAGTTTGGTTGAACAAAATTAATTGAGCTTGATAAAGACACATACATATTATATCCATTATGGGACAAGGACACTAAGAAGTTGATACCATTGCCACGCCAATTATTCTCAATCATAATTCTTATCTCCTCATCTCTTTCTCTCCCACCCAAAACCAAAAGCCTCTGATAGCTCTTTCCTAATCTCTATGTCACTGGCTAGTGTTTGTTCCCTTATGCTAACTAGGTCATCAAATTAAAAGACCAAAATACCCTCCCCTTTTGATGAACAAAAATCCTAATTTTGAGAGTTGAATCAAATGTTTATAATTGAGCCGAATCTATCAATAAAATATAACACTTGACTTCAGATTTTGAGTATGAATTAATTCACTTTTTTAACTAGGCAGTATCAAAATAGTTCGAAACTTTTTCTATTATTTTAGACTTCAGGCTTGACTTCAGATTTTGAGCATGAATTAAAGTATGAATGTCTATTATTTTAGTTTCAAACTTTTATAAAAAATATCAAATTACTTCGTAACTTTTACTAAGTTTACTGCCAATCATTTTAGTCATTAAATTCAACTAAATACAAACAAAAATCATGTGGCATATAAATTGATACATAAACTTCTATGTAATGAATTAATTAAGGGACATCATTTTACTTAAAATGAAAAATAATTAACATCTCATTTTGAATATTATTTAGGCTAAATTACTATTTTAATACTTTATCGTTTCAATAAACTAAATTATAATTTAGTTAAATATCTGTAAATAAAGCTAGTAAAATATGGATTGAGTAACGTAATTAATTAAAAAAACACTTGTGTAATTGAAATTTATACCCTTAAAGCAAAATTCCAATCCTCTAATCTCTTTCTGAGTTTTGGACCCAACCCGATCCCGCCCAAGAGCACATGTATATGATAGGGTTGATTTGTGATCTCATACACTAAGTTTTTATCCAAAATAAAAGAGAGTTGACAAGAATATATGAAAACAACTTCAAAAGAAAAAGTTATCAATACAGGAACTGAAAAATTAAGAAAGTTGAAAAATGAAGAGCCGAAACCATTATCCCAAGTGACTTTTATTTTACATTGTAAAGCTGTTCGACTTGGAAAAATAAAATTTCAAAAAACTACCTAACCAATTAAACTGCATGAATAATATGGAGTATTGCCAGATACTAAATTGATAATACACACACAAGATGGACCAGTATTACGATGTAGAAAATACATGAGCGAAATCCACAATATATAAAATTGATTTATTAATTACTTGCATTGGGTGGCTTGACTAACATTTTATCCAAAAACGTGAAAGGAAAATTAAATCAAGAATGTTCAAACAACCAAAGCAGGTCCCTCGAAGTTGAAACTGTAGACTATGGAGACCACTATACACATAGCATCTCGAAAGTGACCACACCGACCCCAAGATATTTTCCCTATAATAATAATTCATGTTACCAAAATATCCCTACCCTTGTATCACAAAACTAGAGGTGACAAAACGTATTATCAAGGTTGATGCGAATTGCATGCCTATGACAAGCCATGATAAAAATGTTTGGATTCATTTTTTGAACATCAAATAAATAAATAAATATATATATATATATATATATATATATATATATATATATATATATACCTAAACTCAATCATAATCTATATGTTTAAATTTCAGCTTGATTTTTTTTCTTGACGCTTATCCCAGTTTTTTACCCTAAATTTAAAGGATATAAAAAAACTTCGATTAAAGCTAAGGTATTTTGTGTTGATTTTTATATATTAAAAATTGTATATATATATATATATATATATATATATATAATTTTGTTAGGAACTTCCTTACTACTACTGTTCACACACAGAGTTTAGAGCAAAAACCCTAGGAAAATTCTCATAGGAATTAGGTTTATTAATCTCTATAATGTGTCACTTAGGTTACAATGTAAATAACATGTGTTTTCATACAAAAGTTATCAGGTGGGCTCCGGCCTATTAGCTTAAGATATAAACTAATCTATTATTTGATATTAGAGAGAGATATGAGGAATTGGTGGGGACCACCTCTCGTATTGAGGGGGGAACAGGAGCCCCTTAGCCACGAGCCTTGGGTGTAAGGCCGAGCGAAGTGGTTTAAATATAAGTCGGGAAATCCTTCTTTGCCTTGCTTTAAGTGAAAACGTGTGTAAAATGCTTGGGGTAATGTAAAAATTGGGATTATTCATTTCCGGGTAAGGATTCCGAGTGAGGAGAGTCTTCATTTTCGAGTGAGGAGAGTCTACATTTTCGAGTGAGGAGAGTCTTCATCTTCGAATGAGGGGAGTCTTCATTTTTGAATGAGAAGTTATCTTCTTTTCCGAGTGAGGGCTCCTCTTCACTTCCGAGTGAGGAGAGTCTTCATCTTCAAATAGGGAGAGTCTTCATTTTCGAATGAGGAGTCATCTTTATTTCTGAGTGAGGAGAGTCTTCATTTTCGAGTGAGAAAAGTCTTCATTTTGAGTGAGGAGAATCTTCATTTCCGAGTGAGGGGTCCTCTTCACTTCCGAGTGAGGAAAGTCTTGGTGACGTGGCAAGAGTATGATAACCGCCATTTGATACCACGAAGTGGTGGGGACACACGCTTATCATGATTGCGCCGTTTCTGTATCCCTAGGTCATTTAAGGGTGTGTCGTTTCACCCAAAGTTGTCTTAAAGTGTTACATCCAACGATTTGGGGCTCAAGGAATCCCCCACCGTTGGATCATGGGTTACGTGGCTTCCTTTGGAGGTGTCACCTCTTATAGGCATCGCATCCATGCTCCTTCTTACCTTTTGGCCTCCCTACCATTGGATTAAGGGGGTATGATCAAAGGGCGTTTCTCCCTTATAAATTCATTTTCATCTTACATTTCAAAACTTTCAGACTTCTCATTTTTCCTTTCTCTTTAAAATTCTAGCGACTGAGAGTTTCTCTGAGCCTTTGCTGTGACCTCTGTTGTTGCATTTGCATTCGTGACTTTGCTAAGATTTCCTCTTATCAGGTCAGTGTTTCTCCTTGTTTCAAGCTTTCTTTGCTTGTGAAGGTTGTCTAGTATATTCATTGAGGGGAACTACGACTGGGTAAAAGACGAAGTGTTACAGCTCTCTTCGTCTTTCCAGAGTGAGGAAAATGTGGCCCTGTTATGGGCGTTGGGAACTTTCAACCACTGTACCCTTGCCCAAAACATAGAATGTGTTTGCTGTTCTAAGCTCGATAGGGTTTGCCACAAGCGTAGTGATCCTGGTGAATTAGACTTCACCTTTGTGTATGAAACTTTTTTCTCCTGACTCCATCTTTCCTTTCCCTTTTCGGATTTTCAAGTTGGGGTATTGTGTGCTTTGAATATTGCCCCCACCTAGTTGCACCCGAACGGCTGGGCATTTGTGCGCGCATTCGAGATACTGTGCGAACACTTTGGTCGCACCCCTTTGGTCCCTCTATTCTTTTATTTTTTCAATGCCAAAATCTCCAAGGCGGGGACACCCGTGGGATGGGTTTCTTTGAACGGTGTTGCTCGCCATAACCTTGTCAGGGCTTTCGATTAGTCCTACAAAAAATTCAAAATGGGTTTCTTCAAAATTCGAGTGGGGCTGGACCCGCCTGGGGAGGAGTTTTTACGTTATCCTGACTCCCAACCTCACTTTTTGCTATACTCGACCCACAACCCAGTTCAATTCTGTGTGTCCTGGGATGACTTGAGTTTGTCCGAGAGGACAGACGCCAAATTTCTGTCAGATGACTTAGGGATTTTCTTTAGCTCCCAGACCTTGATCGCCCTATCCCCTCACCTAGATTCTCTCGACGCCTGGATAGGTGAGAGTGGTTCTTATTGCTGTTGTGCCTTTTTGTTTTATGACTTGTTTTGTTTAATTAAGTGTACGCTACTTGTGCAGCTGACATGGCTCCTGAGAAACTTTCAATGAAGGATTTGAAGAAGCATTATCCTGGGAGGGGTTCCCGAGCAGGAGGGGTTCCCGAGCAGGAGGGGGCAAGAAAGTTCCATCGAAGGGTGAAAGCTTTGTTGTCCCCGAGGGTTCTCCCCAGGTTATTACCAATGCTGTCCCTATCTCCGTGGTTCCGACCTCTTCGTAGTTGGAGAGGGAGGCGAGGCGATCATCTAAAAGGCCTTGAGAGGGGAAAACTAAAGGAGAAGCGGGGTCAGAGGCTATCGGGGCAAACCGCTCTGACTCCCCCACATGTATTGAAGACCAACCAAGGGTAGGGGCTTCTCGGATTGTGGTCTCTAACAGTCCTGAGCAGGAGGAAGAGATCCCGAGCTTCAGAGTCTAGTGGGCCAAAGATCAGATGAAGCCAATTCTGTAGGGGAGGTATCGGCGGAACGAATTGCTGCGACCCTTCCTAGTGAGACAGAGCTTGAGGAAAGGAAATGGGAGCACTTTGCTAACGGGACTCTGGCCGGTACTCATAATCCAGTTCAATCACTGTGGAATGTCCATTTCCCTGTCCCTAGCTTTGTGGATCGGACTGTGGTCTTCAAGGAAGATAAGAAGAAGTTTGAAGGTTTGAATACGCCCTTCATGTGTCGAGCCATCGAGATGTTCAACCTCCGAGCGACTTCATGACAAGGTTCTTGGAGAAGAAATTCGTTTAGCAAGAGAAGGAATTGGGGATGCTGCGGGCTGAAGAGGCTATTTTGCTTAAGGAGAAGGGCCAGTTGTAGTAGTCTTATGACTTTTCTGCCTTACAGCTTAGCAACGCTCGAAAGGAGGTCGGGGAAATCACCAACGAGCTCAAGCAGGCTAAGACTGAGCTGTCTGAGACTCGGAGAAGCAAAAAGCTGGTCGAGGTGGAGTTGGCGACCGCAGCCGAGCAGTGTACCAACTTGGGCAGGTGGTTGACTTCTGTAGAGAAGGCTTATGGCTTGGTCTGTGAAAGCAAGGGGGAGGTGGAGAAGAAGCTAAAAGAGGCGAAGTCGACTCTGGCGAAGGAAAGGGAGAAGAAGGAGTCTTATAGGGCTTTTGTTGTGGAAGAAGTGTCAGAGAATTACGTATCGGCCTTTGAACTATGCCAACATCAGATACAGTTGCTGAATCCTACCTTGGAGTTGAATTTGGAAGGTATCGACCCATTCCGCGTCATTGTAGATGGCAAGATAGTCGACCTTCCTGATTTTGAGGACGAGGAGGAGGCAACTGCTGATGCTACTGTCGGGGTCGAAATGGAGGATCGTGCTGATCCGGTCATAACTTTTTCTGCTCGATATGCTCTTGAGACCGAGACTGAGGCCCCCTGCTGACACACCGACTCCAACTGCCGACACACCGGCCACCGATTCCCTTTCCTAGTTATTTTTGTTTTTATATGATTTTCACTGTAGTTGTACGCTTGACTTTAATGAATGAATAAAGCATTTTTGATCCATGTCTTTTACCCGCACTTTAACCTTTATATTGTTGCTTATATCGTGTACGCGTGTGTCTACTTTGTGCATCACTCAGAAACTTAGTGTATATACCGAGTGCTTTTTTCTTCCGAAATTTCAATTATTAATGAGATTTTGTAGAGTGCCGAGGAGTGTGCTTACTTTCCACGTAACCCTAACCGTGTGTTGTATGTTTGTGGGTAGGTGACATGGCTCCACGTAAGTTGACACTTAAGGACATGATGAAGCGGTATCAGGAGGTGCATCCACAGAGGGTTGAGTCTAAGAGAGCAAGATTTGCTCCAGTGGTGACAGAGGGTATCGGGGCATCTGAGCCTTGCCCGACTCCAGTGGTTGCTCCCGTCGGGGTAGGTGTTGCTTCTGTTGGTGGGGGAGAGAGAGAGATGGGGGCCGCTGCCCTGGTGACTAGTGAGGGGACTTCGGGGTCAACCAGGGGTATGATGTTTGAGCCTGGTAACTTCCTGACTACAAAGTTAATTACCAGGGCTATTCTAGGTGATATGGCCTCAACTGATTGTCTTGGGGGAGAATTCATTAGTGGTTCGTCGGGTGTAGACAGGAGTCCAGTACTCTCGCTCTGGGACACCCGTTTCCCTATTTCATGCTTTGTGGACTATAAAATCCTTTTCAAGGAGGACGAGGAAGTTTATGCCTCTTCTGATCCAATTACCATGTATAAGGCTGCATAAATGCTTGGGCTCCGGGCGTCCTCGATAGCCCGGGCACTTGAAAAACGGGTGACTAATCAGGACAAGGTGACAGAGGAGTTGATCCGAGAGCGTGATGCTTTGAGAAAGGAGAATGAACTACTGTGAGAGGGGAGAAGAAAAGATATTGCCTGTGAGGGGGATACAAGGGAACTTATTGCCTATATGAAGTCGGTCATTCAACGATCGGAGCAAGACTTGATGACCGCGCAGACCAAACGAGATTCAACCGAGTCACGGTTGGCTGTAGCTGAGGAGGACCTGAAGATTGTGAGGTCGGGATGAGATTGGGCTGAATCACAGTTATCGATTGCTGAGGATAGGTGCACCTACTGGGATTACAAAGTTGCGGGGGTTGAGGAAACATATAACGGCTTGTCTCTTAAGAAACACACATTAGAAAGAGATCTTCAGTCGACTTGATCAGATTTAGAGACTTTAAAAAAGGAAACCAAAGAGAATCTTGTGGCAGTAGAGCAGGATATCGCTGTGAAATATTTCAACGCATTCCAACTTTGTTGAGAGCAGATTTCGATTCTAAACCCTTCTATCGTGCTGAATTTTGAAGGCTTTAATCCTTTTAAAGTGGTTATGGATGGCCAGATTGTCCCCCTATTCAACTCCGAGGGCGAGCAAAAAGAAGCTGACGGAGGCAAGGAGTAAAGTGCGCTAGGGTTGATATCAATTCTTCATGTAGCGTCTTTTTCCTTTTGTCTTCTGAATATGCTTGTATAACTATTCGATCATATTAATGGAGTTTTATTGGTTGCCTACCGTTATGGATGAGTTTTTCTTTTTGTGTGTCATTATTGCTTTAATTGTTTTCACGCTCGAGTTTTTTGTATATTCAAACGAGTTTGAGTCAAGTGCAGAGGGATCGACTCCGTGCTCAGGGTTTGCTTGAACGAATTCAAGCCTATGAATATGTGCCGAGGGATCGATTCCGCTCTCGGGCTTGTCTTATGCTTGCAACGGATTCAAGTCTTCAGATCGTGTGTCGAGTGGGCGGTTTCGAGCTCGGGCTTTTCGTATGCTTGAACGTATTCAAGTTTTTAAACTATACTGAGGGATCGATTCCACGCTCGGACTTTTCGTATACTTGAATGGATTCAAGTCTTCGGATCGAGTGCTGAGGGATCGATTCCACTCTCGGGCTTTTCGTATACTTGAACGGATTCAAGTCTTCAGATCATATGCCGAGTGGGCGGTTCTGAGCTTGGACTTTTCGTATACTTGAACGAATTCAAGCCTTCAAATCAAGTGCCGAGGGATTGATTTTGCTCTCGGGCTTTTTGTATACTTGAACGGATTTAAGTCTTCAGATTGTGTGCCGAGTGTGTGATTCCGAACTTAGACTTTTTGTATGCTTGAACGGATTCAAGTCTTCAGATCGAGTGCCGAGGGATCGATTCCTCTCTTGGGCTTTTCATATACTTGAATGGATAGTCTTCAAATCATGTGCCGAGTGGGCAGTTCTGAGCTCGGACTTTTCGTATACTTGAACGAATTCAAGCCTTCAAATCGAGTGCCGAGGGATCGATTCTGCGCTCGGGCTTTTTCACGATGTTAATTCTATCTTTACTAAAAAATACGAAAGTCTTTATTAAAAGATAAGAGGGGGGCCTCGTTAAACCTTCTGAGGGAAAAACCCAGTGGGAAAAAGCTCTCAAGTAGGAAAAAGAGTGCCCAAGTGTACAAAATGGTTATCTAAAATAAAACTTTAAATTAGTTACATTCCAAGTTCTAGGAAGTTCCTTCCCTGATAATTCTTCTATACGGTATGCGCCTTTTTCGAGTGCTTCTTTGATTCGATACGGTCCTTCCCAGGAATGTACAAGATTTTTTTCTTCTCGTGCCTTCCTGCTGTTGTTTACAGTGCATAGGACAAGGTCACCTTTCCTGAAAGATCTGGGTTGGAGGAGGGAATTCCATTTCTGAGCAGATTTATGCTTGGCCATTTGAATCTTAACAAATGCGATATCCCATTCTTCTAGACTAAGGTCCAGGTCTTCTCTCCTGTTTGTATCGTTCATATCTTCATCAAAAGTAAGGCGTCAAAGAGTGGGTTCTCCCAATTCGACAGGTATCATAGCATCAACTCCATAAGTAAGTCAGAATAGAGTCTCATGTGTGGAAGAGTATGGAGTGGTGTGATAGGCCTAGAGAATTCAGTGTAGTTCCTCTGTCCATCGGCCCTTGGCCTGCCTGAGCCGTTTCTTGAGTTGCTGAAGGATGACCTTGTTTGCTGCCTCTGCCTGATCGTTGGTTTATGGGTGTTCTATGGAAGACAACTTTCTTTTGATGCCTAAGTTTTCACAGAACTCTACAAAGTTCTTGTCTGCAAATTGTCGACTGTTGTCAGAAATGATGGTGTGGGGGAGGCCGTGTCAGCAAATGATGTTCTTCCACATGAAAGTTTGTACTTTAGCTGCTGTGATAGTGGCCAGGGCTTTCGCTTCAATCCACTTGGTAAAGAAATCAATGGCTACAAGGAGGAATTTGAGTTTTTCTTTTCCTGGGGGAAAGGGACCCAAGATGTCCATCCCCCAAGTATTAAAAGGCCAAGGCGATAAGATTCCATGCAGTGGTTCCAGGTGGCTATGGATCCGATTGGCGTTGCGTTGGCAAGAATAACATTTTTTCACCAATTCAGAGCAGTCGGATTGGAGGGTAGGCTAGAAATACCCCGCTCGGAGGATGCGAGCGACCAAGGGTCGGACTCCCCCATGAAGACCACAAATTCCTGAATGTAGCTCCCTCATGACGTAGTCGGCCTATTCTTCATTCAAGCATTTTAAGAAAGGTACTGTGAAACCCCTCTTGTACAGATGTACATATATCAAAGTGTAGTTGGCCACTTGAAATTGCAATTTTTTGGCTTGTTGCCGCTCCTCTGGCAGAATTCCCTGTTTCAAAAAATCAACTATAGGGGTCATCCATGTATTTTCAATTTGGATTTCACTCACCTAGAGGATCTATTGTGTTTCTTGGATGGTAGGTTCTTCTAGGACAACCTGGACAATCGTCTTAAAATGTCTGCTCGCTCATTGGCTGCTCGTGGGACATGAACGACTCCGAAGTGTTTGAGGTTCTGGGTAATTTTATTCACTCGGGCCAGGTACTTCACTAGGGTCGAGTCCTTGGTTTGTTATGACCCTTCAATCTGTCGAGCTACTAGCTGGGAGTCGGTCTTGGCCTGAACGCATCGGGCGCCTAGGTCAATGGTTGTCTATAGCCCCGCAATGAGTACTTCATACTCAGCTTGGTTGTTGCTAGCCTTGAATCGGAATTGCATAGATTCTTCAATAATTAGTTTGGTTGGGGATTCTAAGACAACGCCTACTCCGCTACCTTTAGCATTGGAAGAGCCATCCACCGAGAGAGTCCATAAACTATGCTCCGCGTCGTACTCATCCTTGTCTTCCCCTAATTCTACTAAAAAGTCTGCCAGGACTTGGGCTTTTATAGGCCCCCAGGATTCATACCGAATACCGTATTTGGATAGCTCCACAGCCTAGGACATCATGCGCCCTACAATCTCAGGCTTCTAAAGAATTTTCCCCAGTGGTTGATCCGTTCGCACCACTATTTGATGACTGTGGAAATAGGGGCGAAGCTGTTGGGCAGTTATGACGAGGCTGTAGGCGAATTTCTCCACCCGCTGGTATTATACCTCAGCCTCTTGTAATGTCTTGCTAGTGAAGTATACCAGTTTCTGTATTTGGCCATCCTCTTGGACCAAGACTGAGCTTACTGCCTCAACTCCTGCCGAAAGATAGAGAATCAGGTTCGACACTGTCTCAGGTCGTGTCAAAATTGGGGGGGATACCAGGTAAGTTTTGAGATCATAGAAATCCTGCTCACATTCTGGGGTCCATTCGAATGCATCTGTCTTTTTTAGCACCTTGTAGAATGGCATGGACTTCTCGACAAACTTCGAAAGGAATCAGGAGAGGGCCGCAATCCGCCCGGTCAGGCGCTGAACCTCCTTGATGTGTTAGGGGCTTCACATCCCTAAGATGGCTTGACATTGGTCAGGGTTGGCCTCGATGCCCCTATAAGTAAGCATGTATCCCAGGAACTTTCCCCCTTGGACCCCGAAAGAGCATTTTTCAAGATTCAATCTCATGTTATGCTTGCGTAGCTCGGTGAATGTCTCTTCTAAATCCTGCATATATGATTCAACTTGCTTGGTTTTCACTACTATATCGTCCACATATACTTCCATGTTCCTTCCAATCTGCTTGGCAAATATTTTGTCGACCAGTCTTTGGCAAGTTGCCTCCGTATTCTTTAGGCCGAACGACATCACTCGGTAGCAGTAGTTGGTTCCCCCAGTGATGAAGGCCATTTTCTCTTCATCTCTCGGGTCCATTCGAATCTGGTTGTAACCCGATTAACCATCCATGAAGCTCAACATCCTGTAACCTGAAGTACCATCCACCAAACTATCAATACTAGGTAAAGGATAGGGATCTTTAAGGTATACCTTATTTAGATGGTGAAGTCTACACACATTTGCCATTTACCATTTTACTTCTTTACCATGACCATATTTGATAACCAAGTTGGGTACTTGACCTCCCAGATGAATTTTGCTGACAAGAGCTTCTCTGTTTCCTCTTTAACTACACTCTTCCGGTCGGGGCCCATTTTTTGGGTCTTTGGGACACAGGTTTAGCGTCTGGCTCAAGATTGAGCGAGTGGCAGATTGTATTAGGGTCGATGCCTGGCATATCGGTAGGGTTCCAGGCGAACAGATCAGCGTTTTCCTTCAGCAATCCAATAAGGGCTTTTTCCAAATATGGGTCAAGAATTGCACTGATTCATGTGAACTGGCTAGGGGAAGACCCGACTTGGATAAGTTTGAGTGATTCTATAGGTTGGGGCCTCTCGTATTTCTGATCGTCATGAGGATCAAATCCTGTCTCCATGTCTTCCTCGATTATGAAAGCTGATTTGGGGCAGAGGCTTTCATGATAACATATTTGCGATACTTCCGGGTTGGCTCTGACAACTCCCATCCTTCCGTCTCTGAGGGGAAATTTCATAGTCAGGTGCATGGTTGAGACGACGATACCTAAGGTGTTAAGCGAGGGTCGACCCAACTGAGCATGTAGGAGCTGGGAAAGTCTATGATCAGGAACTTGACCCATATTGCACGACTATCTCTTCCGCTCCCGAAGCTGGTCCTCAAGTCAATACATCCTAAAACCTGTATAGAATCACCTAAAAAGCTAAAAAGTACACCATTATACCTTTGTACTTGTTGGAAAGGAAGGCCCATCTTTTGGAACGCCTTCTAGTGAAGTATATTCGCTGAACTGCCTTGGTCTACGAGCACTCGCTCAATCATGAAGTCTTCAACTTCCATGATCACCACCATGGGTTCGTCTCAGTTCGGTCCCTCCCTGGGGAAATCTGACCTCTCGAACGTGATAGCAGTTGAGTCGGGGCACTCCTGCAGCAAATTTACCTGACCTGACTGACGCAATTGGCGTGCTCGGGTCCCTAAGAATCCACCAGAAATCGTGTGTATGACTCGTCATCCCCTTTCTTCTGCAGGCCTGAGAGAATGGGAGCGAGGGGCTTATGAGTGGTTCCGAGTCTGGAGTTCTACCTTATCAGGGTGGTCCCTTTCTCTTCTCTGAAAACCTTCTCAGGGCTTGTCACCTCTCCGCGCAACAAACCTTGTGAGGTGCCCCTGGCGAATTAAGTGTTCTATCTTGTTACGGAGGGATCGGTAGTTCTTTGTTGCATGGCCAAAAGCTTTATGGAATTCATAAAATTTGGAAGTATCTGACCCCTTAGGGCCCTCTCCTGGGGGTGGCAAAGTTAGAAGTCTCGTACTGTAGACTTTATGTAAAATTCGGTCACGACGGTCCCTCAGTGGTGTGAAATTTGTGTAGTGGGGGGCAGTGTAAGCCTCAACGTCCCGGTTTCTTCTGGGGCTTTTCCTTTTTTTCTTGGGACGAGGATTTCTCTATTCTGTGGAATTAGTCTGATTGATCACCTTGGTTCGATCGGCCTCACGTTCATCGACAGCAATATACCTTGAGGCTCTCGTACGAAAATCATCCATGTCTGATGGTGGCTTCTTCGCCAGGGAGTCAATGAATTTACCCCGGCATAAACCCATTTGAATAGCATGTAGAGCCAATTCCAGACTAAGGTCTCGGATCTAGATGGCATATTTGAAGAAGCGGGCCATATATTACTTTAGTGATTCTCCTGGAAGCTGGCGCAGATTAACCAGGCTATGCGACGTCTGTTGCATGGCCATGCTGGTGGAGAATTGGCTGACAAAATTCTTGCTTAGGTTGAAAAAACTGGAGATGCTTTTTGGAGGTAGATGGGAGAACCACCGTAACGCCGATTTAGTCTGGGTTATGGGGAAAGTTCGGCAAAAGAGTGAATCAGATGCCCCTGTTACCAATATGGTGTTGGTGTAGATGGTGAGGTGGTCTTCAAGATCACCGCTTCTGTCATACTTTTCAATCATCGGGGGTTTGTAATTGAGGGGGGTAGGTGCCTCCATAATCGGGTCAGTCCAGGGATGCGCGACGAAGGGTAGTTTAAGGTTATATTTGGCAATCTCTATTTGGTATGAGGTTTGATCAACGGTCTTTTGGCGAGCAGATCGTCCAACATTGTGACTGGAGGCTTCGTGCTCTCCTCTCTTTTGCCTTCTAAGTTCTGCATTCTCCTGCTACAGATTGGTAACCGTCCTTTGCAAGTTTTCGACGATGTTGGTAAGGTGTTGTATCTGATTGTCGTGATTGGATGAGGCTTGGTGTTCGTTGTCTTCCTTTCGCTGTGTGTTACGAGTGTTCACCATGGGGTAGGTTTGTTTTTTCTTTAAAATTAGGATTAGGGTTCTGGTGGTGTAGGATCTGTTTTATCAGGCCCACGGTGGGCGCCAAAATGTTCACACACAGAGTTTAGAGCACAAAACCCTAGGAAAATCCTCCTAGGAATTAGGTTTATTAATCTCTATAATGTGTCACTTAGGTGACAATATGAATAACACGTGCTTTTATACAAAAGTTATCAGGTGGGCTCTGGCCCATTAGCTTAAGATATAAACTAATCTATTATTTGATATTAGAGAGAGATATGAGGAATTGGTAGGGACCACCTCTCGTATTAAGGGGGGAACAACTACCTTAAAACAATGACACATAATTGAGAAAATGAGGAAGAGAGAGAAAATTTTCAAGAGGAATATTTTAATAATCTCTCATTACCTTTTACTAGGGCAATAGAAATATTAAAAAGCAAGAAATTGGGCCAAGAACTAGGCCCAATGCACACACACCAAAGTTAAACTCCTGATTAAAGCATGAATAGCAAAAATAAACAACAATTAACAAGAGTAGTTTAATTATATTAGTCCTTCAACCAAGTGGGGATATTGCTTTTGGGCCTAATAATACTTTGCCTATGAAGCAAAACCTTGTCCTCAAGGTTAGATGCAACACGTGCAGATGAGCTAGTAGCAACAGAAGATACATGTGGTCCCAAGGCATGTAAGCTAAAATGGGAAACTAAAGAGGCTTTAGTTTCCAAATTGTTCCTAAGTGGGTAAAGTTGGAATTTTTTTAGATGGGGTATTAGGGTTATGAATTGGCAAGGGAAAAGTTTCTTCAAAAGAAGGATTAGGTGTGTTTAAAGAAGGCAAAAATGTGAGAGGGTTTTCTGGGTTTGGGTAAACAAAATGAGGATTTTGGTGTCATCCTCGGGTAGGGCCCTAAGTTAAGGGAAAAAAGTATAATGCTCCGTGGGATCTACATGGCAGGGGTAGAGCAACAGGGTGTGGAAAACTAAGTGAATCCTCGAGGACGGTGGTAGGAAGAGGTTGTATGTATTCTCACCGATGCAGGCGCGCACTAAATAAGCTGAAGAAGCGCTTAGCCAGCTTATAAGATGAGCAATACCCCATGGATAAGTAAGTACGTGATGCTAAGTCCTTGTGAGTGTTTCCTTGAGATAAGTGAGTAAGTGCTACCTGTCACGTAGGGACTTAATTAGGGTTTGGATTTGTGTACTGCTGGGGAGAAAATCCAGTAATGGCGGGGGGTGTTAGCCATAAAAAGCATGGAAAAGGGAAGTACTAGGCTAGGTGAAGAAATCAGTACCAAGAACAAGGAAAATCACTTGAAAAGCATCATTGGTATGTCTCTAACCCTTTGTTTACTACTTTTGTTAGGTCGTCTGTTTCTAGGTGATAACTAGGATTGTAGTTTAATTGCAGTTTGAAGAGGGATTTCTAGAAGTCATTGAGGGAGATTTTGTTACGGTCTGAGACAATGGAACAAGGAGTATGGTGTAGATGGTGGATGTTAGTCATAAATTGTTATGCAATATTCAGAGTAGTAAATTTTGTTGGGAGGGCAATGAAGTGAACATACTTAGTCAACCTATTAACCACTACCCAAATCACTATGTGGCCGAAAGAAAAACGTAATTTTTTTAATAAATTTCATATTGACATTTTCCCAAACTTGTTGAAGGATAGGGAGAGATTGAAGTAGGCCTGGTTTTTTTTAATTTCATATTGTTTTATTGGCAATACACATAAACGCAAATGTAGACGTGAGGTCAGGCAAAAAAAAAGGATGCATAGAGGTGGCCTATGGTGGATTTGGTGCCTGAGTGACTGATAATAGGAGTGGAATGGTATTCTAAAATCAAGGGTTGTCTCCAAGATGATGCATAATGTGTGTAAATTCTATGACCATAGTAGACACCACTAAAAAAAACCTATCAGCGACTAACCAAAAACCGTCGCTAAATCATGATATTTCCGTTGCTAAACCTATTAGTGACGGAAATTATGACGGACATGATGTCGTCGCTATCGCAATCGTCGCTGGCATAACAACGACGAAGAAAGCAACCCATTGCAAAGGTTTCGACGGGGTCATGTTGTCGCTAATAGGGTCTCTATGTTGGTGATATACCCCCTCGCTATTAGTGACTATATAGCGATCACATAATGTCATCGCTACAACTGGCTAGACGGTGACCACGCTACGTCGTCGTTATTACTGACTAGATAGTGACCACTAGAAGTCGTCATTATTGCTGCCTCAGTAGCGACCACCCGAAGTCGTCGCTATTACTGGCTAGACAGCGACCACTGCAAGCTGTCACTATTGCTGGCTACACAGCGACCACTAGAAACTGTCGTTATTGCTGGCTACACAGCGACCACGTCATGTCGTCGCTAATGTAGCCAGAATTAGCAACCACTGTCTATGCCTGTCACTATATTTGTATTTGGCTTTTTTTTTAATTTAAATTTTTTTTTATTAGTTTTAATTGAATTTAATTTTTGTTTATTATTTTTTAATTGAATTGATTAAATATTATTAGTTAATAATTATAATAATATTGTGATTCTTTGTTGAATTTTAAACTATAAATATCGAAAATTGAATGATATAAAACAATAAAAGAAGAATGACATAAAACAAATACTAAAATATGGAATATGATATAAACTATAAACCAAATATATATACAATGTATATAACATATAAAAAAATGAAGCATAAAAAAGTACAATGATGGTGGAGGGGGATCCTGTGGTGGTGGCGGCGGTGGCTAGGAAGTAGTGAGAGGTAACCTCTGTATTTTTATGTTGACATAGGTTTTGATAATGACAACACCAAATGAAGAATCAAGATCAAACATATATAATTATGGACAAATTAATTTATGTTTGATGATGTAAATTTGATGAATTCCAAAGATTTGATTCAAGGCAATTACAAAAGATTAAAATAAGAGAAAAATGTTCATCAAAGTGCCTAAGGATCAAAAGAACCAAGCTTCATGCAACCACGTATCAAATTGGGTGAAACAAAGTATCAAAAATCATGCAACAAGTGCATGAATCAATTCATACAACAATACATGGCCATATGAATCGATTCACACGTTAAACAGGGCTGGAAATTGCAATTCAAAATGCTTGAATCGATTCAAGGTGAAGCTGAATCGATTCACACGAGATTTTTTCCCAGGAAACTTAATTTTAAAAGCTTGAATTGATTCATGCTATAGATGAATCGATTCATACATCAGGGAATGTGAAAATTTGCACAATGAATCCATTCATTTGTATTTTGAATATATTCATTTCATTTTTGATGCGTAAGTACACTGAATAAATCTATTCATTTTGGAAATGAATCTATTCATTTAGTTCAAATTTAAATTTCAAATTTGAATCTGAAAGAAACAACTTTGCATAAATCACAGAAGCATTACAAGAATCAAGCCAGAAAACAAGGATAACTAAGCAGACATCCATTACGGGAGTCATGGATCATGGAAGACAAACTTTACATAAATCATAGATCGGTGGGAATTTTTAATTGAAAGCTTTGCCTTTTGAAATTCTATAAACAGAGAGAGCATGTGAAGGATTCATTCGACCAAGTTCAAGCAACAAGCATTTCTCTCTTAAGCTTTCTTATCTCTCGTTGCTCTCTGTTCTTTTATTTTGCAATTCTCTTAAGAGCTTAGTTAGTGAGCAAAATTCTTTGAGTGTTACAATTTGTATATCCACTCTATTGGAAAGTTACCCTTGTAATCTTAATCACCATTCCTAGAACTTGGGTTGGCTTTCAACCTTGTAAAATTGTGAGATTGAGAGATTGGGTGGGTGCCCTTGCACTTGTGAGAATTGAGTTCATGAGTGTAGGATACTAGGAAGCTGCAATTGCTCAAAAATTGTATCTCTAATCTCCAATAGTGGAAATCCCTCAAGTGGGTTGCTTAAAGGCAAGACGTACACCGGTGTGGTGGAACTCGTATATATCGGTTTGTAGATCTCTCTTCCCTAAACTCTTTTAAATTTGTGCATTTAAATTGCTTGCTTAATTTGTTGTTTTTATAACTTGGTTGTTAAATTTATTTGAAACAAATTACTTTATTCCTTAAGTGAATTTACTTGGCATAAATTAAGTGTTTGTTGACTTGCTTTGTGTATAAGTTGTTATTACTTGTGATTTAATTTACCATCTTCATTAAGAATATTTGTTAAAGAATCAATTTCAAACGCATTCCAAAGAAAATCTTTAATACTTAATTCACCCCCCTCTTGAGTAATTGGGGCCACTTGGTTAACAAGTGGTATCAGAGCTTGACTCTTGGTAAATCAAGCTTAACAGCTTCAAGAGAACAAGATGACCTCTACTTCTTTTAACCTTTTTCCTAAGGGTGGTGCCACAAATAGACCTCCCGCTTTCAATGGTGAGGGTTACACTTTTTGGAAAGAATAAATGAAAATTTTTGTTCAATCCATTGATTTGAAAATATGGAATGCTATTGAAAATGGTCCTTTTATACCTATGCATACTGTTGATGGTAGACAAGTTGAAAAACATATGGATGATTGGACTATTAAATAAGAAAAGAAAGCACAATATAACCATAAAGCTAAAAATCTTATTACTCTTGCCTTAGGTCCTGATGAACTTTTTACAGTTGTAACATGTAAATCTACAAAAGAAATGTGGGATACCCTTCAAGTTACTCATGAAGGAACTAGTGATGTTAAAGACTCTAAAATTAGTACCTTGACTAGCCAATATGAAAGCTTTAGAATGAATTCCAGTTAAACTATTTTAGAACTTCAAAAGAGATTTACTTTGATTATTAATCATCTTATTACTCTTGGTAAATATTATACTAACAAGGAGCTCATCCATAAAGTTCTAAAAAGTCTTACTAGGGAATGACAACCTCTTGTTACTGCCATCAAGCAATCTCCCAACATAAATAAGATGTCTCTTACTACACTATTTTTTAAGCTTCAAGAACAAGAGCAAGAACTAAAAGATTTGAAGATTGCGGAGGAGGAAAAAAGGTCCTCTAAGAAAAAGGGGCTAGCTCTTAAAGCCACTTCAATCGAGGAGGATGAATCCGAAAGTGACCTAGATGATGATGATGATGAGTTAGGCCTATTTGTGAAGCGTTTTGGAAAATTTATGAGAAACAAATGATTCCAAAAGAACTTTACTTCCAAAGGTAAGAAATCTACACCTAAAGATAATAATTCTTCACGTACTTGTTTTGAATGTGGTAAGAAATGACACTTCAAGGTGGATTGTCCAAATCTTAAAAAGAAAAACAAAAATCGAAAAGGAAAGAGAAGAGCATACATAGCACGGGATGAAAACGATGTAAGTAGCTCAGATGAATTAGAAAACGAAGAAGCCAACCTATGCCTTATGGCTAACCATCAAGATGAAGAAGATGAGGTATGTTTTAAAACAAGCAACACTCATTGGTACTTGGATAGTGGGTGTTCTAAGTACATGACGGGAGACAAAAGTAAGTTTATATCATTCACTCCCCGAAATAAAGGATTTGTTACATATGGAGACAATACTAAGGGAAGAATTCTTGGAATAGGAAATATTGGTAAAAACTTTTCCACCTCTATAAATGTATTATATGTTGAAGGACTCAAACATAACTTGCTTAGCATTAGCCAATTATGTGATAAAGTATATAAAATTGTATTTGAATCAAACTGTTGCATAATTGAAAATAAGCTAAACAAGGAAATAAAATTCGTAACTAAAGATGATGAATCATGATTAATCTAGATTGTCTTGCTTCAAATGATGTGCAATGCTTCATAACTAAAGAGGATGAATCATGGCTATGGCATAGAAGAATTGTTCATATTCATATAGACCATTTAAACAAACTTGTTTCAAAAGATTTAGTAATTAGTTTACCAAAATTGAAATTTGAAAATAAATTTTGTGATGCATGTCAAAAGGGGAAACAAGTAAAGGCATCTTTTCAAGCAAAAAATGTTGTTTGAACAAATAGACCTTTACAACTTTTGCACATGGATTTATTTGGACCTTCAAAAGTTAAAAGTTTTGGTGGAAACTATTATGGTCTTGTGATTGTGGATGACTATTTTAGATATACAAGGATGTTATTTCTTACTCACAAACATGAAGCATATCACGCATTTAAGAAACTTGCTAAGATTATCCAAAACGAACGAAATTTGAAAATTGCATCCATTCGAACCGATCATGGGGGAGAATTTAAAAATCAACCCTTTGAAAAATTTTGTGAAAAACTTGGCATTGAACATAATTTTTCGGCTCCTAGAACTCCACAACAAAATGGAGTAGTTGAAAGGAAAAATCGATCTTTAGCAAAGCTCGCAAGAACTATGTTAAATGACAACAATATTGTGAAACATTTTTGGGCTGATGCGGTAAATATCGCTTGTCATGTTATGAATAGATGTCTAATAAGGCCTATATTAAAGAAAACCCCTATGAGCTTTACAAAGGGAGAAAACCAAACATTTCTTATTTTCATGTATTTGGATGCAAATGTTTTATGTTAAACAATGGAAAGGATAATCTGGGGAAGTTTGATGCAAAACCTAATGAGGCAATATTTCTTGGTTATTCATCAACTAGCAAGGCATATTGACTATTTAACAAACGAACTTGTACTATTGAAGAGTCCATTCATGTTAAATTTGATGAAGTTAACCAAATTCCTCTGAGAAAGGAAATTGTTGATGATCTTGTAGATACCTTCCAATAGATGACATTGGACAACAAAGAAAAAGAAGAAGTCAACAACGAAGGAGAAGCAACCCCAAATGAGGAACCTCAACAAAAGGAGTGGATCACTGTAAAAGATCATCCTTTGGACAACATTATAGGTGAAATAACAAAGGGTGTAAGTACTCGTAATGCTATTAGAATTGCTTGTAATCATTTAGCCTTTGTCTCTCAAATTGAACCTAAAACCATTAATGAGGCTATTATTGATGAAGATTGGATGTTGGCTATGTAAGAAGAGTTACATCAATTTGAAAGAAACCAAGTTTGGGATCTTGTGCCAAGACCCAATGATCGCCAAGACCTAATGATCATCAAGTAATAGGCACTAAATGGGTTTTCAGGAATAAACTTGATGAAAATGGAATTATAACTAGAAATAAAGCAAGGCTAGTTGCTAAAGGTTATAATCAAGAAGAAGGAATAGATTATAAAGAAATGTATGCTCCCGTTGCTAGACTAGAAGCAATTTGGCTGCTGTTAGCTTTTACATGTTGTATGGACTTTAAACTTTACCAAATGAATGTCAAGAATGCATTTCTAAATGGATACATTCAAGAAGAAGTATATGTAGATCAACCTCCTGGTTTTGGAAATTACAAATTTCCAAATCATGTTTTCAAATTGAGAAAAGCTTTGTATGGTTTAGAACAAGCTTCAAGAGCTTGGTATGAAAGACTAAGTAAATTTTTTTTAGAAAACAATTTTGAAAGAGGAAAGGTTGATACTACACTATTTATAAAATGTAAAAACAATGACATCCTCTTGGTACAAGTTTACGTCAATGATATAATATTTGGTGCTACTAATGAACTTCTTTGTAAAGAGTTTGCCAAGATCATGCAGGATGAGTTTGAATGGTCCATAATGGAAGAACTTACATTCTTCCTTGAACTACAAATCAAGCAAACCAAAGAAGGGATGTTCATAAGTCAATCCAAATATTGTAAAGAACTTCTCAAAAGGTTTGAAATGGACAAGGCTAATGAAATAGCAATACCTATGAGCACATCATGCTACCCAGACAAAGATGAGAAGGGTAAGGATGTTGAGATCATAAAATACGGAGGTATGATTGAATCCTTACTTTATTTAACTGCTAGTTGGCCTGACATAATGTTTGTTGTATTCATATGTGCGAGATTTCAAGCATGTCCCAAAGAATCTCATTTAACTGCTGTTAAAAGAATTCAGAAATATCTTGTAGGGACACAAAATGTTAGTTTATGGTACCCCAAAGGTGCTGAATGTACTTTGATTGGTTATTCTGATTCTGATTTTGCTGGTTGTAAATTAGATAAAAAAAAGTACCAATGGTACTTGTCACTTACTTGGTAATTCTCTTGTATCTTGGCATAGTAAGAAACAAGCTAGTGTCGCTTTATCAATAGTTGAGGCAGAATATATCGTAGCTGGGAGCTGTTGTGCTCAAATCCTATGGATGAGACAACAACTTCTTGATTTTGGTGTTTTCTTAGATCAAATACCCATTAAGTGCGACAACACTAGCGCGATTAACATTTCCAAAAATCCCGTTATGCATTCTCGAAAAAAGCATATTGAGATTCGTCACCATTTTATATGAGATCATGTTTTAAAAGGAGATTGCATTCTTGAATATGTTGACATCTCCAAACAATTGGCAGATATTTTTACAAAACCCCTCGCTAAAGAATAATTTATAAATATTAGGAGGGAGTTAGGAATTTTAGAAATCTCAAATTATGTTTATTATTCACTAATCATTTTTCTGAATTCATTTTTGAAACAATTTTTAAAAAATTCTTTAAACAAAGAAGTTTTTAAATATTTTTGAAAAATATATCTTTGGATACATATTCTTAAAATATTTTTATTTGACAAAATGTTTTTTAAATCATTGATAATATCTCTTAAAAGAGATTTGATTGAACCAAAATTTTTGAGAAACTATCCTTAATACTTGATCTTTAAAGATATTGTTTAATATATTTAGAATTATTTCTCAATCTTTAATAATATATTTGATTAATCTTAATTTTTTAAGATAATATCTTTTATAATCACTCTTGAAACATTTAATTTTTGATTATTTTACTAAATCTCATAATTATTTTTAATCCTATTTCTTATATTGAAACAAAATCCGAGAAAAGGACTTCAAAATCATGACTTGTGTGCCTTCTTGGAAACACAAGATCTTTTGAATTCAAACCTTGCATAAGATCATGTGGGTTGCATTCAAGATTCCATATCATGTGAATTGCACTTTCCAAAACCATCAGAGATTCTTTTGCATAATTTTGTTATCAAAGAAAAGGACAACCTCTCCTAAGCTTTCACGTGATCTGCTCATTAAAATCCAAAAGATTCCATACAATCACGTGCCTAAAAACCTTCATATTTACGCAAAATGAACTACATGAATCAATTCACTCTAGCATGAATCAATTCATGTGTGGTTCAGTGGCCAAAATTCACACTCTCAGCTACCTGAATCGATTCACGCGTGGCCTTGCATAAAGTTATCTTTGTCTGATCCAAATGAATCGATTCATAGGCTATATTGAATCGATTCATGTGTTGGTTTCTCAATAAAAGCTTGCCTGATTCATGTTTATGATTCACCACTCTTCATTCTATTGCTCATCCCTTCCTTCTAAAATCAAAAGCCTTTCTCTTCTTCCTCCAACCAAAGAAGAAAAAGAAAAGCTGACATAGCTGGTTCTTCTGCTCTAAAAGCCACTAATATATCTAGGTTGTTTGATACCCAAACATAACTCTCTAGATATCTTGAACATTTTTCTAAGAAATCTTTTGTTACCCCTCATTGGCTTGATTATCAACTCTTCAATGATAATTTCACTTTCTTTGAAATTCTCCAACAACAAAATCTTGTTGAGTTTGCTACTCTTCAAGAAACTTTTATCTATCCGGAATTAATTTGAACCTTCTACTCCACTCTCCAAGTCATAAATGGTCATCATATAGCCAAGGTGAAAGGAGTCACCATCCACCTTGATAACCATATTCTCCATCTAGTTGGTCGTCTTCCATTAAGCAATATTGATTTTAATGGAAAGAGGCCTGTTCCTGAATGGAACTATAACCCTCTAGAGGCAAGAACCTTTCTAAGCCTCTCCTCTTCCTCAACAAGCACGGTTGGGCAAATGAACATAAAGCACCGTCTTCTTCACTATTGCTTGGTAAAAATCCTACTCCCCAAAGGTAGTAATAACGCAAGGGTAAGTGAGGCCCAAATCCTTATTCTATGGGCAATGTTGCACCAAAAAAAAATAAATTGGATAACTCTCATAAAGCAACATATGTTTAGTGCCCAAAAACTTACTCGCCTTCCCTATGCTGTATTAATTATTAAACTTCTTCGACACTTTCAAGTTGATCTTTCAAATGAAGTGAAGGAGTAGGTTGGTTCAAAAGGACTAATTGGTGGTCAACATCTCACCAAAATGGGCTGGAACTATAGGAATGAAGAATGGCATTATTCTCTTGAAAATGCACTTAGTGAAGATGAAGAACCTGTTGGACAGCAACCACCCACTCCACAAACTGCACCATCAACTGAGGAGTTATTTACTAGACTCACTCAACACATCGATCATCGCTTTGATGTTGTTGAACAATGATTTGATCATTTGGAGAATAATATGAATGAGCGTTATGAAGACTTAGCTTAACAAGTTACCCCCTTCGTTTCTTTCAGCCATAAAATAATTTTATGTACTTTATTTCAATTTCATGGTTGATATTTTATGTACTTCTGTTAAATAAAATCTCTTATTATATTTTGATGATGCCAAAGGGGAGAGATATTACTGCTTATTTATATTTAATTTAGGGGGAGAGAAAAGTAGTATATTATTAAGGGGAAGGTTGAGATTATTTAATCACTTGTTTAATCACTAAGAGGGAAATATTCTTTTGTTGCAAATACACTCTAATACATGTATGGATATAATATGTTATCTTTAACAAGTGGTATTCCTCTTCAAAATGACTTTGTATGATTCTACATTAACAAGTGGTATATAAATGCATTTGAAAGGGGGAGTTTAGTTTGCCAAAAAATCTTGAATTTTAAACTGTTATGAGACTAACACCCCAAGAGATGAACATTAGTTGTCATCATCAAAAAGGGGGAGAATGTATTTTTATGTTGACACAGGCTTTGATAATGACAACAACAAATGAAGAATCAAGATCAAACATATATAATTATGGACAAATTAATTATGTTTGATGATGTAAATTTGATGAATTCCAAAGAATTGATTTAAGGCAATTACAAAAGATTAAAACAAGAGAAAAATGTTCATCAAAGGGCCTAAGGATCAAAGGAACCAAGCTTCATGCAACCACGTATCAAATTGGGTGAAACAAAGTATCAAAAATCATGCAACAAGTGCATGAGTCGATTCATACAGCAATACATGGCCATATGAATCGATTCACACGTTAAACAGGGCTGAAAATTGCAATTTAAAATGCTTGAATCGATTCATGGTGAAGCTGAATCGATTCACACGAGATTTTTGCCCAGGAAACTTAATTTTAAAAGCTTGAATCGATTCATGCTATAGATGAATCGATTCATAAGTCAGGCTGTGTGAAAATTTACACAGTGAATCCACTTATTTGTATTTTGAATCTATTCATTTCATTTTTGATGCATAAATACACTGAATGAATCTATTCATTTAGTTCAAATTTAAATTTCAAATTTGAATCTGAAAGAAACAGCTTTGCATAAATCACAGAAGCATTACAAGAATCAAGCCAGAAAACAAGATCACTAAGCAGACATCCATTACAGGAATCATAGATCATGGAAAACAAAATTTGAATAAATCATGGATCGGTGGGAAGTTTTAATTGAAAGCTTTGCCATTTGAAATGCTATAAATAGAGAGAGCATGTGAAGGATTCATTAGACCAAGTTCAAGCAGCAAGCATTTCTCTCTTAAGCTTTCTTATCTCTCGTCGCTCTCTGTTCTTTTATTTTATCTTTCTCTTAAGAGCTTAGTTAGTGAGCAAAATTCTTTGAGTGTTAAAATTTGTATATCCATGCTATTGGAGAGTTACCCTTGTAATCTTAAACACCAACATTTCTAGAACTTGTGTTGGGTTTCAACCTTGTAAAATTATGAGATTGAGAGATTGGGTGGGGTGCCCTTGTACGTATGAGAATTGAGTTCTTGAGTGTGGGACACTAGGAAGCTGCAATTGCTTAAAGTTTGCATCTCTAATCTCCAATAATGGAAATCCTTCAAGTGGGTTGCTTGAAGGCGAAACATACACCGGTGTGGTGGAACTCGTATATATTGGTTTGCAAATCTCTCTTCCCTAAACTCTTTTAAATTTATGCATCTAAATTGCTTGCTTAATTTGTTGTGTTTATAACTTGGTTGTTAAATTTATTTAAAACAAATTACTTTATTCCTTAAGTGAATTTACTTGGCATAAATTAAGTGTTTATTGACTTGCTTTGTGTATAAGTTATTATTACTTGTGCTTTAATTTACCATCTTCATTAAGAATATTTGTTGAAGAATCAATTTCAAATGCATTCCAAAGAAAATCTTTAATACTCAATTCACCCCTTCTTGAGTGATTGAGGCCACTTGGTTAACAACCTCGCCATCAACTACATAAGCATCTCCTACTGCGCCACAAGCTGTCGAAGAGTCTCAGCTCGTTCCTCATTAGCCCGTCATCACTCCTTCTCAGCCCGCTCCTCTAATAGCTTCCTGCGGCGTCGCTCCTCCTGTAACTCATTGTTCAGGTTCTCAATAACCTGAACAACATCTGCCGGAATGCTAGAGGAAGAGGAAGAGGAAGAGGTCTTCCCTTTTTTCATGAGTTGTGTGCCCACGCCTCCCAAGTCGAACACCCTCCCTTTCGTGTTCATGCAACCAATAGCCTTTACATAGATGACGTTGTCGTCGGAACAAGACAGGGTAAGATGTACCTCTCCCTTAGGAGTGGAAGCCACAAGCTCTGCCTCATTCTCGGCCCTCATGGCAAGATACACCTCATGCAAATGTACAATAATGATAAAATTCAGTAATATATAATTTGTAAACTTAAGCATGTTTAAGTTAAATTAAATTACCACAATGTCGGTCGATTTTTGGTTAACCCAAGCACCAGCTTTGTTTTTCTTGGTCATTTGCATGACCTCATACAAGGATGGCTCGTAGCACTCTTTCTGCTCCTGTTGTTCACAATATATTGAGATTGTTAACAAAAACATATTAAGTCATTCATAAAAAATATTTAACAAAATATACTTACAAATCTCTTTTTATGCTCAAGGACTGAAATGCTACCCCTAGTGTAGATAGAGGTTGCAGCATCAGCTGCTTTGTTTGCCTTATTCTGAGCACTAGCCTACTGGAACAAGACACCCCCCACTTTTGGACCATCCCATCCTAGTGGTTCTTAGGGATCCAACGAGGGAGGTCGCCATTGTCCCTCACCTTCCAAAGGGTACTCTTGATGATTTTGGAGGTCTTTATGGCAAAGACCCTTCTAATCTCATCAATTATATCCTCTATCCACTAATAATCACACTGTTACATGAAATGAGATTTCAAAATGAAAAACAGGTGTATGAATTAGCCATAAAGTCACAACAAAGGGAAGTGTTAACTTACCGAGAATGTGTCAAACAATCTATCCTGGACAGCCTTCCCAGCATCTGTCCAAGAGATGTATGGACCATCCCACTGGGCCTTCAAAACCTTAGTATTCGCTTTGGTAGTGCGACTACTATCAACAAAGCTGTAATAAACAACAGTTAAAAACAAATAAAATAACTTACACATAGAAAGGGTATCAAAATTTTGGCAAAGTCTCCCCTATAAATATAACATTTCCAAATTTGAAAAGTTGCCCTATTACAAACAGAAAAGTTCCCAGTACAGGTACTATATGAATTATAATTACAAAGCAACTAACAAGCTACCAACTAAAACTTAAAACAAATTATATAGTAATACATACTCGTCTCCGCCCACTAGTGGCACCAGAGTGGGTAGGGGGATCCCGGAGGTGGGGTCGCCTCGAGGCCAGGGACATCTAAACCCTCTGGTGAAGGAATCTACTATGCTGTGGTCTGTGGTGGTGAAAGAGTCTGTTGTGCTATGGTGGTGGGGAAGGAGTTTGCTGTGATGTGGTGGTCTGTGGTGGTAAAGCAGTGGTGGTCTGCTGTGGTGTAGTGTCCTGCTATGAGGTGGTGGTCTACTGTGGTGTACCCACACAAGATCCTGGTGTCCTTGAACCATCATCCCGGTTGAAGGGTAGTTGACGTCTTGTCATCTATGGATAAAACCATGAAAACAAATGTTAGTCTCAAACTATAAAGATATGTATATATGTATATATGTTTAATACTCTATGTCTATTTCACTTTAAAATTCTCTCTCAGTTTCAGTGTCACTATGGCTATCTATTTCAACAGGTTTCTCAGTCTCCAAATCGGCCCTAGACCATTTTGATTGGGAGACAACATCTTTGTCAATGTGTTCACCCCCGTAGTGGCAAGTGTCTCATCTATTATCACTGGATCAATGTTGAACAGCAAATGATTGTCACTGAGCTCGTTCAAAGTGAGCTGATAAGCATCCTCAACCTCATCAGAGACATTATCAGTGATCTGACTTCGGGCCTTGGCCTTGATTACTGTGTACCAGTCTTGGTGCCTTCTAGGGAAATCCATGTAATAAACTTGCTCATCTTGTTGGGTAAAAATGAAGGGATCAAACCCTTTATATTTATCATTTTTCTTGACCTCAACTAAATCGTAGTTGTTGTCAACCTTTGTTCCTACATCGATTTTGTTGTCGTAACAATTGCACTTGAATAAAGCGATATCTCTTCTTAGTCATCTGGAGAAAGAAACTTCAACAATCTCTATCAAGACTCCATAGAAGTCTTCTTCTAACTTTTCGTTTGTGCCTTTAATACAAACCCCGTAGTTATGGGTGTATATCCATTCACTCCATTGGAAATTGTTAAACTTGTAGCCGTTTACGTAGTAAATGGGCCATTTTTTAACAGTTTTCACCGGCCTCTAAGAAAGGGCTTGGAGTAATGGATCTTCAATATGGTTATTAAGGTCTTGAATCTATGACAGCATAACATATAGGTCATCGTTAGATACCTTAAATTTCAAGTTCAACAAAAAAACAAAAGGTATACGGGTCGTATGTGTTGTACAAACCAATCGATAAATTTGGATGATACCTCACTATGAATTTGGTCATCAGTTATATCATTTTGCTTGAGTTTTAACATATCTGCATATAAGCTATTTAAAGAAGAATAAGTTAGCTACAATAAAAGCTAGCTTTAGAATGCAAACTATAAGTTGGTGACTTACTCAAGATAGGGTTCCATTTCTGGGCAATTCAGAAGAATGTACAAGTGAGTCGTCTTTTGATCTTTCTCATCAATGTAACATTTTGTGACCTTGCCCCCAGGATGACCAGGATAGTTAAAAATTAAACTTTGATCATCCAACTCTGCATGTGTGGCCACCCCAAGGCTGCGGGGAATTCTACTCATTCTAGTTTCTATCTGTGTTGAAAAATAGAAAAAAGCTAAAGTGGTTATTTCTTCTATTAAGTATGCCTTACAAATTGATGCTTCAACGTAGGCTTTGTTTGACACTTTGTCTTTTAAAGAGCGTAAGAATCTAGAACAACATAAAAAAATGTTAAGTTACATAATACTATTATAGGAAAAAATCATTACAACGAAATTAAGTAGTTGTGGCGTTCACCTTTTGAATGGATACATCCAACAGTACTACACTAGGCCACCAACTAAGACCTCGCACGGTAGATGGATAGGCAAATACTCCATCGAGTCAAAAAACTAGGTGGGAAAATTTGCTCCAACTTACAAATTAAGACCAGAATACTTTCCTCCATCTTCACAAGTTTCTCCTTAATTAACGAAGTTTCCGTCAACTTTTTAAAGAAGTGACTCTACTCAACCAACAGTTTTCAAATAGGTTTCAGTAAAGCATGAAACGCATACCATAGTAGTTGTTGCATAAACACATGACAATCATGACTTTTCATGCCAAACACCCTGCCCTCCTTCACGTCGACACATCTACTCAAGTTAAAAGTAAATCTGTCAGGCAGGGTCAACCCATTCATACATACACATACAACAATCTATTGACGTCTAGTTAAAACATATTTTGCATGCGGTTTAAATATTCTTCCATGTTCCGCATCCGTCAATTCCAACTTCTTCTTAGAAAACCAAATAGAAAGGTCTAGTTGACTTTTCTCATTACCATTTGTTCTCCCTTTAATGTCCATCATAGTGTCAAAAATATTCATGAAAACATTTTGTTCAGTGTGCATCACATTAATGTTATGTCGTAATAACAATTCTTTCCAATATGACAAATCTCATAAGATACTTTGCTTCACCTAGTGGTGTTCCTTCCTATAACCCGCAAACTCCTTAACATTCTTATCCCAGATGTACGGATACTCTTGGACTCTCTGCCAAACCTGTGTACCAGATAACCTACGAGGTGGAGGTTCATTCACAACCTTATTCTTCTTAAAAGCGGTTTGGTTTCTTCTGAATAGGTGATCCAACGGTAGAAACTTTCTATAACAGTCAAAAAAATTGTCTTGCCACTAACAGGTAGTGATTCCCCCAGTATGTTCCATGCATACAGGGCAAGCAAGCTTCCCAAATGTTGACCATCCAGAAAGCATACCATATGCTGGGAAGTCGTTAATGGTCCACATCAAAACAACCCGCATCATGAAATTATTCTTCAAGGACGTATCATAGGTCATCACCCCGATATCCCACAATTGTGACAACTCCTCAACCAACGGTTACAAAAATACATCTATTTTCATCTTTGGATTTTTGGGTCCTGGAACCAGTGCAATAAGAAACATGACCTCCCTCTTCATGCACATATTAGGAGGTAGATTGTGTGGGGTCAGTATGACTGGCCAAGAAAAGTACACTTTTTCGTATTGACCAAACAGGTTGAACCCATCAGTACATAAGCCAAGTCGTACATCGCACAGCTTGCCTGAAAAGTCCACATATAGTTCATCCAAACACTTTCATGCTTTCCCATTAGAAGGATGGCACAAAAGACCCTCTTGTGTTTAGTTCAGAGCATGCCAATGCATGTGTTTTACCATGGACAATGAGGCGTACAAACATTAAAGACGCGGTGTTATGGGAAAGTACCATATTTTCTTCCTGGCCGTCCTAGTTACTTTCCCTCTCCTTTTAACAGTTTTGTAGCGGTCCTCATTACAGTGTACACATTTTGTGACACTTTAATCTACAAATTCATTTTGAAACAACATACACCCGCCAACACAACACTCTATCTTCACACAACCCATCCCTTGGTTTGCCACTCTTTTCTTAACATGGTATAGGTTTGATGGCATTTGATGATGACTAGGCATAGTGGAACCCATCAAATCGACCATTCTATTAAAGCAACCCGCTGAAAGATTATAATCTGCCTTAAGGCTTAAAGTAGCTAGGGAGGCAGATAATTCAGTGTTACTTACAAGTGTTTGATAAAATGCTTTAGTGTAGATTCCTTCTATGTTGTTGTCTATATATCATAAAGCTTAGGTCTTGTTTATTTTTAGGTTTTTGTTGTAATTTTCCATTGATTAGTATGCTGGACTCTAATACATTTTTTCACATTTTTTAAAGTGTAATTCAAGCTCCCTAGAGTGTGTAATCCATCACATCTTTTGGTGGATTGAAAACTAGCTCAATAGTGTAGGTTGTTAGTGTTCTTAAGTGTTGTTCTAGTGTTTGATTTAATTTTCTAGAAACATTAGACATTCTTTAACATGCAGTAATTCATCTAAATAATTAAATTTAATGTCATAAAGTCATGTTTTCTATCTATGTTTTATGTTAGAAGATGATGCAAGAATGAATATGAGTAACTAGTGTTGTTTGTGTTGTTATTTGCACCTTTTTGTGAGGCTTGCAAGGGCTATTTTTATTCAATTTTTGATGCAATAAAACAAAGAAAAAATAAGGGAAAATGTATAAAAAAATTATAAGAAAAGTTAGCAAAGGAAAGGGCTTGAAAGGTCCTGACATTGAACATTATTCCTTAGGTCCTTTCTTGGAAAAAACATTGAAAAAATCTTGTATAAAACCCCAAAAATATTTTTGGCAGCACCTAGTGTTTTTCTGTAGCCCCTTAGTTTGTGTTAGTATTACCTCTTTGTGTTGAAAATCAAAAGAAGAAAAAAAGGATATGTTTGTTGGTTGTGTGTTTTGAGTATTATTCTTGCATTCTAGTGTTTCTAAGTTTAACTTTTGAGTGCTTACTTTCTTGTTGCATTTTATTTTCTTGCTTGTCATTTGTTGTGTTTTAGAGTTTGTCACATTTTACTCCTTTCGTTGTGTTTAGCATCCTTTCTTTTGTCCTTTAATTGCTTGTCTTGTTCTACTCTTGTTTGTCATATTTTAATCTAATTTGGTTTTGCTATCCTAATTGAACATTTGTTGCTTGTCATTTCTTGATCTCTTGTTGTGTCATTAGAGTATTTCACTTTCTTGGCATTCTTGAGATTAGCCTAAGTGTTCATTACTTTTTGGTAGCATATTGAAGTGATTGAGATTAAATATTGAGAGTGCTTTAAGACTCAAAGTGATAGAAGGAGAAAATTTGAGTGCATACACTTATGAGTGGAGGGATTTCTTTTTCATTTCTTATATTTTGTTGTGCCAACTATTTTCTTGTGTTCAAAGCTTTCACTTAACTTGTTGGTGGAGATTGAATACTTGTAAATCGGAGAGCACCTTTATGTAATAATCATCCTACATTGTGTGTCATTTGTATTTTGTTTCTCCCAATATTTTGGGAGCGAATAAATACATACATATATATATAATTCTTTGAATTTATATTTCTTAGTCCTTGTATTTTGGACTCTTGGACTTTAGATAACTAGTTCTAGGGTAATTATGCTTAGGTCTAGTTTATTTTATGCACACCGTCTAGTATATCTCTCGTTTTTAGTTTTAGGGATTAGTTTATTTTCTTCCTTTGTATAAAACGATTAGTATCTCATCCTATTCACTTTGCGCATTATTTTTCTATAGGAAACATGTCTTCTTACAATGAACGTGAGAGAGATAACATACCTCCTCATATGAGAGCGATCCTTAAAAAATTAAATGTCATGCATGTTAGGTTAGACAATATAGAAAATAGGGAGGAATACAAAGAGATAGACCTTATATGAGAACTACACATATACATGATGATAGTGAGGTTGAAGATAGGCCCGAGACATATCATAGACATCATGAAGATGTGGGGCTAAAAGAGATGAAATTGGAAGTGCTCTCATTCCATGGAAAAAAGTGATGTGAAGATGTACCTAGATTGGAAAATAAGAGTTGAACAACTCTTTAACTTTCATTAAATCAAAGAAGATAAGAAAGTTAGGGTTGCTACCCTTTCTTTTTGAAACTATGTCTTGGTTTGGTGGACCTAAAATTTAAAAGGATAGAAAGAGAAATCACTTTCCTCCTATAGATGAATAGGATGGCCCAAAGGCATTGCTTAGGAAAAGATATGTTCCTTCCTACTATAGGGGAGAACTTTTGGCTAAGCTCAATAGATTCTCCCAATGGGCTAAAAGCATTGAAGATTATTACAAAGCCCTTGAAATGGCCATGATATGGGTCAATCTTGAAGAGGATGAAGAACTTTAATGCATAAGTTTCTTCATAGGTTAAATAAAAATATAAAAAGAAAAGTTAAGCTCCTTTCTCAATCAGATATTGAGGAGCTCTTCCGCCAATATATTAGGGTGGAGAACCAAATAAATGATAGAGACTTCTACTACAAAGTAGAATACAAACCCTTTAGGCCCAAGTGGAAGGGCAAAGAGGATTCCAATTCAAAAAATGATTGGAGAAAACATAAGAAGAATGAAGTGGGCATTTCTTCTCCTAAATTAAAAAATAAGGTACATAGAGAATGTCATTTTTCTAGATCCTCTAAGCATGACAATCAAAAACATAAAAATTCCAACTTTATACTCTAGTTCCTAGTTTGAATACCATTACTCATTATAACCCCCTTAGGGCATCCTATCCTATGCTTCCTCATTATATGCCCATGTTTAGTCTTAGATCACATGCTCATATATCTACACCTCATATCATACTCATTATACATCACATTGATGGTACCATTTCTAGATTACATGAGGATTTCTATAATTTTGCATGTGTATTTTTGAGGGACCTTCTCCTTATTTCTTTGATGACATCTTTTATTTTATCACTCCAAAGGTGAAAAGGTTAGTCTTGGACTCTAGCTGACGTTTCTATTCCTTTCATCTTTCACCTTTCATTTAACCAATTTTTTCCATTTCATACTATGGACTCACTTTATTTTCCTTTTCACCTTATAGGATTACTGTTTCCTTATAAGTTACTTTAAGTAAGCTTAGATTTAAGGGCAAATCCTCTTTAGGAGGGTGAGCATGATGAGGTCTATGGGTGAGCTTAGTTTAGACCTCTTTCATTTATACATTATCAGGCTTATCTCATTAGACTTTCAAATTTGTTGTATCTTAAAAGCTCATTAGTAATTACCTTTGGGTCTTACATGGCTATATTTTTCATTTTGGGCCACTTTTGGGCCTTGCATAGTCATATACTTGCTTTGGTCTACTTTTGGACCATGTACCTTTAGGTTTTAGGCCTTAGGTGAAGTTTTAACAAGAGCACCCAAGTTAACTCTGAAATTAAATCACTTAGGGGGAGATATAACTAGGTTGTTCTCTTTGTAAAAGTTAACTTTGAAGTCATAATTGGGATTTTTAGTGAGAAGTGAGGAATTCTCCCTTTCTAGATTTTTGAGAGCATCAAAGCTCTCTTATGTTCTTATCCCTTGGGCTTCTCCAAGGGTGGTGAACATTTTGGTTATCTCTCTAACACCTAGAAAGTAGCGTAAATCTCTTTCAATCCATTGTCCATCTCTTCTTTCTTCCATTTCTATCATCTTCCTTTCTTTTAGCTTAGGAAAATTCAAAATCCTTAAGTACTTCAAGACTTACTCAACATTCAACCAAGGCTTCTTGGATGTGCATTTAAAGAGCTTGAAGTGGAGAAGCTTGGAGATCTAAGGAGAAATTCAAGACTAGATCCTTCCATAGAAATGCCTACATCAGTATATGTGGAAAGGTTTTAGTGCCAATGGCCTCAATTAGAAATTTCACATACCTTGTAAAATGACATTTTTGGTATAAACATCTAACGCACACGAAATCCAATTAGGAAGGCATTTTGGAACGGGACTTGAACCATTAGCTTAGTATTGACATGTACATGGTATGTGTGAAATTTGGATATGGGCAAGATGGGTAAAAGGAGGAAGGAATTTGGTAAGACTCTATATGTTCTGCATTTTCTATAGATTTGTGCAATTTTGCATAAAGTAATCGATTACTATAGTCTTGGTAATCAATTACTGATATTGGTTTTCTCGTAATGATGATGGAATAACAAGAAGTTTTCCATGTCGTAATGTAGTATATTATGTAACAACCCAAATTTTAGAGAAATAAATTTATTGAATGATGATAATTAATTATTTGTGGTCCAATATACATGGGAAAATTAGTTATACATTAGTTATGATTTATTGGTAGATTAAGATTTACCAAAATTGAATAATTGAATAGATGGTGTAGGACCCACTAAGTCAAATTGGATATTTGATGGGCCTAAAATATTGAGAATATTATTATGGTTATGATGGTATGGTTAAAATAATTTTTGGAGTTGAGGAAACATTTATTCGGACACAGTGTATGATACTAAGCGGCAAAAATATGAGCCAAATGGAATTAAAAGAAAAATGCAAAATCCCTTTTTCCCTCTCCATTTGACCATGTGCACTTTTGCTCTCTTTTTTACTTCCTTTTATCCATTGGGTAATAAGATTTATTGACCTTTGGAAAAAGTAGAGTGATGCACCCTTTGGACCAATGGACAAAGACCAATTTTGGCACTTTTCTCTCTCTTTTCTCTTCTCATTTTTGGTGGTCCATCTTTCTCTTCACTCTATACTTCATTTTCTTCTTCTTCTTTATCTCTTCTTCATTAAAACCTTCACCTCCTCCTCCATGCCCAAACTTCCAATTTCTTTGTAAAACCCTTGATTCATGAAGGATTAAAGGGACTTTGGGGCAAAACTCAACTCATCTTCCTCTATTTCCCTCTTATTTTTGTGCTTCATTTTAAGCTTGGAGAAAAGGGTGAGTTCTCATGACACCCATGGTTTTGTTAATGGTTTTGAGGTTGTTGAAGTATTGTATTGGGAGATTGAGTGTTATTTTGATAAATGAATGCATGTGAAATTCAAAATCTTAGGGTAGAGGACTATTGGAATTTTGTTGTTGTTGATAATTGTATAAATGTGATGTTGTGGTCTTGGAAGTGATAGAGTGATGCAATAAAATGATTGGGCTTGATGTTGGACAATTTTTGATGAAAATCCTAACCTATGAAAATTTAGGGCTTTTGGTGAAATTGATGAATTTTGGGTCTATGGTCTTGAGAATCATTTTTGGATGAAGAAATGAGTTTTAGAATGATTGGTAATGGTTATTGATGTTGAGGTTTGAGAAATTAAGAGATTGTGGAAGGCACCAAGTTGGAAAATTGGTTGAAGTGGTATTTAGAGTGTGTTGGGTTTAGGAGTTGTTATGTGTTTAAGACATGTTATGTGTTCTAGATATAATAATGAATAATTAGAATTTGAAATAATGCCTTGAAAGGCTAATTGATTGAGGTTTATATGTATGAAATGTAGGACCTTTTCTGAACGACGAGGCGGGACCATCGGATCGCTCAGAATTCTTCTCTTGAGGTAAGAGAGAAGTTATATTCTAAATGCATGAATTGATTATTAGTGATGTGTGTCATATTGCACATGTGGTCTTGTCTATGTGATATTGATGAACCTTGATGCTAAATGTTGTGAGATTGTTGTGCTTGGCTAATGTGTGTTGTGCATTTAGAATATTGGTGGTATGCTTTATAGTGTTTGATCCTTAACTTGAGATTTTAAGGCAATTGTGATGCCTTGTGTTGATTGAGAACATGTGTAAAATTCACCACAATTATTGAATGGTGGGTATTGTTGTTGGATGAGAATGAATATGATTGTGAGCATACCCTTGTAATCTTGATGATAGATTTATGAATGTTGATAATGATGATTATTAAGACGATTATGATTGATACAAGATGAACTTGTATTTATGAGTTATAAATGTGTTAATGAAAATATTGTGATGCCACATTGAAAATTTATAATAAAGGCGATAATCAACGAAACTAAAATCCACTAAGAATTGGGTGGTGTTATGATGATGGTGATGTTTGATGAGTGGCATGATAGGATGCATAGTGTGAGAATGCACTTGATTTACATTGCATTGCATAGCTGCCGGTATGGGATGTTAGGTATAACACCCTAAATTTTAAAGAAAACAATTTATTGAATAATGATAATTAATTATTTATGGTCAAATAATTATGAGAGATTTTATTAGACATTAGAGGTGAATTATCGGTAAACTAAAATTTACCAGAACCAGGTGATTTAACAGACGATGTGGGACCCACTTGGTCAAATTAAATAATTGATGGGTCTAGGATACTTAGAAAATTATTGTGGTTATAGTGGTATAGTTAAAATAATTTTTAGTGTTAGGGAAATGATTAATTGGACACGACATAAGTTATAAAACGGGGAAAATACAAACCAAATGGGATTAAAAGAAAATGTAAATTCCCTATTTCTCCCTTCACATAACCGTAGCATCTTTCCCTCTCTCTTTTTGGTCCTTTTATCCATTGGACAATGGGGACTTATTAACCATTGGTAAAAGCAACTTGAAGCATTCTTTTCTCCATTGGGTAATACCCAATTTACACTAAAATTCTTCTCCCTTTCCTTCTATCACCGTGGGGCTTTCTTCTTCTTCCATCTGCCTTTATTTTTCTTCTTCTCCCTCACTTCTTCATGGCAAACTGAACCTCCCCTTCTCCATTCCATTCTCTTGCAAAAATGAACAACAAAACTTGGATTCATGGAGCATGAAAGTGACAATGAAGCAAATATTTAATGGTCTTCCCTCCTCACCCCCTTCATTTTCGTGTTTGACATTGGGCTAGGAGATGAGGTAAGGTTTTGAACTCACCTTGCTCTATTTTTATTTTTATGTTATTTGAGCTTGAAATGGTAATGTTAGGAACTTCGGTTATTGAAGAAAATGATGATCCCTAGGTTGGATGGTTTGAGAAGGTGATTCTTGATAAGGGTTTTGTGTTGAATAAATAAGGGTTATTGAGTTTATAAGGATTCATGGAAATGGTAGAAGTTGATTGTTGTTGGAATATTTTAGAGGAAACCCTAAGTGTTGATAAATTAGGGATTTTTGCCAAATTGATAGTTTTAGTGATTTTGAAGCCTTGGGAATGATTTTATATGAGGAAATGAATATTTAGAAACATTGGGGCTGATTATTGATGTTGATGAATTTTGAGCTAAGTTGATGTCATTTGAATGATGGTTTATGCATGTGAAACCCAAACCATAGGGTAGATGACCATTGGGACAATTGATTGTTGTTTACAAGTGATTGGCACTTTGATGATGATATAATGTTTGTAGTGATGTATGTGAATTGATGGAATTGATATTGGTGATTGTATGAAACCCTTAAGAAATTGATAATTCATTAGTAATGAGAATGATTTGGTGGGTAGAGATGATGCTTAGAAATCATTGGTGTTAAATTGTTGAGGTTCCAATCTTGAGATTTGAGGAATTGAGTTTGAGGATTTGGATGTATTATGAATAAGGGATATGATCTTGTTGTTGTTGGGTGTGGTTAGCCCCTTTGATATTTAGAGGATCTTGGTTTTGGGAAAGGAATTCCCGAAGCCTAACACAAGAATGTGAATTAGTGTTTAGACAAGTCTAGGACTTGATATGATCCCCATAGGATGTTAATAATATATTAACATTGTGATGATGCCTTATGATGGCTTATTAATGGCATGCATGTATATGTGTGTTTATGATAGGATTGTATTCTGGACGATGATGTAGAATAATTGAGGCAATCAAAGCATTTGGATTGCGGTTCTTCTCTTGAGGTAGGAGAGGAGTTTACATTTCAAATTTGCATGAGTGAATAAATGTTGAATTATGTATATGTGTGGACTCATGCATTGCCTTACCATGAATATATTGTATGTTGAATAGATGGTGTAATGAATGATGGCTTGGCTTTTGTTGAATGATTAAGAAAATGATGTATGTATATGTGTGTATATATATATATATATATGAAATGAAAATGAGTGCTTGATTGTCCCTTGGTTGGGCATGAATTAAATGTTGATGAAAATTCATGAATAGATGAGTTAATTAAGGTGTAGAGGATTGTTTTGTGATGATTGTGTAGCCAAATGAGTGAGGTAGTGATGTGGAGTGTTGTTAAAACCTCCCATATGCAATTGATGAATTAGAATTAGAAGTGGAGAGGTATGGTTTGTTGGGATAGGCCTAAATACATGAATAAATATAGGTAAAGTGTTAAATTAGGCCAACTATTGATGAGAAGTATATTGGCAAGTGGAAAGAAGTGAAAAACTCAAGTTTTTGTGCATGTATTCATAATCTCGCTTAAGCGAGATGGGATCTCGCTCAAGCGAGAGTCCCCTGCATTAGAGAGGTGGCCTCTGGCCCAATTTTGCTCAGGCGAGGGGAGGTCTCATTCAAGCGAGACGCGTTTAAAATAGGATGGTGAGCTACTAGACGATCTCGTTCAAGCGGGTGTGACCGTGCATGAGTGAGCGAGAGGATACATTGTTCTGGAATAAACCTTGCTTAAGTGAGTGGCATGGCTGATGGAAGCTCGCTCATTTTTGCTCAAGCGAGTGTGAGTCACTTGAGCGGGATGAGGGGCCTGATACTAAAAACTATACTCGCTCAAGTGAGTGGCCAATGATGGGAAGCCTCACTCAAGCGAGCGTGCGAGGACACGCTGCTGGGAGTCTCTCGCTTCTGCGCGATGGGGCTCGCCCAAGCGAGCCATGTAGATCTCGCTCAAGCGAAGGTGAATCTCGCTTGAGCGAGTTGCCCAGCCTAAAATTTTATGCCGTTTTCCTCTATTTTTCTGATATTGGGCCTCTTTCCCTTATATTGTGAGATAATTGAGGGATTGTATGAGGGCAATATAATGATGATTTATCATGGTGGTGATTGGAATTGATTGATATATTTGGGATGCTTTATTTAGGATATTTTCACCACCAAGAATGGGGTATGAAGGAATGATAATGAGAGTGTGATGATGAGGTTATTAGATTCAGCCTAGAGTGATTATGAAACCGATGAGAGAACAATTAAATGGCAATCTATTTGCTTTAAATCGATGAATCGTAGATGATATCGATAATGAATAATGATGGATGATGTTGTTGATCGTTTCCTTGAATAAAAAGATGGTTATTATTATTGATGATTGTTGAATGCCATTGTGAATGACACGAGTGTGATCTTGTATGTGTGGTTAGAAATATAATAATGAAACATTGTGAATTCCACACCAATATATATATATATATATATATATATATATATATGAGGCAATGGCGATGAATAATGAGATGAAAATCCACTAAATGAATGTGTGGTAATAATGATCAATATTATGAAATGTTGTAACGCCATTGTGGTTGATTGCAAGTATTGACTTGCGTGTATGATATAAAATATATGTTAAATATGTTGAGATGAAAATGCCACATGTAAAACTTGAAAACAATGGCTAAGAAACCAACAATGATAAAATCCACTAAGGTGTGTATGGTGGTGTTGGTGATTATGATGATGATGTTTGGTGAGTGGCATTTAGGATGCACAGTGTGAGAAATGCATTTGATTTGCATTGCATTGTATCCATGGCATATCATAGCCGCTGATGTTGGAATGTTAGGGGAGTTCCCTTGGCCGACCCAGTGGGAGGATGGCTCAATGCACGAGCAAATTTTATTTTCCCCTGTGACTCGGTGTGTAAGTCATGAAGCCGCCCATGTATTGCTACGGGGAGCTACATATGGCCGACCCTTATGGGGGGTGGCTCTTGATGAGCAGGTGACCCCGGTGGTCCATGGGATCACAGCCGCAATGATATGAGGCATGGCCGGCCCGCAACACCATATATTGATTATATTGTTTACCGCAGTCATGGTGAAAATGGCCAGGTGTTGCATTATGGGCGACGCGGTTTGGTACCAGTAAAAATTGGTGATTATGCATGCATTATGAGATATGTGTACACATTATACTACTGCAGTAGGGGCATGGTATGTGATCATGCTTGACCCACAATTTGGTGCTTATTCCCACAGTCGGATCCGTATTTGTTGTCTATTCCATTGTGCATATGCATTAGCCATAAGAGCATTTGCATATAGCATGGAGATATGCCAGAAGTTGATGATGATTGATGATGAATGAGATTGTGGTATGGTGTTGATGAGATGGGTAATTGAATACCTAAAAGACCACATAAAACCTTATAAATGATATGAGTATAATAAAAAGATATTGAATATGATGATATGTGTGTTATGGCCCATGATGATGTAGGACATATTTATTTATGATTGATGATAATGATGATAGCCCATGGTGGCTTTGAGAAAAGACCTGAATGGTCAATGTTGATGATGTTGGCCCATTGTGGCGTTGTGATAGATGTGTATATGCTTGCCTTGCTAGGAATTGATGGGTGAATACATGATATGTATATTATTAAATGAATAGATTATGATGATTGTCGATGTGTTTAGCAAAGCATACATGATGTTGATATGCATATGCACATAATCTCAATTGTATTCATATCATCATTTAAAATGTATAACTCACTCTCCCATGTGGTCTACGTTTTAGTATTGATGCAAGGATATCATGGGAAGAGAACATTTATAAAGTAAAGCTTTTGTGAAGGTAAAATAGTGGTAATGGAATGCCTTGGCCGGCAGCATTTGTGAACTATTTCATTATGAATAAATGTATATGAGGTTGTTGATAACTACTGTTATTGGTGGATGTAATGTGAATAGTGTATAAGTGTTACTAATGTATGACTCTATGGATGAATTGAATATGGTCAATTGTAAATTATGGGAATGTATATGAGTTGATGATATATGACTTAGAGGATTGAATTGATTATGGTCAATTATGAAATGTAAATATTGGAGATGTATGTTGCATGAATATATGGATGGATATGTATAGATATATTTAATGCATTATATGTTTATGATTTATGTGTAAGATTGGATGTGGCCTAATAGGCTTATGTTGTATATTTGCATGCCTTACCGAGCCTTTTTCCATATCTTCATATATGGGACTAGGCGTATGCCCAGTATACACATTCTTCTTCCGCTGTAAACTCTGTTATTTCGTATATCGTTATGGGCAAAACTATTTATCGATCCAGTTATTGATAATCAAATCTAACACTTTGATTTTCTGTGGTTCGAGTCTTGATGTGGTCGTGGAGGTGTTTTGAAATTATTTCGAATGCGAAAAATTTATTTGTATTTTTATTGTTTAATTATTTAGATTACATCGGGATTTGAGTCCAGAAAATTAGGGTGTTACATTAGGGGTTCCTCCAGTTGACCCAGTGGAAGGGCGACTCTGTGCACGAGTGTTGTTGTTTACCCTAGTGACTCAGTGTGTAAGTCATGAAGCTGCCCATGCTTAGCTACAGGGAGCTGCATGTGGTTGACCCGGTGGGGGGTGGCTCTTTGAGGATGATAAGTCTTGAAAAGACTTAATAATTTCACCTTTAATTTAACTTAATCCATTAAATATTGTTTAGTTTGGCACTATTATTTAATAAATTGTCAATAATTCTTATTTTATTTATTTATTTCAAAAGTGTTTAATTTATACAAGAAAATGATTAAAAATAATAATTAGTTAAGGAAATTTGTTTATTTATAAATTCACTAACCCAGCGTACATACGCTGGACAGCCAGCGTACATACGCTAGGAATTTATTTGTTTGCATGTGTAGGTGCAGTTCACGCTCAAGCTTGAAAGCTTCACGCTTAAGCTTGAAATCCATGCAATCTACGTAAAAAGAGAGAAAAGAAAACACGATCATGCTTAAGCTTGCATCACTCACGCTCAAGCATGGAATCAAAGTGTCACTCACGCCCAAGCGATCCCCATTCATGCTCAAGCGTGAGGATACAGAGGCAGTGAATATATCGATCGCGCTCAAGCGCGAGTCCTTCACACTCAAGCGTGAAGGTGGTTAATTAACCTGCTGTTTTCCCTCCAATTGAAGCGCTGCACCGTTGCTATTTCTATTTTTCTGTTGTACTGTAGTAACTTAAGTATTGCGTTGTAATTAATTATTTCCCTGTAATTATGTATTTAGATTAGTTAGTTTAATTATTAATTAAGTTTCCTTTGTAATTAATTATGTTAGTTAGTTAGTTAGTTGTCTATATATATACTTGTGCATACTCTGTAAGGGGGTGGACGAGTACAGAGAGAACACACAGAAGCAATATCACGATTCATTTTCTCATTTCCAATCTCTCTCTAATTCGTTTCTCTCTCTAAATTCTCTCATCAATGTCTCTCCATGTTCCTTCGTCTGAATCCATTTCCATGGATTTCTAAACCCCTAGGGTTGGGATCGCTGAAGCTTCCGATGGAATCTTGAAGCTGCATTGAGGAAATTATCTTCTGAAGTAAGAGGAGAACAAGCTGAGAAGTGGTTCTACCCTACTGAATTGACAATATCAGATCCAAATGAAGAATCTCACCAGTGAGGAGTCATGGTTGAGGTTTAGGTAACTTCTAGCTTCCTAACTAATTCAGGCCTAGTAATTAGGTGAATAGTTAGGGTTCAATCCCCAATTTCGCATTAGATTTCTCTGTCATTGAGCACCTAAGGGAGGGATTAGTGTTATTCACCTAAGGAATTAGGGATTAACCAACTGTGAATTGTCCTCTTGCATCTGAAGCTTAATTGAATCTCAATTGCATGTTTCTTGATGAAGTTGTAAGCTGAAGTAATCCTAACCTATCTTCCTTTAATCATATTTCATCTTTTATATTGTTTCTAAAAATATAAAAACATAGAAAGTATAGAACAACAAAAACAGAATGAATTGCATCTGCTTACATTGGTTCAACTTGTATTATTCCAAGATTGTGGTAATTACCACAATCCCTGTGGGAACGATCAAATATATTACAAATTTAACGATTGGTGCGCTTGCCAAAAGAAAATAAATCCTCTAAGAGTCACACAATAAGTCAACAATAATTCAGGATTTTTACACCAAGTTAATGGCTCAGGATTGTTGCATCAAGTTAATGGCGCCGTTGCCGGGGATTGTTGAGTAATATCAACAATCCTTGGATCGATACTAGACTGAACCGTTTAATTTTGTTTTTGCATTTGGTAGTAGTTTAATTCTCGTTTGTAGTATAGCAGTAGTTTGTGTGTAGTAGTATCTTTGAATTGTTCGTGTTTAATAGTTGTTGTATGCAGTCAAGGAATAGAGGAGAGCCTTTCTTCTTTGATCCTGATATTGATTTGTTAGAGCGTAAGCTTAGAAAGGAGAAAAAGCAAAAAGAACAGCAAGAAATGGAACAGAGGAGAGTTACACTAGGTGACTACTCTAGGCCTACTGAAGAAGGATTGCAATCTAGCATCCTTAGGCCTCTAATTGCAGCCAATAACTTTGAACTCAAACCGGCTTTGCTGTAGTTGGTTAGAAATGATCAATTCGGAGGAAGTGAGGTTGAGGATCCAAATTTGTATCTAGCAACCTTCCTCCAAATTTGTGATACTATGAAAATGAATGGAGTCCCTGAAGAGGAAATAAGACTGAGATTATTTCCTTTTTCTTTAAGGGACAGGGCTAAGGCTTGGTTGCAAAGCCAACCAAGAGGTAGTATCTCTACTTGGGAGGATTTATAAAGAAAATTTCTGATTAAATATTTCCCTCCTTCCAAGTATGCCAAGTTGCGCACTGAAATCACTTGTTTCTAGCAGAGAGAGGGTGAATCTCTAATGGAAGCATGGGATAGGTAGAAAGAGAGTTTAAGGAAATATCCTCACCATAGGATTCCTGATGTGCAGCAAGTTACCATATTCTATAATGGTGTAAGACCAGCAACTAGGGTCTTGATTGATGCCTCGGCTGGAGGTTCATTGACCACTAAAACAGTTGAAGAGGCTATAGAATTGATTGATGTAATGGCTTCAAATGAATGTTTAGTTAGTGAAAGGAGCCAAATCCCTAAGAGAGGGATATTAGAATTAGAAGCACAGGATGCTTATTTAGCTCAAAGTAAGTTGATGACTTGGGCTTTGGAGAAATTAAGTGTATTGATTTCAGAACTTTAAAAGCCTAGTCCAGTTTGTATTATGAGTTGTGATTTTTATGGTGGAGATCATGAAAATGGCATGTGTGATCCAAATGTGCCTGTTGAGCAAGTAAATTACATGGGGCAGCAACAATTTCAAAGGAGTTATCCCTCTAATTCCTTTAATCCTAACTATAGGAATCACCCCAATTTTTCATGGCAGAAAGGTCCATATTTGAATCAAAACATGCCACAAAATCAAATCACAAATAGAGAACAATCCCCTCCCTCTAAGGAAAAGTCTGAACTTGAGAATGTGCTGTCTCAATTCATTCAGGCCACTCAGGCCAGCTTTAAAAATCAACAAGCATCCATTCGAAATTTAGAAAATCAGGTTGGACAACTGTCAAAACAATTAGCTGAGAAATAATCAGGCAATTTTCCTGGAGATACTAAGGTAAATCCTAGGGAACATTATGAAGCGATAACTACTAGGAGTGGGAAAACTCTTTTCCCACCTCCAAGTCATGAAGTCAGTTTTGAAAAAGGAACAACAAAAAAAATAGAGCAAGAAAGTGAGCAAGTTGTTGATAAAACCGAAAATAAGGTAGAAATAGAGAAAGAAAAAGAAAATCAAGTCCATCAAAAGAAAAAGAAAAAGATTGATTTGATCTTGGAGGAAGCTGTCAAGCTAACTCCTGAGAAACTAAGGAATGCTCCATTTCCACATAGATTTGAGAAACAAATAGAGGAGCAAAAGTTTGCTAAGTTCTTAGACGTGTTTAAAAAGCTTCACATAAATATTCCCTTTGCTAAGGCATTGCAAGAGATGCCTTTATATGCTAAATTTTTGAAAGAATTTCTGTCTAAGAAGAGAAAGCTTAAGGGAGATGAGATGATTGCTCTTACTCAAGAGTGCAGTGCAATTATTTAAAAGAAACTCCCTTAAAAGCTGGAAGATCTTGGATCTTTTACAATACCTTGTGCAATAGGGGATTTTCATGTACGAAGTGCTTTATGTGATATAGGGGCTAGCATAAACTTGATGGCTTTGTCTTTAATGAGGAAATTAGGAATTAACGACCTGCAACCAACTCACATATCTTTGCAGTTGGCTGATAGGTCTATCAAATATCCTCATGGGATGCTGGAAGATCTATTAGTTAAGGTAGATAAGTTCATCTTTCCAGCAGATTTTGTAGTGTTAGATATGGAAGCCGATAGAGAAATTCCTTTGATTTTAGGAAGACCCTTCTTAGCTACAGGTAGAGCTTTAATTGATGTAGAGAAGGGAGAACTCATGCTGACAGTTCAAGAGGAACAGGTAACTTTTAATGTCTTTAGTGCTATGAAACATCCAGCTAAGAAGATGGATTATTTTATGATTGAAGAAATTAAAAGTTATAAGACTCCTATGCTGTTAAAAACCGAAGAAGAGGTTTTACAAGCCTTTTTGGAGGATGATTTTGACTCTGAGACTGAGGAGTTAAATGACTCACATAATGAGTTGTTGAACCTACTAGAAGCATGTGAAGTAGGTGAATTAGAAAATGAAAATAAAGAAAATTTGAATAATACTGAACTTGAGAAAGGTAAGGAAGTGTTTGAAGAAAAACGTGATTTAAAACCTTTGCCTTCTCATTTGAAATATATTTTCTTAGGAGATAATGAATCACATCCTGTAATCATTAATGTTGAATTAAAAGATGAGGATGTAGAAAAACTGATAGGGGTTTTAAGAAAACATGAATATGCTATTGGTTGGAACATTTCTGATTTAAAGGGAATTAGTCCATCATTCTGTATGCATAAAATTTTTATGGAGGATGACTATTCCCCTGTTGTTCAGCCATAAAGAAGATTAAACCCCATGATGAAAGAAGTTGTAAGGAAAGAGGTGCTTAAACTTCTTGATGTTGGGATTATCTATCCTATCTTGGGCAGCGCTTGGATTAGTCCAGTCCAAGTGGTGCCTAAGAAAGGAGGGATGACCACTATTAAAAATGAAAAAGGTGAAGTCATTGCCACTATACCAACTACAGGTTGGAGAATATGCATAGATTATAGAAGGCTTAATGACTCCACTAGAAAAGACCATTTTCCTTTGCCATTTGTAGACCAAATGCTTGGGAGGCTATCAGGTCATGAGTATTACTGCTTCCTTGATGGATATTCAGGTTACAACCAAATTGTTGTTAATCCAAAAGATCAAGAGAAGACAACCTTTACCCGTCCTTATGGAATCTTTGCATATAGGCGCATGCCATTTGGTTTGTACAATGCACCAGCAACCTTCCAAAGGTGTATACTGGCAATTTTTGGGGATATGGTAGAGAAGTTCATTGAGGTGTTTATGGATAACTTCTCTGTGTTTGGAAATAGTTTTGATATATGCCTCAGCAACCTATCTAAGGTGTTGGTGAGATGTCAAGAGACTAACCTTGTTCTCAACTGGGAAAAATGTCACTTTATGGTTAGAGGAGGGATAGTCCTTGGCCACAAAATCTCTACTGAGGGCATTCAAGTAGATAGAGCCAAGATAGATATCATTGAAAAACTTCCTCCTTCAATCAATGTGAAAGGAGTGAGGAGTTTCTTAGGATGTGCTGGCTTCTATAGGAGATTTATAAAAGATTTTTCAAAAATAGCTAAGCCTTTGACTGATTTACTTGTGTAAGATCATGCTTTTGTTTTTTATGAAAAATGTGTCAAGGCTTTTGAAAATTTGAAACAAAGATTAGTAACAGCTCCAATCCTTGCAGCACCTGATTGGTCTTTACCATTTGAACTAATGTGTGATGCAAGTGACTTTGCTATAAGAGTTGTGCTAGGTCAGAAGAAAGAAAAATTAACACATGTCATTTATTATGCTAGAAAAATATTAAATAAGAATCAAATAAATTACACCACTACTGAAAAAGAAATACATGCTGTGGTGTATGCATTTGATAAATTAAGAGCTTACTTGATTGGTGCTAAGGTCATCGTGTATATAGATCATTCAGCAATCAAGTACTTGCTAGCTAAAAAAGAATTAAAGCCAAGATTGATCAGATGGGTTCTATTACCCCAAGAGTTTGATTTGGAAATAAGAGATAAAGAGGGAGTAAAGAATTCAGTGGCTGATCAACTCTCTCGTTTAGAGGGTGAATCTGATTTTATCTTGATTAAAGAGGAATTCCTAGATGAGAGGTTGATGGCAATTATCACAGGGCCATGGTATGCTGATATGGCTAACTTTAAAAGTGCCTTTGTGGTATCTGAAGGGTGGACATCCCAAATGAAGAAAAAATTCTTTCATGACAGTAAAACTTTTCTATGGGATGATCCATTTCTGTATAAGATAGGAGTAGATGGAATTATTAGGAGATGTGTGCCTGAATAAGAACAGGAAAGACTCTTATGGCACTGCCATGACTCCTATTATGGAGGACACCATGGTGCCTCCAGAACAGCAGCAAAGGTTTTGCAATGTGTCTTTTATTGGCCAACAATTTTTCAGGATGCTAAAGTATATGTTCAAAGGTGTGATAAGTGTCAAAGAAGTGGAGGCCTCTCTGCTAAAGTTGGCATACCTTTGACAAATATTTTAGTTATGGAATTATTTGATGTTTGGGGCATCGACTTCATGGGACCTTTCCCAAAGTCATTCTCCAATGAATATATCCTTGTTGCTGTGGATTATGTCTCCAAGTGGGTGGAGGCAATCCCTACCAGAACCAATGATGCACATGTGGTGCTTAGGTTTATAAAGAAGAACATTTTCTCTAGATTTGGAGTCCCTAGAGTCCTCATTAGTGATGGAGGGTCACATTTCTGTAGTAGAATTATGGAAAAAGCCCTGAGACACTGTGAGGTACTACATAAGGTATCTACTCCATACTATCCACAAACTTGTGGACAAGTTGAGCTGTCGAATAGAGAAATTAAGAGAATTTTAAAGAAAATGGTAGGGAAGTCTAGGAAGGATTGGTCTGTGAGATTGAATAATGCATTGTGGGCCTATAGGACAACATTTAAAACTCCCATTGGCATGTCTCCTTATCAGTTGGTATATGGTAAGGCTTGCCATCTCCCTGTGGAGTTAGAACATAAGGCATGGTGGGCCACAAAGCTGTTAAACATGGATTTTAACCAATCTCAAGAGGAAAGAGTTCTAAAACTCCATGAGCTTGAGGAGTTTAGGCTCAATGCTTATTAGAGTGCCTTAATTTATAAAGAGAAAACTAAGAAGTCGCATGATAAGTGGATAAATAGAAAAGAGTTTTACAAGGATGATAAGGTCCTGTTGTTCAATTCTAGACTGAGACTCTTTCCAGGAAAACTAAGATCAAAGTGGTCTGGACCTTTTATTGTGAATGAGGTTTTTCCTCATGGTGCAATTGAATTGAAAGAACCAGCCACTGATAGAACTTTTAAAGTGAATGGCTAGAGACTCAAACTCTATTTTAGAGGAGAGTTTGATAGGTAGAAAACCTCCATGCTGTTGCAGGCATCTTCTTAGATGTCAGAAGGTCAAGCTAGTGACCTTAAAGAAGCGCTTGAGGGAGGCAACCCTACATTTTGATTTGTTGCATTTTGTGTTAAAACAGTAAAAGAAAACTAAAATTTTTTGATCAAGGTGTGAATAATCTTGTAAATTTTTGAATAAGGTTTGAGCATACGCTCAATTCCTAGTTACATACTTGTAAATCTATTAGCTAGAATTAGAATCAGGTACCCTTGGCGCTTGAGCGAACTTGATTGCGCTTGAGCGAAATACTGTGGCGCTTAAGCGTGGCTTAATTACGCTTGAAGCTTGATTTTTCCTCCTGTAAGTGTGCCTGTTCGCTTGGGCGTAACTTTCTCACGCCTGAGCGTGACCTTGTTATAAGCCTCGCGCTTGAGCGAGCTCAGGTCCACGCTTGAGCGTGACCCTTCGAACTGATTATTGCATTTGAGCGTATGTCTTCACGCTCTAAGCATGACCCCTGGTCCTGATAGAACACTTTCACATTTGAGCTAGGAGTATCACACTGGAGCGTGATCGTGAGCGTGATCGTGATGTGCATGGCCCTGTTGCATCTGGCGCTTAAGCGAGTTTCTCACGCCTAAGCGTGTCCTTGTTATAAGCCTTGGCGCTTGAGCATGCCATCTTGCATCTTGAGCGAGCTCGGGACCTGTTTCCCTTCACGCATGAGCGTACATTACTCACGCTTGAGCGTGAGCTTTTTGTGCCTTCAACTGATTCCCACGCTTTGAGCGTGAGCTCTTTTGTATAAGTCCCTCGCCTGAGCGCCTAAGTCCACGCTTGAGCGTGATTGTCACTGGTGCCTGATATGAAACCCACGCTTAAGCTTAGAATTTTATGCTTTGAGTGTGAATTGTATATAAGTCCCACGCTTAAGCACCCCAAGCTCACGCTTGAGCGTGATCGGGCTGAGGCAGTTGGAAAACTTCTGTTCCAAATTTTTTGCTTAAGCGTGATGCCCGAGCTGGACAGGCTTACTATTACTTTCTTGATGGATATTCTGGATATTATCAAATTGCTGTTAACCCTCTTGATCATGAAAAGACTGCTTTTACATGTCCCTTTGGTATATTTGCTTATAGGAAGATGCCATTTGGATTATGTAATACACCTGTTACTTTTTAAAGATGCATGTTTGCTATTTTTGCAAATCTAATTGAAAAGAGCATTGAGATTTTCATGGATGATTTCTCAGTCTTTGGACATTCATTTGAATCATGTCTAACCAATCTGGACACCGTACTGAAGTGGTGTATTGAAACAAATTTGGTGCTCAATTTGGAGAAATGTCACTTCATGGTGAAGGAAGGAATTGTACTTGGTCACAAAATTTCTTCTAAAGGTATTGAAGTGTACCAAGCCAAAATAGAGGTAATATCTAAACTCCCGCCCCCTGTAAATGTAAAAGGTATTAGAAGTTTTCTAGGACATGCTGGATTTTATAGAAGATTTATTCAAGATTTTTCAAAAATTGCTAAACCTTTAACAAATCTTCTAAATAAAGATGTTGAATTCAAGTTTGATGAAGCATGTCTTAAAGCTTTTAATTCCTTGAAAGAAAAATTGGTTTCTGCCCCTGTAATTGTTGCTCCTAATTGGAACTTACCCTTTGAACTTATGTGCGATGCAAGTGATTATGCTGTAGGAGCAGTTTTTGGTCAAAGATATGAAAAAGTTTTTAGGGTTATACATTATGCTAGTAAAGTTTTAAATGAAAATCAAATAAATTATGCAACTACTAAAAAGGAATTACTAGCCATAGTGTATGCCTTAGAAAAATTTAGATCATACTTGATTGGATCAAAAATAATTGTTTTCACTGATCATGCTGCAATCAAGTACCTTTTGACTAAAACTGATTCTAAACATCGGTTAATCTGATGGATTTTACTCCTTCAAGAATATGATCTTGAAATCAAAGATAAAAAGGGTAATGAAAATATTGTCGCTAACCATCTTTCTAAATTGATGAATGATGAGGTCACTGCAAAAGAAAAAGACATCTTGGAAAAATTTCCTAATGAAAAACTTTTTGAAATAACAAAACGGCCATGGTTTGCTGATATGGCCAATTTTAAAGCAGCAAGAATTCTTCCAAATGATTTAACTTGGCAGCAAAGAAATTTTTTTTTCAAAGATTCAAAATACTTTGTTTGGCATGACCCTTATCTATTCAAAATTGGTGTGGATAATTTGTTACATCGTTGTCTACCCAATTGGGAAAAGAAAGATGTGTTGTGGCATTGTCATAAATTCCCTTATGGAGGATATTTTAATGGAGAAAGAACTGCTACAAAAATTCTTCAATCAGGTTTGTATTGGCCCTCTATTTTTAAAGATTCTCACTCATTTGTGCAAGCTTGTGATAACTGCCAAAGAACAGGTAATGTTAATAAAAGACAAGAAATGCCTCTCACAAACATTCAGGAGGTTGAGGTATTTGATTGTTGGGGTATTGATTTCATGGGACCCTTTCCTTACTCTCAATTTAATCAATATATTCTTTTGGTAGTCAATTATGTTTTAAAATGGGTAGAAGCAATTGCTTCACCTAATGCTGACACCAAAACTGTAGTGAATTTCTTGAAGAAAAATATTTTCTGCAGGTTTGGAACACCAAGAACTTTGATCAGTGATGGAGGATCATATTTTTGTAACAAAGTTCTTCAGAAAGTGTTACAACACTATAGAGTGAGACATCAAGTGGCCACAGCATATCATCCACAAACCAATGGACAGGCTGAGATTTCAAATCGTGAAGTAAAAAGAATTTTAGAAAAAACTGTGTCTTCCTCTAGAAAAGATTGGTCACAAAAGCTTGATGATGCACTCTGGGCATACAGAACTACATTTAAGACTCCAATTGGCCTTTCTCCTTTCTAAATGGTCTATGGAAAAGCTTGTCATCTTCCAGTAGAGATGGAACATAAAGCATATTGGGCTTTAAAATTTCTCAACTTTGATCCAAATGCAGCAGCTGATAAAAGAAAGTTGCAGTTATTAGAGTTGGAAGAAATGAGAAATAATGCTTATGAGACATCTAGAAGTTACAAGAATAAGGTGAAAGCTTACCATGATAAGAAAATTAAAAATAGACACTTCATACTAGGTCAGCAAGTTTTATTGTTTAATTCAAGATTAAGACTGTTTCTTGGTAAATTGAAATCTAAATGGTCAGGCCTTTTTGTAATTAAGGAAGTTAAATCTTATGGAGCAGTTGAAATTAAAGACCCTACTTCCAAAAGAAGTTGGATGGTTAATGGGCAAAGATTGAAACCATATCTGGGTGGTAAGATCAACAGACTCACTAAGAGACAGTAAATCAAGCGCTCAATGGGAGGCAACCCATTATTTTCTTTTTATTTTTAACTTATTTTTAAACATAAAAAAAAGTTTTTCAAATTATTTTTTTAGAATTATGATTTTTGAAAATAAAAAGGGGTTTAAAAATTAAAAGAAAGGGTTTTTAAAATTGAATTTTGAAAAATAAAAAACAGAATCCCACACGTAGCGTGGGTTCTAAATTTTCAACCTGACACGTAGCATCCCTACCACGCGTAGCGTCCCCTCGTTTAATTTTTAAAACTGAACCAGAGGGAGGCCCAAGTCCATAAATTTTAAAACCTAATTTTGCCTCCCTCTGCAATCACTCTCAGAAACCCCATTTTTCCCATAATTTTTTTTTCTCTCAACCCTTCAATCCTCTTTGATTTCTCAATCTCTCAAGGAGGGCAAAGGCGATGGATGTGATTTCGTTGAGGGTCATGTGGAGGATGTGACCCACCAACAGACTAGAAGGAGACTTGTCTTTGAGTCCCCTACTACCAACGCTCGAAAGATGGTACCAGTAGTGACTCCTGACCCTCGTGATGAGGTTATTAGACAGCTCAGGGAGGAGCTGATGGAGTTGAGGCGGGAGAGAAGAGGAGTTCGGGACAGGGTAACGTCCCATGCAGAGGATGCTCACCATGCATCAGCGAGGGATAGATCTACAACCCTCCAGTATTCGAAAATCCCCATGTACAAGGAGAGAGAGCAGACCCAAGACTCTGGTGATAAAGTCAGTACCAGGAGAATGGATCAGGCAGTGGTAACTTCTGGGACTTACAAGCTCAGCGTTCCTTTCTCAAGGAGACTCATGAGTGTTGTCATCCTAAAGCATTTACAAACGACTCAGCCACCGTCGATAGGAAAATACAATGGAGAAACTGACCCCACTAAGCATCTAGATGCTTATGTTTATGAAGCCATGTATCTGGGGGAAGATGAAGACGTCATGTGTAGGATGTTCCCAAGAACACTGACGGAGGAGGCCCTCAGCTGGTTCAAGAGCTTACCCTCAGGATCCATAGATTCTTGGGAGGAAATGGCAGCTGCGTTTGAAAGCCATTTCGTCATCTCCAGGGACATTCCAAGAACTTCTCACACCTTGGCCCAGATAAGGCAAGGAGAGATTGAAACTCTTAAGGAGTTCTTGAAGAGGTTTTACAAGGAGGCTGCTTTGGTCCCCAACCTCACGGAGGCCATACAGCTCCATATCGTAGTGGAAACTTTGCAACCTGGATCCGCTTTTGCCCTATCTTTGGCAAAGAGCCCCCCAACAACCTTCGAGGAGTTTCAGAAGAAAGCTTCAAAGTACATGGGCATAGAAATACATCTGGAGGCTACAGCAGCAAGAATGAAGCCCCCTGTACCCCCTCAGCAGCCACGGAGGGAGAAGGAGAGGGTGAGACCAGAAAAGCATACCTTCCGAGAGGACTTTGTGAGCGTTCAACCTCATCAACGAGATAGGCGCGTCTCGTCTTTCAGCAACTATGCTCCTCTGAATGCCAGGCACTCCCAGATCATGAGGAGGTTGGTTGGCCAACGCTCAGTGTCTTTGGTATAAGGAAACCACCCCCAGTCAAGAGGATTGGTAACCCACAGAAGTATTGCGCTTTTCATGAACAAACGGGTCATCATACAGATGAGTGCAAAGCACTGAAAAACACCATGGAGACTCTCATTAGAGAGGGAAAGTTGAAGCAATATCTGTTTAGGGAAAAGTCTTTGGATGAGCCTAACAGAATGGACAAAAGGGGGAGAGATCCAGATGATGAGGGTGATAATAGTCGTAACCCGGTGAGAAGATTTATTGCGGCTGAAAAGCAAAAAGGAGTGGTGATTGCTGAAGGAGCCCAGCAGGACAATATGCCACAACAGCAGAGGTAAGGTAGACGCGAGTTGATTGAGATGATAGCTGGAGGATTCGCTGGAGGAGGAGCATCGATAACAGCCAGGAAGAATCACCATCGTATGATTCTATCAGTACAGGGCAAACCAAGAGATAACTGCCCTTTTAGGGACGGTGTGGCATCCCCAATGGTGACATTTACTGATGATGACTTTGGCCCAACGATCCCAGGAGGAGACGATGCAGTGGTGATCATTGCTGTCATTGCCAACAAAGATGTGAAAAGGATCCTGGTCGACCAGGGAAGTTCTTGTGATGTAATTTTTTATAACTGTTTCAAAAGAATGGGTTTTCATGATGCAGATCTACAGCCTTACACGCAAGAGCTCACGGCGTTTAATGGGGCCAAGCAACCCACTAAAGGGTACCTTGATACCCTGGTTTCTTTTGAAGGAGAGCCTGGTGCAAGAACGGTCAAATCAAGAATTCTAGTGATTGATGTGGAATCTCCCTACAATGGGATCATAGGCCGTCCTACCCTGAATGCTATGGAAGCAATTGTGTCCACTCCTTACCTCTTGATTAAATTCATTGACAAAGACACGGTGTATCTTCCCTTCGCGGTGATCAGGAGATGGCTCGGTACTGTTACAATCTGAGCCTCACCATGGTTAAATTGGAAGCATTCAATAAGAAGAGGAAGCTGAACGATGGAGGAACAACGGCTGGGTCTGTCAGTCTAATTGATTTAGACCCAAGGGCGGAATTGAAAATCGACCCTCTCAACCCTTCAAAGCCCACACCGGATGGTGGTTCCAGGGACATCGTCTTAGGGGATTCCCCAGAAAAGGTCACGCATATTAATGATAATCTGGAGGCTGGTATGGAGCAACATTTGTTGGCTCTTTTGCAGGAATTTAAAGACCTTTTCGCATGGACAGCAGTAGACATGCCTGGAATGGACCCTGATTTTTGTTGCCATAAACTCGCTGTGTACCCAGAAACGAGACCGGTGGCCCAGAAGAAGAGGAGGTTGGGACCAGAGAAGCAAAAGGCAGCGTGTGAATAGACTGAGGAGTTGTTGAAAGCTGGCTTTATAAGGGAGATCCTCTATTCATCCTGGCTTTCCAACATAGTGATGGTGCAGAAGGCTAATGGCAAATGGAGGATGTGCACGGATTATGTAGACCTCAACCGGTGTTGCCTTAAGGATCCGTATCCTCTTCCAAATATTGATCGTATGGTGGACGATTCTTCTGGTTATCAGTACCTCAGTTTCATGGATGCTTATTCAGGGTACAACCAAATTACGATATGGGAAGGCGATCAAGAGAAGACGGCTTTTGTCAATGACCGCGGTGTCTTCTGCTACACCGTCATGCCATTTGGACTGAAGAATGCTGGTGCTACCTATCAGCGCATGATCAACAAGGTTTTTAAAGGGATGCACACCAAGCTGGTTGAAGTGTACATCGATGATATCATCGCAAAGACTCCCGCTGGAGGAGATCATATTGATGATCTACGTCAAGTTTTTGCCCAGCTTCGACAGTACAATATGAGGTTAAATCCGTTGAAGTGCACTTTTGCTGTCCCAGCGGGGAAATTCTTGGGGTTCATGTTGACCCAACGAGGCATTGAGGCCAACCCTAGAAAATGTCAAGCAATACTGGACATGCAGAGCCCTAAAAGCCTAAGGGAGGTACAATCGTTGAATGGGAAAGTAGCCGCTCTAGCTCGGTTCATGCCCAAGATGGCGCACAGATCCCTCCTCTTGTATAAGGCATTGAAGAAACACAAGGGTTTTGAATGGGGAGAGGAGCAAGAACAAGCTTTCCAGCAACTCAAGGCTGTGCTCTCAAGTCCACCAATTTTGGTTAAGCCCGACCCTGATGAGATTTTGATTTTGTATTTAGCAATTTCTCATGAAGCCCTAGGCGTGGCTCTGGTTAAAGAAACTCCAGAGGGTCAGAGGCCGGTGTACTTTACCAGTAAGACATTCCAGGGGGCGGAAGGAAGGTATCAGAAGATAAAAAAGGCCGCCGTAGCAGTGGTGTGGGCTTCACGATGGTTGAGGCCATATTTTCATGCGCACCCAGTACTGGTGAGAAGGGATCTGCCTCTCCGTTCAGTCCTCAGTAAACTAGATCTTGCTGGAAGAATGATCAAGTGGTCCATCGAGCTGTCTGAGTTCGAAATTTCTTATGAGCCACGAGGAGCCATTAAGGCGCAAGTATTAGCTGATTTTGTAGTGAAGATGACAGGGTCGGATCCAGCCACACCTCGAGCTCATTGGACTATTTATGTGGATGGATCGTCAAATAGTAAAGGCTGTGGGGCAGGCGTTGTGGTGGAAAGTGATGATGGGTTGCACTTAGAAATTTCCCTCCGGTTTAATTTCAAGACCTCCAATAACCAAGTTGAATATGAAGCATGCTTGGCCGGCCTCCGAGCGGCGATTGACATCGGAGCGTCAGCAGTTACATTGTATAGCGATTCACAGCTGGTGATTTTGCAAATTCAGGGGGAATATCAAGTCCGAGAGCCGCAGCTTTAACTCTATCTGAATTGCGTGAATGAATTGAAGGGGAGATTCGAGGTTCTAGAATTCAAGCATGTGCCTAGAGAGGAAAACACCAGAGCGGACATCTTATCAAGGCTTGCAAGTACAAAGCAGCCCGGTAGCACAACGACGGTGGTTCAAAGTACTTTGACATCACCTAGCATCCCTCTGTTTCCTTCTCTGAATGCTATAATGGTAAGCTATCCTTATGAGAATTCTTGGGTCATCCCCTATATCCGCTATCTGGCAGATGGACAACTCCCTACTGATGAGAAGGAGAGGAGACGAGTGAAAAGGGAGCTGTCGTACTTCACCATGGTTGATGGTGTTCTCTACAAAAGGGGATTCTCTGTCCCATACCTCTTGTGTTTGAGAGAAGATGAAGTTCAAGCAGTGTTGGAGGAAGTACATGAAGGGCAATGCGGGCACCATGCTGGGGGTCGGAGCTTAATGAGAAAGGTCTTCAGGGCTGGATATTGGTGGCCCACTGCGAAGCAAGACTCAGCAGATTTTGTGAGGAAGTGTGATGCTTGTCAAAGATTCTCCAATCTCCATCATACGCCGGCCCAAGAACTCTCTTCATCCGCTGTGCCCTGGCTGTTCTACCAGTGGGGCCTTGATATTCTGGGTCCGTTCCCCACTGCTCCAGGAGGTATCAAATATCTGATTGTGGGGGTAGACTACTTCACCAAGTGGATTGAGGCTGAGCCAGTAGTGCATATCACTTCTGCGCGGACAAGGCGTTTCGTGTATGAAAACATCATAGCTAGATTCGGTGTCCCAGGGCGGATTGTGACCGACAACGGCACCCAGTTCACAGACAAGAAGTTCACTAACTTGCTCGAGGGACTGGGAATAGTCCAAATATTTTCATCTGTGGAGCATCCCCAAACGAATGGCCAAGCTGAAGTGGCCAATCGAGAGGTGCTGAAGGGATTGAAGAAGCGCCTTGGAGAAGCGAAGGGAGGTTGGACTGATCAACTATGCCATGTTCTATGGGCGTACCGTACTACACCACACTCCTCCACTAATGAATCCCCATACCGGTTGACCTACGGGGTCGAGGCGATGATCCCAGTAGAGCTACAGACCAGATCGGCTTGAGTGGAGTATTTCTTAGCTGAGGACAACAATGCCAATCTGGCATCAGAGCTGGACGTCCTCCATGAACTAAGGGAAGGAGCTTTTGTTAGAGACCAGGCAATAAAGGTGAAAGCAGCCCTCCGGTATAACAAGCGTGTCCAATACAGAGCTTTCAACACTGGTGACCTTATTTTGAGGAAAGCAAGTGTGGGGAATAAATTTGCACATGCTAGCACCAACTTGGGAGGGCCCCTATAGAGTTTCTGAGGTGACTGGAAAGGGATCATACCAGTTGGAAGAACTCGATGGGACTCCAATCCGTAACAAGTGGAACACCCAGAATTTACATGTTTATTACAGCTAGTTGGTAAGACGGCATGTACTCTTTTTCCTTACTTGAGTTTTTTCTCAAGAAGGTTTTAATGAGGTATGACCCCAACTACGCTTTCTTTGTAATATACTTTGATCTTAATGAGAATGCAGTTCAATAACTCTATCACTCTCACTTTTCCTATATGTTGTGATTTATAGCTATAGTCTATTACGCATATTCCCCAGGACGGATGATTTCAATCACTTATTCTGTGGTTCGACGATACAACTCCTGGCGTGGACAATTCCCATCATTATCCTTATGATGGAAGTCTTTGAAGACTCAATCCATACTCTTACGATTGGGATGAAGACCCCTCAGGACGGATGATCTCAATCCCTTATTCTGTAGTTGACGATGTAGCTCCTCGAGGGACGAAGTGAAGACCCTCAGGATGGATGATCTCAATCACACATTTTATGTATTGACGATGTAACTCCTTGAGGGGGAACATGGGTTGTAGGGTTGGTCCTTTCTCAAGGCCACAAACCGAACCCCATTCAAATAAAACATGGGTTGTAGGGCTGGTCCTTTCTCAAGGCCACAAACCAAACCCCAACTGAAGGCCCGGATTGTAGGATTGCACCGAACTCTGGGTACGGTTAGTAGGATCGAACCGAACACTATGTGAAGACTTGAGTTGTAGGATTAAACCAAACCTCAAGAGAAAGGTGTAAAACTTAACCCTTTTCAAGGCTGTACCGAACTCCAAGTATAATTTCCGTCCTCAACTCTGAAGTATTCATTACAGAGCAACTAAACGTTAATATAGCCGTTCTACGTCTTCGAGGTCGGATGAAATTTTCAAACTTTCAAAGAAGTTAAAGGTAACTTTTACAGCGAAATCTCCCTTCCCAATATACTTATACTTAGGGACAGGGCATACTTTAACTTAATTGTAGCTCATCTGTTACAATTTGTTATCTTAATCCGAGGTGATAAGAACGCTTTAAACAGCAGTATAGCTAAACAAGAGCGGGTTTGCAAAGTATTAAAAAAAATTAAAGTATTATGCATATTGTCAAGTTATCTGGCAATCATACACTTGTCATAAATGATAGAAGAGGAACAATGCAAATTTTATTTCTGGAAAGGAGAAGCCGTACAGGTTTTGAAATAGTCAAAGCTGGAGCTGATCCCAGTATACAGCTATAAATGAAAGCATAAAATCAAGAAGCAGGTGGTTGATCCTCCGAAGTAGGAACTTCTGTCCTCTCCCCTTCAGCTTCCTCGGTTTGAGCCTTATCCGCTCCGATCTCTACTTCAGCTTGAGTACCTCCCTGCGTCTCAGCTTCAGGGCCAGGAGTGGACGGTGTTGGCTCCATACTTTGACCCTCTAGAAGTGGAGGCAGTTCATAAAGAGCCTCACGAGGATCCTGGTGCGAGCCGTCCTTCATCACTTCGACAAGTTTTTCCCCCATGAAATTCATAGAACGGATCTAATCCGTACAAATTAAGCTTCACATCAGGGTTGCGGTAAAAAACTTGACGAAGTGCCAGGCCAAAGGATTCGTAAGCCACATTTTTGCATATCTCCAAGGCTTTGGCAGCCTTGGCCTTAGCAGCAGATAATTTCTTCTGGAGCTTGGCAAAATCCTCCTCCGACGGCCCAGTGCTCGTACTCCCCTTCCTCAGCTCTTCAATCTGAGCTTGCATCTCCTTCCGAAGGATCTCCCACTCCCCTTGGCTCTTATTGTGGCCGGTCTCTATTGTTTTGAGATCGTCAGCAAGCTTGGCCGATCTCTTCTTCTCTAATTGCAGCTCTTCCTCAAGCAGGGGGATGGACTTATTCTATTTCTGAAGCTCATTGACCTACCGCTCCAACGCTTTATTGGCGAAATGAAGTTGGCTTATTTCCTCTGTTTTCTTCTGAAGTGTTTCCTTGGCCTTCTTCAGTTCAGCCTCCATACCTCTGTGAATATCAGCTTGCTTGGCAGCCCAGGTATCCTTCATAGCGAGTTCGGTTTTGAGCTTTTTAACTTGCTCCATATAGTCCGCCTTTTCACTCAAAGAGTCCAAGAGGCCGGATAGCTCATCTAGCTGCCAGCGGCCGGCTTTACATGCGCCTCGGACCTCAGCAGCGTCGAGCGAGGGACAGAGGCAGTACCTAGACTTTGGAAGAGTGGGGGGCATGGACCCCTGGAACCATAGGTATGGCGAGAGAAATGAATCGCGAGGAGGGTAAAACGCTGGAGGAGGACCGCTCTCAGAGTCCGGCCCAGAAGTGGCATGTGAAGGAGGAGTAGAAGAGTCAAGGACAGGTTTCTTCCCCTTGTCCTTTTTCAGCCCAGATTCCTCAAGCATCATCTGGCGTTTCTTTGCGGGGTCACCAGAAGGAGGCTTCTCCAGATCCGCCGTCTTGACCAGGTGCCTCTTCTTCTTTTTCTTTTTTGGGACGGCCTATTCATCACCCTGCCCAGTGGCCTCTGTTTGACCCACCGGTTCCTGCTCATCGAGGAGGGGGACCTCGTCTCCCACTGCGGAAGTCAGAGGAATGGTTGGAGCCTTGGTGGCGTTCCTCTTAGCCTGAATTTCATTTTCCTCCGAAGAGGAGTCATCATCAGCCAGCATAGTCCTTAGAGACAACATTTCTGGACAGGCTTTTTCAATTTGTTCTGCAAAACAAGGAAAATTGAGTTAACACATAAGAAGAAAATAATCAGAACAGAATAAGTGCATAGCATAACCACAGCAGGAACGGATATTACAGAGGTAGGTAGTGCGGACATCGCCATCCGCTAGGAGGAGCCTGCAAGAAAATCCTTTGAGGGTCTTCGAGCCCGCCTGCATGGCGCTCAGCACCTCAACAGAGTGGGAGGAAAGCTCACCCTCATCAGTATAGTAAGCACGGCTCAGCGGTAGAAAGTGATCGTGCGTCCAACTGAGAGGAAATTTGGTAAATCCTTCCTTGTTGCGCAAGAAGACTGGCTTGTTGGGTTGAATACGGACCCGTGTATAATAATGTTTAAAAGAACGTCCATCCACCTTAGCGGATTCAGTGTAGGACTTGAAGCTTACTATCCTTGGGTCACAACGGAGTGTTATGAACCCAAGGCCGCCCTTCTTGTTAGCACGGCGGACCACCTGGCAGTAATAGAATAATTTGGCCACGGTGGCAGTGAAGTTGAAGTGCTCTCCCAGAATTTCGAGAGCGCGGACCAGGCCCCAGCCGTTGGGGTGTAGTTGAGTTGGAGCGCAGTCGAGGAAGCGCAGGACGGCCATCTGAAATTCCGTCATGGGGAAGCGGACCCCCAACTTTTGAAACACGAAGTCGTACATGTAGACCGACCTCTCGTCTAGGACGATGTGGCACACCCTTTCAGATGGATGGGGTGCAAGAGCAACATAGCATCCTCTATACTTCTTATCTGAGTAAATCTTGCAGCGGAGAGTGACGGGGCATTCTTTTTCACTTGCATGATGTGAGGGGATCTCCAAAAATTCCTCTTCAACCCAGCAGTACGGCTTTTCCCTATTCAGTTTCTCCCAATTCAGCCGGTGTGCCACGACGTTGACACACCCTTCAGTAGTACGAAGAATCATCTTTTTACCAGACCCAGGGACCTCTATGGTCTTTGATGCACGATGGAACGCGTATGTGCTGTGGTAGAAAGCAACATCGTCAGAGAGATAACCTTCATTACTTGACCCTTCATCAGAGCTGCTGGTAGCCCTCGAGTCAAGGGGAACCTCAGAGCGGCGTTGAGTAGAAGACACTCGCGAGGAAGAAGTTTCAAATCTCTCTGAGCGACGAAGCCCAGCCACAGGAAGATTCACTGGAATCCTCCCACCACGGTGGCTAGAGGGGGCGCGAGAGCTAAAACTCCCCGTGTTTGAGGTACCAGCGTTGCCTGTTCTAGGGCACATGGTGGAAGTAGAACGAATAAAATTGTAGGGAGGTAAAGGAAAGGGAGGTTACCTAAAAGAGAGAGGAACTTTATGAAGGTTGAAGGCAGCAAAGAAATCTCTAGAAATTTGAGCAGAGGTTCACTAAGCTTGAAGACAAAGATGAATTCCAAAACTCGTTAAGTGTCCCTTCTATAGGTAACGAAGAAGCACAGTGCTCTGTTGAAAGTCACGACATTTACTTCAAAACGCAACCTTTCGAATTCAAACGACTCCATCGTTTCGTAACGTTAAAGCGTGAAAATGGTAACATTTCAGTGAATGTTTTTACAAAATGGGCCTTCATCAGTTGCAATCCAGGCCCAATAAGCCCAACCGACGGTTACATCCCTGCGAAGTAATGGCTCGTGCGTAAAAAGACGCATTTAATGTCCAATCATTTCAGACGCATTTAATGTACCCCAATCACTCTTCGAATACCAAGGGTTTTGATTTCCAAAAACTCTTAGGATTTCCCTTATTATGATACGCTGTCTGAATCCGTTGTATATAGCACGAGAAGAGCGGTAACTCCGTTGGCAGAACGGATATTACAGAGTTTTTAGAAAGAATTTCCAGAACGTTCCACCGGCATCCAGACTTCTCAAAGGTTGTATAGCTCATATGAGCAACTTAACAGTCCCTCATACAAGCTAGGGGACAAATGATCTGGTCTGGATACCGGTCCCCAAAGTTATGACGTCAGAATGACTTCATGAGAGGGAAACCGGTGTCACAGTTTGGGCAGTGCCACACTGGATATCCGGTATCCCTCCATCCGCTCTTATACCATCAGACGTTCTACTCATTCTCTCTACAACAGATACTTTACTCGTTCTCTCTGCACGTCTATATAACCGTTTGCCTCAGAATCACTGTGAGATAAAAGTTCCTTATAACTTATCAGCGAAGATACCCTGTATAGCGGAACGTGCCAATGTCAATTACCTCAGAGAGTAAGTACGTGTGTCAGCGAAATATGCGGAAAAGGTGATTATCCCCCATCCTTATCACAGGATCGTACTCTGATAATTGACCTACCCTCCTGACACACTCTGAGTACTGAGCCACTTTGATTGACACACTTCACACGCTATCAGAGCCAATGGGCCTACTTGCATCCAACGATTCATTTCCTACGTTCAACTATAAATAGCTCAATCAAAAACACATGCAAGGTTACGTTGTCCTAACTCACTCTTTACTATTGTATTACTTGAGCATTCACTGAGTTCATACACTCTTCTGACTTGAGCGTCGGAGAATCTTCGTAGGTGGCACAACCTTTCGCCCTCTCTCAACGCGAATCGCTGGTGTGAAGGATCTCCAGGAGAACAAGACCGGTTTCTCCCACTGAGAGGCCGGACTACTGTTAACCCTCGGTGTAAACGGGTTTTGTCAATTGGCAAGCGCACCAATCGTTTGTAGTTTTCGAAATTTAGATATCGTTCCACTGGGATTGAAAGTCCAATAACAACAGTAATTTTCTACTTACTATGGTAAATGTGAAGAAAATTATAAACAAAAGAATGATTTATATACAGTTTATACAATATTCACAAGATAGCATGGTTGAGTGATTCATGAGATAAAAAGAAAACAAAATCTATCTAAAAAGTTGAGTTGCAATCTAGAATAGGTAAGATACTTGAGATAAACACAGATAAACAAATTATGTTGGAAATTGGATCCCTAATCTAGAATAACAATGAGGAACTCAAGACATGCATATTTAATCATCAAGTCTCATATCATTGCAGCTTAAAATCATTATAACCGATCCCTCGTGATATAAATTCTAAGAATTCACCGTAAAGTCCGATCCCTCGTGAGCTTTCTCAGTAAAAACTTGCATTAAGACCTGGCCTTATGGCAACAATGGTTAACAACCCCTATAGAATTGAGATACCAATGGTATTCCAACTTTTTACTTTCGTCAAAACTAATTTCAATACGGCATAAATAATCATTCTCCCGTTTGACATTTACACTAATAAAACCAGTTTCGATACACATGAAAATCATTCTCCCGTTTGACGTTCATATTAATAAAAGGTTGAAATACTAACATGGAATTGAATCATAAACATGCAGAGGTCGAATTCACAACATTATTCTCAATAGATTAGTTCACCAATTCCAACATAAACAAATTAGTTACACATGGTAAAAGTAAAAACAACACTTACAGAGTTTGACATTACGAAGAAGACGATGGAAACTTCACGATACAACGATCACAATACACCGAAACACACTCAAGTATCTAGAAAACTATTCTAGAACTACAACTCACAAAAGAAAGTACTCAGAGTCGAGTACAAGAGAGAAGAGAAGAGAAGTGTATGGAATGGAATGCTATGAATGGTGTTGGATGGCCCTATTTATAGGGCTGAGCAAGGGTGCTGACGCTACGCGTCCCTGTGACGCTACGCGTCAGACTCCTGACTCAGCCTCCATTAAACACTTGATAATGGCCACTTTCAATAATTAATCTTGATCATGCCTGGCCACTTGGACATGTTTCCACGAGTTTTTGGCCATTTATGCTGATTGGGGTGGCCCTTGGGCTGAGTGGGGTGCCCATTATTGAGTCCAAGTGGAGTGGTTGGCCAAAGTGGGAGTGGAGAACACGCAGCACTGACGCTACGCGTGGCTTTGATGCGTAGCGTCAGCATCAAAAGTAGCTCTTGATGCTACGCGTGGGGTGAGGCTACGCGTCAGCTCCTCCAGTGTAATTTTCTCTTGATTTCTTAACTTTTTCGCTGTAAAACTAGAGAAAATTGATCAAGGGCAGATTTATTTCCAACAACATCCATTTATTGAATTTAAATCCTAATTTTCTAACAAATTAAACTTATTTTTATAATTTTTATGAAATTTTTATTTAAGATTTTATTGAAAATTTGAGGACTAACAAATACCCCCAACTTGAGACATTGCTCGTCCTCGAGCAAGAGAGAAAAATAAAAATAAAAATTTGAAATCAAATTTTTAAGTTAGTCCGAAAATTTACCACAAAAAATAATTACACAATTTTAACTATTTTGTAATAATCAAAAACTGATTCAAATATAACAAAGGTTTAATGATAAAATTATTTACAATATTCTATTAACAATCAAGCAGAATTTCAGGCTTACCTCACAAGTGTTTATCTCTATGCAATTGGTAACCTGTTTCACTCAATCAATCATAAAATCAAACGAATTTAACTTTGTTTGTCATCTAATCAATGGTTATTTATACAGAGTTAATTCGGAAATCACGAGGTCTTTTAACAGGTTGTAATGAGGCTTGGTTTACAAGAATCAATGGTTTTTCTTGGAATTCAAAAACCTGAAATCATAAAAGAGCATTTTCATAATTTTTAGGCTTTTCTCTTGATCCAAACTCTCATTTATTTTTATTGATGAAAAATAAATACCCCCAACTTGATTCTTTTCACTATTTTTGACTTTTCTTTTCCATATTCTATTTTTTTTTGAAAAGAATCAAGTTGCTCATTTTCACTCCCCATTTTTGTAAGAACACTCAAAATATTTTTCATTTATTTCAACTGCTTTTTTAATCAATCAAGTATAGGAAATGGTAAAAACAAATTTAGGTTTTAAGGGTACCAAAGAATTTTATTTTAGGCTCAAATTGGCTTGCAAGGGATAAAAGACTTTTTACCAAGGTAAGCTGTTTGGCCCAAGGTTTCGTTTCACCAATAAATGTGCCTTGATCATTTTCCCGAATTCTCTGTACAACAACACAAATCACAGATTAAAGCAAAATCAATTCGAATTGAAAATATGTCAATTAAACCCTCAAGTGTTTTAAAAGGATCTCTCAACTCACCGGGTTTTTGAAATTTGCTTGATGGTTAATAAACTTATTGTAATTAAATTTATCAAAATTCCTAAGTTATAAAGAATCAAATAATTAATTTTACAAAATTGGTTTTATTGTGTAAAAACTCTAAGTGTATAAACTAACTTACTAACAAAAATTTGATTTTTTTTTTGGTGTATATCGAATAAAAATAAGAAAAGAATGGGTTGCCTCCCATTGAGCGCTAGATTTAATGTCTCCAGCCAGACATTCCTGCATTTCAAGGGTCAGTTAAAAGATAACTGGTGGTAATTTTGTTAATTTCACCACCCAAATATAGTTTCAACCTTTGGCCATTTACCATCCAACTTCTTTTGGAAGTTGGATCTTCAATTTCCACTGCTCCATATGGTTTGACTTCTTTAATCAAAAACGGGCCTGACCATTTTGATTTCAATTTTCCAGGAAACAATTTTAATCTTGAATTGAACAATAAAACTTGCTGACCTGGTGTGAAGTGTCTTTTCTTTAACTTTTTATCATGGTAAGCTTTCACCTTACTTTTGTAGCATCTGGATGATTCATAGGCATTGTTCCTCATTTCTTCTAACTCAAGAAGCTGTAGCTTTCTTTTATCTGCTGCTGCATTTTGATCAAAATTGAGGAATTTTAAAGCCCAATATGCTTTATGTTCCATTTCAACTGGAAGGTGACATGATTTTCCATAAACCATCTGAAAAGGAGAAAGGCCAATTGGTGTCTTAAATGCAGTTCTGTATGCCCAGAGTGCGTCATCAAGTTTTTGTGACCAATCCTTTCTGGAAGATAACACAGTTTTTTCCAGAATCCTTTTCACTTCCCGATTTGAAATCTCTGCTTGCCCATTGGTTTGTGGATGATATGTTGTGGCTACCTTATGCTTTACTCCATAATGTTGTAATACTTTCTGAAGAACTTTATTACAAAAGTGTGAACCACCATCACTGATTAAAGTTCTTGGTGTCCCAAATCTATAAAAAATATTTTTCTTCAAGAAATTCACAACAGTTTTAGTATCAGCATTAGGAGTAGATATCGCTTCCACCCACTTTGAAACATAATCTACTGCCAAAAGAATGTATTGATTTGAGTATGAGTTAGGAAAAGGTCCCATGAAGTCAATTCACCAACAATCAAATACCTCAACTTCTTGTATATTTGTGAGAGGCATTTCTTGCCTTTTTCCAACATTACCTGTTCTTTGGCAGTTATCACAAGATTGAACAAATAAGTGAGCATCTTTAAAAAGAGAGGGCCAGTACAAACCTGATTGGAGAACTTTTGCAGATGTTCTTTCATCATTAAAATGTCCTCCGTATGGTGATTTGTGACAATGCCACAACACATCTTTTACTTCCCAGTCAGGCACACAACGTCGTAACAAATTATCCGCTCCAATTTTGAATAAATGAGGGTCATCCCAAACAAAATATCTTGCATCTCTAAAAAAATTTTTTCTTTGTTGCCAAGTCAAATCATTTGGAAGAACTCCTGCTGCTTTGAAATTGGCCATGTCAGCAAACCATGGCCGTTGTGTTATTTTGAAAAGTTTTTCATCTGGGAATTCTTCCAAAATTTCTTTTTCTTTAACAGTAACCTCATTATTCACTAATCTAGAAAGATGGTCAGCTACCATATTTTCACTACCCTTTTTATCTTTGATTTCAAGATCATATTCTTGAAGGAGCAAAATCCATCTGATTAACCGAGGTTTTGAATCAGGTTTAGTCAAAAGATACTTGATTGCAGCATGATCAGTAAAAATGATTATTTTTGAGCCAATCAAGTAAGATCGAAATTTTTCTAAAGCATACACTATGGCTAGTAATTCTTTTTCAGTAGTTGCATAATTTATTTGATTTTTATTCAAGACTTTACTAGCATAATGTATGACTTTAAAAACTTTCTCGTATCTTTGACCTAAAACTGCTCCAACAGCATAATCACTTGCATCACACATTAGTTCAAAGGGTAGATTCCAATTAGGAGCAACAATTACAGGAGCAGTAACCAATTTTTCTTTCAAGGAATTAAAAGCTTTAAGACATACTTCATCAAATTTGAATTCAACATCTTTATTTAGAAGGTTTGATAAGGGTTTTGCAATTTTTGAAAAATCTTGAATAAACCTTCTATAAAATCCAGCATGTCCTAAAAAACTTCTAATACCTTTTACATTCACAGGAGGAGGGAGTTTAGAAATTACCTCTATTTTGGCCTGGTCAACTTCAATGCCTCTAGAAGAAATTTTATGACCAAGTACAATTCCTTCTTTCACCATGAAGTGACATTTCTCCCAATTAAGCACTAAATTTGTCTCAATACACCGCTTCAGTACGGTGTCCAGGTTGGATAGACATGTTTCAAATGAATTTCCAAAAACTGAGAAGTCATCCATGAAAATTTCAATGCTCTTTTCAATTAAATCTGCAAAAATAGCAAACATACATCTTTGAAAAGTAGCAGGTGCATTACATAATCCAAATGGCATTTTTCTGTAAGCAAATATGCCAAAAGGACATGTAAAGGCAGTTTTTTCCTGATCAAGAGGGTCAACAGCAATTTGATTATATCCAGAATAACCATCAAGAAAGCAGTAATATTCTTGTCCAGATAGTCTTTCAAGCATTTGATCCATAAAAGGTAATGGAAAATGATCTTTTCTTGTTGCTTGATTTAATTTTCTATAATCAATACACATTCTCCAACTGGTGACAGTTCTTGTAGGAATTAGTTCATTTTTTTCATTAACAATTACTGTTATACCACCTTTTTTTGGAACAACTTGAACAGGACTTACCCATGTGCTATCAGAAATAGGATAGATAATACCTGCTTTCAATAATTTCAGAACCTCCTTTTTGGTTACCTCTTTCAAAGTTGGATTGAGGCGTCTTTGAGGTTGAGCAATAGGCTTGAAATTATCTTCCAACAAGATTTTGTGCATGCAGTATGATGGACTTATACCTTTCAAATCCTCAAGTGTCCACCCAATTGCTTCTTGATTGTTCTTTAATACTTCCACCAGTTTTTCTTCCTCTGTTTCATTCAACAAATTACTAATGATAACTGGTTTCAATTTACCTTCTTTCAAAAAGATGTATTTCAGATTGGAAGGTAACACTTTTAATTCAGGTTTCTGGACTTCTTCAGCAGGTGATTCTTGAATTTCTTCAATCTTTCTTGTTTCAAAGGAAATTTCTTTCCCGTGATCAAATTCTTCAAGATATCTTTCAATCTGTTTTTCCTCTTCTCCATCCAAAAATTCAACTGAATTAGTCAATAACTTATTTAATGGATCAGAAATAATCATACCTTTTGATAAGGAGAGATAAGTTTCATCAAGGATGTCCACTTTGAAACAATCTTGCTTTGGGTTGGGATGTTTCATTGCCTTGAAGACATCAAAATTTACTTCCTCATCATGCACTCTTACTGCTAACTTTCCATTGTCCACATCAATCAGTACTCTAGCAGTTTTCATGAATGGTCTTCCAAGAATTAGAGGAACATCAGTATCTTCTTCCATGTCTAGGATCACAAAATCCACAGGGAAGTAGAATTTGTCAACCTTTACAAGCACATCTTCTACAATCCCATAAGGTCTCTTGATGGATTTATCAGCTAACTGCAGAGTCATCCTTGTCTGCTGTGGATCAAGATCACCAATACGCTTCATCATACTTAGGGGCATTAGATTGATGCTAGCCCCTAAATCTAATAAAGCCTTACCGATATTTACTCCCCCAATAGAGACAGGAATAGTAAATTTACCAGGATCTTTGGATTTTTCTGGCATCTTGTATTGTAGAATAGCGCTGCAGCTTGCTTCAAGTTCTACAATCTCTTCATCAAACTTCCTTTTCTTTGTAAGCAGTTCTTTCATAAATTTAGCATATGTAGGCATTTGTTCTAATGCCTCAGAAAAAGGAATGTTTATGTGTAACTGCTTAAAGATTTCAAGGAATCTTTTGTATTCCTTCTCTTTATCTTTTCTTGATGGTGGATGAGGATATGGTAAATCTTGGACAGGGGGTGTCTGTCCAAGATACTGATTTTTTTGATTTTTTTGATTTTTTTCTTTCTTTTCTTCACTCTCTTTTTCTTCTTCCTTTTCTTTCTCTTTTTCTTTTTCATTCTCTTCTTCTTTTTCTTTTTCTTGATTCATACCTACGGCCTTACCACTTCTTGTAAAAATAGCCTTACATTGTTCTTTCGCTTTGAATTCTTTGATATCGGCTACTTCTTTTACTAGCTGGCTTAACTGTTGATCTGATGCTTTACGTGCAACATTGATTGTCTCCATGTATTGCATCAATTGTTGAATACTTTCTTCAGCCTTTGTCAACCTAGCATTGTAATCTCCTTGATTGTTGAAGGGTCTAACATTTTGTTTCCAGCCATAGTTTTGCCTTTCCTGTAAGTAATTGTTAGAAAAAGAATTTACAAGAGGATTTAGGGAATTACCTATAGGTAATCTCTGATGAATCAAGGAATTAACTTGTTCTTGCTCATTTCCACAGTAACCACATGGTTGTTCGCCCACACAATACTCACATTGTTTTAATTGAGCAGGGAGTTGTGGTGGTATATGGGTAACTTGCAATTTTCCAAGTTGTTTACTCATGGTCTCAATTTGTTGCATCAACAATTTTTGCTGAGTTAACACTGTATCATTTACTCCTTGTTCAACGATACCTTGTTTATTACCTCTTTCTGGTTTAGCTTGATGGTCACTAATAGCCATTGATTCCAATATTTCTATGGCTTCCTCCACAGTCTTGTTCATTAAAGAACCACCTGCACAAGCATCTAACATCATCTTGAACTGAGGCAATAAACCATGGTAAACGATTCTTACCTTCTCGGCATCATTCAGGTTGTGGTTTGGGCATTTTCTCAAGAGTGCCTTGAATCGTTCCCATGTTTCTCCTAATGATTCATCATTATTTTGAGAAAAAGAGTGTATGGCTGTCATTGCTTCAAAATATTTTGAAGGAGAATAAAATCTTTCCAAAAATTTTCTTTCAACATCGGACCAGTTTGCAAAACTACCCGGTGGACAAGATTTAAACCATTCTTTTGCTTTCCCAATCAATGAAAAAGGAAAGAGTCTCATGTAAACAGACTCTTCTTGATTGGGTTCAAAACCAATTGTGCTGCATAATTCATAAAAAATAGTTAAATGTTCATATGGTTCTTCATGATTTAAACCAGCAAATTGGTTGTTTTGAATAATATTTAAAGTGGCAGGTTTAATTTCCACTGGTAAAACTGGTCCTTGAAACATTCCCGAAACTCGGGGTGGACCATTTATAGCAGCAAACTATCCCAATGTTCTCCTTTCAGCAGCCATATTTGAATTTTCAAAAATTTTTGAAGTAGAAGAAGAATTAGTTTGTGTTTTAGATTTCAAAAACTTGATTTTCTTTACAAACTTTTCTATCTCAGGATCAAAATAAATTTTACCTGCGGTAGATCGAGTTTGCATACACAAACTAGACAAAGAAAGTTAGTGTAATAATGATAAGCAATAAAAAAAAATTATCTAAGGTAAAAAAAAAATATTTACCATGGTAATTAAAATTTTACTGTTTTACTAAAACAATTCAATCCCCGGCGACGGCGCCAGAAAACTTGTTAACCCTCGGTGTAAACGGGTTTTGTCAATTGGCAAGCGCACCAATCGTTTGTAGTTTTCGAAATTTAGATATCGTTCCACTGGGATTGAAAGTCCAATAACAACAGTAATTTTCTACTTACTATGGTAAATGTGAAGGAAATTATAAACAAAAGAATGATTTATATACAGTTTATACAATATTCACAAGATAGCATGGTTGAGTGATTCATGAGATAAAAAGAAAATAAAATCTATCTAAAAAGTTGAGTTGCAATCTAGAATAGGTAAGATACTTGAGATAAACACAGATAAACAAATTATGTTGGAAATTGGATCCCTAATCTAGAATAACAATGAGGAACTCAAGACATGCATATTTAATCATCAAGCTTCATATCATTGCAGCTTAAAATCATTATAACCGATCCCTCGTGATATAAATTCTAAGAATTCACCGTAAAGTCCGATCCCTTGTGAGCTTTCTCAGTAAAAACTTGCATTAAGACCTGGCCTTATGGCAACAATGGTTAACAACCCCTATAGAATTGAGATACCAAGGGTATTCCAACTTTTTACTTTCGTCAAAACTAGTTTCAATACGGCATAAATAATCATTCTCCCGTTTGACATTTACACTAATAAAACCAGTTTCGATACACATGAAAATCATTCTCCCGTTTGACGTTCATATTAATAAAAGGTTGAAATACTAACATGGAATTGAATCATAAACATGCAGAGGTCGAATTCACAACATTATTCTCAATAGATTAGTTCACCAATTCCAACATAAACAAATTAGTTACACATGGTAAAAGTAAAAACAACACTTACAGAGTTTGACATTACGAAGAAGACGATGGAAACTTCACGATACAACGATCACAATACACCGAAACACACTCAAGTATCTAGAAAACTATTCTAGAACTACAACTCACAAAAGAAAGTACTCAGAGTCGAGTACAAGAGAGAAGAGAAGAGAAGTGTATGGAATGGGATGCTATGAATGGTGTTGGATGGCCCTATTTATAAGGCTGAGCAAGGGTGCTGACGCTACGCGTCCCTGTGACGCTACGCGTCAGACTCCTGACTCAGCCTCCATTAAACACTTGATAATGGCCACTTTCAATAATTAATCTTGATCATGCCTGGCCACTTAGACATGTTTCCACGAGTTTTTGGCCATTTATGCTGATTGGGGTGGCCCTTGGGCTGAGTGGGGTGCCCATTATTGAGTCCAAGTGGAGTGGTTGGCCAAAGTGGGAGTGGAGAACACGCAGCACTGACGCTACGCGTGGCTTTGATGCGTAGCGTCAGCATCAAAAGTAGCTCTTGATGCTACGCGTGGGGTGAGGCTACGCGTCAGCTCCTCCAGTGTAATTTTCTCTTGATTTCTTAACTTTTTCACTGTAAAACTAGAGAAAATTGATCAAGGGCAGATTTATTTCCAACAACATCCATTTATTGAATTTAAATCCTAATTTTCTAACAAATTAAACTTATTTTTATAATTTTTATGAAATTTTTATTTAAGCTTTTATTGAAAATTTGAGGACTAACAACTACCACATCGGATACCCACTGTACCGGTGTGCAAATCCTAGAACACCTAAACTCTTGTGGCTGGTCCCACACCGGATCCTAGACCCCGGTTCAGACCAGTTCACCAAGTAAGTTTCTCTAAATCCTTTTCCCTTTGAATTTCAATTTCAATTCTTAGCAATGCATGAGGTTAGGGATAGGATTAGACAACCACTGGGCCTGATTGCTGTTAGATTTAGGAATTTGAATGGATTGAATGTGGTTTGGAGGGGTTGCATTGTTTTGCAGTTTCTGTTCTGCAAGCCCACACGTAGTGTCCCATTGATGTGTAGCGTTACGCGTCAGCCTCTGTTTTTGAATTTTGTTAATTTTGTGTTTTATTTTTCTGTTGAATGTATATTTTAATTTTTTGTTTTTAATAATTCTGCCCCATTTAATTTTTGTTGTTTGTTTGTTTGTTTTTCTTTTTAAATTAACAAATTTTCTTAAATTGTATGCTTGTTATACTTTCTTGCATAAAAATAAATAAATTTTGTAAATGTTTGTGAAATTACATGTTTTGTGAATAAAATGTTTTGTATGTTATATTTTTAAAATCCAAAAATATGCATATTTAATTTTTATTTTATTTTTCTCTCAAAAATATATTATTATGTTTTGTGAATATTTTTGTGTGAATTTTGTATGAGTTTTTATTTTTGATGTTTTACATAAAATATAAACCAAAAATATGATTGTTAAATTTTTGATGTTTGGCATGTTTTAATCAAAAATAGTATGATGTGTGTTTGATTTTTGTAAAATTTCTTTTTGTAGATGGCACCTAAGAAATCCATTCCTATTCTTGATCCGAAGAGGCAAAGGAGGAACACAGACACTGACACCACCTCTGAGGATCTAGATCTTCAGGGAGAGGAGCAGCTAGGACCTACAGATCCCACCAGATTTCGCACTGACATGAAATGGGGCCAGTTTCATCAGATCAAGGGCCAAAGACTAATTTAGGAGAGAGTCTTAGATTTGAATGCTGGGGACTATCCTAAGCTGCAGGATGAGGTCCAAAGAAGAAAATGGGGACCCCTATTTTCCCTGTCTACTGAGGGGGATCCCATCTTAGTGATTGAGTTTTATGCGAACGCCTACAGGACTCACCAGGACGCACTGAATATCGGCCAGCAGAAGATGAGCTGGGTGAGGGGTTGACACATTACATACGATCGAGATACCATTAGTACCTACTGGGTAACCCTTGGGAGCCTACTCCCGAGAGCAACACTTGTTTCTGGAAGGAAAATAGAAACAAGGTTGCGACTGAGGATGGTGATTTAGGATACTTCCTAGATCAGGTTGCTCACTTCTTGAACAAGGATGGAATCTTTTTTAACCTGAGTAAGGTTGGAAGGACTCCATCAAACCTCCTCAAGACCCAGCTGACCCCTATAGCTCAGGCGTGGTCTTATCTTATGCTTCATAACATCACTCCTATCACCCATCTTTCTTCTATCCTAGTTGATCGTTGCTGCCTCCTTTACTCCATTCTTCAGAGCCATACCATTGATATTGTCGAGCTTATCTTTGAGTAGATTCACCTTTATGCCCTTGGGTATAAGGTGAACCGTCCTATTCCATTCCCTTTCATTATATCTGCCTTACTAAGGAGGCAAGGAGTTATTGTACCATCACCAGAGTTTACTAGTTCTTCGGGGAGAGTCCCTAAGGTTCTAGTGAACAGAGATTACTTTGTTCAGCAGTGCAAGCTTCCACCACTAGAGCAGGAGGCTCAGCCCAGACAGAGGAGGAGGAGACCACCAGTTTAGCCACCTTCTGCCGATGCTATCACTGATGGATTTGCTAGGATGACTATTGAACATCAGCATATGATGCAGATAATGGCTGCCACACATAGAGCTTATATGCATCTTCATGATGCATTTTATCAGTACAGGATACAGGGAGAGGGAGCACCTTATGTCACACCAGCTGAGTTCGTAGCACATGTAGCTTGGCCTGGTGATTTGCCTACTTACCCTGAGACTGGTGGACCGTCTGGAGCACATGCTGAGTCAGAGGGTGATGCAGATGAGGAGGGAGATGATGAGGATCACATGGAGGATTGATGGTGTTATTTGGCACCTTTTACATACATTCTAGTTTACATTTAGTTTGGTATTTATATTGGTATATTTGATTTTGGATTATATTATGGTTTATTTTTATGTGGTGTGTTTTATTTTTGCGTATTTTCTTTAATCGAAAATCAAAAATAAATTTTATCTTTTTAATAAATAAATCAAATTTTTGAAAATAAAAAAATTTATACACTTGAGGTTTTTACACAATAAAAATAATTTTAAAATCAATTATAGAATCTTTTTGTAATTAAGGAATTTTGATAAATTTAATTGCAATAATTTTATTAACTATCAAGCTAATTTTGATAACCCAGTGAGCTGAGAGATCTTTTAAACATTTGAGGGTTTCGACATAACTTCATTCAAATTAATTTTGCTTTAATCTGTGATTTGTGTTGTTGTACAGAGAATTCAAGGAAATGATCAAGGCACGTTTTTGGTAAAAGAAACCTTGGGTCAAAAAGCCTACCATGGTAAAATTATTTTTATCCTTTGAAAGCCAATTTGAGCCTAAAAAATAATTTCATTGGTACCGTTAAACCTTTATCAAATGTTAACCATTCCCTTTACTTGATTGATTAAAAGAGTAATTGATCAAAATGGAAAGAATATTTTGAGCATTCTTACAAAAAATGGGGGAGTAAAAATTAACAACTTGATTCTTTTTAAGAAAAATCAAAATTGTGCATATAAATGAAAAATGAAAAGAAATATATGCAAATCAAAAATAGAGAAAAGAATCAAGTTGGGGGTATTTGTTATCATCAATAAGGGAAATGAGATTTGGGCCAAGAAAAAGCCTAAAAATTATAAAATGTTCTTTTATGATTTCAGGTTTTTGAATTCTGAGAAAAACAAAAATTTCTTGTAGCCAAGCCTCGTTATAACCCTTGAAAAGACCTTGTGATTCTTGAATTAACTTTGTATGATTAACCGTTGATTAGATGAAAATCAAAATTAAATTTATTTGATTTTATGATCGATTGAGTGAAACAGGTTATCCTTTGCACAGAGATAAACACTTGTGAGGTACGCCTGAAATTATGCTTGATTTGTTAATAAGACATTGTAAAGATTATTGTTATTAAACCTTTATTACATAGGATATCTATTTTTGGTTATTTTAAATGGTAAATTGTGAAATTACTTTTTATGGTAAATTTTCGGACTAACTCAAAAATTTGATTTCAAATTCTATTTTTCTCTCTTGCTCGAGGACGAGCAATGTCTCAAGTTGGGGGTATTTATTAGTCCTCAAGTTTACAATAAAATCTTTAATAAAAATTTTGTAAAAAGAATAAAAATTTGTTTAAATTGTTAGAAATTTAGGTTTTAAATTCAATAAATGAGTGTTGTTGGAAATAATCCGCCCTTGATCAATTTTCTCTAGTTTTGCAGTGAAAGTATGAAGAATTTAAAGAGAAAAATTGAAAAACTGGAGAGCTGACACGTAGCATCAACATCACGCGTAGCGTGGGAATTTTTGATGCTGACGCTACGCATCACAGCCACGCATAGCGTCAGGATACGTGGACTCCACTTCCAGGTGGCTAAGCACTCAACCAAGTGGCCCAAAATGGGCCAATCCACTTCAGCTAAGTGCCAAGCCAGAAGAGGGAGACAAGGCACACATCTGTCTGCGTATTATTGATTAAATAATACATAATCATGGTCACTCAATCACGAGCTTAATGGGGGCTGACTCAGGAACCTGACGCGTAGCGTCAGGCTGGTGCCTAGCGTCAGGACCCTTCCTCAGCCCTATAAATAAGGCCATTCTCCACACTTCCAAGACACACCTTTCTAAGTTCAAAACTTTTATCCTCTCTTGTCACTCGAATTTGAGTGTTCTTCTTTGAATTTGTATGGTTAGTGTGATTTCTAGATACTTTAGAGTGTTGTGTAGTAGTGTGGGCTCTTGTATTGTGAAGTGTTTCCAAGTCTTCGTAATGTCAAACTCTGTAAGTGTTGTTCTTACTTTTACCATGTGGAACTAAATTGTTTATGTTGGAATTTGGTGAATCAATCTATTATATGATGTTGTGATTATGATCTCTACATATTTATGACTCAAGTACATGTTAGTATTTTAACTCTTTATCAATATGAACATCAAACGGGAGAATGAATTTCATGTGTATTAAAAATTGTTTTATTAGTATGAATATCAAATGGGAGAATGATTATTCATGCCGAATTAAAATCTGTTTTAATGAAAGTAAAAGTTGAAATACCCTTAATATGCCAATTACTAGGGATAGAATTGGTAATTATTGCTGCCATAAGGCCAGGACTTCATGCAAGTTTTTATTAAGAAAGCTCACGAGGGATCGAACTTTACGATAAATACTTAGAATTTATATCACGAGGAATCGGTTATAATGACTTTAAGCTGCAATAACATGAACTTGATGATTAAGTATGTATGCTTGTAATTATTTCATTATATTTTAGTGCGAGGATCCTAATTCCAACATAATTTGTTAATCTGTGTTTTTACCTCAAGTATCTGAATTATTCTGAATTACATTTCAATTTTATAGTTAGATTTTATCTTTTCTATCTTTTTACCTTATAAACAAATTAACCATCAAATTCTATAAATATTATACAAATTGTTTATAAATTATTCTTTTGTTAATAATCTTTGATAAATTTACCATAGTAAATAAGAAATTATTGTGAGTTACTAGACTTTCAATCCCAGTAGAACAATATCTAAATTTGAAAACTACAAACGATTGGTGCGCTTGCCAATTAATAACCCAATAGTAACACGGGGGTTAATAGAGGACACCATGGTGCCTCTAGAACAGCAGCAAAAGTATTGCAATGTGGCTTTTATTGGCCAACAATTTTTCAGGATGCTAGAGTATATGTGCAAAGGTGTGATAAGTGGCAAAGAAGTGGAGGCCTCTCTGCTAAAGCTGGCATGCCTTTGACAAATATTTTAGTTGTAGAGCTATTTGATGTCTTGGGCATTAACTTCATGGGACCATTCCCAAAGTCATTCTCCAATGAATATATACTTGTTGCTGTGGATTATGTCTCCAAATGGGTGGAGGCAATCCCTACCAGAACCAATGATGCACATGTGGTGCTTAGGTTTATAAAGAAGAACATTTTCTTTAGATTTGGAGTCCCTAGAGTCCTCATTAGTGATGAAGGGTCATATTTCTGCAATAGAATCATGGAAAAAGCCCTAAGACATTATGAGGTACTGCATAAGGTGTCTACTCCATATCACCCATAAACTTATGGGCAAGTTGAGCTTTCTAATAGAGAAATCAAGAGAATATTAGAGAAAGTGGTAGGGAAATCTAGGAAAGATTGGTCTGTGAGATTAGATGATGCATTGTGGGTCTATAGGACAGCATTTAAGACTCCAATTGGCATGTCACCTTATCAGTTGTGTATGGTAAGGCTTGCCATCTCCCTGTGGAGTTAGAGCATAAGGCATGATGGGCTATAAAGCTGTTAAACATGGATTGTGACCAATCTCAAGAGGAAAAAGTCCTAAAGCTCCATGAACTTGAGGAGTTCAGACTCAATGCTTACCAGAGTGCCTCAATTTATAAAGAGAAAACTAAAAGGTGGCATGATAAGTGGATTAATAGAAAAGAGTTTTAGAAGGATGATAAGGTCTTGTTGTTTAATTCTAGACCAAGACTCTTTTCAGGAAAACTCAGATCTAAATAGGCTGGACCTTTTATTGTGAATGAGGTTTTTCCTTATGGTGCAATTGAGTTGAAGGAACCAGCCACTGGAAGAACTTTTAAAGTGAATGGCCAAAGACTCAAGCTCTACTTTGGATGAGAGTTTGATAGGCAGAAATCCTCTATGTTTTTATAGACATCTTCTTAGGTGTCAAAGGTCAAGCTAGTGACCTTAAAGAAGCGCTTGAGGGAGGCAACCCTACATTTTAATTGTTGTAGTTTGTGTTTGGGGTTTTAAAACAATAAAAGAAAACCAAAAAGGTGTGAATAAAGTGTGATTAAAATTGTAAAAATTTTTGAATAAGGTTTGAGTGTATAAACTTTGAATTCCCGTGTACATACGCACTTCACCAAAATAATAATATTGTGGATCAGGAAGTACGCGTAATTAAATAAGCATCAGACCCCCCTAGCGCTCAAGCGAGATCTTTTGGCGCTCAAGTGAGATCTTTTGGCGCTCAAGTGTGGACACAAATGTGCCTTCATGGTTAAGCTTGATTATTGTGTGCTTGAGCGAGCTCAGGGAGTAACAAGTATGACCCCTGGGTGTGTCTTCTCGCTTAAGCGAGCACCCTTCACACTCAAGCGAATCATCATACGCGTGAGCGTGACCTATGGTTATGTAACAAGCTTGAGTGTGTACCAAGCGTAACCTTTTGAGAATGCCTCACGCTTAAGCGAGGATTACACACGCCTAAGCGTGATCGTGGTAATGAAGCCATATGACTCTGTGTGTGCCTCACGCTTAAGCAAGCTCGGGTCCATGCTTAAGCATGAACCTTCACGCTGGAACTGGCGCTTGAGTGTAGCCTGTGTGCGCCTGAGCGTGATTATTCATGCTAACAACGTGGCTCTTGGGACCTTGATCATGGAACCACACACTTAAGCGAGTTTAAGTGCGTGTTTGAGCGTGATCCATGAGAATGCCTCGCGTTTGAGTGAGGAATATCACGCTTAAGTGTGATCATGCCTGCACCAAACCTGTCACCATGTTATGCCTCGCGCTTGAGCGTATTAATGCGCGCTTGAGAGTGCTCGGGTTTGAAACAGTTGGAAGCTTGCTATTCTAAGCTTTACGCTTGAGCGAGAGATGTCACGCTTTAAGCGTGACTACTGTACCAAGCTATCGCTTGAACGTGACTCTTTCACGCTTGAGCGTGACCCTTCGTTGTATATGACTCGCTTAAGTGAATAATGGTACGCTTGCAGTGTGATTCACATCTGTTACCACCTGTTGTGAATTAATGTGGGCGTATGTAAACCAAGATTTCAATGTACCTACACGTACCCAGGCATTGGGGTCAACAGTATAAAAACCCTCTCAGCATACAAAACCTAACTCTTTACATTGGAAACTTAGGTTTTAAAGAGGAAAAGGCACAATCTCTGGATTCCTTTGAAAGGTAACATCTTTTCACTTCTTCATTTCAGTTAATAGTTAGAATTCTTATATTTCAATGTTTCAAGTTCAAATTTCTTACATCCATCATATCTTTTCATCTTACATTTTCATTTTGTTATGGTTGTGTTCTCTATACATTTGCACCCATTTAGGCTTTATAAATACCATCCTTAACACTCACCATGTTCACAAGATCACAAAGACTTTTTAGAAAACCAGAAAAAGTTATTGACATGGAAAGTATGGAGAAAACCCTAAAAGTGAAAGGAAAAGGGGTGGCTACTATAAGCACCCCTGTTTCTCCACCAAGCAAAAAGAGTAAAAGCCTTAAGGAGGAAAAGAAGTCCAAGAGAAATAAGGATTTCTATGGGCATAGGTTTAAGGACTTCAAGACTACTCAAGAATATGAGAAAAAAATCAAAAATAGAGGAGTAATAAGGGAAAGGGCTCTGGTCCTTGATGAAGATAATTGCTCGGATATTGATGTAAAGGCTTCTATGTTTAAAAGGGGATGGCAATATTTTAATGAGAACTTAGGCAATGGTTATCAAGAACTCACTAGGGAATTTTATGCCAATCTAAGGGCCAATTCTATTGGGATAAGTTTCCCTTTTCTTCCTTCTTGAGAGGAGTCATCATTCCTTTGTCTGGTCATATACTAAATAAGCTTTTGAAAGTCCCTATTTTATATGATGAAGGATGTCACTACACTTGGAAAGTGGATATCTTCCATAGGACTGAAAATGAGAGTCTTAGGAAAGAAATTTTAGAGGAATGCTATGAACAAGGAGCTGCATATATAACAAAAGTGAATGGTGCACCAAAAAGTGTCAGGAAGAGTTGTTTGAATCATCTCCCCCTCTTATGGTGCCACTATCTCCTTTCATCCCTACAACCTGTGACTCATGCTACTGAGGTTGGGGCTTAAAAGGTTGGTGTTGATTTACTATTTAATAAGATGCCTGTATGTTAACCTGGGTGAGTTAATACTGGAGGAGATGATGAAAGCCATTGAAAAAATCTCCAACTGCTATATTTCTCTGTTATCACTTTGTTGGCCCAAAAGAATCAGGCTAGGTTGAACTATGAAGAATTGACAAAGGTGAAGCCTGAAAGGATTATGGACAAGTATTGGGTGATAGACCACATTGACCACTTTATGCCTCAACAGCCAAAGCGTCAGAGACAACCCAAACTAACATCGTTTATACCACCACCCCAATAGATCCAGGTACTTCTTTTGACCTCTCCATGGTAGTGCAAGAACTTCAGGTCATGAAAAAGATGCAGCTAGGAACCTATGATCTGGTTATGAACCATGATCTGATGCTGAGGAAGATTTCCGCTGCATTGAATGTGGACCACACTAAAGAAATGGGAGTTCCACCTGACAGAGACTTATGGTTGGCTTCCATTGGATTCACCATTCCCCCTGATGACACACCTTTAGCAACTGAATTTCCATCCTATCCTGAGCAAGACAATGATAAGCCTATGGATGAAGAACATGAAGAAGAGGATGACTGATATTTTACTTTGCTTATATTTCTGTTATGTTATTTTCGGGTTGTAATAACTTTATTATAGTATCTTTTCTGGAACAATATATTCCCTTTTCAGTTGTAATAAAATTATATTTTCCCTATTAAGTTATTGTTGTTATTATTCTTTTGTGATTTGTATTATCTAATTTATGCACGCCATCACTCACCAAATCCTTTCCATATAGGTTAAAAGGAAAGTAATCTATCCTCTCATCTCATTAATTTATGAAATGTGTTAACTGTGTTTAATTTAGAATCCATCTTAATTATTTAAATCTTGCTGATTCTCAGGCATCAATTGGATAAATTAATTGATTCGCATTGCTTGATTTATGGTCCCTATCCATGACTATTTCAATCCTGTATTTTTTTGTATATTCACCATGCTAGTTAGCAATCTGAATTTATAATCTCATATTAAGTTTGGGGACATGATTGGCTGATTACCTGTAATTTATTAGCTTTTGAACCTTTATTAATTCTTTTCTGAGTGTGCCTGCATTCATGTTTAGTGAGACAGAATTTGCTTCAGTGCTTGCTAAATGATGATATGTTTGCCAATTGGAAATGATGAAGGCCTTCTTTGACAATTAGCAAGGGCCAAATTTAGCCATCCTTAATATTATTAATTATCCTTTGACCCAATAATTATGTTTGAGCCTAAGACCCTTTCATTTTGGTTATGTACCTAACTTTATAAGCCTATTTATCTGAGAAAAACCAAGTGAATCATCCCTGGATGTACCACTGATGGATTGCTGAGTCTTATCTTATTGCTAGGGACTAGCAAGTTCTTAGTTTGGGGATGAAGAGTGTGCCTAACAGCAATTAAAGGACACACTCTAACCTTAATTATAGATGAGGATTTTGAAAAATGAAAGGAAGAACAGCAAAAGAAAAAAGAAAAGTGAAAAATCAGTAAAAAGCAATTCCTATATAGAAGGAAAATGTTATTGAAAAAAAATGAAATGAAAAAAAATGAAAGGGAGAAAGAAAAAAAAAGAGTCCAAAGGACTGAAAGAGAAGAAGGTGCAAAGCACTACAAGTAGTTGAGTTATCCTTCATCTGAAAAAAATAATAAAAGCAAAAGAGCTGGTTAGTAGAGGCATTTAAGTTAAGATTGAGGCAAGGCATCAATGGGCACATCTTTTAACCTAACATTGACTAGAAAAACAAAAATGGAGCCTGTAGCCTAACCCCATTACAAGCTTAAAAAGCCCTTACTGATCCAATTATGCTAGCATATGTCATGATGTTTAGAACTATTGCAAGCCTATGTTGATCTGGCAATTATGCAGGTGATAAGTGCATGAAATTAACGATATACACTGAGAGAAGAGTGAAACACTAATCCATGCGAGGAAAGCATCACCAGCTTGTTCCCAAAGGAAGTGTGAGTAATTATATTTTTAGAAGTTACAGAAAGAAAGCATGAATGGTATTCAACAATTATGGGATGAATTAAGTTACACAAATAAAAAAACACCTGTTAGCGACGGACACATTTGGTCGCTAATCCATACCAAGGCCGTCGCTAACAAACCAAGCGACAGTATTTCAGATGGCCAAATGCCCGTCGCTAAAACCTTCATCGAAGATAGATTAGCGACCACAGAAACACCGTCGCTAAAATGCCGATGGCATAATTCCGTCGCTAACATGGTCTCTGCTTCACTGACTTCAGCCGTCGCTAACTGACCACGTTCAGCGACCACCAGAGCCCCCGTCGCTACTAGTAGCCATACAGTGACGGAGTTACGACGTCACTATTAGTAACCATACAGCGACCTCACACCTCCGTCGTTGTTGGCAGCCACACTGCGACCACTTTTGGCCGTCACTATTGGTAGCCGCATGTTAGTCCTCAAATTTTCAATAAAAGCTTAAATAAAAATTTCATAAAAATCATAAAAATTAGTTTAATTTGTTAGAAAATTAGGATTTAAATTCAATAAATGAGTGTTGTTGGAAATAATCTGCCCTTGATCAATTTTCTCTAGTTTTGCAGTGAAAAAGTTAAGAAATCAAGAGAAAATTACACTGGAGAATCTGACGCGTAGCCTCACCCCACGCGTAGCATCAACTTCTATTTTTGAGTCTGACGCTACGCATCACAGCCACGCGTAGCGTCAGTGCTGCGTGAACAACCACTCCACTTTGGCCAACCACTCCACTTGGACTCAATAATGGGCACCCCACTCAGCCCAAGGGCCACCCCAATCAGCATAAATGGCCAAAAACTCGTGGAAACATGTCCAAGTGGCCAGGCATGATCAAGATTAATTATTGAAAGTGGCCATTATCAAGTGTTTAATGGAGGCTGAGTCAGGAGTCTGACGCGTAGCGTCACAGGTACGCGTAGCGTCAGCACCCTTGCTCAGCCCTATAAATAGGGCCATCCAACACCATTCATAGCATCCCATTCCATACACTTCTCTTCTCTTCTCTCTTGTACTCGACTCTGAGTACTTTCTTTTGTGAGTTGTAGTTCTAGAATAGTTTTCTAGATACTTGAGTGTGTTTCGGTGTATTGTGATCGTTGTATCGTAAAGTTTCCATCGTCTTCTTCGTAATGTCAAACTCTGTAAGTGTTGTTTTTACTTTTACCATGTGTAACTAATTTGTTTATGTTGGAATTGGTGAACTAATCTATTGAGTATAATGTTGTGAATTCGACCTCTGCATGTTTATGATTCAATTCCATGTTAGTATTTCAACCTTTTATTAATATGAACGTCAAACGGGAGAATGATTTTCATGTGTATCGAAACTGGTTTTATTAGTGTAAATGTCAAACGGGAGAATGATTATTTATGCCGTATTGAAACTAGTTTTGACGAAAGTAAAAAGTTGGAATACCCTTGGTATCTCAATTCTATAGGGGTTGTTAACCATTGTTGCCATAAGGCCAGGTCTTAATGCAAGTTTTTACTGAGAAAGCTCACGAGGGATCGGACTTTACGGTGAATTCTTAGAATTTATATCACGAGGGATCGGTTATAATGATTTTAAGCTGCAATGATATGAAACTTGATGATTAAATATGCATGTCTTGAGTTCCTCATTGTTATTCTAGATTAGGGATCCAATTTCCAACATAATTTGTTTATCTGTGTTTATCTCAAGTATCTTACCTATTCTAGATTGCAACTCAACTTTTTAGATAGATTTTATTTTCTTTTTATCTCATGAATCACTCAACCATGCTATCTTGTGAATATTGTATAAACTGTATATAAATCATTCTTTTGTTTATAATTTCCTTCACATTTACCATAGTAAGTAGAAAATTACTGTTGTTATTGGACTTTCAATCCCAGTGGAACGATATCTAAATTTCGAAAACTACAAACGATTGGTGCGCTTGCCAATTGACAAAACCCGTTTACACCGAGGGTTAACAAGTTTTCTGGCGCCGTCGCCGGGGATTGAATTGTTTTAGTAAAACAGTAAAATTTTAATTACCGTGGTAAATATTTTTTTTTACCTTAGATAATTTTTTTTTATTGCTTATCATTATTACACTAACTTTCTTTGTCTAGTTTGTGTATGCAAACTCGATCTACCGCAGGTAAAATTTATTTTGATCCTGAGATAGAAAAGTTTGTAAAGAAAATCAAGTTTTTGAAATCTAAAACACAAACTAATTCTTCTTCTACTTCAAAAATTTTTGAAAATTCAAATATGGCTGCTGAAAGGAGAACATTGGGATAGTTTGCTGCTATAAATGGTCCACCCCGAGTTTCGGGAATGTTTCAAGGACCAGTTTTACCAGTGGAAATTAAACCTGCCACTTTAAATATTATTCAAAACAACCAATTTGCTGGTTTAAATCATGAAGAACCATATGAACATTTAACTGTTTTTTATGAATTATGCAGCACAATTGGTTTTGAACCCAATCAAGAAGAGTCTGTTTACATGAGACTCTTTCCTTTTTCATTGATTGGGAAAGCAAAAGAATGGTTTAAATCTTGTCCACCGGGTAGTTTTGCAAACTGGTCCGATGTTGAAAGAAAATTTTTGGAAAGATTTTATTCTCCTTCAAAATATTTTGAAGCAATGACAGCCATACACTCTTTTTCTCAAAATAATGATGAATCATTAGGAGAGACATGGGAACGATTCAAGGCACTCTTGAGAAAATGCCCAAACCACAACCTGAATGATGCTGAAAAGGTAAGAATCATTTACCATGGTTTATTGCCTCAGTTCAAGATGATGTTAGATGCTTGTGTAGGTGGTTCTTTAATGAACAAGACTGTGGAGGAAGCCATAGAAATATTGGAATCAATGGCTATTAGTGACCGACAAGTAAAGCATGAAAGAGGTAATATACAAAGGAAGCCAGGAATGCTCGAATTGGGAGTAAATGATGCAGTGTTGGCTCAGCAAAAATTACTGACCCAACAAATTGAAGTTATGAGCAAGCAATTGGAAAAACTTCAAATTGCTCAAGTAGCATCACCACCCCCTGCTCAACTTAAAGCATGTACGCACTGCATGGGAGAACAACCATGTGGTTACTGTGGAAATGAGCAAGAGCAAGCCAATTTCATGAACCATCAAAGAGCACCCTTAGGTAATTTTCCTTTTAATCATGGAAATTCTTTTCCTAACAATTACCTGTAGGGTTGGCAAAACCAGAATATTGGCTGGAGACAGGACACTGGACCTTCCAACAGACCTCCTAACAATCAATTCAAGCAACAACAAACTGACAATACAAGATTGACAAGAATAGAGGAAGCTATTCAACAGTTATTGCAGTTTGTAGAGACAAATGAAGCTGCCCGAAAAGCATCAGATATACAAATGGGTCAGCTTGCAAAAGAGATAGCCGAATTAAAGAGTTCTGGGTTTTCTGCAAACACTCAAAACCCAAGGGAACAATGTAATGCTGTTTCTTCTGATATTGTAAAAATTGATTGTAAAGAAAAGAGTGAGAAAAAGAAAGAAGAAGAAAAAGAAAGTGAAAAAATAGAAAAAAATGAAAAAAATGAAAAAGAAAAAAATATGCAAAGAGATACAGAGCAAGAAATAAACTGTATAACCCCGAAAAAATGTAAAGATCCGGGGAGTTTCACCATTCCTGTAACAATCGGAAATATCAACATCAGGAATGCGCTATTAGATTTAGGGGCTAACATCAACTTGATACCCCTAGATTTAATAAAACGCATTGGTGAATATGAGCTAAAAGAAGCAAAGACAAAATTACAGTTTGCGGATCGCTCTGTCAAAAAGCCTTTTGGGATTGTGGAAGATGTATTAGTAAAGGTTGACAAGTACCATTTCAAAGTTGACTTTATGGTACTGGATATGAAGGAGGATACTGAGATCCCCCTGATCCTAGGAAGACCTTTCATGAAGACTGCAAAAATTAAAGTAGATGTTGATCAAAGTATGGTTGCAGTCAAAGTTTATGGAGAAGAAGTAAGCTTCAGTGCTCATGAACACCTCAGGATAAGTAATGAGGAAAAAGTTTACCCTTTAACCAAACCAGGTATATCTCTTCCCAATCAATTAAATTGTTTTGAATTAACCGATGCTTTGAATGATAAAAAACAGGTAATTAGGCATCGGAAAAGAAGAAGAAGGAAGAAAAAGACAGGTGATTCCTCAAAGAATATTGGGAAACCACCTGATTAATCAAAGGTAATGTCTGGCTAGAGACATTAAACCTAGCGCTCAATGGGAGGCAACCCATTCTTTTTTTTTTTGTCTTTATGGTTGTTTTACATAAAAAAAAAACCATAAAACAATTTTTTTTTAACTAGTTTAAAAGAAAAGGGGTTTTAAACTGAAAAGGTTTTTGAAAATCCAAATTTTTGAAAATCAAAAACAGAAGCCCACGCGTAGCGCTCACTTGACGCGTAGCGTGGACTCTGAATTTTGGTTCTGATGCGTAGCGTCCCACCCACGCGTAGCGTCAGAGCCCACGTTCAGTTTTTAAAACTGAACCAGAGAGGCCCATCTTAGGGTTTTAAACCTAAAACTTCCTCTCTGCCTCACTTAGTTTTCAAACCTAAACTTCAAAAACCTCCTTTTCTCTCTTCCAAACCTCTTCATTCCTAAATTGCTCAAGGAACAACAAGTAAGTACTCTAATCCATCCTCTTTAGCTTTTTGTTTTAATTTTTGATTTTAGAAATAAATGTGGTTAGGATTAGGATTAGAAGACCATTGGGATTGATTGCTGTTAGGAATTAGAAAATGAATGGATAAAATATGGTTTGGAAAGGGGTTGCTGCTGTGCAACCCCTGTTATATTTTTTCAAAACTGCGCATCCCACGCGTAGCGTCCCACTGACGCGTAGCGTAAGGATGAACTGTAAGCCCACGCGTAGCGTCCCACTGACGCGTAGCGTGGGAAGAACAGGCTGATGCGTAGCGTCACACCACGCGTAGCGTCAGCCTCTGTTTTTAATTCTTGATGTTTGTTTGTTGTTTGCTGTTTTCTTTTGAAATTAATAAATTTTCTTAGTTTATATTTGTTATACTTTCTTGCAACTTTGTATGAATTTTGAATAAATTGTATTATGTTTTGTATATTATTTGAATATATGTATGTTAATTTCTTTAAATATTAAAAATTCAAAAATATGTTGTTGAATTGCATTTTTATTTGTGAAAAATTTTAGAAAACCCAAAAATATTTTACAAATAATTGTTTGATTGTGTGTGATTTATTTAGTGTGTGTTTAATTTTAAATTTTTACTTTTTGCAGATGGCACCTAAGAAATCCATTCCCACAGCCGGTCCCTCTAAAAGACAGAGGAAGTCCACAGACACTGACACCACTTCTGAGGATCCTGATTCTCAGAGACAGGAGGTGTTAGGACCGAGGGATCCTACTAGATTTCGCACGGATGCGAAATGGGCACGGTTTCATCAGATCAAGGGCCAGAGACTTATCTGGGAGAGAGTCCTTGATCTGAGTGCAGGAGATTATCCTGAGCTGCAGGATAGAGTGCAGCAGAGGAGATGGGGACCTCTATTTTCCCTACCTACTGAGGGGGACCCCATCTTAGTGATGGAGTTTTACGCAAATGCTTACAGGACCCGCCAGGACGCACCGAATCTTGGGCAGCAGCGGACGAGTTGGGTTAGAGGCCGGCATATCTCTTATGACCGGGACACCATCAGTACCCTATTGGGTAACCCTTGGGAGCCTACTCCCGAGGATGATACTTTTTTCTGGAAAGAAAACAGAAACAAGATTCTTGCTGAGGGAGAGTTAGGATACTCCCTCGAGGAGGTTGCTCATTTTCTGAGCAAGGATGGAATCTTTTTCAACCTGAGTAGGGTTGGAAGGAGTCCATCTAACCTCCTCAAGACCCAGCTTACTCCCATAGCCCAGGCGTGGTCCCACCTCATGCTCCATAATATCACTCCTGTCACCCATCTTTCTTCCCTTCCAGTGGAGCGTTGTTGCCTCCTTTATTCTATCCTCCAGGGCCACACCATTGATATCGCTGAGCTTATCTCCGAGCAGATTCACTTTTATGCCCTTGGGTATAAAGTGAATCGCCCCATACCCTTTCCTCTCATCATATCTGCCTTACTGAGGAGGCAGGGAGTCATTGTACCTTCACCAGAGTTTACTAGTTCTTCAGGGAGAGTCCCTAAAGTTCTAGTAAACAGAGATTATTTTGTGCAGCAGTGCGAGCTTCCACCACTAGAGCAGGAGGCTCAGCCCCGACCTCGGAGGAGGAGACCACCAGTGCAGCCTCCATCTGCTGATGCTGTTACACAGGGCTTTGCCCGGATGTCACTTGAGCATCAGCATATGATGCAAATGATGGCTGCCACTCACAGAGCTTATATTCATCTTCACGATGAATTCTATCAGTACAGGTTACAGGGAGAGGGAGCACCTTATGTTACCCCAGCCGAGTTTGCAGCACATGTAGCTTGGCCCGGAGATTTACCCACCTACCCTGAGACTGGTGGATCTTCTAGTGCACATCATGACTCTGATGATGATGAGGAGGAGGAGGAGGAGGATGATGATGATCAGATGGAAGATTGAGGATGCCATCTTCATTTATATTGAGTACATTTGTTTTTAGTTATATTTGGATTTACATTTACATTTTATATTATGACATTTTATCATTGTGTAGTGTGTTTATTCGTTTTTGCTCATTTTTTCGAAAAATAATTCTTCTTTTAAATAAATGAATCAAATTTTCGTTAGTAAGTTAGTTTATACACTTAGAGTTTTTACACAATAAAACCAATTTTGTAAAATTAATTATTTGATTCTTTATAACTTAGGAATTTTGATAAATTTAATTACAATAAGTTTATTAACCATCAAGCAAATTTCAATAACCCGGTGAGTTGAGAGATCTTTTTAAACACTTGAGGGTTTAATCGGCATATTTTCAATTCGAATTGATTTTGCTTTAATCTGTGATTTGTGTTGTTGTACAGAGAATTCGGGAAAATGATCAAGGCACATTTATTGGTGAAACGAAACCTTGGGCCAAACAGCTTACCTTGGTAAAAAGTCTTTTATCCCTTGCAAGCCAATTTGAGCCTAAAATAAAATTCTTTGGTACCCTTAAAACCTAAATTTGTTTTTACCATTTCCTATACTTGATTGATTAAAAGAGCAGTTGAAATAAATGAAAAATATTTTGAGTGTTCTTACAAAAATGGGGAGTGAAAATGAGCAACTTGATTCTTTTCAAAAAAATAGAATATGGAAAAGAAAAGTCAAAAATAGTGAAAAGAATCAAGTTGGGGGTATTTATTTTTCATCAATAAAAATAAATGAGAGTTTGGATCAAGAGAAAAGCCTAAAAATTATGAAAATGCTCTTTTATGATTTCAGGTTTTTGAATTCCAAGAAAAACCATTGATTCTTGTAAACCAAGCCTCATTACAACCTGTAAAAAGACCTCGTGATTTCCGAATTAACTCTGTATAAATAACCATTGATTAGATGACAAACAAAGTTAAATTCGTTTGATTTTATGATTGATTGAGTGAAACAGGTTACCAATTGCATAGAGATAAACACTTGTGAGGTAAGCCTGAAATTCTGCTTGATTGTTAATAGAATATTGTAAATAATTTTATCATTAAACCTTTGTTATATTTGAATCAGTTTTTGATTATTACAAAATAGTTGAATTGTGTAATTATTTTTTGTGGTAAATTTTCGGACTAACTTAAAAATTTGATTTCAAATTTTTATTTTCTTATTTTTCTCTCTTGCTCGAGGACGAGCAATGTCTCAAGTTGGGGGTATTTGTTAGTCCTCAAATTTTCAATAAAAGCTTAAATAAAAATTTCATAAAAATCATAAAAATTAGTTTAATTTGTTAGAAAATTAGGATTTAAATTCAATAAATGAGTGTTGTTGGAAATAATCTGCCCTTGATCAATTTTCTCTAGTTTTGCAGTGAAAAAGTTAAGAAATCAAGAGAAAATTACACTGGAGAATCTGACGCGTAGCCTCACCCCACGCGTAGCATCAACTTCTATTTTTGAGTCTGACGCTACGCATCACAACCACGCGTAGCGTCAGTGCTGCGTGAACAACCACTCCACTTTGGCCAACCACTCCACTTGGACTCAATAATGGGCACCCCACTCAGCCCAAGGGCCACCCCAATCAGCATAAATGGCCAAAAACTCGTGGAAACATGTCCAAGTGGCCAGGCATGATCAAGATTAATTATTGAAAGTGGCCATTATCAAGTGTTTAATGGAGGCTGAGTCAGGAGTCTGACGCGTAGCGTCACAGGTACGCGTAGCGTCAGCACCCTTGCTCAGCCCTATAAATAGGGCCATCCAACACCATTCATAGCATCCCATTCCATACACTTCTCTTCTCTTCTCTCTTGTACTCGACTCTGAGTACTTTCTTTTGTGAGTTGTAGTTCTAGAATAGTTTTCTAGATACTTGAGTGTGTTTCGGTGTATTGTGATCGTTGTATCGTAAAGTTTCCATCGTCTTCTTCGTAATGTCAAACTCTGTAAGTGTTGTTTTTACTTTTACCATGTGTAACTAATTTGTTTATGTTGGAATTGGTGAACTAATCTATTGAGTATAATGTTGTGAATTCGACCTCTGCATGTTTATGATTCAATTCCATGTTAGTATTTCAACCTTTTATTAATATGAACGTCAAACGGGAGAATGATTTTCATGTGTATCGAAACTGGTTTTATTAGTGTAAATGTCAAACGGGAGAATGATTATTTATGCCGTATTGAAACTAGTTTTGACGAAAGTAAAAAGTTGGAATACCCTTGGTATCTCAATTCTATAGGGGTTGTTAACCATTGTTGCCATAAGGCCAGGTCTTAATGCAAGTTTTTACTGAGAAAGCTCACGAGGGATCGGACTTTACGGTGAATTCTTAGAATTTATATCACGAGGGATCGGTTATAATGATTTTAAGCTGCAATGATATGAAACTTGATGATTAAATATGCATGTCTTGAGTTCCTCATTGTTATTCTAGATTAGGGATCCAATTTCCAACATAATTTGTTTATCTGTGTTTATCTCAAGTATCTTACCTATTCTAGATTGCAACTCAACTTTTTAGATAGATTTTATTTTCTTTTTATCTCATGAATCACTCAACCATGCTATCTTGTGAATATTGTATAAACTGTATATAAATCATTCTTTTGTTTATAATTTCCTTCACATTTACCATAGTAAGTAGAAAATTACTGTTGTTATTGGACTTTCAATCCCAGTGGAACGATATCTAAATTTCGAAAACTACAAACGATTGGTGCGCTTGCCAATTGACAAAACCCGTTTACACCGAGGGTTAACACCACACAGCGACCGCCCTGGTCCGTCGCTATAGGTAGTAATATAGCGACCACTAGCTTCCGTCGTTGTTTTTGGCCAAACAGCGACCACTCCTATCCGTCGTGATTGGTAGTCATACAACGACCATCTCTGTCCGTCGCTAATGGGAATTTTTATTTTTTTAAAATTGGTTAAATATTTATAGGTTTTGTTAATTTAACTTTAAAAATGTTGATTAATATTTTGTATTGGCTGATAAAATTTTGTAATTAAATTTGAATAATTTTTTAAATATTAAATTATTATTAAAAACAAAATAATGGATTAAATTTATTTATCAAATAGGTTGAATTATTAATGATAATCACAATAAGGTGTTTTTCTTTGAATTTAATTACCAATAAATATTGACATAATAAATAAAGAATGACAAAATAAATACTGAATGGAATATAATATAAAAACTGTAAATCAAATATACAATGTGTATACATCATAAAAATACAATCATGGTGGTGGGGGATCCTGTGGTGGTGGTGGGGGCGCCTGGGAAGTGGGGGGAGGTAGCCTCACCATCAACTGCATCAGTAGCTCCTGCTGCTGAGTAAGTTACCGACGAGTCTCGGCGTGCTGCTCCTCGGCCCGCTGTCAGTCCGCCTCGGCCCGCTCCTCCAAAAGCTGCCTCTGACGTCGCTCCTCCTGTAGCTCGTCGTTCAGGTTTTGAATTACCTGAACAACCTCAGTCGGAAGACCAGACGAAGAGGAAGAGGAAGGGGTCTTCCCCTTTTTCGCCAGCTGCGTGCCGACACTACCCAATCCAAAGACCCTCCCTTTCTTGTTCATACCGCCAACAGCCTCCATATAGATGGCGTTGTTGTCGGAACAAGACAGGGTGGGAGAAACCTCCCCTTCAGGAGTCAAAGCCACCAGGTCCACCTCCTTCTCGGCCCTCCTGGCCTGATACGCCTCCTGTAAATTCAAAAACATTGATAGGGTTAGTAAGTTGATTTGTAAATTATAAGCATGTGTAAGTTAAAAGTAAATACTGCTAGATCTATAGTCTTCTAGTTTACCCACACACCGGCTTTGTTCTTCTTGGTCATTTGCATGACCTTAAACAAAGAAGGCTCCCGGTGCTCCCTTAGCTCCTGTGGTGGACAAAAAACATTGACATTATTATTTGTAAACATGTCAGACGAATCATAATAGAAACGTTTAACATAAATATACTTACAAATCTTTTCTTGTGCTCGAGGGTTGAAATGCTACCCCCAGTGTAAACTGAGGCTGCAGCATCGGCGGCTCTGTTTGCCCTGTTCCAAGCACTCGCCTGCTGGAATGGGACACCGCCCCACTTCTGCACCATCCAGTCCCAATGGTCCTCCGGGATCCAACGAGGGTACTCACCCTTGTCCCTCACCTTTCAAAGGGTACTCTTGTTGATTTTGGAGGTCTTTATGGCAAAGACCTTCCTAATCTCATCAATCATACCCTCTGCCTACTGATAATCACGCTGTAAAATGAAATGAGAATTCAAAATTAATAAGAGGTCTATTTTACGAATCAAATCACAACAAATTGATGTGGTAACTTACTGAGAAGGTGTCAAACCACCTATCTTGGACAACCTTCCCAGCATCTGTCCAAGATATATATGAACCATCCCACTGGGCCTTCAAAACCTTAGTAATCGCTTTGGTAGTGCGACTACTATCAACAAAGCTATAATGACAACAATTATATCAAGAGTATAACAACATACAATCTAGGGAGACTCCCAAAATTCCGACAGAGTCTCCCCTGTAAATGTAACATTTCCAAGTTTAAATAGTTACCCTGTTACAACCCAGAAGAGTTCCCATTACAATTCAATCTATACAAGTACTAATTAAAGTAACATACAATAAACCAACAATTCTTTCCACTAAAGTTTAAAATAAAGTACCATACAAATAACATAAAAGTATTTGAGTTTTAGTGACTTACTCGTCTCTGGCCGGCACGGGTACTAACATGGGTAGAGGGGATGCTGGAGGTGGGGTGGCCTGATGGCCAGGGTCCTCCAAGCCACCAACTCTAGGAGTCTGCTCTGGGGTGGTCAGCTGTGGTGGTGATGGGGTGGTCAGCTGTGGTGGTGATGGAGTGGTTCGCTGTGGTGGTGATGGAGTTATCTGCAGTGGTGATAGAGTGGTTCCCTGCTCTGGGGTGGGAGTCCCTAGACGGGATGCCGGGGTCCTGGACCCACCACCCCTACTGAAGGGTAGTCGACGTCCCGTCATCTGTGGATAAAATCATGAAAAGAAAGGTTAGTCTTGGGATATATATAAACCTATGTATATATGTTTAACAACTACATACTCTGTGTCTGTTTTAGTTTCAAATTCCCCCTCAGTTTCAGTGTCACTGGGGTTATCTGTTTGAACAACTTCATCAATATCGAAATTAGCCCTAGACTGTTTTGATCGAGAGACAAGCTCTTTGTCAATGTGTTCACCCCCAGTAGTGGCGAGTGTCTCATCCATTATGACTGGATTAATGTTGAACAACAAATTACCATCGTTGAGCTCGTATGGTGCAAGCTGATAAGCATCATCGACCTCCTCGGAGACATTGTCAGTGATCTGACTTCGGGCCTTGGCCTTGATTACTGCATACCAGTCCCGATGTCCTCCCGGGAAGTCGGTGTAATAAACCTACTCGGCTTGTTGGGCAAAAATGAAGGGATCAAACCCTTTATATCTACCATTTTTCTTGACCTCAACTAAGCCGTAGTTGTTGTCAACCTTTGTTCCAATGCCGATTGTGTTGTCAAACCAATCACATTTGAATAGAACAATATCTCTTCTTAGTCGTCCAGAGAACGAAACTTCAACAATCTCTGTCAGCACTCCATAAAAATCTTCTTCTAACTGTCTGGCGGTGCCTCTAACACAAACCCCGTAGTTATGGGTACGCATCCCTGAAGTTGCATATGTAAGTATGCAAAGTAGTTTTGATGAATGACAAAGTATTCATGATGATGATGGAATGGCAAAGGTTCAGAAACAAGAAGGTTCAAGCACAAAGACAATGGCCAAGAATAAAAAGATGAAGATGCCTTACAAAGAGTTAAAGAAACATGAGCTATGGAAGACAAGGTTGATGACATGAACTAAATCATGAAGAACAAGCTCATAAGTTAAAGAAGAATCAAGGAAACAAGCATGAGGATCAAAGGAATAAGCCATGGGTCAATACATATCAAGAACATATCAAAAACCTTGAAGACTTGTATCAGGTACATGTACTAATCGATTACCACAATGGAATAATCGATTACCATAACTCTGTTTATGGTACAATCGATTACAATAAGAAGGACAATCGATTACATAGGTTCTGGAATGAACACAATCGATTACAGATAAAAGGCTAATCGATTACCAGTTGAAAGTTTGAAGACTGAGCATCAGGTATTCACCATAATCGATTACCAAGTCAAGCATAATCGATTACGTAAGTTCTGTTTTGTCCCTAATCGATTACATGAAGTCCTAATCGATTACCATGCTGCGAGACACAAATTAAGAGCATCAGGTATCAATCATAATCGATTACAAGGCAAGGAATAATCGATTAGAATGGTTCTGTTTCATAGCTAATCGATTACAGTAGAAATGCTAATCGATTACCTGCTGTATAATACTGAAGATTTCAAAAGCTAATCGATTACAGCTCAAAGGCTAATCGATTACCAAAGTGTCAGAACGTGGGAAAATGCTTTTAAGTGGAACTCTAGCTCATTTCTTCACTCCCACTTTATGCCCACTTGAGGTATCCGTTGGAAACATTTGTGCAACGGCTAAGAGCTCCCAAATGGCTATAAATGGAGCATGGATTCAAGCAAGAAAAGACACACAAGAGGGGAGACCAAGGCACAACACAAGGCAACAAACATTTCTCTTCTTAAAGTCTTCTTACTAGATTTCTCTTGTATATTCTGCAACTCTTGTTTCTAAACTTGCATATTGCTTAAGAGTTGTTAGATTGTGAGCTTTAATTTGCATATCCTCTCTTGTTGAGAGTTAGAATTTGTGAGAGCCTTTATTTGTGTATCTACTCTATTGAGAGAGTTAATTGCTTGTAAACCAAACACCAAAACACCAAGGTTTTTCACTCTAGGTTGAGTGGTCACAAAGGTTGGGGTTCAACCTTTGGGTATTGAGAGATTGTGAGATTGGGTGGGTTGCCCTTTGCTTGTGAGGATTGAGTTCTTGAGTGTGGGACACTAGGAAGCTGCAATTGCTCAAAGCTTGTATCTCAAATCTTCAATAGTGGAATCCTTCAAGTGGGTTGCTTGAAGGCGAGACGTACACCGGGTTGGTGGAACTCGTTAAATTTGGTTTGCATTTCTCTCTACCTTGAACTCTTTATACAACTGTGCATATAAACTATTTGTTGAAATGCTTGAGCTGAATGTGTGAATTAAAGTTGTTGTTCAAGTAGAAAACTAACTCTGCATGCCAAGTGTTTGATAATTTGCTTGAATCAATATTTGGTGATGTTCTTCAAAACTGGAAATTACTATAACTTACCAAATATCTAATACATTGTTTCCTATTAAGTCTTGTGTGATACTTACTTGATTGCTATTACTTCTCACATTCACAAGGTGTTTGATAACTTGAATGAGCTGAATCTTTATAGGAAACATCACATTATTGACAAATAAATCTGTGCACTCCAACTGTTTGATAAATTGTTTAAACCAATAACTTACCTTGTTTATCACACTTATAGCTAAATATTGTCATTGCACATCAAGTGTGTCATAGTGTGATATGTGCATAAAAGCTGTTGTCTCTTCATCATTGCATCATTTGTATATTACTAACCATTTCCAAGGGGATTCCGCGCGAAAATTTGAAACACTCAATTCACCCCCCTCTTGAGCGTTGAGGCCTTGGCTAACAATCCCTTAACTCCATTGAAAAATATTAAACTTGTAGCCATTTACGTAGTAAATAGGCCATTTTTTAACAGTTTTCACCGGCCTCTAAGAAAGGGCTTGGAGTAAAGAATCTTCAATATGGTTGTTAGGGTCTTGTATCTATGTACAACATAACAAATAGGTCATCGTTAGATACCAGGAGTTAGAAGCACAGATAAAAAACACTCAGTATACGGGTCTTACGTGTTGGGCGAACCAACCAACGAACTTGGATGACACCTCACTACGAATTTGGTCATCAGTTAAATCATTTTGCTCAAGTTTTAGAATATCTGTATATAAGCTATTTAAAGGAAATAAATTTAGATACTATAAAAGCTAGGTTTAGAATGTAACATATAACTTTTATGACTTACTCAAGAAAGGGTTCCATTTCTGGGCAATTTAGAAGAATGTACAAGTGAGCTGCCTTTCGATTTTTCTTATCAATGTAACATTTTATGAGCTTGCCCCCCGGATGACCAGGATAGTTAAAAATTGATATTTGTTCATCAAACCCTGTGCTGGTGGCTACCCCAAGATTGCGGGAATTCTACTCATTCTAGTTTCTATCTCCGTCGGAAAATAGAAAGAAGCAAAAGTTGTCATTTCTTCGACTAAGTATGCCTCACAAATTGATGCTTCAACGCAGGCTTTGTTTGACACTTTGTCTTTTAAAGAGCGTAAGAATCTTCAACATCATAAACAAATGTTTAGTTAGAAAATACTATTATAAGAATTGTTTACAAGGAAATTAAAGAGTTTTGGCATTCACCTTTCAAATGGATACATCCAACGGTACTGCACCGGGCCACCAACCAAGGCCTCGTACGGTAGATGGATAGGAAAATGCTCCATCGAGTCAAAAAAACTTGGTGGGAAAATCTGCTCCAACTTACAAATCAATACTGGGATAGTTTCTTCCATCTTCACAAGTTTCTCCACTGTCAACGAAGTTTCCGTCAACTCCTTAAAGAAGTGACTCAACTCAACCAACGGTTTCCAAATAGGCTTTGGTAAGGCATGAAACGCGTACGGGATTAGTTGTTGCATAAACACATGGCAATCATGACTTTTCATGCCAAACACCCTGCCCTCCTTCACGTCGACACATCTACTCAAGTTAGAAGCGAATCCGTCAGGTAGGGTCAACCCCTCCATCACTCTGGCAGCCCTATCGTCACTCCTCTAACACTCCAACAGCCTTATCGATACTCCCTAAACTCCTTCGACGCACCAACAACAATTGTTTGGTCATTTTGCTATTTGTTTTTCTCTATTTTAGTCTATTTCTGCTACTTGCTAATGACCAATATTTCTAACGATTAAATTTAAAAGAAGTCTATAAATAGTAAGGTGAGAAAGAAGTTTGCTTCTTCCTATTCTCACCGTCATCAGAAGTTTGTTTCTTCTGATTATTTGTGTCATTATCGTCAACTTTATTAGCCATGGCAAAAATAAAAATATCAGAGTAGTATTAGGAAGGATCTATTTTCTTGCTCTAATACCATAAAGAAAGAATATGAAATCAACTCTATAATTTATGTCAATATTCAAAGGATTATATACAACGTATTTTCCTAATCATTTGTCTAAAGATCAGCCACTAATTATGTATTTGATATGCTAAATATATGTAGAATATGATATGTTAAATATATACAATAGATATTATAGGAGCTAAATATGCTATCCCAAATAACATGAATATATAGCTGAGATATGCAAACATACAACTCTTAATTTTCCCAATAGTATTTAGTGTTTTTGGTCTGTTTTTTTTTTATAAATGTTTTTTGCAGCATTATTTCAGATAGTGCATGAAGTGTGCATTGAGAAGAGCAAGAAAAGCCCCTTGGAGAACTGATGACACTTTCTATGAATTTTGTACATGTTTTCCCATGCCTTAAACCCTAACTCTCAAGGTTTGTCCGTAACCTCTGTTGGCACAATGGCACCAAGTCTTTTTTCATCACCATCTGACTCACTCCCCTTCATCTAAAAAATAGTGTGATCCTTCTATGACAAAATCCAGTCACTGTCAGTTAGTTTTCAAAGAATAACTATCTATTTTGAATTTCACTCCTCATATTGTGTTATTAAATCTCAGGCATTTCTTAAGCTCTTTGTGGCACACAGGACAAGGATGGTCTCTATAGTTTTGACCACGTGCCATCTTTCCTCAAATTCTACTCTCGGTTTTAATTCTGTTATACTTTCTATTGTTTGTTCATAGTATAATTCATCCTATTTCTCAGACCTGGGCATTCTCTGGAGTCATTTGCTCACATACTCACCATCAGAATGCCATTGTTGAAGCGGGTCTTACATTGTGGAAACTGCCAAACAGGTTCTACATTATCCTGATTTCCTGTTTCACTTTTGGAATCATGCATTTCACATGGCTGCCTACAACATCACTCATCTTCTAATTCTAACTCATGTACTACAGTTTCAGCCATACTGAGTGTTAATTCCTCAAAAGTGTTTGACTACACTTGCTTTCCTTTCATTTGACCATACAATTCTCACAAAAAAACATGCCTGATGCCTCACACTTCCACTACCCCTGCAACTATCTCACTTGTTGTTCCTTCCTTTATACAAGCCTAGACTAGTAGCCAAGGGTTTCACTAGTAGCCAGATTTTAACTACTCTGGAACTTTCTTTCCTGTTATAAAGCCTATTAGTGTGAGAACCCTCATCAATAATTCTGTGTTTTATGGCTGGCCTTTACGGAAGATTGATGGAAACAATGCCTTGTTCAATGGATTTCTAGTGTAGACATGGCAATCAAACCTCAGCCTATGGGTACCAACCCCACTTTGACTAACTGGGTTTAGGGAAATCCCAACTCTGACCTTGACCCGACATCGGTGGGGATAGGGCAGAATAGTTAACTAATAAAATAAGTTCATATATTTTTCTTAAAACATAGTATAATTCTTAAGGGGCACAATAGTTAAATAATAAAGTAAGTTTGAATGTTTTCATTAAAATATAATAAAACTCTCAAGTTTATTATTTTTTAAGATTTACAAGATCTATTTTTATATATTATTTTTATTAGAAATGCCTTAAATATATATGAGTTATTTTAAAAAACATATATTTCGGCTATTAAAATTAAAGAAAAATTAAAAATATATAGTAAGGTGTGATCCTTGTGGGTTTTCCCAAATTTAATTTCTTTTTATCATTTGTAGTGATAGCTTCCTCTAGACTACTACATGAGCACACTGTAAATTCAGAGTGTATTATCATATTTATAATTTGAATTAAGAAATGAAATGTTGCAGAACTCAATTTTTTTTACTCCCAAATTCATTCTCTAATATGTATGCTTGGTTATGTAGGCAACTAATGAGAGTGTTCATTGTGAAGCATACAAGACTTTAAGCAAAATTTTGGAGGTCTGCATTTGTGACTGGTTTTTTTCTATTTCATTTTCTTTTGTCATTTATGTTGGTACTGTTGCTGAACAATGCAGGAACACCCATGTTTTTCTTCTCCTCGATGTATTGAGCTAATTGATTTACTACTTGGTTTAAAACCTCCAACTGTTATACCATCTCTTCGGAGTCGGTATGCTTGTTTGCACACGCTGATGGTACATGTAGTGAAGGTCAGAATTCTTAGTTGGGATTATGATACTGTAGTATTTTGTTTCTTTATAAATTAAGCTAATTGATTTATTTCCTTGCCTAGGTAGTTTCCACCTTTTATGCAGTACAGTAGGTTTTCTTCCCATAAAAGTTTGTATAAATTATGGGGTTTTAGGTATACGGGGAGAGAAAGAAATGAAAGATAAATTGTTGATGTGTATGAAAGATAAATTGTTGATGTGTATGTAAAACCTAGAGCACTATGTATTACAATATGTTGATGTGTTCACAAACAGAACATCACAAAAACCAATAGCCAACAAATCATAACCTTTTACCACAATAGCCAACAAAAACCAATAGCCAACAAAACATAACAAATAGAACACAATAGGAAACTTCTACCACCCTAAGCTTGAAAAAAACCAATGTCAGGGAGTAAGGGAATGGATTCGAACCTGACCATTGCAGAACCGTGAGGGAGACAACCGTGAGTGTGTGTGTCAGCTGTGAGGGAGCCGGGAGCCAGGAGGGAGTGAGCCACTGACGGAGAGGAGAAGGAGAAGGGAGGAATGGGGAGGGAACCGACAATGTGGTCAGCGGAGGGGGAGAAGGAAGTGAGGAGACGACAAGATTAAGAGCTTAAAAGGGAAGAACAGAGTGGAGAAGGATACACGGGGCAGAGAAGAAGAGGAATGGGGTAGAGAAGAAGATGAGTAGAGTAGAGCAGAGCAAAAAAACTGATTAGGGCTCGAGAAATGGGCGATTAAGTTATAACCCTTAGCCACAGAAAAGTAATGTCGTCGCTAATAAAAACACACTAGCGACGGCCAACCCTTCTCTAACTTCTGAATTCCCTAACTTTTTAGCGACGGTAGAAGAACTGCTCGCTTCCTTTGTAAATAGGAGGGGAGACATTAGCGATGGGTAGATGGTCGTCGCTGAATTTTGCAAAGGTAGTGACGAATGAAATCCGTCGCTATGGTTAGTACATCAATCGTCGTTAACTGGCAGTGGCTATTAAGGGTTTTTCTAGTAGTGCATGTAGCGACGGTAATCTAATTCCGTCACTACTCCCCTGAATATTAACGATGGTGTAACCCCACCGTCACTACCTTCCCTTCTTAAAAGTAAAATTATGGAGGGAAGACTGAAAATAATAGCGACGACCATATAATTCCATCACTAATCCACTGAATATTAGCGACGGTGTCACCTCACCGTCACTACCTTCCCTTCTTAAAAGTAAAAAGTATGGAGGGAAGACCGAAAATCATAGCGATGGCCAATCAACCGTCACTAGTGCAAAATATAGCGACGCGGTCTCGACGTCGCTAATGTTTGGAGGGAAACTCAGCGACGGTCATTGTCGTCGCTATGGTTTCGCACCAACAAAAAACCTTGGAGGGAAACAAAAAAAAGGAGGGAGGTGAAATCTAGCGACCGCACCAGTGGCGAAGGTGGATTTAGCGACGGTTATAGTGACGGAGTGTTGCAATTGTTAGCGACCACTGTTTCCATGGTCGCTAAAGGAGTCGCTAACCTCTTTTTTTGACCCTTTTCTCCTAGCGGTCGCTAACTCGGTCGCTATTTAGCGACGGGTTTTCGGTGGTCGCTAAATCGAGGTAGCTATTTAAGGTTTTTTTAGTGGTGTTAAGGGAAGGTTGATTGTCTTGAGTAAGTGTAATTGATTTAATTAATCTGAGTCCTTGCTTGAGGACAAGCAAGCTTTAAGTTTAGGGATGTGATAAGTCTTGAAAAGACTTAATAAATACATCTTTAATTTAACTTAATTCATTAAATATTGTTAAGTTTAGCATTATTATTTAATAAATTGTCATTATTTCTTGTTCTAATTATTTAATTTAAAAGTGTTTAAATTGTGCAAGAAAATGGTTAAAAAGATAAGTATATAAAGTATATAAGGAAATTTGTTTATTTGTAAATTCATTAACCTAGCGTAAATACGCTAGAAAGCTAGCGTACATACGCTAGGCATTTATTTGTTTGCATGTTGCAGGATCAGGTACAGGACATCCATGATCATGCTTAAGCGTGAGGACATTTGCATTAAGCGAAGACACATGCACCTCGCTCAAGCGAGAGAGTTCCACGCTTAAGCGTGAAATCAAGTATTTATGCATCATGCTCAAGCGGCACTGCCACGCTCAAGTGTGAAGGATCCATGCATTTACGTATAAGGGAAGAAAGTCAACATGCAGCAAGGCACTCGATCACGCTCAAGCGGACTATAGGCACGCTCAAGCGTGAATCCACTGCATCCACTAAATTAACGCACACGCTTAAGCGCCCTTTAATCACGCTCAAGCGTGGAGTTGTTTGTTCAGTTTGTTATTTTTCCCTCCAAGTGAAGTGCTGCAGCTCCCATTAATTAGTTATGTTTAAGTTGATATTTACTGTTGTACCTTAGTAATTTAAGTAATGTCTTGTAATTAATCATTTCTCTGTAAGCATATAATTAGTTTAGTTATTCTAAATTGTTAATTAGTTATTACTTTGTAATTAATTAAGAGTTAGTTAATTAGCTTTAAGTTATCTATATATATATACTTGACAAAGGGAGGAACACACAGAAGCAATAAGGCGATTTATTTTCTAATTTCTAATCTCTATCTAAACATTTTCCCTCTCTAAACTCTCTCGTCCATGTCTCTTCACATTCCTTTGACTGAATCCATTTCCATGGGTTTCTAAACCCCTAGGGTTGGGATTGCTAAAGCTTCCGATGGAATCTTGAAGCTGCATTGAGGAAATTATCTTCTGAAGCAAGAGGAGAACAAGCTGAGAAGTGGATCTACTCTGCTGAATTGACAAATTCAGATCCAAATAAAGAATCTCACCTGTGAGGAATCATGGTTGAGGCTTAGGTAACTTCTAGCTTCCTAACTAACTCAGACCTAGTAATTAGGTTAATAGTTAGGGTTCAACCCCTAATTTCGCATTAGATTTCTCTGTCACTGAACACCTAAGGGATTAGGTTTTAATGCTTAGGAATTAGTGTTAATCACCTAAGGAATTAGGGATTAACCATCTGTGAATTATCCTCTTGAATCTGAAGCTTGATTGAACCTTAATTGCATGTTTCTTGATGAAATTATGAGCTGAAGTAATCCTAACCTATCTTCCATTAATCACATTTCATTTCCTATATTGTTTCTGAAAATATAAAAACATAGAAAGTATAAAACAACAAAAATAGAATGAATTCTGTCTTCTTGTGTTTTGGTTCAGCTTGTGCTAGTCCAAGATTGTGGTAATTACCTCAATCCCTGTGGGATGATCAAATATATTACAAATTTAACGATTGGTGCACTTGCCAAAAGAATATAAATCCTCCGAGAGTTACACACCAACTTAATGGCTCAGGAATTATGCATCAACTATTGATGATTTATTAAAGCTGGATAAGCTGAATTTAAGCCCGATTAAAATATGGGTGTCGGACCAAGTATCTCTGATTAAGACGATAGTGGTCAAGGCTGTTAAGGATATTATTAGGAATCCGAACGTGTATTCAGAATAATTTCTAGATAAAGTATTGAGCCCAAACTGAGATCCTGTTTGATCTAAAATGGGAAACTTTTAATGAGAAGTTAAAATAAAACACAAATTTTATTCTGCTTCCTCTCATCTTTTAAGTGACCCTTCTCCCTCTAAGGTAAACACTTTTCTTCTTCATCTCTTCATCTCCCACTCATCATCATCATCTTCTTCTTCTTCTTCTAAAAACCCACAAGTGTGGTGTATGCCATTGCTCCCACCTTCCATTTTCGTCCACCTCATCAAGCAAGAAGGTGAAGCTTGTGATTGGAGGTCTCATCTCCCTCTCATTTTCGTATTACTCCTCACTCATTCTAGGAGCTCATTTCTTTTGGCTTGAGGTAAGGATTTCCTTTCATTTTCTTGAGCTTTAAGCCCTAGGTTTTGGGTATTGGTTGTTGGGAGAGAGTTAATGCATATGGGTTATGTTAGGAGAGGCATTTATGATGAGAAACCCTAAGGTGGGGTGTTTTTAATGTGAGTTGTATGAAGGTACAATGTTGTACACGAAAATGACATGAAAATGATAGGCATTGATGATGGTTGTTGGGTTTTAGAGAAACCCTAACTTTATAAATTAGGGGAAATATGAAATGTGGGTAGATGAGCATTTATTATTGACAATAGATGCAATTTATGATGAGTAATGGCCATTAATGATGGTAAATGGTTGGTGGAGTTTATTAATGTGAGAACCCATGAATGGGTTTAGCTTTCAATGCATCACAATAATGAATGGGGGCACCTAACCCATGGTGGTTATGGTGGAATTAATGAAATAAATGAGGTTTGAGAATTTAAAGTGATATAAACACCAAGTAAATGATTATGCATTTGAATCTTGGTGGTTTGAATAGAAAATTGATTGTGTGATATATTGAAATGTAGGAAATAACCCCATTGACGAGGCGGGACCATCAGACCGCGTTGACTACTACTTCTCTTGAGGTAGGAGGGGGTAACTATTCTAAATGCATGATTTCATCCATTAATAATGTGAAAATATGTGTATATGATTGTGTTTGGTGATTTCTTAAATGGATGATGTGATGATTTTGTGAATGGTATGCATTTAGAATGGTTGATGTTATGTGGCATGTATTTGGGATGGTGAATGTGATATTATTGACGTGAATATTTTTACAGTCGTGATTCCGTCAAATTAGTACATTAAAATTAATTAACGTAGTACTAGGGTGTCAACCTAGGTCGTTCTCTCAAGGATCAACACAAAAATTTAGGAAAAATCAAGTCTTAAACTAATTTTTAACAATTAAAAATTAAAACTAAACAACTAAAAATTTTTACAAACATAAGTTCACTAACATACAATTGGGGGGGGTTTTGATTGATTTTTGTTGTCACAATTAAAATTAAAACAAGGTAAATAAAGGATTTAAAACAATAAATAACAAGCGATTGATTTTCTTGGAGTATTGTAAATAAATTTATCCTTGGTTCACTAATAATAATTTGTTAATTTCTTAGCTCAATTTGAATTGATCAACTAAGCGTCTTTTTCAATTCACAATTCCTTTACTTTCATTTAAAAATGAATATTTTAATCAAGCATCCTAATTAAGCAAAAGGAGTCAAGATCTTAAAATCTAGGAATTATTGAGCATACATAAGAACATCGCCTATATACATAATCTATTCTCAAATTATGGAATTAAGCAAACCATAATTATTAAAAGTGATTATGAAAATATTCATTAAGCATGCATATTTCCTTAATCCATTCTAATTTGAAATCTTATTTTACTCCATTTGAATAATTAAACCGATTAAGCATACAAATTCAATTAAACAAAATGGAATTAAATAAGTAGAGAATGATTATGAAGAAATAACAATAATAAAAGCATACTATATTAAAATTAATGACCTCAAAATTACATTACAACATTCTCCAAGAAAATCAATCTAAGGGTTTTAGCCCTCCATAATTATAACTATAAACAAAGAAACTAACCCGGAAATGAAGATTTTGCTGGAAAAATTCCAACAGAGAAGAAGAGAGGAAGAACGTATGACTTCCTTCAATGAAGAATGGTGTGTTTAAGCCTTCCTCTTGTGCCTATTTATAGGAATCAGAAAGCAAAACTAATGCCATAATTAATTCATAATGGAAGATGCACTCTTGAATTTACAATTCCATGGTGCTCCATTATCAATTTAAGTGCTCCATGATCAGCTTGAGTGCCTTGCCCAACATCTTCAGTGCCTTGCCCACTATCCAAAAGCTTGAAAACGTGATTATAAGCCAATAATTCACTTATGAATCGATTCAAAGGTGAAATGAATCGATTCATGCGTTCCAAAATGCAATTCTGGGCCAAAAATACTCGTGTGAATCGATTCAATGGAGGGAAGAATCGATTCAACCCTCAAAAATTCACATCCTGGGTGCTTAATTTCGTATGAATCGATTCAGGAGGGGGATGAATCGATTCATCCCCCTGATTCTCCATATTTTGCATACTTTTTCACCCTTTTTGAGATCTTTTTGCATATACCTTGATTCCTTTGATCCTTAGGCACTTTGATCTTCATTTTGGATTGGAATTCTTGAGTTCTTTGATCTATTTTCTTTTGGCACATATTAAAAATCAAATATTACATAAAGATCAAATGATAAAAAATGTGTTAAAATGCAATATATTACACACTAAGTGATGGCAAATTATACACATTTAAAATGGAGAATTAGAGATAAATCATGCATCATCAAATACTCCCACACTTATTCTTTTGCACTCCCGGGCAAAATCAAAATAAAAACAAGTATCACAATTTATTGAAAACATTAAGTTGAAAACAACACACAGAATTGGCATGAAATCTTAAGAATATACCGAGAAACAAGAGTTATTCAACATGCAAGATGCAGAGCATCAAGATATATATAAAAATCATTCAAACACTTAGGCATGTGAAAATTAAATTAAACTGAAAAGAAGATCATAAGTGATAGAACCTCACAAGACATACTCTCAACTCTCAAGTGTTTAAGGTTTGTGTATACTCTCAAAACAATTCCTGAAAAACAAACAGTCTAAAAATTTGTCAAGTTTTTTAATTCCACAATCAACACAAATGCATGTATAGATCAACAGGGCTTTCACAGGGTTGTAATGTGGCCAAGGTTAAAATGGATGAAATATATATATGTTTATATATATACCAAAAAGAATGATGAAGCAATTAATTTTACTGGCAAACAGTGAGGGTAAAACATTTATTGTATGGTATTTGGTAATTTTTTTTTTATATTTTTTTTATTTTTATTTTTTTTTATTTTTTTTATGAGATTGCATAACACTTGGAACAAGAGTTGCAATTCCTTTTTGCACACCCCCACACTTATTTGAATGCCTGTTTTGACTTGATTCCAAAGCTTCAATATATTTCTTAAGGTAGGTATATTTTTGGTTCTTCATCCATGGCTTATTTGAGCTGCAACAAGGAAATAGTTAAATAGGCTCAAAATGGCTAGCAAGAGATAATTTATTCATGGTAGGCTTATCTGGCTTAGTGGCTCAACTGAACAAAATGCCTGTATCATTTCAAATACATTCATATGAGTTTCAAGTATCATCAAGAAACAAGACAAAAATTAAGATGTAAGCTTTCAGGAATTAATCACACATGAAAGGATTAAGATGGTTTAAAGTGATCCATCAAATTTTAAGGCTCAAAAATCTCACAAGGTATAATTCCATCATATATGATCATTTCTCAATTATCATGTCATTCTCAACATACCAAAAATGTTTGAGTTCAAATTATAACATATCATTAATCTCATATCAGACATGAAAGAATTTACTTGTTATTCATGCATATCTTAAAATTCCAATAAAACATGCCTTTTTAAAACAAAAACACACACAAAATCTTTTATTTTTAATTTTTTTTATCACACAAAATTTAATCACACAAAAACACATAAATGATCCCACCCCCACACTTAAATCATACATTGTCCTCAATGTAAGACAGAGCATACAAAATAGACAATATAATAAAAAAGTAAAGAGATGGGTAAGAAAGACTCCCTCAAGGGGGATCAAGAAGTGGTTCCCCCAAAACATGTTCCTCCATTGTGACATCCACAAGTGAAGGATTTTCATGAAATGGCTTCAAACGTTGTCCATTAACCTTGAAGCTTTTGTTGGAGTTTTCACTTTTTATTTCCACAGCTCCATGGGGAAATACATTCGTAACAATGAAAGGTCCTTCCCATTTGGAGCGCAATTTTCCGGCCATCAGTTTCAACCGGGAATTAAACAGTAGCACTTTCTGTCCAGCAGTAAAATCCTTTCTAGCTATTGAGCTATCATGGAATTTCTTTGTTTTCTCCTTATAGAACCTCGAGTTCTCATAAGCTGCCAAACGGATCTCATCAAGCTCATTCAGTTGTAATTTTCTTTCCTCACCTGCTTGATCAAGTACTAAGTTGCAAGCTTTTACAGCCCAATAAGCACGATGCTCAATCTCCACTGGAAGATGACATGCTTTACCAAAAACAATTCTATAGGGAGACATTCCTATAGGTGCCTTAAAAGCTGTTCTATGTGCCCAAAGAGCATCATCCAATTTCCTGCTCCAATCCTTTTTGTTTGGCTGTACTATCTTCTCCAGGATTCTTTTGATTTCTCTGTTAGAGACTTCTGCTTGTCCATTGGTTTGGGGGTGATATGGAGTAGAGACTCTATGAACAACCCCATACTTCCTGAGCATAGCTTGCATGGTCCTGTTACAAAAATGTGTTCCTTGATCACTAATGATTGTTCTCGGGATGCCAAACCTGCAAAGAATTTGAGATCTAACAAAATCCACAATAACTCGAGCATCATTAGTTCTGGTGGCTTTAGCTTCCACCCATTTAGAAACATAATCAACAGCCAATAAAATGTAAGTAAAACCAAATGATGGAGGAAATGGACCCATAAAATCAATGCCCCAAACATCAAATACTTCACAAAACAACATTGGTTGCTGAGGCATCTGTTGTCTCCATGTGGTAGCATTACTAGCTCTTTGGCATTTCTCACAGGTGTTACAAATTCTCCATGTATCCTTAAAAATTGTGGGCCAATACAAACCTGAATCCAACACTTTTCTTGCTGTTCTTTGTGGACCAAAATGTCCACCAACTGGTGAAGCATGGCAGAATCGAAGAACTGATTCTATTTCATGATCGGGAATGCATCTTCGAATCACCTGATCATTACACAATTTCCACAAATATGGGTCATCCCAAATATAATACTTTGCATCACTTTTTAATTTTGAAATTTGGTTTCTGGATGCACATGGTGGAAAAATAGAAGCAACAAGATAATTTACAATGTTAGCAAACCAAGGTGAATCAAAAGAGTTAGAAATACTCATGAGGTGTTCATCGGGAAAATGGTCCCGAATAGGTGCCGAATCAGGAGCATTCTCAATTCTGCTTAAATGGTCTGCCACAAGGTTTTGTGTTCCACTTCTATCACGAATTTCCAAGTCAAACTCTTGGAGCAAAAGCATCCAACGAATCAATCTTGGCTTGGACTCACCTTTCTTCAACAAGTACTTCAGAGCTGCATGGTCAGTAAAGACAACTACTCGAGAACCAAGTAGGTAAGATCTAAACTTATCTAATGCAAAAACAATGGCCAAGAGCTCTTTCTCAGTGGTGGTGTAATTTACCTGGGCAGCATCTAAAGTTTTAGATGCATAGTAGATGACCCTAGGCTGCTTGTCAATCTTTTGACCAAGGACGGCTCCCAATGCATAATTAGAGGCATCACACATCAACTCAAATGGAGCTGTCCAAACAGGTGCTTGGATTATTGGGGTAGTGGTCAATGCTTGCTTGAGGCAATTAAAAGCCTCCTTACACTTTTCATCAAATTCAAATGCCACATCCTTTTGAAGCAGACTGAATAGTGGCCTAGCCTTCTTGCTGAAATCCTTTATGAATCTTCTGTAGAATCCTGCATGGCCAAGAAAAGAACGAACCTCTCGAACACAAGAGGGGTAAGGCAAATGTGATATAACTTCTACCTTAGCAGGATCTACCTCAATTCCTTTTTCAGAGATTACATGCCCTAAAACTATTCCTTGTTTTACAATAAAATGACATTTCTCATAGTTCAAGACAAGGTTAGTTTCAATACATCTGTTCAAAACTTTATCAAGACTATCAAGGTATGCATTAAATGAAGATCCATAGACAGTAAAATCATCCATAAACACCTCTATGCAATTTTCAATGAAATCATAAAAAATACTTATCATGCATCTTTGAAAAGTTCCGGGAGCATTGCATAGGCCAAATGGCATTCTCCTATAAGCAAATGTGCCAATAGGACAGGTGAATGTGGTCTTATCTTGATCCTCAGGTGTAATGTGAATCTGAAAATATCCAGAGAATCCATCAAGAAAACAGTAGTGAGACTTACCTGCGAGACGCTCAAGCATTTGGTCAATGAAGGGTAAAGGGAAATGATCCTTCTTTGTTGCCTGGTTAAGTCTCCTGTAGTCAATACAGACTCTCTAACTATTCTGCACTCTAGTTGGGATCAATTCATCCTTTTCATTTTTCACAACTGTGATCCCTGTTTTCTTAGGAACCACTTGAATTGGACTCACCCATTGGCTATCAGAGATAGGATAAATGATTCCTGCTTGTAGAAGCTTGGTGATCTCCTTCTTAACCACATCAAGGATTACAGGGTTGAGTCTCCTCTGGGGCTGTCTTACTGCTTTAGTATTTTCCTCCAGAAATATTCTATGCATGTACATAGATGGACTAATTCCAGGAATGTCTGCCAATGTCCATCCTATAGCCTTCTTATGTCTTTTCAATACCTGCAACAATTTTTATTCTTGATTTTCATCAAGAGAAGTGGAAATTATCACCGGGAGCTGTTCATTATCTCCTAAGTATACATACTTTAGGTTCTCAAGTAAGGGTTTCAATTCTAACTTAGGTGCCTGCAAAACAGATGGAACTAACAAAGTAGATTTTGATTCTGCTGTTTGCATCTCAAAACAGTTAGAATTTTCTTGAAATCCTGCATTCAGCTCCTTATGGTTAACAGGTATATCTAGAGACTCTGAATCAGAAATTATGTATTTATCAATTTCAGCATAAATATCACAACTTCCAGAATCATTGCATGCAAAACATTTATTTGAATCATCCATGTATTCCAAATCAATATTAGAAAAATGTTCAAAAACTAGTTCATCAATAATGTCAATTTGGAAAACAGAATGATTTTCAGATGGGTATTTCATGGCATCAAGAATATTAAATTGAACTCTTGTGTCACCAAATTCCATAAAGAGAGTTCCAGAATGAACATCTATTTTGGTTTGAGCTGTTTTCAAAAATGGTCTTCCCAAAATGATAGGAACAGGAATTTGAGGCATACCTTCTTCCATATCAAGTACGAAAAAGTCAGCAGGGAAAACAAGCTGTTCTACCTGAACTAAAACATCTTCTATAACTCCAGCAGGGTAAGCAGTGCTCCTATTGGCTAGCTGAATTACTACACCAGTAGGTTGTAAATTTCCAAGAGATAAAGATTTAAAAACAGACATAGGCATAACATTTATTGAAGCTCCTAAATCTAACATACAATTTTCAAATTTATTATTGCCTATGATACAAGGTATAGAAAACGTACCTGGATCCTTGCATTTCTCAGGGATATTTTCCTTACCAAGCAGTGCAGATACATTTCTTCCCATACTTATCCTTTCATTGCCCTTGAGTCTCCTTTTGTGAGTACACAACTCTTTCAGAAATTTGGCATACTTGGGAATTTGCTTGATTGCATCAAGAAGAGGTATATTTACTTCCACTTTCCTGAAAGTATCCAAAATTTCTTTGTCCACTTCTTCCATCTTCTTGCTTGGAATTGCTTTTGGTGGGAAAGGAAGAGGGATATGAGGTGGAATTTGGGATGGTTGCATCTCAGATTTGCTTGTGCTTGAAGAGGGCACATCATTCTCAACTGTTGTGGGCACATCTGTTTGTTTTTCAGGTTCCTTAGGTATGGGTACTTCAAGGTTCTTACCTGATCTTAACTGAATTGCACTCACATTTCTTGGATTTGCAGCTGGTTAAGATGGTAATTTGTCAGAGTTTTGAGATTGTAACTGGCTTAATGATGAAGCCAATTGCCCAATTTGGTTGCTTAAACTCTGGATGGTAGCATCATTCCTCTGTTGATACTCCAAGTTCTGTGCAGCCATTTGTTTCACCAGATCCTCCAAAGAAGGACCACTTGTGGATGGTTGAGGTGTAGTTCTTTGGAAGGTTGGTGCATTATTTTGAAATGGAGGTTGAGGATTTTGTTGTTGGTTTCCCCATCTTAAGTTTGGATGGTTCCTCCAACCTGGATTGTATCTATTGGTGGAAAGGTCATGGTTTTGTGGTGGTGGAGGTCTATCATGGTAGATGTTACTTGTATAGGCTTGGGGACTATTATTATCCTTTTCTTGTAGAGAAGGACAACAATCAGTGGGGTGCTCTTGTGAAGAGCAGATTCCACACACTTTAGCAGTCATGGATTTTTGATTTACTGCCAATTGTGTGACTAGAGTGGTGAGAGCATCAAGTTTGCTCTCCAATTTAATTCCAGATGAACTAGAATTGGAATCAAACATGGGTTTGAAAGAATCATTTCTCACACCAAATTGTTGAGAGTTAGATGCCATCTTCTCAATCAGATTTCTTGCTTCAGCAGCAGTCATATCTCCTAAAGCTCCTCCACTTGCCGCATCAATCATGTTGCGATCAACGTGGTGTAAACCTTCATAGAAGTACTGAAGAAGAAGTTGTTCAGAAATTTGGTGGTGAGGGCAACTTGCACAGAGTTTCTTAAATCTCTCCCAATATTCATAAAGACTTTCTCCAGAGAGTTGCCTAATGCCAGATATGTCTTTACGGATTGCAGTTGTTCTAGAGGCAGGAAAGAATTTTTCCAAGAACATTTTCTTTAAGTCATTCCAACTTGTGATTGATCTTGGAGCAAGGTAGTACAACCAATCCTTAGCAACACCCTCTAAAGAATGAGGAAACGCTTTAAGATAGACATGGTCTTCTTGAACGTTTTGGGGTTTCATTGTGGAACACACAATGTGGAATTCTTTGAGGTGTTTGTGCGGATCTTCACCCGCAAGACCATGAAACTTAGGCAACAGGTGTATAAGTCCGGTCTTAAGAATAAAAGGGACATCCTCATCAGGATATTGAATACACAAACTTTCGTAAGTGAATTCAGGAGCAGCTAGTTCTCTAAGAGTTCTTTCACGAGGTTCAGCCATATCAGAAAAACTAGCAGTAGTACTTTCAACAGATTCAGAAAAAATACTATCACTATCAATATCAACAAAGTTATTATTAAATCTAGCTTCTCTAATTAACCTATGAAAAGTTCTTTCAATTTCAGGATCAAATGAATATAAATGCTCAAAAGTTCTTCTAGTCATACATAGCATACAACAAGATATTTGATCATGATGAGCAATAAATCATAAGAATCCTAAATCATGCAAAAGAAATAAAATAAACAAACAAACAAACAAAAGACATTTTTTTTTTTAATTTAAAAAAAAAATTAATTTAAAACAAGTGTTTTTCCTAAAGATCGTTGATCCCCGGCAACGGCGCCAAAATTTGACGTGAATATTTTTACAGTCGTGATTCCGTCAAATTAGTACATTAAAATTAATTAACGTAGTACTAGGGTGTCAACCTAGGTCGTTCTCTCAAGGATCAACACAAAAATTTAGGAAAAATCAAGTCTTAAACTAATTTTTAACAATTAAAAATTAAAACTAAACAACTAAAAATTTTTACAAACATAAGTTCACTAACATACAATTGCGGGGGGTTTTGATTGATTTTTGTTGTCATAATTAAAATTAAAACAAGGTAAATAAAGGATTTAAAACAATAAATAACAAGCGATTGATTTTTTTGGAGTATTGTAAATAAATTTATCCTTGGTTCACTAATAATAATTTGTTAATTTCTTAGCTCAATTTGAATTGATCAACTAAGCGTCTTTTTCAATTCACAATTCCTTTACTTTCATTTAAAAATGAATATTTTAATCAAGCATCCTAATTAAGCAAAAGGAGTCAAGATCTTAAAATCTAGGAATTATTGAGCATACATAAGAACATCGCCTATATACATAATCTATTCTCAAATTATGGAATTAAGCAAACCATAATTATTAAAAGTGATTATGAAAATATTCATTAAGCATGCATATTTCCTTAATCCATTCTAATTTGAAATCTTATTTTACTCCATTTGAATAATTAAACCGATTAAGCATATAAATTCAATTAAACAAAATGGAATTAAATAAGTAGAGAATGATTATGAAGAAATAACAATAATAAAAGCATACTATATTAAAATTAATGACCTCAAAATTACATTACAACATTCTCCAAGAAAATCAATCTAAGGGTTTTAGCCCTCCATAATTACAACTATAAACAAAGAAACTAACCCGGAAATGAAGATTTTGCTGGAACAATTCCAACAGAGAAGAAAAGAGGAAGAACGTATGACTTCCTTCAATGAAGAATGGTGTGTTTAAGCCTTCCTCTTGTGCCTATTTATAGGAATCAGAAAGCAAAACTAATGCCATAATTAATTCATAATGGAAGATGCACTCTTGAATTTACAATTCCATGGTGCTCCATTATCAATTTAAGTGCTCCATGATCAGCTTGAGTGCCTTGCCCAACATCTTCAGTGCCTTGCCCACTATCCAGAAGCTTGAAAACGTGATTATAAGCCAATAATTCACTTATGAATCGATTCAAAGGTGAAATGAATCGATTCATGCGTTCCAAAATGCAATTCTGGGCCAAAAATACTCGTGTGAATCGATTCAATGGAGGGAAGAATCGATTCAACCCTCAAAAATTCACATCCTGGGTGCTTAATTTCGTATGAATCGATTCAGGAGGGGGATGAATCGATTCATCCCCCTGATTCTCCATATTTTGCATACTTTTTCACCCTTTTTGAGATCTTTTTGCATATACCTTGATTCCTTTGATCCTTAGGCACTTTGATCTTCATTTTGGATTGGAATTCTTGAGTTCTTTGATCTATTTTCTTTTGGCACATATTAAAAATCAAATATTACATAAAGATCAAATGATAAAAAATGTGTTAAAATGCAATATATTACACACTAAGTGATGGCAAATTATACACATTTAAAATGGAGAATTATAGATAAATCATGCATCATCAATTATGTTGATGAAATTTGTCATGATGGTGTGAGACCATGTTTTGAATTAAAATCAATGATATGAAATGTCCCAAATGTGTATGTATGAATGGATAAGTGTGATTGCCACTAACTATTATGTGTATAAGTCCAACGAGGGTTGGTAACGATTGAGGATATTGGGAATGTTGAAATCCACTAAGTGGTAGTGGTTAATGGTTAATTATGGAGTGACATGATAGGATGCATAGAGTAAGAATACGTTGATTGGCATTTGTATCCATGGCATATCATTGTTGTCTATGTGGAATGTTAGGGGTTCCACTAGGTAGGCCCAGTGGGAGGGCGACCCAGTGCACGGGTATATTATTGTATTTCCCTAGTGATTCTGGAAATCATGAAGCTATCCATAGTTTGGTGACGAGGCACCCTATGTGGCAGGCCCAGTGGGCGGGCGGCTCTATGATGAGCGAGTTACCTCGGTGTCTGATGGGACACGGCTCTCTCGATGTGTGTTTGGGAGGGGCCTGTAGCACTTGTGGCAAGTAAGGCCACGATGTTAATCTGCAAGTCACGGGGTGACTAGTGCTACATAGGGGCGAGAGCGGTTTGATACTAGTAAAAGTATGTTGTTAAGCATGCATGAATTGAGATATATGTGTACATATTTTACTACTACAGTAGGGGCATAGTAGCATACCTATGCTTGTCCCGTATTTGATATGTTTTTGTGTCCCACAGTCAGATCCACATTTGATAATATTTCCTTTGTGCATATGCATTAGCTTTAAGAGCATTTACATATAGTCGGAGATATGCCTAGTTGGAAGCCCGTGGTGGCGATGGATAATTGAGAAATAAAGAGGAAAGAAATGTGATACTAACACTATGTGTATTGATAATGATATTATTATTAATGATAATGAAATGAGTATGTGTGTTATGGATGTATTCCTTTGAATATGTAATATGTTGCGATGAAATGCTATGTTATGTGAATAAGGGTATGATGTTGTTGAGAAATGTATCATACATAAGTATGTGAGAGTATCATCATAATGTATGACTTTGATTCATTTGGATTATGTTACTCACCTCCTGGTTGCCATTTTAAGTTTGATATAGGTGTGGTGTAAATCCTACTCTTTTGGAGGCCGAGTTTTGGTGAAGGTAAATATGGAATGGAAGTGGATGAGCCTTGGCCGGCATATTGTTGTTTTGTATGGTATATGATGTATATATATACCTAATTTTGTAACTTGATATGATAAATGATGATTTTGGGGGTCATGTAGGAAAATGGGACCTTGTGTGTGTGGCTCATTTTCATTAATGACCTTTGGTAATGTGTAATACTACCTATGATGTTTGAATCTCATCCAATTTGATGAACGGATGATGAGAATTGTGAATTTTCAATCTTATATGATGCTTGTGTAAAGTTTTGGTATGGTTATTTTATGCATAAGTTAGAAACTAGCATGGTTAATTTGTGATGTATAAGGTTCTAATGTGTTGTGAGGAATGCAATGACTTAAATATGTAAATTGTGACTTATGGGGAAGGAAATGGTTCAATTTTGTAGAAAGTAGATCCCTTGTTTGTCTCAAAATGCCTTGAAATGAGATAAACGCAATTATGCACATAATTTATTCGTTTCTAGGAATTTTTGAGTGCGGCTAGTAGCCACACGTCATAAATAATATGTTTTAGCTTGTGTTAAAATTTGGTGGCATTCCGATATCATTTGCATGGATTTTGGTAGTTGAGAAGTTCACTTCTCTATAAAAATCTGCATAATTTCTGCATACTGATAGGGTGTAATCAATCAGCCCACAAGCTTAATCGATTACAACATTTCTTTTTTAAGGAAATCGATTAGTTTAATCGATTATAGTCTTGTACGTAGCTATCTAATCGATTATGCTAGAGGTTCTAATCGATTATGAACTATCCAGAACCAATGTAATCGATTGTGTTCAGAGTCGTAATCGAATATGGACCCAACAGAACCATGGTAATCGATTATGGTCAATATTTTAATCGATTAGGTATAACACCTGATTCATTGTACCATTTCCAGGAGCTCTGCAATCGATTATCCCTTGCTCTGTAATCGATTATGGCATGGTAATCGATTAATTCCTGCCCTGTAATCGATTAGGGCAATTGATTAGCACATGAATTAATCGATTACATCAGTCGAAAATTGTAATGGTACTACTTGAGTATTGCTTGTGCACTCTGATACCTTCTCATATCTTCATATATGAGATAGTTATTAATAGGTCCGGGGAAGTGACTTAATATTTTATATCACGTTCACTCTACTTATAAATGAATTTTAGATCGTGAAAAATTTACCCCCTTTTTTGGGGTGTTACACTTTAAATTCTTATCACAATTTTCATGTGATGCATATACAATACAATATTATCATAAATAATATATACACACACACATGTAACATCCTGAATTTTATAAAAATGTTTAATCGAGAGGAATAAATATTAAATAATTATAAATGGGTTAATAAGTGTCCCAAAATATTGAAATAATTAAATTGAGATTTATAAGGATTATTTATAATTTATTGAGGCTTTAAGAGACAAAATTATACCCGATTAAAATATGGGTGTCAGACCAAGTATCTCCGATTGAGATGCCGTTGGTCAGGGCTGTTAAGAATATTATTGGGAATCCAAATTTATATTCGGAATAATTTTTAGATAAAGTATTGAGCCCGAACTGAGATCCTATTTGTTATAAAACGGGAAACATTTTAATGATAGACCAAGATATAACTTATTTCCTTCTTTCTCTCCCTCATTTTCACGTGTATCCTCTCCTCCCCTCTCCCTCATTTTCATCACTTCCCTTCTCCCTTATACAAACCCTCTCTTTTTTTCTCTTCTTCTACAAAGCTCACTATTTTTGTGAATCTCCTTCCATACCCAACCAACCATGCTTCTTCTTCTTCATTTTGGAGATGATTCAAATGCTTGAAAGCTCTTTTTTTCTCCTTCTATTTTCATGTACATGCTAGGGCTTGGGATAGCTTAGAGCTTGAGGTAAATTTCTCGACTCTTTTGATGTTTTTGGCCCTAAGTTTTGGTTTCTATTTGGTTAGGAGAGTGCCTTGGAATGGGTTTAGGAATGGGAGCCATTTTTATGTAAAACCCAAAGGAGGGATGTGATTTATGTGTGTTTTTTGATGGATATGAAGGGGAATACGAAAATTTCATGGTTAGAGGTGAAAGATGATGATTGTTAGTAGTGATTCTTGGATTTCAATGGAACCCTAACTATAGGAATTGGGGGAAACGAGTAATAATGCCATGAAAGATGATTTTTAGTGAAAACCCATGATAATATGTGTGTGGGTGTTGTTAATGATGGAGATTGATGGTTACAAGAAATGGTTATTAAGTTTTGATGGAAAACCCTAAGTGTGGTGATTTAGGGGTTTTGGCTAAATTGATGATTTCGATGGTTTTGAATACTCTAGAATGATTTATATGAAGGGAATGAATCTTTAGAATCATTGGGATTGATTAATGAGGTTGATGATGTTTTAAACTATGTTCTTGAGGTTATGTAAGATGATATATGCATGTATGTAGGAATGATGGTTTGAGGTGTTGGGTTGAGAGTGAATATGAGATGTCGTTATTATGATAATAATAGTTAAAAATCATTGATAAGGGATACTTGAGTTAATGAGTAGCTAGGCCATGATAAATATCTCAAGAGTTTGTTGATTGATGATGGTCTTGAATGGAGCCAAGAAGCTTATAATGGATTTGAATAAATTATGATGATAGTTGAGTGATTCACATGAGATATTGGATGCCTTATGGATAAGGGCCATGATGTTGTTGTTGTTGGATTTGTTTAACCCCTTGAGGCTTAGAGAATCTTGGTTTTGGGAAAGGAATTCCCGAAGCCTAACCTAAGCGTATGAATTGGAGTTTCGACAACTCTAGGAATTGATAATGAATTTTAAGAGATGATGTCTTATGATGGCTTATTAATTGCATGTGTGTATGTGTGCAATATGTAGGTTCTACTTCGAGCGATGAAGTGGAGCGTTCGGCGCGCTTAGATTGCGGTTCCTCTCTCGAGGTAGGAGAGGAGTTTGCATTTCAAATTGCATGAGTGAATAATTGTTGAAATATGTATATGTTGTTGGAAATATGCACTAAAAGCCTATATAGGTTCGCATCATTTTGAATAAGTCATTTTTTGTTAAATAGTTTAACAACCTTTATTTATCCTTGGAGTAATAGGTCATATGAGAGTTATTCCTAAAATGTCCCTAGTCAAGTATTTACGTAGGGACATATAAATACATTAAGACTAGTGTGTGAGTGTACTGATGATCTGATCTCACAGATCATGGATATAAATGATATCAAGTCTTCACACGGGTACATATTAAGAGTAATGATGTACTGGACAGACCCACCATGAGAACGTTGCATGGATCGTTACATGAATGCCATAAACGATTCTCAATGTGATAATGGTATATGTAGTCCTTTGACCTGAAGTCACTACGATTCCTACATAAGGAGTTTATTGTTTTAATACAATCAAACGTCTTCTGTAATAAGAGGACTATAAAGGTTGTGGTTAGGCAATGTACAAATTATGTAGAGGGATGTGAGTGATGTAGATGGGATTTGTCTCTCCTATGTGACAGGAGTGATATCTATAAGCCACTTGATGGAGTGAGACTAAGGAAATGCATGGCCATGCTAGAAAGAATAAATATTGGATATTTATTTAGATAAAGTCTACTCTGGTATCAAGTAAACTAAATTGGACCGTACAAGGATGACACGACCATGCCTTGGGCCCAATTAGGATATCGTGACAAAAGGAACAAACATATAAAATAATTATCACTTATAGTTTATGTTGTTAATAAATAATATTCGGACATAATGATGCATTGCTAGATGCCGCCTATTTTATATTAATAATAAAATAGTTTATTATTAATATAACCGAGTATTTTACCTATAGGGTCACACACATAGAGTAAGCCCATCAGAAAATAGCTTTTTATTTTAGTTGGACTAAAATAAGACTATTGGGCCTAACTCATTTAGAATGAGTAAGAAGCCCACTCTTTATAGAGCAAATTAGGTCAAACCTAAGCCTACAAATAGAGCATAAGATGCTCATAGGCAGCTACCCAAAAGAGACACAAAATACGTAAAAGTTGCAAAAGCTACACGCCGTCAAACTAGCATTTGGAAGGTGTAGCATTTCTGGTGGGAGTACTCGTGTGGACTCCTAAAGGACGAGGCTACGATTGCTTCGATATTCTTCAAGAGGTAATCCTAAAACGTAATTTTTTTGTGTTTGTCTTATGCTTTGAAACATGGCACTTTGCAAATCCTATGGGAATCCTTGTATTTCCGCTGCTCATACACTAGGGATTCCTAATAGTGGTATCAGAGCCTGGTTGCAAAACCGTGTTTTGGGCAAACATTTGTTTAAAGAACATGTAAAATAAAATTAAAATTTCTTTTATGAAAAGAATTGTAAAGGTTGAATCCTTTTGCAAAGGTTGCATCTTTTATTAGATATGTTACAAAGGTTGCATTTTTAATGAGATATTATATAAAGGTTGCATTTTTATGAGATATGTTGCAAAGGTTGCACCTTTTGAAAACTAATATCAATATATTTTTGCTTTATATATGTTGATTTCTTTTCTCAACATTTTAATTAAAGAACACGTTTTTAGGATGTGCTTTATTATATGAACATGTTGTATGTTGCAATGGTGATTGTTTTATATGTGTTCTAATTATAAGACATGTTTTATGTTTATTTAATTAAATTGAAATCAAGGGTTGTATGCAATGACGTCTATATGCGAAATTTCTAATATGAATTGTTCATGTGAGATTGTGTTTAGAAAGTTTAAGAGTTAAACCCTAGCCGTAATGAAAACTAAGATTCAAAAGTTGAAACCTAGCCGTAATGGTATTTTATTTATTTGTAAATGTTACAAATAAAATATTTGATTTTAATATTATATTTTAAATTCGATTTGTAAAAGTTACAAATCAAATTTTTAATTATTTGTTAAAATTAAAGTTTGTAAGAGTTACAAATTTAAATAATTTATTCTTATTAATTTTAATAGGATTTGCATTGTTTGTGATCCTTTTAAAATTAATGTGATTTGTAAGAGTTACAAATTTAAATAATTTATTCTTATTAATTTTAATAGGATTTGCATGATATGTGATCTTTTTAAAATTAATTTGATTTGTAGGAGTTACAAATTGATTTATATTTATTAAATTTAATATGATTTATAATTGTTACAAATAGAAGATAAGATCTTTATTAAATTTAATAATTTTAAAATCAAATATTTAATCCTTAATAAATTTGATAGGATTTGTAAAAGTTACAAATTAAAGATAAGATCTTTATCAAATTTAATAGGATTCAAAATAAAATATCTTGAACTCTAGAGATAAGGTCTAAAATTTAAACCTTGATCGTTCCTAAAAATTAGAATGATTGTTGAGACTCTAGAGATAAAGTTTAAAAGTTAAACTTTGACTATTCATATTTTAGGATAATTGTAAGGGTCAAAAGATAAGGTTTAAAAGTTAAATCTTGGCCGTTTCAAAATTAAAGATTTTAAATTGTTTGAAATCATAACCGAATATTTTGAGCTGTTAATGGTCAGTGGGACGTTCTGGCTAGGAAAGACTTAGAACTTAAGCGGTCACTCCGGACCCACCTCTCTTTCCTGGGAACTAACCTGATTACAGTACTAAATTTTTGGGTTGGAACACCCCTTGACCCTGTCTGTTGAACGGTCAACAGAGCCGCCAAACTTCTTTGTGTAGTTTTCCTTTTATGACCCCGCATGTTTAATTATGTGTTTTAAAATTTATTTTATTTTAAATATAATTGATTACTCTGTTAATTGATTAATTAACACGTCCAGCGGTGAATGGTTATGGTCTTAGATTTTTTTATTTAATTTTAAATACAGCTTGCGTGTTGTGCCTTTCTCTATTCTTAAATTTCTTCTCTCAACCCTTCACTCGTATGTAAAACGAGTTTTCTTTATTACATTGTAATCTTGGAAAAGCCAACAAGGTGGAGACCTAGAAGAAACCTAGAGTGGTGATGGATATGACCTTGAAAGGAACAAAGGAGTGGTGACTCTAGGAGGATGGTGGTTTCAAGAAGTAGGACTTCATGAAGTCAAGACACCATAGTTCCTTTAGGTTTATTTTATTTTATTTTATTTTATTTTCTAGGAAGACCATAACCATCTCACAATTTTTGATTGCATGTTTTGGGGTTTTATTTTGCGTTAAAGCGTTTAATGAAAGTCGGTAATGAACAATAAGAAAATTGAAATCCCTCAAGCCCAACAATCATACCTTCCAATAAGTAATAACGTCTAACTTGATATAAATAAAGTGCAGGTCACGTCATAGTTGGGTGCCTTTATTTATGTTTAGTAGGACATGATTGGATAATTGGATTATCCAAGTATTATTAAGTTTTATTCAAATAGACTTTTTTCAATTGGATTGGAAAAGCCTAAAGGTATGAACAGTCTAAAACGCGTTCTAATAAACAACAGTCATCAATGCTAGTTTCAATAAAGTGTAGGTTCTACCAAAGCAGGGTGCTTTTATTGATATTAGTAAAGGATGATGGATAATTGGATTATCCAACCATTTATTATTGGACTTATCTAGGTAACTTTAATCAGATTGAAGAACCTAGAAGCGTTAATATTAAGTTTAAACGCCTTCTAATAAGTAACACTCGTCGAGACTAATGTCAATAAATAGTGGGTCTGCCAAAGCAGGGTGCTATCATTTATATTACTAAGGCGCGATGGGATAATTGTAATATCCAAATTGTTTTTATTAGGCCTAAACTTAACTAAGTTTTTCAATTGGATTGAAAATAACTTAGAGGCGTAAGGATTGAGCTTAAATTCATAAGATGAATAAGGGTAAAGAGTTACCCACTCAATCATCCAAGAGTTGCATGAGATGCAATTGGAAATGTGTTTCCTACCTAAATAACCAAGGGTTGGGCGATCAACCAAAGCTGACTCAACATTAGGCCAAATATGGATCTTGGCCCACTAGAAAAATCTTCCAATGGGATTTTTTTTATGATTCAGTGAGGGTATTTGTTTTGAAACAAAATAGTGGGAGACAATATATTTATTTAATGACTAAAATTTAAATATGTTTTAAATAGAAGTGATAGATTTGCATGTAATTTGTTTTAGAATAACCATGATATACCAAATATTGTTTTGTTGCAATCTGTCCTTTGGAAGGACACTTTATCTAAAAAAATGCCTAGATAGGTATTGAGACTTGAGAATTATCTTCATTAAAGATGAGGCGGCAGTTTGTCATGTTTGGCTTATATATCATCTATGGTTGGGTCTTGAATACCCTATGGAGTCTGCATAAACTATGAGCTATAAAAGGCAATATGAATATATTGGAGATATACGATATGATCGTATACAGACTTTATTAAGGCCAAGTTAGTCTGGAAGTCTAAAAGGTGATCAAGAAAGGAAATTGTTTCCAGTTTTAGCCAAAATAAGATATTGAAATAATTTGTCTAAAGATCTTGAAGGAGTTCAAAAGAAAGGGAAGTAAGACTTCCACTACAGGTCATGTTATAGAAGTCAAGTTATTTTACTTCACTAACATTAGTATTGGATACTAGTAGTAGATCTTAAATTTTGAAAGATCAAGGAAGTAGATCACTTGTTAAGGGTGGAGAAATCTGTATAAAATTGAGCAAAAGTTGCTACAATAAAGATAAGATCTTTACCTATTGGGCTAGTTAATGAACTAGACATTGTGCATATTATTTCTTGTTAGACAAAAAATGTTTTTCTTATTATAAAATAACTTTATTTCTTCAAATGGATGTTGATACACAATTGAGTAATGGATTCCACGTCCTAAATCTCAAAACACCCATTTATAACAACTGCCAAAGTAGGTTAAAATAAGTGATTTTGAACCTTACTTACATGGTATTGTCTCCTAAGGCAAATGGATAAGAAACACATTTTCTAAATACCATTAATGTGGTTATATGGACTCTTTTTGATTTCGGAATCAATGGAGACATGTAAATCTTATTTATTTGAGAGATAATTGAGACCTCATTCATTGAAAAGATGAGTAATCTATTATCTAATGCATAACGATGTATGTGGGCCCATTGGAACAATAACTAGATATGTTTTTCAATACTTCAACATACTAATTGAAAAGTCAATGAGTATGGATTTATGTAACATAAGTTAGAAAGTCTTTGAAAAGTTCAAAGAATTCATAATGAAGTGAAAAACCAAATTGGCAAGACAATTAAAGCTCTTGATTAGATCAAGATAACAAATGATTTGAGTTATAAGTTTGATAACTATCTAAAGAGTGAGAGATTACCTCTTAACTCATTCCTCATGGAATGCCTTAATAGCATCTCTACGGGGAAAAGTCAAACCTTGTTGGACATAGTTTAATTATTGATTATTATCAAACATCTCTAACTCCTTCAACGTTTCTTTATTAACAAAATTTCCATACTTAACCATGTTCCATCTTAGACTTTCTTAAAGAAACCATATATGATATGGACTAGGAAGAAACCTAGTATGTCTTTACTAATAATTTGGAACTATGATGCTTCTATAGAGCATCCAACTCTGACAAGGTCGGATCCAAATTAGATAAATATCTTCTGTGAGATACCCAAAGAAAGCTAAGGGTTATCAATTCTACAATCCATCTGAGAATAAAAGGCTTGTTGCTTAGAATATTGTATTCTTGAATAAGAGTACATCCCTTAAAGAATCAGTGGGAGGATGGTAGAACTTAAAGAAATTCAAGTATCACAAAGCATTTAAAAGTCAAGGATGGACTTGGAGCAGAAATCACAAAGTGTTGTGAAATCCTTAGCTCCGGTAGCACAAGACTTGTGTAAGATCAAATAGGATATGTCACCAAACCTAAAAGATACGGATATCTTATAAATCAGGAAGGAGGCATATTGCTAAATGACCAAGCTTCTTATGAAGAGGCCAATGCAAGTTTAGATTCTAAGACATGGCATAAGACCATGGGATTTGAAATGGGTTCCATGTATATTAACAAGGTATGAACCTTGGTTGACGCACCTAAAGGGTAAAACCTATAGGATGCAAGTGGGTTTTCAAAAGGAAAACTAAACATAGATGGTAATAAAAGTACCTTTAAAAGCAAGATTGACAAAATTCAATTAGCTTAAAAACCATTTAGATCCTGCTTATTGTAGCAGTATACCACCATTATGAGATATGGTAGATAGATGTCAAGATGGAAATCATCTTGAGGATGTGTAGGTGACACAACCTAAAGGCCTTTTATGCCTAAAACATCTAGGAAGGTATGTGAACTGCAAATGTTCTATTTAAGGACTAAAGCAAGCTTTTAGAAGCTAGAATCTTCGTTAAAGAATGAAGATAAATCTTGTGACTATAAAAGGGTTAGTAACTGCACAATTATAATTCTAGTATTACATGTAGAAGACATGCTTCTTCTAGAACTAATAATATTCTTATTCTATAGTCAAGAGTATCCTTAAACACTTAAGAAGGACTAAGGATTTAATCTTGATAAATGGAAGATGAGCTTGTTGTAAAGGTTACATCGATGTCAATTTTTGATTAATTTGAAAGACTTAAGATTGCAATCAAAATATATGTGTTGTCAAGATGGTTACGATGTATGCTTGAAAGATTCAAAGCAAGAAACAATCGTTGGTTCTACTAACAAATCTAAGTATTTTGCTATGTTAAATTACAAAAGAAGTCAATTTACATTTAATCATTCCAAATGTTTTGTATCCTATAAGTTTCCACTGTGATGACAATGGAACCATAGAACAATATAAGGAAGTGGATTAATCCAAGCATATACTTAAATAGTTCCATCTTTGAAAGATGTGAAAATATGCAATGTGCATACCAACAAAATTGTTGGGAACCCACTAGTAAAACCGCTTACGTAGTAAAAGCATAAGGGCACTGTAGATGTCATTGGGCATTAACCTTATCGGCTCTAAGTGCAAGTGGAAGATTGTTGGAAATATGCACTAAAAGCCTATATAGGTTCACATCATTTTGAATAAGTCATTTTTTGTTAAATAGTTTAACAACCTTTATTTATCCTTGGAGTAATAGGTCATATGAGAGTTATTCCTAAAATATCCCTAGTCAAGTATTTACGTGGGGACATATAAATACATTAAGACTAGTGTGTGAGTGTACTGATGATCTGATCTCACAGATCATGGATATAAATGATATCAAGTCCTCACACGGGTACACATTAAGAGTAATGATGTACTGGACAAACCCACCATGAGAACGTTGCATGGATCGTTACATAAATGTCATAAACGATTCTCAATGTGATAATGGTATATGTAGTCCTTTGACCTGAAGTCACTACGATTCCTACATAAGGATTTTATTGTTTTAATACAATCAAACGTCTTCTGTAATAAGAGGACTATAAAGGTTGTAGTTAGGCAATGTACAAATTATGTAGAGGGATGTGAGTGATGTAGATGGGATTTGTCTCTCCTATGTGACAGGAGTGATATCTATAGGCCACTTGATGGAGTGAGACTGAGGAAATGCATGGCCATGCTAGAAAGAATAAATATTGGATATTTATTCGGATAAAGTCTACTCCGGTATCAAGTAAAATAAATTGGACCGTACAAGGATGACACGACCATGCCTTGGGCCCAATTAGGATATCGTGACAAAAGGAACAAACATGTAAAATAATTATCACTTATAGGTTATGTTGTTAATAAATAATATTCGGACATAATGATGCATTACTAGATGCCGCTTTTATTTTATATTAATAATAAAATAGTTTATTATTAATATAACCGAGTATTTTACCTATAGGGTCACACACATAAAGTAAGCCCATCAGAAAATAGCTTTTTATTTTAGTTGGACTAAAATAAGACTATTGGGCCTAACTCATTTAGAATGAGTAAGAAGCCCACTCTTTAGAGAGCAAATTAGGTCAAACCTAAGCCTATAAATAGAGCATAAGATGCTCATAGGCGGCTACCCAAAAGAGACACAAAATACGCAAAAGTTGCAAAAGCTACACGCCGTCAAACTAGCATTTGGAAGGTGTAGCATTTCTGGTGGGAGTACTCGTGTGGACTCCTAAAGGACGAGACTACGATTGCTTCGATATTCTTCAAGAGGTAATCCTAAAACGCAAGTTTTTTGTGTTTGTCTTATGCTTTGAAACATGGCGCTTTGCAAATCCTATGGGAATCCTTGTATTTCTGCTGCTCATACACTAGGGATTCCTAACATATGTATGAACTCATGCATTGCCTTGCCATAATTATGTTGAATGTTGAATTGATGATGTAATGAATGATAGGCTTGGTAAATTGTTGAATTTTAGAAATTTTATATATATATGAGATGGTGATGAATGTTTAGTGGTCCTTTGATGGGAATTGATGCATTGTAATGAAAGATCCATAATGAAATGAACTATGAATGGTTTGAGTCATATTGTAGTTCACAAAGTGCATTTTAATGCATAATCATGGAAGTGAAGGGGTCAAATAGAGTTTTATAGGGTTTTGATGATATAGGGTAGTTCCAATAGCTTCCATGTATGAATTAAAACTTGTAGAAATTGGAATGGGTCAATTTAAGTGAGAAATGACCCTTGCGTTGCCTTAAAATGGCTTAAAATAGGTAAAATGCGTTTATACGCATAAGTCACTCATTTTAAATAATTTTTGAGTGAGGCCGGTGGCCACGTGTCACAAATAGTGTATTATAACTTATGTTAAAATTTGGTAGCATTTCGATATATTTGCATAGGTTTAGGTGAGTGTGAAGTTCATTTTCCTATGAAACTCTGCAAAATTTCTACAATCTGATGGGGTGTAATCGATTAGCCCCCTAGCCTAATCGATTACAAGGCTTCTGTCTTTAAGGTAATCGATCAGCTCAATCGATCATAGTCCCATAATTGACAAGACTCAAAGTTGAAATTGATTATGAGCTAAATAGAACCAAGGTAATCGATTACATTCAGTGTTGTAATCGATTATGAACCAAACAGAATCCTTGTAGTCGATTAGATTGGTTCTTGTAATCGATTAGGTGAAATACCTGATGCATTACATAAATTCCAGGAGCTCTGTAGTCGATTATCCCTAATTCTGTAATCGATTAGGGCAATCGATTAGAACTTGGCCTAATCGATTATATCAGTTTGAAATTGGAAATTTCACTACCTTGAACATTTCTCTTGCATTCCTTGGCTTCTTAAGCCTATTTTATGATTATTGTACACTTTTATACTTCTTTCAAAAACATATTATGAAAACATGAATGTTCACCATCAATGATATGATATAATGATTGATAATGAAAAATAAATGTTATGGTTGTGTGACATACCCTTAAATGATGATGAGACTAATAAAGGGACATTTGCTTGATAATGTGTTTATGGTAACTCGATGAATCAGAGATGATATTAATAATATATAATGATGGATGATGTTGTTAATCATTTCTTTGAGAAAAGGATGATTGTTATTATGAATGATTGTTGAATGCCATTGTATGTGATACAAGTGTGACCTTATAGGTGTGGTGTAAAATTATATTGATGAGTTGATGCATTACCACACTAGTTATGAAATAATGGTAATGATAAATGTAATGAGAGATTAATGAATATTAATGATGATTTGTGATGTTGTGATGCCATTGTGGTTGATTGCAAGTGTTGACTTGCATGTATAATATATGATATATTGAGATGAAAATGCCACATATAAAACTTGAAAAACAATGGCTGAAATCAACAATGAAAAAATCCACTAAGGTGTGTATGGTGGTGTTGGTGATTATGATGATGATGAATGATGAGTGGCATTTAGGATGCACAGTGTGAGAAATGCATTTGACTTGCATTACATTGCATCCATGGCATATCATACGCTGTCTATGTGGAATGTTAGGGGTTCCACTAGGTGGGCCCAGTGGGAGGGCTACCCAGTGCACGGGTATATTGTTATTGTTGTTCCCTAGTGATTCTAGGAATCACGAAGCTGTCCATAGTTTGGTGACGAGGCACCCTATGTGGCGGGCCCAATGGGCGGGCGGCTCTATGGTGAGCGAGTTACCTCGGTGTCTGACGGGGCACGGTTCTCTCGATGTGTGTTCGGGAGGGGCCCGTAGCACTTTTGGCAAGTGAGGCCATGTTGATCCGCAAGTCACGAGGTGACTAGTGCTACAGATGGGCGATGGCGGTTTGGTACCAGCAAAAATATATTGTGAAGCATGTATGAATTGAGATATATGTGTACACATTTTTCTACTGCCGTAGGGGCATAGTAGCACACTTATGCTTGACCCATAATTTGGTGTTTATTCCCACAGTCGGATCCGTATTTGTTGTTGATTATTCCCTTGTGCATATACATTAGCCTAAGAGCATTTGCATATAACATGGAGATATGCCAGATGGTGATGATGATTGATGATGATTGAGATTGTGGGGTGGTGTTGATGAGATGGGTAATTAAATACCTAAGGACCACATATGATTAATAAGTGATATGAATACATCTAAAACAATATTGAATAAGATGATGTGTATGTTGTGCCCGATGTATTGAAGGGCATGTGTATATGAGATTGATGATAATGATGTTAGCCCATGGTGGCTTTAAGAAAAGACCTGGATGGTCAATGATGACGATGTTGGCCAATTGTGGCGTTTTGACTAATGTGTATATGCCCACTTTGCTATGAATTGATTAATGAATATAAAATAAGTGTATGTTATTGAATCAATGATTTATGATGAATATTGATATGTTTAGCAAAGCATACATGATGTTGATATGTATATGCATATAATCTCAAATGTATTTATATCATCATTTGAAATGTATAACTCACTCTCCCATGTGGTCTACTTTTTAGTATTGATACAAGATTATCGTGGAGTGAGGATTATTTTAAAGAAGAGATCTTAGGAAGGTAAATAGTGGTAAGGGATTGTCTTGGCCGGCAGCATCTGTAATTTATCAAATTGTGATCAAATGTGTATGATAATATGATGCTCATCGATATTCATGGGTGGACTATGGATAATGTATATGTGGATGATGTATTAATATTTGGGGGTATTGAATTCACACCCATTTGTTAGATGATAGGACATTGATGTATTAATCCTTTTAGGTTGGTAGCATATGATTTAAAGGTCGAATTGAGTATGGTCAATTAGGGAACGTGGATATTAGAGATGTATGACGCATAACCATATAGATGTGTATGTATCTTAGGCATAATATGATTATGACTTATATGGTGGTCTAATAGGCTTGTGTGATATGGTTGCATGCCTTGCCGAGCCTTTTCTCATATCTTCATATATGGGACTAGGTGAATGCCCGATATACGCATTCTTCTTCCGGTGTATACTCTGTTATTTGTATACCGTTTGGGCAAACTATTTAACAATCCAGTTATAGATTATCAAATCTCACTCTTTGGTTTTCTGTGGTTCGAGTCTTGATGTAGTCGTGATGGTGTTTTGAAATTATTTCGAACGCGAAAAATTTACTTGTATTTTTATTATTTAATTATGTTGATTACATCAGGATTCGAGTCCGGAAAATCGGGGGTGTTACAACACGCATATATATATATATATATAATACACATCTCAATTAATTTGAATTAAAGAATGTTTAAAAAAATTTAGAAAATTAAGTTCACATGAACAACCTTTCTAGTTTTCTAGTTTTTCAAATTGGAAAACTGTTAGAAAACTGTTACATCATCTAAACAGGTTTTCAAAATTTTTTTAGCTATTCCAAGAAATAAAAGTTTTGAAAAACAATCAGAAAACTTTTCTCAGAAAATTAGAACAATTTTCTGTAACTAAACACAACCTAAATCATTCTCCTAAAATATTTGAAACCAGACCAATACCAATTTGGTTAAAATTCTAACTAAATATTAGAAATTTATTAAATTAATTTTTTTATAAAGATTTTACCTTTTTTGCATTAGTAAGATCTTTAAATAAGAGTAATTTTGAGAAGTTAAAATATTTTTTTATGCATACAAATGCTTTTAACTAACTTTTTGAATTTGTGTAAATAACATGAGAAGTTTGATATTTTCTTTCTTCCCAAATGCTTCAATTGTTTTTATTATACTATCTTCGGTTTTAAATATAAGTAAATGTACCTAATTTTACAGAACAATGGTTGGAGGTAGTTATTTGCATTAATATTACCACATATTTGATTTAATTTTCTAAAATACCCTTAGTATCATTTATTACATAATGAATTAGTGGCCTTGGAAATATATATAATGAGAACATATTTAGTAAATAAGCATTTAATGATTTACTTATATTAAGGGACCAAAAAGTTCCACTAAAATTTCCTTATATTTGTATCCGAATATAGTATTATTATATTATTATTAGGTATTATATCCGTGCTTTACACAGAATATTTAATAAAATAAAATTAATATATAAATATATTTTTTAAGTATTTTATGATACTGTTGCAAGTATTTTAAATTGATTCTCCGTACCCTTTACTATATTTCTAAATATTATTTGTTGATGTGAATCGTTAACTGAATCTTTTTCCTAAAAGAATTGTTTTAAATTATATTGCAGTAATTTTAATACTTAATTTTTAATTAGTATTTTATTTCTATAATATATTTTTCATTAAAATAAATATAATTATCATCACAAAAATAAAAACTAAATAAAAATGTAGCAAAATTATATATAGTAACGAAAAATTCATGATATATTAATAAAGTAAATGAAGATATGATAATAAACTATTGTGATTAAATGTTAACAATGATTAAATCAATTTTGACGGTACAAAGTAAAAAATAATAAATATTTATAAAAAATAATCACATATAAGAATAAAATATTAGTTAATATTTAAATAACATTTAATCAATGTTATTTTCATAATGCATCCAAAATTAACATACGTACATTCATACGATCAAATTCATAAATAATTATTTTAAAAAATCATAAATAGTTTTTAATTATTAAAAAAATAAAAAGTAAAATGAAATTTGAATGAAAGCGAACGGTCTTGATTTAATTAAAATGCTCACTATTATAGTTATTTAAATATTCACGTATAAACATAAAATAACAATCAAAATATATAGTTTCAAAGAATATAATCTTCATCAATTTTTTATTATTCAATTAAATAAAATAATATTGTGAGAAAAGGTTAATAAAATTTTAACATCATAATATTGTCAATACTTATAAAAAATACTATCAACGTGACAGATATTTTAAGTGATTTTTCTGCTATACAATAAAACTTTAATTTTAATTTAATTTTTATTAATTTATGAAATGAATGTAAATTATAATTAAAAATAATATTTTTACAAAATTTATTTTAATGAAAAGTAGTCTTACATAATTCTAAAATTATTTAATTATCTAAAATTAGAGTATAATTTATATAATAATTTTCTAGATATAATTCTTTGTTATTATTATATGAAACTAATTAATCACAATGTAACATTATGAAACTCAAAATTAAAAATAAAATAATATTATGAGTAATGAATGTAATATTATATTATAAATCATAAATATTCTTATTGATCCGGTCCCAACACCGGTCCCCAAGAGCATGGTTTTAATGCTTTGCCAGATCAGCATTTTGAACAGGAGAAGTACGTCTTAAATACCTTATAATTACTTTTATACGGAGTACGTACCGCCATGGCATGTAACCCCGCCAGGTCACGTAACTCCGCCAGGGCACGTTACTCCGCCAAGGCACGTTACTCCGCCAAAGCTTATTACTCCGCCAAGGTGGAAAACATTGAATATCTTATACACATGCATAAAGTATTTCCAATGCATATTACTCCGCCAAGCCATAGGCTTAATACAGGCGGAATATTGAATTTCCCATACTGCGTAGCGAGCCCATACTTGTAACCCCGGCACGAGATTGACTTTGTCTTGAGAGGTTGAAAATGGGAATCACGTTGTCACGCATAAAAGGGAACAATGAATAAAATAATAAAGCATTAACGCTTTCCAGGCAAGTGGAAACACCCACTACAGTGATTGTGCTCGTGAACGACACTGGGACCCACTACCTTTCTTGCATTATGCCAGAAAACAAGGAAGGGGTCCTACCAATAATGGAGCACCAGTAACAGGTATATAAACCTCAGCTAAAAGGTATAAGGGATCCCCCCCCCCTCAATTCTGAACCTTACACTTTTACTTGCATAATTCTTTCAGATTTGCTTTCTAAGTCTTACAGTATTTCAGAATACTGACTTGAGCGTCGGAGAATAATTGCAGGTACCACCACCAATTGTGTCAAGGCAAAGAAGGTTACTTCAGGCGGACTTCCACACCGCCCAGAGTGCATTGTATTCCACCCCAGTATACAAGGATACTCCGTATTTGCACATATACAAATATCTCCTTGTACCAGATTGACATTATATGTACATTTTGAATTGTTCATCAACCATACTTTTACATTCCCAGTAAAGAACAGTTCATTGGCACGCCCAGTGGGACCTGTAAAATTGGTAATCCCATAATCCTTGAGCAATTCCCATTACATTCATCATTGATGGAGAGACCAGGACCAGAAATGCAGATAGAGGATTCTCCTCCACGCAATCCTAGACGTCTCAACTTTGACAACGATGCTCACAAAAAGGCAACGCATGTTGACTCTCCAGATCCGAGAGATGACATGATCAGAATGCTGAAAGAAGAAATTGCAGAGCTTCGTCGTGAGAAGGCAAATCCTATGCACGAGAGAGCGGGCCCTGCAAACCAGCCTCGCCATGAATCGCATGCACAGGAGGAATCGAGTACTCCAAATTACTCTCGCATCCCTACTTACATGGAAGAGCAACGAAGCCTCCCACTGGTAAATGCTCAACATCATGAGGGGAGAAGAGCAGTTTCAAACGCATCCCCCTCGGGATACAAGATGAGTATCCCATTTTCCAAAAGACTCATGAATGCGTATGTTCCCAGACATTTACAAACTATGCAACCCATTTCCATAGGAAAATACACTGGGGAAACAGATCCTTCTAAGCATTTAGATGCTTACATCTACGAGGCTATGTTCTTAGGTGCAGAAGAAGATGTCATGTGCAGAATGTTCCCCAGGACCCTTACAGGTGAGGCTCTTAGCTGGTTCAAGAGTTTACCTTCAGGTTCCATTGATTCATGGGAAGACTTGGCCACAGCTTTTGGCAGTCACTTTGTAATCTCTAGGGATACACCTAGAACCTCCCACACCTTGGCTCAGATCAAACAAGGTGATAAGGAGTCTCTAAAAGATTTCCTGAAAAGATTTTACAAAGAGGCGGCCATGGTCCCTGACTTGACGGAAGCAATCCAGTTGCACATCCTCATCGAGGCCATGCAACCAAAATCACCTTTTGCTTTGTCATTGGCAAAAGGACCTCCATCCACCATGGAGGAGTTTCGCAGAAAGGCATCTAAGTACGTAGGTATTGAGATGCACTTGGAAGCCACTGCATCTCGCATTAAGCCACCTCCTTCAGCTCCACACCATGACAAACTGAAGGAAAAATCATCCATGAATGATAAGTTCCCTCAGAAAGACAAAGCAGGGAACCAACCCTTCAAACAGCAAGATAAACGAGTGTTCAATTTCGCTCATTATGCACCCCTGAACACGACATATGAACAAATCTTGCGTGAAATAGGATGGACTACCCTTAACGTTTATGGGATTCAACGTCCACCTCCAATCAGACGCGGTGGGAACCCAAAGAAATATTGTGAGTTCCACGAATCAGTTGGCCATACCACGGAGGAGTGCAAGCAACTCAAAAATACCATTGAGGTGCTTATTCGTGAAGGCAAGCTGAAACATTATTTGTTCAAGGGTAAATCTCATGATGAGCTAGAGAGGTTTGAGAAAAGATCTCGCGATCGTTCTCCTGATCCTGATAACACTCGGGAGCCTAAACGCACGGCGGCAACAGAAAAACAAAAGGGCGTTGTTCTGGAGTCCGCCCAAAAAGAACCAAGCCCAGAACCCAGATCGAGGGGCAAAAGGTAGGTTGTAGACATGATAGCTGGAGGCTTCACCGGGGGCGGACCCTCAAACTCCGCTAGGAAGAATCATCATCGCATGATCTTGTCTGTGCAAGGCAAGAGCAAAGAATATCGTCCATTCAGAAACGGGGTCCAGACTCCACCTATAACCTTCACGGACGACGATTTTGGCCCTACTATTCCTGAAGGAGATGATGCAGTAGTGATTATTGCGGTAATCGCTAATATGGATGTAAAACGTATCCTAATTGATCAGGGAAGTTCCTGTGATGTTATCTTTTATGACTGTTTTAAACGTATGGGACTAACTGATGCAGATTTGCAGCCATATACACAGGACCTTACAGCCTTCAATGGTGCCAAACAGCCCACTAAAGGCTACTTAGATACGAGAATTACCTTTGACGGCGAACCTGGAGCAAGGACTGTGAAATCCAGGATTCTTGTCATTGATGTGAAGTCTCCCTACAATGGCATCATTGGGCGGCCTACCCTGAATGCCATGGAAGCCATCGTTTCAACTCCCCATTTGTTAATCAAGTTCATTGACAAAGATAATCAAGTCTCATCTGTGAGGGGTGACCAAGAAATGGCTCGCTATTGCTACAACTTGAGTCTTAACATGGTCAAGCTGGAAGCCGTGTCTAAGAAAAGAAAGTTGAATGAAGGGGGCAGTGCGGCGGCATCCGTCAATTTGGTGGATCTCGACCCCAGGGCGGAGTCTTCTATAGACCCACTGAACCCTTTGAAACCAACTCCTGATGGCGGATCCAAGTCTATTGTTTTGGGTAGCACCCCGGAACAGATTACAAACATCAATGACAAGCTTGAGGCTAACATGGAGGCAAGACTAATTGCACTTCTCCATGAGTATAAAGAAATCTTCGCTTGGACCGCTGTAGACATGCCTGGCATGGATCCCAACTTTTGTTGTCACCGCCTGGCGGTGTATCCTGAAACTAAGCCCGTGGCACAAAAGAAACGGTGTATGGGTCCTGCTAAGCAAAAAGCTGCTTGTGAACAGACAGAGGAGCTCCTTAAGGCGGGGTTCATCAGGGAACTCCGTTACTCCTCCTGGCTCTCTAACATGGTCATGGTACAGAAAGCCAATGGCAAGTGGCGTATGTGCATAGACTACGTTGACTTAAATAAATGTTGTCCCAAGGATCCATACCCTCTCCCCAACATTGACAGATTGGTTGACGATTCCTCTGGATACAAGTATCTATCTTTTATGGATGCTTACTCCGGGTACAACCAAATTCCAATGTGTGAGGATGATCAAGAGAAGACAGTATTTGTTAATGACAAAGGAGTCTTTTGCTACAACTTCATGCCATTTGGGTTAAAGAACGCCGGGGCAACCTACCAGCGTATAATCAACAAAGTTTTTGAGGGTATGCACACAAAGCTGGTAGAAGTGTATATTGATGATATTATTGCCAAGACCCTGGAAGGAGGAGATCATGTTGAAGATCTACGCCTCATTTTTCAACGCCTACAACAATACGACATGAGACTCAACCCATTAAAGTGTATATTTGCTGTCCCTGGGGGCAGATTTCTGGGTTTCATGCTAACACAAAGAGGTATTGAGGCTAATCCTAATAAATGTCGCATAATCCAAGAGTTGCAGAGCCCCAAAACATTGAGAGAGGTACAATCCCTCAATGGCAAAATCGCTGCTCTAGCACGGTTCATGCCAAAAATGGCTCATCGCTCTCTTCCCTTGTACAAAATGTTGAAAAAAGACAAAAAATTCAGTTGGGGCCCAGAGCAAGAGGCAGCTTTCCAAAGCTTGAAAAATGTCTTGGCCAGCCCTCCAATCCTGGTAAAACCAAGCCCGGGTGAGCAACTCATTGTTTATTTGTCTGTTTCAGATGAAGCTTTGGCAGTAGCCCTGGTCAAGGAAACGACTGAAGGCCAACGACCGGTGTATTTCACTGGTAAAACATTGCATGGTGCAGAGTGCCGTTATCAAAAGATTGAAAAGGCAGCACTTACAGTTGTTTGGGCTTCACGACGCCTAAGACCATACTTCCATGCCCATCCTATCCTGATTCGCACAGACTTGCCACTCCGTACTATACTGTTCAAACCAGACCTAGCTGGAAGAATGATCAAATGGGCCGTAGAACTCTCTGAATTTGACATATCCTACGAACCAAGAACTGCTATCAAGGCACAAGTCCTAGCAGATTTTGTAGTTGAGTTAACAAGTTCTAGCCCAGATGCAGATCACTCACACTGGACGGTATACGTAGATGGGTCTTCCAATAGCAAAGGATGTGGAGCAGGAATTGTTGTGGAAAGTGATGACGGGGTACACCTTGAAATTTCATTGCACTTTACCTTCACTACGTCTAACAATCAGGCGGAGTATGAAGCCTGCTTGGCCGGACTCAGAGCAGCACAAGACATTGGGGCCAAAACTGTCACCGTATGCAGTGATTCTCAATTAGTAATCTCACAAATTCTTGGTGAGTATCAGGCTAAAGAACCTCTGCTACAACAATATCTAGACTGCGTCAATGAGTTAAAGCAGCGCTTCGATGAAGTCACTTTCAAGCATGTACCCCGTGAAGAAAATACACGTGCTGATATCCTCTCCAGGTTGGCTAGCACAAAGAAGGCAGGATGCACAACTACGGTTGTACAAAGTACCTTGGCGGAGCTAAGCATTTCCTTTCTTTCCTCAGCGTATATGATTAAAAGCCGCTCTTTTGATGATAATTCCTGGGTAGCACTGATAGTTCGTTACCTTGTTAATGGACAATTACCCACGGATGATCTTGAGCAATGAAAACTAAAGAAAGAAGCACCTTACTATACACTCCTAGACGGACAGTTATACCGCCGAGGAATTTCTGTTCCTTACTTGATATGTATAAACGAAAATGAGGTGCAAGCTGTATTAGAAGAAGTACATGAAGGGAAATGTGGACACTATCCAGGGGCACGTAGTCTTATGCGAAAAATACTCAGGGCGGGGTACTGGTGGCCCACCCTGAAGCATGACTCCACCTCGTATGTTCAAAAGTGCGATCAATGTCAACGATTCGCAAATCTCCACCATACTCCGGCGGAAGAAATGTCATCATCAATAACGCCTTGGCCTTTCTATCAATGAGGCATGGATATCTTGGGTCCATTCCCAACTGCGCCCGGAGGTATCAAATACTTGATAGTTGGTGTTGATTACTTCACCAAATGGATTGAAGCAGAGGCAGTGGTGCATATTACATCAGCCAGGACTCGCAGATTCGTATATGAAAATATCATTGCACATTTCGGAGTCCCCGGACGCATAGTCACTGATAATGGCACCCAATTCATAGATCGTAAGTTCACTGAACTCCTGGAAAATCTCAGCATTACGCAGATTTTCTCTTCTGTGGAACACCCTCAAACCTGAAGTTGCCAACAGAGAAATCTTGAAAGGCCTTAAGAAACGCCTTGGTGAAGCAAAGGGAGATTGGGCAAATCAATTATGCCACGTTCTATGGGCATATAGAACAACCCCTCACTCCACCACAAATGAATCTCCATATCGGCTGACATATGGAGTCGAAGCTGTTATTCCCATTGAATTGGCAGCCCCATCAGCTCGAGTCCTCCATTTCAACGAAGAAGCCAATCAACAGAACCTCGCCCATGAACTCGAGGTCTTAGCGGAGTTGAGAGAGGAAGCCTTTGTGAGGGACCAAGCTGTTAAAGCAAAGGCCGCCAAATGGTATAACACACGTGTTTTTGAACGTCGTTTCAAAGAAGGAGATTTGGTCTTGAGAAGGGCCAATATCGGTAACAAATTTGCACACCAAGGCAAATTGGCACCAACATGGGAAGGTCCATACCGAGTCGTCAAAATTCTGGGCAAAGGCACATACCGCCTAGAAAACTTAGATGGCACTCCGGTCAGGAATAAATGGAACATTTTAAATTTACGCATATATTACAGCTAGTTGGGTAATACGGTATGATCTCTCTCCTAACTTCAGGTTCTTCCCAAATGGGCTTTCCTTGAAAAGGTTCTGATGAGACATATCCCAATTCAGCTCCTTATGTAGTTCCATCATTAATAAAATGCCTTCCCACATTCAATCTTTATTCTAATTTTCAGTTAATTATCCATGGCAGAACTTGTTCCCATGCAGATAAGACACCGGCTCCAACAATTGAAGCATAAAAGCATAACTCTTTATTCCATAAAGATCATCCAACATGCAACAACGCTTCACAAACGGAGTCAAAAAACTCCTTGGGGGGAAAGGATTGGTGTCATAGCTATATGCTGCACCATACCGACCCTAAGGTCCAAAAAACTCCTTAGGGGAAAGGATTGGTGTCACAGCTATATGCTGCACCATACCGACCCTAAGGTCCAAAAAACTCCTTGGGGGGAAAGGATTGGTGTCTCAGCTATATGCTGCACCATACCGACCCCAAGGTCCTGCAGGCTTCCTATGGAAAGAATTGGTGTCACAGCTATATGCTGCACCATATCGACCCCGAGGTCCTGCAGGCTTCCTGTGGAAAGAATTGGTGTCACAGCTATATGCTGCACCATACCAACCCTGGATTCAACAATTTTCACATGATCAGGAGATACACTCCAATTCAGATTCAAAGGGATGAACACTCCATCCAAAACTTGACTCCGCCTAACTGCGAATGCTTAAAGGAGTACATAATCAACAAACCCAAGCACTATCGACAAGTTCAAGTAAGTATACTACTTGTAAAAACTGTGCTTCATTGAAATTCTTAAGAGGCTACTACGCCTCATTATTGAATTTACTTCAATGAAATTCCTAAGAGGCTACTCCGCCTCATTATTGAATTTACTTCATTGAAATTCTTAAGAGGCTACTACGCCTCATTATTGAATTTACTTCAATGAAATTCCTAAGAGGCTACTCCGCCTCATTACGGAATTTACTTCATTGAAATTCTTAAGAGGCTACTACGCCTCATTATTGAATTTACTTCAATGAAATTCCTAAGAGGCTACTCCGCCTCATTACGGAATTTACTTCATTGAAATTCTTAAGAGGCTACTACGCCTCATTATTGAATTTACTTCAATGAAATTCCTAAGAGGCTACTCCGCCTCATTATTGGATTTACTTCATTGAAATTCTTAAGAGGCTACTCCACCTCCTCACAGAATTTACTTCAATGAAATTCTTAAGAGCCTACTACGCTTCATTATTGAATTTACTTCAACGAAATTCCTAAGAGGCTACTCCGCCTCATTACAGAATTTACTTCATTAAAATTCTTAAGAGGCTACTACGCCTCATTATTGAATTTACTTCAATGAAATTCCTAAGAGGCTAGTCCGCCTTATTACGAAATTTACTTCATTGAAATTCTTAAGAGGCTACTACGCCTCATTATTGAATTTACTTCAATGAAATTCTTAAGAGGCTACTACGCCTCATTATTGAATTTACTTCAATGAAATTCCTAAGAGGCTACTCCGCCTCATTACGGAATTTACTTCATTGAAATTCTTAAGAGGCTACTACGCCTCATTATTGAATCTACTTCAATGAAATTCCTAAGAGGCTACTCCGCCTCATTATTGAATTTACTTCATTGAAATTCTTAAGAGGCTACTCCGCCTCCTCACAGAATTTACTTTAATGAAATTCCTAAGAGGCTACTCCGCCTCATTATTGAATTTACTTCATTGAAATTCTTAAGAGGCTACTCCGCCTCATTATTGAATTTACTTCATTGAAATTCTTAAGAGGCTATTCCACCTCATTATTGATTTTACTTCACCAAATTCCTAAGGAGGTTATTCCGCCTCATTATACTTAGTCGTATTTCATTAAGTCCTCAAATGATTACGCTGCCTTCTTAATATCGTTTTACAAGGCATAAATCCGACGGACTCAGACATTGTTTGTATGAACAAGTATAAATTTACAGAAAATATACTTTATTGAATATTGTCAAAGATTGATAAGGGTCCAGAACCTATCCTGGAACAAGGAAATATTATTAAAGTATAAAAAACAAAATTAGAGAAGAACTCCGGAGCTAATCCTCAAGGCTCGGGTGGCACTCCTTCTCGGCGGGCAGAGCTGGGCTGACTCTCACTGGGTTTAGACAAACTTTGTGAGGGGGGCAAGTCCGCCAGAACATATTCTGCATTAGGCGCAGGAACATGACCCCCCCGAGCAGGCACCATCAATTCACCATTGATAAACTCATAGTAAGGATGAATGCCTGCAATGTTGAGAGCAACGCCTGGGTTACGATGACGGAGTTGGCGAATAGCCATGTTGAAAGCATCATCAATTGCCGCCTCAGCTGCATCCAAAGTCATTTTCAACTCCTGATCAAGCCTCTTATTGGTGGCATCTGAAATAGCTTTTTCAGCTTGCAGCTCTTGAACCTGTTTTTCAAGGTTGCTATATGAAGTGGCCGCAACATCCAACTCCGTCGCCCAGGCGTCTTCAGCAAGAGTCTTATCAATTTCAAAGGAAACCAACCTCTGCTGAAGTTCGCTCACACCCTCGCCCAGTTTTTGGTTCTGCTGATTCAGATTTAAAACTTCTTGTTTCAGCAGAACATTGTCAGCCTTCACTCGGGTCAGCTCGCCCACCTCCTCGCCCAGTTTTTGGTTCTACTGATTCAGATTTAAAACTTCTTGTTTCAGCAGAACATTGTCAGCCTTCACTCGGGTCAGCTCGCCCACCTCTTCGCCCAGTTTTGTATTTTGATCTCTCAAACCCGAGACTTGCTTTTCCAGAAGGGCCTTGTCAGCTCTGACCCAGGCCAGCTCCTCTTCCAGCTTCTTTATATCAGAGTCGGCGGTGTCAAGATGTTTATCTTTGGCCTTGATCACCTCCGACAGCTATTCGTTATCATGCTCTAAGCTGCGGATTTTTTCAACAGAATCATGATATGATTCTTGAAACATTACAGCCTCCGCAGCAACCTCAGCGATACGCGGCATAGAAGCAAAGAAACCATCAATTTCCGCAAGGTGCCACCTTGCAGCAGCAGCGGCGTCTGGAATCTCCTCAAAGTCGATGTCTGGGCAGAGAATGAAGTCCGGATCACGCCTCTCTGACTGGCGGGATCCCACATTTGTGTAATACAAAAAAGGGTTCAGACGAGACCCCGCCGCAGGAAGAGAGACGGTTCGCCTGGATGACTCCCCTGGAACGTCGATGAGGAAAACTGTTGTTCCTCGAGTAGTCAAGTCCAGGGCAGGACTCTCAGCTTGGCGGACTGGAGAAGCTTGAATTCCCTCCATCTCCTCCCCCACAATATCTTCTTCAGGAACTCCCTCCACACCGCCCAACTCAGTAGTGATAGCCACAACTGGTGTCTCTGGAATCTCTTTCACATCAATGGCAGCATCAGATGATGCCCCTGCTACTTCCCCAACCTTCTCCTTGCCCTTGGTCTTCCTCTTTTACAAGGGGTGGGGGTCTACTTCCTCCACCTCAACAGTTTCTGGTTCTTGGCGTTTTTTAGATCGCCTTTCAACCTCAACCGTCGAGGACCCTGCAACACCCTCCAACGTCACTACGTTAGTGGAGGCAGGGAAAAGGAGAGTTTTTGTCAGAGCAGCAGCCAGATTCCTCCTAGGCTGCACATTATTTTCCGTATCAATTTCCTGGCGACTCATGTGAATTTGCTTGATACGCTCCATCCCAGGAAATTCAGCAATCTCTCCTACAAAATAACATACATAAATACAATTAGAAGCTGCAGAAACAACAGGATTAATATTCAAGCAACATTGGAATTGTTAATGATAAAGCATTACTCAAGTATCCCTCAGCATCCCGCCCAAGCAGCCTTCGGCATAAAATCTGCTTATGGACGGAGTTGTACTCCTTCAATGTCCGCAGGACTTCCACGGAAGTAGCTGATAGGGCACTCTCCTCAACTTCATAAGCTTGTTTGGTTAGGAGGAAGTGCTCGTGGGTCCACGCTACTGGGAATTTATCAATTCCCTCCTTACTCCGCCAAAAGATGGACTTGTTCTTCCTGACAGAGACTTTTACAAAGCTCATTCTGAAGTGAAGTCCGCCTTCCTTGGCGGAGTCAGCAAACGCTTTAAAGTTCACAATCTTCGGCTCCGCCTGAAGAGTTACAAAACCCATACCGCCAGTTCTCGCATTCACCCTCCTCATGATGCGACAGAAAGCAAAGAACAACGCCACAGTAGGCGTAAATTCCAGATGTTTAGCCAACACTTCAAAGCTGCGAACTATCCCCCAACTATTAGGGTGCAGCTGAGAAGGGGCGCAGTCCAGAAATCTGAGTACGCCCATCTGGAACTTATTCAGCGAAAATCGTACCCCCAGCTGGGTAAACAAAATATCGTACATGTATAATGTACGTTCATCTTGAGGACGATGGCATATACGTTCAAACGTCTTCGGCGAACGGACGATGAACCTCCTTTCAAACCTTTCATCCTTCCAGATTGGCACAGATAACTCCATCACCCCACCACTTGTTGTTACATGACGAGAGGAAGCATCTTTAACATCTTCCTCAACCAACAATAAGGGTCAGTTTCAAGCATCTTTTCCCAGTCCAACCCATGCAACACAACATTCTGACATTCTGCCATCGTTATCACTTGTATTTGGGAAATACCTCCTGATACAAACGAATGTACAGCATTACTAAAACACTCCACGCTGCTGTAAAATGTTGAATCCCTCCCAGTATAGAAAGCCTCATCTTCACTCTCAATATCCGAAAACATGGGACGAACAGAAACCCTAGAGCACGACTCTGACTTTTTTCCTCTCATCCTTGTTTCAACAAACACACATATAAAGAAAACAAAACCAACCCAATAACAGTGAAGACAGAAAACAGAGGAACAAGAGAGTTACCTTAAATTTCTGAAGAAGTGAAGAACTGCAACAACAAACAACTCAAAAAAAAGTAGCGTCCCAAAAGCAGTTTCAGCACAAAAACACAAGGTAGAAGATGAAGCAAAACATTTCCTCTCCCAAGAGTTTACTGATGATGCATGATTTATCTCTAATTCTCCAATTTAAATGTGTATAATTTGCCATCACTTAGTGTGTAACATATTGCATTTTAACACATTTTTATCATTTGATCTTTATGTAATATTTGATTAATAATTTGTGCCAAAGGAAAATAGATCAAAGAAACTCAAGAATTCCAATCCAAAATGAAGATCAAAGTGCCTAAGGATCAAAGGAATCAAGAAATATTCAAAAGGATCTCAAAAAGGGTGAAAAAGTGTGCAAAATATGGAGAATCAGGGGGATGAATCGATTCATCCCCCTCATGAATCGATTCATACGGCTTTAATACATCAGGAAGTGAAATTTTGCATGATGAATCGATTCTTCCCTGCAATGAATCGATTCATACGTCTGAATCTTGCAAAAAATTGGCTTTGAATCGATTCAGGAGGAGTTTTAAAGGCAATGAATCGATTCTTCCATCAAATGAATCGATTCATACGTGTAAAATTAGCCCAGAATTGCATTTTTGGAAGCATGAATCGATTCCTCCCACCAATGAATCGATTCATGAGTAAATAATTGGCCCAGAAACACGTTTTTTCAAGCTTCTGGAAAGTGGGCAATGCACTGAGGAAGGTGGGCAAGGCACTCAAATTGATCATGGAGCACCATTGATTTGATTAATCAAGAGTGCATCTTCCATTATGAATTAATTATGGCAAAAGCTTGCTTTTGAAATCCTATAAATAGGCACAAGAGGAAGGGGCAGAGACACACCATTCTTCATTCTTCAATTCCTCCCTCACTCATACGTTCTTCCTCTGCTTCTCTTCTCTGTTGGAATTTTCCAGCAACTTCTTCATTTCCGGGTTAGTTTTATTGTTGTAGTTGTAATTATGGAGGGCTAAAACCCTTAGATTGATTTTCTTGGAGAATGTTGTAATGTAATTTTGAGGTCATTAATTTTAATATAGTATGCTTTTATTATTGTTATTTCTTCATAATCATTCTCTACTTATTTGATTCCATTTTGTTTAATTAAATTTGTATGCTTAATCGGTTTAATTATTCAAATGGAGTTAAATAAGATTTCAAATTAGAATGGATTAAGGAAATATGCATGCTTAATGAATATTTTCATAATCACTTTTAATAATTATGGTTTGCTTAATTCCATAATTTGAGAATAGATTATGTATATAGGCGATGTTCTTATGTATGCTCAATAATTCCTAGATTTTAAGATCTTGACTCCTTTTGCTTAATTAGGATGCTTGATTCAAATATTCATTTTTAAATGAAAGTAAAGGAATTGTGAATTGAAAAAGACGCTTAGTTGATCAATTCAAATTGAGCTAAGAAATTAACATTAATAAGTATACAAGTTATTTTTAGTGAACCAAGGATAAATTTATTTACAATACTCCAAGAAAATCAATCGCTTGTTATTTATTGTTTTAAATCCTTTATTTACCTTGTTTTAATTTTAATTGTGACAACAAAAATCAATCAAACCCCCCCCCCCCAATTGTATGTTAGTGAACTTATATTTTGTAAAAATTTTTAGTTGTTTAGTTTTTATTTTTAATTGTTAAAAATTAGTTTAAGACTTGATTTTTCCTAAATTTCTGTGTTGATCCTTGAGAGAACGACCTAGGTTGACACCCTAGTACTACGTTAATTAATTTTAATGTACTAATTTGACGGAATAACGACTGCAAAAATTTACACGTCAAATTTTGGCGCCGCAGCCGGGGATCAACGATCTTTAGGAAAAATTCTTGTTTTAAATTAATTTTTTTTTATTTGAAAAAAAAAAAAAATTTAAAAAAAAAAAAAAATTTCTCTTTTTGTTTGTTTGTTTCTTTGTTTTATTTCTTTTGCATGATTTAGGATTCTTATGATTTATTGCTCATCATGATCTAATATCTTGTTGTATGCTATGTATGACTAGAAGAACTTTTGAGCATTTATATTCATTTGATCCTGAAATTGAAAGAACTTTTCATAGGTTAGTTAGAGAAGCTAGATTTAATAATAATTTCGTTGATATTGATAGTGATAGTATTTTTTCTGAATCTGTTGAAAGTACTGCTAGTTTTTCTGATATGGCTGAACCTCGTGAAAGAACTCTTAGAGAACTAGCTGCTCCTGAATTCACATACGAAAGTTTGTGTATTCAATATCCTGATGAGGATGTCCCTTTTATTCTTAAGACCGGACTTATACACCTATTGCCTAAGTTTCATGGTCTTGCGGGTGAAGATCCGCACAAACACCTCAAAGAATTCCACATTGTGTGTTCCACAATGAAACCCCAAAACGTTCAAGAAGACCATGTCTATCTTAAAGCGTTTCCTCATTCTTTAGAGGGTGTTGCTAAGGATTGGTTGTATTACCTTGCTCCAAGATCAATCACAAGTTGGAATGACTTAAAGAAAATGTTCTTGGAAAAATTCTTTCCTGCCTCTAGAACAACTGCAATCCGTAAAGACATATCTGGCATTAGGCAACTCTCTGGAGAAAGTCTTTATGAATATTGGGAGAGATTTAAGAAACTCTGTGCAAGTTGCCCTCACCACCAAATTTCTGAACAACTTCTTCTTCAGTACTTCTATGAAGGTTTACACCACGTTGATCGCAACATGATTGATGCGGCAAGTGGAGGAGCTTTAGGAGACATGACTGCTGCTGAAGCAAGAAATCTGATTGAGAAAATGGCATCCAACTCTTAACAATTTGGTGTGAGAAATGATTCTTTCAAACCCATGTTTGATTCCAATTCTAGTTCATCTGGAATAAAACTTGAGAGCAAACTTGATGCTCTCACCACTTTAGTCACACAATTGGCAGTAAATCAAAAATCCATGACTGCTAAAGTGTGTGGAATCTGCTCTTCACAAGAGCACCCCACTGATTGTTGTCCTTCTCTACAAGAAAAGGATAATAATAGTCCTCAAGCCTATGCAAGTAACATCTACCATGATAGACCTCCACCACAACAAAACCATGACCTTTCCACCAATAGATACAATCCAGGTTGGAGGAACCATCCAAATTTGAGATGGGGAAACCAACAACAAAATCCCCAACCTCCATTTCAAAACAATGCACCAACCTTCCAAAGACCTACACCTCAACCACCCACGAGTGGCCCTTCTTTGGAGGATCTGGTGAAACAAATGGCTGCGCAGAATTTGGAGTATCAACAGAGGAATGATGCTACCATCCAGAGTTTAAGCAACCAAATTGGGCAATTGGCTTCATCATTAAGCCAGTTACAATCTCAAAACTCTGACAAATTACCATCTCAACCAGCTGTAAATCCAAGAAATGTGAGTGCAATTCAGTTAAGATCAGGTAAGAACCTTGAAGTACCCATACCTAAGGAACCTGAAAAACAAACAGATGTGCCCACAACGGTTGAGAATGATGTGCCCTCTTCAAGCACAAGCAAATCTGAGATGCAACCATCCCAAATCCCACCTCATATCCCTCTTCCTTTTCCACCAAAAGCAATTCCAAGCAAGAAGATGGAAGAAGTGGACAAAGAAATTTTGGATACTTTCAGGAAAGTGGAAGTGAATATACCTCTTCTTGATGCAATCAAGCAAATTCCCAAGTATGCCAAATTTCTAAAGGAGTTGTGTACTCACAAAAGGAGACTCAAGGGCAATGAAAGAATAAGCATGGGAAGAAATGTATCTGCACTGCTTGGTAAGGAAAATATTCCTGAAAAATGCAAAGATCCAGGTACGTTTTCTATACCCTGTATCATAGGCAATAATAAATTTGAAAATTGCATGTTAGATTTAGGAGCTTCAATAAATGTTATGCCTATGTCTGTTTTCAAATCATTGTCTCTTGGAAATTTACAACCTACTGGTGTAGTAATTCAGCTAGCCAATAGGAGCACTACTTACCCTGCTGGAGTTATAGAGGATGTTTTGGTTCAGGTAGAACAACTTGTTTTCCCTGCTGACTTTTTTGTACTTGATATGGAAGAAGGTATGCCTCAAATTCCTGTTCCTATCATTTTGGGAAGACCATTTTTGAAAACAGCTCGAACCAAAATAGATGTTCATTCTGGAACTCTTTCTATGGAATTTGGTGACACGAAGGTAAGATTTAACATTCTAGATGCCATGAAACATCCTTCTGAAAATCATTCTATTTTCCAAATTGACATTATTGATGAACTAGTTTTTGAACATTTTTCTGATGTTGATTTGGAATACATAGATGATTCATACAGTTGTTTTGCATGCAATAATTCTGAGAATTGTGATATTTGTGCTGAAATTGACAAATACATAACTGCTGATTTAGAGTCTATAGAAATACCTGTTCTAAATGCAGATTTTCAAGAAGACTCTAACAAAATTTTTGAGGTGCAAGAATCCAAATCTGTTTTGTTAGTTCCATCTACTTTGCAGGCACCTAATCTGGAGCTAAATTTCTTACTTGAAAATCCCAAGTATTCATACTTGGGAAATGATGAAGAGCTCCCGGTGATAATCTTTACTTCTCTTGATGAAAATCAAGAAGAGAAATTGCTGCAAAATTTGGAAAGGCACAAGAAGGCTAGACCACTATCCAATCTGCTTCAAAAGGATGTGGTATTTGAGTTTAATCCACCTTGAGGGAGTTTTTCTTACCCATCTCTTTACTTTTTCATTATATTGTCTATTTTGTATGCTCTGTCTTACATTGAGGACAATGTATGATTTAAGTGTGGGGGTGGGATCATTTATGTGTTATCATTTATGTGTGTTGTGTGATTAAATTTTGTGTGAAAAAAAAAAATTTAATTAAATTTAAAAGATTTTATGTGTGTTTTTGTTTTAAAATGGCATGTTTTATTGGAATTTTAAGATATGCATGAGTACAAGTAAATTCTTTCATGTCTGATATGAGCTTAATGATATGTTATAATTTGAACTCAAACATTTTTGGTATGTTGAGAATGACATGATAATTGAGAAATGATCATATATGATGGAGTTATACCTTGTGAGATTTTTGAGCCTTAAAATTTGATGGATCACTTTAAACCATCTTAATCCTTTCATGTGTGATTAATTCCTGAAGGCTTACATCTTAATTTTTGTCTTGTTTCTTGATGATACTTGAAACTCATATGAATGTATTTTGATACAGGCATTTTGTTCAGTTGAGCCACTAAGCCAGATAAGCCTACCATGAATAAATTATCTCTTGCTAGCCATTTTGAGCCTATTTAACTGTTTCCTTGTTACAGCTCAAATAAGCCATGGATGAAGAACCAAAAATATACCTACCTTAAGAAAGATATTGAAGCTTTGGAATCAAGTCAAAACAGGCATTCAAATAAGTGTGGGGGTGTGCAAAAAGGAATTGCAACTCTTGTTCCAAGTGTTATGCAATCTCATAAAAAAAAAAATATTTACCAAATACCATACAATAAATGTTTTACCCTCACTGTTTGCCAGTAAAACTAATTGCTTCATTATTCTTTTTGGTATATATATATAAATATATATATTTCATCCATTTTAACCTTGGCCACATTGCAACCCTGTGAAAGCCCTGTTGATCTATACATGCATTTGTGTTGATTGTGGAAATAAGAAACTTGCCAAATTTTTAGACTGTTTGTTTTTCAGGAATTGTTTTGAGTGTATACACAAACCTTAAACACTTGAGAGTTGAGAGTATGTCTTGTGAGGTTCTATCACTTATGATCTTCTTTTCAGTTTAATTTAATTTTTACATGCCTAAGTGTTTGAATGATTTTTATATATATCTTAATGCTCTGTATCTTTCATGTTGAAAACTCTTGTTTCTTTGTATATTTCTAAGATTTCATGACAAGCATGCCAGTTCTGTGTGTTGTTTTCAACTTAATGTTTTCAATAAATTGTGATACTTGTTTTTATTTTGATTTTGCCTGGGAGTGCAAAAGAATAAGTGTGGGAGTATTTGATGATGCATGATTTATCTCTAATTCTCCAATTTAAATGTGTATAATTTGCCATCACTTAGTGTGTAACATATTGCATTTTAACACATTTTTATCATTTGATCTTTATGTAATATTTGATTAATAATTTGTGCCAAAGGAAAATAGATCAAAGAAACTCAAGAATTCTAATCCAAAATGAAGATCAAAGTGCCTAAGGATCAAAGGAATCAAGAAATATTCAAAAGGATCTCAAAAAGGGTGAAAAAGTGTGCAAAATATGGAGAATCAGGGGGATGAATCGATTCATCCCCCTCATGAATCGATTCATACGGCTTTAATACATCAGGAAGTGAAATTTTGCATGATGAATCGATTCTTCCCTGCAATGAATCGATTCATACGTCTGAATCTTGCAAAAAATTGGCTTTGAATCGATTCAGGAGGAGTTTTAAAGGCAATGAATCGATTCTTCCATCAAATGAATCGATTCATACGTGTAAAATTAGCCCAGAATTGCATTTTTGGAAGCATGAATCGATTCCTCCCACCAATGAATCGATTCATGAGTAAATAATTGGCCCAGAAACACGTTTTTTCAAGCTTCTGGAAAGTGGGCAATGCACTGAGGAAGGTGGGCAAGGCACTCAAATTGATCATGGAGCACCATTGATTTGATTAATCAAGAGTGCATCTTCCATTATGAATTAATTATGGCAAAAGCTTGCTTTTGAAATCCTATAAATAGGCACAAGAGGAAGGGGCAGAGACACACCATTCTTCATTCTTCAATTCCTCCCTCACTCATACGTTCTTCCTCTGCTTCTCTTCTCTGTTGGAATTTTCCAGCAACTTCTTCATTTCCGGGTTAGTTTTATTGTTGTAGTTGTAATTATGGAGGGCTAAAACCCTTAGATTGATTTTCTTGGAGAATGTTGTAATGTAATTTTGAGGTCATTAATTTTAATATAGTATGCTTTTATTATTGTTATTTCTTCATAATCATTCTCTACTTATTTGATTCCATTTTGTTTAATTAAATTTGTATGCTTAATCGGTTTAATTATTCAAATGGAGTTAAATAAGATTTCAAATTAGAATGGATTAAGGAAATATGCATGCTTAATGAATATTTTCATAATCACTTTTAATAATTATGGTTTGCTTAATTCCATAATTTGAGAATAGATTATGTATATAGGCGATGTTCTTATGTATGCTCAATAATTCCTAGATTTTAAGATCTTGACTCCTTTTGCTTAATTAGGATGCTTGATTCAAATATTCATTTTTAAATGAAAGTAAAGGAATTGTGAATTGAAAAAGACGCTTAGTTGATCAATTCAAATTGAGCTAAGAAATTAACATTAATAAGTATACAAGTTATTTTTAGTGAACCAAGGATAAATTTATTTACAATACTCCAAGAAAATCAATCGCTTGTTATTTATTGTTTTAAATCCTTTATTTACCTTGTTTTAATTTTAATTGTGACAACAAAAATCAATCAAACCCCCCCCAATTGTATGTTAGTGAACTTATATTTTGTAAAAATTTTTAGTTGTTTAGTTTTTATTTTTAATTGTTAAAAATTAGTTTAAGACTTGATTTTTCCTAAATTTCTGTGTTGATCCTTGAGAGAACGACCTAGGTTGACACCCTAGTACTACGTTAATTAATTTTAATGTACTAATTTGACGGAATAATGACTGCAAAAATATCAACGTCATTTACCTATTTATAGGCATGGCTTGGGGGGAAATAAGCGAAACCCCAAAAACTTCAAAGATGTGTTTACAGCCATTGGATGAATATCACTGATGATTCCTTTGATTCTGAAACCGATAGATGAATCTAAGGGCAGGTATTTCCTAGGCCGCATTTTCAAAATCCAAGGCCCATGGTAATAACCTCGAAAACGTATTTCAACTGCCATCCCACGCATTTATGTCCCATCATTGGAATGGCAATCGTTACGAGGGCATACGTGGCAATGAGATATTGAAGCGGCAAAACGTGGTTTCGAGGTGCTTTAATGACAGGCGTGGCAGTAATGACAAAAGCAATAAATGCATGAAAACACTTGTCCATAAATCCTGAACTAGCAAATACCGCCTAAACCCATGCCTATAAAAGCTAAAAGTGTTATAGCTTATTAAAGTGACTCCACCAGTCACTATAACAAGCTAGGGGGCATATGATCCGGTCCCAACACCGGTCCCCAAGAGCATGGTTTTAATGCTTTGCCAGAT